>JALMGF010000038.1:0-1337500 GCA_023333645.1 Sceloporus occidentalis
GCTTGGTTTTGCGGTCTAGCATACTCTCATTGTTTAATTCAATTTAAACCTTCTAGATAACAGGACTCCAGATGAGGTATGAATATGAATTATTAAGACAAGGTGACAACATTTAGGATCTGCCTAGTGAACAGCAGACTGTGGTGCTGTAAACCTGCTATAAATATGATGAAAATGTAGCATCATAAGAAATAACACATGAGATGACTGCAGGTGATAAACAAACTTTACTTTTAGATGTTTCTATGATTTTATGTGTGATAATCTTGTTATCATGGCACCTCTCATTGGGTGGGATATATTAGGCAGCAAGTGAACATTTCATCCTCAAAGTTGATGTGTTAGAAGCAGGAAAAAATGGCCAAGCATAAAGATCTGAGCAAATTTGACAAGGGCTAAATTGTGATGGCTAGATGACTGGGTCAGAGCATCTTCAAAACGGCAGCTCTTGTGGAGTGTTTCCCGGTCTGCAGAGGTCAGTACCTATCAAAAGTGGTTCAAGGAAGGGAAAGCGGTGAACTGGCGACACAGTGCATTACAGTTTGTTGCGTAATAGACTGCAGACTAGTCAGGGTTCCAATGCTGACCCTTGTCCACAGCTGAAAGTGCCTATGATGGGCACATGAGCATAAGTACTGGACCACGGAGCAATGGAAGAAAGTGTCCTCGTCTGATGAATAACATTTTGTTCTGGAGAACACATGGCACCAGGATACATCCATGGAGGCCCCTCATTGCAACTTACAGGACTTAAAGGATCTGCTGCTAACATCTTGGTGCCAGATACCACAGCACACCTTCAGAGGTCTAGTGGAGTCCATGCCTCGATGAGGGGGGGGCCTACACAATATTAGGCAGGTGGTCATAATATTATGGCTGATTGGTATATATATATGTTAATAGGTTTTAGCTATAAATTGAATGTAGGTTAAACTAATGCTAATTTTGCTCATAATATAACTTTTCATTTTAAAGCACTCAATTTCTTACATCACACCACTTACAAGTATCCAAGTGCGTTGGCTTTCATATTTCCCTGCAGGTTGTATAATTCAAGGCTGGAGTAAATGATCCAGCTCAACCTCTATAGCTGTTCATAGAAACATTTCAAATACTATGTCATCAAAGCACTTATGCAAGCTATAATATGTTTTAGTGCTTCAATCAAAAATTCTTAGAGACAGCGAGTCAGCCCTCAGTTGAATTGTTTTTTTCTTCTATTAAAATGGCACTTTAACACGCTCACAAGGCTCTTAGGAATATTTTGATATGACATATTTAATGGTTTCTAGTACTTTCCTTAATGTATAATATTTATATGACATAACTCAACAGGATTAATTTTGAAAGGAAGCTTTCACTACACCTTTTTGTCTATGAGCTCATTTTACTAGACGTTATCATAACACATTGCCGTAAATCAATTGTGATGTAAATACATTTCGGCAGTCAACAATAAGTGTGCAATTGTCATTGTGTGGATACATCTTGATACCTCAGTTGACTGTGTTAATGTGATTGTACTGATGGCCTGTTAGGTAAAAACAGCTAGAATTTGTAGTAATCATTATCAAATATGCAAAAGGTCTGTTTTTTTTGTCCATCTTTCACCTGTTCTTTTAAGGGACTGGTGAAGAAAAGTGCTGAGGCTTCTGTCTGTCTCCTGGCAGAGTTATTGGTGCTTTCCTAAAATCATTAGGGAACTAAATCTTGCCAGTATCCATCTGTGCTGAACAGACAAATCTGCATAGCTAGGAATGCCCTGGGTTTTGCCCGAAGACTCTGGAAGAAGCGCCGCTTCTCTGGGTCAATCCTCCGAGTCACAGGGTCCTGAAACACCCGACTTCCTGCCCATTTCCCCCTTGAATGGAGGGTGTCCCACAACATCAGCAGGAAAGTCAACTGACGTCGAGGGTAGTCCTGGCTGCATCCGCAAGGGTAGGCTCCAGGTAGCCATAGCTCAGAGGTTCCCAGGTATGCTAATACGAAAGATAGAGGAAAGCAACCCTGTAAAGTTTTTCGCAATAGTAGCATGGAACAAACATATCAAATAATTTTTGACATGACTGTCCCTTTAACACATTTCATTTTATTTATTCTTGAATTTAGGTAATTTTCAGTTTTTGAAAAATTTACACCAAAATGTACATATTTAAATTCAGCCATGTTCGAGCACCATTATTTCTATTTCAAAGCACTTTGTTTTACAATATTTGGCAAGCAATGTGAACTGATTTTCCTTAACCCCTTAACGTCCATTGCCGGGTCAGGCACGTCATGCAAAACGGTCACTTAGCGACCTATGACGTGCCTGACACGTCATCAGACTTAAACAAGCTTAGAAAGTGATCAATGATCACTTTCTAAGCTTAAACGGTGTTGCTGTAATGCCTCGATGTCGAGGCATTCAGCAACACCGAGATCGGCATGATGGGCCATGTCTGGCCCCTCCCCGGGGCGTCAACAGCCGCCATACATTGACGCCCGTTATAAAAGCGTTTAGGAGGCGATCAACGATCACCTCCTAAACTTCAATGGTGTCGCTGGAATGCCTCGATCAGGAGGCATCCAGCGACACCAAACACTTACCTCTTGATGGACTGTGACCGCTCCGGAGAGCGGTCACAGCCGCAGCTGCACGCAGTCTTCACCATCCGCAAGATGGCGGCGGCCCGGGAAAAAAAATAATAAAGTTGAAAAAGTTCGCTAGACGGTCTCCTGACCTTCTAGAGAACTCTGGCTCCACTTGCTGGTTGAATACAGGTACTGCATTCAACCATACAAGTCAATGGAGGCCAGCTTTCTAATCACTATGTGATTAGTAAATATTTAAAAAATAAATAAAAAAAAGAAAAAAAAGAAAAAGCTTAAAAAAAAACATGGTAACATTTAAAAATTATTATGCTTTAGAGGAACTATCCAGTTCCAGCAAAATGTAAAAAAAAAGTCCAAAAAGAGTAAAATAAATAAAATAAAAAAATAAAGTTTATTATTATGAGCAAGTGCTAAAATTAGCGCTGTATCTTCCCAAAAATCCTGACGTGGAAAAATTTAAATAAAAGCATTTCAAATACCCAAGGGGTGTCTAATTTAAAAAAATGAATGGTTTGATGGGGTAAATTGGAGTGGCCGGGCTCAAAGATAGGGCATAGGCACAGACTGACCGAAACGGGGGGAAAAAAAAGCGCACTTCCAAAATGTGGCATTTTAACCTCAAACACCAGACAAACCCATACATGTGGGGTATGACTGAACTCGGGAGATGTTCCTGAACACATATTAGGGTGTTGTTTGATAGTGACGTATACCTGAAGCTATAAATTTATACCCAAAGTACAATTTGTGTGAAAAAAAAAAATTAAAAAAAAAATACTACCACAAAGTGTGGCAAAGGCTGGTGGTAGAATCTGATGCATGGAAAGGGTTAAATACTACCATTTTAAGTACCTTGGGGTGTCTAGTTTTCAAAAATATATGGTTTTATGAGGTAAATTGTAGTGGCCAGGCTCAAAGATAGGGCATAGGCACAGACTGACCAAAATAGGGGAAAAAAAGCGCACTTCCCAAATGTGGCCTTTTAACCCCAAACAGCAGTCAAACCCATGCATGGGTGGTATCACTGTACTCGAGAGATGTTATTGAACACATATTAGGGTGTTGTTTGATAGTGACGTATACCTGGAGCTATAAATGTATACCCAAAGTACAATTTGTGTAAAAAAAAATACCAAAAAAATACTAACACAAAGTGTGGCAAAGGCTGGTGGTAGAATCTCATGCATGGAAAGGGTTAAAATACTAGCATTTGAAATACCTTGGGGTGTCTAGTTTTCAAAAATATATGATTTGATGGGGTAAATTGCATTGGCCGGCTTCAAAGATACCCGAAATGGCACATGGGGGGAAGAATTACCAAATTTGGAAAAAATGGTTTTGAAATAGCAAAACGCTACCTGTACTTAATGCTCCATAACGTGCAGAAAAAAGCAAAAAAACATAAAAACATTGGGTATTTCTAAACTCAGGACAAATAGTAGAATATATTTAGTAGGGTTTTTCATTAGCTTTTTTGGATGAGTAAAAGATTTTTGGGGTAAAAGTCAGAAAATGTGGGGTTTTTTTACATTTTTCATCATATTTTATTATTTTTTTTATGGGAAATTAGATAATATGATTAAAACAATGGTATCTGAAGAAAGCCCTTCTTGTCCTGAAAAAAACAACATATAATTTGTGTGGGTTCACTAAATGAGTGAAGAGAAAATTACATCTAAACACGAACACCGCAAAAGTATTAAAACAGCCTCGGTCCCAATGGTACAAAAGGTAAAACACAGCCTGGTCCTTAAGGGGTTAACAAAGATAATTACCAAAATCCAGAAGAAAATGGATAGAAATAATAACAAGAAAAAACATAGGTGACATTAGTATTTACTATAGATAATAGATAGTACTTACAGCCAAGGTAGCAATATATTACAATGTCACAGGATGTAATTTCATAGAACAGGTACAAGTTATGTAACAAAAGTTCATAAACTTCACTCTCATCCACAGGATCCTGCATCCATCAGAAAAAATATGGGGGGGGGCAGTGGAAGGAGGAAAAGCTGTCAACTGGCGACAGGGTCATGGGCAGCCAAGGCATATTGGTGCACGTGGGGCTACCCACAGTTGGCCCGTGTGGTCAAATCCAGCAGACGAGCTACTGAAGCTCGGATTGCTGAAAAGGTTAATGCTGGTTCTGATAGAAAGGTGTCAGAAGACACAGTCCATCGCAGTTAGTTTTGTATGGGGCTGCGTAGCAGCAGACCAGTCTGGGTGCCCATGTTGACCCCTGTCCACTGCCGAAAGTGTCTACAATAGGCAAGTGAGCATAAACACTGGACAACGGAGGAATGGAAGAAGGTGGCCTACTCTGATGAATCATATTTTGTTTTATATCATGTGGATGGCTGGGTGCATGTCCATCGCTTACCTGGAGAACAGATGGCACCAGGATGCACCCATGGAGACCCCACCTCGCAAATTACAGGACTTAAAGGATCTGCTCCTAACATCTTGGTGGTCAAATGGGGGACCTACACAATATTAGGCAAGGGGTCATAATGTTATGGCTGATCAATGTAAGTATTGCAGATACGAAGGCAAAATGAAACACCAATTATATCCCACATCCATTGAGTGAAACATAAAATGTTGATGCAATGAAAACAATAAAAAATATAAACAAAACTCTAGGTACCTTGCCCCTAAAGAATATAGCCCCAACTTAGATTTAGCACAAGAGAGAGGCACAAGGTGAGGTCCAACATGGTATTTTTCTAATTTTTAACCACAATCCTAAACAAAAGAGGATATAAGTGGGTATACTTGGGGAATCTATTGCTGAGGTACATTAGCAGGGGATGGGGAGAGAGGGGCAATCATCAACTATAGGGTCCTTGTGACCCCTATTTGAATTTTTTAATATAGTTTTTGCAATTTTGTGAGTTACAGCTGAGCTCATACAAGGTCACATTTAACTTTCATACTCTCAATTATAATTGGGAGTGAAGAGACCCAAAAGGTTTTAAAATTATACTTCAAGAACATAGAAAATGATTATAAAGCAGCATGAATATATGGAGAATTTTCTTAAAGTTCAGTTTTATCTTTTTCAAACTCTCAATTACCTTGAGAGTCTCAATTACCTTGCAAGGTTATACCATTCAACTTTTCACTAAAAAACCTTGGGGTCATTAGATGGTATTACGCATAGGCCATGCTGTTATAGTTTAATTTCAAGATCCATCAATTGTTTTGTAAATTAATTTAGAAATTGTGATTTACTCCATGTTTGGGGGTGTACTTAGAATGTAGAGCTTGTGTGCCTTCGTACCTCAACAGACTGGCTTACTTTAGGGGAATTTGGCAGGTCTCTAGAAGTCAATAGGTTCTTTTAGTAATCCTGTTATGAAGAAAACAAACCTAAACAGTTCTCCAATGTGTCTTCCAAATCAGATGCTGACTCACTCGTCTTATAGCAACACCCTTGAAAATATAAGACATTGACTCTTAGGTCTGGTTTTATGCATATGGTTAGAACCCAGAGAGTCACCAATATATTAGGTGTAAGATGTAATGTTCATTTACTTTAGCTGTCTTCTTTCATTTGAAATGCATTAGGCAATTTTTGTATTTGTATTTAATTATGTCTTGTTCCAGTCTTTACAAGTAGGGAAGTAGCAGATTATAATACAAATTCTGTCTAAGGCCCAAACTCTCACCATCTTAAATAACTATGACTATCTGGTCTAATGAACACGTGTTCAGTATTCTCAAGGCAAGGCCTTTATCTTATTCAATACTGTTTTTTGCACAATACACATTACAGTTTTTATTAAGCATACTAACATTAGGCATGAGAATATTAATATTAAAGGTAAAAACACATTTAGTAACTGTTGAACAAAATGTGCATAGCCAGAATCCTACTAACGTCTTAGGGCATTTAATGTTGCCTATTAAATTTTGTTAAACATTAAGGTTTTGTCTTTATTGGAAAAATCAGACCATGGGGCATATTACGTCACAAGGTGATCTTGATTAAAAGACAATTTTATTTCTGGGTATTATTTTTTCCCTATTAAATCTGATATTATTCTGTATGAATCACAGTCTTGTATAAAGGTCTGGGATGGAGCACAATTTAATAATTTTGACTATTTCTTTATTTTCTCTTTGCCACTGAGAAAGTGAAAAAAAAAATTCACAATCTTGCAATATAAAAGAGAACAATTACCTTTTGTAATTGAACTGAACATATCTAAGTAATATTTATTTATTAGAAATCTTATTGAGAAACATGACGTACTAGCTCATACAATATTTTTCAGTATGCTTTTTGGCACTGGACATCCATTGAAAAAATACAATCTGCTGTGTAAGTGTTCATTCTCATATAGATATAAAGCAGGACAAACATATAAATATAAACTTTGAGTACATAAGTAAACATAGAATAGTTAACCTAGTAGTGGCTGGTAAAACTGGGGTTCTGTCATAAACTGGGATGACAGAGCTTACACGTTAATGTCCCCTAAACACAGAAAGTGGGCCAACTGTTAAATAAAGTTCACACATTAACTTAGTTGCAAGTTGTCTTATCAAATCAATAAGCTCAGAATGTGGCAAATAACTACAACAACCATTTTTAATACCATTGACTTAGTTCTGAACGTATTTATCCTTGGAATTACTCCAGGCCTGTCTTAGAGCAGTGCCCCAGCTGCCACCCTGGGTTTAAATCTGTGGTCGTCATACTTATGGCTGAGCTCTGGAGCATTCATAGATGTATTTTTAAACTTGAATAAATGTGTAATTGTGCAAATTATAGTGGTAGCAAAAAATATGTCACAGTAGCAGCATGAACATGCCATACAAATGCAAAGAACATCATTTTATTGCTTGAGAAAAGGAAATTTTCACCATGGAATATATGGAATATTGATTGAAAGAAATGCTGCTACTACCCAATGCAAATGCTCTCTCATCATAAAACATTTGAGATAGAGGCTCAATTTATGCTGATTATTTGCTAGAGGCTGTGTCATTTCATCCAATTGAGCCAACAATATTCTAACAATGTTTGTTAGAAGTTCCATGGCCATAAGTTTTCATGGCTGTTATGTCTGTGCACCATACCTTTATTGACTGTACATGTACAGATGTATATATTTTATTTACTATAATGTAACACTTTAACTGTAAAGTGTTTTTGTGGCAACTATTTTTTATGTGAAGAAACACAAAGGAAATGAGCATTGCTTTCCTCTTCATTGTATATAAAAGTAATTAATGACAGTTTCCAGATTTGCTTCACTTGTTAATACCATTATAAATTAATTCCTACTCCCCTTTCATTTGGATACTCAGTTTAGTCCCATGGATTGCACTTCTTGAGTGTGGCCATTAACACTTGGTATTGCACTCATTAGTGTATAATAAAGCTTACCTCTTTAGTTTTGCTAATATTCGTTTATTCAAACATTTCTCCTTGTCTACACCAGTAGTTCACAGCTTCAGTCATCAAAGGTTGCAAACTGGCCGCCATTTTTGGATAATCTATCAAATTACTTCTGTCTCTAGTATTTGAGTGCTGTGCACCTTTCATCTGTTTGACAGTTATCTTCCTTATTCTTTATTTCTGATATGATTTTTGCCATTGTAATACATTTATTGTTTCTGTTTTTTCAACTTTTTTTCCCTCTCTTGTCTTTCCTAGCGCATCTAAATTACATTTTGCTCAAAATGTATCAATGTCCCTGCAGGAGCCACAAATGAGAACAATACAATAGCATCAATTGCTTCAGCTCCTTCATGTTTGAGAAAGGTCCTAACCTCTTATTGGCAAGCCTACAAATGAGCTTGTGCAACATTTCAAAGTTAGCCTTCACAATTATAATTGCTTTTCTCCTTTCTTTTTTTATACTTGCTGCAATTCCAAGACTTTATTAGAGTGAGCAAGATTGTCTTAAAATTCACATCAATTCTTCTGGTTTAGTAAAGGAAGAAAGGTTAAAAGCCACGAGCACTTGGAATCAAGACACAAACTGAATTGAAAAGGAAACAATTATGTTTCTCTGTATAATCAATACCTAGGCCTGTTAATGGAATATAAATAACTTTGTGTCAGTCTGTTACAATGGGAGAAAAGTGATGCAACATATACTTGTGATACTTACACTATGTAATTATACTTAAAATCTAAAAATATTACATTATTTATATTTAATTATGTTTACTGGATATTATTTCATTTTACCAATAAATAAAATATTTCAAAAAACACGATAAGTTATACTGGAGGTGAGAACTATACTAACAAGATCAGTATGACCTTAGTCGCTTTACTCTCTACAGACCTGCCAATGAGATATTTGACGATTAAATGAGATATTTAATAAAGATGTGACACAAAGGAAGTCAGGATTTAGATGGGATTATATAAAAATGTATCTGTATTTAGATCCTATTCAAAACTATTGTTCTCAATGGAATCTTCTAATGTAAAATGATTGTAAGATACAACCTAAAATAATAAATAACAAAGGTGATTAATGACAGCACTCAAAAAAAATAAAGTTGTGAGAAAAAAACCCAAAACAAAACAAATCAAGAAATAAAATTGTATCAAAGATATACTTCCCAAAATTTTTGTTTCACAGATGGTGTAAATTCTCAAGAATAATAAGTACGTCAAAGAAAAAAAACAACTTTGTAGTATGCACAATAACAAGTGGTATATGTGTCAATGCCTCGCCTCTTTGTATTTAGTTTCTTTATAATGCAACTTACAGGTGTTCCTGATGGAGTGCATGAAACCAGTCCCCCCCAATAAATACATAAATAAATAAATAATAATAAAAAAAATCGGAAGGCAGATACCAGGAGGTTAAAAAGTATAATATGTCTTTAATCTTAAATAAAATCTTGAATGAAATCTGGTAGCTTACTTTAAAAAGTAGTATAAAACTTCCGCTTGGTGTTATGGTAGCATAGCTACACTCGTGTCCACCTTACATTATTTAAATCCTTTCCTTTCACTCAATTGGTGGAGAGACACACTTGATTTTCAATCGCATCGTTATTGGTACTTTGTTCTGTTCAGTATTAACCCCATGTTGTCCATATAATTCACAGCATTTGCCTAAAATGAAAAATAAATAAACACATTTATTTTGTATTACATAATTTAAATATTAAAATATGCAACTAGAGCTAAATACTAGAGCTAGTTTCAATGATAATTATAATAGCTCACTGTTTCTTAATTTAAAACTGGGATTATTATTTCATTTATAATTTTGTCCAAATTCTATGTTATAAGAAATTGCAGAGCTCAAAATCACTGTTTAACCCATGTAGATATAATGTATAAATTATACAACCACTTCATTTCTTCTTGCCCTAATTTTTATATAAAATCCTCTCCCCTCTAGAATATTTTAACTTGTGTTATTCCAATCAATTGTAGGTGTTTCTAATCTCATGTGCAAAAATCACGTGGTTCTTCCTATGTATTGTAACACACACGGACAGGTGAGCATGTCAATTACATTTTTGGTATGGCATGTTATGTGTTTAATATTGCTCTCTGCTTTCTTTACACTTCTAAAGGAAGGAAGTAGGAAAGGCTATGGAATCTTAATATGTATAGCTTGCAGAAAAGAAGAGAGAGATGCAACAGAAACATTTAAAAACTTAAAGTGATTTAACAAAGTACATGAGGCATGTTTAATTGAAAGGAGGAACAAAATGTTATATTGTAAAACTAGAGGGTAAGAGGCATAGATATAGTAGTAGACAAATGAAACAGTCCCCCAACAAAAGCAATGGAGGCTAATACAGCAAATAATTTAAACATAAAGCTATCCTCACTATGGGACTGGACCAAGGACTGATAGAGCTTAAAATTGGCAGACTAGATGGGCCAAATTATTGCTGTCAAATTATATATTGTCTAGTTTTCTATCTAGTAATAAGAACCTAACAGAGCATTATTAATACGCAAATGATAATTAATCATCTCAGTGCCTGTAAGGAAAGCTATGCATTAATTTACCTCAACAAGCAAGGGTTATATTAGAATTTAAGGCAGCTTCTATTAAGGCACTATATACACTACACATGCTCCCTCCTGTGAATTTATTTTCTGGAGCATCACACTCTCTCACACACTGACCCCCCCCCCCTCTTTCTTACCTTGCATCTCTCCTGTCAGTACCTTCCTTGCAGCTGCACAGAGCGATCAGAGGAGACCAGACAGCAGCTGGAGAAGGTGAGTGAGCAGATGGGGGAAGATATATCTCAAAGTCTCCAAAGTCCAAAGGGGCCTGAAAATTTTGTTATGTGACTGGCTGCAGTAGATGTCAAAAAATGATGCAATATTTTTCTGATGTTCTAGTGTGTTTCTGTTACTAAACAGTTGACTACCTGCAATAGTCGTTATTGTGTATAATTGCTTCCATTTTAAAGAGCTTCTTAAGTCATAGCCACTTGCTTTTACTAAGTTGTTTTTTGTACATTGTAATGGTAAATAGCAATGTAAAGAGTGTACAGCTCTACTGCATTTCAGTGCATTTAAAATTGACGTGATGGAGCACCCTATGTTTGCTTATGAGCCCTGCAGCTCTTTATAATAGATACCTTAAATAGGCATGCTGGTTGAAAACACTGGAACTTGACTATTCATCTATAATAGTAACTATGCAAAATGCCAAGATGCTCTTATACTATTGACAGCTACCATATCCACTTGCCCAGAAAGTGTTTTTCATTTGGTCATGCAAAGGGAGACTATGAATAGCAGATGGAACGTGAGGAACAGACACAATTCCCCCTTAAAGGAGAAATCTCAGGGGACAAGAAGAAATCCATCAGTAGTTTTTATTCCTCTGAATCACAAAAAATGGAAAAAAATAAACAGTAATTTTTTATCCTCTGAATAGAATTGGAATAGAGATTAGCACTCTCTTATTTAAGAACTTAAAGCCAAATTAACTCCTCAAGCACATCAGAGGAAGAAAATGCTTTTCACTTCATTAGGCAACGCTATATAGCAGAAATGCTGGTTCAACTATATGTCACGCGTGCCGCCGCAGCACGTACCTCGGGTGCTCGCGGCGGCTCACTCCTCCATGCCGATGACGCCGTGCGGTCACGTCGGGGTCGCAGCTCCGCCCCCGCCGCGACCCGACGTCGGATAGGCGCGCCAGTCACCACCGCCGGCGCGGTAAGGTCACGTCGGTGTCACGGCTCCACCTCCGCCGCGACCCGACGTCAGCAGGATAGCCCTGCCTCCACAACCTCGCTCGGGGAAGTGCCGGCACGCCGAGGACGTGCAGGCACATCACCTCCTTTGCCCGCCGGGACCGCGGATCGGATGTCTGCCGCGGCCGCTATGACGTCACGCGGCGCACGCCACGCACGCCGCGCACGCCACGCACGCCACGCCGCGGCCTAACTGTGAGTGCCTTCTCTATTTAAACGCCATTTGTTTTCATTTACGTTACCCGTTCAAAGGGTTTTGCTTTTTGGGTGTGCTGTTCCTTGAGATATCTCTATTGCCTTGTGTACCGACCTTTGCCTGTTTTTTGACTACGACTCTGCGCTGCCTGCCTCTGACCCGGACCTGTTTATACCGTTTATGCTTCTTATCTGCCTACCTCGACCTCGGATACGTTTTTTGACCTCGCTGTTTTGCCGTTGCCCTTTAACCGGACTGTTTACTGGACTGCGCTACGTTCACATATCTGCATAGTTGGATCCTCCTTCGCTACCTGACCCCGTGACACTATATCATAAAATTAAAAGATTTTGAAAGTAATGTGACCAAATTATCCAAAGTTATGTCAACCCAGACAATTATGGTACAAAAAATTTCAAGAGGAAAACTCATTCTTGCAATCGGCTAATAGGAATAGGGAGAGCCAGATTAAGTACTTAGAGAACACGTCGACTGATTTAGAGGACCGTTCAAGGAGGAAGAACATAAGAGTAAGAGGGATTCCTGAATCAGTTGAACAAGAACAATTGGAAACTAACTTAAAGGAATACTTCAATATTTGAATTGCCCCTGACAAACTGCATCAGCACCCTTTTGACAGGCAACACAGACTTTCTAATTCTAGAGGTATTGATCACTCTCACTCGAGAGATGTTACAGTGCACTTTTCATCATAGTTTTCTAAAAACTTGGTGATGAAAGCAGCAAGGGTTAAGAAAACAGAGTAAGGTCAATTGAAAAACCCCAAATTAATTATATCAGCTCATACTTATCAGCAGAGAAAAAAACATAATGATCAGACTTAGATTTTGTGAAATAATGACACTAGATATAAATGGGTATTCCCCACAGCAATCACAGTATATTACACACAAATAGCATATGTTTTGAAAGATCCTGAACATTAGGTGAAAAATTTAAACGGGGGAACATGTCTTGACCACTTTTCCTTTTTTCAGGGTTGAATATTTGCTCCTATAAGCCTGTTAAATGTGGCTTAAGCGTTTCTTTTTTCCCCATCCTATTTGTATTATTACTTATAACTAGGAAATTTGATTTGAATTGTATTTAATATTTTTAGGAATGCAAATAAGAGGTTTATTACATTCAACTAGGGGTACACATTATTGCTATGTTTTTTGGGGGGGTTCTCTCTTTTTTTATGGAATTTGAATCGAGTGTGAGCATTGATATTATTGGAAAGACAAATAGAGAAGTACTGTTTCTTACAGATATTTTTTTCCTCACAATAATTATATCATTATAAAAATGTATAAGGTTAAAATTATATATAACTAGGACATGACCAGGGAGATTAGTAGACGAAGATGAACTTGAAGATTCTTCATGTTGTGTGTCTTCGTCTTCATGTACGTTTTGCCACCGCCATGTTAGTTTGTTCGGTATTCGGGCTGAACAACGAAAACGCACCTTCGTGTTAGTTTTAATGTTCGCCCGAATATGAATGCACAAGTCTAATTTTAACTGTGTAGCAGACCCTAAGATAGATAAGTTTAAAAAAAGAAGTAAAACCCAACATTTCTGTACTTCTGCAGAATACAGCACTTGGAGGAAAGAGATTACTCTTTATTTTCTTATGTTCATCACTTGACTGGCCCGCTCAGAGCCCTGACCTCAACCCAATTAAACACCTTCGGGAGGAACTGGAATAAAAATTTCGAGCCCGATCTTCTCATTCCAACATCAGTGCCCAACCTCACAAATACTCTAATGGATGAATAGGCACAAACTACCACAGAAACCTAGAACCGTACCCTTGCTACCTACTACCCTAAAACTAAATTGTACAGTGGAATGGGAAGTCAGTTTGTGATTTTGGTGATATAATTTCTACCATCATGACTGGGTGGGGTTAAATTATGCTAATTATGTAGTTTAGGCAGTGTGTGTGGAGTTTAAGAAATTGAAAGCTGTTCTGCTATGTGTCCCTGGCATTTATTTTTTCAAATGTTGGCAACTATATAATCTAGGTGCATTTGTCTGTAAATAATTGCGCTAAGTTATTTTTATATGTCCGAACAGCTAAGATGTTTAATTTAGTTTGTTTTGGCAGTCAATAATTACACATTGGTTTGTACAATTCAACAATACATATACCAGCCTTATAAGTATGTATACCGTATTTGCTCGATTATAAGACGAGGTTTTTTTCAAAGCAAATGCTCTGAAAAATACCCCTCGTCTTATAATCGAGGTCGTCTTCTAATCAGACCTCAAAATGTCCGCTGGGGCCAGGCTGCTTACCGGTGCTTTGGTCGCAAGCAGCAGGAGAACAGGAAGCTAGAAGAGTGTCACATAACTCTGCCTCCCCCCTCCTTCCTCTGGGGGCGGGGCAAGAGAAGTTGCTCGCACAGCCGGGCCCCTGCAGAAGTCTTTGAGTGGGAGATCTGCAGTTCAGGTAAGGGGGTGGGGGAGGGTTTTTGTGATTAATGTGTGAAGTATGTGTGATTAATGGAATGAATGAGTATTTAAATGTTTGTGAATGAGTGTGTGTTAGTATGGATGTGTAAGGGGGGTAGTGGTGGTAGCATGGCATAGGGAGGCTGTACTCACACTCCTATCATCCCTAGGTTCCAGCATGTACTGGCTGCCTTGGCTTGATAGGAGTGTGATTGCTGTTAGCAGTTTTATATATATATATATATCCAGAAATGCCTTTTAACCCCATATATGCCACTCTGCCCCATGATATGCCTTTTAACCCCCTATATGCCACTCTGGCATATAGGGGATTAAAAGGCATATCATGGGGCAGAGTGGTATATAGGAGGGTATAAGACATTTCTGGAGGCAGAGTGGCATATAGAGGGTTAAAAGGCACATCATGGGGCAGAGTGGCAAATAGGGGGTATAAGGCATTTCTGGGGGCAGAGTGGCAACCCTGGGGGCAGATGTGCATAACTGGGTGGGCAGGTTGGCAAATAAAAAAATATATATTTTTCTCAATCATAGCTTTTATTAAATATGAAAATATTGTTTACATGAATTAATATTTACTGGTAAAACTTTTTTTCCTATATGGTCGTCTTATATTCAGGCTTTTTGTTTTTTCCTAAATTAATATTTAGATTTTGGGGGGTCGTCTTATAATCAGGGTCATCTTATAATCGAGCAAATACGGTAATATTAAACCAGTGCCTGTAGCATAATTGTGGTTGCATTAAGTATTTCACGGTCCATTTAGTTTGATTTTCCCTTGTGCTTGTTTACCATTCAAATTGTCTGCTGAAAACCACAATAAATAGTATTATGCTCTGCAGTATATAATTCTAACCTATATTTACAATTCCAAAATTCTAATTTTTAGTGATGTTATAAACATACAATGCTTACTTTAAAACCGAATCTAGGGAAATATAAAGTAAATTTAAAAGGCACCATGCATATACGAAACTACATAATATTCGGGAAGAAAAAAACAAAATGTAAAAATAAACATACAGTATAATAGAAAAAATTGCTGCATTTTAAGCCATGTAACATCAGAGCTTATAAACAGTTTTTCCTCAAGTGGATTCAAGTAGACTAATCCACAGAGTATAATGAACAAAAAACATGACTTATGAACAAGTAGAACACACATACCCCTAAATCAAGACACTAGACATTAATGTGAGCTTTATCACATTCCCACACCAGCATTAACATACAACATTAACCATAAACAACTTACCAGCTGTTGAGCATTAAGTTCAACACACAGTCCTTGCCATGGTATATAAAGAGTCCCAGTCCAATGGATGCCATGAGAAGGCCTCAACTGCCCATCTGGCACACCGGGACAAAAGCACCTATAAGAAAATGATTGTTTTTTGGAATATATTTCAGCTGCACTAATTTACATAGAAACAGAAAAGCATAGAATTTCACACCAGATAAGAACCATTAGGCCCATTTAGTCTACTCCTTCCTCATATAAGGACTGTTTTCCTTAATCTGTCCTTGGTCTCATCTTACATGCCTATTCTATGCATGTTTAAATCCCCTAACTGTACTACCCTCTACCACTAGTAGAGAAAAAAATAGCAAATATAACATACATGTACCATGTACCATTTTTCCTGAAAGAATCAGATGGGAAAGAGGGGGATCCCTTCCATTACCCATTTAAAACCTTTATTATTGCAACATTGTTGACACCACACTCAATAGTAGGACTGCTGGCATGCCTTTAACTGCCTGCCCATGCCCGCAGTCAAACCCCCCTTCTCTAAGGGCACATAAGAAAACGTGATTACAGAGCTGTTAAAAACACAATGCATTTATATTGACTTTGATGCCTGAATGCATTCCAAATGCTTGATGCAATTTTATAATGACCAGTTCCCTTTGTTCCCAGATGTCCTTTGGGAGACACACATAATGCTGTAGGTCCATTCTGCCAAACACAGTGAGTGTGTTTGCTAGTTTGTATGTTGTATGTTACAGGGTGGGGAACAAGTGTCCCCTGGGCCAAAATATGCCAACCCTCCCCTGTATATACTGTAAGTTTTATTAGCTGATACAGGATAGTGAAAAAGGCTTTGCATACCTATGGCTGCAAAGTGGTGGCTGGTGAGACTGTGCTGGGTCAGGAAGGTCCATAGGTAAATTTGTCATTGTGTATATTCGCATAATTATGGGTTCTTCACAATATCAGGGTAGAGGCATTCAACAGTAAAAGGCACACTCCAACCCCCTCTCTGGCTCCCATACCCATCTTCTCTGCAGCTGCACACTCTCTCACACACTGACCTGTTCCCCTTCTTATCTCTCCTGTTAGTATCATCTCTACAGCTACACAGAGAGATCGGAGGAGACTCTCACAATGGCTGGAGAAGATGAGTGGAAAGGTGGGGGGCAGATACAAGGCAGGAGAAGAGTGCATTGATGAATTAAAAAAAAGCCCTCTAAATTTTGTACGGACTGAAGTGCGGGAAAGAAGTTCATTGTCTGTAAACAAATGACCAAAAAACAAAACAAAAAAATTGTCTGAAATTATTTTGGGCATTGTGCACAGGTCTAGTATGCACTAAGAAGATTTTTAAATGAAATTTTTGAGAATGCCTCATCTTATTTTCTTAAGCTTTTTACTTTTAAGCTCACGATATAGGGTTTGAGGAGCTACTGTCACGGAGCTTCCAACAAAACACATTTCTGTTTTAATGCACTTTGACAGATAACGTAAAACAGGATACCTAGTAGTGACGCAAAATTTGTGACTTGAAGATGGGGGTGTGTGAGATATCTTTGCCAATTAAAATTAAAAAATACACACTTTATTTAATAGATACAAAATTGTGGCTCTTTTGGCTCACGGATATCTAGGAGGAAATAACACCCCCCTTCCTCCACCTTGTGTATGATGAGGGGGTAATAAAAGAATAAGCCTTGAGAGGAAGTATATAGCAAACCAATATATGTTATCACCCCATGTGGGTAGTAGGGGTAAAAATAAAGAAAATATGGCAGGCATGGGGCCCATCACATAGACCTTCCTCCCATGCCTCCAACACTACTGCTACAGTTTAAAGTCATTATGATTAATGATTTGTAATGTTAGAAATTGATATACATTCCTGATTCTGTTGCATTATATATTTGTCTGCTCCATATACCCTTTTTAAGTAATAAACAATATTATATTTTTCTATTAAAACATTTCTCCAAGCTTTTAATAAGATTTATACTTTTTTTTTTTTTTATGTATACATTTATATTTTAGTTAAATCTTATTTATTTGCCTGCAGAAAATAGCTAGTAAAAAGAGAAACTATCTTTTTAATTGAATATTGAATTGCTAAAATTACTTAAACTTTACAGGATGCATTATTTTGTGCCCCTGTGTGATCAACTGGGAGAAGCAGAGAAACAACTGAATAATAGGTAAGCTAATAATGTGAATACACGAAAGAAAAAATAATTTGGGCATAACTTAATTTTTAGCAGATGCCTTTCTGCTCTTCAGTTCTTTTTCGTTAGTGTTACTTAAGTATGCATGGATGTTGCAGCAGTTTCTCCGAGAAAAATGATCCCCACAGGTCCTCCCCTACAACTCATGGTTCAGTGAATAAATCAGTCTACACATTGTTTACCAGATCTTACAGCTCATTTATCTCCTTGGCTGCAAATGATCAGTCCAATACTGCAGGAATGAATCCGACTGTGGGGTATATTCACTATATTGCTGAGTGGTCAGTTAATTGACTGACCAAACTTGTTTAAAGTCACATTTCCTCTCATGTTAACCACACACAAAACCAGCCTCTGTGTACAGTAAAGTAGCAGTTGCCTGTCAGTGCATGTGTGTTTTGTTCTTTGCAAGCTACATATATGAGTAAACAAGATAAATAACTTCCATGTCATCATCCACATGTAAAATATGATTCATAAAAAAAAATAAAAAAAATTGGGGTCCCATGTTAACCAAGCTGGACCTACCATTGCCCCATTCTTTAAGCCCATGTCCATAAACCTTGAAAGGTGTATAGCTGGCTTATAACCCCCCAACCTGGAAGAGGACTTAAGTCTATATTGCCTCAATGCATTGTGAATAGGATGGTTCGAGTGGCTAAAAACCCCTAGGGATCATAGTTAGAGAAGAAGTTAGCTGCATCTTGGGGTCATAATGTCTCTAAAACTTTGATCCAATGTCACCTACATCACCACAAGCTGTTTGGGAGGGTTTCAAGACAAAATTCTCTATTCTTATCCAAAAACAAACTCAACCATCTCTGATTTGCCAGAAACTAATGGAACTTCAGATGGGATCGGGTTTTATGATCAGATATCAAAACAGAGCTTTTGGCTTGGCGCACACAGAGCACACCTCATGCCCATTGTTAAATATGACAGTGGCTCTGTAATGTTTTGAGGCAGTTTTTCAGCCAAAGGCACCAGGACATTTTGCTAGGATACGTGTATCATGTACTGTATAAAATATCAACAGATGTTAAATGAACACCCGACTGCCTCTGCCAGAAAGCTTAAAATGGGGTGTGGTTCGATCTACCGATCTAGAGGTCCGGTAGGATTAGCATGGAGTAGTGGCCCTTGGATTTAGCAGTGAGTAGGTAACTTGTAACTTTAGTAAGGGTGGTCTGAGTAGAGTGTTGAGGGCTAAAAAAACTGATTGAAGAGGGTCTAGTAGAAAGTTGCAATCAAGAAACTTAGTTAATTGGGTATAAACAATTCCTTTAAGAAGCTTGGAGGTGAGAGAAAGTAGAGAGATGGGACGGTAATTGGACAGATCAGTCAGGTCAAGGGAGGGCTTTTTCAATATTGGAGTAATGGTAGCATGCTTGAAGGAGGATATAGTGGATATAAAAAGTCTACACACCCCTGTTAAAATGCCAGGTTCTTGTGATGTTAAAGAATGAGACAAAGATAAATCATGTCAGAACTTTTTCCACCTTTAATGTGACCTATAACGTGAACAATTCAATTGCAAAACAAACTGAAATCTTTGAGGGGGAAAAACAAAATCAAAATAACAAGGTTGCATAAGTGTGCAAAGACTTAAACTAATACTTTGTTAAAGCACCTTTTGATTTTATTACAGCAATCAGTCTTTTGGGGTAGGAATCTATTAGCATGACGTGGCAATATTTGCCCACACAGCTTTGTAAACGTGCTCCAAATCTATCAGATTGCAAGGACATCTCCTGTGCACAGCCCTCTTCAGATCACCCCACAGATGTTTAATTGGATTCAGGTCTGGGCTCAGGTGGTCAGAGAGGGGGAAAGGGAATTAGAAAAGTTAGGGAGAGAGCACATGGTAGAAAAAATAAGGGAGTTAATATGTTGTTTGAGATCAAAAAAGGAGGTAATAGAAAGAAATTTCAAAGCCATGGGAATCAATGGGGTGTAAACTGGGATGTTGAAGTCCCCAAGGATAACACAAGGAACATCAGAGGAGAGGAAGAGAGGAAGCCATGAGGAGAGGTGGCAAAGAAAGATGTTAGCCGGGCGAGGCGGACGGTATATAGTAGCAATGCGTAAGGAGATGGGATTAAATAGTCGGATAGCATGGACTTCAAATGAGGAGAAAAAGAGTAATGGAGGAGAGGGAATAGGTTGAAAAGTTGGAAGAGTAGGAAGCCTACACCACCACCCTTCCTGTCATGAGCAATGATACTGATTACAGACAGGATAAAGGCAAACAAGTGGAACACCTGTAGGCTTTTGCCTCCAATATGTCCTCTATTTATCTTTAGTGTCATTGATTATTATTTTTTTATTCATTAGGAGACTTTAATTTAGCTAATGAAATTTTATTAAAAAGATGTTGTTCCACCTACTCTGCTCAGGTTAATACTTTTATATTTAAATGTAGCATTAAAATGCCATTCCTAGTACAGTTTAAAGCCCAAAAGAGAGTGTGGTGATGGCACTGAACAGCATCTTTAAGTTTTTTAAGTTTTTATTTTTTCCTCATATGCAAACACTTCAGGCAGTCCAGTTTCATTGTAATGTTAAGTGTCAGATTTAACCTTTGTAAAATTGTTATTGATCTGAAATCACACTTTTGTTAAACTGGAGTTGTCAGTGTACTGATACTATGTAATTCATCGATAAGGTAAATTGATAGAGCTGTAAAGGTCTGAGAGAAGATAAAAAGTTCCTTCTGAAGATGAGACCTCTGAGGTTTGAAAAGTTGATGTGACTAGATCTTTTTCAATGTTGGCTCAATAAGCCAATTCAGCAGTCAACTGAGGATATTTTCTGACACAGCTAAAAACCATGTACTTCATTAGCAAAGATTATAGCCTGTGCAAATAATGCAGTGGGAGTTAATCCAGCAAATTTTGCCACATACATAATGTTAGATTCCACTTTGAATAAAAATCCCTATGAGCAGGAATTACCTATATATACTTAAATCCGACCCCTGCTACTCCCGCTTACCCGACATAATGTTGCTAAAAGGCAATCTGTATGTTTTTTTTTAAGGTTTTCTTTAACTGCAGAGATAACAAACAATTTGTGAATTTCCTTGTCATAGGTAAAAATCACAATGTATCTTTCTATTTGTCTCTAATATCATGAAGCTATTTTATTAGACATAGAGTTTGCGAAAACATCTGATTTTATTATCTACAGGCCAACTTCTAAATCTGGACTTTCCTAGAGCACTTGGCATTTGCATGTAGGGTACCTTCTGCAAAATGGCTCTTACTAGCAACATGTGGGTTACATCATAGCTCAACAGTGACTTTATGGCGCTTGTTTTTTTTTGTTAGGGTATCAGTTCTGGCAGATAGCTGAGTAGTCTTTCGCAAGGACAACATGAATGTTCGTTGCTAGTGATTTTGTTGTTGTGACACTTGATTTTTAAAGTATAACATTTGGGTTTGGGCTCAAAACACACCTCCAAGACAACCATTGCCTTGCTAAAGAAGCTGAGGGTAAAGGTGATGGACTGGCCAAGCATGTCTCCAGACCTTAACCCTATTGAGAATCTGTGGGGCATCCTCAAAGGGAAGGTGGGGGAGCGCAAGGTTTCTAACTTCTACCAGCTCTGTGATGTCGAGGAGTGGAAGAGGATTCCAGTGGCAACCCGTGAAGCTCTGGTGAACTCCATGCCCAAGAGGGTTAAGGCAGTGCTAGAAAATAATGGTGGCCACACAAAATATTGACACTTTGGGCCCAATTTGGACACTTCTACTTAGGGGTGTACTCACTTTTGTTGCTGAGGTTTAGATATTAATGGCTGTGTGTTGAGTTATTTTGAGGGGACAGCAAATTTACACTGTTATACAGGCTGTATAACAGGCTGTACTACTTTACATTGTTGTCAGTGTTGTCACATGAAAAGATATAATAAAACATTTACAAAAATGTGAGGGGTGTACTCACTTTTGTGAGATACCATATGTTATTTTTTTCTATTATTTTGGTTTTACATGCTGTAGGTAATGCTATTCAGTAGGTACAGCGTTATATGTAGAATGATGACTTTTAACCTTATCCATACCATTAGGCAGGAAATAGCTTGTTGTTAAGCACTATTAAAAGGTGTGTTCGATTCAAGATAATTGTCCTCTAATAAAAAGGGTTTGGAAAGTTGTAGGTAGAAGCTTAACATTGTGGTTTGTTGGAGTGTTAAACATAAATAATTGGATATAACAGGGACTTTGTGATGAACAATGCTGTTTACCTCGTGTGATATATTGAACTTGGGACTCCTGGCTGGCATCGAGGAGGTGCTGCCCAGAGTGGGGGCACAGCAAAGTCCATAGACAAGGCCTTGGCAGGGCTACAGGGGTAGAATGTTTCCTAGCCCGTTTTGCTTGTTGGTTAGGACAGTGAGATCTCTGTCTAAATGATTCGGGTCAGCCAAGTCCTCAGTGGAGGCTAACAGCATTTTTATGTAACCACCTGCCTCTGTGAAGCAATCTCAATAGCAAGCAATTATAAGTTTGAGTGCCTGGTTAGTTGAGTGGTTAAATAAAGTTGTGGCTAACAACAATAGGCATGAGCAGTTATATGCTAAGTTTTGTGATGTCACTGATGTTCGATGCACACAAACATCATAGTGCTATAAAGACCATGCATCAGAAAAGTAGCTATTCCTTAAAAGTAAAAGTTATTATTTTTTTATTATAACACTATAGTAACAGAGGAAACATTAAAATCCTTGATCCTATTCTGTCAACTCATCTAAAAATCCCAGTACTGGTGCCTGGTAATAGTGTATCCTTTTAAAAGTAGATAATAATATGACTAAAGCCTCGAGCATTACATACACTATATCAGATAAAAAGCTGCTGGATCTAAAAATGCTGTCCCAGTGAAGAATGTCCACAGTGCATAAAAGTAGAATCCTCCATCGAAGCCAGCAAGCACCTAATAGCACCTAACATCAGAAAGATTTACAGATAAAGTGTTCTGCCATTGGAAAGTAAGGACAGATAGGGCAGCACACTTAAATCAAGCAGTCATTCTGGCGTTTGTACAAATTATTCTTCTTTCATTTGCAAAAGTCTAACAGTTATAAATATTCATATTGTGACAAACCCTGTAGCATGAGGGCCATATATGTCACATTTAGGGGTCATAAGCACAGTCCTCTAGGGCAATCAGAGTCGGGAACACCAGCTTGTTGCAAAACAGCACTTTATTTTAACTCAAACCATAAAAAGAAAAACCTAGCTCCCAACTGGAGCCCTCTCTAACTGAACTATGCTGCTCCAGACTGACCAGCCTAATCACCCACTAACTCAACCTCCCAGCCAGACCCAGCTACGCCAGGCTCTGGAAAACCTCCCCCAGACAGCACACACGTCCAGGCAGGTATTGCCTCACTTGGCTCAGGGATGGTCTTCTTGTTCAGGGCCTCTCCTTGCCCTGGGAGCACAGGGAACTTCCTCTTCCCTCAACAGTCTATCTGAGTATCAAGCTCCAGGGGTTTTCTAATGCCCAGCACCTGTGCCGGATGCCAGCCCCATAGGAATCCCGGACCGGATCCTGCAGATTTCTTGCCTCCTGGAAAACCCGGCATGGAATTTCCACAGAATGGGGAAATGGAGCATTGGCCCACCCTGCTCTCCAATTGCTCCACCCCAGGGACCCATATGTATAATCTGCATAGCAGCTGTACCCAGATACCATGCTAATCATCTTCCTGGGGTTCACAGCCTCACAATATATTGTATAGATAGATATGCACACCACTATTTACTACTGATATATATATATATATATATATATATATATATATATATATATATACACACACAGTATATATTTTTATCTGTGAAAAAACAAAGCCATATGTTTAGTTTATGTAGAATTTCAAAATATAATTTTTGGAAAAATGTGTCAAATATGAAAAAAAAATAACAATATAATAATTATGGTGTTAAGTTTGATTCAAGAAAAGTATTTCACTTGATTGTTATTAAAATAAAAGGATAATTAAATAATGACATTGCCTTAAAGTAGTAAACTAAAATTATACTTTTTTATTTTTTCCATGTTATTGTGTTTTCACAATAGTTTTCTTCTCTAGTTGAGCAGTTTTTCATTTTTTTGTATGAACATGTCACTCTTTCTACCATGTTTGCACAATGTGAAATTGTTTGTTATTAAGTTGTCAAAAAATGCATCTGATATTTTGTGCTGAAATGTTCAATTCACACACATTTAACACGTCAGAAGATTTGATGAACCTACTGATAGAATCTCACAATGGTATTTCACATAAGTTTTTAGAAGAAAAGCAAAGTTTATTTTAAAACATTTATCACTCCAAACAAAATGTGAAGTCCTAACAATAATGCTTTAAATATCAAGCTTTTATTGAGTTCAATATAGAGCCACCAGGGTGTCTAGTGACAAGGATGTTATTTCTGTGTTATCCATAATATATTAAGATTGCAACTGTGTGAGACTAGTCTGTGTTAGAAATATATATATATATATATACTTTACTGGATGAACCCCATTATCTATATCATTCCGATACATTTTAATATTAAGTTGGGAAACTTTGGACTCATCATGGTGTCTTTGGCTTTATAGTTGGCTTACTCTAGATGCATAAAGACAGCTTTCTCACCTTACACTTACATGAAACTCAGGGCCGGATTAACGTAGGGGCTGTTGGAGCTCCAGCTCCAGGCCCCTATCCGAAAATAGGCCCAGTCAGGGCCGGGCTGGCCCACCGGGAAATTTATTTATGTCTGGGTGCGTGGATGAGAGAGACACACCAGTTACTTTGCAACCCTCTGGGCATGCAAGAATACATTTTCAGGTTAATGAATCTGCAAGTTGCTTGCTTACATTTCATTTGCATCCAGTCAACTCTATTGCAGGCAGATGTCTACGAGTTCTGGGTGAGCATTGATGACTTAACTATTAGTAGTTATTGTGCATAAACCTTAAACACAAGCTGTATGGAAATTAGAGGTGAGACATATGCATATACACTGAATGGATTTTATGTATAAACTATTGATCCAAACTATCAGTGAAGTAGTAAACTTAAAAACAGGCGATTGGTTGTGGTGGTGACTTTCCACCAAACCTGCTCTGTGTATATATATATATATATATATATATATATATATATATATATATATATATATATATATATATATATATATATATATACACACACACACACACAAGTAAAATTCCATTCTGCACATAGCCAGGTATAATGTAAGGCACAAAGCAGTATATGCATCTCATTTACCATAAATACTGTAAAATGTGTGTCAAAATAAATTTTATAATTGTAGCATATTTCAAATGTGTATTTACTATTTAAACTGCATTTGCGGTAAGTATGAATGGTATAAAAGTGAGTGCTTCTTTTCCCTGCAATTTCCTACTTAACTGCATTTTACATGTAAATGATTTCCTTTTTTCCCCCTCAGGGTAATGAGATTGGAGAAAAGCAGCTCATCAACATACCAGACATGAAGCATAACAAATGTACTATTTTGATGAAAATATTCCCATTGGCATATGGAGCATCACCGTCATATCTTATATGAAAGCATTGTTTCTGTGAAGTCTATGCATATATAATATTAATTATCATATTTTTTGCATCAGATGAAGAAAATATATTTTAAGAATGTATGTAAAAATAATCTTTACTGCTCAAGATGGCTTCTGTGCTACATCATGTTTCATTTATGTGTGTACACTTAAATTTGTACCGCTTGTGGATGTATGTAACATACAAAATACAAACCTATCAAAGATTGATGAGATAGTTAGCGCTTCTACTTTTTCTCTCATTCTGTGACCTAGGGGCTAATTTGCAATAATTTTTGCTTGATAAGCATTCAAGCTGAGCTGTGGCATTAGTGAAGAAACAATATGAACTTTTTGTCCAACTGCTCAACTTTGCAATCTTAACTGCACTACTTGGCTGCAGTCTATGTTTATTTATTTAAATTTATTAAATAAACAAAATAGTCTCCACGATAGCTTCAGGAATACTTTTGGACCCATGTTAAAGGCTTCCTTTTCCACCCTTCCCTTTTCCCAGAGTCTTTGATCAGTCCAACAAATATCCTAATTTCATGAATTGAGTTTTTTAGTAATATAGCAGAGCGTCTTAGATCCTCAATATCTCTTAGCATTATAATGCACCATTCCCAATGAACATCTAATCTAAAGAACTCTTTACTGGCCTTGAATAATGCATACTAAATATTGTAATAAATGTAAAGGTGAAATGTATATAATTGAATTACTATATTTCAATAAATCAATTTTGTTCCACAATTTACATGATGAGGTTCAATTTATATGTAACTGCCACTAGTTGAGGAGTTATAATGTGGAATAATGAAATCGCTACTGGAACTGGATTTAATGTGTGAAAATTGTGTATGTGTGGGAGTTAATCTCTTAAAGGACATTAAGGGAAGAATTAGTTCTGCTGAACATTAGAGTGGCTTTGAAAGAATTGGAAGGAGGGCAAGGGAGAGGACTTCTCAATATAGGAAACTAGTTGATATGCTAGTTTTGCTCCTTTAAATCAAACATTTTTGCATCAATTGTACTCAATAAAAATAAAGTATGTTGTGTATTAGACTTGGGCGCCGGCCAACTCTTCGTGTTCGTCTTTGTGTTCGTGGGGGTAAAAAATCCGCGAATATTTGCCCGTTCCTGTATTGGGTTTGGGCGAATATGCGTGTACATTCTTCGTGTTCGTTTTTTGCTGTTTTTTTGTAGAAGGGGTTAATACAGGGTTAACGCGGTACGGGCTACGCAGCAGCTTTGGCGCCAGGATTTTAACGTCCGTACGAGCAACACCTGTACTTCATTTGGTAGCAGTATAAACTGCTTTGTGTGCCCACTATGTAGGAGGTGAGAGTAGGTTCTCACCCTATTGAGAGTGTGCCTTGACGTGGCGGGTGAGCTTAATTATGCTTTGGCCAATTCATATAACCAAAACCTCTCATTTATATTATGTTTATATATTTGTTGCCAACTTTATTAGGGTAAGAAGCGCAGACAGTTTTTGTTTTTTGTATACATTGTACAGCCAATACACTGTTTCTTGCAGCATGCTTATACCTGTTTGGTAGGCCTCGTATTACACATTTGTATTATTTGTGCCTGAGACTAGCTTAGCGCACCGACATTTTCTTTTCCCTGTTTTCTTCATTGGTTGATGGCCGACGAGCCCCCTGCTGGCGACCAATAGAGTCGCACTGTATGAGGAAACTCTATCCCCGCCCGCGTTCGTGCTCCCCCTGCGCGGGAAAAGAGTTTCCACATACAATGAGCGGGCGCTACAGCAGTAAGCTGCGGGCCCACATTAGGCAGCCGTCAGGCCACCGGGGACCACCCTGCTGAGTGGCACCTGGGGCGCACCACCCCCCTTTAGGTACGCTTCATGGCATTTTGGGTAACAGCCACATGAGATGCACATATATTTTAGAAAAAATAAAAATACTTTTCTTTACACAGATATTTAAAAAGATTTAAATTTAAGAAATCCTTTTTTTTTACAAAAACACAGTAGAATTGTGAGAGGTTTGTGAGACAAACCCTACAATGTCGCTGGTTTACAAAATGTATCTACAGATTGCGTAGTGATATCATCATACTGATGACACAGCTGGAAAAGCGACCTATTTTTTAAAATTTATTAATCTAGAAAATCTGATTAAAATGTATCGCTTTAACATGCACATATTTTCTGTGGACCCCTCTGAATAGCTCAGTTGCAGATATTTCCATTAACTTTTATTGCAGCATTTTATGCTATAATTTTTTTGGTTAGACTTTATCCCCAGATCATTTGATTTTAGACTAAAGTTAAAACCAATTAAGGTTTAGAGGGACTCTTGAATCAAGCCCATTATGTCCACAAAAGAAGGTTACTAAAGTGCCCAAAAAAGAAAGTGATAGTAAAATTACCAAGGTATACAGTTTACTAAGCAAAAGTAATTATGAAAATATTCTAGGACTAGTAAACAAGATAAGACATGAGAGAAAGATAAGAGAAAATTATTTACTGCTTTCTGTACTGATCAGCAAAAATGTTCACAATTTAAGACTATATGCTCAGCTGCCCTAAAATGCCATGAGGAGTACAACTGCTGTTTTATCCTGCTCCTTGTACAACGGGCAATTACTTTCAAGGGATCCATGTATAAAGTGGATATAGAGACAAAGGTGATAATTGTTAGCCTTATTTGCATGCGCCTACCCAGAATCCCATGTGGTTGTGGCAGCGCCATGAGATTTCTGAGGGAAAAACAAGCCTTCTGGCATGTCTGGTGTCCATAGATGAGTGTTTAATAATACTTCTACTATCCTGCTCCTTACAAATGAAGAAGATTGTGACATGCTGAAAATCAGTAGATATTTATGATAAAATGAACTATAAAGGCAAATATTATGTGGCAAACAATAAAGAACAATTTCATATTTATTGATGTACTATAACTATGACTACTGAGTAGTCGGAATAGTTAGGCAGTTTTATCTAATAGTAACATGGTGTGTTGCCCAGACAACTCGGGAAAATGAGAAACAATGGATCATTGTTTTAGAATACACAAGAAAATCTCTTTTGAATTATCTTGCTGCTTCTGTGTCAGTTCAGCCCACCTATAATACCAGACAATGCTGAATGATTTGAAATGGGGAGATATAAATATCTTGCTTCTAATATCCCTATGGAGATTAAAATATTATAAACATAAAGCAGTAATGTGTGGTATATGAAACTACTATGTTGAATAATAAACATACAAATAAACATGATTAATCCATTATTGCTGTTATGAATCCTGTCATCAATTCCACTGCCAAATGCCGATATGGGGCTTTTTTCTATTATACTACACACAAACATACTTCAAGGGTCACATCAGCAAATTATTTTATGTTTTTCCTTTTTCTTCCATTTTTCAAGGCTTTATGTTAAAATTTGCAATACATTTACAGGATTATATTTGTCCCCCTAACACAAGTTCAAACGTAATGTGCCCAAGCCAATAAATTCAATTATTTATCTTCACATTCTATAAAAACCATCAATTTATGACTACTGTTCATAATGTTCAAATTATGTTCATAATTTTATAGCAATACATGATGAAGGGTATCTTAGCATTTAAAGATTTACATTTAAATTGGAATCCATTTAAAAGCTGACCAGAGAGGTTTAAGACAAATTTAAATGCAGGATCACACCCTAAATTACGAAGACACTTCTCAGCATAATGGGATATAAGCATTGAGAAGATGAGGCATTTTGCTCATTGGGGTGGTAGGGTTTCCTAATGAGAGGGGAATTTTCATTACTGCTATGTGCTCCCAATACAGTTTCAGGTGTCTAATTGCATATATCAATACAATGCAGCAGATATCCTCCAATGATTAGTAGTAAAAAGTGAAGAGACAAAACTCTGGTAATAGCCTCAGCCTGCCATTGCTCACGGTGTACTTTACTGAAGTAGGATTTTGTTTTCAGTGTGTAGTGCTGTTGAGCTGACAGTTTGCTGCACACAGTGCCTCACTGGCACTGCAGTGCCCCGGCCCTGGGCTGACCGTGCCCCCTGCCTACTGCTTGCCTACTGTCTTCCTATAGTTTTTTAAATCATTTTTAAAACTTGATTTTGTAATTTCAGCTCAGGACAGTCAGTCAATGAGTTAGTTAGTTAAGCTGAACTGTTAGTATTATAATATCAATGTAAAATATAATTTAATAGTAATATAATATATTAATATCAATCATAGTATACTAGTGTAGATGACTACTATTGTGTTAATTATAATTAATAATATTTAAATTCATTTTAGCTAGCTAAATTAGCTGTATTTTATTAGCTTAGTGTGTTTAAGCCATTCTGTCGGGTAGAAGATAGAGTTAATTTATTAATTAACAATTAATCAGTCCATTACTACCCTTAAGCTTAAACTAGAAGTTGAGAATTCATTATTAATTATATTAACATAAGAAACCCCTATTATTATTAATTGCTTAGTTAATAATTTAGTTAATCATTTTTAATTTTAAAGTTAAGCTAATCTTACTAGTACTGGTGCTGCAGTGCTTTAGTTTGTGCTTTGTGTTATCAACAGCAAGAGACAAAGTCAATTTATCTTCTTAATATTAATTCAGAATTATTACATTTCATTTTCGTTTTGTTCACCTCAGTCCATCAATGAAGTGAACTTGTTGGGTTAGTCCAGCCAGATAAGTGCTGCATGTTTTTGTGTAAAGCTAACTGATTTGCTGTTAAATATTATTTTTTTACATTTTTTATTTTATTAAAAACACTACAGTGTTTTGCTCACCTCAGTCCATCAATGAAGTGAACTTGTTGGGCTACTGAGTCTAGCCGAAAAGAAAAATAATTTAGCTAATATTTGTAGACAGAAGGAGTACGACTATATCTGTCTGCTTCTGTATCTGATTTAAGGTTAAAGTTGTTTAACCCCATAGTATAATTATAATTTATACTCTATATTATATAAATTAATAATATTAATTAAATGTCATATAAAGATAAACTCACTTTATCTTAATGGGCTTGAGAGCATCTATCCTTGCTTATGGGTAGACTTAGAATAGGAAGGGAAATATAGCCTGAAAAAAGCTTTAGCCTAGTTGTAGAAGAAAGAGACTGATAGATCAATCTTGCTCTTAGGCCTGTGTAAATGGAAAAAATATATAGCTAGTAGTTTTACTAGTAGTTAGTTAGTATATTACAATAGTTAACTTGAGTTAATAACACCATTTAGTGGCTTTAGTTAAACAATTGTTAAATAACTTCCACGATGCAGCCTTTGCATCAGTCTAGTCGGACGAGTAGGCCAAGCTCTCGGTTGCTATTTGGGGAATCATTGCTTGAAGGATCTATGTCATTCAGTAAAGGAAAGGCACCAATAGCAAGCAGTAGTAGTGCTGCTAGGCCCACCAGCTCTATGTTTTTTACGGAAAGCCGAAAGCACAATTACCACCATCGAATTTAAAGGGTAGCACAACTAGTACATCTACTAGCGCAATGAGTAAAAAGAAGTGCCTTTTGCCTCAGCAGCATCTTCCTCTTCCACGAGCAGCATGAAAGGTGCCATGCAGAGCACATTTGGCCTGAAAGTTTAGCAGCAAGATAGAGAGTGGTCTCAGTGGCGTACCTAGAGTATTTGGCACCTGGGGCGGATCATGTATGTGGCACCCCCCCATACACACACACACTATCGTTAGGCAAACATTGACAGGGGTACAGCATAACTGTTATCATTATATACTGAGGCAGATATTGACGGGGGTACAACATAACTGTTATCATTATATACTGAGGGAAACATTGACGGTGGTAGAGCATAACAGTTATTATCCTGTCCTGTCAACTTCGGTAAGTATGCAAATGTAGGTAAAAAAATATATATAATAAAATAAATATAAGAAATTAACCCCTTATTTTTAATAACACCCATTAAATGTAAAATTGGATAAAATATTTGTGAAAGACAAAGATTTTTTCCCCATGGCCAAGTCTAGTTTTCAGATCTCCTTGGAATGGCACAGGTGGTTCAAGTGTTTAGATATTTTATGGAGAGCATTCCATATGAAAAAGGTTAGCTACTGGCGATATTTATTTAGAAAAGAAACTTAGTAGGGGTTGGATTGGGGAATTGTCAGACTAAATAGTCCCTTCCTTTTGAAACCCCCAATAAATGATACCCACTGTCATTAATCCACAGAGTTAAAAAAGTATAAGCATGCATAAGACTATATCTGCGAATATGTCATTTGCAGATATGCTTTAACCAAACCTTGATCTGAGAGTGCAGGCTTTAGTTAGTTGTTTTTTTTTCTTTTCTTCAAAGGCTTATTAGAATTATAAAAATGTATATTAAACAAAAATGACACTGTATTGCCTTAAAGTAAAATGATCATCAGGGTGTTGTATAATTATATGTGAAGCACAGACTTAAAGATTACTATAATTTTGTTCGTCATGTAACCTATCTTTGGTTTTGTTCATGACCTGCCATATCTTGTAATCAAGTTACTTATATGGAATAGATTACATTTTGTCATAAACCAGGTATTATTTTTTGAATATTGCTAATAATTCAAATATATATCTTTATGTGAAAATTATACCTGTGTACAATTTGATCAGAGCTCATGACTCGTTCTTTGATGAGGTACCATTTTTTTTAACCTCTACTGTAAAGGCACAAAAGACACACCAATTAGATTTATCACAATGAAACATATTATTATTGTTATATTTTAGTTTTATAGCACTCAACTATTATACTAAAAATACAAGATGGGAAGCACACCCTAAAAAGCATATAAATTCAGACTTTGAGGCGGTGCTAAAATGACCAACATGTACATACAGCTAAACTAGGAATTAGCACACAATCAGCAAATGCTATTTAAAAGCACCTATCAAGGCATAAATAGTGTGATACAAGAAGGGATGCACAACCTAAAAAGCAGATTTATGAGGATTTCATATTATGATACAAAAAGTATAAAAGTAGTTTCCATTATAATATAACTAGTGCTTCCTACAATGACATCTACATCCAAAACCTTCACGAAAAAAATAAAACACAAACACAAATGAAAACATAGATCCAATGCATAAGGATGTGAAGCCATGGAAACTATGACACAGAAGTTAGGAACATACAAAAAATGGCCCAATTAACCCACTGGCATTTGCCAAAAGAAAACTACACTAATGATTTATATTGCTTTCACAAAAAAAGATCTCTAAACCTTATTAGCATTAATTGTACTTGAGGCAAACTTCTAATCCTTTAAAATGTAACATAGTAACATAGTAACATAGTTCATAAGGTTGAAAAAAGACCAAAGTCCATCAAGTTCAACCTATATACATATTGTGTCCCTACTGTGTTGATCCAGAGGAAGGCAAAAAACCCTTATGAAGCAGATGCCAATTGCCCCATACCAGGGGGAAAATTCCTTCCCGACTCCAAATATGGCAATCAGAATAAATCCCTGGATCAACGTTCTGTCCCTATTAATCTAATATCCATAACTTGTAATATTATTGCTTTCAAGAAACACGTCCAGGCTCCTTTTGAACTCTTTTATTGAGTTTACCATCACCACTTCCTCTGGCAGAGAGTTCCATAATCTCACCGCTCTTACTGTAAAGAACCCCCGTCTGTGCTGGTGTAGAAACCTTCTTTCCTCCAGCCGTAGAGGATGTCCCCTTGTTATAGATACAGTCCTGGGTATAAATAGGTCCTGGGAGTGATCTCTGTACTGTCCCCTTATATATTTATACATAGTTATTAAGTCCCCCCTAAGCCGTCTTTTTTCCAAACTAAATAACCCCAATTCTGATAATCTTTCTGGGTACTGTAGTCCTCCCATTCCCCTTATTACTCTGGTTGCCCGTCTTTGAACCCTCTCCAGCTCCACTATATCTTTCTTGTACACTGGTGCCCAGTACTGTACACAGTATTCCATGTGTGGTCTGACTAGTGACTTGTACAGGGGTAGAATTATTTCCTTGTCGTGGGCATCTATGCCCCTTTTGATGCACCCCATGATTTTATTTGCCTTAGCAGCAGCTGCCTGACACTGGTCGCTACAGGTAAATTTACTGTTAACTAAAACTCCTAAGTCCTTTTCCATGTCAGTCGTCCCCAGTGTTTTCCCATTTAATACATATTCCCAGCCTGGATTTTTCTTCCCCATGTGCATAACCTTACATTTATCTGTGTTGAACCTCATCTGCCACATCCCAGCCCAAGCCTCCAACCTATGCAGATCCATTTGTAATCGTGCGCTGTCCTCTATTGTGTTAACCACGTTACAGAGCTTAGTATCGTCTGCAAAGATTGATACTTTACTATGCAATCCCTCTACAAGGTCATTAATAAATATATTAAAAAGAATAGGACCCAAAACTGACCCCTGTGGTACCCCACTAGCAACAGTCACCCACTCAGAGTATGTACCATTAATAACCACCCTCTGTTTCCTATCACTGAGCCAGTTACTTACCCACATACACACATTCTCCCCCAGCCCAAGCATTCAGAATAAATCCCCTTGTTAACTTGGATGAGGATATGGCACGACAACATAAAATAATACCATTGCACAGATCACTGACAGTTTAAGAAGACCAATAGCAGTCCAATAGACGTTAATAAGTATGTATGGTTCCAAATTTAGAAAACAGCGCTGATACAGTAGATGTTTGTTATTGAGTTAACCAAATAATAATAATAGAAGACTAGTTTTTGGACATAACTTATCTTTATTTACAAAAGATATAAGATTAGTATGCACATATATCCCCAAGAGTCATGGGCAGATGAACAAAAAATCTGCCATTTGCACCAGGACCTCTTGTGACAAGTGACACTCAATTGATGATTTTTGCTGCAGTGTAATTTAGATATGTATCTGCCCTGCACAACATGGCTACAACATGGATGATTTTTACATAGTCTATAAGAAAGGGAGTAAAACTACCAAACCACAGTGCAGCCAAGGGTAAACCATTGCAACAGTGCACCAGGGTAATGTGAGTAATTGGCAAGTATGCTGGGAATAAGGATTCCACATGTCTATATGACATCTGTTATCTTTATTAAAAGGCAGTTATTAACATCATACTGCTCTGTAACACTGCCCACACAACATACTGTACGTATAAATGGAGACACTGCAAAGCCCTAGGAAGATATTTTGTGAATAGATCATGTGCAGATCACATGTATTGGTCCCTGAGGTGAAGTATTTGGAAAGCAGGAATCTCCAGTTTTTTCAGAGCTGCAGCATGACTCTATAGTCCTAGTTTTGCTGCACTGATTGGTTGCTTGATTGAAATCAATGGAAGCTCTTACTCCACAAGTGCACGGTTCTCATTAGCTCTTAACAAAACTCTCAGTGAGCCATCATTGGAGCTGCTACTGCTCTACTTTTTCAATAGACTAGGTATGCATGATCCACCCCGAGAATGTCATGAGCATGTGCAGGGTATGGACATATAAACTTCCGAAAGATTGTTGAGGGAAGAGGTCCCTCGACAGTCCCCATGTGCTTCCAGGGCACAGAGAGGCCCTAAAGAAGTTCTCTGAGCTGAGTAAGGCATTACCTGCCTGGACCGTATGTGCTTCAATGGGAACTAGGCTTTATTTTTATGATTTTGTTTTTGAGTTTTCACATGTAAATAAAATGCATAATTTGCCACAAATCAGGTTGAGAACATTTTGAGGGATATTTGTTGTCTGTTTGCTAAATGATTTAATTAAAATTGGAGTTAACGGATGTCCTGTGACTGCCCAGTAATCTGTGTTGTATAAAGCCGTCTGTACCCAGGCAAAATATATATACTGTATATATATTATTATTATTATTATATATTGTTTTATATAGCACCATCAAATTCCGTAGCGTTGTACAATGGGTAGACAGGACATAACAAGTAGCATGTAACAAAGCAAATTGACTAACAGAGACAACAGGTGAGGAAGGCCCTGCTCAAATGAGCTTACAGTCTTGTTTCGGGCGTAACTAGAAATCACAGGGCCCTGGGACCAAAATCGCCCTGGGCCCCCCCATCATTGCCACAACAAAAATGGTTTGTGCCTTCTTCGCCACTTATCCCCCTTCCAACATACAACATATGTAAACACACTTACACAAATGACACACCCTCATACTAACACACATTCCATCTCACCCCACTTACACATCCATGCTCACACACAATTACACATCCATGCTCACACAGACACAACTACACATACAAGCTCACGCACACACACTTCCATGTTCACACACACAAGTACACATCCATGCTCACATCCATACATGCATATATGCAAACACATAAATATGTCCCACCTCCCGCCTCGCTTACCTCTCACCGGTCCACCAGCTTTATCTCAGGCTGCTCACACACTGTGTTACTGTTACGCATTTCGTGCTGCAAGGCACTTAATCATAGACAGGTGCACGACATCCAGGCACCCATGCTAAGTGACCCCGCTGTCACAGTTATCTGTCAGATAACCTGACAACTAGGGTGTGAGTGTCCAAAGGTTAACGATACCAGCTCTTTGGTCACCCAGACGCCAAGAAAGTCTAGAAAAGTTAAATTTGTACACATTAGAGAAACGGCGTCTTAGAGGGGATATCATAATGTTATATAAATATGTACAAAGGGCTTGCTAAAGACCTGTTCATTAATAGAACATTACAAAGGACAAAAGGTCACCCGCTAAGACTTGAAGAAAGGAGATTTAGTCTACGACAGCGGAGGGGATTTTATACAGTAAGGACTTCACTGCCTGAAGAGGTGATGCTAGAAAGTACATTAGATGCTTTCAAAAGGGGCCTGGATACTTTTTTAATGAAGCAGAACATAGAGGGCTATGTATGATAATATAAGAATTAATATTTATTTAGTGTTTGTTGATTCAAGGAGAAATCTGATTTGGAGTCAAGAAGGAATTTTTTCCCCATTGGAAGTACAATTCGAAATTGCCGACATAAGGGTTTTTTGTCTTCTTTTGAATCAACAGTGGTAAACAAGGAATAGGAAAAGGGTTGAGCTTGATGGACGCAAGTTTTTTCTCAACCTAAACTACTATAAACTATAAACTACAGACATTCCACCCCAGAATGGTAATATGCCACCACCAAAAGTATGTGGACACCAGACCATGACACCTATATGAGCTTGTTGAACATCCAATTACCAAACTATAGGCATTAATATGGAGTTGGCCCCCCTTTGTGGTTATAACAGCCGCTCCTGGGAAAGTTTTTCAAAAGATTTTGAATAAACTTAGGCCCATTCAGGCACTGATGTTGGACAAGAAGGACTGGCTCTTAATCCGCTTTCCAAATTCACGGCAAGAATACTGGGGTGGGTAGCTGTTATCTTCTCCAGGGTATCGTTTTTAGTCTGACCTCTCTGCCATACAGGGGAGGGCTGGCAGCCTTAGGCCTGGGGGTAAGTCTAGTCAAGTGGCCCTTTGCACGATGCATGCCCATCTTTTCCTTATTTTCTAACGCATATTGATGTAATATGATGGGATTCAGTACACTAAAAAAGTAATCATACACGGAACACTCTACAATTTAGTGGGCTAAGCTACAACAATTGAAAAAAGGGTTTTCTACACTGCTTTGTTGTTGACCCCCCTTTTGTGTTTTTGCCCCACACCCTTGTTTATTGCCCACAGCTAGACCCACATTGTATATTAATCCCATCACAGAGCCCCACCTTTAGTATTGATTTATGTGATGCCCCCATCCAGAACCCCCTTGTGAATGAATGCCCCCTTTAGTATTATGTCAGCCCTGGCACCCTGATTGCATCTACAGGATCTGCCTAACACCAAGATTGGAAGCATAGGACATGCCACCTTTGCCTCCACACAGTATGCGTGTGGCATCCTAGCCTCAAGCAGCCATGCTTTCCCCCCACTTACACATCCATGTGATCACACGCATATTCATTTATTTACTCATTCACAAACATTAATTCACTCATTCATATACTCATTCAAAAATACTCATTTCATTTATATACTCATTCATAGATACTCATTTGTTCACTCATACACAGATTTTACACAGTCATTTATTCCCTCAATTAGACATACAAACTCCCCCACCCAACTTCTCTTGTGTCGCCCAGGGGAAGCAGGAAAGGAGCAGGGTCATGTGATGTGACGTAAATTCACGTGACTCCGCTGGGTTCCTGCTTCCCCTGGGTGGAGCAAGAGACAGGTAAGCATCAGGGCCCCTGCAGAAGTGATCGCGGGAGTCACCTGGGCCCCCTAGAGTGGCAGGCCCCGTCGCAGTTGCGACCCCTGCTATCGCGGTTGCTGCATGCTTTTGCCCTGCATTAAAGATGGCCCTGTCGGTCATGCCGATGCCTTGACCATTTCAGTGCAAGGCCGGCCCACCAGAAAATTAGCAATTGCCCCCAGGCCCAGCCTGCCCCTGCTGCCATGACCTTCCTGTCTTGGATGTCCCTTCACCTTTAACTCATGGCATCATTGAGGTGCTCAAGCTCTAGCACCACAATAAGGTAACAATCTCCCTTAACTTCTTGGGAGGAGAGCAATGACAAATCTCAATAAAATAGTTAAGAACAGAGACATCACACTGACAACAAAGGTCCACATAGTTAAAGCAATGGTATTCCCTGTAGTAACCTATGGCAGTGAGAGCTGGACCATAAGGAAGGTTTAGTGAAGGAAGATAGATGCTTTTGAACTGTGGTGTTGGAGGAAAATTCTGAGAGTGCCTTGGACTGCAAGAAGATCAAACCAGTCGATACGAAATAAAGCCAGACTGCTCACTTGAGGGAATGATATTGAAGGCAAAACTGAAGTACTTTGGCCACATAATGAGAAAACAGAATACCCCGAAGAAGATACTGATGCTAGGGAAAATTAAAGGCAAAAGGAAAAGGGGACGACCAAAGGCAAGATGGATGGATGATATTCTAGATGTGACAGACTCAACCTTGAGGGAGCAGGGGATGGCTATGGCTGACAAGAAGTTCTGGCGTGGCCTGGTCCATGAAGTCACGAATAGTCGGAACCGACTTAATGAATAAAGAAAAAAAAAAAAAAAAGGCAATGCCACAACAAGTCAGAAAAATTAAGCATTGTGCTGGGTTGTATAGTAAGAGGCATTAGTATTACAAGGAGGAAAGCAGTTGTGTTACTTTACAGGTCTCTAATTAGTCCACAGTTCTCAAGACCCCATCTCCAGAATGATATTGACATTGTCAAGAGAGTTGACTAAGAGGATTTCAATATTTAAAGCTTGGAGGAGACAGAGGTTGTCATAGAAACAATTAAATATAAGTCTATTCAATAAATCATGAGTGTTCGCAAGCTGCAAACTCTGATGTGTTGCAAAAAAGTCTAACTCACTAATTTACTAAAGCCATTTGGCAAATACACAAATTTTAACTCGCATGCACTCGGCCTGTAGGAAGTGCAAGGTGGGACATTAGGCGGCATAATAATTTTGGTGGATATTGCCAAGATAAAAATACAACACAAAAGAGTAACCCATCTTCAACTGATGGCAATAGATTACAGCAGCAGCTGCTGGCTAAACAGGAGCTTGAGTGAGTCCCACAGACTTGTATAGTCTATAGAAGATGCAATTCAGCTTTCAAACACTGGGACTGCTGTTCCACAGCATTATATGTACACGCTCCAACATTACCTGTTGCAATTTGCTTTTTTTGGACCAAAAACTGAGGTCTGATGGATTTGTGGAGTATCTCTGTTAGAGTGTTTTGCACTGTTGGATCCCACATTTGTGGCAAAGGATGCTTGTATGGATCTCACCCCCCTTTATTGGTGTTATGTGGGATAACTGGGGATTTTTTGTCAGGGTTTTCTTAAACAACAATAAATATTCAAAAAGCTCTCAATGAGAGAGACAGGAGAAACAGAGGAGTAGGTACTCACTGGATTCAAATGTATCACCCTCAATCATGAATATGAAGAAAGCAGAAAACTCAGCCAGGATGATAGTCAGAAACAGTGTTGATGGCATCGGAGGCCTCTGCCGGCGACCAATTGTTTGATGGCATCGGAGGCCTCTGCCGGCGACCAATAGAGTTGCTCGTACGGACCTTTAAAATCCTGGCGCCAAAGCTGCTGCATAGTGCTTACCATGTTAAACCCGCGTTAACCCCTTCTACAAAAAACTAAGAAAAACTAAAAAAAACCAAAAACACGAAGAATGTACACAAATATTTGCCCGAACCGAACTCAGGAATGGGCGAATAGATTTTTCCTCCCACGAAGACGAACATGAAGATGCACATGAAGAGTTGGCCGGCGCCCAAGTCTAATATACATGTAAGACTATGTACTGGGAGTAATCTGGGGCATAGTTAATAACATACATCATTAGCAAGCCACTGTGAGCCAGCATGTTCATATTATCAAGAAATCATTGTCGTACATAATGGCTTCCATTAGCCTTGTATAATCTCTTACTATAATGCGCCAATTTTTCTACATATTTTTTCTTTACAAAGTAGTCTTGCTTGAAAAGTTGTTCTCTAGCTGTTATAGCGGATTGTGATTGTCCAGGTGTCACAATGGCTACATGGGGAGCAATGATTCCAAATGATGATAAACCACAGTTTTCTGCTTTAACAGTTACACGTTATTCCAAGAATAAAATCACAATTTGCCATGTAATTGGCCTAAAATGAATATGGGGAAATGTGCCATTTCATCCATTTATTCAAAACAGCTCATGTTTGTTTATAAGCAGGAAAGGAAATGTTTCCTCTCTTTTTCTATTGTCAATCTTTCTTTCACTCACTTTTATATCAACAAAAAATATTAAATTTATTCTATTACTTACCTGTCACACAAGCATATACACTGTAAGTGAGTGGCTACATAGCAGGAAGGAAATGTATCACCTACAATTTTACAAATCCTACTCTCACATACACACACTAACATCATACAGTAATACACACCCATAAACGTACACACACATGCTAACACCATATATTCACACACCCTAGCACCATATGCTGACACAGACATATTATTACACACATACTAACACCATACACTAACTTCATACAGTAACAGATATGCACTAACACCATGCACATACACCCATTCTGGCACTTTACATTTACATATACACACTGTCCAACACCATACTCTAGCGCACACTTACTGTATACATACATGCACACTCCCTGTCTTTCATTCCCCCTCCTATCATCTGTGCAACTCAAACAGCGCTCCCTCCCAGCGCCTACATGACCCCACTTGTGTGCCTTTGTGTGCCCTTGCATAGTTGGCAGTAAAACTTTGCTAAATATTCTGCCAAAACCCACATTCTTTTAATATAGAAAGACAGAGGCCCAATCATCTCTTATCAGTTGGTTCAGGCATGTCCAAAGTCTGGCCCGTGGGCCAATTGTGGCCCACGTTCGGGACTGATAAGGCCCCATAGATAAGTTGCCCAAATATAGATCTTATGGCCCCCCCAGTGAGTCCCCGAGCACCGCTCAGGACTCCTGGGATCTCTCGCCACGGGACTTGACGTCATCAGCCGGCGCAGGGAGAAGGTTTGGGCTTTCCTTCTCCCTGCGCCTCCACACACAGCCACAAGGGCAACCATTAAAGGCTATTGAAGAAGAAAAAAAACTTCTGCCTACCAAACACCTTGACAAGGAGCAGTAACTGCACAGACAACACACAGACAGGGCTGTGCACTCAGGATACATGTATAAAGCAGACAAGGGAGCATATAGGAATCTGTGGTAGCAAGCTGTCATACCCTTCATTAACCCCTGACTGTCCGTGACTGTGCTATAATTCCATTATCTGATGACCTAGTCTATGTGCTGCAGTCCAGATCTCAGTTTCACCCTTCACATTAGTGCAGGCAAGTTTTTTTCAATTGAGATGAATACATTGTAAAATCTCAGTTAATGTCAGTTGGTCTAAATCAGTTATAAATATATTTAAACACATGTATACTTGGTGTTATGTTCCTGTTCACATTTTTTGAACTTAAAAGTTGACAGACAACCTTTATTACTTTGTGTAATGGTGTAATGTACTTTACAATGTTCCTGACATATTTCAGCTTCCTGTTTTTTTTATATTAAAAGCAGAGTGATTAAACACCTGTTTAGATTTGTCATCCAAGTCACAAAATTAAAAGTATACTGTTTTCAATAAACTTTGCATAAAATAGTTAATTTGCATTTAATTTTAATGGTTCAAAGAATGTCAGGCAAAATGGTCGGCCTTCGCACATGTTCACTTCATCAAATCTGGCACTCTTCAAAAAAGGTTGGACATGCCTGAGCTAGTTGGTCACAATATATATTTAATAGCTTTTGTTACACAGTTTTTTCTCAGCCTTGCATATGTGTGCATCAAAAAAAAGAGTATGTCATTTGAAAAGTTTTGTGGTAAGTTATATTTCATGAAGGCACTAGGTAAACATTGTGCTTCAAAAAAGGCAGAAAGCATTAAAAGAACAAATAACTGAAAACAGCAAGCCTAGAATCTGAGAGATTTTTTTCATGAGCTAGAATCACTCACTTATACAGTAATAGTGGTGGTGTGGTGCACATTGGTACTCTGGGTGGCAGTGATGACATTGGACACTGATAATATACCAACTTTAGTGTCTCTGACATAAATTAAAGAGGCATGCATATTATCATACTCTATGAATACTTTAATATTCATCGTTCAAAACTATAAAATAAATAATCTACCTGACCAGGAAGTTGAAGCCCTGTTGCTGCAGATTCCCTCTTCCGCTGTGGTCTGACATTTCTTGCCCCTGATTGGCTCCTTAAGGTGTTTGTCTAATGCCTTCATTGTCTCCTATCTGCTCTATCTGATCATCCACATTACCTTACTGTACACCTGTATATCATTTTGTTAGGCCTACCTAGTCCTGGAGAGAAGGAATCTTGTGCAGAAAGGCCGAACATTGCACTGCTCACTAGATAGAAGGTAGGAAAATGGGGGATAAGAACGCTAAATTGCTTTTTGAGAGTCCATACCACAACTGAGCACTTTGAGGAAAGTGCCAGTCCTTTAAGTAGTCTCAGCAGTCGCTCTAATTACCTGCCCAATTCCCAGGACGCTGGGATGGCTGCAAACCGTGCGGCTGGTGGAGGCATCGACCGGCGGGTGCACAGCTACCCGCTGCCTGGGAAAGTATAAATCGTAACACATGTAATATATGCAAACTCATTTCCATGACTTACATGGGACTTGCATATTGGGTTTTGGGAATAATTGCATTATTTTATAACTACTTCAAAATCATAATTCAGCAAGTCAGCCCTCCTTTTATTTGTTACTGCAATGTCTAACTGTACTGACCACTGATTTCAAGACTTTGGGAAAGTTTTTCATGCAGTTTAGCAAACAGAAAGGCCCATATTATAAAAAGGTAAAAAATTAACTATTTGTATATGTCTTAAATGTGCAAGAAAACAATTCTAAACAAAAATAGTTATTTCTAGAAAAATTACAACATTTTGAGTTAATTCATTTTCTAACGTTATGAGAGATATATGACTAATGCAAGAACATCCTATTGTCAGATATTTTATGCTAGAAAACATGTATTCTATATATTCTGTATTTTACATGAGCACAAAATGGAGTCAGAGCCATTTTATTTTATTTAATCATATAACGGTTATTTCTGTGTGTCTTTGTTCCCTCAATAATTGAGAACAAAGAAGTATTCAGTATATATGATCCAATTAATGTTATCTTCCATGAGAAAGTTAAGGAGTAGACACTGCATATCCTTAGGAATGTAAATTGGAATGGGGGATACGTCGTAAGACCACCAAAACCTAATTTACTACCTAGGAGGCAACGTCTGGAGATATGAGTGACTACAAAGACCTGATTTACTATATAGGAGGTAACATCTAAAGATAAGGTGACCAAGGATAAATTCCTGACACATATGTAATGGTCTTAAGTTATTTCTTAGACCAGAGCGTCTCTCGGAGGTAAATTAAGAAATTACAACGATGTAAATATGAGTAGAAGTCCTAATTATAATGGGTAAAACCCACCGTTATGATTGGAGAATTACAATCAAGAGGTGGAGCTATGATAATAAGCTCTGTCTTTAAAAGCTTATGTTTTGAATAATTAAAGGGCGAACCTTAAAAACGGACCTTAAAAAGGGGGGACCTTAAAAAAAGAAACGGACCTGAAACAGACAGACCCTGACGGACTCATTTAAATTTACCCCAGAGAATTGGAATCTTAAGATCCTGGCACCATAATTTTACTCTTAGAATTACTTTGAGTCCCAATCTATATAACTTTTAGTAAGTTATATTTCTTTCCACTTAATTTCTTGCCACTGAACCTGGATTAACTTCTACAAGGACCAGTTGGACAACAGCAGCAAGTGGTGGTAAATATAATTGTTTTATTATTCTCACTAGAGGTGAATTTTGTCTTCTTCGTATAGAATTCCCTGTTTCTGGGAAATAGTATATTGCATTATTGTATATGACGGCTTGTGAGACTGCAGCTTATAACCCGTGATAATAACAATAATGAAAAGGTACTTTTACCTGTAGATGAAGTTTGACATTATTTGCATCTATTAGGAATGTCACTGAATACTCTTGGACATTATTAAATTATTTTAAATTGTCATATTAGTTGAACTAATATAATAGAGTTAGTGATCTTTTTATTACCGCCCTGATTATCATTTTTGGTTGCTGAGTGGGATGGAAATTAATGCTGTGTTAGACTCATAAAGTACTAAGTCATATTGATAACTTTCGATAATATACCGTATTTGGATATACTGCAATTTGACATGTTTTAAGAACTTTGTGTTTATATTATGCACTGTTTGACTCATATATAGATTTTATAAATTGTATTCACAATAAATAAATATTTTTGATTGATTATTATTGTGATATATATCTGATTTGAATTATAATTTTCGGCGATCTGAAAGGATTTAGGATCGGAGATAAAATATAGAGTATCTCCTTAAATTAACATTGTGGATGTGGTTCTACAATCTTTGGTAGCGTCGTTATTTTGCGTGTGTGATAAAATATTGGTTTTACCTATTTTGTCTCATTAATATCCCTAACACTATATATTAATCCCATTATTGTAACTAGAATCTGAACCTCAAGGATATCATCTAGCTAATAAAAACTACCTATTAATATTTTTTTTGTTAGATTAGAGTTTGATCATCTCCTAAACCCCCGTGCTTGGTCTTAGTAAATAGACAGAAATGCAGTGGTCAAAGTAAGGTAAAATTGTAGAATTCGGTCTTTGGTAATTTCAATTTAAGTAAAGCAACTAACATTTCTATGATGCTTACCTGCGCGAAAGGCAGTTAAAGGCCTTGGTTAAAATACACTGGTCCTAATGAAGTGATGCTCAAATATGTAACTTCCAATTAGCTCGCTATTCCATCCCATTGGTTAGTCCAGGAAATGTTGCAAGTTACAATAAGTACATAACACTAATTTTTAAAAAAATCTTAAAAATAAATGGTCATTCAAAAAATAAAATGTAATTACCCCTTGAGCTTTCAATAGTGTAGGTTACATTAATCATAATGATGGGGACAATGCTAATGAATGAAGTTTGCTATTTAAGATGTATTTCCACCAGGGTAAATTATATATTTATCTTCTAAATGATTTCCTAAATAGTATTTCAAGAAACATTATTTATGAGACTATAATTACAACCATAGGGAGTTGGACTAAATAAAGCATGCATAAGCAATTAAGCTATATAATGCTAATCATCTGGTTATTTTAAACGCTAAAAATTATTACCATTTACAATGTACTTCATTAGGTTTCTATCTACTTAAGCAAAATGAGAGAAATTGCTTGAATAACTGGTAATTTTGAAGTGGTTTGTTATTGAATAGATAAGATTAAGCAAAAGTACCTTATTAGCTTTCATTCCAGCTAATCCAGTATGAGAAAATGTTTCAAATAGGTATTTTTTACCATAAAAAGGCATTCATTGATATAGGGAAATAGAAATTATTGAACTATCTTTAAAACTATATATCACATAGGATTCACGATAATATCATTAAAACTACTTTTCGGTCTCTATTGCTTTAGCTTAAAAGAACATAAAAATCTACAGAGAACACAGGTTCTAATTACCTATACTGGTCAGCTTCTGAGAGAACAGTTTGTATTCCAGTACTATGCATGTATAATTTGTACTAGTAATAAGAGAGATGTGTGGCCTATATGCATGCTGTCATACGCCGTATTGACTTCCTTATCACTTTACATTTAGTCCTAAGGCTACGTAGGTCGTCTTCTTGTAATTATTATAATATTCAGGTGAGAAAGCTTGCTTGATAAATGCCCTGCCAGAAGAGACTGTTCAAACCTCATTGTCAGAGTGTCAAATCCTAGCAGCATCAACTTAGCTCTTTATCCTTCTGAGGTCAATAAATGAGCACCATTGCTTGGGTAACAATAAAATGTATTATTCAGCTGCCGATCCGGTTAATTCCAAGAGTGTGTGCTAAGAAAGTGCTTTCAGTCCCACTGGGAGAAAGGCACTATGTAAATGCTAGTTGTTATTCAATCTTATGTGAAGCTATAAAAAAAAGCCATATACGAGATTATATTTTAAACATTTATACATTCCTCATTACAGGAGACCAGAGCCTGGGGAGCTATACTGATATCAGTTGGTCATATAAACATATACTATCTTTAAGATAACCTACGGGCAAACTGTTTCTGTTTATTATTGTACTACCTGCAGACAATTGCTTAATTACTGAATAATGAAACAGTTCACCAGAGCTATAGCAACTGCTTTCAACAGTTTTTTGTTGAATGTACCAGGAGATCTTTCTATAGTGTCCTAAATTTCTTCAGAATTCTAAATTAAGTATTTGACCTATGAATATATATCCATTTTAGGCGTGCTTAAATTTTTCCATTGCATCGAATCACTCAGTAGATGTTTTTTGTTCTTTCACTACGGTATAGCAGTTGTATTTAGGAATTAATCCAAGAGATGAATTGCAAATTATGCATTCTTCACCATTTTTGACACCTATTAAGATTTGTATAGTTCATTAAAGGTGCATTTCAGCCACCATATGTACTTTAATGCATACGAAAGCCAGGTGTAACCTTTCAATTAACTTTTCTGTGCAGTAAAATCCCTCTTGGTGGAGCACTAAACTGTCCTTTTAAACTGAGCTCAAGGTCAAAAACTTTGTTTTCTTGAATCTCTGTGAATAGTTGACTGTTAACATGAAAGATTAATAGCTAACTTAAAGAAATACTACTAGTATATTTAGATGCAAGGTGTGATACAAGAAATGGTTAAATCATTTAATTTCTTTCCCATGATGAATAATTGAAGTATAAAAATAATGTACCAAAACAAAGAGCTAATTTTTCTTTTCTTTTTTAAATATATATTTATTCAGAAACAGATATAAACAAATCAAAAGTTACAAACAATTAAAATGGGAGTAACTTTTTGTGCTTGAACCCTTCAAGCGCTAAATACTATTGTTTTTTTAAGAGGGTAGAAAGGTGATCTATGCATCCAATGAGACTTGCATAGGTTGGTACATTAATCTAGAATTCAATGTGCTCCTAAATTGCTACCTATCTCCATGATCTCATAGATCAGGCTTCAAATAGCCTAGCTGTTAAAAGCCTTCCCAGTTATGAAATAATACATTAATTAATACTGTGTTAATTTATTTCTTTAGAGTTTTGAAAATATCAAGTACTTTCTGTACATTTCCATGTTTAATGGGGCCATATTCATTACCTCTTTGTTCATGATAGTCTGGCGTTACTTCATAGTTGCAATCATATTTGTTACAAATAAATTATATTTTGTATTTAAAATGCTTCCTGTAACATGTCTTTTTCACTTCTCAACATCATTCATGCAATATTGATACAATTGTTTGTTCTTGTGGAAGAAAAGACCACTAAATATACTTATGTCACTAGCATGCAACTGTGATGTGACATGAAATGCTGAGGTCTTTCCTTAAGATTTCAAGAATGTCTTCTTTGTTATTTATGAGTAACATTTTGGAAATCTATATTAAAATAATAAATAAACATAATTGTGTTGTATGACATTAATTGTTTACTCTTCATACTCTTACCTAATGTTGGTGAGCAAATCTGTAATAATAATAAAAAATAATAATAATACATCCGTACAGTTGTTTATTCCATTTATAAAGAACATTTAGTATATTAACAAAAGACGTACAACAAAACAGCTAATGAGATATAAGTTTGAAAAGTTAATGATTTTTCTACATCTAATTGTAAAATTGTTCATTTGGACCTGAAATGTGTGGGGTTTTTTTTTTAATAACCTGAAGAAATAAAGATTGGTGATTAGTATGCCCTTAAATCTCTATAATATTTTGATGTATGACATCTCATTCCTGAATTATCTTGTACATGAATAAATGTTCTGGTTTTCAGAAGATCTTAAATTACCATTTTGCAATTTCTGCATTGTTGCTCATTGCACAGTTAATGGGATTTTTCAGTTGTCAAATGATAAGGAACAGTTTTAATCTATGGACAAAATAAATGTATCCAATGTGACAATTTGTTATTGCTGTGAATTTTTATCATTGTGAAAACTGAGGGTTTTTTTACCCTAAACTAAATCATTAAAATGTATATATGTATATATCTGTTATTATATGATGTATATATTTATATACTGTGTTGCATACCCTTATAAATTTCATACATTCAGTCTGAAGTGTAGAAGAAACAGCTTCATGTGTCAGAGTGTATGCCTCTAATTCAACAGAAATGCTGTCTGCTTGGTGTGATGACTCTTTCGGGTGTTGAAATGAAGGTGAGTTAGTGAAAACAATATGCTCTGTGAGAGGGTCAGTGTTGGTAATATTTACCATGTTTGGGATAGTCTTAGTTGCATTACGTTTAATCATTTAAAACATCCCTAGAAAGAGGGTATAATGTCTGCTTAATATACAGTGGGGCAAAAAAAGTATTTAGTCAGCCACCAATTGTGCAAGTTCTCCCACTTACAAAGATGAGAGAGGCCTGTAATTTTTAAATCTCACGGAACCCATCAATACAAGCAATTGCACGTTAAAATGTTTAGCCACTTAAAACACGCTTCATTTTTGTCAGCACAGTCATGCATATTAAAAATAACCAACACATTGAATTGAATTCCCATAAGGCTCAGCCAGACATACTACTTCCATGATGCTGGCTGAGCATCATGGGAAGTGCAGCAACAGTAAAGCTGCAGATGCTAGCTGTGAACTACTCTTCCTATGACTCTCAGCTAGCCAGGTGTCCACCATAATGCTGGCTGAGCATCATTGGAAGAGTAGTTCACAGCAGCAGAGATTTTTTTTAAATTAAAAAAGGCTAATGTTTGCCTCCCTCCCACACACTGCACACTGCCTACACACTGCCTTTACACACACCTGCCCATAAACATACATATACACATACACTGCCTTTACACACACACATATACACAAACACTGCATTTACACACATACACTGCCATTACACACACATATACACGGACACTTCCCTTATACACACACACATACACTTGTACAATGCCCTTACACACACACACATATACGGATTCACAGGGCTGATGGAGCTGAAGCTCCAGGCACCTACCTTAAAATAGGCCCAGTCAGGACCGAACTGACTGGGCCTATGCTGCCTCTATGGCTGTCTATAAAGCAGGGCAAAAGGGGCACCGGCACCTGCCCCTTAACCCTGCAGCAACTGCGACCGGGCCTGCCACTCTAGGGGGCCTGGGCAACCCCCACGGTCAATTCCGCAGGGGCCCGCTACTTACTGGGCAGACGCGCGAGAGCCGGGGACACAGGAATCCAACAGAGTCACGTTACGTACGTGACGTACGTCACATGACCCTGCTGCGCATCTGTTTCCCCTGTGCAGAAGAACAGGTTGGTCTGCGAGCGGCACATACTTTTACATCTTCAGTTGTTCAGGTAAGGGGAGGCTGTATGAAGGAGTATTTGAGATTGAGTGAGTGAATTAATGAGTATCTGTGAAGTAGTAAGTGAATGTTTGTGAATGAGTATATGTAAATTAGCATCTGAATGAGGGAATTAATGAGTATCAATGTATGAATGAATATCTGAATGAGTGAATGAATATCTGAATGAGTGAATGATTATCTGTGAATTAGTGAGTAAATATTTGTGAATTAATATGTGTGTGATAGCATGGATGTGTAAGGGGGTGCAAAGGTGCCACAGGCAGGCTGTTTTGGTGGCAAAGATGCCACAGGCGGGCTGTTTTGGTGGCAAAGATGCCACAGGCGGGCTGTTTTGGGGCCAAAGATGCCACAGGCGGGCTGTTTTAGTGGCAAATATGCCACAGGCAAGCTGTTTTGGGGCCAAAGATGCCACAGGCAAGCTGTTTTGGGGCCAAAGATGCCACAGGCGGGCTGTTTTGGGGCCAAAGATGCCACAGACGGGCTGTTTTGGTGGCAAAGATGCTACAGGAAGGCTGTTTTGGGGCCAAAGATGCCACAGGAAGGCTGTTTTGGGGCCAAAGATGCCAAAGGCGGGCTGTTTTGGGGCCAAAGATGCCACAGGCGGGCTGTTTTGGGGCAAAGATGGCAAGTCCTATTCTTCCAATCTGGATCCTAGGCAGATCTGGGTGCCAGGTCTGATTTTATACTAAAGGGGTGGTGGCTGGCATAAATACACAATGTGGGGCTGGCTGACGGGGCAATACGCAAGGGTGTGGGGGCATTAATTCACAAGCGGGTGCTGGCTGGGGCATCACATAAATCAATACTAAAGTGGGGCTGGCTGGGTGCATAAATACACAATGGGGGGCTCTCTTGAGTGCATAAATACATGTGGGGGCTGGCAGCATCAATACACAAGAGGGCCAGCTGCGGCCATCACATAAATCAATACCAAAGGGAAAGCGTCCGTGGAAACCCTCCGGATGCGGGTGTCAGTGTGGCAGAGCCTGTCCTGGGGTGTGTGTTTGGGTGTTGGTGTGCCAGAGCCTGCCCTGGTGTGTGTGTGAACATAGAAAAGAACCCCAGCACTCCAATCAGCTTACAATCCTTAGGTTACTCTATTCAGAGAAAGCAAAACCAAAAAAGCAACGTTTCGCTCAAAAGGCCCTGTTTGGCCGAAACATTGCTTTTTTGTTTTGCATTCTCTGAATAAAGTAACCTAAGGACTGGAAGCTGATTGGAGTGCTGGGATTCTTTTCTGTGTTCATATACTTCAAGAGGGTTTATGCTGTCCCTTTTTTCCTGATAGCACCCAGCTTCCTGGGAGTTGAGTGCTGAACCATTTTTTCTTTTGTAACTGTCCTGGTGTGTGTGTCTGGTGTTAGTGTGGCAGAGCCTGTCCTGGTGTGTGTGTGTGTTTGGATGTCGGTGTGGCAGAGCTTGTCCTGGTGTGTGTTTGCGTGTCGTTGTGGCAGAGCCTGTCCTGGGGTGTGTGTCTGGGTGTCTGTGTGGAAAAGCCTGTCCTGGGGTGTGTGTGTCTGGGTGTTGGTGTGACAGAGATTGTCCTGGTGTGTGTGTTTGTTTATCTGTTTCCTTAATTTAAAGTAGGAACTATTTCATTTTTACTTATCCAGAGATAAATTCCCTCCTGAATTTGTAGTGACTTCAGGGAACAAAACATTCAAGGCCCTGAAATCATTTATTGGAAAAGATAAGGTATTGTGTTATTTACTCTATAATATTTATTTCAAGGATTAGTTCCACTAAATTGTGGCTTCAGGCTTCCCATGTTGAATGACCAAGTATTATGTATGTGTATGTACATATATGTTTTTTCATAAAAATGGGCTGCTCAGTCTGAAATGCCCGGGCCTATTTTTTGTCCCAGTCCGGGCCTGCACATATACATGTACACTGCCCTTTTGATTTTGGAATCAAAAATGCAAAAATGTTTAGATGAAAAAGTTCCATGCTATTCAGTGGAACAAAACAGTTATCATTATTCCTCACAATATTCTTGTAAGAAACGTTTATTTCTTTATTTAAAGCTACGATTGAGAAATTTTTGTTTTCTATTTTTATTTCCTTTTATTTGCCAACCTGCCCCCCCAATTATGCACATCTGCCCCCAGGCTTGCCACTCTGCCCCCAGAAATGCCTTATACCCTATATGCCAAAATCAGGACTGTCTCACCTAAATTTGGGACAGTTGGGGGGCATGGTCACGTGATATGCATTTATTATCCACCCAAATGTATAACTTATACAGTATGTATGGGGCTCAATAACAGACACTGGTGTAACTTCTTTCTGTCTCCTTGTACCGGTTCAAACTAGTTTAGAAGGGGCCCTTCCGAACTGGATCGGTGCGGTCCAGGTCGGAAGGGTTTGCAAGGGACAAAGAAGGTGTCAGGGCACGGGTAAGCAGGTCAGGTAGGAGCCCAGTTGCAGGGGATATCAGAGGCTCAGTTTGTACTCCACAATGCATCATTACCACAAGGAAAGTACAGACAGGCAAAATGAAACACACAGCAGGCTGGATCTTAATAAGAGATGGTCTGTATTGAAGAACCCAGCAAGACAGACAAGTGCAGGCTGTAGACACGGCTGGAAGCCCTCAGGCAGGGCACGTGGCTGGAAGCCCTCAGACAGGGCACATGGCAGGGCACTCTCAGGCAGGATGGATGGAGTCAGGCAGGCCGGGTCAGAACCAGGAGGACAAAATCAATGCCAAATCAGAATCCAGGAGAACTTTCAGAACAAGCCAGGTCAACACGGGCAGAGGAAGAGCCAAATCAGGAACCAAGGAATGAAGTCAGAAGCAAGCCAGGTCACAACGGGTTAATCCAAGTCAGAGCAGTGGAACAACATATATATATGTTATATGTTAATATATATAACGTATATATTTGTTATTGTATGATGCATATATACATCATATAATAACAAAATAACCGATTATGTGGCATTTTCTCTCTGATTACCGTGTTTCCCCGAAAGTAAGACAGTGTCTTACTTTCTTTTTATCCCTAAAAGCCCCACTATGTCTTACTTTCGGGGTATGTCTTATATTGGGAAAAAATTGTCGAATTTTTTGTTTTAACCATAAAATTAACATGGATGGACCACGGAAAACATTATTGCTGCTCCAGCAGAGGAGAACTGTAAGCCCACACAGCCCGGTATGTTGGGACTTGTAGTCCTCCTCAGCTGCATCTTGCGGTTACAATAAGAGCTGCAGAGAATCTCTTCACACCCCCCTCCCCCTCCTTGGTCTCTCTCTGTATGACCAGCACTGACCTTTTTCCGGGAGGACACAGAGCCAGTGACACCTGTCGGCAGACTGATCAAAACGGCGCTGTCTCTTCAGTCGGAGGGGGAGGGCACTGGAGGCAAATCCCCCCGTGTTTCCCCGAAAGTAAGACATATGTCTTACTTTCGGGGTACGGCTTATATTAGCTGACCTCTCTGAAACTCCCGATATGTCTTACAATCGGGGGTGTCTTACTATCGGGGAAACACGGTATATTTGGTAACATTTATGTCATGCCTGTCTCTTCTTATGTCTGTTATATTTCACTCTCTTTTTGTACTCCACTAATCCCTCTTTGTTTCCCTGTCTACTCTAACAGCATATTTTAACACTCCCTCCTAAAGCCTGCAACACATTCCCCCAATTCTGCCCTGACTCCTTGCCACTCTCCCTCTTGTCTCTGTGTTGTATTACTTTATGGAGAAAGTTGATTACCTGACTTAATTACATGTCAAGCCATTAGCCTGTAGAAGTCACCAACATAATTAACGTCCTTGTAACCCTTCACTCCCTGTCATGATCATTTGAGCTACTCCAAATCTTTCCAATCTCTGTGCTCCATACCCTCCCTGTTTCTGTCCATTACCACAGCCAAAAACCTATCAATCAGGGCCGGGCTGGGAAAAAAGCCACCCTGGAAGTATTTGAACCCCAGCCCCATGTATTTTATCTTTTGGTTGAGCTCTTGAGCCCACACACCACAATGCTTATACACTGTGTCCACTTCATTGTTCAGGCTTCTCCCTGTAGACCTAGAGGGCTTCCTGTTCCTTGTTCAATAGTGATCTCAAAAGTGAAACTCAACACTACTTGATGCTCTATGTGGAGTCAGGTCAGTGCCTAGATGGGGGTTTTCACAGATGACAGAAACTCTCCCTCTAAGATTGAGTCCTAGAGTACTCCAAGGCTGGCAGCACTTGGCTGCACCCACCCAGAACACCTCATTAAAACTGCAGAAGATGTCAGGAGCCAGGCCAAACTCAGAAGCAGAACAGAAGTGAGGTACAAAGGGCATGAGCAACAACAAAGTTCAAAATTAAGCAGAGGATGGGACAGGCAGAGGTCAGACCAGGACTAATACTAGCTGAGGTCAAAATCACAGAGCAACAAGCAACAAACAAGCTCAATGATTAGGAACTAGTGCAAATCAGAGGTTTAACTAATCAAATTTGGCACCAAACATGTATCCAGGATATCATACAAAAACCCACCAACAAAATGGTAGTGTCCTTAGAAGGTACCAAAAACATTACAGTTACTTCCAGTGCCACTGTCTCAGCCGAGTAGCAGCCCTGCAGCGGACCTGACATTGGGAGGATTTGCAGTGTGGATAGCAGGTAAGAGTATAATACCACACCATCTTCCAGGAGCGTGTCACGCGCTACAAGAAGCCGGTTTATCAGGATGGGAAATGGGTGCATGGACATAATTATGCAACACACAGGAACGTTCCACTGGTCCCTAACCTTCCCAGTTTACTAAATATTAAAGCCAGTACCTCACTTTATGAGAATCCAGGATACAATTGACATAAAATTCTTTGTGACCTTCTACTATAAGGGATGGGAGAAGAATATTAGATTAGAGACAACATGTTTTAATAAAGGCACATGAAAAGTATTAGAAATACTCATTGATTTGTCAGAACAAAGACGGATTAATTAAAAAAGGACACAATTTAGCACAGGGCTAATGCAATTTCGAATTCTTTGAAACCCACACCATATCAGCAGGCCGAAATGGTGGCGCTGAGATCACCCATTCTTTTGCTGGATAGGAAAGTAGCACTAAGACTGCCAGAAAAAGTGGGCCAATGTTCCTGCAAGGAATTAACCTGACAATCCACAGAAGGACCAGCGGAGGAAGAAATCTTAACAAGTAACAGTTTAGGGTCATAACCTAAAAGATAATTTTGCTAAAGGAAATAAATGCACCCAATTATCTTGCTCGGCATTGGGGTGAATAAACTGTTCAAGCATTTCTGTTCAGTCTGCCCATTAGGCAAAGAAAAAATGAACATGAATACCTGAGTACACAGGTATTCTGTCTGAGATAATATGATTGTACATGAAGTCGTAAGCCACAAGTACTATCATGGTTACTTTGATGTGCAAGCTCTTCCATTGTGATTAGTGCGCATTTGCATGATTATTCACAAGCTCCCAACAGCAGTGAAGAACAAGTCACAAGCACTCAACTTATGTGCAGGTATGTTTGGCTTTTTTTAAGCTACACAATCTTGCAAAAATCCACCTGTTGGCCATCTTTTTCTTTGTAAATTTGTGGCAAGTCGGATTTTGGAAGGTCCTGGTGTCAAGCCGTGCCAGTCAAGTCAACCCTTGGCTTGTTTGGTGCTTCAAAGTGAAAACAAAGAAGGAAAGGTAGAACAATAGGTTTTCACAAGCATTTACAAAAATGACCTAGAAATGGAAAATATTGAAGGGAAGCAGTTACGTTTAAGTTTCTTAATAAGTAAGCTTGCAGAAAAATATCCTTTAAATTACATTCATTAAGTGCATTTTCTTGGTTCTATGGCAGCAACCTATCAGTGTTTGGTTCTGTTTCACATGACATTGAAGTGTTACTGTGTAAAAAGTGGAAAAACAATTGTGATTAAAAAACTATGGGAAGGGTTTGGATTAAGAGTTTTGGGATTGTTTTCATTTGACATTAAACAGTTACATTTTTAGTGAACATTCTCCCAGGGATAAAGAAAACCCTAGAATGATCAGAGATTTCAATCATGAATAATTAAAACAGTGATTTGTTATGAGAAAGAACAAGCATTAACAATTATTTCCTTTGATAAAGAACACAATGTTCTCATTCAGTGTTACATTTTGTAGCATATTGCAACTAATAAATGCCAAAACACTTAATATAAACATAGTTTACACTATGCAAACAGCAAGGTCATTTTAGATTTTAAATTAAGCACAGAACATTTCAAAACATTTTAAGCAACACACTTATGAAATCTGGCAATGATGAAATGCAAATAAATGGTAAAATGACACATTCAAAAAGGATTTTATTGAAAGCTCTCTAAATATTTATATGCATTTGTAATAAAACATCTGCATAAGTGCATAGCCTCCTAGGGTCAATATTATCATTGAAAGCTATATTAATATATTGAACTCAACTAAAAGCCTTGTAGAGTAAAACATTTTTCCCCTCAACAAATAGTTCCAAAGTTGTGCAAGTGTCTCCTGATACAAGGTTGTTTGTCTATCTTTTCTCGTTTAGATTGTAATAAAAAATTGAATCCTATTGTTTTAATTGTTGCAGCACAATTAATTTGTCTTTTCATTAGAGCAAAACAACTTGGCTAATGATAAAGTAAAACCGTGTTAAGAAAATGTGTCATTTTATTCTAATGATGTGTTTCTGGAAAAATGTGTTAACTTCTTGTTTGGCAGACTTAATGATTACACTCTATACTACATAATAAAGTGTTGAAGGATACTGCTGAAAGCATAAAGTTAAGTTAAATTTAAAAACAATTGTTCTAAAAATGAATAAGACCTGAAAACATCATCAGTCAAAACGTATCTTTCTGTAAACAAATAATATATATAAAATGTTCACTATCTGTTCAAACTGCCATAATTATTTAGATGAACTTTGTATCAATAATCCCTTGTTCCATCAAGCAGATCTTTGAGTCTATTCATTTAGACATTGGATGGTCAGTCAAAGTAAAGGTCACATACATGGTAACACTTGCAAAATAACTCACATATTCAATAATATGCATGTTGCTTGCGAGTGCCTGCGACTTTAAGGTTTGCAAGTTTTAGGGAAGGGTATACGAGTTGCATGACAACTGCTGTCCTTTTTTCAAACTTGGAAAATGTAGTAAAAACATCATCCGTTGCAATAGCACAAAATAAAAAAAAGAAAATGAAAAGAAGAAAAAGCAAAATCTCCTTCAAAACCACACCAGTTCCTCTAAGTGCACTTGCATAGTTAGGTATATGATTGAACAATTACACCATCCAGGTGCTAATGATCATCAATTGAATATGTAGGTGGAAACACATTCATCACCTGAAATAATGGGACAGCCAAGCTCACTAACAAGGTGAGGTTGCTGAAGACAGTTTAATGTCATACACGATGGCAAAACTGAGCACAGGAACAAGACACAATTTAGTTAGCAATGTCTCACCCAGGCAAAAAGTTCAAGGCAGACAAGGCTTTCCAGATCTCTCCAAGCTCTTTTGAAGAGAAAGAAACAGGCAGTGGTTGGCAAAGGAAACAGCGCAACAGATAAGACACATCATGCTTCTCTTTTGCAATCTAAGATGTCAAGCAGTACTATCTGTGCAGCATTGTCAGAAAACAATGGGACCCCGATGCACCCATCTACTTTGTGGTTAGAAATAGTCTTCATGGAAGCCTTGTGGCCAAGAAGCCATACCTAAGATCCCCCAGAGTAAGGAAGGTGAGAGAGGAGGTGCTGGGTAAGCTAATTTGGGAAGATTGATTTTCAAGAAAGCCACCTGCTCCACTGATGTGTTCCATGGGGGTTGAGTATGTCACAGAGAAAACCTTCCCGTTTTGGACATTGGTGGTTGAGCATGAAAGCAACTGCAGGCCACTCAGAAGGGACCTGGCCAAATAACAGCTTTGTGGTCCCAATAACTTAGTACTAGGGGCTAGTAGAAGTTCTTCAAGATAGGCTTTGATCATTTCAGAGGCACTAGTCTGACCTTGGGGAGCTTGGGTGGACATGTGGGTAGTGCTGTATCTTACCAAAAAATTCTCACATGGAAAAAGTTGAAGTACTAGCATTTCAAATACACAAGGGGTGATTTTATAAAAATAATAGTTTGATGGGGGTAAATTGGAGTGGCTGGATGTAAAGATGTCCCAAATAGGGCATAGGCACAGACTGACCAAAATAAAGAAAGAGCACTTCCTAAATGTGGCCTTTTAGCCCCCAAGCAACCAGACAAACCTATGCATGGGTAATATCACTGTATTTAAAAGCTGAACAGATATTTGGGTGTTGTTTGACAGTAACTTATACCAGGAGTGGTAAATTCATACCTGAAGTACACAGTAAAATAGCACCACAAATTATGACAAAGGATGGTGGTAAAATGAGTGCATGGAAAGGGTTAAAATACAGGCATTAAAGATGTCCCAATTAGGACATGGTGGCAGAAGGACCAGATGTGAAAGTTCCAAGTTAAAAGAGGTGCACTTCCCAAATGTAGTGTTTTACCTCCCAAACAACCCGACAAACCCATGCATGGGTAATATAACTGTACGTGGGAGATGTTGCTAAACACATATTGTCACATTTGACAGTGACTTATGTCAGGAACCGTAAATTCATACCTTAAGTACAAATTGTGTGAAAAAAATACAAAAAAATTACTACCACAAACTTTGCCAAAGGCTGATGGTAAATCATCTCTATGGATAGATCATACCTCCTGCATTGTTCTCATAGGTAATTACTAGGAAAGCGTGTCTATCTTCCACTTTTAGACATGTGTGGGGCAGAAGTCGCAGCTATAATAGGCGCACTAAATTGTGGAGCTCCCGGTACAGACCTCACCAATAATGCTTCCTCCTTCATGAACTGTGCATCACCTGCTCGTGTGAAGAGTTGGGAAATGACATTATATTCTGATGCTTAACGGCAGTCACAAGGTATATAAAATTGGCCATGCTTTTTACATGCAATTTATGTCTGTGAAAAAAGGCACACTTAATTGGAAAGTGCAAGAATTTTTAACCTCTTTCTGTGAATGTCTGTGAATATCCTTTAAACAATTCATTTCCAAAATGTACATTTAAGGCCTTACATATTTATTACAATACAGCATTTTGTTGCCAAGAAGTCAAGAATGCACAGTAGATTGATATTTTGTTTTTAAGAGGTTTTAAGAGGAATGTGTGGTTATTTATAAATATCACAATATACTTATATATCAGAAAATAAATATATAAATACTGAATACATTAGGGGAGCTGGGCACAAACATGATGTTCATCTTTAATGATAATGGTCAGCAGATTTCTCTTAATAATGATCACAGCTAGAACTTAAAAATATCCTTATTAAAAATGTATGGGTGTGTTCTGTTGAGGCAGCAATAACTTGTTTCGCCTTGAGGCAATAACTTGCTTCTCATCTTAATGTGAGCACTATAAACTGTGAAAGTATATTAAGTATATAAAGTCAGTAAAGTTAACCATGTTATAATATCATTTGGTCTATACTTTGAATACTTACAATATAAAGAACAATTGTAAATTACACATATAAATCTCTGCAGAACAAAATAGCCACATAATGTGCCCTTTAAAGAGCAAGACCTGTTCTGTGTAGGTACAGTAGGTGTACTTTAATGATAGGGTGAAAAGTCTATAAACTGCATTGTTAACCCAAGGACTACGCTTAGGAAGCAGCATTGGCCAATAGTCATATCTAGAAATTCAATAGCCAATAATAAAAAAAAGTATTTTTGTGTGTGTTGTGGATAGTGCAGTGTTCATGTTATTATTGGGAGATTGTTAACCCTCCCAGTGCATATGAACTGCTGCTTGTTTATTTATACCTAGAAAACTGTTGGGTTTCATCCAGAATCTCCAGGAAGTGAGCTTTATCTCTTCATTTCCAGGCAGGGAGCAGCATTTATCTACCCAGGTAACAACCACTTCTGCCTACTGCTTGCCCACTTCCAAATCTAACTGGGGCTAACTTCAGTTGCCAGCCCTGCCTCGTTATCAACCACCCATCCTTTCTCTATAAGAAGATGGGGAGCTCTGATTAGCTGACCCTGGGACATTCCTTGGCATGTCAATAACTCTACGTACCACTGGCTAGAGTATATCTCAATAACTTTTAAAACAAATCTGGCCAAGGGTGAGGTGGGGACTTGTAGTAAAATACATTGAACTGTGGCTATGAAAAATATAGTAAACTAGATGAGCTCAGGCTGATTTCAAAATTCCAGGCATATGTCTAAGGTTGTTAATTTGACTTGTGGGTGAGACTAGTCTAAAATATTGATTAGATTTTTCCTCAGTAATGGCAACAGTGAGCTAAATATGAGACTCTCCCAATCATAGGACAGGTTACTTGTGTGCTGAGTAAAGTGCAAAATCCTCTACCAGCAAATTATTAATATACACTTATACAGTGGTAATTCAGCCAATTCCTATATCTTTAGAAATCAATAATAGCAAATGCTTTTAGTAAAGAAAACAACTCTGAGATTTGATATCCTGTAGCCTCAGAGACTATATTCATATTACAAAAATACATTGGTTGATTTCAATTATATATATTTTTACAATTTAAGTTTTTATTTTTCTAACTCCTAAGTGAAAACTCTTCAGTGAAGGAGATACAAGGAAAGACGTGTATTGCATTGTATTGTATTGTATTGTATTGCAAGGGAAACGCGTTGTTTGTGTGGTGTGCAGTCCAAAGTATTGTTGGTAAAAAGGAAGGGATTTGAAAGTGGGCTTAATTAACCTTCTCTGTGAGTTTTTCTTGGCTTCTGAAGGCACTGTTACATTTATTCTGAGCAAAGCAGGCAAATCCTGAGGCCCAACAAATTCAAGTGCGAACTTAATTGAAGGCAACATAATACATCTAAAGAGGCAACTGGCAACACTAAGGGACATAGACAACATGGACAGGAGTTTGCTGTTTGCGGAGCAGGCGCCAGCTGGGGAGGATGGAGATGAGGGAGAAAATGTTTCTAAAGCATAGAAAGTTAGTTGTGCAAGAAGTACTAGGGGTCAGAAAGCTAGGCAGTCTTGCTAGTTCCCCAGATATGTTTGGCAGTTTTTGAAGATGCTGGGGAGATCAACTCAGAAAAGGCATTTCTAGGGTATGCAGACTTGCTTAGCAGCCAGGTGAGGAGCCTAGCCAGTAGAGTAGGAAAAAATAATGCTAGGAAGGCTAAACAGTTACTGGTTGTAGGCATTCAGTTATTAGGAAGGATAGGGTAATATATCGCCTAGATACTGAATGCCAAAACAGTATGATGTCTTCCAAATGCTCAAGCTTGGCATGTTGTGGACCAGGTAGGGGACAAGTTAATGGCAAGTGGGAGGTCCTAAAAATATTTTCTGACTAGGTTAGAAACTTAACCAAAGGATCTTCAAATCAGTATTCTCTAGAATATTACCAGTACCACACACCAAATCAGGGAGACAGCAGGATCTTAGGGAGATCAATGCGTGACTGAGGAGGTGGTGTAAGAAAAAAATAGAAGGGATTTGGGGTTTTGGAACTCTGGGCAGACTTTGCAGTCAGCCACAGACTCTACAGCGGTGAAGGACTGGGTAGCTATGCAATGGGATCCCTACATACCTTGGCACCATTACCACCACTATCATCACAACCATCACTAATACCGTCATGTCATGGAAGATAAAAAAAAAACACTAGTACCACTGCAACCTCCTCTGGTGGGCAACAACGTAGTAAAGTCTGGGATCATTTTGAGAGTATGGCAAATGGAAGTTAGCTGGGGTATGGTATTAGGAAAAAATTCTGATATAAACCAACACCTCATTAAACACCGCAGTGCAACTTTACCTCAGATGGGAACTGGCAGAATTAGCACCAACAGCAAACCCACAACAGCTGTCACCAGGAGCAGCCAAGGGAAAGGGCCTGGCGAGGCCTGAGCCTTCTGTAAAAGTGTTGCAGAAACAGGTGGGGCAGGGAGATTCACTGCACCAGCCTACCCTAGAGTACGCTAGGGCTTTCAATTCAATGTATATGTGAAACCAGCAATCATATAAACTGATATGACTACTTGCTCAGCTTATTGTTGTTGAGGTTCCTCCTTCTCTATGATTGAGGGGAGCCATTCAGGCAACTGCTAGAGGCCTTCCCTCCACACTAACTCTTTCCCTGTGCCATCACCTTCAGCAGGATTGTGTTTCCTCTGAATTCCATTATAACCAAATGGCCATAAAACGAACACAACAAAAAACATATGAATCTATTTTTGTTTGCCATGCACAAGTCTACTGACTGTTTAGGTTGGCCAACAAGACAAAAGCGCTGACCTCTACTTGCATTTCTAAGGTCAATAAGGGGAAAATACAACTAGCAAACCAGGGGGATTATTACGGTATTCGCTCGATTATAAGACAAGGTTTTTTTCAGAGCAAAGGCAGAGCAAGTAGAGGTCTGACTACAAGACTAAGATCCCCCGCAGAACTGCAGGGGACCTGCATCCTCCTCTCTGGCACCCGGTGAACGTCTGCACGATGCACATAGCCTCCGCTGCTACCCGAAACTTCCACCGGGGCTTCTATGATGGTGCACCACCTGTGCTCAGTCTGCTAAGTCCCAGCGGAAGTCCCGGGTAGCAGAGGAGGTTGTCTGCGCACATCGTGCAGACATCCACCGGCTGCCCCCACTTGACAACAGGGAGTCTGGAGCATGGGGGCAAGTCTAGGGATGCATCAGTAAGTCTTGGGAGGTATAGGGGTATAAGGCATTCCAGGGAGGCAGATTGGCAAATTGGGGGGATAAGGCATATCTGGGGGGCATAGTGGTAAACAGGGGGGTAAAAGGCATATCTGGGGCAGAGTGGCATATCAGGGAGGCAGAGTGGCATATAGGGGAGTATAAGACATATACGGGGGCAGAGTGGCATATAGGGGGTATAAGGCATATCTGGGGTGGGCAAAGTAGATACCTGGGGCAGATGTGTATACCTAAGGCAGGTTAGCAAATGAAAGGAAATAAAAACAAAAAATGCATACTCAATCAGTTTTTATTAAATATGAAAAAATAGTTTACATGTGAATTCATATTTACTAATACAACTTTTTTCCTTATAGGGTAGTCTAAATATTCAGGCTTTCTTTTTTTCTAAATTAATATTCAAATTTTGGGGGGTCGTCTTATTATCGAGCAAATACAGCACTTAAAAAAAAAAGTGTATCAGCCCTTCAAAAGCCCTTACATAAATTTTGAACTTCAATTGCTAATCACATAGCTTCAGTTCATACCTCGCTATAGGTCTAAGTACTCCAAGAGGATGTTTCTGCATCTATAGAATACAATGTAGCAAGACGTGTTAAAGATTTCAATGATAATGATATTACAACATTATCTTTCCTGGGTGTGGAATTGATAACGGGAGGAGTATGTTGTCAGAAATTGCCCGAAGAAATTACTTCAGAGAGAATAATTCTGGATTTTCACATTAAAAACCCTGGCTCCACTGGGATTTAGTAAGGGATTTCATTATATTTATTTTTGTGAGAATATTTATGACCCATTTTCTACTTGATTCACTGGAGCTTAAACCTAAATATTTTCATACATTGTAACATAATATAACATTATATAATTTATTTCATATAATTATATACATAATTAATATTATGGCATCTACCTTAGTTTTATTTTAATAATGTTATACCAGTTATGATCTCTTTACTTAGTGTTGTATGTATAATGTATTTCCCATTATAATGATAAAATATTAATTTGTTTTTACACTGAAATAATAATTTGACTTTCATTCTTGTGGTTAATTTCTTTTGCTTTTCTGTAACTTTCATTTAAACATAAGGTCATCTTCTCCAAAGTAAAAACCTCAACAAAACTGTACGCCCAAAGGAAACTATTAATAATAGACTTGTGCATTCGTATTCGGGCGAACATGAAAACGAACATGAAGAGTGCGTTTTCGTTGTTCGTCCTGAAGAAGCGAAGATATCGGCGATAAAACGTACAGGAAGAAGAAGACGAACAAAACGAAGAATCTTCATGTTCGTCTTCATCTTTGTCTACTAATCTCCCTGGTCCCTTCCCCATCTAGCCTACCTTATCTGTCCAGCATCTCAGGGGTTGACAGAAGCGGAAATCCGTAGGTTCGACGTCAGGGGTTAAGGGGCCGTGCGAACGACTCTATTGGTCGCCTGCAGGGTCCTCCTCTGGCATCAATTGGTTGATAATAGGCTCACTCGCATGGCCTTTTTAACTCCTGACGGCAAACCTATGGATTTCCACTCCCGTGGAACCCCTGAGATGCTGTGTAGATAACGGGAGCGGAAATCTATAGGTTCGCCTAAAAGTCCGTACGAACGACCAATAAAGTCACTTTAACTGTTGGAGCAGGGAGACCAGTGGTCTCTGCTGGCCAAGTTGCGGCACCAGGATTCTAAAAGTCTGTACGAGCGACTCTATTGGTCGCCAGCAGGGGACTCGTCTGCCAATGAAGTATAGGTGTAGTCCGTACCGTGTTAACCCCATATTAACCCCTTCTACAAAAAACTGAAAAAATTAAGAAAAAAAAAGAACATGAAGAATGTACACGAATATTCGCCCGAACCAAACACAGGAACAGGCAAAATGTTTGCCCCATGGAGATGAACACGAAGAGTTGTCCGGCGCCCAAGTCTAATTAATAATGACTTATTTGTTAAATATTTTAGCGTTTATTTTGAACACAATAATAATTTTTAAAACTGGTTTCCAAGAAATTCCATACCTAAAAGAATCAAGACATATTTATTTTCACAGAAATTCACATATTCACATATTTAAATTCATAGAGTAACCATATCAACCAGCTTCTAAATTAAATGTAATATGCATTTTACAAAATATGGTAACCATATTATCAAAAGATGACTAAATAGAGTGATGGCTACAGGATAATAGCTACTTGATTAAGTTAAAAGGACAGTGCAGTCATAATCAGTGTAATTATACTAATTCCTCTAAATGCAACAGCAAATTTGTTACCATTCAAATAGATATTATGGAATCTAAATATCTGTAATATTTAAAATACCTCGTTATATTACAGCATTTGGCTTTTACTGATTTTACATACAGGCAATTTGTAATTTATGTATGAGTAGTATGATATAGGACTTTGCTCAATTCACTGGCATTTAAATTGTTATATTTTTGCACATTTGTGGAATAGCTGCTAACAATTTTATGTACCAGCTGTCAGCTGTTTTGTAAGTATCACGTTTAATGGGATTTAGTACCCAAAAATTATAACGGAAGAATAAATACAAAGAAAAAATAAATAAAACAATAACTACATCTAAAAGGAGGAATAATTGCAGGTCCCCAAAATCAACTAATACTGGAAAAAATATCTGGACCTCCACTCTTAGCGAAAAGAATGCATTTATTAAATATATATAAAGTGTTTACAAGCATATATATTATTTATAACAATATAAGGTCATAAGCAAAGTGTTGGACATATAAAGGTAGTACCATGTAATTGAAATGTTCAAACATACAAAAGAACACAAACTGATAAGATTGTATAACTTTTACCCAAAATTCTGTAGGCAATACTCATTTGATGCCAATAGGATATTGATAAATATAAAATGATTTAAAAAAAAATATTTTAGTTTAGTAATAGTAATTAGTAATAGTTTAGGGCTCTGCAGATAAATGCAAAATTAGATTGTTGTTATATGGAGTATGAATGGAATTCAAGAGAGATATCTGATCTCCCCAACTGGCCGTGGGATGATACCCCCATATCTGCAGCCTTAGATTTTGCCACCAAATAACAATAAAACTTAAATACATCTGTTATTATTTAATACACTGCACTGTATTGTATACTGTATCCAGCTGTCAACCATTTAGTTATCCCAACTTGGGTGAAGGATATGCCACTGCTTATAGGGGACAACAGGCACCATTTACCCTAGGAGCAACACTGAGATAATGCCCAGCCAAGCACTCCTCCCCTTTCTCTTTGTATCTCTTCTTTTGTAGTGTATCTCTGAACCCTCTCACACGTCCTTCATTTTTTTCTCTCTTATCGCTCTCTGATGAACATGATATATATCTTTGGAAATGTAAGCAAAACACACATCAAGCGGCTTATGGCAGTGGCAAAACAATCTTTGAAATAGAGTAGAGCTAAGGGCGGTTGTCTATACTGCCTGTTTAACTCTAATTGATATGTCAAACATTTCTGCTTCCCTTAAAATAGAGCCTTAGTAAACTTTTTTATTTGTTTTGTTATATTTAAATTGCTGCAATTTAACATAGTCCCCATCTTCAGATTACTAAGTCATCACTGATTTACTTTATGTCTATTTTCTTAAATATTAAACACTTTTTAGCAGACGTATATTTTAAGAATATCTTATCTGGAGAATTGCTGGGGTTTAGAATATCTGCGTTGCTTAAACACAGATAATAAAAGCATTTTAAGGACTCAGTAGAGTACAAATTATTTTAATAAATATTTAATTATGCAATTCAATTATTTATATCTAGCAAACCTGGTATGGGCTTATCTCAACAAAGCTTCTGCACTTAATCAATTAAAAAAGAAATACTGGTACCTTAGGGACAACAAATACATTTCCTCGGCAGGTGTTATTGCCAAGCATTATTACTAAGGGTAAGCTGGTGTTATATTTCAAATAAAAGCTGATGCGTTACATTTTGTTTCAACTGCAACAACATCAGAATACAAAGGACATCTAACAATTCAAATTAGTAGGCAGCCAATATATATATATATATATATATATATATATATATATATATAAATATAAATTGCAACACATACAAAACCCCTAAAATATTTCACAACCTAGTTATTTCCACATCGTAATTGAAGGTTTATTTGTATTAGCAGTAACGTCCCTTGTCCCCTAGCATACAGTGTATAATTTTTCATTATATCTGGGGTAGCTGATACAGAATCTTAACTAAGAAGATCATCCAACATACAAATGTAACAAAATGACAAGCGAGGCCATTAAAAACTAGACTAGACGTATCAGTTAGGAATATGAGGTGAGATAATGAACAATTCCACTATGGATGCCTCAACATTAGCCTGGTTGACAGGTGAAAAGATACACAATTTACAAGCCAGAAGCAAACATCTGATGTTGACTCTGTGTCCATTAGCTTAGTACTGTCAAAGTAGATGTGTTCTGGCACATCAATGAGCTTTGGCAAGATTGCTTTATCTGACATAACTTTGCAGCAAGCCCTCTGGATGGGGCACACGCGACAGGTAAGCCCACTTGCAGGGCACACAGCAGATATCCCACTTGCAGGGCACTCAGTTTTGGAGTCCACTTGTGGGTCGCTGGCCGTAACTCAGGAACAGATCAGGAACAGATCAGGAACAGATCAGGAACAGATCAGGAACAGATCAGGGACAGATCAGGAACAGATCAGGAACCAAACGAGGCAGTCCTAAAACATTAATGTCAAGGCCCAGACTGAAGGACTGGGCAGGTTTATAAAGGCTGTGATAACCAGGAAACAAGGTGCACCTGGACATGGCAATCAGGTCTGAGTGCAGCTGGACATAAGCACTCAGAGTGGTTCAGAGTGACAAGGGTGGCCACTAGTAGTCGGTAATGAAAATGAGCAGCACAAAGCTTAAACAAGTCCAGACAGCGAAGGGTGAAACATTACCATTATCTACAGATTTTTAGCAGCTATGCATTCTAGCTGATTAGAGATCCTCCTTGTAACCAGCCCATTAGCGCATCCTTTGTAAAAAATTTCCCCCATTCCACGTATCTTTTAGAAGACTATTGCCAGACCATGACATCATGCCCCTATGCTCAAAACAGAGCATACATGGTGTAAGTCCCTGCTAAACATAGGACCTGCTGGTTGGCTGGGGATATGGATCAGGCCTAGGGCCACAATCCTCATAAATATACCACTGATTCATAATTTGGATGACTTTTCCCTGTTCATACACTACATTGAGCTGTTTATAGCAATGCTTATTAGCATATTAATCCTACTTATCCAATTAAATCCTTTTGTGAGAGACTCTGTGTTTGGGTGATCGACATTGAGCCATTCTATTGGTTACGACAAAAAAATAAGTCAAGAGTCATTGAGCTAGAACACATACACATTGAAACTATGCAGCTGTCTGGAAGCATGTGTGGCAGGACGGCCCGATCAAAACAAGAAACTCCGAACACCAGCAGAATAAAAGCAAGATGTGGTTTATTGTAGCTTTGAATAGTCCACAGTATTGCACTTCATAGTGTAAATAAACCAAAACAAAAACAAATCCTTTTGATAAAGTCTGAGGGCCTCTGGCTTGACTGCCTCTCTCCCTGTTTCCAGACCCCTAATGCCTCTAACGGCCGCCCTTTAAGCACCTGAGTGCAGGTTAATTGGCTCCACCTTGCTGACCTCCAGCAATTAACCTCCTCATGCTGGGAATAATGAGCGTTCCAATCTGCCACTTATGTAGACAGACTCCATAACCTTGCCACACATGCTATTGTCTAAAAACGTAAATTCTAAAATTAAAAAACAACACAGTTTAAAAAAATATATATATGTGATATTTGTGAGAACCAAAAGCAGGTCGGAGTTCCCCTTTAAAGTATTTTCAAACTAAACATAGAAGTGATCTGTTCTTCTGACTTTAAAGTACAGAAATGTTATTTATAGTCACAGCATTTATATTTACACTGCAAATAATGTTTGAAATAAAAATAATTTTGTTATAGCACAGTTAATGAGAGGTTGACAATAACATAACATGTAATTTAATTATAGTTCATCAGGAGAACGAATTGGAAGCAATGATTTCTATGCCTCATTATGTATCAAAAGAATATGACATATATTGAAAGGTGTAAAAACTATTACAGAAGAACCTATGTGTTATATATGAGCACATTATTCATACAATGTAACTATTCATACTATACAGAGCAGGAGAGAGTCTATGAAGTTTAAGAAGTCTTTAAAGCAATATTTAACTTCATATTCCGACAGTTTTCTTAGAGCAAATATTAGAGCTTGTTGCCAGAGAAGCACACTGCAGAAAAGTAAAGACTTTGTTGTAACATGTATTTGATGTGCATATTAATATGTGGAGTGTAAATTGAAAATATTTTTGCTTTGATCTGCTCCTACAGTAAGTGGTTGTTGCCACTCATCAGCATATGTCATTTCCAGCTCTGATGGGAGTTGTTTTTCCTATGGCTCTTTAGTGCTCATGCAGCTGTTCTTTCTTATTGGTGTCCTTTCTTATATTTTTCCTTGCTTTACTTGTTTCTTGGCACACAACCATAGTAATACGGACATAGTATTTGTATAGTGTTTGTGCGCAGCCCTTGCTGGACCTAGAGATGTATTTGCCATCCCCTATGGCAAGCCAGACTATGTATTCATATACAGCTGTTCTGTTCTTTTGAATGTGGCCATTGGCTGATGCCAGCATGGGGCTTCCCCAAGGCTTGATGCACAAACCAAAGCTAGGTAAGTCAGTTTCATATATTTTTAAATTAAATGTTTGGATACTTACATGGACGTCACAGTTGGGTATATTTCCATTGGACGGGCACATTGATAAAGAGACTTTACTCCAAAATATTTGTGCGTATAGTTAATTAAACTTGGTGACATTAGTGCAGAGTATATCGCAGAATTTATTGTTTTCTATTGTTTGTCATATCAAAAAAAGCCAGACAATCAAGATAATTGTTATGTCTTTCTGTACAATAAGTTGATTGGAGCTAGAATCTATAAGGTATTCAATTGAAGAATAGTGAAATCTATTTCAGTGGTTTAAGACTGAAAGATGTGTCGAAGAGTCCCCTCTCCATAAGTGGATCGTGTTTTGGATCTAGAGGAATAATGTATTGAAAGATGTCCTTTCAAATTTATGAATTTAGTATTGACTGCACAGTTATATTATGAAGCAAATAACCATGGTGCTCAAATTTCCATAGAAAAATCAAACAGGGACATGATAAATACCCTGTGCATGTACGGTAATAAATATAGAAAGTCATTAACAACAAGGGGCATGTGTATTATACCTAATACTGGAAAAAAAGCCTTTAAAGATTACCTGCATCTGAGCACCAGAAATGATGCCATATCCTGGCGCTTAGAATCTATCAGCATGCAGGGACTGATGGAACACCAATGGAGAGGGCTTTGCTGGTGGCCATGCTCACTAATGGTGATGAGCACCGCCACCTGTAAAGCTCTTTCCATTGCATTCCCTCAATCCCTGCATGCTGACACCATATAACAGCTTTAGGATATTGGGGAAGCTGTAATCAACTAATTATCTTTCTTTTTTTTCCCTAGTATGAAATATTTAACATAATCCTCCCTTCATATTAAATAAAGGTTAAATTGACCCACTTGAAAAAAAACCTGCTCAACAAAGTAGTCCTATTTTGTCATGAAGCATTTTACCTTCTAATAATGGTTTTTTAGAAATGCCATAAACCATTCAGTTCCATTCTCAGTTTTTAAGTAGAAAGCGAAACAATTTAGAACTTTTAAATCATTTGTTCTATTGGTTGCAATTTATGTGACATTTCATAACTATTTGGTAAAAGTATATCCATTATATTTCTTATGTGTCAGAAGGGCAACACTTAATGTTTCCAAAGTACCCATAACACCCCTAAAAATCAGCTAAAGTAGGTTACCATTATAGGAAAGATGAAAAATAACTTTATAGGAAATCTATATTTGTGAAATTGTTTTATGACTTGGATTACAGAGTTTAATAAAAAAATCAAAAAAACACACACAACAGCTGTTGTGGAAATAAAAATATATGATGACCACCATACTTCTTTGAATGTATGAAAGTTTATTCTGGATACCTGCAGAAAAGCAGACAGGCCTGACAATTTTAGAAAATCATACAATATATATACAGATTGGGAAAATAGGTACATACTTTAAGAGGTTGTTACAATTAGTTATCATCTACTTTTACTATAAAAGGTAACAACTTGAACCTACATAAAATGCCTAACATGGGTGAGTTTAAACAACAGGTATACATCCTTTGTCATAAAGCTGACCCATCCCACTCTAATGTCCAATTCCTTAAAACTAGACGTGTGCATACGAACATGGCGGACTCAAAACGTAGGCGAAGATGAAGGTACAAAACACGAAGAATCTTCGTGTTCGTCTTCATCTACTAATCCCCCTGGTCCCATCTAGCCTACCTTATCTACGCAGCATCGCAGGGGTTAACGGAAGTGGAAATCCATAGGTTCGCCGTCAGGAGTTAAACTTGGAGCGGGGACACAGGCCAAGTTCTCTGTCAGGAGTTGAAGGGGCGTGCAAGCGATTCTATTGGTCGCCTGCAGGGGCCTCCTCTGGCATTAACCAATTGGTTGATGCCAGAGGAGTCCCCTGCTGGCGACCAATATTGTAGAATTTCAGGTCGTTGGATGTGTCTTCCAGTGCCTGCCAAGGTCCAGTGTCCTACTGCTGCTTCTTCTTTATTTCCTTCCTTACTCTGGTGATCAGTTCTTTAAATTTTTCGTATATTGTGGAAGTTCAGTCTTGCACCAATGGTATGTATGTGCCTATTTGCCAGTGTCTTCCAAAGTCACATACCTTACCTCTGCTGCTCCTCTATTTCCTGCCTTACTGTTTGGTGGTTAATTCCTGGGGTTTTTTTTCTAATACTGGGGAAAATTAGGTCTTGTAAAATATGGCTGGATGTATCTGTCTGCCAGTGCCTGCCCTGTGCCCTGCCTCTGTTGCTGCTGTGGCGCAATCTAACCCATGCCCTACTGCCGACGCTGTCTTATCACCTTTACTCTGAGGGATCAATTTATCAAAATGGTCCATTTTCTTTTAAATCCAGTCTCAATATCTCATTATCTCACACCTCAGTAAAGGACTGAGCCTTTGAGCATGTATCTTGTCACTGACAATTACATTATTTTTCTATCTTACAAAAAATATTCTGTGCGTATGTGTAAGGGATAACTAATAATAATATCTTATAAATGTCAAACATCATTGTAGGTTTATTATTCTATAAACTGATATATATATATCACTGTCGGAATATACTATGAATTGTATACATACCAATATGCAGTGGAAGATGCTTATACCCAGGCTACAGTAAGGTTGTCTTTATATCTAACAGGTTTCTGGGCAACCACCCCCTGCATGTGCTCTGCACTCTAGCCCAATCATACCAATGTGGCTGAAGATGAAGATCTGCGCAGGTGTCAACACAAACTATGCCAGGTAATGCACCAAGTAATGCAAAGGCCATGATGGAGGAATTATAGGAGAGGTCTTTACTGGTGGCTGCACAGACCTCCACCTCCAGGGTGTGTTTGCTGTAGAAGGGCCCAAATGCAACTATTATCGGCCATATGAATGATTGATTTCAATGTTACAATTGAATAAAAGTGAGATTTGATTGTGGTCCAGACAGGGCTAAACTGGGAATCAAAAGCAGCCCTGTAAAAAGTTGGACCCTAGCCCCATATATTTTATTGTGTGGTCAAGCTCATGTGCCTACAGACCATGCCAGGGGCACAACTAGAAACCAGAGGCACTCCAACTTCACAAGCAACATGTCCCACAGTGCCACCTTTGCACCCAAACAGCCTGTCTGTACCACCTCTGCCCCCAAAACAGCTTGCCTGTGCCACATTCACTCAGCTTACCGCTGTGGGTCTTGCACACTGAGTGACGGAAATCTCTTTTCTAGTCCAGGGGCAGCAGGAACCTGGGCAGAAAAATAGTTTCCTCTCACAAGCTGCAAGCTCCCCAGTGCTGTTTGGCTGGCCCACTAGGAAATCTAATAGGCCCTGGCAACCTCTGCCCCTAAACAGCCTATCTGTGCAATCTCTGACCCTAAACAATCTGACTGTGTCACTTTTGCCACCTAACTATTCTTCCTGTGCCACCTCTGCCCCCTTAACAGCCTGTCAGTCTCATTCCTGCCCCTAAACACTTACACATTCACTCACTCATTCATTCACCCATTCAACCTCCTGCACCCCCTTACCTCAGATTTCTCTGGTCTGGGGGCCGGCCAAGCAGCAGTGGAGCCGTGCTGATGTCTATGGGGCCTGACAGCCACCTGATGCACACCAGCAGCTTACCGCAGGGAGGGGGAGCAGGAACCTGGCCAGGAAAAAAAAGTTTCCTTGCACAATGTGCAAGCTCCACAGTAGTAAGCTGTGGACCCATGTCGGGCCACATTTCATGATAGGCCAGTCCGGCCCTGGGCCCAAACGAATCCACCAGAAAATTACTGTTTTAAATGAATTACTCTAGAGTTCCAGAGTACAATATAAAGTCCATATAATACTGAATACTGTATATATCCCATGACCCCAATAGAGTTTTATTTCAAAACTGATTTGACCTCCAATATTGCCCTAAAAGTAATAATTAAATAATTTAATTAAATCAAGATTGATTAATTAGAAAACATGGATTCAAAGCAGCCAAATCCTATGTAGACTGCACCTGAAACCATTTATGTAGTAATGACAGGGGTCATCACAGCTTTTTAACGACTCAGAGTGTAAATTTAGGGCCCCATCTCTATTCTAGCAAACAAAATGAATACAATTAAATAATACTAAGACTAACTTACTGTATAATAGTAACTAGATACTCTAGATCAAAATAATATAATGATAATATATCTGCCCTTGATCTTCTGATGGAGCCTTATAGATCAAAAGGCCCGTGACTGCTTCTATTCAGCTTACATTTAAGTGGCGCATATAATGAGTTCTGTTTTCACAATGGGGCTATTTATGTCTTTCACAGCTATGACCTTTTTGTGTGACAGCTGGAGAAAGTCCTGGGCAACAATACATGATGAGTTCCAGGTATTTCATTAGGCATATCGTATCTGGTCAGTACAATATATTTTTTAAAATAATAAAGAGATATTGTTAGACAATATACACTGCTGAAAAAGGTTCAGTTTTTTTTAAATAACCATTTAAATTCCTGGGCAACGATACATGATGAGTTCCAGGTATTTCATCAGGCATATTGTATCTGATCAGTACAGTATATTTTATGTTTAAATAAAGAGATAATGTTAGACAATATACACTGCTGAAAAAGGTTCATTTTTTTGTAAATAACCATTTAAATTCCTGGGAAACGATACATGATGAGTTCCAGGTATTTCATTAGGAATGTTGTATCGGGCCAGTGCTGACCATTTACATAAACTGGTGTCTGTCCTTCTCTCAGGTAAAACCAGTGAGTCATCCAGAGGCATAGAGTTATCTAGCATTCTTTACACAAGGTCACGGGGGGCACTTACCAAGAGAGAAATGGTTGTGATTAATGTAACTACTACAAACCTGGGGTATAAATATTTTAAATAAGATACTATACATGCACTAACTAAACGTCATTGATATTTATGTACATAGCTTATCCATAAAACATTTTGAGGATAAGTAATCTTTTCTGAAAATAAATCTGCAGGTGAAAATCTTTTTTTTTTTAATAAAAAAGAACAATATTTTCATATACATTTTTATTTGCAGTTATTGCAAAAACATTATTTTGAGCATGATATAGTGATGACATTACAAAAGTATCAAAGAAAATGGTTCCCTTTAAATATTTTATCAAGAGAAACAATGTGTGTGGGCTGAAGACAGCCATGTCTTCTGGAAACGAATATGGTTCTTCAAATATTATTTGTGTGGGATATAAGGGATTAGAATTAGACTTGCGCATTCGTCTTCGGGCGAACATGGAAACGAGCACGAAGAGGCCGTTTTTTTGTTTGTGCCGAAGACGCGCCGAAGAGAATACAGTGCCAGCAAAACGTAGGAGACGACGAAGACTCACAACCACGAAGAATCTTTGTTTTTGCCGCGCAGCCGCCAAAATTTCAAACAGGAGTGAGCTGATCCTCGTCTCTCCAATCAGCTCACTCTTGTGACGTCACGCTAAGGGTCTCGTCCAATGCCTGTGCTGCTGTTTTTTGAATTCTGAAGTCGTCTTTATAAGACCAGAGCTTGCCTGAGAGATCCATTCATTTTTCGCTGTGACTGCTTTGGCAACACTGCTGTGCTGCATTCGAGCGTTACAGAGAGAGATTGTTCTGTTCTGTGTGAGACTGGTAAGCCTCAGCCTGCCATTTCTCACAGTGTACTCTTCCTCACTTCAGTTCTACTGAATTAATATTTAATAATAATAATTTGATTAATTTAATAATTTTTTTATTTAATTTGTTATCAACTGTGTAGTGCTGTTGAGTTGACAGTGCACTCAGTGCCTCACTGGCACTGGGGTGCCCTTGCCCTGGGCTGGCACTAGTGCCTACTGCCTGTCTGACAGGCTTAAATAAATTAAATAATAGAATTTATAAATAATTTAATAGAATATATTATTAATAATATATAGTTAGTATAGTATTAGTAATAGTATACTAGTGTAGAGTGTACTGTAGACATTCAAGACATCTACTAGTGTCTAATCTAAAATCAGTAATATTAATAATTAATAATTGAATACATTATAAAATTATATATATGTTTGTCAGTTATATATACTATAGTTACGTTAGTAATAGTATACTAGTGTAGAGTGTACTGTAGACATTCAAGACATCTACTAGTGTCTAATCTAAAATCATTAATATCAATAATTCTATAATTCTTATCTTAATAGTTAATTAAATTAGCTATAAAAAAATATAATTAATAATTACTACTAGCTTATAGTTCAGCTAATCTATTAGTACTGGTGCTGCAGCTCTATACTTTGTGCTTTGTTTTAGCAACAGCAAGAGACCAAGTCAATTTTTCTTAATTAATAATATTTCATTTTTTTTATTTGTTTTGCTCACCTCAGTCCATCAGTGAAGTGAACTTGTTGGGCTAGTGAGTGCAGCCGCATAAGTGCTGTGTTCTTTTTTGATCAGCAAGCAGTGACGTTAACTGTTTTGCAAAGATTTTCTCATTTATTTTACATTTTATTTTAATTTTATTAAAAAGTACCCTTAGTGTTTTGCTCACCTCAGTCCATCAGTGAAGTGAACTTGTTGGGCTAGTGAGTGCAGCCGCATAAGTGCTGTGTGTTTCAGCAAGCAGTGAAGCTAACTGTTTTGCTGTGACATTTTATTTTATTTCTAATTTCTTTTCAAGAAAAATTGACTGTGTGACGACAACAACTGTACTAAGCAAAGCTTCAAGCTACTAGCTGTAGTACTAAAATAATTGAAATCTTTAATCTTCTTAATCTATAATATATTATATAATATAAATTCTAATTCATAATCTATAATATATATAAGTAATTATTTCTAATTCATAATCTATATTCTATCTATAATCCAAAATATAAGTAATTCTAATCTATTAATAATATAATATTATATATAACTTAACCTCACTTTAGCTTAGTGGGCTTGAGAGCGTCTGCCTAGAGTTAGACTAGAATACTAATATAGCTGTAGGTTTAGCATAGTAGTAGGATAGGCTCTTAGGCCCGTGTAAATTAAAAATTTTTTTTTATCCCCCTTTTTTTTTTTTTTTTTTTTTTACGTTTTTTTAAACACTACACTACACACACAACACAAAATTTGAAATGGATCCTCCTCTTGGGACTAAGGAGGGACAAGCTCCATCTACCACCACCACCAGCAGCAGCACCACCACCAGCAGCAGCACCACCACCAGTTCTAAGATGCAGCCTTTGCGTCAGTCTAGTTGGCCAAGTAGGCCAAGCTCTCGCTTATCATTTGGGGAAGCATTGCTTGAAGGATCATCAAGTAAAGGAAAGGCACCAAAAGCAGGCAGTAGTAGTGCGTCTAGGCCCACAAGCTCTATGGTTTTTTACAGAAAGCCTAAAGCACCAGAAGCACGTTCAAAGTTAAAGGGTAGCACAACTAGTACTTCTACTAGCCCAGTAAGTAAAAAGAAGTGCCTTTTGCCCCAAGCACCATCTTCCCCATCCACGAGCAGCATGCAAGGTACCAAGCAGAGCCAAATTAGCAGCAAGACTCAGAGGGGTCCCAAACCAAAGCGATCTCATTCCTTTGTAGGGAAAACCACCACCACCACCCCCACCTCTACCACCACTAGTGCTGCGCCTACTGTTCCCACCGGTACCGCCACGCCATGTCCTCCTAGTACCTCTAGCAAGCCACCAAGTCCTTACAATATTTTTGTGAAGACAGTTAGAGAGAGGGCTACACATAGTGGAACTCCACCTAGCGAGGTAGCAGAGGAGCCTGAGACTGAGAGGCCAAGTGCAGAGTGCAGAGTCTGTTCTTCCTGCTCGCACTACTACTAGTCACGAGTCTCACGACGATATCAGTCTTAGCTCCAGCCTAGCAGGAATTCCATTCAATCTGGCTAATGAAGAACTAGACTATGAGCCAGAGGAAGTAGAGGAGATGAGTGGTCAGGAATCAGATGCCTCAGGGAGCAGTGTCCAAATGACTAGTGCACAATTTTCCCCTGAGCCTCCACCTTCTCCGCTACGATCATCACCATCACCACCACCACCAGCAGCAGCAGCAGAAAAACCTAGCAAATCTAAAGCATTTAGCAGTCCCACTATGGCCAGTACTGTTACCACCAGTCCCACCACCACTAGTTCTGCCTCTGTTCATCCACCCCGAGCAGTAGGAGCAGCACCCAAGGCACACTCCAAGGCTATGCGCGCCCCAATTTGGGAGCACTTTGAAAATGTTGAAGAAGGGCGCTATGGAAAGTGCAAACATTGTGGGAAGCTAATAAGCAGAGGGAAAGTGTCTGGCCATTTTACCAGTGCTAGCATGAAGCATCACCTCAGCACTCAACACAACGCTGTGCTATTGGGGAAAGATGCAGAAGTAAAACTTAGTGCAGGCAGCATAGCTGGTGGCCGTGGAAAAACCCCAACAGCTGCTTCTGAGCCAATAGCAGCAGCAGCAGCAGCAGCAGCTAGTGCTGGCAGCCAGAGACCAAGGCAGGTTGGAGCACTGCATGTCCAGCCCACCCTGGAACAATTTGTGGCATTCCAATCCAAAAGGTCAATGCCCAAACAGCAGGCCAATAAAGTAACGCGACTTATTGGTCAGTTCATTGCTGTTGGAGGGGCATCCTTCTCTATGATCGAAGGGGAGCCTTTCAAACAATTGATGGCGGCTAGTGGCTCCACAATATACAGTTCCGTCACGTTCCATTTTCAGCAGGAACATTGTCCCCTCATTGTATCGGTCCTGTGTTGCAGCAGTGAAAGAGGAGCTTTCCAAGGCTGCTGGTCAGTCTGTTCATTTCACAACAGATTTGTGGAGTGCATCTAGTGGGCAGCATGCCTTTCTTTCTTTGACAGCACACTGGTGGCAGTCTTCCCGTACAATGCCTACGTCAGGATGTCAGTACACGGTGGAACTCCACGTTAGACATGCTGGAGAGGATTTTGGAGCAGCAGAGGGCAATCCATAATCTTGCCTCAGAGCACAATATTGGGATTACATCTCCATTGAATAGGGAAGATTGGACAGTGATCGCCCAGCTAGTGGCAGTCCTTAAACCATTCAGGGATGCCACAGAAAATTTAAGCTCAAACACTGCCAGTCTGGCCCAGGTAACCCCAGTGTTCTCCCATCTAGGCAGCAAGATGGATGTGTTCCTTGCAAACATATGGAAGAAAGTCCCGAAATGATGCTAGCGTGCCTTTGCAATCCAAGGATTAAGGGAAAGCTAGCTTTGAAATTCAATGCTCTCAGTAGCTACCGGGAGCAATTGGTCAACAAGGTGACTGGCAGTGTAAAATGGGAATGCTGTCCGAGGAGGGAGAGGTGCAGGAGGAGGAAGAGATTATGTGGTCTGCTACTCCTAGCAGCAGCATCAGCAGCAGTGCCACAAGCATCACAACAACACAGCTGAGTGGAGCAGCTGCGTTTTGGGAAGAGGCACTTGGGAGTATAGTTGGACCATCTGACAGAGCTAGCAGCAGAAAGGAGAGTAGTGCTGCTGAAATGGTCAAACTTTACCTCTGTGAAGTTCCTTCTGCACCTAATGTTGATCCTCTTAGCTACTGGGATGAAAAGTGTGTGGCCTGCACTCTCATGGGTTGTGCAGCAGCTTCTATCATGTCCGCCAACCACTGTTCAAAGTGAGCGCGTGTTTTCTATGACTGGAAACATACCGAGTCCACAGCGCTCACGTATGGCACCTAATCTGATGGAGAAGATTGCCTTTCTTAAATTCAATCTGCCCAAGTTGCGTTACCCAGCTCTTAGCTTGGAAAGTTAAATTTTTTTTTTCTCTAATGTTTAAGGTAGTTTCTCCCCCTGGTTGCACGTGTTTGTGGTGTGGCAACGCCTGCTACCTCCGCTGGTGTAGCCAGCTTACGCTAGGGCCTAGTGTCTGAGCTCTGGAAGTCCGCTCCCAAACGCCAAGGACTGACAGTGTTTGGATGCTTTGCTCTGGGGTGAAACAGGTGAGTGGGTCGCCAATTGCCCACTCATTCGCCTTTTCCATTTCCTTTTCCATTTCATTTTTTTCCGTCTGATACACAACCTACCAAACATAACACACATAACACATATAACACAGTCACATAACACATAACACACACATGTACAATTCACAAATCACAAGGACCTTTCCTCCTGTTATTTGCCCTGGCCTTCACTTCTACACTCACTAGCATTAACGCTATAACTCACACTTCACCCTATAACATTTTTCCATCCACATAGCTGCCAACAGACCCAACTTTTTCAGGGACAGTCCTGCTTAATAAAATTTAATAAACCCATTAAAATTAAATTATTATTTAGACATAATACATCTTTAACCAAAACAGTGCACTGCTAATAATCTTAAAAATGACCGTACATTAACCCTAAGCTATTTTTTAGTTCTTGTCCAACATTTTTCCATACGCATACCTGCCAGCACACCCAACATTTTTGTGGACAGTCCTGCTTTTTTCCAGTCCTGTCCAGTAAAAGTTGGGTTGTTGCAAAGTATGCCATTATAAATAGGTAGCAAATGTTAGGCATGTATTACAAGTGGTCCAAAATCAATTTAAAAATGTAAAATAATCCCTATTCTTTTATTAAACATCTATGGATGTGTGACTGTGTATGATAAAAACAAAGGAGGCCAAGTTCCTTAGAGCATTTGTCTAGGTCATTTTGTGTACAGTACACCTCGGTACGTGTGTGCAACTCTATTGGTCGTTTCGGCAGGGGGCTCGCCTGCCATCAACGAATGAGGTGCATTCTGCAGTTCTGCAATTCATTTGTTGATGCCAGACCAGCCGCCTTCCGGCGACCAATAGAGTCGCACACACGTACCTTCACGGCGCAAACGCATCTGCTGCTGCTGCTCCGATGTGTTCTTAACCCCGTATTAACCCCTGCTACGCAGCCGGGAGAAAACGAAGATGAAACGAGCACGAAGAATGGCCATGAATATTCGCCCGAAAAGAAGACAGGAACGGGCGAATATTCGCGGAATACAAAGGTTTTTTTTTCTCCGAAGACGAGTACGAAGACGAACACGAAGAGCCCCCTGGTGCCCAAGTCTAATTAGAATCCCCCGGAAAGTTAACCCTTTAAGTGTTTGGAGTAATGGGGAAATAGACAATTCACTGTGATACTAATAACACTAGAATATGCTTCTAGAACAGGGAAGTATGTTTAGTTTTCTTTTGTATTTTTGTATTTACTACGTCAATGTCTGGCTTAGCGTGTAGTGATAGGGGTTATACTGCACTACCATCATTGTCTAGTGCAGACCTGGGCAAAGCACGGCCCGCGGGCCACATCCGGCCCGCTGAATAGCTCGGACCGGCCCGCAAAGAGTGTCCTGGTGACTCACCAATGAGTCCGGTGTCCCCCCCCGCCCCGGTCACTTACCTTAAACTCCTGTGTTGGAAGCGTTTGTCTCGGGTGCCGGCGCTTTACGCTGGGCGCCGGCATATGACGTCAGACGCCGGCGATCAGCAGTGAAGCGCCGGCACCCGAGACAAACGCCTCACGCTTCCAACACAGGAGTTTAAGGTAAGTGACCGGGGCGGGGGGGGAGATCCTGAGAAGGGGGGGTTAGGGAGTTAGAGGGGAGATACTGAGAAGGGGGGTTAGGGAGTTAGAGGGGAGATACTGAGAAGGGGGGTTAGGGAGGGAGGTCTTACTGTGTGTGTGTGTCTTACTGTGTTTGTGTGTGTGTGTCTTACTGTGTGTGTGTGTATCTTACTGTGTCTGTGTGTGTCTCACTGTGTCTGTGTGTGTCTTACTGTGTGTGTGTGTGTCTTACTGTGTCTGTGTGTGTCTCACTGTGTCTGTGTGTGTCTTACTGTGTCTGTGTGTGTCTCACTGTGTCTGTGTGTGTCTTACTGTGTCTGTGTGTGTCTTACTGTGTCTGTGTGTGTCTCACTGTGTCTGTGTGTGTCTTACTGTGTCTGTGTGTGTCTTACTGTGTCTGTGTGTGTCTCACTGTGTCTGTGTGTGTCTTACTGTGTCTGTGTGTGTCTCACTGTGTCTGTGTGTGTCTTACTGTGTCTGTGTGTGTCTCACTGTGTCTGTGTGTGTCTTACTGTGTCTGTGTGTGTCTTACTGCGTGTGTCTTACTGTGTTCATAGCTTATTCAGTTATTGTAATAAATATTTTAGCCCATTTTTTAGCTCAAAATATTTTTTCCTTTTTTTTCTCCTCTAAAATCTAGGTGCGTCTTATCAGCAGGTGCGTCTTCTAGAGCGAAAAATACGGTATGCACTCCGAAGCCTTGTTCATTTTGTTCACTTCTGTGCTGTGCTAATAGTTATTCAGGCCTTACTTATTCAAGCACCTCTACCAATGACGTAGGCTTGAATAACTTTATTAAACAGCACATAAGTTAACAAAATGGACAAGGCTTCGGAGTTTGTAGTTTGTAGAGGTCTGGCCCTCTAAAACCATTCCAATTTCTCATGTGGCCCCATGGGAAAATTAATTGCCCACCCCTGGTCTAGTGTATAGTGATGGGAGTTACGCTGTACCACCATCAGTTATTGGCTCAGTATATAGTGATAGGAGTTATGCTGTACCATATCTGTTCAGTACAGCGTTGTGGAATATGATGGCCCTGTATAAAACAATAAATAATAATAACTCATCTCTGTACTTACTCTACCTGTTCTGTCAAACCTGACTTTTTTAAATGGAATATGGCATTGGAATCATCAATATTTATAGATTTACAAGTCCTGTTGAGCATTAATACTGCAACCATGTGAAATTTCAATCCTTTATTTTCCCACTCGGGAATTGCTACATCCTAGACTGTCATCATTCAACACTAGGCAAGGGCTAAGGTACTGTAAGGTACATTAAAATGTATGTTCTGTTTTAAGTTGGAATGGTTAATATGTTTATAGGTGTAACAGTCCCCCTAACAAACAAATCTATACCAAACAAAACCCAGAACCTGAGCAAGAATAAATCCTATATATGAAAAAAGGTTCAAAGCCAAGACAAAGCTAAAAAAAAACAAAAAAAACACAGTCATTGTTGTGGTATATATTGGATGAATATAACATGGAGACATGTGTGAATACACACTCTGGATAGGTCAATGAAACGATTACCGATAAAACGTGATATTGATATTATGATCTACAGTTATTGCATCAAAAATGTGGTACATTTTTAATGTCACCACTTTAATGTAACCACTTTGTAATCAATAAATGGGCAATTGTTAATGGACAGCAATGAACCTACAGAAAAATTTTGTGACTTTGAAGGAGAACATTACTGACTGACATAGTAACTAATTGGTTCATTAGTACTGCAAGGTCATTGTTATAGTCCGGAGGTCTTCCTTTACCGCTATCCTACAGTCATTAGCACAAGTGCCAAGACTCTTCCTGCCACTGTCAGTGGGGGTCCTAATTTTTCTGTTATTTATGATATTATGTTCTGGATTTTAACTGTACAGTTCACTAATTAAACTATCAAGGGTTAATTTCATTCCATAAAAATATAAAGATCAAATCCTCGTTGACTGCTTTCATTGTAGGTCACTTTCTCGTGGGTACACTCCATACTTCTTCATAGGGCATTTTATTATATTTCATACCCTCATCTCACTTGAATGGGGGTGAGACATGTTGGTGGCCTCTCTACCCTTTAACTGGCCTCTCTAACTTTAACTTTTTAGACCACTCGCTGTGCACTGATCAATGTAAGTACAGTATAGTTGTGTGTGACTGCAAGTGTGAGTTGGAAGTAGTGATTATATAAGTAGGACATTTTCTGCTGCAAACTTTCATTGATTAAAGACTTGCATTTGCCCTTTAGTAAATAAACCCAACTGAACTGAATAGCAAATGTTACTGGAAAAACCTTACCATTCACCAATAAATGTATTGAAGCAAATTATTAGGATTAATCCATATGATTACTTACAAGTAGAGGGGCTACAATTCCATCTAAAATGAAGAAACAGTTTATTTTAACCCCTTAAGGACAATGGGCGGTCCCTAAACCCATTGAAAACAATGCATTTTGAGCCCATACATGTACGGGCTTTGTCAATCAGGGGTTGAGAAAGCACTACGAGTTACTGACAAGGCTTGAGAAGAAAGGGCATTCAGGGATACACCCTATAATTTAAGTTATTGATCCAGGTTATTGATCCAAGTTATTGATCCATTGATCAATTTGTTTTGTCCATCTTGGCAAAATTTGCATGCTACTTTTTGCCTTAATATTAATCATCAAATTTGTAGACTTGTGCACAAGATTTTCATTTTGTTTTTTTTACTTTGTTTTCAGACAATACATTTCACCCCCTGACCTTTTTTGTTTGAAAATGAAATTTTGTGCTATGTATGATCTTTCTATCATCCCCAGTAAGAAGAGGGTAATGCACACCTTCATTTTGTGACACAAACAGCAAATTGCAGATAAATCTATAGGTGGTGACACTTTTCTGCGCTTCAAACAACCCACTTCAAACCACAAGACGTTACAAATTAATCTATATGTTGTGATACCTTATTTCACTATGACACTGAGCCAAACACCATAGAATCACAATGCACAACACCCCACATCCTGCACAACTGTGCAACATCCAACACACATTAACCTGTTCAGTGCTGCAAGATACAGAACAAGGTATACTATCCTTTTCACTGCATGACACATTGAGTTAGTATTTTTTTTTTTACATCTCTATTACTACTGCATGGATGAGAGTTAAACAGTTCACATTCTTAGACTTTTTTCCAAAAACATTTAGCATCCAGAGACATAACAGAGTCCTCCATAGCCCCCTGTCCGGTGGTGGCCCCCCACCACCAGCTCCTCCTATCCAGGGGCGTGAGTGTGTGAGAGAGGGTATAGGAGTGAGTGTGGGAAGGAAAGGGTAAGGGAGGGTGTAAGAGTGACAGTATATGCCAGGGACTGAATATGCCTGGCTGCATGCTACATGACCATAAAAAAGGAAGGTGTGGCCATCCATATACATTCCACATACATTCTATGGCTGCATCAATGTCATCAGGCCTTACAGTGCCAGGGCTGCCTCGTGATCGACAATCTGGCCGTAAACATCATTTTGGGATGTACACTATTGAAAAAGGTATGTAGCTGATTAGTTACTGACATTTGAAAAACAATAATCAGTGTACACCAATGAAAACGGATTTACACAAAAAAAGCCACCTATGTCAATAACATTATTTTCAATTTTTTGTATTGCTAAACAGAAACATTTATAGTTTGTGTTTTTTTGTATTTTATAATGAAAGCTTAGAAAACAAAATTAAACTTCACCTGGTTTACATTAATTCCAGGAAGTCAGTGCGTACCAATTTTCACATGCATAAATAATAGTACTTATTTTTGTGAATTATTCTAATTAAAATGGTCTGTTTAAATACTTAAATGAATCACACATAGGCAAATTATAGAGACCGTGTTGAATGAAATGTATTAATTTTCTGGCAGAGTAATGATTTCTAAGATTCATCATTTTTTAACATTTCCTTTGCATTATTTTGATAGATGAAATGGTAAGTGGTATGTGCTAATTATATAGCATATATTGATTACTTTTGAATAGTGTTATTTCAGTAGCAGCACTGTTTGTTTGCTAACTACTACACATGTTGATGTCTTATATATTTGTTTCTGATTACAGTTACAGCGGAACATTACCGAACCCTCATTATCTTGTTCAGAAACATGTTTGTATTGTAAGATAAAATAAACAATACTTTTTCTTGTTTTTACCACAGTTTATTTAAACTGGCTGAACATAAACTGCCAGTCTATTGCTCTAGTTAAACCGGCTTTATTTTGTAAAATGTGCCATTTTTTTTCCCAGAATACACCATTACTTTACAACAATAGTTAACAAATCTTTTACCAGCTGTTTAACAATAAAACAGAAGTTGATGGTATATGCCTATGACACTCTATTTTTTTGCATCTGACCCACATGGCATGTTACCCAACAAAGTATCAGAGTCTCAAGATTAGGGCTGAGTGTTTTTTTGACAATCAAAGCTCCTAGATGAACGTTACATGTAAATGGGAGCCAATTTCCATTCTCCCATTTTAGCTCTCATATCTGCTAGTTAGGAACTAATGTTAGTGCCAAAGTTAACAAGATGTATCACATGGTCAGCAACAATACTCAAGTAGGGCCCAAAGTGTGCCAAGAAAATGTCCCCCACACCACTACACCGCCACCACCAGCATGAAGCGTTGATACAAGGCAGGATGGTTCATGCTTTCATGTTGTTTAAGTCAAAGTCTGACCCTGCCATCTGAACGTCACAGCTGTAATTGAGACTCATAAGACCAGGCAACGTTCTTCCAGTCTTCCATTGACCAATTTAGATTACGTCAGAACCTTTGTAATGTACCTTAAATATTTAAAGGCATGTTGGTTCATGATTATTCATTTGCTCTGTGTTTCATGTGGCATGACATCACTAGGCATGTCTCCTCAGCTCCTCAACTCCCTGCCATATAGCCAAGAGTGAGGCGCAAAGCAAACAGAATAATATGTGCATGGTTTCTCACATGCCCATAGATTCCTATAGCAACATGTCAGTTTGGGGCAGAAATGCAACCAACTCATCTGACATAGTCAATGTGAACACCAACAAAGGAGATCTGTGGAGGCTATAATAAGAAATATTTTTGAATGTCCCCTGCAACCATGAATGTCAATTATTGTATTATTATTATTAATTATTATTGTATTATACATGTACAATCCTTGATATGTCATTAGAGTGAAGTAGACCTAATTTAGCCTATGTCCTTATTTTTCTACTTAACTGTGTAATGCTGGTATTAACACACAGCTAACCAAAACATTATTCACCTTGGGAAGCATCACTTGTTGTATAAATAAACTGCTAATAAGAAGTAACTATATTTAAACCTGCATATAAATCTACTTGAAAAGCATAGTCGAATTAATTAAAATATTGAACAAAATAATAAGTGTCATTAAAAGTCAATAAGAGCAACCATTATATCAACGTTTCAGCATCTAGTTTTTTAGATCTTGCATGTGCATTTAGTATTGTAGCAAAAATTAGAAATTGCTAACCAGTGCCAGAGTTCCAAGAATAGATTGGAAACATATATGTACAAATAACAAGCTTGTATCATGATATGAGTATTCATTTGTTCTTTCTCTCTGTCTGCAAAGGGTGACAGGTTCAGTTACGATTATGGACTTTTTGGTATTGAGACTACTTTCTGTAGGCTTCAGTGAATGCAGTGGTTAATGAATAGCAAAACACAAAAGCTAAACATTGTTTTTATGTGACTAAATTCTAAAATTAAATAAAATAACAGATCTGCTAAGATTTAAATGTTTAACATATTACAGTGTGCAAGTAATCTTTTAAGGGAACAGCACATTTTGGTGAAATAGTCCTGTTAATTGAAACCAACTATTTTCAAAACAATTATACTAGATAAAAAACAAAAATGACAAGCTATAGTTAGTTTAAATATAATAAGATGAAGCTTTTCCGTCTTTTTTATTACTACAGGCTGTGTTAGGAGCTGTGCCTAGAAACACAAAGTCAAAGTGTTTTATTTAAAATATCACATATTCAAGCTTTTTTTGTTATACATGATTACAAATGGAATTATATAACTTAATGTAGAGCAGAAAAATAGCCATGAACATTATGTGTAATTGCATTACATGTTTTTTCTAGTTTCAACAATAAAATAATTTGAGGGGAAAAATAAGCTACATCTCATGAGAAGGGGGATTTAAAGATTGTCCACAGAGAATTGGAGAGTAAACTTTTTTTTTTTTTTCAGAACCTACATCAAAAGTGTTCGGTTAACTTTGACAAACTGATCTACTCTGAATTCACATGAGAAATTTGATTCTATTCATTTTACTTCTTACAGTCTCAAAATCTGTTTTCATTCCAACACCCTGTGGCAGTTTTGTGATCATGAAGAATATCTTCCAGCCTTGACTTGTATTTTCATCTAGGGCCATTCAGCAGCAATCGCTAGTTGATACACCAATGGATTTGAGGTTATTCCATTCTAAGAAAGCATATACTGATTACTATACCACAATAACTGAAGTCAGTAGGTCACTTAAAGTGAATGTAGACGTTTTGTATCTCAAAACTCTTTTATAAAACAAGGTGGATGAAGCTCTGCGGAATCCATATCCTATATGTTCCATCAATTCTGGCAGCACGTTTGGTGACTCCCCACCCCAATCCTCCAATAGTGCGAGAGGATGTCACTGAAAACATCTTTTTGTCAGTGTTTTCAGTGACCTCCTCTCCCCTATTCTCCAAACAGAGCACATTACGTCACCGTTGGAGGATCAGGGAGAGGATGTCACCAGAAACGCCTTTATATTGCCCTGAGTTCAACTAATTTCATTCCCGAATTAAAAATGCCCCTGAATTTTCAGCTGAACTGAAAACTTAATTCTTTAAAATGCTAAATTAACAGCCATTTAACACTTTCACATTATAATAAATATTTGAGCAGCAGGCAGGATCTTTTATTAATGTATGCTTTTTTGTTTAACGTGTGTAGCCTAAATGACATATATTCAATGAAAAATAACATTAAACATTTATACAGGAACATACGTTTTCTTCTTGTGAAAATATGATAAGTATTATACAAATATCAAAATCCCCTGCGTGAATTTGCTGACCTGCAGGATTTATAGATACAACAGGCAAGGATTAAATAGCCAATTACATAATCAAAGTTATAGCCCTAATCCAATAATTGTCAAGCAATTCACCCTAAATTGGATGCTTAAACCTAGCATTGATCTACTGTCTAATTCTGTTTTTTTGTTGTTATTTGTTATAATTGCATTTATTTCAATTGTTTCATGATGCTCTGAAATGCCTTTTTTTCACAATGTATACATATAAAATGCTGCCTACTTACAGATTTCATTAGATTGTCTTCTGTTGGTTTGTTTATTTATAATATTTTGGTAAAACACAACTTGGATTCATACCAATGAAATCCAATCCAAATTGCTAAGATTTATTTATGACATAACATTCTATTCATACTATATTAGTTGCATTAAAGCATTCCTGCTGAAGTCTTGAATCAAATGATTAGTAGCTCTTCTCATAAATATTTTGAGTACATGAATGTGTTCAGCCACAAATAAATTGATCGCAACAAAAATGACAATTGGTATGTAAGGTATTTAGAGCTGACAGTTATGGGTAGATCTTGTGGCTATATATATGGAAACATAAGATTAAATAGTTTCCAGGAAAGCACTGCAAGCTAAAAGAAAAGTCATACCTAATTATATTATGTGCATGTAGATCGCATCTCAATATGTTTCATATGTTTGTAATTGTTCCTGCTGCAGCTTTCTGAAGTTCTTTTCCACTTGGCAATGTCACCACAACTTTGTTCATGTAGATCTCATTTTAATATGTTTCAAATGTTTGTTATTGCTTTTGCTGCAGTCTTCTGAAGCTCTTTTTCTTCTTTAGCTGGGTAATGTTATCTCTACTTTCTCTTGCAGTGGTTGACGGCCTTACAAAGGGAAGAGCGATATTTTTTATGCATAGGAAGTATAAATGACTCTTCTTTTTATAGGTCCAAAGACTTCCCCCATGAAGACAAGCTCAGATTACTCAAGTGCAAAGGGAAAATAACTTCAGAAAGCGGCAGTAGTATGGTAGTTCTTTCAGACACTCTGAGAGTTGACAGGAGGAGTGTATTTCAGCATTTAGTTTGAAGAGCCAACCCCAATAAGCTTCTGCTGTATGACATGCTTGGCTGGTCCTATATAATGTATAATTATATCAGCAAGATTTCTCCTTAAATGTTGAATAATGCATTACACAGCTCAGCTCTTCATGCTGTAGAAATGTGTTAGTGTTCATAATAAGTAGTCGAATGACAGCATTAAATCCAAAATTATCATGCAAACTCTCCTGCCAACCTTTAGTAAATAAACTCCTCTATTTCACCTGGACAGTGATATGTGATCTTTAATATATATCCTTTTTGTGACATGGCCTCTTTACTTGCATATTGAAATGATACCGGTCCCTCAAATCAGGACTAATGGGATTTCCTGGGTGTTGTAATAGAAACACAGTACAACAGCAAAGCAGAAGTGATATTGAGACTGAGGGCATGTTTTATTGTGAGGGGGAAAAAATATCCAGTTATTCTTAAAAGGCTCATTGAGAAAATGTGTCCTCATTTATCCAACATAATAAAATTTCAGAGGAACTTTTGTGTATGGATATGTATTACATGATAAACATAAACTGTATAATCATTGATACTGTTGCCCCTTTTTTTACAAAGACATCACACTACATAGAGCAATTAAATATAACAGCACAATTTTGTCATTGTTTAACAGGTATTAATGATATCCCATGCACATCAACACCTAGTCTGATTTCAAATCGTTCTATTTAATGCCATTTGTTTGATCTAAACAATCCATACGACTGAAATATTTGTATGCATTTTTGCCATTGATGATTTAAGTGTATAACTGTTCAATCAATTCAGGCTCCCTTGAGCCCCCTGGGGCTGTTTATATCCTAGTTACAATTTGTAATTGAGTGTTTAAAAATTGACTAGCTTTGAGAGCAAAGATATTTCTTCAGCTTACAAACACGCGATTAGTGCAGTGTTAATAACAAAGGCACAATCTGCCTAGAAATGTGTGATGTAAATTGTTTTTAAATTAAATAGTAAAACATAAGTGTCAAAAAATCAAAATAAACTGTGCTGTTCAGCCATCATTTCCAATCTACTGCATGAGATTTTATCGGAGAAATTCATATTCTGCTTTTCAAAAATGTTCTAGTTACTTATCAGTTAGTTACTTTCCAAAAATAAAGGCATCATCGTCAATGCACTAATATCGATTGCTATTTTAGTATAATATGGATTAATCATATCTGATGACACAAAAAGTTATTTAAAAAAATGGTCTGAAATTAAGATGGCAGTTTGGAACAAACAACCCAAGAAACGGGGTTCAAGCTCAGATGGATTAATGCACAACTGCCTGATGTATTTTTGACAGATGGTTATTAGGTACAAAGTTCCCATGTCCGATCATTCTTATCTCCAATTTAAAAAAGCAATCAAACAGGGATAGTGTTCTAGTACAGAAATACAGAGAAACTAAAAAAATGTACCTACATTTTGAATGAATGTCAAAAGCATGCGCTTAATGACATCATAATCAACTGTGTTAAACAATATTAGGTCAGTGTATACAAAAAACAAAATACTGTCTGCGCTTCTCACCCTAATAAAGTTGGCAACAAATATATAAACATAATATAAATGAGAGGTTTTGGTTATATGAATAGGCCAAAGCATAATTAAGCTCATAATTAATAAATAATATAAATGAGAGGTTTTGGTTATATGAATTGGCCAAAGCATAATTAAGCTCACCCGCCACGTCAAGGCTCACTCTCAATAGGGTGAGATCCTACTCTCACCTCCTACAAGGTTTTGGTAGCAGTATAAACTGCTTTGTGTGCCCACTATGTAGGAGGTGAGAGTAGGATCTCACCCTATTGAGAGTGTGCCTTGACGTGGCGGGTGAGCTTAATTATGCTTTGGCCAATTCATATAACCAAAACCTCTCATTTATATTATGTTTATATATTTGTTGCCAACTTTATTAGGGTGAGAAGCACAGACAGTATTTTGTTTTTTGTATACATTGTACAGTCAACACACTGTATTTGCAGCATGCTCACACTGTTTGGTAGGCCTTATATTATACATTTGTATTATTTGAGCCTGAGACTATCTTAGCGCACCGACATTTTTTCTTTTCAATATTAGGTCAATGGCTACGAACAGAGAGGGGATTGTCTATATCCTTGCTTGAATACAAGGGATTTTAAATTTTTGATTTAGCTGTCTATGCTCAAGCTGGGATATATTCGACAAATCCTAACCATTTTAGTACTCCTGATCAAGATGAACCAGAGGTCAAACATATTACTGGATCCTAAGATGGAAAAATAGATTGATCGGGGCAGACATACTTTCATAGAATTTGCTAATGCAAAAATGTGAAATTGCGGCTTTTGTTCTTCGCCAAAGTATACTGTATGAAATTGCTTGTTGTTGTTAATGTCAAATTTGGCAGTCCATTCTAATGCATTTTATTCACACAAAGTGTTTAATAAAAGATCGATAATCCAAGGAAATGTGTGATCTGAAATTAGTTTATCAGAATACTTTTTCACCATTTAGCAAATAAATTCTCAAAGATTATAATTACATGTTGTGATTAATTTAAGCATATCAATGATCATCTGTGTAGGAGTAAGAGGTTTTACCGGTTACATTTCCAACATGATATTTTCTCTCCCAATGAGCAAAGCTTCAGTACAACAGTACAGCTTGAAGCCTGGCTTACTCAGAGTCAATAATTATGTCTCACAACCTGCGTAAAGGTGTAGATTCTGATTTTTTCTTAATAAAAAATGAATGCAATGGTTTTGGCGATTGTTTATGTAAAACTAATTGACTATTTTACTTCAGCAACAAAAACTAGCATTACTGATTCATATAATATCCCTGGCCTTTTTGTCTTTTGCTTTCTCCTCTCTTTCAAAAGTTCCAGTAAACGGGAGGAATAATCTAATGGGAATGAATAAGTATGCAAACACTAGGAACACCAAGTTAATATGGTTTCTTCTATGGTGTACAGTTATATTGCTCTATATAGGTTATTTCCTCCTTCCACTAGCCTTTCTAGTTTCTGCTGTTTAATTTCCTTCCTTGTTTTTGGCATCCTCAGAAACCTACAACCGTGGTGTCAATGACATACAGTCTTTGTAAACGGGCTTCCAGAGAAAAGGGCAGTTTTTAAGGACAACTATCACAAATTTGTTTATTTTAAATCACCATAAAATATATATTTTGTGTTCATTCATTTTTACAAAAGCAAAACAGTTTTGACCTGGCAGGCCAATAAATCCTGTCTGAGGCCATGCTTTCTGATGGCATCACACATTTCTTTTGCTTTTTTCTTTGACATATCTGTGGATGTCTCTTAAGCCAATAAGCACATGCTTCTTTAAGTTTTTTTCTGTATGTTTCTTCCAAGGGTTTCCTGTAAGTTGTTTTCATATAAAATACAGGAGGTTGTGAAAACACACTCACTGTTCAGTGAATGTATGTGGTGTTTCATACAGAGTAAAAATACTTTTAGAATAATGAAACATTTTTTATTTTATTTTGTTAAATCTACACTTCATAGAAATACTTTTAGAATAATGAAACACTTTTTTTAGAAAAAAAAAATCTACACTTCATAGTCCTTCATCATAAACATACTAACTTTTTAATACAGATAATTAGATTTTCAGTTTCACCAGAGATGTAAAATATTATGTTTGAAAATATACTAGCATCATAAAATTAAATGTTATTTGTGTCAGACAACAGGTTAACACAAAGAGTTTCAGGACACTTGAGTAATTAATGTCAAAAAGTTTCCTGTAAATTGGTGCAATCAAGAACATCGAGAAAGAGTAAGAAAAATTGGCCTGTTTTAAATCTATAATTAACATTATAATTTTGCTTCGTTTATACATAGATGCATTTTGCGCATATTTCACTCGATTTAAGAAAGGCGCTTGCCCTTGAAAGTAGTACAATCAATAATTTTGAATTGTGTTCTAAAATATGAAACAATGATACTAATTAAGAGGAAAAATGAATCCATTCATGATCATTTTTTCTTTATCATCTTTCTATATTTAAAAAGCCAGGTAACATTATTCAGTTTTGCCTCCATGTATAACACACAGTACCTTTTTGAAGTTTGTATAAGCAAGGACTTTTTTTTATTAGTAAAGCTAGATTCCAAACACTTAATAATCTGATTTAGGGAAGCAGTCCTCAAAAGGTAATATTGTATGTCATAAAGTGGCTTAATCCAAGAATGTAGTATGCATTTAAACACATATTATTTAAGAGGGAACTGGAACAGTTTTTACATTTGTCAAAATCATTTATTGACGTCTTTGATTTTTACTTTGCAATTATCATAATTAGTTTGTAGATAGTTGGTTCCAATTAATGGTCCATATCACATCTTTGAAATTGAGTTTAATGGGCAAATCTAGCAAAACCAGCATTTCTATATGTATCTGTTACTTATATACTGTCAACAGATTCCATTGTCTTGTACAATCAAGATAACTTATTATGTTGATCCCTGGACCTCCCTTAACCTCACACCACCCACAAATGGTGTTAAAACCAAATTAGATGATTCGGCATGCTTCATCTATTAGAGAGGCTAACTCATCAGTGCTTTGACTGAGAAGGGGAAAACCTGCTCTGCATGGAGTTTCACTCAGAAGGCCACGAAGACTTTACTTCTAACATGAGAAGAGATGTATTGTTAAATGAGTCATGAATGCAATGTCATTTTAAAAAATCATACTAAGTATCCAGAAGTATATAAGGAAGCAGAATGCTGCATGCATAAGTATTTATACACACATTAGTTTGTTAAAATGCAATGTAGTATATAAACATACTTGATTCTGGGGTTCATTGCCTAATGTATTTTTTTCATTGTAACTAAAACTACTTTAAATTCTTTTTTATAGCCTTGGCACATGGCCACTTGAATCATTGTCTTCTCATATATTGTCTTTATAGTCCATAGTATGTCATATAATTATTCAATACAATTTTAAAGCTAGTTATTTGTGTAAATCAGAAATTTCTGGACATATAATAATTCCCTTAACACCATATTGAAGTTTAGAATTACTCTAATAGATGTCATGTATATTATATAAAATTAAATTCTGTTTATATAAATTACACATATCACCACATTGCGTTATTTTGTTACAAGTAATTATTACAAAATATAACCTATTTGTAGTTTTATTCTCGTTTAAGTGAACAAGAAAAGCTTTTTCACTTTATTTCCCTTTGTATTTATTTTCTATTTTTTATGGGGGGTTTTTTTGTTTGTTTTTTTGCCTTTTTAGTGCCCCATTTGCTAAAGACTTATATTTATTTTTCATTTGATTTTGTTTAGTTTATCAAAGGAAAAATCTCTTTGGAATATGATTTAAGTGTTGCCATACTTTAGTGAAGGGGGATAATTAGGATCAACATTTTAAATAATTACAAACATCTGCTACTAACAGTAATGTGTCAAATTATTAAGCCTTATAAGGAAACACATTGTTTAATTTATTTTTACTCAGCATTGATCTTCAAATAAAGTGTTTATTACGAGATATTAAAAAGAGTATTTGGATAGTCACAAAATAACATGGTTTGTGTCACGCGAGCCGCCGCGGCACTTACCTCGCGTGCTCGCGGCAGCTCACTCCGTCCTGCCGCTGACGCCGCGGGGTCACGATGTCGGCTGCGCGGCGCGCACACCAGGGGATCCCGTACGGTCGCGGCGAAGGTCGCGGCTTCACCGCCGCCGCGACCGGACGCCGGCAGGGTGGTCCTGCCTCCACGTCGTCGCTCGGGCTTGCACCTACACGCCAGGGACGTGCAGGCGCGTCACCTCCTCTCCCCATCGGGATCACGGATCAGATGCCTGCCGCGATGACGTCACGCGGCGCGCGACACGCACGCCGCGCACGGCACGCCGCAGCCTCATTGTGAGTAGGCATTCCCTATTTAAAGGCCATTTGTTTTCTCTTCTGTACCCGTTCAAAGTTTATTGCTTTTTGGGGTGTGCTGTTCCTTGTGATATTATCTTGCCTTGTGTACCGACCCTTGCCTGTTCTTTTGACTACGATTCTGATCTGCCTGCCTCGACCTCGGACCTGTTATACCGTTTTGCCTCTTATCTGCCTGCCTCGACCTCGGATACGTTTTGACCTCGCTGTTTGCCGTTGCCCTTTTGACCGGACTGTTTACTGGACTACGCTACGTCCATATATCTGCATAGTTGGATCCTCCCCCGCTACCTGACCCCGTGACAGTTTGTATAAATAGATATATATATCTATATATCTATATAGATATATATATATATATAGATATATAGATATATATGTCAGATTGCATGTTTAAAATGCATAGTTGATACAGTGCCATGAATGTGTGTGCATAAGTGTCTGTGAACATGAATGTGTATGTGTTTGTATGAGCATGAATGTGTAAGTATGTGTAAGCATGAATATGTGTGAGAGGGACTATGTGAGAGGGACATGTGTTAGTGAGTATGTGTAAATGTGTATTAGTGTAAGGATGTGTTTGGGAGAGTGTGTACATTTGTGTAAATTTGAGAGTGTGTGTAAATGTGCACGTATGAGTTACTGGAGAAGGCAATAGTACAATGGGGCTACTTGGTTTTAACTGTCCCCAGAGCCAGAAGGTGCAAGCCATCCACTGCAGAAAAGACTGACTTTATTATTATACACAAATGAGATTTAAAAAATGCACATTAGTGTAGATAATAAATCAAATAAAAGCTTTAGGGGAAAACCAATCAAAAAGGAGAAAATGTACTTTGCATTTCGATTCTGTACTGCCCTTGTGGGCGGGAAGAGATTGATATGTCAATGGAGATTTTTCCTCTGTAATGACACAAGTGGACTAAAAGTTGAGATGCCCAATTGAGGATGCATCAAAGGTCAGGGTATTAAGCAGCTGTCCATTTTTGGTTGAGTCATTCACAAACCTTTTTGTAAATTTCACTCTTCAAGTGCCCACCCCAAAGGACATTTTGCTCACTTGTGCCTAGAAGGATACCAGCTGCACTGTTGGTTCTCTTGTGCAGAGGAAATTTGCCTCATATTTTGATTTTGGACTATACTTGGGACAGGATAAAATTGATATGCCAATGGAGATTTTGCCCTCTACAAATGGCACAAGTGAGCTAAAACCTGAGATGCTCCCATGCAGGGAAGCATTGTAGCTCAGCTATTAGGCAGCTTTCCATTCTTAGTTGAGTTGTTCTCAAGCCAATTTGTATCAAACGACATTACTCATGATAATAGTCTAACACAACTATAAACAATTATTAGCAAATATATTATTTGTGATTGTAAAAATCATGTATGCCATCTAGAAGAAATATATGCATTCTTACAAGATACATATTTTCTATGCAAATAACCACATAAATGTGTATTCTATGAATGGTTAACCAGATTTTATTAATCAACAACCACTAATAGAGTGTGCTTATCCCACACCTAAAATAAAGTTACATCCAATATTATGAAACACATGTGGGCAGTCTCCTCCGCAAATATATCTCACATGAAATAGGAAAACAAAAGGACACCACAATGGTATAATATTATAAACACCAAAGTGTGTCAAAACATGGAAGTGTGATATCATGTTTTGAGGAAGATATAGCAATCATACTTCATCGAGCACAAATTCTCAGTGTATCAAGCAGTAATCAGACCTTTAGGGATTCTGTGTGCTCCAGCAAGCTACAAGAAAACTCAAGCAGTAAAACAACAAAGGAAGTGCATCAGCATTGAGTAGCTTTATTATAGCAAAGAAACGATAAAGAAATATTAATGATCATGTATAGAGCCACTGGCACCCAACAAACAATAGCTTTACAGCTGTCCCCCACAATGCATTTCACCTCCACGTGAGGCTTAATATTATATAGATGTATATGTATGAAAGAAAAAAAAGCTATTATAGTAACCCTATAATAAACTTCATGTATGCTCATTTTATGTGCTTTTAATTCAGAAAATAGTAGTGTAATTAGCTAAATTGGCCTTACTGTATGGCATAATTGTGTCAATATATCAAATAAATATCTGCATTCTTACAAGATACATATTTCCTATGCAAATAATCACACAAATATGTATTTTATTAACCAATAATCAGTAATAGAGTATGTATATTACACACACATACGGTATTTAGTCCCCAAACTGGTAGGAGACTCAGGCAGCTGGTTTAAACAGCAATTATGCTATGCATATCTTGCATTGATTTGCCATCAAGATCTGATGGACCTGTCACCCATCCTAATGCGCACATAACAATAGGTATTGTTATATCATAACAATAGGTATTGTTATATCATAACAAGCTTTGCTTAATTATCCTTTCCCATTATTTTATTCCAGCCCTGACATTGAATCTGATACATACTGGCATCGTTAGAAAGTCTGCTTGTCTCCTGTCTAATCTGTTATTGATTTACGGAGCCCAAGATCGGAGGGTGGAATCTAGGATACTTCACAGCCCCCAAGGAAACCGCTAAGTAGTGACAGCAGTCACCCAGGAGGATAACAGAGAAGTTGAAGGTGAATTTTCTTGGGGGCCAGGAAAGCGATAATAAAATTCAAGCAGCAGAGGGAGTCGAGGAAACCTGTATGGAAATAGAGTCTAAGTTTTAAAGTTATTTATTATTTAGTCTTTTCTTCTGATTGTCAAAAAATAATAACCAATGTTATTAAAGATCAGTAACCTATTATGACTCTGGCAAGACTATACAAATAAATGTACGCATTTCTTGCCCTGATAGACCACAAAAAAGGATCTTCCAGCCTTTTGTTTTTCTTTTCGGCAGTGACAGAGTTGAAAGTGCTATGTTATGACAAATTATAGCCATGGGAACAGAAAAAGGGATGATGTATGCACAAGATGAAACGGCTTAGCTTACAGAGCTGAGATGATGGTTGACTCTGAGGAGCAAACGAAAACTTTCAAAATCAGAAAAAGATCACCAAGGCACACTGAGGCAATTTGTAAAGCAAAAAAATAATGTGCCATTAACATTGAAACAGAACAATCCGTTTGCAGGTTTTCTGCACATTTCATCCACTATTTACTAATGATATACCTCATATTTTATTCATGGCCTAGTTAGCTCTGCAAGTGGTTGTCCTTTCAATGTATTAAAGCACCGGCTCTAGGAAATAGTATTTATTTTGTGGAGAATTATTCATGAATGAACCTCAGTCCATTATATACCTTGTGAAACTACTTTTGACGTATCCTTTGTTAAAGTAGCCATTGTTGTTTTTTTCGGACATATGGTGATTTTGTAAGTGTATGGCATGTTAGATTGTAAATAATAATGATTAGGCCATTCCACGTGGTCTAAGTCTATAGTGATAGAGCATCCCTGTTTTAGAAGGTAATTATATTTAGATTTATAAATTAGAATATGTAAAAAATATGAGGAAGCTGGAAGCAAACACCGTAAAACTGTGAGGACATGCCTGTAGTTTACATTTATACAACATATTCAATCTATATTATTCCTTCCGTGCTCAGAATCTGTATTCTTTTGTTCATTAAATCTTTTGTTTTGAAATAACCATGAAAATCATCATTCCTTGCATTACCTTAAAATAGCACCCAATGTTTGAATATATGGCTGCAGTGAGGACATCATGTGAAGACCTACGTAGTCCAGAGTGATGAGGATGAAAGAACCCCTGGAGAGTCACATTAATTAACTTACCCACTAAGAGGTTATGCTTGGTAAATATCACTCGTGTAGGCAAAAACAGGGTGCAAAACAGAAGAGGTAGTTGATACATGCCGAGGCTGGAATGGGCCGCAAAAAAAAAAAGGGACAGATGAAAAGCCGAGGTCACAGACAGGACAAGTGTTCCAACAAAGGACACTATACAACAGGGTAGAACTAACCCATAGTCCAGAAGGCAAGCAAGAAGTCATCAATGACAGGAACAGGGATTGGAGCATGACTCAAGAAAAGAAATGTCAAACAGCACAATCAGAAACAATAACTGAGTAGCATAGGAAAGGTTAGGGGTTTGAATAGTCTTAAGGAATCATGAGTCACACTCAAAATATATTATGGTGGAGACAAGAAAGGTAATGAAAAACCCCTCCACTTAAAAGTTAAGAAATAAGGAAGCATTGCCAAATACTAACTTACATCCACCAGGCAAGGCTAAAGACTTGTTTTTACCACATAAATCATATTATGCAAGGTATCCTGGGTATTAAAGATAAAGCAGCTGTCTGTGGTCTGCTTCTGCAACTTTGCCTGAGCTTGAAGGAATTCATGAATAAAGTGGATTAAGAGGCAAAAAAAGCATTTGTTGTTAAACTGATTTGCATATACCTACACAGAATAACATGGCATCATGGGGTAATAGTCATCAGCCGAGCATTGGAAGAAGAATCCCTACCTTCCCTGGAGGACTTCTTTTTCCTGATGCCGCCAAGGGACCTGAGGAAGTAGGTGCTAATGTTCTGCAGGACTTGTGACAGCAAACGTGGTAGAGGTTATACATATGTAGTAGAGGTTAGCATAGGATAAGCATATAGCTTTGCTGAATCTTTTTTGCAAGAAAAATGGGCAGACTAGATGGGCTGAATGCAGGGTCATGCTATGGCTATTGCATCACACCTAGACTCCCCAGTAATTAGGGCATCAGTTGCATGTTATATGATCCTGCAGTGTTATTGGCAGCTTACACAAGAATGCGAGCTGTACTAAAGACAAAGTATCTGAACATGATAATAGTGAGGGAAGGCTGTACAAGTCAGCATGTGGGTGTGCATATTGTGTATGTGAACATTTAGTTCTAACGTGTGTATGGTGTTAGAGTGGGGTTGTGTGTTTGGATGTGTGTGTGTTACATGGGATATAGCACTGAAGAAATACTGCATTGAGGCACCACTAAACCTAGACCCTAGGGCCTAGGTTGAATAATTCTTATCTGCTTATCTGATATTTCTATGAAAGCAAGAAAAACTACCTTACCAGGCTAGTAATCAATACAAGGTGAAGGACAGCAAAAGTTTGCCAGACCAACAGCTGTTCTCAGTTATGGTTCTGAAACAAAGAACATTTGTTTTACTGCTTTCACACATCTCGCGGACCCTAATATTTTATTGAGCATTGAGGATAAAAAATTAAATTGCCTTTATCCTTCTTTCTAAATGTAGTGTGGTACATTTTTACATTGTTATTATAAGGCTAGAAACTGCATATTAGCCCAGTAGCAAAAGTTCAACATGATGGACATGGGCACCCTCAAGGGGGACTTGCTTCCCTCCGTATTTCCACTTGTCCTTTAAAGAAACTTCCACATGCTCTTCCCCCCTTGTGCTTGCTGGCTGCATTCAGGTGAAGTCGGCACCACGCAGGAGCAGTGGCCGCTCAGTCACGTCTCTCCAGTGTCATGTGCTTCCCATCCCCACACTAACAAGAGTGGAAGGACACCCAAATCTGCAGCCAGGAAAGGTAACAAAATGGTGTATATAATATAACAGAATCGAATAGAGGAGAAAAATACATAACTGGAAAAAGAGATGGGTATTCTACCATACCTGCCATCTCTTTACCCCTCTTTCCTTACGAAACTACTTGCCATGTAAATGTGTACACAAATTGAAAATGCATCCATTCTTTAAGTGAAGAGGAACTATTTCTGTAGTATACTTAAGGTAAATTTTCATAGTCAGAAAGGTCTGTACACATAGAGAAGATAAGGACACTTGGATCACCATTTTTTATTGAACAATTACATTATCCTGCTTATATTTCCCATTATTTTTAGGGGTTGGACAAATAACATTGGTCGTCTAAAGTCTCTTATTATGGCAGGGGTCAACTATTAGGTTCATTCACTAAAGGCATAGCAGGCACAGGAGAGGCTGCACATTCCACATTTCATAATGAATGATAACAAACTAGCATTTCTTTTCATTGGAAAAGCAACACACCTGTTCTGCACCTCCACTCAGTGATGTATTTAGTTTGGTTTACCAGCGATTGTGTGTTGAGCCTGTAGAATCGCTCCTATAAAAGCAATCAAAGGCTCGGGGGGTGGCTCAGGGTGGCTGTGTTGGTCCGCCCAGTGCCCCCGCAATCACCATTTCAGCAACGTGAGGGCATTTCTTTTGCATCACGTCACAGAACCAATTAGCACGCTTGGGTATGAAGGGGTTATATTATAAAATATATGTGTTTGCATATACAGTACACTGTAAAGAGCACACAATCCTGTGCAAATAACAGTACACAACATATTGTAAGGTTGACACATAAAAGATGTGGGTTATATTCCAGAGGAATGACAGCTGCAATCTAGTCATAACACAAATATCTTAACATATTTGACACATTCGCTATCTCTAGCAAAAAGAGCTATAATGAAGCTATGAGCTATAATGAGCTATAACGCCAAGGACATCCAGCGACTGGTATTTGTTTTATTTTTATATGGTATACCAGGTAAGCATTCCTTACACAAAGAGCCTAATGAACACCGGTAACCGAAAATCAGAAACAGAAATCTAATGAAAAACTAAGGCAGATTTATACGTTTGCAGATCATCTGGTTCTATTTTCTACAGCTAGTTATATTAATTTTGAAATGATGGCACTGTTATTAAGGGTTTCTAAGGTTTTAAGGATATAATTATGTCCTGCAATAGTTTGGATATACAGTATAACCAAGTTTTTTATTGGCCCTAAATCCTTAAATCAGAGTAGCCCAGTAGTCGTTCTTCTATGATCTTAAATTATTGTGACCAATGTTTTACATGCATTGAATCTTTACTACATAACAAGCGATATCAGTGGATGGATGGGTGGATATATGTAGTATAGATATAGTTTAATTACATATTCTGAAATTCACAAGGGCAAGGTGAAAATTATACCATAGTTATTGGTGCTATTAAGTGCAACTTTTAACCCTCTTAACAGAAGAGTGGCAGAAAATGGGGAAAGTAATTGACCCTTTTACACAACATTATGTTACTTGCGTTAAAGTGGCCCTTAAAGTGGCTTAATATATACAACCTCCTTGCCCCAGTGTGAATTACTCCATTTGTCTTTGACACTGGCTAGTTAAATGATATAGCACGTTTTACACCTGTATCTTTCTTTTGTTCAATGGTTTGTATAACACCATGACAAGTACAGGGTGTTGTATTCGCTTTAGCAAATCTTGTCACTATAATGATAGTGTAGATGACCTGTTGCAGTTTGTAATTGAGTGTTCAGAGTAATAATAGCCATGGTGATTATTTGTTGCATTGATATGCAAATTCAGAAATTCAGTTTTCTGTGTATCAAGGGATGTGTTTGGTCATCGTTTAGCCCTCCATATCAGACATTACGTGGGCGCCACCTGTCAAAAAGCTACTATTAAATTCAAGGGCAACAAGGTCACACAAAGCCACATGCAGCTGTCAGAGATGAAAGCCATCATCTCTTAATAGAAAAGGGTTAGCGCACAAGAAGTAAAATTGTTTGTATAGCCTGTTTAAATATGCATGCTCGCTAAACGAGGTAGACAATCTCATATTTAAATTTTATTTGTAAATTAAATAACTGAAATCCATTATGTGTTAGAAACATAATTGAATATGTGAGCATTTGTGCTAATGTAGAAAGGGAGCAACAAACAAGAATGTTTTGTAAATAAAGCCAACCTTTCAAGTATAGAGTTCTTGTTGATTTAGAGACATTTAAACTGTATTAAGGTAGCTCAGATTGAACAGGTTCTATTGCAGGGGTGTCCAACCTGCGGCCCTCCAGCTGCTGCAGGACTACATCTCCCATAATGCTCTTACAGCTAAGGGGCCGGCTTAGGAGTATGGGAGATGTAGTCCTGCAGCAGCTGGAGGGCCGCAGGTTGGACACCCCTGTTCTATTGAGTAAGTTTAAGATGGCAGTCTAGTTTATTTCCCCCATGTAAATTCAACTTGTCACCAAAGTGAACTCAACCACAGACGTTGACAAGTTACTTTGTCATTACTGGTAACCCACTCCGAATGCATATTCATTTTGTAATTTTATAATGGTTCACAGAACTAGTTAGAGTTTACTTAAACCAAATTATCAAAGGAAAATAACTAATTTCTTATGTTTATCAAATACATGTGTTTGTATATACACTGTAAAGTGCACACAAGGTCTATGCAGGTAACAGTACACAACACATTGTAAAGCTGACACACAAAAGGTGTAGGTGACATACTGTAGTTATAACAAGCAGATATAATCTAGTCATAACACCATTTTTTTTGCACATTTGACACATTTTCTATCTCCAGCACAAAGATGTTATGAGCTATATCTCCAAGGACATTCAGTGACTGCTTTCTTTTATTTTCTTATGATATACTAGGTAAGCGTTCCTTACACAAAGAGCATAATGGAACCGAAAACCTGAATCTGAAGAAACATTTGATCAATCCTGTGAAAACGAATAAGTTTAAGTTGGCAGTCTAGTATATTTTCTCATGTAAACTCAACTTGCCGATTCACCACAGAAGTTGACAAATTACTTTGTTAACCCACTCTGTATGCATTTTAACTTTGCAATTTTACAATAGTTCACATAACTAATTAGAGTTTCAATAATAATAACTAGATGTGCAAATGGGCCAAAAACCATTCAAACAAATTTTTCTGTTTGTTTTTGTCCCATTCGTTTTTTGCCATTCAGTTGGACCAAAAATGTGTGGACATTTTTAATTCGGGAATAAAATCCATTGCCAGGTGCCCACATTCACTACCTTACACTCTAATTTACTCCCTTTTACACGCTGTAAAACCTTCTCTGCCGATCAAGCAAACGCCGCCATATTACCCCGAGTTCAAGTTAGAGCAAAAAGGAGTTCCAGCCTTGTGCTCTGCCAGAGGACCAAGTCTGCTTTGTGGTCCACTATCCGAAGTCCGCTCCGTGGTCTCCTATCCGAAGTCTGTATCCTGTGGTGGTGCATCTGCCTTTGGACCTTTATCACGCTTATTGACTCCTGTTTCTCCGGTTCTGTCAGCACACTCCAATATAGACTGTTGTCTGCATATATATATCCAGCCTCTTGTGTCTTTATTTGCCTATCTGTACCTACCTACCAGTTGTGATGCATCATGGGGTACAGACAGAGCCCCCGGTATCCCCTGCAACTGGGCTCCTACCAGACCTGCTTTCCCGAGTCCTGACAGCCGTAAGTGGGCAGAACCAGTGGAGTGAAAACAGTTCTTTACCTGGAGACTACAGGTGGAATTTTTGAATTGATTACAACTCAACAAGGCACTTTGAAAAATGTACTGTATTTAGGGAGTTTATGTATGAAAACTTTTTTGGGTATTGACACACATATTATAGCAAGTTTTTTGAGAAAAGAAAAACATCAGGGGAGGAAAGATGGACAGTATGATTAACTTAAGGAAGTCCTAAAGAGGGACACTTGAGACATATGCTTTTTGTTCCAACATTAATCTGTCAAAGAACATATACACTTTCACACGGTAATTGTTAGATATTCAAAGGAACAGAGAATGGGTTCTGCCACATGATTAAACGTACTCATGTTTTACCATGCCAAATCATTATTATTATTATTATCTTTTATTTATATACAAGATAGAAAAGTGCTGCGCCGAAGAAAATAATAATTATTGATAAATCAAAATGTGAAAGTGACTATTAATATTTCACCAAAAAAGTGTAGGAATGGAGATATAAAACAATAATACTTATATTTGCTTTCCAATTGTCAAATTAGGTCTCCATCCGTTGTATCAAGGTAATGTGTCAATATGTAAGAACAAAAAACGAAAGACAAAAAATCATAGTGCTTTCCATAAATGTATACAAATCCAACGTTTCCCCTAAGTGATGTCTCACTCACATGTGACTGAGCAATAAGTTTGCTCTGACTTCGCAAGTACACAACAAGTGGGTTTCAGCTCCGTATTCACTTATCGGATTGTATTCAGAGATTCTCCTTGGATCACTTCCTCAAGCGTTTTCTCCGTTCACACGACGGTAACACGGAACAAGGAGTATAAAAGTAGAGCGGCAGGAAGGTAAGGTATAAATACATTTTAATAATTCAAAAGGTGCAGCATGCTTACATTTAAAAACTGTCTCTCGCGTATCTGGTGACGGTGACGTCACCGCGTTATACCTGCAAGTCGCCCGTTTTGGAGGAAACCGGAGAGACTCAGATACGCAAGAGACAGCTTTTAAATGTAAGCATGCTGCACCTTTTGGTTGGCCTCATATTATACATTTGTATTATTTGAGCCTGAGACTAGCTTAGCGCACCGACAATTTTTATTTTCCCTGTTTGCACATATTTGAGGTTGTTGGCTCCTCATCAGTCTGGTTGCAGCTTGCTGTCCAGGGGTTAAATGAGAGGAGGTTTAATTGCACCTCCCCCAACACATTAATCTGGTTTTGGTAGCAGTATCAACTGCTTTGTGTGCCCACCATGTAGGAGGTGAGAGAGTAGGTTCTCACCCTATTGAGAGTGTGCCTTGATGTGGTGGGTGAGCTTAATTATAGTAACATAGTAACATAGTAACATAGTTCATAAGGTTGAAAAAAGACCAAAGTCCATCAAGTTCAACCTATATACATATTGTGTCCCTACTGTGTTGATCCAGAGGAAGGCAAAAAACCCTTATGAAGCAGATGCCAATTGCCCCATACCAGGGGGAAAATTCCTTCCCGACTCCAAATATGGCAATCAGAATAAATCCCTGGATCAACGTTCTGTCCCTATTAATCTAATATCCATAACTTGTAATATTATTGCTTTCAAGAAACACGTCCAGGCTCCTTTTGAACTCTTTTATTGAGTTTACCATCACCACTTCCTCTGGCAGAGAGTTCCATAATCTCACCGCTCTTACTGTAAAGAACCCCCGTCTGTGCTGGTGTAGAAACCTTCTTTCCTCCAGCCGTAGAGGATGTCCCCTTGTTATAGATACAGTCCTGGGTATAAATAGGTCCTGGGAGTGATCTCTGTACTGTCCCCTTATATATTTATACATAGTTATTAAGTCCCCCCTAAGACGTCTTTTTTCCAAACTAAATAACCCCAATTCTGATAATCTTTCTGGGTACTGTAGTCCTCCCATTCCCCTTATTACTCTGGTTGCCCGTCTTTGAACCCTCTCCAGCTCCACTATATCTTTCTTGTACACTGGTGCCCAGTACTGTACACAGTATTCCATGTGTGGTCTGACTAGTGACTTGTACAGGGGTAGAATTATTTCCTTGTCGTGGGCATCTATGCCCCTTTTGATGCACCCCATGATTTTATTTGCCTTAGCAGCAGCTGCCTGACACTGGTCGCTACAGGTAAATTTACTGTTAACTAAAACTCCTAAGTCCTTTTCCATGTCAGTCGTCCCCAGTGTTTTCCCATTTAATACATATTCCCAGCCTGGATTTTTCTTCCCCATGTGCATAACCTTACATTTATCTGTGTTGAACCTCATCTGCCACATCCCAGCCCAAGCCTCCAACCTATGCAGATCCATTTGTAATCGTGCGCTGTCCTCTATTGTGTTAACCACGTTACAGAGCTTAGTATCGTCTGCAAAGATTGATACTTTACTATGCAATCCCTCTACAAGGTCATTAATAAATATATTAAAAAGAATAGGACCCAAAACTGACCCCTGTGGTACCCCACTAGCAACAGTCACCCACTCAGAGTATGTACCATTAATAACCACCCTCTGTTTCCTATCACTGAGCCAGTTACTTACCCACATACACACATTCTCCCCCAGCCCAAGCATTCTCATTTTATGTACGAGCCTTTTATGTGGCACCGTATCAAATGCTTTGGAAAAATCAAGATATACGACATCCAGCGATTCACCCCGATCCAGTCTTGAGCTCACCTCCTCATAAAAGCTGATCAGGTTAGTTTGACAGGACCGATCCCTTGTAAACCCATGCTGATATGGAGTCATACACTTATTTTCATTGAGATACTCCAAAATAGCATCTCTTAGGAAACCCTCAAACAGTTTACACACAACAGAAGTTAAACTAACAGGCCTATAATTCCCCGGGTCACTTTTTGTCCCCTTTTTGAATATTGGCACAACATTTGCTATGCGCCAGTCCTGGGGAACAGACCCTGTCACTATAGAGTCCTTGAATATTAGAAATAGGGGTCTGTCTATTACATTACTTAACTCCCTTAGAACGCGGGGGTGAATGCCATCTGGACCTGGTGATTTGTCTATTTTGATTTTTTTTAGGCGGCACTGCACTTCTTCCTGGGTTAGACAGGCGACAATTCATATAACCAAAACCTCTCATTTATATTATGTTTATATATTTGTTGCCAACTTTATTAGGGTGAGAAGCTCAGACAGTATTTTGTTTTTTGTATGACAAACCGATACATTGGGTGGAGAGAGCCCTCCTCGCAAACTTACAATCTTGAGGGAATGGGGTGACAAACATAAGGCACAGAGAAAGGGTGAGAGGTAGTGTGGTGGTTGTATCAGTGACAAGGAAGTTCTAGCAGCTAAGATGGTGCGGCTTCTCTGGGAGTGTTGGGAGGGAGGGTGAATGCTGTTCGGTAGAAGTATATTCTAGAAAAATGGGGCAGCCCGAGTGAAATCTAGTAGACATATAAGCCTAGCAGCGGCATTTAGGACAGACTGCAGAGGAGAGAGTCGAGACAGTGGAATGGCAACCAGAAGTGTGTTGTAGTAGTCAAGACAAGAATGATAAGTGAATGAACCAGAGTTTTTGTGGATTCTTGGGTGAGGAATGGGCAGATGCAAGAGATGTTTTTTAGGTGCAAGCCGCAGGATCTAGCGAGGGACTGAATGTGAGGGATGAAGAAGAGGTTTGTGTCAAGGATGACACCAAGGCATCGGGCCTGGTTAGTAGGAGAGATAGGTGTGTTGTTAATAGTGATAGACAATTCAGGTAGTGGAGTGGAGATGGAAGGAGGGAAGATAATGAGTTCCGTTTTAGAAAGATTAAGTTTCAGGTAGCGTTGTGACATCCATGAAGAAATAGCAGACAAGCAATTGGTAATACATGACATGAGAGATGGAGAGAGAGATCAGGAGAGAGGTAGATTTGGGTATCAGTTTCATATAGATGATACTGGAGGCCAAATGAGTTGATTAGTTTGCCAAGGGATGAAGTATAAAGATAGAACAGCAGAGGGCCAAGCACTGAACCTTGGGGGACGCCAACCGAAAGTGGAAGGGGTGCTGATGTCTTGCCAGAGAAGCTGACAGAGAAGAAACAGTTAGACAGATATGAGGAGATCCAGGAGGAAGCTGTATCTTGAATGCCTGTAGAAGCAAGTGAGTCAAGAAGAAGGTGGTGATGAACAGCATCAAAAGCAGCAAAGAGATCCAATATTATAAGAATAGAGAAGTGACCTTTTGCTTTTGCAGAGAGCAAGTCATTGGAGACTTTTGTTAGAGCTGTTTCAGTACAGTGAAGGGGTTTGAAGCCAGACTGTAGAGGATCAAGGAGGGAATTAGAAAGCAGAGAAATAGGGTGGTAGTTAGTCAGACAGATGTGATCTGAGGAAGGATTTTTTAGAATGGGTGTGATAAGCGCATGCTTGAAGGCTGTTGGTACAGTTCCAGATGCTAGAGAAATAATAAATAGGTGGTTAAGTGATGGACTAAGGGATGGACATAGAGACTTTGTGAGGTGTGATTGGATGGGTCAAGGGGACAGGTTGTTGGGTGAGAGTAAGAAGAATGGCTATTTTTTCTTTAGTTGTAGGGGAAAAGGCAGTTAGTATAGGATGAGTGGAGAGAGTGGTGGTGGGTGGCGTAGGAGGGGGTTGTAAAGAAGAGAGGTCTTGTCTAATAGTTTCGATCTTGTCTTTGAAGTGGGTAGCAAGATTCACCTAATGTGAATAAATATATATGGAACAAAAAAAGGGTTTCTTACGGCAATTAACATTCTATTAGCATGACCGTGTCCTCCATCTAAATACATATTCGTAGGCTGACCTTGCATAGCATCTTTCTAGATGAAGATTGGAGGTTTTGTGTGGTGTAATGAGCATAGACAACTGCTCAGAGAGCTCTTTTAGGTTCAACATTATCAGTGAAAACAAAACACAAATAATCAATGTCTTTCTCTCTGTGAAACATATTTTTTTCAGTTTGGCAGATCACACAACCAGATAACTGTTGGTCTCTCTACTATCCACATTCCCTATATTTTCCTAAAGTACAAATGCCTTTCATAGGCAGGAAAAAATGCAGGAAAGTCAGCATTGCTTTCAACTTATAATGTGAAGTACACTGTAGTATCAAGAAGCATTGGGAGCCCCTCTGACATTGTGCCACCACCCACCCTGCTGCATTACATAGACCTTAATTAATTTCCTGATTATTTTCAGCATTTTGCATGGAAAAGCAGCATGGAGTGATACTCAGCATTTCCCATTAGTTTATTATTGTTACACAGTGTTCTTTTATAGTACAGAAACTGTACTTTTGCTTACATTACTCTTTAAATTCATAAATGAGCAATTCAACACTGTTCTCAAAGTTCGGTGTCCTCCGTTTGCTGACTATAACTGTGTTAGTCAAAGAAAAAAGTAAAGCTATTATAGTTTTTCTGTTTAGAAAGACATTTCTATCTCTATTTCTTTGTATGCTATGTGCCACTTATTATTTGTTCAGCTGAATCATTCAGTGAATGAGATGATAAAGAAAAGCCACTTGCTGAAGATTGAGGTCATAAGAAATGCTGCTGAACCCAACATCCATGGTGGAGCTCGTTTAAACAGGTTAGTTATGTTTCTAGAAGTTGGATTTCAGTGGCATTTACTTTTTTCTTCAGACAGATGTTACAATTGTTTCTATTTATGTCAATCCTCTAAGACATTCACATAAGTTTAATCTATTTAAAAATATTAGACCACTGTAAATGGCTTTTTGGTTCTTGCTTGATAGACAAGGAGACTCTAATAATATACATGTTTTGGAACGAATAATGTAATCAAGCTTTATTACAAGCTTATGAAAAATATACATCATGGGATAGCACTGGATTTTTAGTGTTAATAAATGTCTTTGTTGATTGACCAATGAAAAGAATACTGCATGGAGCAGGATCAACAGTAAAATTAAACAATGAACCAAAGCACCCAAAAAGCACAGTAAAATATAGTTGTGTACATTCATGAAATCCTGAGTTGGTTCCAGTTGATGTAAATTTACTACATTTAATTCAACCTCAAATTGAACGAGCTTGTTTTTTCCAAACTCTCAACTCTGTGACTCTAAAAAAGGTCATCTGACGTTACCAAATTTCTTCTTCTATAATACCAAAGTACAACCTTCTTCAAGTAGATCTCTTTTTGTAAAGTACTTTCTTTGTTTGATAGTATAAACCACATTTGATGGAACCCTATACTTGGAATAGTTCATGATTATGATCAAGCACAGTTCTGCAACATTGAGTCTATGACACACGTAGACAACTCCAGTAATTCTGCCATAAAGTTAAAAAATGTGAAAGCAAGACTGGGAAGGCCACTATGGTGGTAAACAACAACGACAGAAGCAAAAATAAACTACTACAGCACTCTGGCTATGACTTACATGTGTGGATATCTGTGACACTGACACATTAATAATTTATCAGTGGGCTTTCTGTATTGTCCTTTTGGTAAGTGCAAGTGAATTTTGGAGTGGGTGGGTTTTCTCACAAGGCAAACTTGGTCACCAGTGACTAGTGTACTACTTGTTATGGTTTAAGACAGAGGTGTCATTATATAGTGAGGCAGACACAGATGGTGGTTCAGCATGACCGTTATTATATAGCAAGCGAGACACAGATAGGGGTACAGCTTGACTCCTATCATTCTATAGTGAGTTAGCACAAATAGTGGTATATAATAACCCTCATCACTATATACTGACTCAAACATTGACGCTGGTACAGCATAACTCTCATCATCATCAAATTTGTTTGCATGTTGTTGCTTTTACAGTCAGTCTCTCTTACTCAAACTCTCATTTACTCTGTAATGTTCTCACATATACTCATGCTCTCTCCCCGCATCCCTGTCTCCTTTCCCGCAGCTCCGCTTCTTCTCTTGCCTCTTCTTGTTCTTCTGTCTTTCTATTTTTGACAGCTTCTCTGTGAACCAGGCTTTCTGAAGAGCTTCTGCAAAAGGGCAGAGCTTCTGGGCAAACCCTCTTCCAGATTGTCCCTGTGACTCTGCCTTTTTTTTTGTTAAAGTACATCAAAGGGCCAGGATAATGCAGATGGATTCATGGAGAGGTGCAGAAAAGCTTTTATTCCTCTGGGAATCTGTCTTCATTATTTTGAGCTCTTGGAGAACTTCGGCAAAAGGGCACAGCCTCAGTAACATACCCACACACACTAGCATACTCAGACACACAGTTAAGCATACTATCATAAACAGACACACACACAAAGACACACACTAACATACCCAAGCAGACACAGAAACTAACATACCCAGACACACATTAACATATGCAGACACAGTTACCACACTAACATACCCATAAACACACATATAAGCACACACAGACACTAACATAGCCTGTCACACACAACTCACTTACCATGGAGAAGCCTCAGCTTGTCCTTAATGCAGCTCGCAAACAGTGTTATTAGCCATGCTACTACCATAAGGTCACACAATATGACCCAGTGACCCAGCTGAACCACACCTCCTCCTTGAAATTAGGGGAATAAAGCGGTAAATCAGGACTTATTAAGGACTTACCTACGACTGGATAATGCTGCCACCTTTTTTGGTGGGGGCAATTGCCCATTGCCCCCCACTTGATTTGCTCATGCGCTTGGGGCAGCAGATTTTCACCCCTGTCAAAGTGCCTTGTTCCCATAGACCCACCTCCAGGACCATGTAAGATCTGGCTCCAAGTGCACAATATTCTATTTTACCTAACAGTGCATGGGATACACACCAAACTCTGCAACAAGGATATGGAACCCACCGTTCACAACCAGTAGGATAAGGTGTTAAAATTGAATAACTTAACCTGCACCTGCAGGTAGAATGGGAAGTTCAAATCAAATAAAATACCCTCAGAAATATAGCCCAACTATGCCCTGTGACCCCTATCCCCTGTCCATTAGATTTGGCGGATAAGTGGCGTAAATTACCATTTGGAGATGTACAAAGCTTTTCTTATAACTTTACCTCTCCCGCCATCTATTCCCTAATTAGGGGTTGGGGTAGAGGATGTCACTGGAAGCTACGTGTGTGTGTTGACAGTACTGAATTTGCAAGTTGGACACTCACTGTTTAGTGAGTAGACCTCCTGGATGAGACATTTTGCATTGTATATTTGCTTTTATGACTGAAGGCCTACCACCGGAAGTTCTAATGGTCTCTTTGGACTGAGTTGTAGAAATAAAATTATCTAAAAATTATATTGCCTTATTGTCTCCTAAAATTAGATTAATCGTGCCTTTTAAAAATAACATCTGGTTTGCCACAGCAAGAGATGTGATGCTGTATACAACAACACAATAAATTAGCCATTCAGAAAATGAAGTTCATTCATTTGCTTTGATTTTATGATGTAGTATTTTTTTCTGATTCTGTTACATTATTGAAATACAGGAATCAACAGTCCAATTCTAAATGTTTCCAAGGTAACATATGTAACTTGTAGAAAACTACGACTACTGATACATTTTGAATGTATCACTTTTTTTGTTACAGATTACATGAATGCATTTTTAGCTCTTCATTTTCAAAACCACAATTGAAAAGCATCTGTTATACTTTCCACACACTAGTGACCAATATCTCCTTCCTTACAAATCACAATATATATATATATATATATATATATATATATATATATATATATATATATATATATATATAGGGCTGAAACAACTAATCGATAAAATCGATAATAATTGATAATGAAAATCGTTGTCAATCGATTTTTATTGATTATAAAAAGAGGTTTTTTTCAGAGCACTCCTCTCCTTATATAATCCGACCTCAAACAGAGATCGGATTAAAACACTAGAATCCAGATTACCCTCACTGTCGGCCGGTGGGTGTACGTGCGATGCGCACAGACAACTTCCGTCTCTCCCCTCCGCTTCCATACACTCCTCTGACTCCTCCCCCCTCCCATACACCGCTCTGCCTCTCTCCCGACTCCCTGGTGTCTTGTGAACCTCCGTTGCTGACAGGCACTTTCACTGCAGCTTCATAGAAGCCTCAGTGTAAGCGAAGGGCAGTAACGGAGGCTGTCTGTGCGCATCGTGCAGACCCCCACCGGCTAACAGAGAATCGAGGTCTCCTGTAGAGGAGCATCAGCTGGTGGGGGTCTGCATCGCCACCCTCCCATACACCACTCTGGCTCCTCCCCCTCCCATTCGCCACTCTGCCTCTCTACCCGGCTCCCTGGTGTCTTGTGAACCTCCGTTGCTGACAGGAGGCAGAGTGGAGTATGGGAGGGGGGAGGAGGCAGAGTGGAGTATGGGAGGGGGGAGGAGGCAGACTGGAGTATGGGAGGGGGGAGGAGGCAGAGTGGTATATGGGAGGGGGGAGGAACCAGAGTGGTGTATGGGAGGGGGAGGAGCCAGAGTGGTGTATGGGAGGGGGGGAGCCAGAGTGGTGTATGGGAGGGGGGAGGAGGCAGAGTGGTGTATGGGAGGGGGAGAAGGCAAAGTGGTGTATGGGAGGGGGAGGAGCCAGAGTGGTGTATGGGAGGGGGGGAGGCAGAGTGGAGTATGGGAGGGAGAGGAGGCAGAGTGGTATACGGGAGGGGGAGGAGGCAGAGTGGTGTATGGGAGGGGGAGGAGGCAGAGTGGTATATGGGAGGGGGAGGAGGCAGAGTGGTGTATGGGAGGGGGAGGAGGCAGAGTGGTGTATAGGGGGTATAATGAATTTCAGGGTAGCAGAGTGGTGTATGGGGGGTGTAATGAATTTCAGGGAGGTAGAATGGCATATCTGGGGGAGTTAGAGTGGTGTATAGGGGGAGGTAGAGTGGTGTATGGGGGGTATAATGAATTTCAGAGTGGCATATCTGGGGGAGGCAGAGGTGAATCAGGGAGTATAATGAATTTTAGGGTAGTGCAGGGCATTTATGGGGAGCGGAGTGGCATATCAGGGTGTACAGTGGCATATAGGGAGGTATAAGGCATAAATGGGGGCGAGTGGCATATTGGAAGTTATAAGGCATATAGGGGGTATAAGGCATATCGATATTAGGCATATCGGGGGGCATAAGGCATATCTGGGGGTTCAGTTGCATATCACTGGCATATAAAGAGTATAAGGCATATTGGGGCACAGTGGCATATCAGGGGGCACAGTGGAATCTCTGGCATATAAGAGGTATAAGGCACATATGGGGGCAGAGTGGCAAGCTGGGGGTCAGATGTGCATAACTGGGGGCAGTTTGGTAAATATAAACAAGGCTTTTTTCTTAGTGTTTATTAAATATGAAAAATAGTTAACATATGAATTCATATTTACTAATAACTTTGTATTAAAACCTAGTTTGAGAAACACAGTGTTTGGGTTCTTGTAGCTTTTATAATTATGTCAGTAAAATAAGAAGGTGAATAGAGAGAGGCCATTGCAATAAAGAGATGAAAGTGTAAATTGTACGTTTTTTATTACATTATTTTAAATTTTAAAAAATTGCTTTTTTTATCCGATTAATCGTTAGTTGCAGCCCTATATATATATATATATATATATATATACACACACACACATACACACTGGGCAACTGGTGGAGGCTACTGTGAGTCTATTGCTTTTACAAGAGGGTTTTATTTGTAAAATGCTGGATTTAAACAAAAATTATGTATATTGCATAATGAAACAATTATCATCAAGAAGTTTATGTAATGTTCATATGACAGTGTAAATGAAAAACCAAAATAAATCATGTAGCTCATCTATCTCCAAAAGACAGTAAGTGAAGTACACAGACTAAAATGCATGTTTTCAAAGCTACTTGATCTTAAAAGTACAAGCACTAATACAAAGTAATATGTGGCAGAAGGTGATAATTTCAATTAATCTGCTATCTAGGTATTATGCACACATAATTTCTGGTGATGTCCTTAACCCTGATTGGAGGATCAGGGAGCAGACGTCACTGGAAGTTCCATCATTTTGCCCTTAGGTAACTTTGTGTGAACTTCCACCAAAATGGCATATCTGGTGCCGCCATTTTGTGCTACAATAACCCTGTGTGAACTTCTGCCAAAATGGCAGAGCTTGTGGTGACGTCCTCTCTTCCTATTGGAGGATCAGTGGAAGAAGAAGTCACCGGAATCTCAGCAGAAATGCAAACAGAGAAGAAAAAAAGAAGATAGGAGAGAGGAAAAAAGAGAAGATGCAAAAGAAGTGATTGTCAAAGAAGGTAAGGAGACATTCAGAGAGTGTGAGAGTTAGAGAGATTCGGTGAGTGTGAGTAAATGTTCGGACAATTAACTTAGTTTCTGAATTTTAAATGGGTCTTGATTAGAATTAGTTTGTTAACACGATTTAGTTGAACCTTTGTACATTATTTTGTTGCCTTCCATTATCTCTTTTTCACTTCAGTTTTTACATTGTTGGGGCACAATTTTATATAATATCATTATGAAGAGCTTACATGGATTGTAGGTTGTGGTATCACTTAGCAAATATTCCCCTTTATATGAACAAACGTGACCTTCAATAAGTTTGCAGGCATTCCATCTCAAGTATTCTAGTAACCCAACCAAGTCTTTGATTTTTTTCTGTCTATTGTCTAGTAAAATAATCTTGGTTTGTGGTTCTGTAAGTATCTGGCATTTATTATTGTTTATAGAATTCATTACCTATATTTACTGAGATTTAATAAATATTGATTATCTATTCCAAGCAATTTACCAGGAAATAAAGCAAGCACAAAGATTTATGCAACCATTTTCATTTTTATGATGTTTGGGTAATATAATCAGGAAATATGCAATAAAAATCCAGTCGATTGTAATAATCTTGAAAAGTCTGATGCGTCAGTTTCGTACATTACTCTTTTTATTAAAAAAAAAAATAATGTTGCAGGTAATTCAAGGAACTGAGACACATATATGTTAAAATCTTTTCACCATAAATTATACCACATATTACTTACATTTTAAACAGTAAACAGAATGAAAGGGGATGCAATTAAAACTGATTTATTAAATGCCATACCACAATATTTATTTTTAAATATAATAAGTTAACGTTTAATAAACTGGTGGCCAAAGAATGCATGAAGAGTAAGGCAGAATGTTTTAATATTTACAAAGATAAAAACAAATACATGTTTTATATTCTATATGTTTTGCAGGTGGTTAAATTAAGCGGCAACATATTTATACTGTAGATAAAAAATTTAAGAGGCAAAATATAAACGAGTAATAGGGATAATTACAGTCCCACACCAGAAAAAGCAGACTGACTAGATGTTCTTACCAAGATCCATTAAAAGTAATCATGAATTCAGAGCTGGGTTTATTTACTTTGTAATGCAACCACAATTAATTAGTCAACCAACGTTCTTTGGTAGTAAATTTTATCAAATAATTTTATTATTATTATCTCCTTTCCCGCAAAGCTCTCTGCATGACTGAGATTGTTCTATGTGCTGACTTTATATATACTAATCTTATAAAATATACATTTCAAAATGTTCTTGTTTCATGTTCTCATTTCTACTTTCTTAAGTCTGGTGCTTCAAGTATGCCTTCAAGCTCAGTATACTATTAATTAAATTTCAAGATTTAGCTTCTTTTTACTCATGAAATAATTATTAATGTTGTGTATGTGTACACTTTGGGACACTGGTGTTATTATTTAAATATAATCAACAATGCACACGATTAAATATAATGATTTAAGATCGTTAGTGCAGTCTGCGTATGTTTAAGTCATTTTTGTAGTTTTTGTATTTAGTGTTAAACAAGGTCGAAAGATCTTGGCTGGTAATGTTTTGTATTTCTTTTTAAATATCATATTCGATAAAATTTTGTATAATTTCAATGATACAATATTTAACCAAATAAAATTCATATTTTGGGATTATTAAACTATAAATTGTTGGGTCTTTTTTAATACTATATCCCATTAATGTTGGATATTTTCACACTTCTCCCAGGTATGCATGTAATATCTATTTCTGAACACATCTCCAGCACATGCCTAAGGCCTACGGGAACATTTTATTAATCTATATAATCTATAGAATGTTTTCCATAGGTTTAAACAATGTATAGGTCTCATCACTCTGCCTATGGAAGAAACCCAATCTTCTATTAATATATTTTTATTAGGTTTTGTACTGCACCGAGTCATAGCTGGAAAATCCTCCTTTGATCTTTCTCATTATCCAATAGGGATTCCAGTGTGCTGTATAAAATGGATTCTTGCTTGAAAATGTTTTCAAAAATCCTTTAAGTCCTTCTATATTTAGATATTTCTTTATTTGTGAGCTGGAAAAAAAATCAATCATCAATGTCTGCTATCATATGCATATGCACATCGTATTTTTTTACCTTTTAAAGAATGCATATTAAAGTCATTATAACATGCCTTATTGTTTGGTGAGACAGTCTGGGACATTAAACTGTCCCTTTAAAGAGTTAAGGATTTTGTGTAAATATTTTAGATTTATATACAAGTACAAAATATAGCAGTGCTGTTTTTAAAATTAAAACACGTACCAGATCTGTTTACTTTGATGAATGGCATTCCTGTTGATTAAAGGAAATTGTGAATATCTACAGAACCCACTAATATGGGGTCTGTAGATATAGGGATATAGGTTTGTCCGGCAATTAAGTATTAAATTAATTAGAATGAATATTAAAGCTCATGAATAAACTTAATGAGACTGGGAAAGGATTATCCAGACATTTGTTTTCAAGTCTTTGTGCCGGTTTATGGGTTTCTATGATAACAGCGTTAGATGACACTCCATTTAAGCCTTCTATGTGAAGCAAAAGTCAGCAACCCTGTTGTAATACAAATTACATTAAAGTGATTTGATATTCAGCAAGTGTTTCTAAGACCTACTGATTGAGAGTGACTATATCTCTGTGTTTAGTAGGAGACCAGAGGCTTTTTGAATTGCAAATTTAAAGAAAAAACAGTCACAGTTGTATGTTCTGGATTTTGTTATTAAAACCTTGCAGAGACGCAAACCCTTTAATACATAAAAGGACAGTAACGGCAGATATATACTGTATTATTTTTTTCCCCTTTTCTTCTTTCAAAACAAGAACTTTATTAGATTTTGATGGAAATAGACAGTGAAACTTGATAAAATAATACATTTGGTACATGCTTGAGGCATGTTTTATACAGGAAGTGCAAGTAGTGTCAACATATTGTAGACTGGATTCCTCAATGTACATACCATATATTGTACCACTTATATTGCCTTTTGTTTTTATGTAGGACTTTTCAGCCACTATGAAAACAGTGTTTAGCATATAGAAAGCTGTATTTATTGGTGCATAGACCACTACTTAACACAGATTTTCTATACAAAATATATTATACAGTAGGTGGTGGGGCCTGATCATGACAAGAGAACTGAAAAATCCACATGAGCTCCGTGATCAAAAATAGATTCCAGAAGAAGTTAGCACCAGCAGAGCAGGATTACCAGTTGACACTTTTGGCAACTGCTCTGGCCTTTCGTTCCCACTATGAGGAAGTTAAGGAAGATGAGGGGATAAACTGAAGCTAACCCCCATGTCAAGTGGAATAAGGCAGTACGAGGTCTACACAAAGAAAATTCATTTTTATCCTTACTTTGCCCTTTTGGAAACTTGAAAATGGTGTGTTGTACCAGTGCGTGATGTCATATCCTGGTGCTTCCTTTCAAGCAGTATACAATTAAGTAGTGAGGACTAATGTTCTATTGGTAGGAATAGCTACCTAGGCTTTGCTGTGGCTTAATCTGGCTCTTTATCTTTTAAATTATTCTTTCCCAAATGCTGGACCTGTGGCAGAATCAGAAAATACTTTATGAAATATTTAGTTCCACTCACATACATTTTAAATCATAATATATATTAAAAAAAATTCTGGATCTCAGGCCAGTACACTGAAGTACATCAGATGGCATATGCAGCACTGCCTACAACCCATGGAAAGCATCATTCCCCACATTATACAGGAACTGGCTTCTTGTCATGTCTCCTTTCCTTTGTTGTGCATGGAAAGTGCAAAAATTAGGCTGTCAGGGCACATCAAGATCTCAAGAGTTTAACTTTGTAGCACTATGCATGCAAAAAATAAGACATATGGGGATCTCTGTTGCTAAAGCTACAGTACAACACATGACGTGTGTGTGGATCATGATATGCAACTGCAGTGCCAATTGTGGCAGATTATGTGTTAACTAATGTTTACTGATAGTAAACACCCACAGTGCCCAGGTTTACTTTATAGTACTTCCGGAGTAACTACATGTTAACTAGTGTTAAGTTACATATTGTATTGAAATCCTATTAAGGAGGCCACCAGGAGTTTAGAGATGGAGAATAATATATATTGTGTACATACCACATGAAAAACTTCCCTTTGCCATCAGCAAGTGTTCTACTTAAATGACTTACCTCACCTCACTCAAACTTTTATTATGGACTCATATTTGTTATTCCTTTTATTTCTCTCCCATGCTCCTGAAATGAACACCTTATTTATTCCTCTGCAATCTACATGTCACTGTATCTTCTATATCAACCCATCTCACACCACATTTACATCTCTCACTTCTTAAAACCTTCCATACTTCCATATACATCTCCACAAATCTCAATCCTACCTCTTAATTGTTGCGTTTATCCTTCTTCTAAATTCAGGTACATTAAGTCCAACACTGGAACTCTTTTTCATACTTTCTTCCATCCTCACACTTTTCATAAGAAACGAAAAAGCATAATGCATTCAACCTCACAGCTCTTTCCCTGCTGTTGCTAAACTGTTATATCCCTTCATCTCCTCCTTTGGTATTTCACAGTAGACTACATTCGCCCACATCAAGAATTTGACCTGGTGTTGTCCCACCTCTGGCACCTCCTTATCTGCAACCTTGCCATGCATTTCAAACTTCTTCAACCTTACAACTTGTGCTGCCTTGATCAGCTACAACCAACGCACTTCTTCCTCTTCCTTCCAACATCTCTACACTTTCTCTGTACTAGATAAGGTTACTGCTACATAGGGTGACCACATGGAATTTTCACTTATTGCTCATGAGCACATGTTAAGTTCTGCCCTGCAATATTTCAGATGTATAAGTGAGTTCAAGATCGCCTACCATGAGTTATAGATCCCACATACTGCAGTGAACAATTATAGTGTGCTATGAGATTTATAGTTCATAAAAGTTGGTTCATTTTACTGCCGTTAGCTACAATTCTTATTGAAGCAAATAATGTAGGTTTACCAAAAATTCAGTTGCCATCTTAGGTCACATACTGTATGTTGTTAAAAATTAATCTTCCATTTTGTTCCATAGCTTTAAAATATCGCGATTGGTCTCAATGGTCATCCCAAGTTAATACATGTAATAAACCCAGAAGTACAGAGTTGTACAATAACAATGTAAGTATCTGTGGAATCCCCTGCCTCTGTAAGTTCACAAATGCCATAGGATTTTAAAGGTCTGATTTGAGCTTTGAGGGGGTGCCTGTAAAAAAACCCAGGTAATGGAGTAAGCTTTTAATTTCCTTTTGAGACTTTACCTAAAGTACTGCTGTAGATTGGAAAATTGGAAATTGTCAGAGAACTTCCGAGAACTTCTATACCTTGGGGTTCCAAATTATATAGATATCTTTCTCGAGAGTCTCGAGAGAAATCAGACACACAGACAGGATGTATGTATAATAAGATCTCTGCTATTACAAGCTTATATACACTTTACAATAGAAGGCAAGAAATAACACGTAACATTACACAATGGGTGGACACTTTGTTTTAGCAAAAACTGCTGATAATTCAACAAAGCCGCTTACACTTTCAACCGGAACTAGCCAGTTCCGCCCAAAACTGTCTTCATGCAATAAGAGACAAACATCATGGAAGACAGAGTACAGCATATATTCCCTTAGAAAATCAAGTACTAAAGCACAATTTTCACTATGAAAAACATCTGTATTGTGCACTGTATGAGCATTAAACAGTATATCTATCTATCATCTAAACATTGCATTATTTGTCACCTACACAATGTCCCATGTATATTATGTATAACAATGATTAGCATCTAATCATACATAAAGTTCATTATAGCCTACCACTTGTTAATGTGTATTCACATCCAGTAACATGTAAGGTTAGACTTGCTAACTGGTGAAATGTCATGTAATAATTCCCTATGGGTTCTTTCATGAATTGGCTGCACAAAATGCAGGCATCTCCATTGTTGAGCTACAACTCTAATAATGCTTTGCTAGTCAAATATGCACGTAGCTAGCTATGCTTGGATAGATGTTTTTAAGGCCTTCACGTTTCCATTACTTATTCAATCTCACTGAATCATTGATTTTATTTTCATTTATGTATTGATGATGATGATGTAGAAAAAGAAAGACTCCCGTTTAACCAGTGTCCACCAAAAGGGAATAAGTAACAACAAAAGAAGGTGAAATCCTGGTACTGACATAAAAGGCCATCCATAACACTGTTCCTCCATACATTTCTGACCTCATTAGCAAATACTCTCCTATTCGATCCCTACGTTCTTCCCATGGGCTAAGGCTCTCCTCCTCACTCATCACCTCTTCCTTTTCCCGTCTACAAGATTTCACTCAGGCTGCACCATATCTGTGGAATCTACTCCCAAGGAACCTTCAGCATTCACCCTCCCTCCCGACATTCAAGAAATATTTCAAAACCCACTTCTTCAGACGCATACCATCTTAGCTGCTAGAACTTCCTTGTCATTGATACAACCACCACATTACCTCTCACCCTTTCTCTGTGCCTTATGTTTGGCACCCCATTCCCTCAAGATTGTAAGCTTGCGAGCAGGGCTCTTTCCACCTAATGTATTGGTTTGTCTTAGTCTGTCAATTTTTGTCTTGTCATATCCCTTGAATTTATGTATTGTATTAAGCGCTGCATAAACTGTTGGCACTATATAAATAAAAGATAATAATAATAATAAAACTTAAGTTTTTAGAAAAAATAAAATTATCCAGATCTTGAGAACAGGAGGTTAAGATGGCTTCTCCCATTGTATACACATAGATGTTTTTGGTTTTTTTGTAAACACAATTAAATGTGTTAACTTACATGTACACTGCTGTGAAAATTTATCTCCTTCCAATTTCTTCTATTTTTGCCCTCACATGCATGCATCCTGTTGAATCTAAACATCAAAGTAGAACCTAGTCTTGCAAAGTGAAGTCTAAAAAAGCAACACATGATGCCGTGTTCTAAAGAAATTAAAGAACAGATGAAAAGCAAAGTCATTGTCAGTCTGAAAAGGGTTATAAAGTCATTTCTAAGGCTCTGGGACTCCAGCGTACCACAATGCGAGCCATTATCTACAAATGGAGAAAATGCAGAACAGTAATAAACCTTCCCAAGGAGTGGCCAGCCTACAAACATTTCCTCGAACACCTTGACGATCCCCAAGACTTTTGGGATAATATTCTGTGGATCGATGAGTGAAAAGTGGAACCTTTTGGAAGACATGGGTCCCATTACATCTGACGTAAAGTTAACAAAGCATTCCAAAATAAGAACATAACAAGAGTCATCCTAAACATTAGTTTAGGAAGATCTGAAACATTTAAATGTGGCAAATAAACAAAAATAGAAGAAATCGGGAAGGGGCAAATACTTTTTTCCCAACACTATTTGTTAAGTTACTTTTAGTCTTTTACATTTTAAAGGACTGTGCTCAGGTAAGATATCTATAGTGCAAGTATATTAACCTCTTTTGAAGAAATTCATCCCTCACAATATTACCATTTTTGCTATATTTGTTCCAGAGGGAATTCCTTTTTTTTATAATTTAATTCAACTACAGAAATTATGCACTTCATTTTTGTGAAAAGAAAAGTATTTTTTGTTTTCAGATATAATATTTATATGCGTCATACACTTAGGAAAATGATTTATAGTTATATTTACTATTGTATACTCTTAAACCAATGCTTATAATTTCCTTAATTGTACATTTATTTTGTAACTGCAAAAACAATGGAAGTGTTTGTGTGAATATACACTACAAACTTTCAGCAGGCTGTAGACTAAAAGATACACATAAGAATATTTGAGGCTAAAGAGGTAGGTGCCTTAAGTATATCCGTGAAGCACCATCATTTACATGTTGTAGAGACATGCTCAGATAATATAAAACACAATGGCCGAATTATGAACAAATATGTACCCTAGCATGATTGAGGAAGCATAATCAATAGTACTGTCGGTCATGGGATCAACGAAAGCTACCAGGAACAATTTTTTCCAGGCACATTTTATAAAACCGGACACTTACATTCAAAAAAGGAGCGTAACGCGCAGCGTGGAGATGGTTTACATTTACTTGTGTACTTTTTTTTTTTTTTTTTTTTTTTTACATTTTCAAAATAGTTTTGCTGGTTTTATTACTGCAAATGTTCTTATCGAAGTCTGAGATGTAACCCCATAGATTCAAGACCTTAATGTTGATTTATTAAAATGTGTATCTGCATTACAACCTAGTTTACATCCATACTTCCCCATCTTTGGAGAGTTGAAGCTGATTCAGAAAATACTGAAATGTTCTATAACCAAAAAGATTCTCTTTATTTTTTCCTAATTTGTTGGAAATCCAACAAATTAGGAAAAAATAAAGAGAATCTTTTTGGTTATAGAACATTTCACCAGCATATAGGGATTTTTAAGTATTTATACCAATATAGTGTAATAATCTTATGAATTATTTATTAATACGAATAAAATTATAGTGTCATAACAATATATGTGAGCCAGTGGCTTTCCATATTGAGGCATGGACTGGCCATTAGTAACTAAATCACTAGTTTAGTATGTACTAAGGCAGATATGTGTGTGCCTGTATATATATATATATATATATATATATATATATATATATATATATATATATATATATATATATATTCAAATACACACACACATACATACATACAGTATGTACATAGATTATAAAGTAAACCCCTTTACAATCTCTTATTTCAAAATATGAGCACATTTTTGACAATATACTGTATTTGACCACATATCAATTTATAAATCTATTCAAATGAAACACAATGTGTAAAAATACAAAAAATGAGTATTAATGTCAAATTAATGTAAACAGGTTATTTATTTATTCTAAACCGGTAAACATGACTACGTTTTTCAATAAAATAAATTAGCTGGGTGAGATTTTTGAAGGGAAAATACTACAGAACACATTTTATGGCATTTCAAGATAAAGCCAAGGGTATTTTTGAAAAACCATTTATCTTTAGGCTTAAGATGGGTACAGAAGTCTACTAACCGACGTTCTTATTAACACCAGGACATCTGGTAGCCCGAATTCAATACATAATCTAACTAGACTTGAGTTTACGTATTATAGTAAAATGTGCTTTCTTCCACTAAACAATGCTTATATTCAAAATATAATTATTAGTTGTTTTTATCATCAGCGTTCACTTGTTATGTATGTTGTTATATATAATCACATCTTAAAGATCATTTATTGGAATGCGCTGAGAAATATGTTGAACACAATACATCATAATTCTGCTCCCCCACCCACAGGGACAATGACTTATTTTCAAACCAAAGAGAATAATCTTCGTCTACCATCAAGAACACAGACTTAAAGGGTAAGGTGTAAGACCTTTCAAGAGGCACATATCTAAATATCAAGTGAGCTGCATATCCATTAAAATCGTGATCATGCAATTAAAGTGTTGCATCACCATAACCTAAGGCTGGCCTCATCCTCATTGCTAATATGGTCTGATTAGACGCCAGTTCCATTATTGTCTTCCTATTTATTGGTCTATCCTCAAGGTCACATAATATACTATACATATATTATTATTTATTGTTTTATAAGGCACCATCAAATTCTGTAGCGCTGTACAAAAGGAAGACAGGACATAACATGTAGCAAATAACATGTAGTAAATAACAACTTGACTGACAGAAACAACAGGTGAGAAGGGCCCTGCTCATATGAGCTTAGAATATATACATTGTTGATTTAGTTATAGTTGCTGAATCTGACATTCTGTAGACAAAGTCACGACTGTAGTATGCCAAATTTACACAATATGTAAGCAAGGATACAGAAAGTGTATCATGCCAAAAAAATGGAAAAGGCAATTTATCACATGGTGCTAAGAGATGCTTTAATTTTCTGAGAAACTGCTATAAAGCCATTAACTTGGTACAATACTTTCTTAGAACTGGGAGAGAAGCAAAGAACATACTTCACATGCTGGGTTAATTGAGTACAGTTATTTTTACAATTTTCATCATTTTTTAAGTAAAAGGTAAACAAAATGTTAAAAAACTATTTTTTTTCTACTTTGAAATGACCAGTTAAATGAAATGAATGTGTCAAAGAAATAGATTGACAACTCCCCCTACTGGTAGTAACTGGCTTTGCCGTTTTAACTGACCTGTATTGTAGAGAATTACAAAAAATGTAAATGTAAAGGAAAAAAAAAATTCCTTTACTGCATGTGTGCAAAAAGTATAGTGGCAAGAAAAAGTATAGTGGCAAGAAAAAGTAAGTGAACCCTTTGGATTTACCAGCATTTTTGTATACGTGTCTTAAAATATCATACGATCTTCATCTAAGTTACAATAATGAACAAACACATTATTTTTTAACGAAATACAGGTACTAGTGTATTAGTTCTTGTCCATATTGAACACATCATGAAAAAAGTATGTAAAGCCCTGGACTAATGACTTCAACAAAATCCAATTAGAGTCAGGAGTTAGTGAACCTGGAGTCCAATCAATGAAACAGGATGGGGGGTGTTTTAGAGCTACTTTGACATAAACAAAAATAACTGAAACACATTTTGAGTTTACTATTTTCAAGAAGCATCTGCTGATGTGAACCACGCCTCACAAAAAGGTCTCAGAAGACCTACAATCAAGAATTGTTGATTTTCATAAAGATGGAAAGGGTTACAAAGTAATAACAAAGAGTTTACATATTCATCAGTCCACAGATAGACAAATTGTTTAGAAACGGAGACGATTTAGCACTGTGACTACTCTCCCTACAAGTGAGCACCAAGCCAATATGACTCCAAGGGTAAAACACAGAATGCTCAATGAGGTAACAGCTAAAGAAACATAGAAAGTGACAGCAGATAAGAACCATTTGGCCCATCCAGTCTGCCCAACCTCTGAATACTTTCCTTGGTCCCTGCCTTATGCCTATCCCATGCCTGCTTAAATGTACTCACTGTATTCTCTTAAGTCCTAACTGGCAGCACAAGAGGGGTATTACTGCCCCTGTGAACAATTAGGACAGGTGGAAAATTAATGATTTACACAATTAAATAAGCAATTAACCCCCTTTACCCCACCTATAAAGGGAACTCCACCCCTAACCACAGCGTGCTTTTTTCTGTCATTTGGACATATTGGGACAGGTGGTGGTCTCTGTGTGAGACCTTGTGTTAGCTTGCTAACCTTTATTTTACTTTTTTTCAGGTGCCCTCCTGTTGGATTGTGTATCCTATTTTTATCTGCTGCCCTGCTGTGCTGCAGGACGGCCTCATTTCACCCAGCATTATCTGTGTGTTTGTGCTGGATCTATACCTGACTGGTTTGGATGTCTCCTCCTAGCTGCTTATCTTCATGTCTGCTGATCTAGGCTGTGATGTTCTGGAGTTTCTCTATGCCTCCCTGTACTCGTTTTAGCTGCTGAGGGGGAGGAATCCATTTCTTTTCCCTCAGCAGCAGTAATAATCCCATAGAAAGTTTGTTCTTACTTGGATTCCTGATTTTCTTTTGTGGCGTCTGATGTCACTTCTGGGGGGGCGTGGCTTTTCGTTTTGGCTCTCTGCCAGTGTATATTAACCTGTTAGTGTCCTTTAGGCTGTCTCTTGATACAGCTATTAGTTAACCTTCCCAGAGTCTCCTGTCTATCTTTGGCTTTGTGTGTTATCCTTCCCTTGCATTTTCAATCTCAGGGTAGGTATAACTAAGAAGATTTTTATGTTTAATAAAACTCTTTATATTATTTTGGTCATCTCTTTTGCAGATGTCATCCCATACTCCAGAGGATCCTGCTCCTGAGGGGCGCAAGTCCACTGCCAAGCGCAGGCATTTTACCTGCTGCGGGTGTGATACACCTCTAGAGGATGCTTACCCTTATAGTCGCTGCTCAAGTTGCAGAGATCCCCCTGAAGCAGAACCCAATATACGTGATATGATTGGGTTAAAGATTTTGTTGGATCCTCTATCAAGAGATTTGAGGATACACTCCAGATAAAGAGACCTAGGGCCCAGTCCCCTCCTAGGTTGGCCCCTATGTCTGAAGACGCTTATCTCTCTGTAGATGAGCTTGACTCTTCTGAAGAAGAAGAACCTGCTTCTCCGTTTCCCATTGAGAAAACCCAATGCTTACTAAAGTCCATCCGGTCAGGGGACCAGGATGTTGACCCTAAGGAAGCTCCAGAAACCACCTCTAGAGGGCAAAGGGCCTTCAAAGTGGATGAGTCTCTCATTAAGTTAATGGAGACTGAATGGAAATTCCCGGAAAAAGGTCCGGTTATCACCTAGCGGTTCAAATCTATGTTTCCGCTTAATGTAGACCAGCAGCGCCCATGGGGTCCTCCCCCTAAAGTCGATATGGCCATCGCCAAGATGTCCAAGAGGATCTTCTTTACACGATGCCATGAGTGTTCCTTGCGCCACAATTATGCGGCTGCTTCAGAGCCTCAGCTTCTGTGCCTATAGCCTCTAGTGAGGTTACTCATTTTCTGCGCACCAGAATGTCTCAAATCCAGTCGGATATTGATGCAGGGGTTCCAAGAGACGATATCTTGAAGCAGTTTAAAACGGCTCAACTGGCTGTGGAATTCCTTTCGGATGCTGCGCCTCAACATCTGAAGCTAGCCTCCAAATCTTTGGCGCTATCTGCTGCTGCAAGGAGACCCCTATGGTTAAAACCCTGGAAAGCGGACAACGCCTCCAAATTTTCGCTTTGTGGGTTGCCTTACGAACCTGGCAAGCTGTTTGGCAGTGAGCTGGACAGGATCATGGAGGGCCTTTCTGACAAGAAAGGCAAATCCCTCCACCACTAGGCTTCTAGAGGGAGGGGCAGACAGTCTAGAGGATCCAGGTCCCAGGGACCTTCTAGATCCCAATGGCATCAGGGGACTCAGAAGAGAGGAGCAGGTCACTCCCGCGGGTCCTATGAGAAGAGAAAGGACGTCTGGCGCCAGAGAGTCCGGAGGTAACCCCTCCTCCAGTGCTAGACCCCCTGGTGGGAGGTCGTCTATCTTTTTTTCTGGAGGCTTGCGGGAGGTCCATACCAGACCTCTGGGTGTTAGATGTAGTCCGGTCAGGCTACAAAATAAGTTTAGTTTCCCTACCTCCTCTGAATTTTGTTCTGACAAGGATTCTCTCGCGCGCGAGGCACAGAGTCCTAGAGGCATCTATCCACGCCTATATACAGAAGAAGGTGTTGGAGGAAGTTCCTCCAGAAGAGCGTGGATCCGGTGTCTTTTCGCCAGTCTTCCTAGTGCCCAAGATCACAGGAGACTGGCGGATGATCATAGATCTTCGCTATTTGAACAAGTTCATAGTGAGAAAGAAATTCCGCTCTGTAATAAATATCTTACTGCCGGGAGACGCTTACCTTCATGTTCCTGTTTGCCAAGCCCACAGGAAGTATCTGCGTGTGGCTGTATCCCTTTGTGGCGAAGTGAAACACCTTCAGTTTGCTGCCCTTCCCTTCCGAATCTCCTCTGCTCCTCATACCTTTACCAAGGTTGTAGTTGCCGTGGTAGCAATCTTGAGTCTAGAAGGCCTACAAATCGTCCCATATTTAGACGATTGGCTTCCAAAAGCCGCTTCTACAGAAATTCTGTATTCTCATCTTCAGCAGGCTCTGGCTTTTCTCCACCAGTTAGGGTGGATAGTAAACTTCCAAAAGTCCGAGTTGGTTCCATCCACTTCTGGGGTTCATAACTGACTCGACCCGGATGACTCTCTCTGTCTCTCGACAGACACAATCGGGTTGTCAGAGCCGCCAGTTCTCTAAGGACCCCTCAGTCGGTGTCCATCAGAATGCTTATGAAGATGTTGGGGCACATGTCAGCGACTACGCATGCAGTCCCTTGGGCCCTTTGGCACCTACGCCCTCTCCATTGAGAAGTTTTGGGCATTTGGAATCGCAACCCATTAGGGTTGAACAAAAGGTGCACCCTGTCTCCTCAAGTCCGTCGCTCCCTCAGTTGGTGGGAGCATCTGAAAGATGGGAGGTCCTTGATTCAGCCAGCCTGGATTCCGTCGACCATGGATGCAGCCCATCTAGAGGACATTCCAGTACAAGGTACTTGGTCCGTCCAGAGAGCCTTATGTCTTCGAACTTCAGAGAGCTCAGAGCAATCAGATTGGAGCTCCTTCACTTTGCTCCTCAAATCTGCAGCAAAGCGGTGAGAGTTCATTCAGACAACATGACGGCGGTTTATTATATCAACAAACAGGGTAGCACGAGATCTCAACCTCTTCTCAAGGAAGTGGGAATGATCCTATCATGGGCAGAGCAGAACCTCTCCCACCTCTCTGCAGTCCACATTCGGGGATCTCTCAATGTGGTAGCGGATCGTCTGACTCTGGGTCTCAGTGTTCCAGGCGAATGGACACTAAACCAGGAAGTATTTCATCAAATTACTCTTCGGTGGGGAATGCCAGAAATCGACTTAATGGCTACAAGGTTCAACGCCAAGGTGAAGATCTTCTGCTCCCTATACAGGGAGGACAATCCTTGGACGATAGATGCTGTGTCCATCAATTGGAGGTTCGGGCTGGCTTACATCTTCCCTCCAATTTCCATGATACCAAGGGTATTGATGAAGATCAGACAGGACCAGACCTCGATTATTGCGATAATTCCATTCTGGCCAAAGAGGTCATGGTTCACCCAGCTCATGGGGATGAGTCAGGGTCTGTACTGGAAGCTTCCAATATCAGAGAACCCTGTGTTTCTGGGAACAGGTTCTCGCCTAGATCTGAGAATTCTCAATCTGACAGCCTGGAGATTGACCGCTCCCTATTGAAGAATAGTGGACTTTCTTCTGGGGTCTTGAGGACTTTGTCTCATTCGAGAGCGGAGTCTACTAATAGAGCTTACAACTGGATTAGACGCTCTTTTTCATTATGGTGTGCGAAGAACTAAGTGGGTTTCTCAGATCCCCCCATTTCTTCCATATTACAGTTCCTCCAAGATGGACTGGATAAAGGCCTGGCTCCCTCTACACTCAGAGTGCACACCCCAGCCATATCGGTTTTTTTTTAGGAAACCTCTGTCCCAAGAACCCCTTATCAGAAGGTTCCTTAAAGGAGCTGAAAGGTTAAAACCTAAGATCCTGAGACCAGTCCCTCAATGGGACCTTACTGTCATGCTCAGGGGGTTATGCTCTCCCCCCCTTCGAGCCATTGGAAAGCGTGGACATGAAGTACCTTTCCTGGAAGGCTGCCTTCCTAGTGGCGTTCACCTCTGCCAAGAGAATTGGTGAGTTGCAAGCTCTGTGTGCCTTTGAGCCTTAGACCCTATTCCTGCCTGATAGGGTTCTCCTAAGGTTCCTGCCAGCTTTTTTACCGAAGATTCCTTAGTTTCAGAACATTTCGTAATCAGGTCATTTCTCTACCTGTTTTTCACCCGGATCCTCTTCTACATACTCTTGACATCCCCAGATGTCTGCAGATCTATCTGCAAAGATCCGGTGTCTTCAGGAAAGATGAATCTCTTTCTACAGTTTATTGGCAGGAACAAAGGATCTAAAGCTTCTAAACCATCCCTGAGCAGGTGGATGAAGGAAGCCATCAGAGAATCCTTCTCAGCTCAAGGCTTGCCTCCTCCCGCCTTTGTCCGCGCTCACTCTACCAGAGCGGTAGCTACCTCGGCTGCTGAAAGGGGCCTCATCCCTCTTCAACATATTTGTGCTGCAGCCTCCTGGAGTTCTGACTCCACTTTTATAAGCCATTATAGGCTAAATTTAAGACGTTCGGAAGACACTGCTTTTGGCGGTCTGTCCTGAACGTCGTTCAGTTGGAAGACCCTCCCTCATAGGTGATCTTCTAGCTACTTCCCCTCTTGTGCTGCCAGTTAGGACGTAAGGGAATCGTTAATTTCTAACGATAATTTGTTTTCCCTTAGTCCTAACGGCAGCACACTAATATCCCTGCCTCTTATATATTTTTTTTTATTATTCTTGTTATAGCACACTGTGGTTAGGGATGGAGTTCCCTTTATAGGTGGGGTAAAGGGGGTTAATTGCTTATTTAATTGTGTAAATCATTAATTTTCCACCTGTCCTAATTGTTCACAGGGGCAGTAATACCCCTCTTGTGCTGCTGTTAGGACTAAAGGAAAACAAATTATCATTAGAAATTAACGATTAACATCTATCCACTACCCTTTCCGTAAAGTAATATTTACTGATGTTACCTTTAAACCATTGCCCCTCTAGTTTAAGACTATGTCCTCTTGTTGTGGTAGTATTCTTCCTTTTAAAGAAACTCTCTTCCTTTATCGTGTTGATTCACTTTAAGTATTTAAATGTTTCTATCATATCCCCCCTGTCACGTCTTTCTTCCAGGCTATATATGTTAAGATCCTTTAACCTTTTCTAGTAAGTTTTATCCTGTAATCCCTGAACCATTTTAGTAGCCCATCTCTGAACTTTCTCCAACACTTCTATATCCTTCTGGAGATACGGTCTCCAGTACTGTACACAATACTCCAAGTGAGGTTAGGGAATCATAGGCCTGTTAGTTTAACTTCTGTTGTGTGTAAACTGTTTGAGGGTTTCCTAAGAGATGCTATTTTGGAGTATCTCAATGAAAATAAGTGTATGACTCCATATCAGCATGGGTTTACAAGGGATCGGTCCTGTCAAACTAACCTGATCAGCTTTTATGAGGAGGTGAGCTCAAGACTGGATCGGGGTGAATCGCTGGATGTCATATATCTTGATTTTTCCAAAGCATTTGATACGGTGCCACATAAAAGGCTGGTACATAAAATGAGAATGCTTGGGCTGGGGGAGAATGTGTGTATGTGGGTAAGTAACTGGCTCAGTGATAGGAAACAGAGGGTGGTTATTAATGGTACATACTCTGAGTGGGTTACTGTTGCTAGTGGGGTACCACAGGGGTCAGTTTTGGGTCCTATTCTTTTTAATATATTTATTAATGACCTTGTAGAGGGATTGTATAGTAAAGTATCAATCTTTGCAGACGATACTAAGCTCTGTAACGTGGTTAACACAATAAAGGACAGTGCACGATTACAAATGGATCTGCATAGGTTGGAGGCTTGGGCTGGGATGTGGCAGATGAGGTTCAACACAGATAAATGTAAGGTTATGCACATGGGGAAGAAAAATCCAGGCTGGGAATATGTATTAAATGGGAAAACACTGGGGACGACTGACATGGAAAAGGACTTAGGAGTTTTAGTTAACAGTAAATTTACCTGTAGCGACCAGTGTCAGGCAGCTGCTGCTAAGGCAAATAAAATCATGGGGTGCATCAAAAGGGGCATAGATGCCCACGACAAGGAAATAATTCTACCACTGTACAAGTCACTAGTCAGACCACACATGGAATACTGTGTACAGTACTGGGCACCAGTGTACAAGAAAGATATAGTGGAGCTGGAGAGGGTTCAAAGACGGGCAACCAGAGTAATAAGGGGAATGGGAGGACTACAGTACCCAGAAAGATTATCAGAATTAGGGTTATTTAGTTTGGAAAAAAGACGGCTTAGGGGGGATTTAATAACTATGTATAAATATATAAGGGGACAGTACAGAGATCACTCCCAGGACCTATTTATACCCAGGACTGTATCTATAACAAGGGGACATCCTCTACGGCTGAAGGAAAGAAGGTTTCTACACCAGCACAGACGGGGGTTCTTTACAGTAAGAGCGGTGGGATTATGGAACTCTCTGCCAGAGGAAGTGGTAATGGTAAACTCAATAAAAGAGTTCAAAAGGAGCCTGGACGTGTTTCTTGAAAGCAATAATATTACAAGTTATGGATATTAGATTACCGTATTTGCTCGATTATAAGACGAGGTTTTTTTCAGAGCAAATGCTCTGAAAAATACCCCTCGTCTTCTAATCGGGGTCGTCTTCTAATCAGACCTCAAATAGAGTCTGATTAGGAGACTAAGATCCAGATCCCCCGCACCGCTGCAGGGGACCTGGATCCTCCTGTCTCACCCCCCCCCCCATCATACACACTTACCGGTGCTTCCTGCTGTATTGCCGGGGCAGCGGGTTGACGTCTACGCGATCCTCGTAGACAACGTCCGCTGCAGCCGGAAGGAGGTGTGGCTAGCAGCGGGGGTTGTCTGCGTCCGTCGCGTAGACCTTCCCCGACTGTCAGAGATCTCTGATCTCTGACAGCCGGGGAAAGTATACGCGACGGACGCATACAAACCCCCGCTGCCAACTCCACCTCCTTCCGGCTGCAGCAGAAGGCGACGTCAACCCGCTGCCCCGGCTGGAAGCACTGGTAAGAGAGGGCTGAGAGGGGAGAGAGGAGAGAGGAGAGGGGAGGGGGGGGAGAGAGTGTGTGTGTGTGTGTTAGTTAAATGGGGGCATAGGGCATTTCTGGAGTGGCGTTAAGGGGGCATTTAATAGAGCACTCTGCCTCCTGAAATGCCTTATACCTCCCTATATGCCACTCTGCCCCAATATATATGCCTTTTAACCCCCTAAATGCCAGAGTGGCATATAGGGGTATAAGGCATTTCTGGAGGCAGAGTGCTCTATACAATGCCTTTTAACTCCCTTAATGCCACTCTGCCTCCTGAAATGCCTTATACCTCCCTATATGCCACTCTGCCCCATAATATGCATTTTAACCCCCTAAATGCCAGAATGGGATATAGGGGTATAAGGCATTTCTGGAGGCAGAGTGGCATATAGGGGGTCAAAAGGCATACCATGGGGCACAGTGGCATATAGAGGGTTAAAAGGCATATCATGGGCCACAGTGCCATATTGGTGTGGCAAGCCTGGGGGCAGATGTGCGTAACTGGGGGACAGGCTGGAAAATACAAGAAATAAAAACAAAAAAAATATTTTTCTCAATCATAGCTTTTATTAAAAAAAATAGTTTACATGAATTAACATTTACTGGTAAAACTTTTTTCCTTTAGGGTCGTCTTATATTCAGGCTTTTTCTTTTCTCCTAAGTTAATATTCAGATTTTGGGGGGTCGTCTTATAATCAGGGTCGTCTTATAATCGAGCAAATACGGTAATAGGGACAGAACGTTGATCCAGGGATTTATTCTGATTGCCATATTTGGAGTCGGGAAGGAATTTTCCCCCTGGTATGGGGCAATTGGCATCTGCTTCATAAGGGTTTTTTGCCTTCCTCTGGATCAACACAGTAGGGACACAATATGTATATAGGTTGAACTTGATGGACTTTGGTCTTTTTTCAACCTTATGAACTATGTTACTATGTTACTATGTTAGGACAGTATCACGTATTCTATACTCTGTCCCTGGTTTTTATGCCCTAGATGCATTACTTTGCATTTATCCGCATTAATTGCCAGTTGCCACAGCTCTGACCATTTTTCCAGTTTACCTAAATCATTTGCCATTTGGCTAATCCCTCCAGGAACATCAACCCTGTTGCAAATGTTTGTGTTGTCAGCAAAAAGACATACCTTTCCATCAAGACCTTCTGCAATATCACTAATAAAAATATTGAAGAGAATGGGTACAGATCCCTGAGGTACCCCACTGGTAACAAGACCTTGCTCCAATATATACGCCATTGACTGCAACCCTCTGTGTCCTGTCACTCAGCCACCCCCTAATCCATTCAACTAAAGGCTTGAAGGAATCATTGGAACTGATTAACATCTCTGTTCTCCAGTCTACCATAGTCATCAACATTGAACATGTTTAGACATTAATGGCTGTGTGTTGAGTTTTATTTGAGGGGACAGCAAATTTACACTGTTATACAGGCTGTGCACTCACTACTTTACATTGTAGCAGAGAGTCATTTCTTCAGTGTTGTCACATGAAAAGATATAATAAAATATTTACAAAAAAGTGAGGGGTGTACTCACTTTTGTGAGATATTGTGTATATATATTATATATATATTAAACATTGTTTGTCAGGATGGATTTGTGACGCAGATAAGGTATTCTACATCCCCATAATCAATAACTGGCAGAGACTATTTCAGTTGAACTCAAAATCTAGTAAATAAACTTCACTCAATACAAAATGTGTTACTAGGATTTTGTTACATCTTACTAAGTAGAAGCCTTCTGTCAAGTTATTGTGCATTTAATAGTGGTTGAAGGAGTGGCGTATTTAAGTTTTGCGCTGCCCTATGGCTAAACACACACCCCCTAATTTTATTTTACCCCACCCGCCCAGGCTACACCTCTTCGACTGCACCCCTTCCTCCTTGGGCTCCGCTTTTTCCTCTGAGTGCCACCTCTCCCTCTCTGTATATTAAGCGTGTATAATGAGTACCTACTTTGTTCTTTTCTACACCATTTCCATACTATTATAGTTCCAATGGTTCTAAAAGCAATATATGAAACTTAATTTGAAAACTGTAGTGTACTTCCAAGAAAACATGACTAATATTTTCACTGCATTATGCGGTTTCTACTTGCCAGGATATAGCAATTTCTTTTTTTTTCTTTTCTTAATGCCATAGCGATTTTCTAAATCTTAGTCTTTGTTTGCTATACTTTTCTACTTAAAATACCCCCAAAAAACTGTTACGCATTTATAGACATTTTTATTTTACGTTGGGTAAGCTATGTTCACTGCATCTCCTGTAACTACCCTTATTACGTCAACCAATAATTCTCCCGGTAGCTTCTAGGGGTCTGCTGGGAGGAAGCCAAAAACAATCTAAAACATTCTATATTTCAGTTTCAAATTAAAAACCCCTTGCAACTTCTCTATGTACAAAACTTCTTATACACACAAAAGGATTTCATTGACCACCAAAGCTTTACTGATCTACCATCTTAGATACCTCAACCTATATTTAAAAAAACTTTTTTTCTCTCTTGGATTATGACATTTTCACAATATCTGTTGCATGTTCTTTTGTACTATACATTTAGACATGTATATACATATTTTTTTCCCTAACTTACAATAACTTTTTGTGTACTTTATCCTTTGCTTGTAAAAATAAAATATATTAAAAAAAAAAAAAAAAAAAAAAAAAAAAGACTTCGGCAACTCACAACAGGTCTTGGATATCCAAGACCTGCGACTGAGCATCCAATACAGTCTTCACCAATGTATCTCTTTAAGATCTAATTGTTATGAGGTTCCATGGACACTGGAACATGGCTTAATCAATCGTTTTATTTTTAATATCCCAAGTGGGGCTGACTTTCATAGTGGCTTGTGCATAGACTAGAATAGAAAATAGAGTTAATTTTATTAAATGTGTGTGTGTGTGTGTGTGTGTGAATATCCAAACAAAATTGGGTAAACACAAGATGTGGAGCATATGCTTTGTTAATTGGGTAGTTTTGACATGAGATTAGATTAAGCAAACACATTAAGGAAACAGATACAAATGCTGGATTGCAATAAAATACGTTTATCCCTGTCAAGTAACCAAGATGTGGTCCAACAGACAGTCTCTGGCCAGAAGCTTGGAAGGAAATTTCAAATGGTACAGAAGGTATTTTATGAAGCTTTGAACTAGAACACCCAGTAGCAGCTGCTGTGGTATCTTCTTTGGCACCTTAGAATAGAAAATGTAGCGGGGGAAGAAAAAGAAAAAACTATTAATGGTGAAGGAAATAGTAAAGTGTTTTGGAAACTAACCACTAAACTTTTTTTTTTAATTTTTTTTTTTTTTTTTTTTAGACGTTTTAAACATATATTCTTAAAATAATAACACTGAGCAAGCACGGGGAAGCTGGAGCCTTTTTTCCCCGGGAACACACACTTCAAAAAACATCTTATTACGTAGTTTACTTTCACCAAACTTCAGGGGAAAGGGTTTTCACCAATTATGAAAATTTCACTTGGCTGGCCTTCATGTCAAAAACCTGTCTACAAAGTTGCAAATTGTGTAATTATATGGTTAGCGAAATGAAAGCTTGGTACAAATTCTGGCAAAGTCTATGAAATCTATTGTTTTAACCGATTATACGTGTTCTCCTGTGGCAGTTCCTTTAGGGCACAGGGTCTCTATTTTCATTTGGTCGAAGTGCTGATTTTCATCTCCTGCTTGTGAGTAAAATACACACACATACATATAACATTTTCCATAAACTGGCCTGAGCTATATTTGTTCTGAAAGTAATAGGAAAGATTTGCAAAGAACACAGAAAGAAAATGTGATTACCTCTTGGGGGCAATCTGTATATTAAAGTTGTGAGTGTAATACAAAACACAATTATTTTTGGTAATATATTGGCTGCACTATATTGTACATTTTATTTTTATTGTTTGTGTATGAAGAGACCATGAGAACAAACTAAACACAATACAGGGGAATTGTGATTGAACAAAGTAAGTGTGGCAAAAAACTAAAGTCCTATTTAATCTTTGGACCCCTCTCCTCATGTTTGCATTACCTTCTTTATGGTGGATAAAATGAGATAAAACCCATTGACAAATTTGTAGACTTACTTTTGACTATCTAGAAAACTAATAATATCAGTTGTCTAAAATGTTGCACACCCCATAGAATCACTCTAGTTAGGCGGTTTCCTATCGATCTCTAGATAATAGAATTGTTTTCAGGTCCACATGAACAAGCAACAAATTTCTAGTTTCCTTTTTGGTCCATTCTGTTTTCCGATGACAGATTTAGTTTTCTGCCCTTTGATATGTTAAAATTCAGAAACCGAGGTTTGTTTTTTTTTGTCTCTGCTTCCACATTTCTCCTACTACACTGCTCTGGCTCCGATTCTGCCTCTCCTCCTGTTCCATCCCTGATTCTGTAGGAACATAGAGTGAAGAACAGAGAACGGAGAACGGGGAAGCAGCCATCTGAGAAGGTAGGGAGGGAGCGAAAAAAAATAACGAAATTCAAATTGGAATTTGAAGTGTTCGCCTTTGTTTACAGTTGCTTTGTTGGGGGTCCCCTCCTTGTTTTCTGAAATTCGTAAGAATCAAAAACTTTAACAAATTAACATTCATATGTATCTGGATGCACAAGTCTACTAAATAACATTTGCTTACCAGCCATGTTTTATTTTTTTCTAACCACCGTTGACACCAATCAACATTAAGACTGGTCATGGAAGCTGGCCTTATATTTTCCAACATACTGAAAATTACTGGAAGGACATACACTAGTGAAAAGCAGGTATAAGATATGCCCTTTCCTCATCTCCTATAGGTGAATGACTTATTATATCAATTGTCACATTAGATAGGTCACATTTCACCTGCATTTTTAGAATCTCACCCAAACACCCTATATAAAAACCCAAAAATATGAAAACGCCCAAAACAAAACAAACTAAACTGGTCCATACATTTATTATGCCTTTTATAAACAACACGATTCTTAGAGAAGTCAATGGATGTAGTTGCTCTGTTACAGGTTAGCAAGTTGGAGTCGTATAAAATAATTAGAACATCCTGGAATCAAATATATACATTACTAATCTGTACAACTGCTCAAGATTTAACAATACATGAATGGTTAAAAAAAAACAAAAACAGAGCATTAAGTAATAAGCACAGAAAAAAAAAATGTACATAGAACAACAGAACAAGTTACATTACTGTAGAACATGGTAGTAGGCAATTCTCATTGACTAAGGTGCCTATAAAGGTTTCGGTTTAACTTAATGACAAGTACATGAATTAAACCAGTGTGACTAATCAATTAACTGGATCCATCAGTGAATGTCAGTGTACACTATCATGAGTAACTAAAGTTAAAATAGGCAAAACCGGTTTTAAACAAGCTTTACAAAATGTGTTTAATATTTTGCTTTACAGTCTATAAATTTCTATTTAATAAAAATAGGTTTTAATGTGCGTTACAAAATAAAACATAAGGCTATCTTTTACAAAGTTGGATCTATACAGAAGACTGAGGTTTTATTTTATTTGTAATAATGTGATATGATGTTCAATTTACAAGCATCTGGAAGGGCACTCTTATATAGAAAGGCCATAGGGAAAGGTTGCTTAAATAAACAGAATATTTTTTATAAAGCTGATCAATGTTTTGATCATAAACACTGGAAGACTAAATAATCTCTAGACACAGATGGGGCTGCTTAATAACTTAGTCCCAAGGGAAATTAATTAGCTAATATTTATATATGGAGTGTAAATGTGGGTCTACTGGCATTAGAATAATTAACAGGGCAGAAAAATACTACTCCAGGGGGAGAAAAATATTTACAAAAAAAACATTCGCACAAAACCAATATACATCCCAGTGTATACGTACTAGAATTTTATCATAAACACACAGTACATGAATTTTATGGAGTAAACCTGGTGAGAAATTATGATTCTGTGAAACCATACAACAGGAACCCCTTATATTGTGTCCCTAACACTTAACATTTTCAGGATACGTAGACATACCAGAGTGTATTTACATGTAAACGTATATCACAAGGTGTGCGTGGAAAGTGGTGTATTTTTTATTTTATTTTTTTTTATTTATTTTTTTTAAACGTGGACAAAGTGGAAGACCTCCACATAAATGTGAAAACAACGAAAGATATTAATTTTAATTCATAATTTAATGATTTTCTTAATGAATACTAATTGTTGTTGTGCGACTTTGGAAATTGTATTAACGTTCAAGTATACAGACTAAACTTTTGGTCTGATGGTTCACAGTACTTGTGGATAAGCATTTGCAAATACTCCCTCTAAAAAGCAAATTGCAAATCCTGGCATTTATATATTTTATATTTTGTTTAAAAGATGAAGAGCGAAGAGTTACTGTAAAGCATCATCACTCATCTCTCCCATTATGACCAAATCAGGTTATTCAGAAGATCATTTTCACACTTTTCTAATGCCACTGAAATTAGCTACCAAATGTTACCTTTCATTAGCCATAGGCTACCTACTATCTCTGGACTCGCTAGAGTCTTGATTTCTACACAGGCAATAAATTAAGATAATGAGCAGCAACCAAAATTAAACATTCATGTTCAAGATGGCTAGATTGATACGTTCTGCACCAAACCTACATAATCAGAGTTGTCAATGAAATACGATAGTTACTGTCAACTCGATATTAACTTACAACTAATACTTGTAGAAGTACCCAAATGGGCTGTACATTTGAGGTAAATGAATTTCTATTCTATATTATGAAGCCATTTGTTGTACTATTCATCTATCTACAACAGAGATGATGGCTTCAATAATGTGACTATTCTATTATGCAATGGCCTGTAAAAACTACTTTTTTTGCAATAAAAACACAAAGCTAAGAGGTCACACATCAAATATGTATAAAGAATAACTAGCTTTAATTGATGTATTTACCTTGTACATGGTATGATGGTAACCCAATTGCCAAAAAGTGCAAATATTTTAACTGGTTTCGCTAAATAACACATTTTCTCTAAGAATTTAAACAAAAATAAAAGCTTTCTACAGCAATCATAAAATAAAACAAATTCAACTTCTTCCTAGACACATGATAGGATTATGATATTGCAGGGAACATGAAAATTGCACATTTCTTTCTGCTAGCAATCAACCCACCCATATAAGAATAAAAACCTTAAAACCTTAGTATAAACTAAAGTGAACTGCAGCGCTAATAACGGAAAGTAGCACATATTTATCAAGTGTGTTTATGCTGCAAATAGAGGATGTTAGGGTGACAGCACCTCTGTTATGTTTGTACAATGGATTTATATCCAGAGCTCCATTTACAAAACTACATGTTCCTTGGAGCCAAAAAGCCAACTCCAATCCAAGGGCATGAACTAAACTTTGCACATTTAATACTTAGCATACTATATAGAGATCTAAAACTTCATTTTATTAACTAGGTAAGACCATTGTGGTCTTTTGTGATTAACACAAAGTGTGATCTTATTGAGGTCTATTGTCAGTACCAAAGTGGTCCCTTCTCCTAGCTGCTGGACAACCAAATCCATACTCTGATAACATATGTTTTAGTTATACAACACACTATTCATCTTGGACCCTAAAACAACCAAACATAGTATGAGAACCTTCATACACTGAACTTGGTTTAATAGTATTCACATGCAATAATTCTGTAAGATTTGTTGCTTGTGTTCTACTGTTGCACAGAATTGTAACAAGGGGAATACGTAATGTAATATGCATCTGGAGTGAAGTACTTCCTTTAAACAGTAGAACTCAGGGTGTTATTCATTTCTAGATATATTGATGCAATGCTATCAATACAAAAGGTGTTCTATGAACACATCTGCAATTCAAAAGCGTACAACTTTTTTTAATCATCTGTTTTCTAGAAAGTTTATCATGTTTCCAGGTATGTCATTCTCACTTTTCTTACCGTCATTGTTCACAAGGATATCATCAGTAGCTTAGTGCTTTTGTGGAACCTATGTACATGAAGATAAAACAAAAGGCTACAAAAATATAGGACCCTACAGACATTCATGTCAAAGATCTTAAAAACACATGTACTAGCTTGTATTGTTAAAACTACCTTTGGGTGATTATCTCAACAATATCCATGAAATTGGTATCTAGTTGTAGTATAAACACAGCAACCAATGGGAACCCTAAGCATCAAAAAGGTTATTGTGACACTGAATGCAATATGCAAAAGAGTGCAGATGTTTAAAAAGCAGGGTATCGTTATAAATTATCTTTTTTGAGGTTGTCTGTGCATATAACAGGGTCTTCTGACAATAGGTTAACTGTAAGTACATTAGTGCATTATGGCAAATGTACCTGCAGTCATATAAAAACAAACAAAAAACTAAACTGCAAAAGATAAAAACACATCTTGAAGACAGCATACTCCATAGAGTTGAGAACACAACGGGAATTTGGAATACTGGCTGCATAGCAGTCAAAACAATTACCTTTTATCCATTATTCCACGGAAAAAAGCATTGTGCTTACAAGCATACCTAGGAATAATTATCTGTACAATATATGCCCCCCCTTCAATACACGTCAACTTTGCAGTCCCCATTTGTTAAAATGTGTGTGATAAAATGTTTATACAACCTTAATGGAACCTTCTAATTCTGACATCTGTAACTAAACAATTTGTAGTTATTTGACAAATGATGGATGGATATAAAAATGTTTCTAACATAGCTTTCCAAGAGAGGAAACACAGTTTGGAGCTCTCTTCAACAGTTCCCACCAAGACCTGTCCAGTGGTCAGGAACCATCAAGAAATACTTGTCCATTGCTTCACAAAATCGAGTTCGATAAAGTTCAGGAGACACCACAGTTGGCATTTTTCCTAGAAACAAACACACTGTCAGTGAAACAATGTCTGCTAAAAAAGATTAGATTCTGTAGCAGAAATAGATTCAGATATATATATATATATATATATCACTCTCAAAGGATGGTCAGCACTCCAGTTCTTCAAGTTAACAACTTTTCTTTATTCAAAGTCAAGTCAACGTTTCAATCATTGCAGACTTTCATCAGGTGTATGTGTGTGTCTATAGGCAGGCGTGTGTAAGCCCCAGTGTATGCGTGTATGTGCAGGCGTACGTATGGGAAGTATAGGTGTATGTATGGGCAGGCATTTGTAAGGGCAGTTGTATGTGTATATGTATATATGTGTAATTCACGTTTTTTGTTTTAGGGGGTGTAGGGGCACCAGTGCATTGCTTCGCCCAGGGCCTATAATGCTGTTAAGACAGCCCTGCACTGGTGCACAGTAATGCTGGAATGGAAAAGGGCCTGCCCCAAATTGTGTAGTATGTAAGAGAACATTTTGTTGTTGCTGAAGATAAATCATTTTACTTAATCATTGGCACCTAACTTATTTTCCTGTTTTTGGCACAGTATTCATTAAAATCACTTAATACCACTTTGTATCACCTTTTTGTAAAACCCTGTCTTTGGCAAACAAAAGCTCGTCGCTATGGGGAGTAAAACCTGTGGTCATAAAGGGGTTAAACAGTAAACTATTTTGTGTTCCCTGTTTATAATAATGTTTATTTGCATGGTATAACCACAGGCAAAACTAAAATGGCTTAAAACATTTTATTGCAATGCACTAATTAACCTTTTATCAAACCAATTCTCCTTATCATGGTAGATAGAATAAGTTGATTAGGTAGGGTGCACCCTGAATGACTTCATTAAACAAAGACCTGAATGAATAATAGAATAGGCCATCATACGAAAACACACTAACTGAGGTTTTCAGTAAAAAGAGATATCAGTTTTCTGTAAACAAGACGACAAATAAATTTTGTATATATGTTTCAGCTCCTTGCCATCGCATTGACTTAATCATGCATGGTAAAGGGTCTGTTCAGCACAGCTTTGAAGGCAAGCACACTGTGGTGGGCCCTTCGTGATGCATTATGAGGTTGGATGGTTGACAAGTTCTCCTCATCTGCAGACTCCAAACGTTATGAATAAATCAATACGCATAATCTAGGCATAGTACCATACCATGTACTGTGAAACTTGAAGGGACGTGCTCCCTAATGTCAGCAATTACGGTGGTGCATAAGTAGAATAACACAATGAGAAAGATGTGCCTTACCCTGACCACCTAAGATACCAGTTGACTTTACCACCATTTCAAGCTTTTTGTCCCATGTGAACGTCCGAATGTAATCTGTTGATAGACATTAAAAATGTTACCTTTTAAAATAATGTATCAAAACGATTAAGATTAAGAGTGGCAAATCCAGCATTATGTGATTAATCTCCTGTTCTAATGTTCTCTCCCTGCTCCTCCTCCTTCCATTTCCCGGAACCAGTCATCAACTAAACAGGGGAGAGACGGGGAAAGGTATCTCAAATTTATATTCTCAAATTAATGAGGAATCATCCTGCATATCTTAAAACACCTTTCCCCATTGTTTTAATGAATACATACATCTTATTTTAATCTGTGAACAGCTACGTGTGTTTGTTTAGTATATGGAACTGCAAAATGCAGAGTTTTAGAAAAATATCCTTGTATCACTCAGTTGCAAATCAACTAAATTAAAAACAAAAAGCAATAAAAATATATATTTAAGATGCTGAATCAATGCCTTGGTTACTCATCAGCCTTGGACATCATTTTCCTGGAAGGTATGACTCATCTAATTACCTCCGTTCCCTTGCAATACCATCTGTTCAGCGAAATTCTGTACCATTTCTAAAACAAGATTTATAAAGCACGATATGAACCGCCAATGAGGCAGTCATGATCACACAGTATGGATGGGGGAAAAACAAATCTCAAAACCTTGGCTTAGCACTCTGATTTAAAAATATACATATATATGTAAACACACAAAAAAACATGCCCACTCCCCTTCAGTCCAAGTTCAGAATTGCCCTCAGTTGTAACGTGTCAATGCCACTCACTCGGCTTAACATGCTGCATCAAGGAAAGGTAAGACGTATATACATTTGTGTGTCACAGAGGGATTTTTAGTTTGCAGGTTGTACACGATGGTCATTCCAGGCCTGACAGAGACAAACTAGGGTAAAGCTGTAATGTTATTGTTCGCTCGCAGTCAGCGGTACTCTGATCGTTTGGGATTTCTTCTTAATTTCCATGGGGAGAGGGGTACATAGCTTTCATCAGAGCTCTATATTAAAATCCAAATAATGAACACACCAAAGTGATAGGTTTTTTTTCTTCAACGTATTAATATGCTATGAATATAAATAAGAACATTTGAAGGAAAAAATCCTTTTTCGCATCTCAAAGATACACAAATCTCAACATTGCTTTGGAGTATCACCGTAACACCATTATTCTCTCTGTAATAATGGTTTAATCCCAGAATAATATAAACCTGTGGACATAAAGCTTTCATCTAACAGTGAAACTATTTGTTTCACATAATACAATCGGAACTCGATGTTATTTCTCTGACATGCTAATTGGCCAAGTCAGGGGGGGGGGGGGTGCATTCAAGCGGAAGACAAGACTTCATTTTGGGAAATGCAATAAATGTGGTTTAGAAAAATGTTAAACCTCTTCATGAGAACTTAGATGCACAAATGCAGTTACACCATCATGGTTTGGATGCTGAATCTCATGATCGTCATAACTGCGCCAGAGGAGAGGAGTTGAGGTCCATGTGGGTCAATCCAGATCATTTACACTGGGATCATGAATGCAGGTTTATGGAGCCATGATCATTATACGATCAGTAGAAAAGAAAATCAGAGAGAGAAACAAAGTATCATCTACGGAGGCTATCCATTGATACTGAAGAAAATGAGTTTTCAAACATTCTGGTTCCATCAGAAAGGGCTCTTTACAGTAAAGAAAAGTTGAGTTTTGAAATTCAATGAAAGCTTTTAAAATGCCCTGAATCTGTTGTAACAAAACCACAATATACTGGGATACAAAGCTCAATAAAAGGCCAATTACATGATTCACTAAATCTTGCCAAAGTCACTTTGAGGGCAGAAAGAAGTTATTTCCCTCTTTTGAGGTGCAATTTGAAATTTAATGCTTTTTTGGTCTTCTAGATCAACAATGATGCAGGTATAAATGACATTTTTTAACCTACAATCACCCATTATGGAATACAATATCTCATTCAGGAAACCGCACTATGAGAGGGATCTCAAATCAATTTCTGGAAAAGAACTCTTGCTTATATAGGATCCATTGTGAAAATACATAGAAGCTGCATTTGTGTATGAAAATTCACACAGAATTGTTTTTGTCTTTTCAGAAAGTCATTTAACCAACATACCCCATGGGAAAAAAAGAGAAAATTAGATTTCCTAAATTTTCTTACAGGGAATCTATTTCACACTCCATTCCATTACGTGTACCATTAAGTAGGGCTTTATATACCACCCTCAAACTAAATTAAAACGCAGATGAACCAGAACTCGGAGGAATTACCAGCCAATACAAAACTGTTTCATTAATATAAACTATGTGCTATCGGCTGAAAGGCAGCCTTTAGTAATTCATTCATATATTCATCAGTTCTTGCGACTCCTGACTAATCCTTTTCTCTGAAGTATTTGCTTCATGTAATTCTGATTCTGGTTAATCTGTATCCACGTAGAAGGCATAAGATTATCACGACATGTAGCAGAGATGCCTCATTCAGATCACAGAGGAAGCGGATGGGGGTCAAATATTTTTAAGTGCAGATAAATGAAAGTTTCCAACTGTAAATTGTGTTCTGATAATACTAGGTAGACACCAGCTACTCCGCATGCAATCAAGAAAGCCATGTGGAAATACAGAACACGGCAAAACCACTGACTATGAATACCAACTCTACCCCACCTATAAAAGGTAATACCCTCCCTACTACAACAGAAAACATAACACTAAAGCTTTACACAGGTTTTTACAGTTTCTATGGCAACAACCATCAGTGCCCGCTTTCGAGTGCGCTAACACTTAGCAGCAAAAGTGTTATTCACTAGAGCAGGTGGAGCTCTTGAATGTTTTGGGAGCTTACTTGGAAATACATCCCATGTATCTACAGACAGCAATTCGTAATTATCCACCACATTTTTGGAACTATTTAAATAAACAAATTGTAAAACGTGTTGGTGCTCTACAGACAATAATGAGAAGAGGTTTAAAAATACAGTGGAAAACCACGCTCACCGATGATTCCAACGACTAGTTCGTCTGAGGTGTCATCACGGCCCACCAACAAAGAGTAGTCAATGATGAGGTGACTGGACAGAAAGTGAGAGTCGCTGTGTATAGATGCTCGAAGGACAGATTTGCAATGTGATCGGATGTACAAAGGGTTATCCCGCACCATCTTTAATAAGTTTTCATCCAGCAAGACCACATCACAGCTTTCCTTTCCAGTATCTGTTTTCACATTACGGTTCCTGAGGGAGCCCTTCAGATCAAAAACCTAGAACACCCCAATGAAGGGGGAAAAAAAACAGCAGGATTTTTTATTTAATTTTTTTCCCCCCCCAAAGTAAAGTTAATACTCCACAATTTTTAAAGTTGCTGATGGTTAAGTTCAAGTTACTTTTGTAAGGTTTGCAAGGAGAAGGGAGAGATTAAATATATCTGAACTACCATCAAGTGAATGCTTAAACTAAAGATTCCAATTACATTGACAGTCAAACGGAAAAAACACAAGCTATATGTAGAATAAGGCTTAGAGTGGCAACTACGTATGTGATACGTGGTTAGCAATGTGGGCCTAGATGACAGCACCCCCCCTCATATTCTAAGTATTGCGCTGCTTGAATGGCCACTCGACATTTCTGTTATACACGGATGCATTCCTTCAATTAACAAGTAGAAATAAAATTACCAACCTATGCAAATTCACCAGTATACTGGCTTCCAAAACAGTTTACTCTGGAACTGCAGCTAAGTGCATTTTGACCCCATCATTCTGCATGGGAAGGGTTAAAACGTAAGCCCCCATTTTTCTCACCTGAGCCATCTTTCTGCCATAAAAAAGGTTTTCCATGACCAAGAGGTCCAGCTTCTTCTCTGTGTTGTTCTGAGAATTCTTATAACCAATTCGATACACTCCCAGAATCTTTGCCAAAGCCGTGGGTCTCTATAGATTTAACGAAGCAGAAACTAAATCAATGCGTGACCAACGCGATTTCAACAAAAGACTGCCGTGTAACAAGCTAAACAAAAGCAGCCGTTAATATAATTCCGAAAATCACAAAGTGTTCTCAAAAGTACAATAAATCTTTGAAGACCATAGATTTTTTTTGTTTTTTTATACTCCAAACATCCGGAAAAAAAAGCCAACTTTTTTTTTTTATTTTTTTTTTTACTTTTGTCATATCTAATAATTAGGAAGGCGTGCACTGAATAAATGCACTATTTATAAACCCACAAACCCACAAAATGTCAGGGCAAACCATTTAAGCATCTTTTTCATAGAAACCTTTTTTTAGCACCATTGACAACATTAAAAATGCATGTAGATGCAAGTCCTGCTAGCAAAAGGACACATCTGTAATTGTAAATAGTCTGAGAAAAGCAGTAAAGGCCCACCAGGGCATCCCCTCATCTACAACATACACCAAGGGCAAAAGAAAATAAAAAATAAGAATTTATTGTGGCACTACATCTGGAATTGCTCTCAGCACCTCTATTATACTCTTTCGCCAATCGTAAATATTGGACCATCACTGGTGGTTAGGTCTGCAGTAGTCTGCCCATCAAGTATTTTTATTTTATTTATTTTTTACACTAGTATCTCTCATAAAATTTTTTTTTTTTTTTTAAATATATTGTGCTATTTTTTTTTTTAAACCATTCCTGTTTTCAGTTTTAAATTATACATTTTATGTTATCTTGGCCAAATCTACTATACAAACTCCCTGGCTCCTTTTCATACTACCTTGTTTTAAAAAAACAACAGAATGGCTCAGTCTTAATCATCTAACGTGGTATTCTCACTGAGCCATTCTATTGTTTACCACAAGGCAAGGAGTCAGTGTAGTAGATCGGGCTAAGGAAACCGTGTGAACTAATACTAATAAGTCTAAAAGGAACAAAATTAATTGGCATTGCCATAAAGAATCAGCTTAGTGTGGAGTTTGAGCAGGGGAAGTCACCCAAAACATCACATTACTGACAACAATGGTAGTCCTGCAGATAAAGTTTATTGGACCAAAATAAAATAGAACTAAGTTTTCTTCATCGCTTATCTACATTACCGTACACGACGCTGTGTTCTGTGCTCAACGGAAAAATATTTTTTCTTAACACTTAATAGCTGTTTTCAAAGTGGCAGCTTGGGGTCTGCTGGCTCTCAAAACCAGACTATCAAGCTGAGCATAGTTACTATAAAAGTTTGCTGGCCTTCACATCTCAAATATTAAAATGTAGAAGCAGAGGCAAGTAAAATGTATTGTTTAATAAAACATATGTAATAATGCAACTCTGGCATCCTTAACAAATGAGTCATGATTGCGATATACGGAGCATGAACGTGCCTCTTCTAACTGCTTTAGTCTTTTTAGTTTTAATATACAGTCCAATCTAGGGTTAAAAAGAAAATGAAGCGCAATGCAGAAATTATTCTTTTTTCATGTGCCACCTTGAAATGCAAATGCCCATATTGTGGGTCCAAAACATGCAAAATTGTAATCAAGTGCAAAAACATGTTGTTATCTCTATTCTAAGTCCCAGTAACAGCAGGTATTCAAGACAAGAAGTTTATAAAATGACTAGCTCGATACTTCTACCTTGCTTTATTTTTCTCCATGCATATATATTTAGTACTCTGCAAGCTTGGACACATGCCTGCAAGGTCACAGCCATGCCAACACCACTATCGCTATGCGCAACAGCATGTGGGTTGCCTGTTAAGCTAGAAGTATTCCAAGTCTTGCTCAGAACAAAAATTCTCTTTGGAGCATGTTATTTACTACCCTTGCTATTTTTAATACCAGGGATTTATTCAATAAACAACTATAGAATTCATTATAGAACTCATTGAATTATCTATACAGTATGGAGGGCCAGCTCCGGCAAGTTTCTCTTAAAACATGTACAACAAAACGGCAAGACTTGCTCATCTGAGAACAGGTTGCGCTTCAATAGTTTGGACTTATTTGTAGGATAAAATGACTTCATATTGCATAGTTATGGATGACATTAGGGTGACCACATGTCCCAGATTGCCTGAACAGTCCTGCAATGGGACTTTAAGTCTCAGGTCCCAAGCATGCCTGCATTGTCCGGAGTGAATGAGGCCAACCAGGAGAGACATCTCAACTCCCCTGATTGCCTGAGAGTTTGGAAGCCTCTCCTGAAGTTTCCACTTCACACCAAGCTCAGTGTAAGCTGCTACCAGCACCAGGTATGTGTGTATGTGACTGTGTTTGTCTGTTTGTCACTGTTTGTGTGACTGTGTGTGTAATGCCTGGTAATAAAGGAGTTAATTCTCTGTAATGCTATATGTAGATTAGATGTAATAACGTATGGCTTCCAAATAATATATATTAGTATATGTGAATCACTGTTTGAGATATGTTGTAATATAAGATGTATTTTATGTGTATGTGATTGTGTATATATGTGAATCAGTGTATATATAAAATATACGCCTGTGTATGTAATTTCATCCGCTTCATAGTGTGTCCCTGAATGGCAGAAAATAAAATGTGGTCACCCTAGATGATATGTTTCATCTCAACTTATTCACGGCATAAACGGCATATTAAATAGGATACAGGAGTGTGTCCTACACAGGGCACTGTCAAAATATATAACGTAAATTAATATAGAACATTAAACTTAAAAGGCAGAATTTAAACCGCAGCCATTCGCTTGCTACACATTAGGACATATACCAGTTGGTCTTGCTTTGCCCCTTTTCTCCCTGCTACCCTACTCTAGTGTTTAGCATGCCCTACTCTGCACCTTTGTTACCAAATTGCCCTCTGTCTTAAATTCATCTCAAACCTTTATTTTTCCCAACCTGCCATGCCATTTTCTGTCCACTTCTAGATTATCCCAATTAGCCTTTTCTCTTTCAATAAACCCACAACTGGCCGAGAAATTCACTGTGATGCATCTCTCAGAATACCCAACCTCTCAACATCTTATTACTGCCACTATTTTTTCTGCCAACCTATTCTACGCATATAGTTTCTTCTTCTGTCATATCTGGGTTTCGACTATAGTTTCTGCACTCATAGCTGCTCTTATCAAATATGTTGCAATAAAAGAAAGAAAGACAGATTTGCTAAAGGTATTTTCTTTGAAGTTGGGTTATGATATGTGAGGTTAAACTACAAGAACATCTCATACCTTCATCTGTACAGCATTTGTGATGTATGTGAAATAGTGAGGGGCAAAGTCAAGAAAGGACTGAACTTCCAGCCGAGGCATCTGCTTCAAAATGAACCGGTCATCTAGGAAAAAATAGCGTGGGTTAATGGAGAATTCATTCAAGTGAAAACATTGCTGGTTTTTTTTATATAAAAACATGACAGCACTTAAACCAAAAGGTCCTACTAATGAGAACTAGCCTTCTAAAATGTTTTGTATCAAATCAGAGCGGAGCAAAAGCGTCGAGGGAAGATCTTCAACAATCAGGAAGAGAGTTTAGCGTCTCCAGAACACTGCTTGCCTCTCCATTTGCAGACCTCGCAATTTCCAGGGTAAATGGGGAAAATAGGATAAAATCCCTACATGAATCCTGGTGTCTTAATTCAAAACAGCTTTACTACCCAACAAGTCATTAGGTTGCGACCATTGGCGAGTCACTTTGGTTAAATGTTTGTGAGTCTCAGGTATTAAGGTCTCACCTTCCGTTGCGTAGAAGGCAGCACCGGACTTCCCACCCCGAGCTTGCCACGGGACACAGTGAGCGAGGGAGCGAATGAAATCATCCTCGCTGCTTCCCAAAATGACATTGCGCATCCTGTGAAACTCTCCGGCATAATAAATGCGGCAATAGAATTTTGCATTGGCATCAGAGAACTCTGCGGAATAAATAGAGTGAACTGTTAGCATTTTCTCTATTGTTGCCATGGAATTCTTCAGTCTCGCTCTGAGGGACCGGATATAAATATTTTCTTCTCAACCCAATGGTTCAATTCTAAAAAATACCTGTAACGAATATGCTTAAACTTTATTTTTATTTAGTAGACTGTTCATTGCTATACGATCTACAATCCCAGAACATAACTGGGCATACATCCAGTACTAATTACTAAACCACTTGTCTAGGTTAAACCTGTCCATGGGTTACTAACGGGGAGCTGCTCCGGGCCTCATGCAGGCTCAAAGACACCGGGGAAAAAAGCCAATTTTTTTTAGAAGTTTATTTTTCTAGGAGGGCAGCATTAACGCGGCAAAATGAGTACCCTGCTGACTGTCTCCAGCGAAGCAGACCAACCATCATTACATGGTGTGTAATTTACAAGAAAAACAACCTGACATTTTATGCGCTGCAAGGTACTTCTTTGCATCTTTTGATAAAAATAAAAACTCGAACCTTGGATCTGAATTACAAACGCTGTTTCCTGGAGAAGAGGTTTCTGGTGCTTAAGGAGATCTAAAAAAAAGTTTCTTCACTATACAAGAAAGTAAAAGTTATTATCCACTAAAGGTTGCAGGAGAATGTTGCTTGCAACCCCTTTGACTTTGCTTAATATTATGACGGTTCGGCCCTTGTCAGCTCTTGGCTGGCCATTTTAGTCCTCCTATTTTACTATACATTATGAAGGGCTCAGCCGACTAATGATTAGCTAAACTGGTCAGAATTCTTGTGTGCCTGTTAAAACTTTGTAAGTTATGAAGGGCCAGCTTGATCCCTTGCATTGCAACGCACCTTATAAATCATTTGTCCCATAGGCTTTTCGTTTTTGTCCGCATCTATTGTTTATTATTAGTTTCTCTTATATTATTTTTAGAACTATCATAGAAATCAGGAGCTCTGCAGCGTTGGTTCTCGTGACAGCATACTCACGCAGTTCTACATGTGGATTGCCAGACTGCTTCTTCTGCCTGTCTCCACCATCTATGTCATCTAGGAGGAACACGGAACACAGAACACATCACATAACTAGAGCATGTCAAGGTCCCGGAATAGAACACAATGTGTTTTCCACAATAAGATGGAGACCCAAGCCTCAGTTTAAGGCTTTAAACCAGGTCCAGCCACATACTCATGATGTAAGTGGTATATTGCCGCTTAATTGCATTCACCTTGGCGTTGCACTAGGTATTTGGTCTGGATACATAAACCCTGTGTAGATCTAGTTACAGGGATTGAGGGGAAAAAATACATAATTTTTTCGTATATAGATTTCTTGATAGAAGAAAAAAAAAATGGGCCATACAGTCTGCCCTTTTACTTTTTCAGCAGTTCTTTAACATGGATTTATGGACATCTCAAACATTCTTAAATTTGTTTGCTGTAGATGACTGTACGAGTTCTACTACCCCATGTAGCTTTTCTCCAACAACTTCACAGCTACCAACGTATACAAATATACTATTGATATGAATTACTCCAAATAATTTTTTAATTTTTCATTTTGGCATTATAATTTCCCCCTATGTAGTCTTGTTATGATTGTTAAACTTTTGGGAACTCTTAATGGAAATGGTGGGAGGAATGTGGGGATTGTTCCTGGAAGAACTCCCAAAAAGTTGCAGAACATGTACAGTGAACAGCAAGGTGGGTCTGAAATGCCTACCGCCGGATATCTAATTGGATCTCCATCTCATTAAAAGCAGGGATTGGATTAAAGAGCACATTCAGTCCTCTGTTATTAGATATTTATACACTACTGTCCAAGGTTTGGGGTCACCAACAAAATGTCTAAAATTGCAAAATGGTTTTCTAATGATCAACTAGCCTTTTCAACGTAAACCTGGATTAGCGAACACAACATGCCATTGGAACACAGGAGTGATGGGAGTGATACAGGGCCTCAGAACGACAATAAAGATATTCTGTTGCACTATTCAATAAACAGACTGTATGTTCTCATACTTTTTTTGATAGTTCCTAATGGTTTATTACCTGTTGAATGTTAGAATTTTATGAACCGTCACACATTAATTTATTTACATTTTATGCAAATTGGAAAAAGAAAAAAAAAACCTTTCCATTACCTGAGATGCCATGGCATCATTCTTGTATGGTTAATAGGAAATACTGCATCTTAATATATATAGCAGAGTCTATGCATGTTTCTATCCACGTCTTTTTCTATTTATCAAAGCACACAAAATTGTGTGAAAAACCCAGTTATACATCACTGTAATGCAATGCATAATAATCAAAAGTCCCACAAAATGAAATACCAAGGAGGCCCAGAGATGTAATTTTAGTTAGCGTTCAATGAAATTCATGACAGTGGCTCACAAAGCACATTCAATATATTCATCATCATTCAGTATACCATCTTCAGTCTGTAGTTTATAAGGAAATAAAGGCGAGGATTTTATATAAAAAGGCCAAAGAGTCTGTATAGAAGAATAATTTATGGAAAAAGTGCATTTCTTTGATGTGTGATAGTTCAAGAGAGGATTCCATTGGAAGACTACTGAAGAAACTCCTTGTCATGTTTTAGATGGCACAATTTACAATTTAATGGTGCTAGAAAATGTATAAGTTAACCATTACCTTAACTGAAGGGTTATAGAGATTAAAAAGAGTATAGGGATATTATATATATTATATAAGGGATGTGCACGTGCCTCCACTCTTCCCTCTGTAGTCACTATAATGCAATTTGTGTAATATGCTCTAAATGTCAGGTAAGTATACATGAATGTGTGTGAGTGTACGGTTTTTCTAGTACAGCTTATAAATACACACATTCATGGATAATAGGTAATGAATATAGGTAAAAATAATTTTAAACCCAACCTTGAGGTTCAGCGCCTTGGCTCTGTGCACCTTCTGGGCCCATTTGACCCACTTGGTAATATGCACTGTCTGCGCCGCGTAATGTTTCTTTTCTTTGTGCTGATAAGTCTGGGCTCTTTCCTCCGGTGCCTCGGAAGAATGATAAGACTCCTGAAGGCTTTTTGCCTAGGAAAAAGAAAAAAAAAAAAAAAAAAAGGACAATGGAAGTAGTCAGGCTCATTAGGTGCCCCGTGCGAAATCCACAACGACTACAAAAAAAAAAACTGGTGAATGTACACAAACCTATCGCACTGACAAAGTAATACACATGCACAACGATGTATGCCTGCAAAAGACACCAATACATTTACTTGCATACATGAAAAACCCATAGAGGGTGGTAGATAAACCCCCTACCGGCAGAAGTGGTAAAGGCAAAAGCAGTAAGCATATGCAAATGGATAGGCTGACTCTAATACAAGACCAAGGACTGATTAAGGTACGGGTCTCTAAACCAGGAAAGTTGTGCAGACCAGATAAGCTGAATTGTTCTTATTTGCTGTCAAATTATCTGCTTCTATGTATGTTTCTACATACATACACATTACATTTAAAGAGAGCCAGCAGATTCCACAGCACTGCGGCAATAGGTAGAATTAACAATATACAGAAAAGGCAGATTGAGAGGGAGAATGGACTCTCCACACACAAACAATCCTATCACACACACTGTGTTTAACAGCACAAATTCCCTATTCCTTGTGCACCGACCATACAGGGTGCCACATGGTCACAATAAAACATGCCACGTCTGTGCCACGCACCCACGCAGATCATATACCCCTAAACCCAGCAGGACGAGCTGCCGTGAGAGTCGCACATAACGTGACCCGACTCCTCCTTAACGGCACCAGAGAGAACTTGTGTCTGTAAATTGCTGCACCTGTCAAAATGCCATCCCATGGACCCACTGGGACCTACAAGAGCCAGCTCCATTTGGGTATATTAGTTTGTATGTATTAGTTTGTGTGATTGTTAGTGTGTGTGTCTCTTTGGTTTGGGTATATTAGTGCATGTGTGGATGTGTGATTTTGTCAAGGCATGTTAGTGCATCAGGTTATTTTAGTTTGCGTGTTTGTTAGTGTGTCTGAGCACATTAGTGTAAGTGTCTATGTCTTGGTGTGAGTTAGTGTGTGTCCAGTTGCATTTGTTGTATTGTTGTATTGGTATGAGTGTGAGTGGATGTGTTAGTGCGGATCTCTGGATGAGTATTAGTATGAGCTTCTGTATGCGTTAACGTGGGTGTCACATAATAGATGTTGGCTTGATTTTAGTGTGAGGGGGCATCAATTTATTCTTGGGACCTAGCACCATTGCAACATTTTTGAGTGAGAAACAAATCCTCCCACCAGAGGATTACCCTTAATAATAGGTCCTTTTCGGCATACTGCTTACGTTCAATTTTGCTGTATGTGATTTTCTGCGTATCAGAACAGCTTTCTACCAGGATGACATGTATTCGCATGTATCCACTCATCTGGGATTTTTCAGATAAATTGAACATTTTGACTCTCTGATATTACTATGCATTATTCAAGCACAGCTAGTTTCTCCTTCAAGAAAACTGGTCGCTGTCTGAATAATCCATATCTAACGAAGCAAAAACGGAAATTTTTTTACTCACCGTAAATTCCTTTTTCCTTAATACAGTGGCAGTACGAGTGGGTAATGTCCTTTCCTTAGGGACAAGCTGAATCTAAAGAAATAAAAACAATTAAATGCCCCGGAGCCCCTCCTCCTTACCCATAAAGCCGGGGCCGACCGGAGGAAGCCAGTAAGTAACAAGACAGACACAATATTGCTTGCCAAAAAATAATTTATTCTATCATAAGAAGGGAGGGAAACCAGTACTGCCACTGTATTAAGGAAAAAGGAATTTACGGTGAGTAAAAAAATGTCCGTTTTTCCTGGCATACAGTGGCAGTACGAGTGGGATGTAGCAAGATCCCAGAACTGGGGGGGCACATATCAGGAGACCACCGCCTGGAGCACCTTACGCCCAAAATCCGCCGCAGAGGAGGAGAAGATGTCTAGCCGATAATGGTGAATGAAGGTGGAGAATGAGGACCAGGTAGCAGCCTTACAAATGTCCTCAGGCGAAGCTGCAGCCTTTTCTGCCCAGGAGGCCGCCATGGCCCTTGTGGAATGGGCCCTAATGGGCCATTGTAGAGTGAGACCAGAGGAGTGGTAGGCCATACGGATGGCGTCCACCAGCCATCTGGAAATAGAAGATTTGGAGGCCGCTCTACCGGCAGACCGCCCAAAAAAATTGACAAAAAGATGGTCTGAGGAACGGATGGAGGAGGTCCGAGCAATATAAATCTCCAAAGCCCTTTTGACGTCTAACGTGTGCCAAACCAATTCCTCAGGAGAGGAAGGACACGGAAAAAAAGTAGGAAGAACCAAGGGCTGACTAATACTGGTCCTGGAAATGACTTTAGGGAGAAACGAAGGTTTAACATGTAGAACAACTTTATCATCATGAAAAACTGTGAACTCGGGAGAGGAAGACAGAGCCTGGATCTCCCCAACTCTCCTAGCTGAGGTAATAGCCACAAGAAAAACCGTTTTCAGCGAGAGAAGCTTCATGGATACTTCCTCCAGAGGTTCGAAGGGCGCTGAACATAAAGCCCGAAGCACAACGGAAAGATCCCATGATGGAAACAAAGACCTCCTAGGAGGACGTCGAATAGTGGCGGCCTTAAAGAAGCGCCGAATAAGAATGTGAGAGGCCAGATCAGAAAGAAAAAAATGACTAAGGGCCGAGATTTGCCCTTTAAGGGTCGAGACACTAAGGCCCAAAGACAGACCCTCCTGTAAAAAACGAATGACGGAGTTGATGGACGGAGGAAAAATCGTAAGGTGCCTGGTGGAGCACCACAGGAGGAACTTGGTCCACACCCGAAAATAAATCCTGGACGTTGAACTTCTGACCGATGTCAACAAAAAGTCTGAGATGTCGTCGTCCAAACCTTGGTTACTCAATATCAGCCTTGCAACAGCCAGGCTGTCAGACGGAACACCTGAAGAAGTTCCGGGCGAAGGTTGACGTTCTCCAGTAGCTGTGGTGAAATTGGCAGCTCCCAATAGGTGATGGTCAACTGCTTGAGGAGGACAAACCAACTCCTGTTGGCCAGTACGGAAGGATGGCCAAGACCCTGGCCTTGTCGTAGCGAACTTTTAGAAGGACGCGAGGAATCAAAGCCACTGGCGGGAAGATGTAGGCCAACCGGAAATACCAAACCATGGAAAGACCGTCCAGAAAATGAGGCAAATCCCATCTGTTGAGGGACGCGAACACCGGGACCTTGTGGTTTTTTCGAGTCGCCATCAAATCCACATCCGGGAGACCGAAGCGTGCCACCAAAGTGGAGAAGGTTTGTGGGGTCAAGGACCATTCTGTCTGTGACCATTTTGCCCTGCTTAAATCGCGATTAAATTGTAGCGGCCTCTGATATGGGTTGCTGAAATATCCGTCAAATGAAGTTGGGACCACTCCATAATTACTGCACACAGGATCTGAAGACTCCGTGTCCGCGTTCCACCTTGTTTGTTGAGATATGCGACGGCCGTTGCGTTGTCTGATTGGATTTTTACCGCCTGACCCTCTATGAAGGGCCTGAAGGCCAGGAGAGCCTGAAGAACTGCCTTTAGCTCTTGGAAATTTGACGAGCGGACAGCATCTACTGGAGCCCAATCTCCCCTTCGAAAAAGGGAACCCAAATGGGCTCCCCATCCTCGGCCGGAGGCATCTGTGGTGATAATTATCCAATTTCTGGGTCGGAAAGAAAACCCTCTGCCGAGATGGGACGACTGTTTCCACCAATTCAATTGGGAGAGGACCTGGGCACTTATTGCGAAGGAAGTGTCTAGATCTTCTCCTTGCTTGGACCAGTTTGAGAGAATCTGCCACTGCAAGGGACGAAGCTGACACCTTGCCCAAGGTACCGCCGGGATGGCAGCGGTTAGCAGACCCAGGACGCTCATAGCCTTCCTGACAGAGCAAGTTGGACCTCTTTGCAGTGTTGAGATCTCTTGTTTTATCTTGAGCCGCTTGGAACGCGGGAGATAAACGCAAAGGGACATTGAGTCCACCAAAAACCCTAAGAAAAGAGTCCTGGAAGCAGGAATGAGGCAAGATTTTTGCTTGTTTATTAACCAGCCGTGTTGTTCCAAGAACTTCATAGTTGTGGAAAGGTCTAATAAAAGCTTCTCCAGGGAGGACGCCATGATCAGCCAATCGTCCAGGTAAGGAATGATCGAAATATTCTGTTCTCTGAGGTGAGCTGTCAAAGGACAAAGGATCTTTGTGAAAACCCTTGGGGCTGATGCCAGACCGAATGGAAGGGCCTTGAATTGAAAATGATGCACCCTCTGATTGACCCGCAAGGCAAACCTCAGAAACTTCCTGGACGCCTCGGCTGTCGGGACATGACCATAAAATCTCCCTCCTTTAGCACCTGTGTGACTGAGGTGATACTCTCCATCCGAAAATGCTGGTAGGGGATACAGCGGTTTACAGACTTTAGGTCCAGAACCGGACGCAGGGAGCCATCCGGCTTCGGCACTAGAAACAACCGGGAATAGACTCCTTTGAATTTTTGGTGAACAGGAACCTTTTCTATAACTCCCTTTCCCAAAAGCTTCATGCTTTCTGAAAAAAGCATCAAATTCTTTTTTACCAAGGGGTAAGACGAAATCAGGAACTGGTGGACCGGGGGATGAAAAAACTCTATCCTGTAACCCTCCGAAACAATCCGACGAATCCACGGATTTTGGGTGGTCTGTTCCCAGGAGAGTCTGAAGTGCCGAAGGCGACCCCCTACTTTGTCAGAATTTTCTTTTGTCCTGCCTTTTCGGCCGGTCTTGGAATTTCTTATCTCCAAAGGGCCCACGAAAATTCTGAGATCTAGCGGATTGGAAAAAGGGCCTCGGGTTCCTATATGGATATCTGCGGTTCCACCTTGGTCTTCTATCCTGAGGTAAGGCTCTTTTCGTATCCGAAATCTGCTTAATAAGATCTTCCAAAGGAGCACCAAACAACTTCTTACTCTCTAAAGGTAAGTCACAGAGCGCAGATTTAGAAGCGGAATCAGCCGTCCAGGACCGTAACCACAGGGCTCTGCGAGATACCGAAGACAAAGCCATGTTCTTGGCTGATAGCTTAAGGGATTCCTGAGCCGAATCCACAAAAAAACTGTTAGAAAGCTTTAAGTTCTTAAACAGCCTATTAATCTCAGAATCAGAATCATCCGCAAGACGATCTTGCAACACTTGAAGCCAAATGTGCTGGGCCCTAGCCACTGCTGCACCGGACACCGCCACCTTACATTGGGCTCCTGCCGCCTGGAAAATACGCCTGCATGAAGTCTCTGCCCTCCTGTCCATAGGGTCTTCGAGCCCAGCCACCTCACCAATAGGGAGAGTAGTCTTTTTGGAGAGTTGTGCCACTTGTACGTCCACTTTGGGGGGATCCTCCCAGGAATATTCCCCTTGAAGCCTGAACAGCTGCTTAAATTGCTTTGAAATAAAAGCTCGCTTTCCAGGGTGCTTCCATTCCCTGGCAATAAGGTCATCCACCTTAGGAAGTACAGGAAAACCTTTAACTCTTCCTACATCATCTTCTAGGAGCATACGAGTCACCTCTTTGGTGAACTTGCGGAGGTCATGGGAGGGAAAAACCATTTCATCCTCCGAACTATCACTTGATGATGAATTAGAGGACCTGGAAATCTCACCCGAGGAAAGGTCTGATTGAGAGAAAGATCTCGATCTTTTGCGCTTGTGTGTAGAACCAATCTTGACTTTCTCCTGAGTTTGAGCTGCCGAGAATTGAAATGCCTCAAATGTCTGAGCCAAATTTTCCTGAAACCACCCAAGGAAAGATTGCAGGTCTTTACGCTTCTCAGAAGCAAGCTGTTCAGCAGAGCAGGTGTTGCACAATTTTTTTCTGCAGCCATCAGGCAGTGGAGTAGAACACTCAGAACATGTTAAATGTTTAGCTTTGGAAGTGGCTTTTTTGGGAGCGGAAGCAGGTCTTTTATCCTTATCCGGATTCTCTGATGGGACCGGACTAGACATCTGATAAAAAGGAAAAAAGCGTATTAAAAGAAAATTTTTTTAGGAGGGAAGAGGATAGGAAAAAGCCAAGATAAAGAAATATCTTACCTTAACCACCTCTGAACCGTGTGGGGGGGCTGATGACACGGCTGCACTGTACTGACGAAAGCTCCAGCAGTCAGACAGGCAAAGCGCTTATCTGCAATTTTTTAAAATTGCCGCCCTCCGGAAGATCCGACTCGCGCATGCTCAGTAGCGCGATCGGATCTTCAGTGGAACGCAACGACACCCGGGCGTGCGTTCCACCAGACTGCGCATGCTCCCACTTCCTAGTACACAAAAGGAAGACAAAAATACATCCTCCGTAACTCGAACCGCTACGGAGGGAAGACCTCTCTCTGCTCACCACCCGGGGAGCAATCGGAGGCTCACGAAACCCCCAGGCAGCAACCCGTGCGCCTCACCAGCAACTGAAGATGCCGGACTCCTGTCCGGACCGACGATTCAACCTGTCCGTCCCTGAAAGGGACAAGAAAAGAACTGGCTTCCTCCGGTCGGCCCCGGCTTTATGGGTAAGGAGGAGGGGCTCCGGGGCATTTAATTGTTTTTATTTCTTTAGATTCAGCTTGTCCCTAAGGAAAGGACATTACCCACTCGTACTGCCACTGTATGCCAGGAAAATATATATATATATATATATATATATATATATATATATATAAATAAATAACATACATACACTCTCACTGCCTTGCAGAAGTATTCACCCCCTTGCCATTTTTTCCTATTTTGTTGTATTACAAACATTAAATTTCATGTAATGGACATACACAAAATAGTCCAAGTTGGTGAAGTGAAAAATTCTCAAAAAAGTAAAAAATGAAAAAGTGGTGCGTGCATATGTAGTCAGCCTTTTTGCTATGAAGCCCCTAAATAAGATCTGGTGCAACCAAGTCCACCTGTGTGCAATCTGTCACATGATCTCGGTATACATAGACCTGTTCTGAAAGGCCCCAGAATCTGCAAAACCACTGACCAAGAACACCACCAATCAAGTGGCACCATGAAGATCAAGGAGATCTCCAGGGACAACGTTGTTGAAAAGTACATATCGGGGATGGGTTTTAACAAAATATCCGAAACTTAGAAGAGACCAAAGATAAATCTGAAGGAGCTGCGAAGCTCCACAGTGGAGACTGGAGTATCTGTCCATGGGACCAGTTTAAGCTGTATACTCCACAGAGCTGGGCTTTACGGAAGAGTGGCCAGAAGAAAAAAAATAAGGAAATGGTGCTGTTCACCAAAAGGCATGTGGGAGACTCCCCAACTATACAGAAGAAGGTAGGGGTCAGATGATGCTAGTTTAGCTTTTTGGCCATCAAGGAAAACGCTATGTCTGGCGCAGGGCCAACACCTCTCATCACACCAAGAACACCATCCACCACAGTGAAGCATGGAGGTGGCAGCATCATGCTGTGGGAATTGAAAGGATGATGGATGGTGCTTAACACAGGGAAATTCTTGAGGGAAACCTGTTTCAGTCTGGGATTTGAGACTGGGATGAAGGTTACCTTTGAGCAGGACAACGACCCTAAGCATACTGCTAAAGAAACACTTGAGTGGTTTAAGGGGAAACATTTAAATGTCTGGGAATGGTCTTATGAAAGCCTAGACCTCAATCCAATTGAGAATCTGTGGTATATACACCAGCGGAAACTGTAGCAGTTTTGCCTTGAAGAATGGGCAAAATTCCCAGTGGCTAGATGTGCTGAGCTTATAGAGACGTACCACAGGAGACTTACAGCTGTAATGGCTGCAAGAGGTGACTTTACAAAGTATTGACTTTGGGGGGTGAATAGTTCTGCTGTCTTAATTCTTCTTTGTGGTAGGCATGTTATGTAAATCAAATGCAAGGCACTGTGTGTGTGTGCGCATGTGCGCACGTGTGTATAGAATTTTTTCCCCTTTCTTTTGAAAGATGTAATACATTATATATACCTATAAAATTATATAAGCATTTCAGGTGTCACAATCTATATCCAAGAGCCACCTAATAACACACCGCTTCAGAGCATTGCAGGGAGGCCATATGGGCAGAGGCGTATCTACTGAAAATAGCGCCTATATATATATATATATTAGTCCCTGCTGCCGATAGCGGGTATAGATCAACACGCAAACCCAGATCAATTGAAATTCACTTGTGATCTCAGCACTGAAGGTATATATCAAATAAACAGAATCAGACATACAAGTCCTGTATTTGCAGGTATACAATAATAATATATGAAACGTAGCATCGCAGGTATAGATCAACTGAATAAGACATATTAACCCTGTATTTGCAGGTACACATAAATAATGTATGGAAACATAGCATAGCAGATATGGATCTACAGCATAACACAAAAACCCAGCTTTGCAGGTAAAGATCAATTGGAATTCACATAAAAACACGGCATTAAAGGTATATTTAAAACCCCCTAAATTACAGGCATAGATCACAGGTTGCACACCCCAAAGCCAGCCCTGGCGTCCACACTGCCGACATAGAACCTGGCCAGCACCCAGATTACACACATAAGATTTGCCATCTTTGTCCCCAAATAGCCCACCACAAGTCAACTTTGTCCCCAAACAGTCCGGCCAGTGCCATCTTTGTCCCATATACACCCTGCCTGTGCCATCTCGGTCCCCAAGGCTCAAACCTCCTGCTAGTGCCATCTTTGCCCTTCCAATTATACATCTATGATACACAAACACTTTTACAGTCACTCACTAATTCACACTTTAATTCAGAGAACTCATCCACACATTAACTCATGCTCTCCCTCATTCAGACAATTCATCCACACATTAACTCATGCTCTCCCTCATTCAGACAATTCATCCACATATTAACTCATGCTCGCCCTCATTCAGACAACTCATCCACACATTAACTCATGCTCTCTCTCATTCACTCAATGCATCCACACATTAATGCACACTCTTTACTTATATCTACCCCCCTCCCTCATCACTTTTTAACCCCCTCCCTCCCTCATCACTTTTTAACCCACCCCCTCCCTCACCACTTTTTAACCCCCTCCCTCCCTCCCTTACCACTTTTTACCCCCCTCCCTCCCTCACCACTTTTTACCCCCCTCCCTCCCTCACCACTTTTTACCCCCCTCCCTCCCTCACCACTTTTTACCCCCTCCCTCCCTTACCACTTTTTACCCCCCTCCCTCCCTCCCTTACCACTTTTTAACCCCCCTCCCTCCCTCACTCACCACTTTTTAACCCCCCTCCCTCCCTCACTCACCACTTTTTAACCCCCCTCCCTCCCTCACTCACCACTTTTTAACCCCCCTCCCTCCCTCACTCACCACTTTTTAACCCCCCTCCCTCCCTCACTCACCACTTTTTAACCCCCCTCCCTCACTCACTCACCACTTTTTAACCCCCCTCCCTCCCTCACTCACCACTTTTTAACCCCCCTCCCTCCCTCACTCACCACTTTTTAACCCCCCTCCCTCCCTCACTCACCACTTTTTAACCCCCCTCCCTCCCTCCCTCACTCACCACTTTTTAACCCCCCCCCTCACCTTGAAGTCCAGCGACGGGAGCACGATGTTGCTGTCTTCCTGCACCGCTCGCTGGTGCCCGCTGCTTCACTGCTGAGCGCCATAATATGACGTCATATTTCGGCGCCCAGCAGTGAAGCAGCGGGCACCAGCGAGCGGCTTTTAAACACTGATGCGGAGGAGATAGAGGGGCGCCTAGCAACCGCTCGGCGCCCCTCTATCTCCTCCGCATCAGTGTTTAAAAGCCGCTCGCTGGTGCCGGCATTTCATGCAGAGCGTGAAATGCCGGAACCGGGATGGGGGTAGAGGGCTCGTGGAGGAGAATGAGGGGCGCCGAGCGGTTGCCATACCCTATATACGCCTCTGCATATGGGAGCTGCAATGGATGTCCACCAGCTTTACAGCTCACTGAGCCAGTCAAGGAAAATCGATAGCTGGCAGTCTTGTGGAAAATGGGACAATTTGGAAGTATGCATTACGCAGATGGATCGCGCTTACAAAACGTGCAGCGACACGAGAGCTGAAAAGCCCAAATTTAATGCCAACACCCATGTCAGTGAATGGCCTCTACACAGGGCCGGCCGAAGACTTAACGCCGCCTGGGGCGAAGTTTAAAATGCCGCCGACGCCGGGGGGGGGGGGGCGGCATTATCTACCCCCCCCCGGTACTTACCCTTAAACAGTCCTGCGGCGAGTCTCCCTGTGCTGCCACGGTGCCGGCTTGTAATGCTGAGCGCCGGAAATTCACGTCACTTCCGGCGCTCTGTATTACAAGCCGGCACAGAGACCGAACAGGGAAACTCGCCGCAGAGGAGAGAGAGAGGGGCGCCGAGCGGGTAAGCGAAAACCACTCGGTGCCCCTCTCTCTCTCCTCCGCTTCAAAAAAAACAAAAAAAAAAAAAACGCTTGGGGCGGCAATTGCCCCAGTCGGCTCCATTGTAGGGCCGGCCCTGCCTCTACACACATGAAATTAAACTTATTTTTCGGTTAGGAAGCATGTAGAGAAAAGAAAAGAAAAAAAAAGCTTTTTTGATAGTGTAATAAAATATAGGGCCAATACAAACTTCAAATAATTGGAACACATATAAATGTATGTGCGTCCAAAATAGGCAGAGTCACTTAGATGCAAACAAAGGTGAAACATTTAATACGAACAAAAATAGAAGAATATAAAAAGAAAATAACAAAAATAATAAGAAACAAGTCTTACAAAACCTTCGAGAGGAATTTAGTTCATGACATCTGTCCTATGCATTCCTGAGGATGGAGGGAGGGAGTGTTGGGACGTGAAGAGTCCGTGGATGGCAAGTACATCTCCCCTCTACCTCTCCTCCCATGCTTCTCCAAGGCTTAACTTATATACACGGTTTGAATAATGATATCAGTCCTGTCAGTCTATTGGTCTTCACCTAATTGGGTAAACATGCTCACTAAGATCTTTACACGTCGAAACCCTATTTTAGGTGGTCACTGTACGTATATTGTAATGCCCTTTTACAGTTACAACTATACCATGCATTAGCAAGTTACTATCCTATCTATAGAATGCCTGTTCAGCAAATCCTTCATTCTATATTTTAAGGTCAACGAAACCTCGAAGCCTATTATTGAAACATATTAATATATCTTAATAATCATTTATTTATGAACAATGATTACATATCTTTGACTACTGCCTATACCAATAATTATATATGGTCCATTTCTTAATTGAGGTTAGAAAATGTATTAGAATCTTTTACAGATACGGAGGTTCTAAAATATTGCTTTATTGGACTTACTCTGAGATTCTGATTCAGCTGTTCGGTTTGACTGAACAGAGTTGTTTTCAGGTGCTCTGGAAGGGCTGCTGGTTTTTGGTCTATTATCCACTGTGCTGGTAATACAAAATGATTTCAAATAAATGAGTGGTGATCATTTGCTGGCGTCCCACTTTCCTTGACTATATGTTTGTTTTATTGTTGTAAATCGTCAAATAATTATCTCATCAGTTATTTCCTTGCACTATATAATATCATCAGCTGAACCTCAAGGTATTGAGAAAATACCATAATCCTGCGACAGAAATTTCAGTAAATATTACTATTTTGTCCTGAGTAACCATTTTCTGACGTCTACACTTCCAGTCTTTACCTTGTTACTAACTAACATTTAAGGCAATGCTAAAGAATGAATTTATGATTCACATACTTGTTAGGCAGGGAAACGTCTTCCAAGCAGTTCTTCGGCGACGCTTTTGATAACTCTTCCAATGCATTTCTGTACTCTTTACAACTGGGGAAAAAAGAAATGGCTTAACTACACCAAAGGACAAAACGTTTGGGGAGTTGACATGAATATACAGCAGTGGTGTACATTATTCTCCTTGGGCAGAACTTTTATATTGACATACGCTGACAGTATCGAACCGATTACCATAACACTGCAGTAAAGTCTATGCAGTTCTCAGGATTGCTCAAGGACACAAAGGAGCCAATTCACTAAAGAGGCAGTTATGACCTTTTTAGCCCCTGGTATCACTATAGATTATGAAGTGTAAATCCTATTGATGTTTCCCTGCAAGAAGATCTCAGTTGGTCCAGCTTAACGCATAGGTAATGTGGGGGGTTTCAGGAAGCCCCCTCACTGTTTTCGATAAGGATTAAGGAACCAGCTTTGCCTTTCTTGTAGAAGAAGCTCATTGGCATTTGGTCTCCATAATGCATGGCAAAATCAAGTAGTCGAAACGCCCTCTTAAGTAAATAAACCCATTTGACTAGGCTGGTTTTAACTACAAGGATGACAACATCCACCAGCTGCAAATCAATGGATGAAAAACATTTGTTTGGTAAAATATTAGTGGAGAACCCCAAATCTGTTTCACGTCCAGCAGCTTCAGCTTCTGGAACCATGGTGTTCTCCTTAAAAGTTAAGTATTTACGCACATAGCATACTCCAACTAAAGATAGCAATAGTAATTACTGCCCTGCTGTGTCGTGCATGGATGTTGTGTGGCAGACATATAGAAATTTGTTTCAACACAAATGATTAGATTCACAATCTAAATGAAAGCAAGGTACCTGAGTGCAAACGCTATAATTGAGCTTGGTTCCTTCTCACAAACAGCGATGGGCACTCGTTCATGTTCGTACATTAGGTAATGCTTGTCTGGTTCACTGCAAGTAAAAAAATATCCAGGTTGAAAAACACCAGCTTAATAATATGCTCCACTCCACAATATAGTGGATAAGGGTCGTGATATTCTGTATCTAAAACAAAACCAAGGACCAATTAGGGTTTGAGTCTTTACATCAGGGGGGACTAGACAGCCGAATGGTCCTTGTCTGCCATCAGATTTTGTGTTTCCACAAGTTCTATTACCAAGAGGATAGAGAAGATGGAAGCCTCCTTACAGAAACAGAAATATCACTACTATGATATCAATAGTTACCTGTTCACATGTTAAAGTCAGATTTTTCCCTGGACACAACAACATGATGAAGATATAAGAGGCTGTCGGGCTGATATAGCTCAGACCACATCAAATTGGTATTAATCATTAAATTGTTTTCATCATAGTCCCAAAGGATGTATTTCCCCCTTTTTACGCTGCATGAGTCAGGTAATCACATATTAAATGCAATAATAGAAGGTTCAGAGAAAAATCTAAAATAAAACCGTACAAAATTACGTACAAAGGCAGAGGAATTGGGCTGTAGCTGTTTCCTGGGAGCAAATTAGCGAGTATAGCTTTCATCGTAGATTTCTCCTTCACTTGACTGTCTGTTGAACCCAGCAAGTGGCCATCAAATACATCTAAATTAATGTTAGATGAAACAATTAGGATACAAGCTAAAACAAAAATTCGGTAGCAGCGACAGACAGATATTGTGGCCGTAAAATGATTTTAGTCTCTAAGATGATTTCTTGATGACAGCAATCAATAGCTCTTGTCCCAAGTTTATCTCGATGAAAGATCCTGCATACATTTATTAAGCATAAAGTTTTAAACATCTAACACAGCCCTATGTTGGGAAGTATACTAATGCGTATCCATGCTATTGATAGATACATTAAAACGGCAGCAAAGATATCAACGGTGAGGTTAATTCAATAAAGGGAAATTTCAACTCCTTGAGTTCACATAATATATAATAGGACGGTCAAACTTCATTAAGCTTCTGCTGCAGGGCAAGCTTGTCTTGTCTTCTACTGTATGATGCATAGTTAAATCAGTAAATTACTTAAACACTGTTCACCCATTGAATTATGCATTATACAGGGCCAGCTCAGACATTTTTTTTTTTTTATTAGTAGAAACTTGCCAGTGTTGGTCTTTCATAATAAATAACGACTCTCCCTTTGGAAAATGACCTTAGAGACAACACAGCTCAAACGGTCATGATTATCAAGGGTATTTACGGTAAAATGGCGTTCGTCCAATATATCCTCACAAATATAAGATTCTGAACATAGTAACTGATCCCAAAAGTTTCTCTTTCATCCTTTATTTATAAAAGCTACTTTAAACATTCAAAAACAAACTATGACAAATATTTTCCTGCCAGAAGGCACTATTCTGTGCCGAGCTGGCCTGTACATGGCAGAGGTTAACCTCATTGTGTGTTTTCTGGGGTCATAGCAGAAGTAACGAGACATCATCACTTCTCCAGGCAAAAGTATGTTGAACAGAAAAATGATTAGCTGTAAGCAAAGCTTATCCTTTTGATTATTATTATTATAACTGCTGGCAAGTTAAAGCCTGGGTACATTATTAGAATACACAGAGTTATTTTCCATACTACCGGAAGGCACATACGTCCTTCTGTTTAAAGAAAAATGAATCATGTTTTGATATTTCCTGCATATCACCACGCAGTTTCTAAACCGTTCCTCTTTGCCAACATGGAAAGCCAAGCCTGTTAGAGACTGGACAGGCCACCAATGGATTAATTACTGGCCCCAGTGAGCTTGTGTATGCCCAGTCCAAGTCACCATGCAAATGTCTGGCACGTTCTCCTCCCGAACAGATAATATTAGAGATACAGATGCCAGTTCATGGTAATGATGCAAACGTTACAGTAGAACACATCAATGATCCCTGGAAAAATGGCACGAGTGTCCCTTTAACATATAATGTAGATCTGGTTCACATTAGCTAGTTAAATGCTGAAGGGGCACATGCTTTCTCCAATTTTAAATGTAAACCCACTGTTCTCCTGCGCTGGTAAATATTACATTTCCACGAATAAACAAACATTAAGAAAAAAATAAGCCCTGTTGGTCTTGAATTCAAAAACTTTGCCCAGACAAAGCTCTTAAGGAAATATTTATCCTATTTATAGTTTAGAAGGCATAGCAAAGAAGGGATATATGAAGTACCTTCAGAGCTGCTGGCGGTGTCCATCTCTGTGGTGGTCGGAGCCCCAGTAAACAGTTGATCCGACAAAAGTTCAGGGGGGCTGGGTAGTTGGAGGTGTGTGGAACCGGTGGAACTCTGAGATAGCGTGGTCATAAACCGGTCCTCTGTTATAACATCAGAAATAAGAAAGGAGAAAGATCTGTTCACATTATACCAAATGTGGTGTGTGCAGTTTATACGCATATATTAAAGACTGTCTTTAAAAAAAGGACAATTTTGCAATGACCGCATATTAAAGTAAGAGTAAGCTATTATATTAATTAAAGTGTCTTTGATGGCTCCAGTGTTCCTTTAAAGGATGCATGGTGCAAACCTGTGTAACAATTACAGTAAGTAATCAACACATCCCCGTTTCTGGTGTTATTTTTCCTTCTTCTAGTAAATTGACTAATTTCAAGGGTCAAGACATGCAACACTGAAATTCTCTACTTCTCATGGGCCACTACCACGTCACAGAAAGGCAAGAACCTTTAAAACCCACATATTAAATTACTGATATTTTTCCATTTTAATCTATTATCATGCAATAGCAACCTGTTAAAAAGTAGCGACCACATTCTGGGGTAAAGTTCCAAACATTGGGCCACCACCTTGGAAGCTAAAGAAATATTTGATAATTGGGGTTTCATTTATAGAGTGATTCTTGACTGTAAGATCTTCATGGCAGGGACTTAGTTTCCTAATGTATTCATACCTATTGTACCCATTTAGTATGTCTTCCTACCACATGCCCCCCAACAGCCCCGATTTTGGGTCTCTGTCCCGCTGTCCCGCCTATCCCTTCCTCTGTCCCGTTTTCCAGGGGCAAAGGAAGGGTGAGGCGAGAGCCATTCTCACCTCAGGTGCAGCTGCGGGGGGAGCGCACAGCCGTCCGACCAGCAGCTGCAGCCTCCAGACTAGCTGGGAGATCGCAATCTCCCTCTATTACTCGCTTTACTGCTCCCTAATCACTACCCGCCGGCAAATAATGCCGAGCACGGGGATATGACCTCGTCCCTGCGCTCTGCAGCAATAGCCGGCGCGTAGTGATGAGGGAGCAGTAAAGAGCGGTCTGAAGTGACAGACCTCGTGCTCCCACCACAGGGCGCAGGATATAGGATGGAGGCTGAAGGATGGTGGAAGAGGTAAGAGATGGGGAGAAAGGCATGTAATGGCAGTGTATGTATGTGTTTGTAAGCTTGTGTGTGTGTATGGGACGGTGTGTAAGAGCAGTATAGGTATTTGATAGCTGGTGTGTAAGGGCAGTGTACGTGTATATATATGTGTGTGTGTGTGTGTGTGTAAGGGCAGTGTACGTGTATATGTGTGTGTGTAAGGGCAGTGTACGTGTACATGTCTGACTGAGCCTCATGGGAATTAAATTCAATGTGTTGATTATTATAATATGCATGACTGTGCTGACAAAAACAAAGCGTGTTTTAAGTGACAAAGTGCAATTTGCTTGTATCGGTGAGCGCCGCGAGATTTATAATAAAATTAAAAAAAAGGGTACCTCTTACACATTTTGAAATGTTGGGAGGTATGCTACTGTAAATTATAAAGCACTAAGTACATATGTTAGCGCTAAATACACACATACGATGAATGGAATTTTATATTAGCTATAACCACTAAACACAGGAGGCAGATTAGTATTCATGATGACTGAATATTTGTTTTCATTATCATACATTAGCAAGCCCATCTTGACAAGATGAAAGGAATGTCAGGCTAGTTATATAAGCAGCAGATATTCAAGACAAGTATATCTCAAATGCCTCTAGACAGCTGGAAATGAGAATGTCTCAAACTAGATAGCATATGTCTGCAAAAGCCACTGCCGTGTCAGGAGCAGATTCAGGCAAATGCTGACACAGCAAGTGGCTTTATGACCCGGCTAGTCCAGATTCGCTAATACACCCCAGGACATAATCTGACATTTTATGCGGCTATTACCTATAACCATACAAAGCTACTATAGAGGTCACAATGTTGTAACTATTAGTACTTTCCCTGTAAGTGGGGTCCCTTAATACCAAGTTAACCTTTAACATGAACAACAAAACATCTCATTCGTCATCCTTCGTCCTATTTTCTGGGCTACAAAAAAATACTAGTCTTATAGGAGGCATTATATGCACATAGAAAGAAACTATGGGGTTTCCATACTAATACCATAAGTTCTTTAAGATGAAATAGTTAATTAAGCCAAAGTAAATGTAGCATTAGGTAGGACCCATCAACCCTCATTGCAACATGGCGAGGGGTAATCCGTTAACTCCACAGACCAAGCAAGGCTTTGCGCCACTCTTAACACCTCAACTTGCTAATTAGAAAATACAAACGTCGATCTGAAAGGCAGGTTAGACGACTCAAATATGCAAGCATAGAAACACGTTTAAAGTTGTGAACGGCTGGGTGAAAATAGCTTGTGATAAACAAGTCCGTATGTAATACTAATTTCTGCAAGCTGCTCTGGTTCTCCACCAGCTGTTATTTAGGCCAAGATGCTAAAGTCAGGGATAATGCGGTAATAGACAAGGGATTCTATAGCAGTAAACACTGGGCACAGCCAAAAGAGCTAGTCAGCAAACCTCAACAGTTAAAGAGGAACCATAGCAAATTATAAAACATTTGAAGACCACATCCCCCCCCCCAACACTGCTGCACCCCTTGTTCTGCTGCACCCCTTGTTCTGCTGCACTTGCCTTCCAACGGGGAACGGTCAGCTACTGAAATGTTTTAGATCACCCAAATAATTTTAATATTACAAAACAAAGCAAGAAATCAAGGCATACCCAGCAGATACCATTCCAAAAACACCTAAGGTATAAATATTGGGGATTCCTTCCATATGGCCATATATTACTCGGGGGGAATTTGGGGTAGTGGCATGCTAAGCAATATATGGCCATATAATGTGACAAGGGAAGAATTTTTCACAGCATTTGTTTTTTTTAATCTTATGCAATCCATTTAATGTCTTGTCAACCAGATGGTCCGTTTCATGAATTAATTCACTTATGTTTTCTAAATTATAATATCCCAAAAATGTTAATTTAAAGTGAACAAACCTCTCTCCCCGTTCTGTGCTGGAGAAGAATTGCGTGGAGAAGCATCAACTGCATAACCCTAGTAGATGAAACAAAACCATGAAAAAAAATTTGTTCACACCAAATGATTACAAAAGACAATTGGATACCAGTTTGTTAGCTGTTTTAGGTCACACATACACACATACACACGCGGTCATTGTCACAGGTATTTTGACGAGAAGGAAAAATGTTTGCGGTAGAAAGTGAGTTCCAGATCTGAATGCTAAAGGTGAGAATTATTGGATTTTCTCTGTATGAGTTTGGACATGGAAGGGGACACTTGGGACTGGAAGTGTAAATCTGTGATTCTCAAGACCTGATGAAGATGATCATTAGATGTGCCTATTGCACTCACACTGCTATAATACTGCCATTTTTAGACATCCCCGTATATATTTTGATATAACTTTCTATACACCAAATCTCGAAGAAAGCTTGTATTTTTACTGTAAGATAATTTATATTTTTTTTGTTAGAATCTGGCTGCAGATAAATATTATTTAACTTAAACAAAAGTAGCTAATTTTATTTTAAGCTGCTGAAAGATCCACACTTGGATAAGCTTTTGTGAAGTTAGAGGTTCACTTTAATTGCAACTGTTCCATGAACCACTCAAAAAAAAAATTAAAAAAAAATTGCATTAATTACTTCGGAGACCGATCCAAATGCAGTGCTTTAACTATCTACAGGGTGCTTAGGTTTTAATCGTATGTATTGTTTTGTACAAACACATATGGTCACACACACATTAAAAGTGATATATAGATATATACAGTGTCACATAAAACATCACCTTTTTTGCCCTTCTCATGAAAGAAAAATGTGTGGGCAAGGATGCAACGGTGTGTTGAATTTGTCAAAGAATTAAAAAAAAAAAAAAAGATCATAACCTTTACAACGCTTTAAGATTCCAGCTTCGTTTTAAATAAGGAGATGGGGAAACAAAGTTTGTCTTAATCCCAGCCTCAATTTGTCTTGCTGCTTAAGAACCGTACAACCGATAATTCAGAAGTGACAGCTAGACCCGTACAGAATAGACTCTGTGTGAAACAAAGCATTATGTATGTATTGGTTTTATCTCTGAAAGATTAAGTCTATCAAACTAGTTGATTTTTCTGCATTTGGACTGCCAGAGAATAGCTTAGCTGTAGAAAATAAATTCATAACAGTACTGAACAGAGCACATAGACATCACACTGCTTGACCACAGGTCAGATCATACATTAACACAGATAAGTCATCCAGACTGAGGACCAAGTACACGTTTTCGGCCAATGCTGATGTAAACACTGAGCCTGCAATGTAGTGTTGTCCCGATTGGGGGGCCAAGAGTGTGCAAACATCACTATAAAAGCTGTGTATGTCAGACCTTTTATTTAAATCATGGGATTAAAGAAACACAGAAAAGTGAAGACTTGTCTGGTAGCGGAACAGTTAATCGGTAAGGATAACCAGTAGGTGCACCTGTCATTTGTTTTGTATGAAATGAATAGCTGTTCCAGAACTTAAATCTGAAGTACTATGAGCCTGCGGCAACAAGACAGACAGTTCTCTCCAATTAAAGCATTCTGTTCAATAGCACATTCTCTCATTTGAACTACTCGGGCGCCGGACCTGTCAGTGTTACAGTTCAGTGTCTGACACGCTTGTATACAGCTCCCAGCTAGACACAAAGCTTGTGCTTGATCATCGGAGCTGGGCAACGTATGTCAAAGAATATGTCCAACTTCAAAACTTAAGGGTAGACAAGTCCAAAATTCAGACCCGTCAGTGAGTTTATTTTAGAAAGAGTGTCAATCTATCGGACGCTGTAACTGATCAAGTTTTTTTATTTTATTTTATTTTTTTAATTACCTTATTCTCATCCCCCTGCCTCATTCTTCCGGGACTGGCAGGTACTGAGGGGCGTTTCCGGCCTTTTTCTTGTTGAAACAGATCTTGCAACCTATAAAACATTATATTGTTATTACGTGCATTATTTGCCTATAAAAAAAAATAAATAAAAATAGATTAGTATTTTAGGCCATCTTAATTAAATCACAAGACAGAGATGGGTAAGTCACAAGGGAGATATTCTAAGTGATCCGCCTTCTATCAAAGGGTATTTGCTTACAGTGGCAAGAAATAAAGGAACCCTTTGGAATTACCTGGTTTTCTGCATCTAAGTCACAAGTATAGACAAACACAATGTGATTTAGCTAATAAAACAAAAAAAAATATTTAAATTTCTTCATTGAACACATCCATTAAACATTCACAGTGCTGGTGTAAAACGTAAGTGAACCCTGTAGCAGCAGATCTGCACAACATTCAGGGGGAATTTTAGGCCATTCTTCCTCGCAGAACTGCTCAGCCATATTCTTAGGACGTCTGGTGTGAATGTCTCTCTTGAGGTCATTCCACAGCATCTCTAACGGGTTAAGGTCTGGGCTCTAACTGGGCCACTCCAAAAAGTGGATTTTGTTCTGTTTAAACCATTCTGTAGTGGATTTACTTAAATTTTAGAGTCACTGTCCTGCTGTATTACAAAACCTCTACTGAGCTTCAGCTGGCCGACTGCCACCAGTGTTCCCTCTAAACTGTGCGCGCGCACATAACTTTTTGAGGGAGCGCACACGTCCTAACATTGTGCGCACAGTACCTAACGGGAACTGGGGGGGGCGGGCAGTCCGTCCAGGGTGCCGTCTAGGGTGACGCTGGCACTCCTCCAGAGACGGACAGTAATGTCCGCCGCTGGAGGAGCAAGCTCGGTTGGGGAGATCAAAAATCTCACCCCAATCGGCTTAAAATCAATCAAGGGAGCGGAAGGTCTGTTAATGCAGAACTCCGATCCTGCGCCCTTGCGATGCGCGCGGCAACTGATGCTGTGCGTCGGGATTTCATGTCAGATCCCGGCACACAGCACTGAAGCCACGCCCACCTTTACTGCAACGGAAGGACAGGACACAGAAGAAGAGGCAAGAGGAAGAACGAAGAGGAGGAGGAAAAGTAACAGAGGAAAGGTAGGAAAACATTAAGTGAGATTAGTAAGTGTGATGGGTGTTATGCTGTAGTTTATGCTGAATGTTTGTGAATGAGTGTGTGTGTGATAGCATGGATGTGTAAGTGGGGGGGTAGCATGGCATAGGGAGGCTGTAATCACATTAATATGATGCCCAGGTTCCAGCATGTACTGGCTGCCTGGGCATGATAGGAGTGTGATTTGCCTCAATTTATAATGATAGCAGTTATGGCTGTACCACCGTCAGTGCGTTCCTCAGTAAATAATGATAGCAGTTATGTTGCAACACCGTCAATGTGTGCCTCAGTATATAGTGATAGGTGTTATGCTGTACCCCAGTCAATGTGTGCCTCAGTATATAGTGATAGGTGTTATATGCTGTACCCCTGTCAATGGTTGCCTAACGACAGAAGCTATGCAGTTTTTCCCAATAAAAAATTATATATATATATACACATATACACACACACACACACACACACACACACACACACACACACACCATATTGGCTCGAATATAGGCCGCACTTTTTTCCCCCACTTACTCCCCGATACGCTCAGACAGCCTCCCCTGCCAGCACTTTCCATGGGGGGGGGGGTGCCGCCACGGGAGGTTGTCTAAGCGCATCGTGCGGATGGTCCGCACGATGCGTTTTACCTCTGCCCCCAAGACTTACCAGAGGAGACTCCCGGGTGTCTTGCGGGGCCGGCGGGGGACATCTACGCAATACGCGTACACAACTTCCGGTGCCGGCACATCAGCTGAGTGCCGGCACCGGAAGTTGTGTACGCGTATTGCGTAGATGTCCCCCGCCAGCCCCGCAAGACACCCGGGAGTCTCCTCTGGTAAGTCGGGGGGGGCAGAGTGGCAGCATATCTCGGGGGGGGAGGACAGTGGCAGCATATCTCGAGGGGGGAGGAGGACAGTGGCAGCATATCTCGAGGGGGGAGGAGGACAGTGGCAGCATATCTCGGGGGGGAGGAGGACAGTGGCAGCATATCTCGGGAGGGGGAGACAGAGTGGCAGCATGGTTTTTTGGTGCTTTTTTTTAAAAAAAAAACTTTTTCTTTAAAAAAGCACCAAACTTTTAGGGTGCGGCCTATATACGGGGGCGGCCTATATCCGAGCCAATACGGTACATACATACACACATATATATATATATATATTGATCCTTTATGCAGCCCGGAGCCCCCGCTCGTGATTCACTCATAATTAACTTTTGCGGTGAGAATTTCACCTTTAAAATAGACCATGGAGTCAAAAGGGTTGGAAATATATAGCTCCCCCCTTGCAATGTGATTTTTTTTTCCGCTCCACCTACTTCGCTTTATATGGACTGTAGAAGCATATTGTGCGCACAAAATTTTGGCTATGGGAAAAATTTTGCACAACAGAAATTTTCTGCGCACACCACCCAAGAAAAATGAGAGGAAACATTGACTGCCACCCTAACATTATCCTGCGTGATACCTTGATAAACTTGGGAATTAATCGCAAAACAGCCCCAAATCATAATGCTTTCTCCACTGCACTTCATGTTGGTATGTGGTGCCCTATTTTATGCCATACGTAGAGCTGTGTGTTCTTCACTAACAATTCAACCTTAGTTACATCAGCTGTGGAGTGTCAAAGTGATCTTTGGCAAAATTTCAGGTGTACATCAATGTTTTATTGGAGAGAAGTGGCTTCCCCTGTGGCGTCTTGTCGTGGACTCCATGTCAGTTCAATGTTTTGCATATGGTAAACCCATGAACATGAGATGTTAACCAGTTCCAATGATTCCTTCAAGCTTTTAGCTGTTATTCTAGGGTTATTTTATTACCTCATTGAGCATTTTGCCATGTGCCCTTGGAGTCCTCTTGGACGCCCACTTCCAATGGAGCATTGCCACAATATTAAATTATCCCCATTTATAAACAATTTTTCTAACTGTGGACTGATGAATATGTAAACTTTTCCTTTCCAACTGTATGAAAAATCAACAATATCAACAATTCTTGATTGGTCTTCTAAGATTTCTTTTTTGAGGCATGGTTCACATTAGCAGCGGCACCTTGAGAATAGCAAACTCAAAAGGTTTGCTAACACCTGGCTCCAATTAGCCTTTGTTGAAGTCATGAGCCCAGGGGTTCACAAGCTTTTTCCAACCCACACTGTGAATGTTTGAATGATCTATAATACAATCATTTGTGTGTTATTATTGTAACCTAGATAAGGATCATATGTTTTAAGTCAAATTTATACATAAATGCACTTCTTCTTGCCGCTGTAAGTGAACAATAAAATGAACTTTACTGGAGTTCAATCAAACTTACTGCACACTAGGACAGTTATCTTTTAAAGACACTTTGTGTTTAACCTTTTGAATATGAAAATCAGCATATTTGCTAGCATTGTTCAAACATGCAACGCGATTGAAGTGTATTTTATCAACTTGCTCTCCACAATACTGCATTAATGTACTGAGCATCACAGCTTCTCTGTCCACGAACACATATATATATGCTATGGATGCTCTGTTCAGAGAAATTATTGAGCCAGGACCAAGCGATAGCAACATAAGTCATTGTAATTGACGGTTAGCCTAATGTACCTTGTTGTGCAGCTGTTTTACTTTTTGTAACCTAACCCTGTGATATGGGAAGTTCTTCCATTGCAAAGAGACAGGAATTCTGCCATAATACATACTAGAGAGTACAGATAATGGTTTATCTAAGCAGATCAGCACTTTAATGGTCCAAGCTAGGTTCTACAAGAAACTATTCCATCTCCCCAGGTTCCTATTTAAAACATTCTTCCCTCCCAACATCCCTCTTTCCAAGGAGCTCAGAATAACCTCTGAAAACATATAAGGCACAGCAGGCACAGCATGGAGGGACTGGGACATTCCCTGCGAAGGGCTGAAGGCTCATGGTCAGGAAATGGTGAGAGAAGTGGGTTGGTAGTTGGTGACAGTAGCCTACCGTGGTGGTGAAAAACATTGCAGAGCAGTGCGGGGAGAAGAGAGGCGAGGAAGGAGAATGAGAGAAAGGGGAAGAAAGGGCTGAGAAAAAGGTGGGATAGAAAGGGAGAGAGGTTTTGATAGAGGGAAGAGGGAGAGAGGAGAGCTAAAACATTTTTAGGTGCCTGATCTGGATGCAAGATATATAGGCTAGGATCTATAAACAGCAGAAATGTGTTTTTGTAAACAAAATAAAAGAAAATACATAACATTTGAAAAGCCTTACTCTGCTACAAACTTAAATATGAAAAGGTCACCAAGACCCAGGAAAAACTGCAGCCTAGATGTGGACTGCTAATGGTACTTGTGAATTTTAAGGCAAGACAGGAGGCTTCCTATTTTGCATTACTTCCTTTACTCTCACAGTAGCAGCAAAGAAAGAGTTAACATCATAAGTGGAAACATCCAATAGAAAACATTACATAGCAGGTATATAAACCCCTAAGCCATCCTCCTCTTCCTCTTTCTTTGCTGCTCACCGTAGCTGCAGGTCAGTCCTCTTCCTTTTGTCAAAAAAGAGTTACTTATATTTTTTCTTTTCACATTCGTATCTATATTTATTATCGATTTATCGTTGCTTTGTTTTGGTGTTCGTAGTGTATTGCTTGTGTTTATTTTGTCCGGTTCCGCGGACTTTAATTCTGGTCTGGGGAGATATTCCTTCCCCCTTCCCTCCCGGTCTCCGGATCCCTGGGTCTCCGGGTCTACCCGGTCCCCGGGTTTCCCGGCTTTTTCCCCGGGGGTTTTTCCTCCACTCTCTGGGATCTCTTTTCTTCTCTGTTGCCTCTGCCGAATTTTTCTCTCGGCTTTCCCACTTTCTCTCCCCGCTGTCTTTCTTATTTCTTACCTTTTCGGTTCTCTGCTATCTCCGTTTTTCTTTACCATAGTTTTTTCTTCAGGTTCGCTCGCGTTTCGCGGGCTTTCCAGTCTGCTTGTGCGGTCTCGCCGCCATTTTGGTTGGACGGCGAGGTCTCGCGTAACGAGATTTCAGCCGCCATCTTTGTCCTCCCTCTACCTCACGTGCGGCGGCCATGTTACTGCTCCCATAGAGCTTTTTTCACTGTCGGCCGTTTTTTCGGTATTGCGGCCGGGTCTCACAGCCCTCTGGTGAGCTCCGGTCGCAATTTTCTGTCCATTCATCTAGTTTTTTCGCGTTTTTTCTTTCCTTTGTCTCCACTTCGGGTGCACTACCTTTATTTTATTATTTACAGGTTTGTTTTTTTTTGTTTTTTTTATTTCTTTTCAGTACATAATTAGCAGACTAACTCTATTCTGTAGTGTCTTTATGCTGTTTGGGGGATTTCAAAATAGGCTATAAATCCCAGGCTGAGCACCTGTGGATGATCTACCACAGATATATATATATATATATATTAGAGTGCCTTTTGTTTCCACTTACCTGCCCTTACTTTGCCCTCTCTTTTTCTCTACAGACAATATGTCTCAAGAAAACATGCCTTCCCAAGATGCCTTTATGGCCTGGTTGGAATCTAAATTCTCTACTTCGGTAGAGTCATTCTTTTCTAAATTGTCTGCCAATCTTCCTAACCAAGGGCATCCCCCTGTCCCGTCGGGCCCTACTAATGCCCCTTCAGACTCTGAATCCGATAAATCGGAAGGGGAGGCTTCCGGTTCTAAACGCCCCTGGAAGGGCAGCAGTGTATCTGCGGGCAAGGGCAAAGCTCCCGCTAAACGCCCTAAAACCTCTGGCACTCCTAATGAACCACTGTCTATAGTGGATGAATGGCAGACAGATTCCTCCATTGGATCTGACATATCTGTTAATCTGGCCTCGTCCAGAGATGTTGACTCCGGGTTCGTCTGTGAGTATTTGGTGGATGAGCCCCACCTTGCCGATCTCCGTCAATCCCATACAGCCTCCACGTCCACCGACCTTCCGGTCCTGGACCCTACTGGGTCTTCTATGTTTGACCCCACTACCATGCGCCACCCTAGGGCCACAGAATGGGCTCCCCCAGAGCATATCGCTCTATACCTCCATAAATGGCTCAGAAAGTCACTTCCTAAGGAGGTTCGCAATAAACTTAGAGCCGAATGTCCCCGGCCATGCATCCCGGACAAGGTGGCCCTTACTCCAGAGTTTGATCCCAATGTGGTCGCTCTCCTTTCGGCACAAAAAGACCCTAGACGGGGTTTGGAACAAGGCTTAAAGTCTGCTCAGGATAAAGTCCTGGATATGGTAGGGCCTGTCACCCAAATCCTTTCCCTAGCAGACAGGGCATTTTTGCGAAACACTCCCCTAGACCCCAAAGTTATAAGTGATTGGGCCCTTCGCGTAGTTTGCCTCCTGGGGAACGCCAACGTCTCCATTGCTACGGAGCGTCGTAAGGCGGCCTTGCTGCGCATGGACCCCCGCCTGGCTGAATTAGGCACTAAAGATTTAGGAGCGGCCGCTAACGGCTTGCTTTTTGGGGATGCGTTTGTGAAAGAACTTAATCGCCACGTGTCTCTCATGACATCATGGAACAAGGCTAAGCTTTCCATGAAGAAGGTTTTCCAACCGAACCTTCGTTTTTCCGGGAGGGCTGGACGACCGAGGGGCCGGGCCGCCAGCCGCACTTCATCCCAAGGCCTCCGGAACTTCCCGCAGCCACAGTCTTCGTTCAGACCACACTACCACCAGAGACCCTTCTCAACTCGTGGAGGTTACAGAGGCAGAGGTGCTCAGGGATTTCCCAGAGGGCGCTCCGGCTTTGGTAAGTCAGACTGTTTCTTATCCTTCTTTCCCTCTGCGGGTTGGAGGTCGTATATCCCATTTTTTCCACAACTGGGTGTGGATTTCATCCGACCCTTGGATCCTCCAAACGGTCCAGGGTTTCCAGATAGATTTTGTCTCTCCCCCCTTTCAGATACGCAGCCCTCGTCCTGCCTTCCGATCCGCGGCCGATCAGGCGCTTATAGTGAAGGAGCTCCGGGCCTTGCGCGACAAGGGAGCCATTCAGCGAGCCCCCGGTCCCATAGGTTTCCTCAGCTCCATTTTCCTGGTGCGCAAACGCACCGGCGACTTTCGCCCTGTGATAAATCTGCGGTCCCTCAATGCATTCGTGGTCTATCGCCACTTCAAAATGGAGGGCATCCATCTCCTCAGAGACCTTATGTCGGAGGGCGATTGGTTCACCAGGTTGGACCTTACAGACGCTTACCTCTCCGTCCCTATCCATTCGGATCACAGGCGTTTTCTCCAATTCCGCTGGGGCAGACAGATTTGGCAGTTCAAGGCCCTTCCATTCGGTCTCAGTTCAGCCCCATGGTGCTTTACCAAGCTCCTGAAGCCGGTCATGGCTTTCTTCAGATCCAGGGGTGTCAGGTGCATAGTTTACCTGGACGACATCCTGTTATTTTCGGGTTGCCGAGAGACTCTTCTCTCGCAGACAGATTTTGTCGTTCAGACTCTTCACGAGCTCGGCTTTATTGTAAATACCCTAAAGTCAGAGCTAATCCCGAGTCAACGTATTCTTTTTCTAGGCTTCGAGATAGACTCGCAAGCGGCTATGCTTCGCCTTCCACGACCAAAAATAGTATCCATTCGGAAGGAAATTCGAGCTCTCCTCCGCCGAGACTTTTGCTCACTTCGTCTCCTGGCTCGGGTGGTGGGTCTTCTCTCGTCATCCATTCAAGCGATATTTCCCGCCCCTCTCCACTATCGGGCGCTTCAACGCCTCAAAGCCCACCACTTACGGAAGATACCTTCTTACGACCAGGTGATCCGGCTAACGCAGGAGGTGCGTCTCGAGCTGCTCTGGTGGCTCCGCCACATGGAGGCATGGAACGGTCGGGCGATTTTCGGTTCTCAACCGGACTTCGTTCTCGAATCCGATGCCAGTCTACTGGGATGGGGCACCGCCTACGACTCAGAGGCGACCGGAGGTCGTTGGTCTCTGGAGGAGCGCTCACTCCATATCAACTGTTTGGAGCTGATTGCAGGTTCCTTCGCGATCCGGAGCCTGGCCAAGGACCGCTCAGACTGCTGTCTCCTCCTCCGGATGGACAACTTTTCAGCAGTCCGCTATATCAACCGCCTGGGGGGCACGCACTCCAAGCGCCTCACGGAGGTAACGAAGGATATCTTCGAATTTTGCCTGGCTCGCAATATCACCCTTCAGGCGGAATATCTCCCGGGCGTCGAGAACCTTCTAGCGGATTGGTTCTCTCGACATTGGCGGGATGGAGGCTCCACGGGCAAGTCTTCCAGGACCTCCAGCGTCGGAGGGGACCGTTTCGTCTGGACTTGTTCGCGTCCAGGACGAATCGTCAGACGCAGGATTTCTACAGCTGGCTCCCGGATCCAGAAGCTCTGGCGACGGACGCCTTCATGCAGGTGTGGCCTCCCTGGGGCGCGTATGCGTTTCCTCCTTTCGCCCTCATTCCAAGAGTCCTCCACCACTTACGTCGCAGCAGCGGCTCGCTGGTCCTGGTGACCCCCCTCTGGCATGCGCAGCAGTGGTTCCCAGCTCTGTTACAACTGTCGGTGCGGGACCCTCTGGCGCTTCCGTCTTTCCCTTCTCTCCTGTCGGGCTCGGACGGTCAACTTCATCCTCTCATCCAAGAGGGTCGTCTTCTCCTGGTAGCGTGGACAATCTCGGGGGACCCAGAGCAGGCTCGGGCCTATCGGACGCGGCTCAATCCTTGCTGCGCGAATCTTGGGCTCCAGGTACCCGAAAGTCGTACCGGGCAGCTTGGCGAAATTGGGCTGCTTGGTGTGTGGGACGGCAAGTGGATCCCCATTCAGCCTCTTTAGATTTTGTTCTCAATTTTCTGGCTGAGTTGTTTTCTTCGGGAAAATCGTACCGTACTATTAATGTTTTCCGGTCTGCCATTTCAGGCGGTCATGTAGGCATCTCAGGTGAGCCGGTTGGTAAGGCTCCTCTGGTCTGCCGCTTGCTCCGTGGCATTCGTTTATCTCGTCCCCCGGCACCTCGCTATACTTCTCTGTGGGATGTTGCCGTGGTGCTCAATTTTCTGCGCGCCTGGCCGGACAACGAGTCTCTCTCTCTACGTCAATTGTCGGCGAAGCTTACCCTCCTGTTGTGTCTTCTTTCTTTTCGTAGGGTTTCAGACGTCAAGGCTCTTGATACCCACGCCGCTTCTTTTTCCCCGGAGGGTCTGGTGTTCCAGATTCGTAGGAGAACTAAAACTTTTTCCTCGTCTGTCTCCTACCCTTATTTCCTGGATGACCCTAAGATCTGTGTGGCCAGATGTGTTCAGTCGTACTTGTCTCGCTCTGCTATGGTACGTCCTCCTTCGGTGTCCCAACTTCTCATTTCTTATGTTAAGCCGTTTAAGGCCGTCTCGTCCCCGACTTTAACCCGTTGGGTCCGTTGGCTCCTATCTCTGGCAGGAGTTGATGCTTGTTTTGGGGCTCATTCGGTTCGGGGCGCCGCTGCATCTTGCGCCCTCCGGTCTGGGGCAGCGCTAGATGATATCCTCAGGGCGGCGGATTGGTCCCGGGCTTCCACATTCCGGGAATTTTACTTTCGCCCGGTGTCTTCCGCGGCGGTGGCTTTAGTTACAGGCGTTAAAAATGCAAAATAGGAAGCCTCCTGTCTTGCCTTAAAATTGGAAATTATTCTAGCCTTGGTGCACGAATAATTATAATTTTAATAAAGACAGGAGGCGAGTATTTTCCCTCCCGTCCCTTCCCTAATCTGGTAAATTGGTGGGTTTTTCTTGTTTTTTTTGTGCATATTTCTCTATGATTTAGTGTGCTCATTTTACTGCTATTTGAGGATCTGTTGATTCTTCATGTTATTTTGTGCTATTATCCTGTACATTTGGAATCTGGTCCTGTTACGTTTTCTCTTTTCTTTCAGCGTGAACTCACCGCCATGTGTTAGCGGTTCCGCTGCCCGTGTTTGAGCTCGGTTAGCTCCATTTGGTGTGATGTCACTGCTTCTTGGAGGAGTCTGGTTCCAGTTCCGTTCGGTGTTCGGGTTGATCTCTGAGTGGGTCGTCGAGTTTTGATGGACATTTCTTCAGTCCGGTTCACAGCGACGAAAGAGGAAGATGGCTTAGGGGTTTATATACCTGCTATGTAATGTTTTCTATTGGATGTTTCCACTTATGATGTTAACTCTTTCTTTGCTGCTACTGTGAGAGTAAAGGAAGTAATGCAAAATACTCGCCTCCTGTCTTTATTAAAATTATAATTATTCGTGCACCAAGGCTAGAATAATTTCCAATTATCCATGAATACACTAGGGGGTGCCCAGATAATACACAAGTATAGGTGGTGTCCTGATAATACACAGATAATAATAAAAATAATAATAAAGTACCGATTTAATTTTAAGGACAAAAACTTCACACATACAGCATCAAGGTTCAAAACAAAAGATGCCCATTTGCAGCAATTTGTGACCTTCACACCACATCATAGATAGTAGTATAATGTTAAATGTTTGTATATGAGCTACAAAAATCTATACATAACAGAAAATGCATAGAATTATTTTTAACAGGTTTCGGGAATGTATTCTCAGGCTGCAGTCTAAGGGCAGCATTCAGAACATATAAAGCGTTTTCAGAAGTAAACAATTAGCCACTGGCATGAAGCTAAAAGGGCAGTATTTCCCGACTGATTAATAGTTTTAAAATGCTTGGGTGAAAAGGTGAACACACAGACATGAATTAATTTATCTTGACAACGATGATGGATTTCTGGCATTCACCAGCTTGCAGCTAGTGAGATCATTTGTAAGTAGACTGGAGCACATTACGATTATCTACATTCATGTCATGTTTCACACACTGTTGAGGAAAACCGCAGTTAGAGCCACAAGGTGTAGAACTTTGATAAGAATATAATTGCACTAACCTGTTGTTCCAAGCCTGCAGCATCTCACACAATGACTGTTTCTTAGCTATCATTGACTCAAAGACAGACTGGAGTTGTTGAGGGGTATCCAAGTTGGTGGAGAGCATTCTTGCCTGGAGCTTCTCAATCCAATTACGGAAATCTACCTCCTCCATCTAGAAAAATACAAGTGCAAACCAAAACATGAAATTACACGACCGGTCTCTCTGGCATATTATTATCCTCATTACTATATCTAAAAAACAAACCACTGTTACGGCAGCATTGCAAACGTTGGAAGCTGACCCTGTTGCCTCCTCCGTGTTTGCCACACTGGTAAATAATCTAAACAAGGCAAGAGAGCCATATCAAAGCGTTTTAGTTGTCAATTTATGATCAAAATGATTATGTAGAAGCTTCTCTGTATTGGTGCTGTAGTAAACCAAGAAATCCTCATCAATAGTTCATCAAGAACAGTCCTTTATAACCTGGTGCTTTTCATGGTGGCATGAATTATCCACTGACTAACTGATGTACACGTGTGCTATCCTGGTTATTTTTACATATCAAGGTGGGCTATATTTAGAAAGGACACATTCTGCCCTAAGTTAAATATTTCCCCATTACTATTGTTCTTATTTTCATTTTTGCGCAAAGTACACATTGATTTATTACCTGCAAAGCGTCATGCGCGACCTTTGAATCATAATTATGTACCCTCAGAGAAACCATGGTCTTTGATTAAATTTGTTCTACACGCAAAATGTAGAAGGCCAGGGTTCGTATGGTTTCTGCTGCCTTTGATTTTTGCTTTTAAGGCACTAAACGAGCACTACGTTCTATATAAATTTACCGTTGTGATTATTTTCTCCAGGAAAAGGTTTGAAAGACGCTCTTTTAGATAACTGTATTCAGTATAACTGCACATCCTGTTTTTTATAGTTGGTTAAATATGTACATGGTAGAAAAAAAAATTTGGGGGGTTCAAAACGTAATAATGTGACGTTGTTTGATGTAACTCTGCGTATGGTAAGTAGTAGCTAGCAATGGGATCTAGATCTAATGTGAATCACTGGAAATTGTGTTTGTGTAATTGCCTGTATTCATAACTATGTCACTTTTATAGCTGGCTAACATTTATTTGTATTCCAGTTGTCTTCCGACAACAGAATACATTTCCATCATGCGCTGTTTTAATTAACGAATCTCTCACCTCCTTCTGTGCAAAAAGGTCTTCCATCTTCTCTTCCCTCGTCTTGCTAAATGTATCTGTCTTTAGGGAAGTAAGGCGATCATCCACTGCGATATACACTTGTGTCACCCTGCAAAATATATCCAAAAATTAGAAAGCCATAAATTAAAAATGAAGTTCTAGAGGGCATTTTGAGAATGATGTTAACCTTTGAAGTTTGACATTTTCAGCATCAAAATGATTGCGCCCATGGGACTCAGTAAAAAAAGTGTACTAAGGCAAAATTCCATATTTTAAAACTTATATTTCAAAAATGTCAGCGATAGCCTTATACAATACTGGGTAAAGAAAGCAATTAATCTGAATTCCACAAAAAAGTTAAAAAGATTTAAAATGCTAAAATGATTTCCTTCGTAATTTAGGCAGGAGACAATTGTGGGGGGGGGGGATGCCAATGCCCATAGCTTCCTGAACAATCAATGTAAAAAACAGGAAAGTATGCTTCATGCCACTGATTGGCTGCTTTAAAAAGCCAATGGGTAGCAGGAAAGCGTTCCCATTGATTGCTTTCTGTGCATGCACACAAGGGGGGGGGGGTTTAGCCAAATCATCTCCCGAAACAGTCAGCGAGCCAGTCTTGGAACTAACTGGCAGCAAGAAGATCACGTGGCAGGAGAAGTGTTCAGCCAAACACATGCCTTGTGCGTCAAAATAACTTGGTGGTGGGGAAAGGGGCGAATGTGCGTGCTGCCATTGGTTAATAGGACAACGTAGAATCTCAGTTCATCAAGTGAACTTAAACGTGTATGGGTTTTGTGAATTTCTGTTTTATTTTATACCATATTGCATTTTTTCCCGGATGTAGTACTTCAGATCAGTGTATACATGAGATCAAAATGTTGGGTTCATAAAGCAGCTGTGGAGTATCATATACAAGAAAATCAAGCAAGCTTGTGATAGATATTAGGCTACATTCAAAGTTATGGGGGGGTTGTTTTTTTTTTTTTAAAGTGCTAATAAGGGGCAGTCCTTAATTAGTTTGAAAATGCACAGTGTTTCCAAACTAATTAAGTTTCCAATCACCCTTTTTGCAGCATTATATGGAAAATAAGGGTAAAGGGAAACAAGGTCATATTTTTCTGGCAAAAAAAGCCAATGCTAAATTGAGGTCTCGGCGGCTCCATGTAACTACACGAACTTCTAGAACGCATCCATCTTGCTCCCCACTTCTGGTGATCTGGACTAAAGACAGCTGCTTGGAGTAGCATGAAATCGGAGGTATAATAATTTGCGCCCAAGTACAATATGCATGCCTTATGTACTAGGTAGCTAAATAAAGGGAAAACCACTTGCATATTATACATGAGATCTTACAATAATTAATAGATTCATTCAGGTCAATATTCAGCTTTTGTCTACTTATTTTTATCATGTCACCAGTGGATACTTTTCTAGTAACTATGCAGTAATATTGTTTGCAGGAATTTTGCTAGTGATGGCAATATGTCTTAGAACCACAATAAGTGTCAAAGTACATTACTTTATGAAAGAACCCACACAATTTTCTTTTATACTGCAGTGTTTTCTTTTTGTTAACGTATCGGCATTCCTTTACTGAAAACAAATTGAAGGTTATCGTTCCATTATAATGCCCAGCCTTGAAAACAACTATATATCAGCTTATAATTCCTCTATTTAGCATGAATTGAAAATTCAATAGTATTTGTCACTAAATTAACCTTAAAAACATGTATATAAGCTCAAGTGTTCTGAACATGTTTCAGCAAGCTACTTTTAAACATGTGTAAAAGACTACAATTATTAGAGACAGATAAAAAGTGCAGATTATAAATGTTTTAACCCCTTAATGACAAATGGGTACAGGCTCAAAATGCATTGTTTTCAATGGGTTTAGGGACCGCCCATTGTCCTTAAGGGGTTAAAAAATGCCATGTGTATGTTTAACAAACATTATTACCACCGAGATGTATTTGCTATACTAAGAACAGTTTTAGGTGGTATTTTGTTCCTGGAAGAAACACAGACCTAAGCCTTCATGTATATCTCAGCGCAGAATACTTACTTTAGAGAGAAGTCCTTCAGATCCTGCAGGACTAATACTTTTGATGGAGTGTGTTGCTTTATATAGATTTTAGGCATTGGGACACACACTTCAAGAAGTCTGATGGAAGAGTAACTAGAAAAAGATAATAGAATGATATTTTGTTAGTTCACCTCAACTTGGTTAATGTTTGATCTGCTGGTTTCCCAGTGGTTATTAGTCCAGAGAGCCTCTGTAAGGAAGTTGGGAAGAGAAGCGAGAGGACATCAAGACAGGGAATTACTAACGCTGGCTTTGCCACAGGTGCTGCTGATAGCGGTTTCCATTAGGTTCTAACCTACAGATCTCCGCTTGTCCTAATGTGCAAAAAAACCCATAACCTATAACCTATAAGTAGCTTCAGGTAAATAACTTTATGCTGCAAGGTTGACTGTTCCCTTATATGCTACCTGTTATGGGACAATAATAAAGTATGGTTCTATTGGTTCAGCTGATAAACATTGTCAACTGAATCTTTACCTGAATGAGGCAACCATCTGGTTATAAGAGAAATACTGGTGGTAGTTATGGTGTATTGAGTGGCCACAGGGCTCAGCATTAGCTCTCCGGGTGTACTGGTTCCCATAGAACCGGAGTTCCAAATACTTTGCGAATGACATGGACCAGGAGTCATTGGACAGAGGCACCACTGGAGTCACCTGGGAAAAAACATACATACACCTGTGAATAAACTAATTTGAGGGAGAGACATGTTTCTAACTTTAAATTATTTTGCTCGATTGTAAGACAAGGTTTTTTTCAGTGCAAATGCTCTGAAAAATACTCATCTTACATTCAAGGCCGTCTTATAATCAGACCTCAAATAAAGGTCTGACTACAAGACTAAGATCCAGATCCCCTGCAGCGCTGCAGGGGACCTGGATCCTCCTCTCTGGCACCCAGTGGACACCTGCACAATGCGTGCAGAGAACCTCCACTGCTGCCGGCAATTCTGCTTGGGCTTCTATGACAGAGCGTCTGCGTGACATGAACTTCCGGTGCTCCACCACAGAAGCCCCGGCGGAAGTACCGGCCAGCAGCAAAGGTTGTTCAAGCGCATCGCACAGACGTTCTCCGGCTGCCAGAGAGTTGCAACAAGAGAGCAAAAGGTTTTATTATAATGTTGTAGTCAACAGCCAAGACGTGGAATCGATACAGTACTGACTATTGCGCACGAGGAAGAGATAAACCATGTCTGTTTAGAGGAATCTAACAATTATTTCATCAACATATAGAACAGGGCATCAGGTTTCTTAAACAATACCTGTTGGCAGATTCGGCACCAGGAGTATGTGAGGATGGTGTGTTGGTACCCAGGCACCGGGGACTCCAGCTCCTTTAAAATGATCTGAACGCAGCCATTACCATGTACAAAGCGCCGGATGTGGTGTACCATCGGAGTGTCACAGTACACACTGGGGCACTGATAAGAAGGTCTAGACAAAGAAGAAACGATTCCAGCAGTATTTAGCTACATTCCGCTTTGTTATTGTATATCGATCAGTTCTACATCATTCTATAGGAGGTCATGAAACATACAAACTAAATTATAATATTATATATTATTCATATATCCAAGCAGTGAGGATATCAGAAACGGTAAACCCCATTAGATCCCCCACCCGGTCTGATCAAGAAGAGAGAGTTTGCCCAGTCTACAGATACCACAGAACAAGTGTCCTCCACCTATCACTTAATACATACCCTAGATGTAGATGTAGATGTAGATGTGCCCCCATGTGAAAAGCAAGCTACAACTAACTCAAGAGGCCTATCCAGTTAACACAGTACTCCCTAAATGTCCAGGGGACTTCCATATTGTTCCTGTTCAGTAGAACTGCTACTAACAGCACGTGTACATATTTATTTTTTCACAGCAAATAAGAGCTGGTAGTATCTCTTTAAAGAAGCACTCACCGAAAACAATATCTCTCCAAGAATACTCCTAGTGTCAGGTCATTTTTACCATAGAACTCCATAGTTACAATCCTAAATAAAACAAAGTACAAACATCAAGACTATGAGCATTTTTGTAGGGTCAGTTCGGAGTCTGAAGCAATGCTGGCAGTAACACCAAGTCAACTTCACGTTTGATGAAACACTAGTAAGAAATTAAGGAATGGCATATAAATCAAAAACGCGAATTAACCTAAAATATAAATTAGTCCAAAATTATTTATTGTGTGCAAGCCTGCCAGATATTACAGAAGATTCCACCGGGCAGAACAACACTTCGATGAAACATATATATTTCTGAATCAATATTCTCAGGAACATTCGAAAAGGCTGTACTTTCTTTTACTCAAGACCGCACAAAACTATTTAGTAGCTTTAGGTTGGGGTGTTGAAAGCTACAAAAGACAGGTATTATCAAAAATGCCATTGATGTGATATTTTAGTTCAATCACATTGCTACCAATATAACATACTTAGTGAGCAACGGAGCAAGAAGGGGGCTCATTCTTTATTAAAATGAGTTGATCAATTAATATTACCACTGTCTGGCTCCACCGAGCTTAGCCAGCCATACACTCCATGCCCGGGTGTCCTAACAACTGCTTCGCTACTCCTAGATGGCAGCATCATATAGCACTTACCACGGACTGACACAGGCACTAGGAGCATTGCTAGACTGGGACGAGCTGCTGCTGAAGAGGACGCAGAGCCTTTGGTGGTTTATTGGATTCAGGCAGTCAATCTGGAACAAAAAGCAGGAACAACTTCACTTGGGTGTAGGCAGAAGGCCCAGAGCACCATTGTATTTTGCGTTAAAACTACAACATAAAGTTATGATAATAATAATACCATATCACATGACTCAATAGGTATATGTGGATGTCAAGAGCCAGACAAATTTAGAAACAGGCTTGATTTTTTTTTTAACCAGAAAGAGGTAAGCCCTCCGAGAACACAAATTATCAGTAGCCAGGTGTAAAAATTTGTCAAGGCCTTTTGTAACATCTAAAAAAAACTATTATTTGATAACATTTTTCACATATTAGCACCTGTTTCACTCTTCTGTTTAGCTTTTATGTCAGTTGAAAAGTTATGGAAATGCACAGGAATCAGTTTATACATTTTACAGACACCACACTAAAATGGGTACCTAGGTACTTTTGTATCTCTTAACAACTGTACATCTGAACTGATACTACTATGCATAGTTGTTTTGTATGTTTTTATTTATTGACATTAAGGAAATATCTAGGTTTTTAGAAAAGCAAATACCGAAGAGGTCCCTTATGTATGAGGTGTTATGTACCTTAGAGTTTATGGACATCTCATTCTGAAGAAGACCTTTATCATCTTCTGACTCGTTCTTGGCTTCATTTTTACTAGAGGAACCACTGGGCGCGTCCTTGGTCTGCACAAACGGGTCCATATCCTTCTGACGTATCCTGCCACCCCTAGCTCGATAGTCAGCTAGAATCCGGGCCAAGTTCTGGCTGTCACCCAAATGCTCAGCAATTCTGGTGCTCAGCAGCTCATGAGATGGTAGCACCTCAATAGCTCTTCCATTGACACTGCCGTTCATTCCTTTCATGCTGGAGAGTTCACGCAATAACTGCTTTTTTCTCCTACTTTCCACATCTTTCATTTCTTTGTTGATTAGAGGAGACATATAAACCACATCAGGAAAATAATCCCTTGTGGGGCATTTCATACCCTTTTCTGTTAACAAAAAAGGCTCTCTGAAAGAAATAATTGGAGAGATACACAGAATCACATCTTTCAGCTCCTGTTTAAAAGACACGGAATGCATTTTCAGCCTGTCATCTGAAGAAGTGACTTCTTCTGTGATATATAATCCAGTATCATCTTGTAAAGGATCTCTGAAAAGCCTTAACGGACTCTTTGGCTCCAGAACATGTTCTACTTGCTGTTGTGGGTCTTCATCTTGTGTAATCCCGGGTATGTGGCACATCTGGGTCAAAAGTCCTGGCTCAATTGATACAGAGGACAGCAGTGATGATGATGATGATGATAAAACTACAAGAGGATCCTGCTGTGTCAATGAAGCCTGGTCATGATTTTTAATCTGAAATTCCCCAGGCTCGTCAAACCCTGATTTTTGTTCCCCAAAGTCTATATCGTCAGCAGATTTGGGCTCAGACATTATATGCAATCTCTCTGACGACATGTCAGAATCCCAGGTGATGCCGCTGCAATCCTCTCCATTAAATAAGTCTTTCTGACTGCTGTCTCCCTCATAGCTTTCAATAAGAGAATGGAAGGAGCTGCTTTTGGGCAGTGTCGGCGGCATGGCAAACTCATCCATAAGAAAGGAAATTTCCAGCTGAGAATGATATGCAGCATAGACCATAAAGATGATTATTTCCTTTACACGAGACAACTCATATTCAGATGCTCCACGTAGCTTAATGGTGCAGCCCAAATGCGCCGGACATCCTTCAAAGAACATGAGTGTTTTTGATTCATCTGTAAAACAACCAAGAAACAAATGCAAATTACAATATACAAATCTCCATACTAACCGTAACACTGGCTGCTGCATTTTTCCAGTATATACGTGAATATTTTTTTAGCATCTCAACTAGACAGATCTGCACATTGTTTAAGCAAGCGATGCAAAATACTTTACAGTCTTGGTGCTTCAAGCAAACTTTCAACCAAAACAGTAAATCTTGGCCCATTTTTATTGGCAAGATTTGCACCACAGATATGCTATCAGATGGTGCTTTATAAGTAATGGCAACCATTATCGCCACTATATTATATAGGCCAACTTTATGAAAAGCTCTTGATGTGGATGACCTGTGTCCCATTACACCATTCCCAGTTACTAAACTATGTAGCTCCATTAAAGCGATTGCTGGCCTTTATGGTTTTCTCACAAGCCCCCTTGTTTGAGCACTCGGTTTAGAGGAATTGCCGTTATGTGGTTAGTTGTGTGATTTGGCCTCCACTTCCCAATTATTGATCCAACTGTGCTAACCTATGCATTTGTATTACTTTATCTGTAGACATCTATAACATGTCATTTGATCTTCAACAAAAGGGTTTTTATCCTGACAGCAACTTAAATTGTTGTCAATCAGGACAAAAAAAACAACACACTTTATTGGGTTAAATGTAATTCAGTTAAAACTGGAATATGCATACTCCAAAACCGAACCGTTTAGGGTTTCCAGCAGTATGCCAAGGCCGTTACTGCAGAATTCAGTACCATGCAAAAACAAACACCCTCTCTCACAGTCTCGAAGGGTTAGTAAAAGAAAAAGGTGGCTGCATTTATACTGCTGGACCAACAGATAAAGGCTGTACACACCTGTGATTTATGTTTTTTTCATATATATATATATATATATATATATATATATATATATATATTATATATTTCTTTTGGCTTTTGTGATTTCTTTGTGGTTACATGCGTAGTGGGGTGTTAAAGAACAATTTCAGATACGTAATATTCAAACTCATAATCATTTAATAATGACGTATATTATATGATCTAAGTTATCCATTATTGTTAGAAGGTATAATACGAATTCAACCAAAAAGTGACTTACTGTGAGGCAGTGGAAAAGCTTGCATGTAAAACTTGTGACAGGTGCCAAGGCGAGGTTTGGTCAGCAGTTGGTCCATGGACATCACCAAGTCACCCTGCGTCATACGGCTTACTCTGTCTAAAACTTGCTAGAAGAAAAAGAAGAAAAAAAGAAACAGAAAGTGGATATTATGTCAATAAAAGGGTATTGGGAAAAACACTGACATACTGGCTTATTATCTAGTGCTATTAACACAAGCAAGAATGGTCTAACAAAAGTTCCAAGTAACAAACAAATATGGGATGATATCTAGAACACTGCATCAAACTGAAGTGAAACCCAAATGACAAACTTACCGGTTTCACATTGATAACCAGAGTAATGCCATGTTCAAGAAGCATATCTTGTGCTATCCTGGATACGGTCTTCTCTACTAGAACCAAGGTAGGCCGTACATCAACTATCCTTTGTACATAGTTCTTCAGAAACTCTCTTTCCTGGTGAGTAATTGACAAATCTCAGTAAGCGTGCAGTGGATAATTTATAGTGGAGATTTTGTATTATTTAACGTGAGTAAATTTATTTTCTGCCACTCACCTGGAGGACTATGGGATCAATGCATGTAAACTTAGTTTCCTCTCGATATAAATACTCAATGGAACACTTCAGTAGCAGGATTTTGGGAGTTTTAATACAGGAATTCATCTACGAAAAAAGCACAATGTTTGGTCAGCAGCTCTCCAATTGTAAACCGTCACTGAAACAGACATAATTTTCCGTTACCTTCTTGTGTGCAATATTCTTGGTGCAGACAAAGCCATTGACAACGGCAGAGTCAAACTTCTTCCCGCCTGGAATCTGTTAGAAGACAAAGGAAATCAGATGATCTGCTGTAGGACATTGGCGAGAGAATCACATGACTGAGAAATGCAGCCTTTTTTTACTGTATCTCTGTTCATAAACAAAGACCTTTAACATCTGACCTATCAGAAGTTTGAGAATTAGGAATATTTTTAAACGGCAAAAAAATTCTGGTACTGTAACAAATATTTCATTGTAAAACCTCAAAGAGAGAGAAGAATCAGGCCACACAACGAAACACTAAAGAAAAAATAAACCCCTATTAAAATAAGAACAATCAAATATTCTGTTAACAAATAGAGTAATATATCTAACAATATACCAAATGTAAAGGGTAGTAAATATATGCATTTTTTATATATGTGTATATAGTGAATTAAGATACACACAATAACAAAAACGCCACAGAATGTATACCACCAATTTAACAAATAAAATGTTCTAAAATATAGTTTATACTGATATAATTAACAAAAACATGTGCATTGAAATAGGTAATGGGGTGAATCGATTCCAAATAATGGCTTGAATTGATTCCAAATTCATCCAAAATTAACTTAGACAGAAAAAGGTTCACTAAGATATTGACTCCAGTTAAATGGATATAGTCAAATTGTGTCGTTCATACTTTTGCACCATTTACCATAATCAAATACGTCACCATCTATCCACTGATCGCTTACGGACGTAAAACCTACAAGGAATTTTCCTGGACTACCACTAGGTGGCAGCAGATTACAGAGAATTAGACATTTTTTTAATCCCTTAAAGAGAGCTGTATTTTATTTTTTGTACCCTTCGTCACATCTAATTTACAATAAAAACGAAATATATAATCTGTTGGAAATTTGAAAAAATGTGCTTTTTTAAATGAGTAAAAAAAGTTATGAGAAAACGTGCAAAACAGATTTTAATATTTGTTACAAAATACTCAATGTTATAAGGCCGTAAATTCGTTTCAGCAAGGCCCTCCTCAACTGTTTCTGTAAGTCAAGTGATTATGTTATATACTACTTGTAATGTCCTGTCTGCCCATATGAATATGAAGGGGCTTTATAAAACAATAAATAGGTACAAGTAGCGTATTGCAGATAACCCCCGCTAACGGCACCTCCTTCCGGCTGCAGCGGAAGTTGCCTACGCCTATGTCTACCTGCTGCCCCAACTACACACCAGCGAGTCAGAAGCACCAGCAGCGTAAGTTACCAGACATTTGTCTTATAATCGAGCAAATACGGTATTTCAGTTATGAATTTACACCTCTTGATATAAGTCACTGCCAAACAACAACCCAATCTCTTGATTACAGCAATACTTTGCATGCATAGGTTTTTGGGGTTGTTTGGGGGTTAAAAGGCAACATTTGGAAGAGATGCATTTTTCAATTTGGAATTTTGACATCTGGTCATCCTGCCCCCATGTGTTAATTTGGGACATCTTTAAAGCCAGACAATCTAGTTTACCCATCAAACCATTCCTTTCTGAAAGCTAGACATGCCAAAGTATTTCAAATGCTACTATTTTAACTCTTTTCATTGACTTATTCTACCACCAGCATTTGCCAATGTTTGTGTTAGTTGTTTTTTGTGTTTTGTTTTTATGCACACTCTACTGTAATTTTAGTACTACACATCCTATGTATTATGAATTGGTTTGAAGTACTTTACATGAACTGTTTTTATTACTAAATAATCACACATTTCTTTACCCTTTTTGATGCTCTTGATTTCATTATTTAGTAATTTAACCGTATATTCTTTTCACACAGGAATCAATAACAATATATAGTACATTGAGATCCAGTCCTCAAGGCTCACAGACAGATCTGGGTCAAAGGATATCCCAGCTTGGTAGCTTATATTCATGTGTCAATATACCCAATTATCTGTCTGACATTTGAGTCCTGGAGAATATTATAGAAGTCAACAAAACTTACAATGAAATTCCTAAAGGCCATTGCAACAGAAGTCTTATTAAATACAGGAAATGTACCTTCTTGACATGAACATACTGACGAATGTCCATGTCATCGTCGTTCTTGACATCGGGTCGGACAGTTTGGACGACCTGACACACCACTGGGACAATGACGTCTCTCCAGGAGAGAGAAAGTGACTCGATGTACAAAAGCTGTTGCAGTAGCGACATCATGTGACTGTGGTTGGCTGAACTATGGAATACAAAAAACAAATTTCCTAATTCTACTGTCTCAAGGCAGAACTGTAATGGTATGATATTTTAAAGCTGACAATCTAATCAAACCCGAGAGACTTCACAGCATTCGTCAGATGTAGATATGTTCCGTGTGAAGATGGGACAGTGGGATGCAGAGCTTACTGATAAATTCTGACTTGTCTATTCATATACATTTGTTGTCCTAAAGTCAATGACAACATTGCATTCTGACTCATTTTCTAACTTCTCTTTTTATAAGCAGAGCTACAACGGATGGGATGTCCCGTTATGCACATCTGGGCAAATCTACACTGTTCTTAGGGGGAGTCATTTTAGGAGACAACATAAATAAATCAACAGGGGGTCAATATGATAGGGCAAAAGGTTTTATATTTTTGGCATCTATGTAGCCATCATGGCCACATAGCTACGGAGCCCCGTCTAGCCCAGATTCGAATACCATCTTATTTGCTAAAGACATAATATGTAATATTGTACCATAATACATTCGCCACTGGATGCCTGTTTCTACACAGCAGAAAATGCCTTACATTGTGACAATCTGATAACAAAAAAGTACAGAAGTAATTTCAGTATGCTAGAATATTGCAGCAATGAGGGCTGTGACAATGTCACAAAATTATATCTGCTTTTGTTCTATTAGATCCACAGTATTAATATTCCCATGACCCCGTTCATGAGCTTTCTTGCACAGGGAATCAATTTAGTGGACTGGAGCAGTGCACTTGGCTACGGCACTTTTCGTGCAATGGGTCAATGCTTAACGATGCTAATTTCTTTGTCACTAAGACTTTTTTGTTACATATACAGAAAAAAATTAAGAATGAAAGTGAGAGCGAAGCAGTAAACAGAACAGTCAATTGGTTAATATTGTGACTGCACCATTTCTACCACTTTACAGCAGAACTTGTCCAAAATACTTAACCCTAATTTGCACCATAACTGCTCTCAATCCATCATTCCCAATGAGTGGTTCTGTCAACAACTAGGTTGGCATACATCCAGTTTGTTGAGACTCCTGACAGCTTTTGCATATACAGAGCCCAAACTGTAGTAAAACATGTAGGAGTCATGGCTAGCATGGCTACTAAAAAGAATCGGCAATGCAGGGATCATGTCAAAATTAATTCCTTACAGCAGTCTCTCCATTGCCTGCTTCTCTCCATTCTCTTCTCTCAGCTGATCCAGGCTGTTATGGTGCCAGCCCAAAGGCGTAAAGAGCAGATCCTTAGACTTTTCCTCTACTCGACGATTGAACAATGATTCTACAAATGAAAGAGTACAATATTTTAGAGAAGGGACAACTTCCACAAATTCACACATCTAAGACTTTTAAAACGCACATCCTCTTTTTTTCATGTAAAACAAGATTGCTTTTATCATTTGTTTTACTACAACTCTAATAAGCTTATTAAATATACATTTTTTTTTAAATGTTTATATCTATTTGCAGTAGGATTCACTAGGAGCTTTATACATCTGCTAATTTCTGGGCAGATCAGCTTGTTTTTCCCCTTATATAATTATTTTTAATCATGTGAAATTTAGCCACATTTATAATTTTAGGGGAATGCTTAATTGACCTGGGACACAAAACCAGGCACTGGACGTTTGCTATTATTTATTGTTTTATATAGCACCCTCATATTCTGTAGTGCTGTACACTGGGATCTGCTATGATTTAAAGAATGTTTTGCTAACTGTAATTGTGCATTTAAATATAACATAAGGATGTCTCAGATGCACATGGTGTGTTACCATGTTGTGAACAAATCTAGCATTTTACCAAACCCTCCCAAACTACATCTACATTCTCAAAAAATGCTCTTAGAAAACATCAATCATCTATATTGTTACACATAGACCCCTTCCTCGTACAAAAATCCTTAATTCTCCAAAAAAAGTAAGTTGCAATGTTTTTTTTTTAACAAAATAATATCAATAACCATTGTGCAACAAAATTATTTAATTTGAATATTTTGTAATGTAATAGTCATGCTGGTTAACTAAGGTATTAAAATGCGACATTCTAAACCCCAACACAAAAACGCAGTCTGGAGTTTTCCTGGTTGCAGGAAGAAATACGTACATACCTTTGATGAAAGCGTCACTTATTGAAATGATCTGTTGGCCTCCTTCTTCAGAGATGAGAAATTCTAAGCACAACAGTAAAAGAAAAAGGGAAAAAAACAGTTTAGTAAATGGATTCCAGTTGAGTCATGTCAGGGGCACACCCCGTCGAACCGGCTCCGGCAGGCTAATCCCTCACATTATTGTGGTCGCCGTGCACAGACTATTATGGCAGAGACACCAAGTCTCAGAGGCGAACAGAGCCTCCTCCTACTGACTCGACTTCCAAAAAGGCAAAACAGGACGACAAAACACAAGTTTCCTATAATCAGAAATCGCACATTATTTTAATAATTAATCTTTCACATTTTGTGTATTCCGGACTACAATAGAATAATTCATTCTAGATTGTTGCATTAGGGCCAAGGAATACCGAACCACAGTGTTTATCTAATACACTAGATCGGCACTGGTCAAGCCTCTTTGCAGAGCCTACAGAGGATCCAGAAAATGTCTCATGTGTCAGATGTATCTTCTGCAATGAATGTAGCAAAAAAAAAAAAACAACAAAAAAAAACATGTTATTGGTCCTTCATACAACATATATGATTCATATATGTTTGGTTGCCCAATGACTAGCTGAGAGACACTACTGGACAGCTTACCAGCGAGTTATGCATGTTGCTGCCAGGCATTGCATTCTGTTGTGGCCCCTATGGAGCAAATTCCGTATTTCTTCTACACTATAAAGTCATGTAGACAAAACTAAAAAGCCCTCAATGCTCTACTAATATATATATATATATCTCATGATAGTGACAGCATTAATAAATACATGGTAAATGGAGACACTGAACACATTGCAGACTCACCACCAAATGGGGGCTTTTCTACTGGTTGCCTGATTCCATGAGACTCAAATCAATAATATTTTTGAGTCAAACAAGAGGCGAGTAATAACATATAACTCTAAGGTTATCACTTGGTATCTGTTTTAGTACTCGGTGAAGAAGTTCCCCGGTATGCAAATCATCGTGTAACCATTTCCTCTACGACACAGGGAATGGTAAAACCCCACATAAACGCCGCAATGTTCTTCAAAAATCAACCAAACACAATTCTGAGACACACAAATAGGTTTGGTGGTGTTAACCATCTGGGAAAAAAGAATCTTAAGGAATTTATTGTTAAATGTAAAGTCTTGCTTTAATGACTTTTAAAAGCAACGTTTGTTTTTTTAAAACGTTTGTTTTTAAAGTTTTTAGAAACTGAATTAACATGTTTGTCAGTTGAGGTAAAAGAAAATGTCTGCTCGCACCGTCTTTATATATTATGCAGGTTTACGGAAGAAAAATATCCCACAGTTTGCTTACCTCAGGTCATGAGATGAAATGTTTCATCTCAATTATACGTGTAGTTTAGTACATAACATGTTACATACATTAAGCACATGTTATTGAGAAGCATGATAGCACTATTTCAAATGCGCTAGGCTAAAATTGTGTATTAATGGTAAGATAACAGTAAGCCCCCCATAACTGCTACACTCAACTTAATTGTACATTCACATATTATAGACGCCTCTAAATAGTAAAAATGCTTCCCAGTAAATTTTAAAACTGAAAAAAGTGACACAGGATCACTTTTCATTACTGTTTATAGAGAACAGCCATTAGCAGCAGTAGCAGTATATGCTACAATTTCTAGTCATACCTATGGTTTAGCAACTAAAAAGCTACTCGTTATCTATGTTTGTACTGTAGTCTGAGGTTAGAATACTTTGGATTCCATTTAATTCCATCTTAATTATCAGGTAGTTTCAGGTCTGTACCAAAAATACAAAATTGAGCAGATTTATGCCATCTCATTGAGACCATGCCTTCAAAAGGAAACCATATACTTGTCTATTTTCGGGTAACTACACGTAAAAATTGTGCACCTTTTCAAAACGTAATACACAGTAAAGCTACACCTTGTCAAATTATTAATACCTTTCTGGTCAGCTGGGTGAGGGGGTACGTGTGGGTACTTGGAGTGCTTTTTGATGTGGAAGTTGACGTTGTCCATCTCCACATTGAGACTGATGGAGGCAGCCGAGTCACTGTCCATAGCAGACTGGAAGCTGCTGACCGAGGTACGTTTGCTAGGACTAGCCGAGTCTTTATGTAATGCAGCCATTGAAAAAGGGAGCATAGAAGAAAGAAGGAGGGCAGTGGAAAGAAGAGAGAAAGTAAATTTAGTGCTTAGCGCTCCGCTCCCCAAATGAAGCCTTGAAAAGCAACCGGCAACTCATATTTTTGTGTAGATGCTAAATATGAGTTGTTTTCTTGATTATAATAATTTGCTTAAATAGTACATAAAATGAACTAGGATAGATGCATACAAAGATCAACCTTGGGGAACACAGAAAGAAAGCAAAAAAAAAATTGCCTTTTCCTGCCTCCAAGCAGAAAAAAGAAGAAACGGTGAATGGGTTATATCCACGAGGCAGAGAGGAGCAGTCTTTACTTTGTCTTGGAACCACATATGACTAAGGATATAACCCACGTATGCTACACCAACAAGGGCCATAAGAAGAAACAAAACGATTGAGAAGAGTAAAGGTAAACCAGAGCATGAAATGTTATAAGAAAAGCTGCTTTATAATAATAATAATAATAATAATAATAATAATAATAATAATAATAATAATAATAATAAAAAAAAAAAAAGCATAAAGCTAAACCTCAGTAGGCCTTGAAATTCAGAGCTTTCTTTCAAAAGCCAGTTAAAAATAATTCCTAATTTCCAAAATCTTGCAAACATTACATCCAGCACAGATACAAATGCGAACATATCTTGTAAATGAGAAAAGTTCTGAGAATGTACATACAGACTCAGCTATACCAGTTAAAATACATCATTTGAACACTGGTAAAAGATGTTGTCTTACTGGTAAGATTATCTTCCCCTTCATCTGCTATTTGTTCTGTGTCACTGTCATCAAACTTGATGTCCTTGAACCATGAAGGTTCAGAATGCCCTTCCACAGAGTTCACAGAGTCACTGTCGGGTGAAGGTGTTTCAGAGAATTCTGTACTCTAGAATAGGAGGAAAAGAAAAAAAAAAAAAAAAAGATGGTTACCGAGTCACTCCATTACATGGGACATGAATTTAAAAATCAACTCATGTTTACGTTGATTTATGCAACAGGAGAGACTGTAGGGGGGAAAATGTATAAACCACAGCACATGGATTTCATTACTTTATTAGGCACAAAATGTGTATACACAAGATCAACAGCAATAAATGATATACAAAAAAATTAAACATGAAAGTTAATGAATATAACGGATTACCTGAAGAGGTCTGTACAAGGCATACTCATCCCGGAAGAGCTGATCGTGATGAGAGACACAGTCCAACCACCTTCCGTCCATAAGGGCTTGTCCTATGGCAATGGCTTGTGCTCTAAGGAATATGGAGAAGGTAAGAGATTAAATGCTACTGGGTAACCAAAACAGATGACAACTGGAAACAATTTTTTTAAGGTCACCTTAATGTTATTAAAAATATTATAATACAACATATCACTTATATTTGGGAAGCAGAAATGCGTGGCAAAAGATGGAACACCTTGTATGACGACGGTTTTCCTTTTTGTTCGCCTACTTCTCACCCCAATACAAAAGCCCTATTTACCAGAGAGCTTCAGCAAAGGGGAAACATAATTTAATGGTAAGGGAGGGATGAGATTCTGATGTATGTATAAATGTAAACTTTATGATTGCCTTTTCTACTTTACAGAAAGGGTAAGACATACCTTCTTTTGGATCAACTTTAGAACTAGGTATGTGCGAAAGGTTGAACTTGATGGACTGAAGTCTTTTTTCAACCTACTATACTACTACTATACCTGAAAAACATAGTGAAAGTGGTACAGGCAAACAGTAAAAACAGAATTTAAGAAGACCCAAGATAACCTAAATAATGATATACAATTAACTTCATAGGGGCAGCCTAGATGGGTCCAATCGGTTTCCTTTTCTGTCATTACCTACGAAGCTCATACTAAAGACTTTAGAGAAACTCAGCACAATTCTATATACAGAACTTCCAAGAAATGATGTAAACCACAAACAGCAACCACCTTTAAGTTTTAAAAAGGTGAATAACCAAGGACAAGTAATCAATACAAACTTAAGTATGTAGCTGTGCATGTGGTTTCTAACTTGCATTTAGAGTCAAAGTAGCCCACAGCGATTTCTGTGTGTCTGTACAGAGGTGATAAGCCTACCTGGTGTTGATATGTCCGTTCCTCATCAGCCAGTTGACTAGATCCTTCCCAACAATGCAGTTGGGATGGGTCCGCAGCCAGTAGCGATGGTCCTGGAATTCCATGCCACTGCTGTGGTGGCATATCTTCTTCCACAACTCTCTAAGCTGCACAGAGTCCTACAGGAGTAAAACTAAGATGTCTTAAGAAGCATGGATCAAAGCCTGTTTAAGAACCGTAAGCCTTTTTCGTTAGGAGCCACCTCAGCCACTTGCCAACAATCCTAATCCAGCACTAATTTTGTTACAAAAAAATGTTAAGATTTGTTAAAAATTTAATTCAACTAGATTAAGTATAAAAAAAAATAAATAAGTTAATCTTCATTAAAGAATTAACTTTCATTTAAAAAAGTTTATATTCAATTTTTATTAGGAGGCATTTATGAAAAATGCACATAGCAAGACACAAATACAACAATTGTCATGGTGACGAAAAGTATAAAGTTTAAATATATCTACAATGCAATACAATATGTTACTTGTAAAACCTTTTATATGAGAAATACAAACAAATGGGTAAATTTATTATTCTGGAACATCTCAATCTCCCAGAGCATTATCTTCCATACCAGTATCCAAAGGGAAAAACAACACCCAAGAAAAGCAAATAGACATAGAAACATAAGGAATGGTGCTCGAAAACATAGCACAAGTCTCATTTTTCCCCAGTCACATGATTACAGATAATAAACTTTGCTTGTCATGGGATGGTTTATGTTGATATACAAGTCAAGTACATTCCAGGCACCTCCGAGTTTGAAATGATTTCAGTAAACTCTGGGAAGACGGCCGCAACTAGGTAGCGCGCTTCTTTGCTTATGTAGTCCAGAATCTAGCATATCAAAATCCATTAGAACAACAGGCAGACATGAAAAGAGAAATAAACATACTGTATTTTAAGCCTAATGCTTACCAGGAGTATTTTGCGCTCTTCCTCGTTGGTGTCATTCTTCTGGTATGCCCGAGAGGCCTGGGGACTGACAGATTCATAGGAGGGCACCATGGGGGAGCAAGAACGGTCAAGCGAAAGGTTTGTAATGCTTGCAGACCTGTGTGTGTGCAAAGCACATAACAGTATACATAAAAAATGCAAAATTAATACATTCCTGCCAGTCAAGTACTAATAAAAAAGGATACAACTGAATTTCACACTGAATTGAAAGGTCGGAAATATTTAATGGGAAGATTTAAGGGGTTCCTTGCCTGTTACGAGCAGGAGATTTCCCTGCATCTTCCTGCACAGAGGACAGCCGTGTAGCCAAGGAAGGTTTAGTGGTTTCCTGATGAACAAGGCTAAAAAGAAGAGGAGAACAAAGCACATATTAAATACTGGTATCTGGATGATATACCGTACACAGAATGGTTGGTTGGTGACATTTGACTACATAAACATTTTTCCTCTTAATGCTTAAAACACCCGACAGAGAGGAACAAGGTTGCTATAAAATATGATGCAGTGTGTTTTACTACCTTTGCCAGGCAAGATCCTCCTCTAAGAAAATGTTCCGACTGGATTTCCTTCCTCCAACGGGAGTTCGGGGTTCCCCGGGCTCAAGCACAGACACAGTAGATGAGGAATCAGACAATGCATTCAACTCCTCCCCAATCGTATTACTGTCCGAAGAATGAGCGTAGTTTATGGCTATTTTACGACAGTACGTGCAAGCACGAAGATCACCTTTACAAAAAGGAGAAGAAAGCAGTTCAGGAATACAATGACTGGCATTTCATCTGTGTCGGAATATTATTGAGTACTGAATATGGAACCTAAATCATGCAAAATAAAAGTTATCTATGGCTGGAAACAACTCTTTCTTTCACAATACCAACGTGCATGTGTTTATACTATGGATTAGCATGTGTTTGTGACTCCAATAGAGATGACATAAACCACTATTGTTAACCGGCATGGAAATAAATTTGGATGGCCTGGACTTTACATTCGTCCATTTTCGGCATTTGTAGACTTAGAAGATGTTAAGCGGTGAGGCAGAAACGCCATAGTATAGTGAATGCACCTCAGGGCATTATGTAAATTAGTTGAGCTTGTTTAAGTTTGTGCAGTTTACAGGATGGACTATCGCCCTGTAGAACAGACTACTGTTTGGGCTGTGTTTTGGACAGAAATGGAATATCTGTTCTTATTGCAAATACATAAAGCCTTCACTAAAGCCAATAATTTCCTTTTGTTCCTATGATTTCAAAACATAGCCATACTTTTCCTAAACAATATGATGTCCAATTAGTGTGCAATAGGAGAAATCATGGAAAGGGGGGAATCTTGGTTTAATAGACGTATGGTAAAATAAATTAAAAAAAACTCTGCAACTTACAGTATGAAAACCCCCAGTCCTGAAGGTGTTGAAACTGGATCTTAAAACTATTTACCTGTATAACCCATAAATTTTCCTGGGATCTCCTGATTACAACAACGACTGCAGAAAATCTGCCCACAAAGTCGACAGTGGTGCCTCCGCCTGAAGGTGGTAAACTTCTCACTGCAGTCATAGCACTCTTTACACTGGCTGTCAGGCATCCAGTACTGCTTCAAGTCACTGTCCTGGTGGCAAAAGACATTTGGTTAACAGATACAAACAAAAATTTCAGCCATAAACACACATTGGTAACACAACTATAGTCTTATAAACCAGATCGGCAGTGGTCAAGCGTCTTTGCAGAGCCTACAGAGGCTAAGTATATTCTGATGCCCTTAAAGACCATGAATGTAATTCCACAATGTCATCGCAAGCTTATTGCCTCAATAGAACATCATATTTAGAGTATTTTTCCGACTAAAAAAACGAACATAACCAGTTACATCAAACCTTAGCGCTCTGAACACATAATCTTATGAGAGATGATACTGATCTTTCCAAGACAATACAGTAGGCTTCCTTGCTAATATGAATGTGTTCTAACACAGTTTTGTACAGTCTCATCTGGTCCTTAGCAGTACCTGACTCTTTCCTTCCATAATCTCTTTTAATCTCTTGAGCACTGTGGTCAGACTTCGCAGTTGTACAGCAGTGCGGGGGTCATGGCCTGGTGGTTGCTCTGCTTTTCTTCTTGTTTCTAAAGAAAGCAAATGAGTTGCTGCTTATTCCTTTGATTCTTATGATCAAGGATGCCACTTAACGAAAGGGAGACTTATACACGCACGACATTACTTCAAGTTACATCACATGAGATCTATTTGTTTGTTTAACAGAAGAGATGCTACAAAATAGATTAATGGCTGTGAACTATAGCTGGTATCCAGAGGTTTGTAACAAATAAAACATGCCTCATATTGAATTAACAAGGAACCTTTGGGAATATTAAAGCTCAGTCCTATACCTGAAGTTGTGGAGGATCTTCGCTCTCCTATCATTTGCTTTTTGAACTGCACTGGGGACCTATCTGGTCGTGAAGCTGGAGAATTGTGTGGACTGGACCATGTACTGGAATCACAGGAACTCGACTCTGCTTTATCTGAAGAGGCTGCTGGTCTGACTTCATCTAAAAGAAATTTAGTTACAGAAGTTTAACACAATTGTGTATTGATAGCATAAGATACGCCCCAAGTCCCTACACAGGCTATTTTTGAATGTCCACTTTTTTTTTTGCCTCCCAGCAGTCTTGTTGAGTGTTGTTGAGAAGCGGTCCCTTTTGTCCATGATGATTGGCCATTAGGGTTGTCATTTAAGTTTTATTTTGCTAGTGACCCATTTTATACATTTTTACACTATGACAAGGTCTCCATATTAGGTCTATAAGGCTATCGCTTCATATTCTACTAGTTGTGTTTCCTGTTAATTATTTACCCAATACTCCATGGATGACATTATCATAACCTAATTTATGATTAAACATAAGAAGCTTTCCCTCATTAGAGCCAATCCACTAATGTCGATTTTAACTTATCAGGGTTACAGACAAAGACGGGTGCAAAACGCATTAATCTTTCTGCTCTTCTCTCTTCACTTATATGGGTGTTAACACACAAAAGAAAGCCCTGCGCTCAAACTCCCATCATTCTTGGGCGGCAGCAACGGCTATAGTATTCATCAGCCCAAAATACATAGAACAAACACCAAAAAAAGTTACCTGCGCACTATCCCAAACACCTGTGCTTATATAGACAAATGTCTCAATTTTGTATCTCACAGCCAGCTATTGCTGCCACCCACCCCATGTGGTCCCTATTAAGGGCTAATAAATGTGTAGGGGTTTAGAGAATAGCCCTCTTTGTCTCATTAGAGATTTTTACCTTTAGCTCACAGCAGCGAGGTGAATTGTATAGTGTAGGACTCGCCTAAGAGGTTTGCCGTGACGTGGCAGGCCAGCTTCCATTTTAATGGCCATTGGAGTGAAACTAAAAACCTCCATTTGTCTATATAAGCACAGGTGTTTGGGATAGTGCGCAGGTAACTTTTTTTTGGTACTTATATGGGTGTATACCCGCACATTATATTTATTCTCGGAGCGCAAAGCCGGAACACTTATTTGTTAATTCACAGTCATGCTTTCCACAACCAAGTTTCCATTAGTTAAGAATCTATTAATTTCCATTTGGGTCAAAAAACAAAGCAAGGTCAAGGAAGTCTCCTTAAAACCACACGTTCATAATGTGCAACCCTGAGACTGTGAGAAACGTTTCTGGATCAATGGTTTCTCAATCCAAAACTATTTATTTTTTGTTGTGTAAAAGTTTTTGCTACTATAGTTTATGTGATAATATCCCACTTGATCATCAGAAGAAAATAATTCAGAGAGGTATTGCAGAGTTGCATTGCTAGATTTCAGGGCAGTCAGAATGCAGCTGCACACACAAAAACTGTAAGGGTTATTTCTCCCAATGAAGACAGAGGAGTTTACCTCTAAATGACAGCAAGAACATAATAAATCAAAACTTAACTTTTCCATGAGAAGCTTACCTTTGGTGAAGCGGAAGAGGTTGACAAAGGAGCTGTAAGCAGACTTGAAGGGTGGATCTTCCTGATCAGGGGTCAGTGGTTTAAAATGAGTAAGGTGTGACGGGCTGCTAGGAGACCTCGGTAGCTCGCTGGAGTATTCCAATGTTGGTGAGGACTTATCATCTGTGGCCATCTCATGAGCGCTAATAGAATGATAAAATAATACTATTCAGCACAGTTCATTCTTATTTGCTTTCAAATATATGTCAATTTTTTTTGTAATTTTTCATTTATTGGTACGAATGTCAGAAAAACAAGGAGGGGCCCCAATGAAACAAACAAAATTGAAACACAGAGCTCAGAATTTTTGTTCGCATTTCATAGCTTTTTTCACTCTCCCAATATCTCCCCCCCATAGTTTGTGTGTCCTGATCTCCTTTAACACAGCTCCACTTCTGTTGCCTTATCCTGTTTTTCTACTTTCTTTGTCCACTTCTCCCCATTATCAGCTCTGTTAAGCATCCATCCACATTATTCTGGCTTTTCATAGCACTTCCGCAAAAGAGCGTAGCCACGGCATGCACCACAAGGACAACCTCTTCTCCATCCACCCAATCAAGGGAGAGGGTGTGAACAAAGGATCCACCCCTTTGCAGAAGCGCTCCTTGATGCCTGGTTAACGGAGCGGCTATCGAAGTGGAGCTGGGGAAAAAGAAACTGACACGGAAGTAGTTGGTAGAGAAGGTAGGGAGACATTGAGAGAGGGTAAAAGAGCGTGAGAGTGAATGAATGGGTGAAAAACTTTGGTACATTTGCACAAATCTAAAAAAGTTTGATTTATCCCCCAATAGATGCTTGTGCATTTCCTGATAAATGAGTTACCCTGGCAATCAAAAAAAATTGTTGGTTTTTTTTTTAAGCATCCAGGACCCTTTTCCACTTAAAGTGACAACCCTTGACCAAATATATAAGCAACTATGATGATTGTGTCAATCGTATATTCACATGGACGTAGGTTCTTTCTAGTCCTATTGTGACTTATATTGAGCTGCTTACCGTTTATAGAGTTACATTACAGTACGTTTCAGACTTCCAGCAATCATAATAGCTACACATTTTAAAAACAAGCCTTGAAAACTAATTGGAAAAATGTGCACAAGAGGTTCTACAAGATGTTTTAATGAAGGTTATAATTCACTCTCATACCTCGTTACACAACTTGCATAGAAGGAACACTTTCAAATAACAAACAGAAAGACAGTTAATGATCTATTTTACCGTAACAAGAAACGTATATAGTTAACAAGCAGAATAGGCATCTATCCCTGAAACTGAGCTGCAGCATGGTGGGCAAGACCATACAGGATTTTCACAGGACAGGTTCCACTCAGAACAGACCTCGCCATGGTCGACCAAATGAGTAGAGTCCACATGCCCAGTGTCATATACAGAGGTTGTCTTTGGAAAATAGACAAGCAGACTAAGGATATGGATTACTGGAACCATGTCCTGTGGTCCAATAAGGCCAAGGTAAACTTATTTGGTTCAGATGGTGTCAAGCGTGTGTACTCTTCACCTTGTTGCCTCCACAAAGACAAGCGTGTCTTGCCTACAGTCAAGCATGGTGGTGGAAGTGTCATGGTTTGGGCCTGCAAGAGTGCTGCCGGCACTGGGGAGCTACAGTTCATTGAGGGAACCATGAATGTCAACATGTACTGTGACATACTGAAGCAGAGCATGATCCCCTCCCTTCGGAGACTGGGACGCAGGGCAGTATTTCAACATGATAACGACCCCAAACACACCTACAAGACGAACACTCCCTTGCTAAAGAAGCTGAGGGTAAAGGTGATGGACTGGCCAAGCATGTCTCCAGACCTAATTCCTATTGAGTATGGAGCGCAAGGTCTCTAACATCCACCAGCTCCCTGATGTCGTCATGGAGGAGTGGAAGAGGACGCCAGTGGCAACCTGTGAAGCTCTGGTGAACTCCATGCCCAAGGCAGTGGTGGAAAATAATGGTGGGCACACAAAATATTGACACTTTGGGCTGTACTCACTTTTGTTGCCAAGGTTTAGACATTAATGGCTGTGTGTTATTTTGAGGGGATGGCAAATTTACACTGCTATACAGGCTGTACACTCACTACATTGTAGCAGAGTGTCATTTTTTCAGTGTAGTCACATGAAAACTGTGACAACACTGTAGTCTGCATTAACTGGTCATAACATGATCTGATCTACATCTAAGTCACAAGTATAGACAAACAATGTCCTTAAGCAAATGACACACAATGATAATCTTTCATGTTTTACATGCTTTTGAAAGCAATAACGTCAAACAAACCTTACAGTAGCTGCAGATCAGACCTGCACAATGTTCAGGGGGGATTTTAGGCCATTCTTCCTTACAGAACTGCTTAAGCTCAGTCATATTCTTAGGCTGTCTGGTCTGAACAGCTCCCTTTAGGTTATTCCACAACATCTCTAATTGGTTTGGTTCTGGACAGATTTTGTATTTTATAAGCCATTTTGTTGGACACCCTGACTTTATCCTTTACGATGATACCTTGATAAACGTGGGAATTCATTGTCCCCTAGATGAACGCATGCTGTCCAGACCCAAAGGCAGCAAAGACACCCTAAATCACGATGCTCTCTCAACTGTACTTTCATGTTGGGACGTGGTGCCCTTTTACGCCATACGCAGTGTTACATGCTCTTCCCTAACAATTCAACCTTAGTTACATCAGTTTACATGATATTTCCCAGTAGTTCTCTGGAGTGTCAAGGTGCTCTTTGGCAAACTTCAGGCATGCAGCAGTGTCTTCCTCCATTGTGCCCTGCCATGGACTCCATACCTGTTCAATGTTTTGCGTATAGTAGACACATGTACAAAGCCTTTAGCTGTTACTTTTTTTTAGGTCAAAGTAGCTCTAAAACACACCTCCAGTTCTGTTTCATTGATTATGCTCCAGGTTTGCTAACTCCAGACTCCAATTAGCTTTTTTTAAAGTGATTAGCCTTGGGATACACATATCTTTTTCAACTGACACCGAATGTCTGAATGATGTATTCAGTATGGACAAGAACAAAACAACAATACAGCAGTGTGTGTGTGTGTGTGTGTGTGTGTTATTAGCTAAAATAGATTGTGTTTGTTCATTTGTGTAACCCAGGTGAAGATGATATCATTTGTTAGACACATTTACACATACCGTAAATGCTGGTAATTCCAAATGGACAGTGACAAGAAAGTTTTTGGAAAAAAAAAAAATCAAACCTACCAATGAGCAACATGCAAATCTTAGATATAATCAAGAGCCTTTTAAGATCCAGAAATTGATCTATCCATAGGGATATTACGGCTTAAAAAGGCTCCAGCACTGAAATTTTAGAAGCCACAAAAAATGAAAATTCAAGCTTATTATTTTTGTTTATTATTAACATTGTTTCTGAATCAGGATATCAACTCAATTAACCTTTAACTTGGTCAATCTATACAATGTAACCCCCAAATACCAGGAAGTACTCACTTGTATTAAATGTTCATGATTTTAGCTTAATTGTAGCCGTCTGTAGTCATGTAACAACCCAAAGGTTAACATGCAGAATATCACGTTTTCTTTAACAGCCTTAGACCTCTTAGACTTCCAGCTTAAGGTCTCCTTTGATTGTATGTACCCTTACATGTGAAAACTACAGGAAGTGCTTTTCCTTGCAAATGCCAGACATGCAGCTTCAGAGCATGTGACACTGATCAGCCACAAAACAGAAATCTCCGCTTTATGTATGAAGCCAAGTTAACCATGAAGAGGACATTCACTTTTTTTCTGACCTTGAGGATTAACCAATGAAATCTTCTATTTAATACAATGCAACTGTTTACTAAGCAGGGTAACAAAATGAGCAATGAATAAATCAAGCTGGCACCATATCACTTGCATAGGTAGTTGGCAATAACCAAAACCACACAGATATTCAAAAGACAGAATCACAGGAAGTGTATTCCCCATTTTTGTCTCATATCGGGCCCTAAATTCTAGCGACCCATATTACCATATATTACTTATGAACTATAGCAGGAATTACTGCACAGACAATTACCACTGTAACATTGTTTATTAGAAAAAAAGTTGTCTATAGTAACACAACCATGCCTAGAAACATTAACCCCTTAAGGACAATGGGCAGTCCCTAAACCCATTGAAAACAATGCATTTTGAGCCAATACATGTACGGGCTTTGTCATAAGGGGTTAAAGGGGCATTCCAGCCATCATATTAAGGATACTTATAGGGTACTGTAGCATGTGTTCTTATTTACCGAGGCTGTTAGTTTACTGTCCTATTAAATTGCCAAAGAGAGATACTTTGGGTTTACTAAGATACAGTTGGCTTTACAACTGTTTATGTGACTTATTGATTGCCATATGCGTAACTAATCTAACCTCTGATGTTTCTATACGTGTTATAGCAACTTTTAGAGCTGTACAACACTGCGGAAACCTCGTACCCAGCAAACATTCTGAGCACAACTATGCCTTTGTGTTTTAATGGAATATAATTATATGATCAGAATCACTGGGCAGGATTTGACAAACCACGAAACGGTCACCATAAGGGTTCTTCTATCTTTCACCCCAATAGAGGGGCATTTTGGTAACACAATTAAAACATTCTAAAATGTAATCTGAATCTGATGAAAAAATATATTAAAATTAGAGTTCTAGAAATTTTTTATTATTATTTTTTTTTTTTTTTTTTAAGAATTCAAATGTACAACTACACAGCAAATTAAAAAACTGGATGACTCAACTGTGGCATATAGAACAATGCCGCAGTAAAGTCTGATTTTCCATACACATAAAATTAAAGTGGACTATTAAAATTGTCCCATGATCAGTGAACTAATAACCCTTCATTACAGCCCTCGTTCCTATCCTTAGCTCTCTTTTCCTGGAGAAAAAAAACAAACCTTTTGAGACAAACCAAATGAAAGAATACGCAACTTTGAATCATATGTGCATCAAAATAAAAAAAATATATATATAAAGTATACATATAAACTAATTTAATGCGGCAGGAAGGTGTTAGGTAGTAGATCAAGCAGGTTTTTCCAATTAGTTTGAATCAAACAATGTTTCTCAATGCACACCCTTTGACACGTTAAGTCTCATTAAGCTTGTAGATAATTAATCTATTAAAGATATTTATTAGCTTTTTAGTAAAACAAATTAAAATTGCAATGATAACCCAGCCATGTAAAATCAACATTATAAGCTAATCTATGTAATATAAAACTACATCACAGAAGTCATATAATATAACGGAAGGTATTCTCACTGGTGTAACATTTTATTTGAATGTGACCTGTCCTGAGTTGGAGATTGGGAGGTGAAGACATTTCTATGTAAAAAGGGCTGTGTAATGTAAGAGGCCCGTGTTGTGTTACCTCCTCCGTTATGCAGGGACCACAGAGCTGGTATTCAGCGGGACCCGTTGCTCTGGCAGTGAAGGCTGTCACTGATGTCCACTCCTGGATCCCTGCGTGCGTATATCCAGCTGCACAACTGCTACTTACTTCCTGTTCCCTGCCAAGCTGAGACGCTAACCCGGCAAGACAAGATCAACAGAGAGCGGCTGCCAGGCGTGACGAATCTATCTCCGGAAAAATCCAACCCGAGCTTTCCACAGGAAACAGGGCTTGCTTCCGAGTCAAATCATGTGACAGCATTTAGAACTGTAGCTGCTATTCTTTAGTGTAACGTTAAAGGAACAATTTATTGTCGCTGACACCCTCAGTAAAGACAAATGTTTATTAAATTACTACTGTGAGTACTTTAATATGCATTTTTCAAAAACTAAAGAATAAAACCACTTATCTGAGCTAGAAGCTGTAGCTGGGTAGCTGCCTTCCTCCTATTTGCCACTGATTGGGTGATTAAAGCAGCCAATCAGTCACAGGAAAGTGCTCCCTTTTGAAATGGCAGAGCTTTCTGCAGATGCACTGTAGCAGTATTGCCCAAATCAGGCTTCTTCAAACACCTGACCCTAATAATCCCTTAGGTTTGGTATACTGTGGGAATTTCTAAATTACAAAGCCATCTGCTATGTGTCAAGGTAACCCCCTGAGGCTGAGGACACATGGGGGTTTGAGTTTGGGAGGGAGGCACTGATGGATTCCTTAAGAGACTCCTTACCTGCCTGCCAGTCCCATTTTATGTCTAAATAACCCTGTGCTCATTGGGGGGGCACAGGGTGAAGAAACACCCTGTCTGGTCTGCCGTAACCAGACTCCCATGAACTAGTCGGTAATGAGGGCACTACAAGCTAGAAAACGTTTGATACGCCTGACCGGGACCTAGCCGCAAATTCATGGAACACTCTTTGTCCCACCACGTCTCTCTTACATTAAGCTTGTGGAGGAACCCTGGTTATGGAACTCTGGCCCGGCTACCGCGGGGACTATTCCTGGGGAAGTTTCCGACAGCGTCGCTCAGGTTCCCGATGTCGAATGACACTCCATTGGTAGCCCAGGATTGACGCCAAAATAATGACTCATTGTGTTGTGTATAAATATCTGTGCTGTCTTCAATAATCTTAATTCTGTTTAACCCCTACAATAAATCTTGGCTAGTGCTCGGGGGAATATGAAGGGTTAATCCCTTGAGCAATTGAGCTTTCAGCGGCAAGGAATATCTCTACAGCCGAGCTACTCAGTACGGGTCTCAGTCAAATGCATGATGCATTTTGATGTCTCTGGATAATGGGGAATCAGGTCAACTGAAGAATGTATTTTATAAATGCAGTATATTCAACTAACTGGTAATAAGGGGATTTGTTTTAGTTTAAACTATACCATACAGCTCGCCTGGGTAACTGTATATGTCTTTGTAAAAAAAAAAATAATTACAGTGGACCTGTTATCAAAAAAAAGCGGATCACAGGATCCATTGCAGGTAAGTATGACACATATATAAATATTGTGTTAGTGAAACTTACTACCAAATGTATATACAGTGGCAAGAAAAGTAAATAAACCCTTTGGAATTACCTGGATTTCTGCAATAGTGCTGTGTGGTATTTCCCAACAATTCAACCTTAGTTTTATCCATTGTGCATTTGTCTGGGTGTCAGAGCCTGTCCTGGTGTGTGTGTGTGTGTGTGTGTGTGTTTGGGTGTCGGTGTGGCAGAGCCTGTCCCGGTGTGTGTGTTTGGGTGTCAGTGTGGCAGAGCCTGTCCTGGTATGTGTGTGTTTGGGTGTTGGTGTGTCAGAGCTTGTCCTGGTGTGTGTGTTTGGCTGTTGGTGTGGCAGAGCTTGTCCTGGTGTGTGTGTTTGGGTGTCGGTGTGGCAGAGCCTGTCCCGGTGTGTGTGTTTGGGTGTCAGTGTGGCAGAGCCTGTCCTGGTATGTGTGTGTTTGGGTGTTGGTGTGTCAGAGCTTGTCCTGGTGTGTGTGTCTGTGTGGCAGAGCCTGTCCTGGTGTGTGTGTTTGGCTGTTGGTGTGGCAGAGCCTGTCCTGGTGTCTGTGTGTTTGGGTGTCGGTGTGGCAGAGCCTGTCCTGGTGTGTGTGTTTGGCTGTTGGTGTGGCAGAGCCTGTCCTGGTGTGTGTGTTTGGCTGTTGGTGTGGCAGAGCCTGTCCTGGTGTCTGTGTGTTTGGGTGTCGGTGTGGCAGAGCCTGTCCTGGTGTGTGTGTTTGGCTGTTGGTGTGGCAGAGCCCGTCCTGGTGTGTGTGTGTGTGAGTGTGTGTGTGTGTTTGGGTGCCGGCGTGGCAGAGACTGTCCTGGTGTGTGTGTTTGGTGTGTCAGTGTGGCAGAGCATATACTGGTGCAGGGGCATCAAACCTGCGGCCCTCCAGCTGCTGCAGGACTACATCTCCCATCCTCCTCAACCAGCCCCTTAGCTGAATTATGGGAGATTTAGTCCTGCAGCAGCTGGAGGGCGGCAGGTTGGATGCCCCTGTACTGGTGTGTGTGTTTGGGTGTTGGTGTGGCAGAGCCTGTCCTGGTGTGTATTTGATCATCCGTTTCCTGGCACTTTACTTTCCATAGGAATACATTGAACTATAGTCACTTTAAAGGACAAAACTTTCTAGGCCCGAAAATCAGCAGAAAAGTGAAGGTTTTGTGTTATTTAATCTATTGCATATCTGCATATTTTATTAAAAATAATTAGTTGTGTTAAATTGTGGCTTCAGGCGTCTCGTGTATGACAACTTTTTTTTTAGTGTACTGACGTACTCCCAATCAGATCACATTACATCAACATGCGTTGAAAAGATGTGCATGGATGGTGGGCTGATTTGGTGGCGCAATGGGCCACTTGACTAGTCCCCCAGGCTGTAGGCTGCCATCCCTCCCCTGCCTCTTTGCCCCTTGCCCTCCAACATACACTCTGGCACACATATGTAAGCACACGCAAATTACACACACACCTACTCATACTTACTAACACACACATACACATTCATTCTAACACACACTCCATCTCACCCCCACTTACACATACATGCTCACACAGACACCTACACATACATACACACACACAATTACACACCCATGCTCTCATACAATTGTACATCCATGCCCACACACACAATAACACATCCATGCTCACACACACAATAACACATCCATGCTCACACACAATTACACAAACAAGCTCACATTCATACATACATACAAACAACTCCTCTCACCTCTCACCGCTCTTGCAGCTTGCTATCCAGCTGCCTGGACACTGTGCTGACGGCCTCGGTGCCGGTTCAAAATAGTTTAGAAAGGGCCCTTCTGACCTGGGGCAGTGCGGTCCTGGTAGGAAGGGCCCTTTCTCAACTATTTTGAATTGAATATATATAAGCTTATTGAAAAGACAGGAAATAACATCCTATTCTAACTTCACAGGGGAAACAGTGGGTTCCTCTGGGGTGTCCTGCCATGGACTCCATGCCTGTTCAATGTTTTGCGTATGATAGACTTATGAACAGAGATGTTAGCCAGTTCCAATGATTCTGTAGCTCTGAGACAGATCTAGAAGAGGATCCTCGCTGCAGAAAATGGAGAAAGCTGCCCCCTAGCGATCGACAGGAGACATTACTACAGATTGAGCTGAATGTAGTACACGGGTACAACAAAGGCAAAGGATACACACTGGCATAGAGCAAAATAATCAGAACCCAACTGTGGTCAGGAGCCAGGCCAGAATCAGGAACCGATAATGAGCAAACACGGCTCAGGCAAAAGAGTAGTTGGGGTCATGAAACACAATTCAGGGCAGTCAGGTAGTCAGGAAACAAGCAGAATTCAATAGCAAAGGTTCAGAGATAATCAAACCGCTAGTGAAGTACAGCGGCACTATCACAGGCAATGTTAGGTTACAAACTGAGGGTTTAAATATCTCTCCAAGCTTCCGGACCTTCCTATCCATCTAATTAGGGGGTGGAGAAAAATGAATAAAGGTCCTTTTACTGAATAGTCATGATAGTCGTCCCCGCATGTGCAGATGGCTGTCATGTCTTCATGTAGGAGCTGGGAGGACCTGCTATCGAGACAAGCAGGGGGATGAATGCAGGGACTGCGTCTCAGCTCCCCTGCACGAGCGGACACCGGGACCCGTGAATGGTAACAGATTCCTTCAAGCCTTTATATAAAGATTGTAAGCTTGCGAGCAGAGCTCTCTCCACCTAATGTATCAGTTTGTCTTAGTCTGTCAATTCTAGTCTTGTCATACCCCTTGAATTTATGTATTGTATTAAGCGCTGTGTAAACTGTTGGCGCTATATAAATAAAATATAATAATAATAATATATATCACTCCATGGTTTTTTTTTCCCTGCGTTGTGCCCTTGGAGTCATCTTGGCTGGTTCCCACTTCTAGGGAGAGTAGCCACAGTATTGTTGACTGATAAATATGTAAACTCTTTGATATTACTTTGTAACCCTTTCAATTCACGATTGTAGCTATTCTGGGATTTTTTGTGAGGCATGGTTTACATCAGTAGATGCTACTTTATACTAATAAACTTACAGCTTATTTTTTTAAGTCAAAGTAGCTCTAAAACACACCTCCAATCCCACTTCATTGATTGGACTTCAGGTTTTCTATCTCCTGACTCCAATTAGTTTTTGTTGAAGTGATTAGCCTAGAGGTTCACATACTTTTTCCAGCTCACATTGTGAATGTTTGAAGTATGTATTCAATATGAACAAGAACAATACAATAACGTGTGTGTTATTAATTAAAACAGATTGTGTTTATTAATTATTGTAACTTATATGAAGATGATATATCAAGATGGTAAGCTTTGTCTCAGTTTGTCTTATTCTGTCAATTCTAGTCTTGTCATACCCCTTGAATATATGTTTTGTAGAAAGCGCTGCATAAATTGTACCTGTGAGAGAGGGAAAACTTGGTCCTCTGGCCTTAGGGGTGGGATAGCACGAAGCCCCGAGGTTGCAGTTTGCCCTAGTCTTTGGTCCAAGACTGGGCACTGTGCACAATAGTGTTGTGTGAGGTAAAGTGCACTTCACCTTTCTTCTTGCACATGCTGGTAAGCACTTTTTATATGCACTTTTTATTTTTGTATGCACTAGCCCCAGCCTTTATAGCTAGAAAAAAAATTATCACACCAGCCAAAAGGCTGGGGCTTCCTTGGGAAGCACCTTATTTATAGTTTTTGTGTTACACAATTTGCACGTTTTTTGCACAGAGCACGTGTGGTTTTTACTGGTAACCAAGATGTCCAGTGATTATATGATTCCCACAGCTGTTTCGACAGTTCATACAGAGTCCGAACTGCAGTTAAGGGAGAGCTTAACGTGAGGTAAGAAGGAGATGGAGAGCTGGCAAAAGATGATGGGAGAGAGCGTGTGTAAATACGTATGTGGTAGAGTGTGTGTTATTGTATAGAGTTAGCATGTGTGTATGAGTGTTTTGTGCTAGTGTGTGTTACTGTATGGCAATAGACTAGAGCATGTAGATTTATGTAGTACCGTATATAATGTAAGCAAGCATGAGTGTGTTTGTTAGTATTTGGTATCAATGTGTGGGTGTGTCTGTGAGTGTTACAATGTCAGAGGTGAGCTGTATGTGTATAGAGTTAGAGTGAATGGAGGTACGTTTGCATATTAGTATGTGCGTGTATATATATATATATATATATATATATATATATAATGTTGAATAGAGAAATACGTTTTTTATTTTTCGATGGTCTCCAGTCCACTAAGGTGTGCAATGAGTGTATTTAATGCTCCGTTTGCTATTTAAAATATGCATTTTCTTTTACCTGGTTATATTAAAGAAAAATTAATTTGAAAATAATATTCACTTTGAGTAATCTTATAATAAATGTGTCATCAATATATTTTATTGTACAAATCAAATAGTGATGGTCTTATGGCCTTGCTGAGGATGATGGGAGTCGTGGCTCACCAAAAGCCATGAAGTTAATAGTTGGTTAATCCAGGAATCAATTCTTCCTTCGACTTTCTTTCCCCAAATTAACACTAAAGCACACTCTTGTGTCATTGCCACCCCAGCTCGATGGATGGGCGCTTCCCACAGAGAAAACAACAGCCACCTTGCAGTCCCGCCCTCTTGCGTGGGGAGATCTGATTGCTCACAGAGCGATCATACGCTTAAGTGTCATTGGCTAGAGCCAGATCAGCTGGTTAACTGGGCGTGGCGTAGTCAGAAAGCCGTGTAGTGGCTTCCTTGTTGTGCAGCCAGTGCCTTTTGGAGGAGTTGTCTGTAGCCGGTGATCCGATCAGCCATTGTACAACCTTCAGCTGTCAGGTAACGCAGTCAGTAGAGCCCACTCCCCACCCCTTTGTCTCAATGTGCAGATGTACTTTTTAACAAGTAAAAACCAATCTTTGCAGCAAATTAACCGCAGATCTCCCTTGTTCTCACAACTTGTATTTAATTAATGAGATCATGCTGATAATTCTATACAGTAAGCCTAAATATTAGTTATAAACCACCGGTGATGCATATACAATTAATTTTAATGCAATCATGGTGTTTGTAGCTAAATAGAATATGAGCCCGTAATACAGTGAAGTATTACAGTATTAAAATAGGTAGCGTTGAAAAAATAGATGTCTAACGCAGTCTTGCGATGTTTTTATGTTTATCATACATTTTACATACGAAGCCCTTCACTTATTCCCATAATCGTTGACATTTCGGCCCCATTCATTCATTCATTCGTTAGGCTGTAAATAGCCAAGTCATCCTGCTATGGCATCTGTGGACTGCATAACCTCTTCTTTCCAGATCCTGGAATTTGAGCCTCAGATTTCCCAATGTACCATATAGAATGTATGATCATTTCTTAGCAGTGCCAAGATACACCCAGTACACCACCATTTATAAAATATCATACTTCATTACTGTATATCATTGCTAATAAATTATTTATTCTGATATTCTAAGTGCTGGGTTTTATCATTATCCACTATATGTACTATAGTCTTAACTGATTCCAAGTCCTTGTAGCAGAGAATGTTACATAATAATCTATTCTGTGTGTATATATATATATATATATATATATATATATATATATATATATATATATATATATTGCGTATAGTATATGGGCCCCTTCCACAAACTAGATATTGCCAAAGAGGGACATTTTTGGTTGAGATGGCATGGTTAGAGGAATATGTAAGGAAGGTCTTTTCTGAGATTTATGTGGATCTGTGACCTGTTGATGTAACCAAGTTCAATATTTAGGATAACATTTTAGTTTAGTTAATTTTATTTGTAAACATTTTCTGCTGATTTTACAACAACACAATGTTTGCATTTAAACTAGTGTTTACTATTGTAGCGTTGCTCTACGGCACACTGAATAATAACATTTATGACCCTAAGCTGAGAGCGTACTTAGTGAGAAATGGCCTTGTGCCTAATCTTATCTGAGCACTAGTATTATCCTTATCCAGAAAACCGCAGAGTCACACATTGTAATTGAATGGCCCATTCCTCGTTTCAGCGATTATTTGTAGCAAATCCATAAGAAGAGGCCATTGTACAATGTTGTGCATGTCACTCAAATCAATCTAAAGGATGGCTCAGGTGGCAACATTACACTAAAGCGTGTATATATGACTGGATGTGTATATACATCCTAAGAAAGAGCCAAGACTATGAAAAGTAATCTATTTTACTGAAAAATAGGCTGGAGAAACCAATTGTCCAAGTTTGGCTTTTGGGTGTGCTTCTGCCCATTATAGTTATCCGAGAAATCCCATCTTAACATGTTCACTAGCCCTATAACGTAAAATAAGCAACCCAAGATTTATTGTTCAGGGTTACCTTTTTGCCATCCCGTCAACTCTACTTTTTTTTTTCTTTCTTATTTCTACTGTACAGCATGTCTAAAAAAATCCAAGGTGGCTCCGTGGTGGAGATGCAAGGAGATGAAATGACTCGGGTAATCTGGGACCTGATTAAGGAGAAGCTTGTTTTGCCCTATGTAGAGTTGGATCTGCACAGGTAATAGTTCTTATCTGCTGTCAAATACTGTTTCCATCCAAGAAATGGCTGTCCTGGATGAAATGGTTTGAAATATGAGCAAGTAGCTGAATTTAGCAAGGTCACTTAGTGTTTTGAATGCTGCAAAGTTCAGGGGGAACTGTTTTGAAAGCTGCTGTAGAAGCTAAATGTGGTCAAAGCAAATCCTTTTACAGCTGCTGTTTGGCTCACATTATCTTATTATTTATCAAAATAAGTTTAGACTATAGTATAGTCTTTGTTTTTTGCTAACTGTGGAATACATATCAGGCTTTGAAAGGGAGCCTTTGCTGTATTTTTGTAAACCCTCTACAATGCTACCAAGATTAATGTGTTTTTCAAGCTGCTCATGAATGGGAAAGACAATGGTATCTTCAGTTGGAGTCGGAGTCCAGAAGAATCGCCCTTTGCTCCACCTAACTTCTCCTATCCAAGCAGACTTTGACCTGAAAACAAGAACCAGCTTTTCTGGTAGATGTGTTGCATTAGCTCCTTAGAAACATGAATTGAAATATCTTTGGATGTAGAGGAAAGGTCACGGGCTGGGGCTACCAGTTCCTACATGCTAAGAAAACACACGTGCACGCTCGTGCTGTGTGTGCACGTTGGCTGATCAGTGCTCTTGGCATTCCTTTTCTCCAGTGCAGTATGTGCTGGTTTATAAACCCTATACGTAGAATCTGACAACATTCCCATGGGAAAGAGTTCATTTCAAGCTAGAAAACCAATGTCTAATGTTGTTGAAATCTGTTATTGGTTGTTGTACAGTCATTCTTGCTTAAAGGGACAGTCTGCTGCAGCAATTTGCAAGAACAGAAACACACCATTCAATGTCAGGTGTGTGTAAAGTGGTTCTGATGTGTAGAAGGACCACAGTTAAATGACTTTAGGCATCAAGGGCCACATGACAATACAGGGATCAATAACTTAAAATGTTAGAATCACCTCTACCTGGTATATGAAAGACAACTTTATAGTGTGCATTACTAATTGCCGAAAATGACCATCTCTTCACCAGGTTATATATAAATGATTTGTTATCTGTTAGAGACTAAAGATCATAGGGAGAGACCCACCTCGATCACAATAAACAAGTTTTTATAAATGACACATTTTCCCAGTGTCCTTGGTTAAAAGGCTACCATACGATGTCTATGAAAGGGGAATGACCCATGAGTCATATTTGAATGGCCAGGTTAGTTGTGTCGAGGAATTCTATGCAGGGCTTTAGATCGCAGTGTTCCTGACCTCTCCTCCACCAGAGTGTGTTAAATGCTGTTATTCCGATGCAGTTTTACATTGCCAACTGTATAATAAATAACGTATATCACCATCGTGTATGACAAACAGAATCATAGTGGATAATGAACAGTGGTCTAAACCTCATTTTCTTATGATCTACACGATTTATTCCTCTCCCCTTTTGTTAAGCTGTTGATTATTGTTGCTTGGTCCAGGCATCCTTCAGGAGAAGGAAGGGAAAGCCAGGATAGGAGATTAGTTAGATACGATAGTTCTGTCACCCTTTGTCACTCATCCCAGCTTTTAAACAAACAATATCCAAAATCATTATACTAATTATACAAAAAGCACAATCACTTATGTATTTCTACTTTTGTAAAAAGTGTTTTTACCAAATATGTGAATTCATACTATAAATAAAATATGATGCTTTAATAGTTGTGGAAGTGGGCTATACTTAGGAGTTGTGATATAACCTATTTTATTTTTAGACTGACTTATCACCCTTTTATTTTTCCTGCCAAGCTATGATCTTGGCATGGAGAACCGTGATGCCACTGATGATAAGGTTACCGTTGAAGCTGCGGAAGCCATCAAGAAGTACAATGTGGGCATCAAATGTGCCACCATTACACCAGATGAGAAGAGAGTGGAGGAGTTCAACTTGAAACAAATGTGGAAGTCTCCAAATGGAACCATTAGGAACATTCTTGGTGGCACAGTGTTCAGAGAGGCCATCATCTGCAAAAACATTCCCAGACTCGTCTCTGGATGGGTCAAGCCCATCATCATTGGTCGTCATGCATATGGGGATCAGGTGAGATTTGAAAACCACGATAGAAGCTTTGTCACAGACCTTTGTTGATACAAAGTAGCACAGTTTAGAAAAAGTTATGTTGTGCTTTTTTTTGTGTGTGTGATACAAATAAAGGTATGTTTGGTTTTTTTTTGGTTTGTTAACCTGAAAGTTGCCCTGTAAATCCTTGAAAAAGCTAAGTTTGCATACCTTGATTAATGATTTCCTTTAAAGTCTAACTAGTATTGTAAAAAAAAAAATACATATTACTTCCAGTTTTGAACTTTATCCTGTTGTATGAAAGAACAAATTACTAAAGTCTTCAAAGTCCAGAAACATTGAGTCATTCCATTGACAGCACGTAAGAGGCAGTATATATTTGTTTGACACTGAGGAAGAAAGACGTTGGGACATTTGTGTCCAATTTTTCAGAGATCGATGAAAATAAATTGATTTGTTTCACTAAAACCTATTTTACTAAAGGAAAATCAGTATATGTAAAACCTACATCAGTCATGTAGAACACTGACATCATTGGTCTGTTTTTAAGGCCATATTAACATTTAATCATCATGATTTGAGATATACCTCTATCTACCTTCAGTTCTATGAGTTAATTCACTAAATGTATAAATACATGTAGCCCTCTTTGCAAAGCCAATTTCCGAAATGCTGCTTTCTAAAGCAGTAGAAATGCAACAAAAGTGTTTATTTTTATATTTAGGTCATTGAAAGCTACTTGATAATGTTCCTTATGCCTTCTACAGTACAGAGCGACTGACTTTGTAGTCCCTGGACCAGGAACAGTAGAAATCTCATTCACTCCAAAGAATGGCGGGGAACCTATTAAATACGTTGTCCACAATTTTGAAGGTAATATTTTAAATAAATAATACATTAATAAATATTACTTTTCATGTCTGCTAATGTCAAAAATATAGTTGCAAAGATCAGTTTGGGAAAAATAAGAGGTCACTTTAAACCAGAGTACAGTATATGAATTATTTAAATATCTATCTTGCTGTTGTTGAAAGAATTATTTGCAGATTTAAAGTTCTAACAAGCGCCATCCATTGTGAATTCTGTCTATGTTTTATAGAATGTTTATGTATTATCCTTCTACAACATTGTAATAACCGTACCTTTTAAGGCTTTGCTGATTTATTTATTTTTTGTTATATGCCCTCTGCTGTCAAATTCTGGAACGCAAAGTTAAAAAAAAATATATATATAGTTTCCCAAATTATTCAAGTCTGGGCACCAAGGATTTCTTTATGGGGTTTGCAGGAAAAAAGTTGCAAAGCTTTAGAGATCTGGATATGTGTAACGTGGAGGAAAGAAGAGATACGATAGAAACATTTTAAAAAAGACAGGAGAAATTTGTATTTTAAAAGAAGGGGAATGTAAGAACAAGATGTCATAATCTACAAATAGATGGTTAGATGAAGTTAGATGAAGTGTAAAGAAGACAAGACCAAGGACTGATTTGAGTCATTTCATCAGGAGAACTGGTCAGACTAGATGGGCAAATTGTTCTTATGTGGCAACCAATGCTATGTTTCCGTCTATAGAATAAAAGAAATGATTATGTTAAAGAATTATTAACATAAATGGTGATTATTTCTCTCAGAGTGTGGAGGAGTTGCCCTGGGGATGTATAACACAGACCAATCCATCAGAGACTTTGCTCACAGTTCCTTCCAGATGGCTCTGGCAAAAGCCTGGCCCCTCTATATGAGCACAAAAAACACCATCCTCAAGAAATATGACGGACGCTTCAAAGACATTTTCCAGGAGATCTATGAGAAGTATGTGTGTGTGACTGTATGTATATGTGTAATATATATCTAATTATGCACTAATGCACCATAATACTATGCTTGACATCACTGGGGGGTTTTATCCATGCTATGGATTCTTTGAGGCTTAGATCAGTACTATATGGACCTCTGGAACATTGTTCCTTTGCTGTGGTATAGATGGTTTAGATCAGGGGCGTCCAACATGCGGCCCGCGGGACCTCGAGGTGAGGCCCGCGGGACCTCGAGGTGAGGCCCGCGGGACCTCGAGGTGCGGCCCGCGGGACCTCGAGGTGCGGCCCGCGGGACCTCGAGGTGCGGCCCGCGGGACCTCGAGGTGCGGCCCGCGGGACCTCGAGGTGAGGCCCGCGGGACCTCGAGGTGAGGCCCACGTGAGATCGGCAGCCAGGATCACAAGAGCCCTGCTGCTTACTTGTGGGAGGGTCTATTCTCTGCTCCAGTCCCGCCTCCTCTGTGGGGAGAACGAGGGAGGCCGCGCCCCCTGCTGAAGTCTGTGATCGGCATTGAGAGAGCTGTAGTGCAGGTAAGGGGGTGGGGGAGTGTGAATGAGTATGTCTGAGGGAATGAATCTGTGAATGAATGAATTTGTGTGTGTGTGTGTGATAGCATGGATGTGTAAGTGCTGGAACCTAGGCATGATGGGACTGTGATTGCTGTTAACAATCCCACTCCTATCATGCCAAGTCAGCCAGTACATGCTGAAACCTAGCTAGCTGCCCCCTTGTGTATTGATGCTGCCAGCAGTATGGGGTCTGCACTTGCAGCCACCCTGTACCAGCATGTACTGGCTGACTTGGGATGATAGGAGTGTGATTGCTAACAGCTAACAGCTCTGCTAACAGCAATCACGGTCCCATCATGCCTAGGTTCCAGCATTTACTGGTTGCCTGGGTATAAAAAGAGTGTGTTTGCTGTTAGCAATCACACTCTTATCATGCCAAGTCAGCCAGTACATGCTGAAACCTGGCTAGCTGCCTCCCTTGTGTATTGATGCTGCCAGCAGTATGGGGTCTGCACTTACAGCCACCCTGTACCAGCATGTACTGGCTGACTTGGGATGATAGGAGTGTGATTGCTAATAGCTAACAGCAATCTGCTAACAGCAATCACAGTCCCATCATGCCTAGGTTCCAGCATTTACTGGTTGCCTGGGTATAAAAAGAGTGTGTTTGCAGTTAGCAATCACACTCCTATCATGCCAAGTCATATTGTTGATTTTTTTTTGTCCAATTGTGGTGTGTTACTTTTAATAAAAGCGTGGTTACACACTAAAATTGGACAAAAAATACAATGCCCAGCCAACCAGTACATGCTGGAATCTGGGTATGCCTGAGATTGCTGTTAACAATCATAATATATAATTTTTTGTACAATTTTGGTGTGTAACTTACTTTTATTAAAAGTATGTGGGGGGGTCACTTTCAGTTTAGGCTAAGTGAACCCTGAATTTTCGGTTTTGGTCCAGATTTTCATTTTAGTGCATCGCTTAAATAAATAGAACTATTTTATTTTTACTTATCCAGAATCCTGAATTTGTAGTCACAAAACTTTCTAGGCCCAGAAATCAGTGAGAGGAAAAGTAAAGGTTTTGTGTCATTTACTTTATTTTAATCTGCATATTTTATTAAAGGCCATATTTTCTCACAGTGAAAAATGAGTGCGGCCCTCGCACGGATACAATTCTGATGAAGTGGCCCACTGCAGAAAAAACTTGGACGCCCCTGGTTTAGATGGTAGCCTTAATGGAAAACCAGTTGTCCTTTGACTAAAGATAAAGTGGGAGTTGTAGAACCTCATATGTTGAAGTACATTCGTACAGTACAGATGTAGTCATTGTTCCAAGAACTCTGTGCTCCAAACACAAATGGCCATACGTATCAAGTAAAAAAAAATGGTAACCATTGTAGGATGCTTACCATAGCAATCCAAGGAATTTGTCATCTGAAGTTCCAGTGTTGTCTTGCAAAGAAAACCTTGAGTAATGAACACGTATGTGAAAGACCTACTTATTAATAGAGAGTATTCTGTTTCAACAGGGAATACAAGTCCCAGTTTGAAGAGAAGAAGATATGGTATGAGCACAGACTTATTGACGACATGGTGGCACAGGCGCTGAAATCAGAGGGTGGCTTCATCTGGGCCTGTAAAAACTACGATGGCGATGTACAGTCCGATTCAGTTGCACAAGGTGGGATATGGTCAGAAAGTTTGCATTAATCCACTGGTAAATCCCATATGTATATTTCTATGTCAAGTTATTTTAGTATTAACTTTACTTTATTTTTAAGTATTTTAATATCCCTTTATACTGTGACCCTGACCAATACATTAGTGCAAAACTGTTCCCTTTTAGATCAATATTTTTTTTACGGCAGAAAATTCCATTGGGAAAGAAGTGTTAGATTGTGTACGAAACGTATTTGTTTTGTTTCTGATATTAATCTAACCTCCCCAATATATTATTAATGCTAAAGGCCCTTTTATAATTATAATATAATTGTTTTCAATTACCGGTCAGATAAGAGAAACACATGTTTTCAACTGTGGCTTTCACCGTCTAGTGGCTGGGTGTACCTAAGGGTTTAGGTCTCAACTAATCGTTCACAATAGTGGCAAAGATATCTGCCAGTATTCATCAAATGCTTGCTTGGCATTTTGCAGAGCGTACAACTTACATTCAGACTAATTTAATAGTCTCTTAGATAAAGCAAAATTTTAACTGAATTTGGTTATATTGCCGAAGAAATGAATTTGATGAACCAGTTATATATAATGCTATATATAATATATATAATATTATTTATATAGATATAACAGCTAAGAGACAGTTTTGGGTCACTTAGCTGTTTTCATGGACATTTCTAGCTGTAACATAATTGCAAAAGGGTTTTCTAATGATCAATTAGCCTCTTAAACTGAATAATGGATCAGCTAACACAACGTGCCATTGGAACACAGTAATGATGGGTGCTGATAAAGGGCCTCTGTACCCCTATCAAGATATTACATTAAAAATCAACCATTTTCAGCTACAATATTCATTTACAACATTATCAATGCATATATCTATATATATTATAATATCAGATGGGGAAATGTAGCATTGTACAAGCCTGGTACGTCATTGATCTGCTTTGATCATCAGAGCGACGGTCACAAATGCGTTTTGTCCTGTAGGTTACGGTTCTCTTGGGATGATGACCAGTGTCTTGATTTGCCCTGACGGGAAAACTGTAGAAGCTGAAGCTGCCCATGGCACTGTCACCCGTCACTATAGGATGCACCAAAAAGGGCAGGAAACATCCACCAATCCCATTGGTAAGTGCATTTGCTTAAAAAAAAACAACAAAAACCTTTGCAAGTAATTTATTGAATTCAAGCATTTTATGACAATGCTACACAGCTAATAACACAAGTTGTATCTACTTTACTAATACATAAACATTCTTTCAGCATCTATCTTTGCATGGACTCGAGGACTGGACCATAGGGCAAAGCTGGATAACAACCCCGAACTTAAGAACTTTGCCACGGCTTTGGAAGAAGTCTGCATTGAAACAATTGAGGCTGGATTCATGACCAAGGACCTTGCTGCTTGCATTAAAGGTTTACCAAAGTAAGTGACTGCAGCTTCTAGGCAGCTCTTTGTTGAGGAGAGTTGGGCAGAGCAACTCAACTGTCTACCCAAAACACACCTCAGGAGGTTTTCATATATATAATATACAAGTATTTGTTTCTTTACAAAAGTAATACGTGTCTCCTGGTCTCTTTCAGTGTGCAGCGATCCGACTACTTGAACACCTTTGAATTCCTGGATAAACTGGCTGAAAATCTGAAGCTGAAACTTAGTGCTCAGCCCAAGTTGTAATAGCAGAGTCTTAGAAAAAAAACACTCAGGTTCCCTGTTTTTTACCCTTGGTTTACAGGATCCAACAGGACCTTTTATCTTAGCCTCACAAGGGAAAGTGCTAGTCTTCTGTGTCTTGAACCCTAATAATTGGTAATCACTGTGCCAAATGGCAATTTCTGGTTGTGTTTCCACAGCCGGATGTCCTCAAAAAAAATGTTAGTGATGCAGTCACACATTCAAATGAATACTACTATGTGCATATATGACTGAAGTTGTATTGGCATTAATTTGATAGACACGCTGTATAACTGCACAGTTAATTGTTGGTTGAACCTTGAGTTTTGAGAAATAGACCAATATTGGTTAGATTAGATGGAACACATTCTTTCCTTTAAGCAAATGAAAGAAAAGCGGGATTTATGCCATAACTTTCATATTTGACGCTAGCTATACATAATGGCATGCACATCATATTGCATATCTTGTAGAATCTTAAATAGCTAACAAGATCCGCTAACTGAATACTTTAATGGGGATTTGCATTAAAGTAACAAACTTGCACCGCTTATTGCACAAGCCAACCAGTGTTGTCCGTCCTATTCTTGCAGGTTTAGCGCCAGTCTTAATGTGGTGCATAAATTACTATTTGTATTCCAGATAGGGATTCCAAATTGCTCCTTGATGTGTTTTAGGCATCTATAGCCATGAGTGCCACAAATCACCTACAGGCATGTAGAACTCCCTATCTTAGGGATCACAAAAATCATGTTTTTGCTGGAGAAAAGAAATGCTAAGATGTTTGTTGGTCTATTAAATGAGACATGAAGAGATTACAGATTGGAGTATAGCCTGTGATCCATCATATCCCCTCAACTCAGCTGCAAACCAGTTGGATGTTTCCGCAACTCAAACTAAATGGTATAGCAGCCAGTGCACTAAATTGCAACATTTTCATTTCAGCATCATTGTTAAATCCGCAAACGGTCAAATGCAATTGTCTGCTTTTATACATAGGCATGTCTTTTTTTAATAAATCAATTTCATAATTAGTTTGGCTACAGCTGTTGTACGAATAAAAATATTAAGTATTATACGATGTACAGGACTGAAGCTGGTTGTTCGTTGAGATTTACTTACAGAGACAGTCTTAGTGTCTTATTGAATCCCTACCAATGGAGAAATATGCATTACTTACCGGTGGGCAGTGTTCCCTCTAAGCTGTGCGCTTGTGCGCGCGCACATAGCTTTTTTAGAGAGCGCACACGTCCAAAAATTGTGCGCACAACAGTTTTTCCCCAAAAAAGAAAAAAAACTATTTTTTTTAAACTTTATGCGGTGCGGATATCGTGCGCACAAAATTTTTGCACAAGAGAAATTTTCTGCGCACGCCAACTAAGAAAAATTAGATGGAACGTTGCCGGTGGGGGGGGGGGACTTACCTTTTTAAAAGATGTAGTGTACCATTTCCCTCTGGACCTGTTACCATGCCCCATTAGTAGGAGGAAGGTGCTTCTACTGAAATATTGTTAGACCCCCATGGAACTCTGGCACCAGCCAGTGCTGGAGATGGCTGGTGGTGAATATAGCATGCGGTAAAGATAGGTTAAATCAGTCTGGGCTTTAGGTTTCCCACATCCACAGTAGGGGCCCAGATTGACCTGAGCATGAGCAGGCTTCTGGTCCCACACATGTACACTAGAAGATGAACTGCATGGACATGCGTATGAGTAAACTTCTGGTTTCATGCCTGCACTCTTATGGGGGCAGACAGGACCATGGAGGCTTCTGGTTTCACCTTGCACACTAGGAGGCATGCCAAGTCGAAAGGCACACGCACAAGCGTTCAGTTTTGCTTTTTCCCCCCACTTGGTCAGCACTTTGCCAAACTGAGCGAGAGTGGATGACCAAGCACTCTGATTAACTTTGGAGTCTGATTGTAAAAGTTTGGGTAGCTGCAGCCAACAATCTTCATTGCAATGTAACGTCAGGTTATATGACAATGAAGATATGTAAGCTTGCAAGCAGGGTCCTCTTTACCTTGGTTTATATTAGTTTGCCTTTGTCATAATCTTTAAATATGTTTTGGGAGAAGCACTGCGCAAATTGTTGGTACAATATAAAAGGTCTCAATTGGTATTTTCTGGTCTGCTTCTGGTATGAGTGTTTGGGCTAATTCAGCTCCTGTAACATTATGTCTATAACCTGAGACACATTTCAATTTAAGACACAAGTATGGGCATATTATACACAAATTGAAATGCCTAGACTAATTATCTCAAAGTATGTTGGACCTAAAATACATAGTCATAAGCAAATGGTACAGTAGCAAATGTACCAGAACAGGAAAACAATATACGCAACATGCGGTCCGATTTATGACCAGCGTTTATTTAAAAAAAATTTGATAGCTATAAAAACAAAGTAATATTACAAAAGTTTGATATAATACATATACAATGGCAATTAAGCAGTTTCTATTTTACATTGTCTGAACCTTTATTGCCTAACTCACACAACAAAATAGAAAAGCAAGAGAAAGGGATGAATACGATGGGAAAGCGGTTAGTGATAAATAAATGGTGTTGAAGGCACTTTATTTAACTACGGGGAGATTTTATTAATTTACTTTTATACAAGAGTCAAAAACATCTTCATACAAGTATTGCAGTATGTACAACAATCATCCACTATGCAACAAACTATTAAACCCTGGTATTATCCCCTACTAGAGCGCCTGCTGCAGGAAGAGCGCCTGCTGCAGGAAGAGCGCCTGCTGCAGGAAGAGCGCCTGCTGCAGGAAGAGCGCCTGCTGCAGGAAGAGCGCCTGCTGCAGGAAGAGCGCCTGCTGCAGGAAGAGCGCCTGCTGCCCCTGTATAACGCATAGTTCAATCAAAATTTCTCCAGTCTCCTTCCATATTAAATAATGCATTATACAGGGCCTGGTCAAGTCTTTCATGTTGGAGAAATTTGCTGGGTGACCCTTTGTAATCAAAAGCAAAGTGAGATAGTTAAAACCATTACTCTCCTGTACCAAAAGGGTTGTATACATCTACTCAGTATGCATGCATGTATGTATTGCATAGAGCGGCAACAGGTAGCCTTGTAATGGACCCAAACAGTAGCTACGATACGGACACAGCCAATCAACTGCAATCACAGCTAGTTGTGCACAATAAAAGGAAAGCGATTGTAAGATATGACTGGAAGCTACAAAGGAGAAGTATCTGAAGTACCACCAGCAAGAAAAGGGGACCACACCATCTGAGTTCACGTTGAGAGTCCAGAGAAAGTAGGACCGCTAAAACAGGGACGGAATATTCACCCAAAATAATTCAGCTACTATTTTTCTGAGGTACATGCAGCAGACACCTGCTTCTATTGATGACCTACAGATCTTGGAAATATGGCTGTTGGGATAATGGTTAAATATCACTTTACGAGCCTCAATATTAAACAATGTTGTACAGTTCAAGGTTAATATGAAACATCAGAAAAACAAACAGGCTTATTTGGATTTTTTTCTATGGGGAACTCTCGTCAGGTTTCACAAAACTATAAGATATGAGTTTCTCAGGCTTATTTACGACAAAACGTTTTTTTTTTAATTATTTTTCAACTTACTTTAAAACTTTTAACGTACAGACTATTTTCCTAATATACGTGTGAAAAAAATATAAAATCCTTTTTAACGACTCAAAGCAGTTCAATAAGTATGGCCTACTGGCTGCTCGCTAAACATTGGTCTGGTATACATGGTCCAGATATGGCACCAAACCAGGTATAATGCATGCATCTACCTTAAACCTGCTTTGTATCTCACGTAGGATTCGTATTTAAGTTATATATACAAAAACGACAATATAAAATGACAAATGAGAATAAGAAATATTGCGTTCTAGTCTCCCCATGTAAAGGAGTACTTGGCTGAAGTCTTTTTCTTTCCAGTCCGTTTCCGTTTGTGGGCAGGTGAATTGAGAAATTCAGTGTTTGTGAACTCGTCTCCACGTCTGAGTTTTCTATGCAGAGACAAAAAAAAAAAAAAAAAAAGAAAAATGTTAAATAGGAAAATATACCAGGATAAATTAAAAATAAAATGTTGTACACTAGCATATGTGCTCATCATTCAAATGCCATATTTTTTCCGCTTTCCTTTTCTGGCCATGAGCTTGACTTTATTATTGCTTTAAATATTGTAAAGAAAAAAAATAAAAAAAAATGCTGCTATACTGGAAGCCTCAGGACATTTGCTACAACTTACTTTCCCAAGCTTGGCTCCTTATAGTTGACAGGATTTCGCCTTCTTTTACTAAATCCTTTTGATTCTTCTTCTTGAAAGCAAGTCTTGGTGGAATCAAATGTTGTGTTTGTCAAGTCCTGAAAAGGTTTTGTAGCTGCAAAAAAAATAAAAAAAATCATAAGAAAAGATATGGAAGACACAGCACTTTAATCAGGTATTTGGACTGAACTGTGACATCATGGGAAATAATGGTAAAATAGCACTAGTTCGGATTTTTTAAGTTATAGGGTTTCCTAGGAACATCCCATCACAACAGAATAAACGAACACAAATGAGTAAGTTCTCACTATTATGTAAGCTTCAATAGTCGGGGAACATTATTGTAATCACAATGTTCAAAGCTCGATACTTGCCTGTTTCTTGATGGTCAGCTGTTTGGTCAAGGTCCTTACAGTGTAGATTCATTTCTCCTTCACATGCATCTTTTGGCTGATTTTCATTGGTTTCATCCAGGCTACTGGCATTTTCAGGAAGATGTGATAGCTCCTCGGATGCCGGGAGCTCCACTAGAGGAATATTGAGCAACAATGACTTGTCTGTAGCAAGTGAAGTATTTCTATTGTTTGTGATGGAGGAGACCTGTAAAAAGCTTGGACTTTCTAGCATTGTTTCAAGAACAGACTCACTAACCATATCCAACATGAAAGATTCCTGTTCATTTGACATATAACACGCCAACGGATCAGTTAGCTTCTTAGGCTGGTTAAAAAGCAAATCTGTCATGGTTTCCTGGACAAGTGTGACATTCTCATTACCTAAGCAGTCAGACAACTCTCGTTTGTCCTCCTGCATAATAAACGTGGAATTTGAAAAGCCACTTATTTCATTTTGTAAAGAGCCATTGGTCAATGTTTGAGATCCTTCAGCAAATGCGAAAAATGGTTCAGTGTCCCTTTTATACTTTTTTGCATGCACACTTTTCTTATTTTCTTGAGAAGGATCTGGGGCAACAAGAAGATCAGAAGTGCTCAGTGCAGGTCCACAGCTCAGCACCGGATTGTTCACATTCTTTTTTTCAGAGCCCTGAGCATCCTTCTGACTACCGAGTGCCACTGGAGCGGATTGAGGAATCACATAGGTTTCCCTCCTGCAACTAAACCTATCCTCTCTAGATAAAGGTTGCGCTGCAGAAGGATGGTATGCTTCAAAAGGGTCAACCACATAGGTTTCTCTCCTACAACTAAACCTATTCTCTCTAAACACAGGTTGAGCTGCAGAGAGATGATGCGCATCAGAAGGGTTAACCACATAGGTTTCCCTCCTACTATGAAAACCATTTCCCTTAGAAGCAGGCCGAGCTGCAGGAGAACGATTTATTCCAGTAGAGTCCACCACATAAGTTTCTCTTCGGATTTGGGTTTCTCTACTTGCCAAATTACAAAGGGCAATACCAGATAGGTTCTCCATTTTCTTGAGATCTTTCACTTCATCAACAGTCTCCTTGGGCACCATGTCTAGTTTTCCCTGTATTATATTTTTCTCATGTTCCCTTGGGTCTATCTTTGGTTTCTGCTTTTTACACTTTTTCTTTTTAGAACTTTCAACATCACATACTTTAGTAGCGGTGTTTAGTTTTCTTTGTTTTGAAGAATCATACCTTACTCTTTTTAACGGTCTTTCTTCTGGAGCAGGATAGGTCTCCATTTGATCAGGTCCTAACGCAAACATCTCATTGGCAGATGTCAAGCTTGCAACAATAGTGTCAGGAAAGTTTGTATTTTCCATTATAATATCCGCATCTACTTCATTTACAAAAAAACTGTGCTGGTCTTGTTTAATGGGCTGTGTTAAAACGCGTGTTTTGTGACCTTCAAATTTCTTACTCAACTGTGTATCCAAATAAGTTTTAGTGGTTGGTTGTAAGGTCATCTGATCACCTTGAACTCGTGCAACCCTTATATTGGAGTCAAACCCACTTTCCTCTTTTATTGTAGCTTTTGTGGCTTCTTCAGTAACACATGGAACGGTTTTTAGACTACTTTTGCTTTTAGCCTTCTCCCTTGCTGAATGCTTTACCTTTCTTAAAGTACCATCACATTTTGTAGGTACACTTGATTTGTCTTTACTAATTTGAGCTTTGTTTTTAGAAGAGACAGCAACTATTGCAGCAGAGTCACTAGTGGTCATTTCCATATCTGCTTCATATACGGTTTTTTCTGGTTCAGCGTTTACTAGTCCCGGGTGGCGTTCAACACGATCTGTTGATGGTACTTTGTCTGGAACACGCTCATGCTGTGTATGGAGTCTATTTACACTGTTTGGGTCTCGGCTTTCCTCATAATCCATTGTTAGAGACTGTGAACCAGAATAGCGTACTGTGGATCGGTTGTTCCTTTTTCTGTCAATGTCACAGATTTGTGTATAATCATCCTGAGAAGCACCGGTTACAGCACCGGCTTCTGAATAAGTTAGATCCGGCTGAACGGCAATATCTGCCGCCTGCTCCCACTGTGAGCTGGCACTGCTTTCTCTACCGGAACCATTCGTGCACCTACGTTGGCTACAGTCAGATTTTACAGATTGGGTACTTGAACGAGACACAGTGGACCGCTTTCTTCTCTTTGTCACAAAAGCCGACATGTCCTTACTGCTACGTGATTCAGCAAACTCATTAGAAAGCTCCCAATTGTTTAAAAAAGATGCACCATCGCTGTTAGCCGCTTCATTTGATGCAAGATATTCTGAAAGAAGAAACACATTAGAAAGGGTAAGGTGTGAACGGATATCAATAAGGATACTTAGATCTTTTTAGTATGAGATAGAAGTAATTTAAATTATATATATATATATACACACATATATATACATACATACATACATACATACACACACACACTGCAAAGCAGTTGTACTTCTCACTTAAAGTGCTGCTTTGGTTACCTGTGGAAGTTACAGCAGAAGTGTTATTAATCTCCGCTTGTGATGTGCCTCTGTTAGCGGAGGGCTGTAGAGAACAGACATTGTTTGTTGCATTTTCAGCGTCCAAGCTTAATGAAACTCCGTTCTCTTGCTTCCAATCTCCTACAGATGTTGAAGGAACTCTCAGAGCAACTCCCGTCAACCTAAAATACAAAGTACAAAAACCAATAATGCATACAATTTTATAAAGAAAGAGGACAGATGCACGAACAGCTTGTGGTTATTTGTCCAACTCCAGCGACCAAAAAACAAATAATTGCCGGTTTGTAAGTAACAAAACCAAATTGTAACTCGAGGTCTATAAAAACGAGTACCCATGATATAGGGAAACTTTACAACCATAAAGAGGATCCGTCAGGGTATTATGAATACGGCCGGTAACTGGTTCTGCCCATGAGGACTGAAGGCAAGTACTTTTAACAAACATCTTTAGATAACACTTGTGCAAACATTACTTTTGACATGAGTAAGGTTAACTTTAACGTCATAAAGCAACAAAGACCTCATGAACTCTGCCAATGGAGCATCAATGGAAATAATACACAGAGGATTTAAACTTGCCGAAATCCTTGACCACCATCCGAAGAAAATCTGCTTTGGTCACTTAAACGTTTGCTTCTTCGCTCATCCGATTCCAGATCAAGAGACTGGTGTGAGAAAGAAAGAAAAAAAAAAAAAAAACACGTGTTAATCATAAAAAGCTACGCAGAGTATACAGCAAATTCCTTGGAAGAAATTAAAAAGCATCTCACAGTTTACCAAAGACTTTATATACAATTGTGTAATGTTATATTAGGCTAGTTATTACTTCCATTGGATCGGCATTGAGCATAACTCTTACTGTATTCATAATGTTATTTAGAACACTTGTTTTAAATATTCCTTTGTAACTTAGTTCTTGGGTTGGAGGTTGAAGTATTTGTTTTATGCAGAGATAATTCATTATACGCCGACATATTTCCGATGCTACGTAACCATCACTTCACAATTTACTGCAAAGGGAGATGCATCTTAAATCATGATCAATACTGACTACAAAACACGAGTGGTGTCTGTTACTGAAAGTTAACATTTAACAAGAGTAGACAAGGTTTTAGATGTTTTTGGAGATAATTCTGTATGTATTCCAATGCATTTTACTGCATGCAAATTGGAGCCTACATTATTCGGTTACTGTCGTCAGATAATGAGACTTCTGTGTCATCTTCCTCCTTCCCTTGGCCGTCTGGAAGTAGGACGCATACTCAAGTATGCCTTTTTTCACATACTCTGTAGCGTTCCTATTTATGTTAAAACATGCTCAGTTCCAAATAGAGCACAGTTTAGGAGTTTTAACCAAACGCATTGCTAACAGGCATTTTAAATCAAGCCTGTAGGCAGGCCATCTCTATAGACCAACATTGGCAGTAGAACGGGTCGTACAAAAGAGCTCAGTGGGTCAGTAAACATGGCACGGTCATAAGATGCCACAAGTCAGTGTGTGATATTTATGCTCTGCTAAACCTGCCCACGGTCCATTGTAAGTACTATCTTTGTGAAGTGGAAGATCTAGGTGTAACAGTCTAGCTACAAAGTAGTGGATCACAAACTCCATAGCAGAGTTCCAAACTTCCTCTGGAGGCAACAACAGCACAGGCACTACACATCAAGAGCTCCATGTAATTGATTGACGTGGCTGAGGAGCTGGACACAAGCCAAACATCTCTATGCATAATGCCAAGTATTAGCTGGAGCTATGGTCTAGGCACCTTGATTCCAGTGAAGGGTGATGCTATTGCTACAGCATACAATTGTATGCGTCCAACTTTGTGGCATCAACTTGATGAAACTCTTTCGTGCTCCAGTAGGACTGTGTCCCTGTGCAGAAAGCAAGCTCCAAGGTTTGACGAGTCCGGTGTGTAGGAACTCGAGTGGCCGGCACGCTCTGTGCACCTTAACCCCACAGAACACCTTTGGGATGAATTGAGAGCCAGGTCTTCTCATCCAACATCAGCGCCTGACTTCACAAATGATCTTTTGGCGGAATGGGCAAAATCCAAACACACGGTTGTTATAGCCGCAAAACTCCATATTAATGCCCATGGTTTTGGAATGGGATATCCAACAAGCTCATCTAGGAGTGATGATCAGGTGTCAACATATTGTTTGGTCATACAATGTATATTTTGGCTATTCATTCTAACACAGATGTTTCATACAATGTTAATGTAAATAACATATTTAAGAAAAATGTATGTAATATAATCTGCTTTCCCAATTTCTAGAAAAAGATAGTTATGGTAATTGCCCCACGGAGTTGCACCTGCAGTGCCGGGGTTTACAGACCTACCTCAGCATTGTTGCTGATTTCAATAGCGGTTGGCAACTGAATATTCATAAACAGGTCAATATCCTTTAGTATCTTGTGCTGTATAAAATAAATACATAAAAATGTTTTTAGCAGATCATAACTAGAACTCTGACTAGACATGAATACAAATTAATAAATATATATATGCATGTGTATCTTCCCGTTGCTGCTACCATTGTAAATGTAATGTTCTCCCATGGCTATCAACCCCAACTTCATGTTCAGACTCACCACAATGTTTAGGTTTTGGCGTAGAAGGGCATTTTGAAAATGCAGCATCTTCACCTCTTTCTGGAGGAACATTTTATCATTCTCCAAACTCCTTGACTTCTGTCTCTCAAGCGTCAGTGCACAAGCCAAAGCTTTGTTATTGTGCTTTAGGGAAATCTTTAGGATGGATGAGTTATCTGCAAAAAGGAGATACACGGAGAAGAAAGTAGGACAAATTAATTTCTGATATGTCACTAGAGGTCGTGCAATTGAGCACTAACAGAGGATCAAAAGCAAATAAACATAGCTATGGTTTCTAATATGGTTTATTCACCCAACTATGAGCTGAGGTGGCACATTTCATCTCAATGACTTAAGAACATTCACGTTAATGTGAGTTTCCAAGAGAAACAGTGGCCAGAGCTGCGTGTCCCCATTTTTCCAAGTACACAGAACATATACTCTCTCAGTACTCTTTAATATGCATTCTACTGAAGAAGACATCCGATGTAAAAAGTTGTGGCTCTACAGTTGCCCTAATCCTCTATGTCCAGACCATTCTTGCGATTGAGCACTTGAAGCAGCCAAATAGCAGTAGGAAAATGCTCCTATTTAAATCCATGGGAGTACTTTCCATACATGAATACAGGAATCTGAAGAGTGCCCCCCCCCCCATCGCAGTGTTCACCAAAACACCAATGGAGAAGTATTTGGCCGAATCCATCGCCTGCCCAAAAATTGCAAGGGAAGGGACAAATGTATATGGGGATTCTACAAGGGATCCCATAGCTATCAAATGTATTAGAAGTGAAATGATGGCTGGAGTGTCCTTTTAAAAGCATGTCTCAGCTTTGTGAGGGAAAAAACCCCAATGTCAGACACTTACTCAATGTTTTGGTTTTGATTTTGGCAGCAAGTGAAGTGTTCAGCTTGGCCGCTTTTAAGGAACCATTTATCTTTTCTCGCATTCGATCCTTCATAGTTTGCAGAGCGGGAAGCGATGCGCTCGACTGCAAATCCATTTCCGAACGACAGCCCGAACATGCAGTCTGCAGAGAGCAAAAAAAAAAAATGTGCGAAAAATAAATACAAATTAAAGTGATAGAATATTTCAATATAAATCTAGGTTTGCTTCAGCTGCAAACGTATTTAATAAATGGCCGGCTATTCATCTAGTTTTTAAATGCTGGTGTACAGAGACACAGCAAGAAGAAAAACCTGACGGCCCAGACATTATAACAGGTTGTCGCACTAAACACACCATGTACACAATCTGTCAGTCTCTGTACAACTAGCATTTTATCTCGAAACCTCATCTTTAACCATTTGTCCCGAGGGTGGCATAAGAGTAGACAAACTACATAAAAAGGACTGTGCAGGTGTGTATATATATATATATATATATATATTTTTTATTATTATTGAGCGCCAGCAGAACTTACAGGATAATAAAACAGGAAGGTGCAGTTACATAATAGCGACCTGATGTACGGGTCTATTGATTAGGATAGAAGATCTCTGTTCCATAGAGCTTACAGTCTACACAGTCACGTACACTAGGCAGTAGAAAGGACTTTTTTTTTTTTTTTTTTAAATAGCCTAAAAACCCACAACATAGCCACAGATCCCCTCCATGACCCCAGCCCCAAGTTAGTTACTAATCACGCCATGCGATCAGCACTACATATATAAAGCCCAGCCGTGCAGACGCTCAGGAAATGCTGAACACATTAACCATTTAACTGCCAGGTAAGTGAGCACGATGCATTCGTCATACAGAATGCAACAGAATGAAGTTAATACTCACAGAATCATTAATAATACATGGAAAAAATACTCGGATGTGCAGGAGATACAGTAATAAATCCAAGCCCATTTACACCTACCTCTTCAGCCGTTACGTCCCTGCTCACAAAATTCAAATTTTCGAGCCTGCTCTGCGCGCAAGCGCAAAGGCTACACTAGGGATATTAACCAATCGAGCCAAGCGATAGGCGTGCTTTTCATAGGATACGTAGCCGCCATGTTTGTTTAGGGCAAAATAAGTCCAACGCTCTTCTGATGGCGTCTAGTGAAGTCTTTTGACAAGCGAGAGCCTAATGCAGACTGTCAACTGTTACAGAAGCTGCTGCTGTTTATTCATTGCGATGCATTTAAAAAGCAGCATTCTGTTTGAAAGTGCTGATAGTGGCAGAAGCGTTCCATTAGTTTATACGGTGACTGCTGCACATTTAGTCCCATATTTGCTTCGCATGCATATATTTAAAGAGTGATCAGTTTATGATAAATCATTATGATAAATCTGATTATTCTCTATTATTTTAACAGCCATGGTAAAGTGTGTGACAACAGTCAAAATCAGAAGAGGATTTGCACCTTCATCCTATCCCTTGCTGGAAGTATGCGGCATAGTTTCCACTGATCGCAGCTATAATACTGCTACGGGAATAAAGAGGGGACAAAATTGTGCACCGTCAGCGGTTCCCATTTCGCTGTACTTCTAGAGTTTTACATTCTCTGGCATTTCGAAAAAATAGATGAAACAAATGTGCAACTAAAATCCTCCATTGTATATTTTTTTCACAATAGGTAAACATTATATTAATATTTTTGACCTGGCTTGTGTATAGCATATTTACATTCTTAAACAGTATTTACAAGGACTCTCCAGCCATACATAGAGGGATTTTGATAGGTATTTGCCCCTTCCCCTGCCCACAGCTATTTTCAGTGCAGGAGATGTGTTCTGCTAACTGTGTGTATGTCATGACTATGGTCAACGTGATTATAAAATGCACAATATTTTATCACCATTAAATAATATATTGAGAATACCCAGGAACGCTCTGTGTTTGGGCTGGAGAACTCCGGGAGGATCTCCAGTTCTTCTGGTCAACACCTAAATCCTCCCCTTCGTGGGAGTGTGGTCCTGACACGCCCCATTTCCCACCCATTTCTCCTATAAATGGGAATGTTACGTGCAATGTCAGCTGGAACGCCCACTGATTTTGGCAGGAACACCCACTGATGGCATCGGGAATGCCCCCAACACCAGCCAGAACACCCGCTGACGTCAGTGAGCAATCCTGGCCACATCCCACAACGGTAGGCTCCTGGTAGCCGGAGCCCACGAGTTCCCAGGTGTGGTGATATTCAGTGAAAAAATACACAGTTATGAGTGTTTTTTTTAGCATGGGTAATAACATTCAACACCATCCATCACACAATGCTTACAGCCATTTTAAGGTCAATGAGGAAAGTAGAAAATCTCAAGAGGCAGGAACAAAGGACTGCTAAGCTGGTGGAACCCCAACAATTTGAATAATTTAAAACAAAACATATTTTCCTCTGTATTAATAAATAAGCATTTTCTGAACTTTCAATGTCGTTGGGCAGGGCCGGTCTGCACCTAGTGACTAGGGCAACTGTATGGGCCACCTGAACCAGGAAGAGGGTGAGATCTGCAATGGAAGGCTCTGCATTGCATGGGGGTGGTCCCAAGAGCAGGAATAAGCAAGGTATCTGTACAAGGACACCAGTTCCCGTGAAAAGGTTTGTGAAGGTCCATAGAACATCATTAAACTGTCCACCACAGACCCCAGTAAATGTCCAACATGAGCAATAATGGTGCCTACCCCTGCCCAAGACATCTATTCCTACATAGGTACTCTAAGTATAGGAGTGAGGGCAAAGACACAGTTTGCTTGGATACTATTTGGTGTAGGACCTACCCTGGTATTAGGTTAACCATTCTAATACACACCAAAATTTTATATTAAAAAAAAAAAGTTATAGCAGGACTGATGGTTCTGGATATCATAGAGGGATTGTCCACTATATTTGGAAAACAATAGCCTCAGAACCCAGGCATTGGTAACCTGTTAATTTAACGAAAGCGTTTGCTCACTGTAATCATAACCATACCTGGGAAGTTTCATGTCTTGACGCTAAGTCTCAGGGTTTTGCCCCAACCTTAGGCTGAAGGGGCAGATTCTCAGGGTCACATAGTATGGAACTGACTCCTTCCTATTCTACACTGCTGTGGTCAAATATACGACTCCCAGTTGGTGCCACCAGTATGTTAACTCAATTGTATCTTTAAATAAGGACAAGTCAAGGTTTTGGTGAGTATCGGTATTAGATCCATTTGGTTATCTCATTTGGCGTTCCCAGGAATGATTATAACATTAATTCGCCATTAAACCAAAAAAGGAAGGAGGTCTCATGTTGCTTGTGTGTTTAGAAATCCAATATAATTAGAAATAAAATAGGTCATTTAATCCAGGGCCTTGCAGCTCTCACATAGCTCAAGTGTTTTGTTCAATGAGTCATGTGGTTCCATAGCAACCTCTGGAGAAAAAAGGATCAGCCTTGCAATATTACAAACCTGTTTCTGCCTCCCTCAGCAGCAGAGACAAGAACAGAAATCTAAGGAAGGATTATTACCGGCAGGTAAGCAGAAACTCGAATGGTGCATTTATTTCGCAGAGATAAGTATGTTTATTATGCTTTGGGAGACTTGAGATTCTTTGTTCACTAATATTATTTTCAATAAAACGTATTTGTTGTTTTTTTTCCCTTTTTTCATATTTTTTTTATTTTTCTCATTCTCTTTCTTTTCCCTCTATAATTCTCTATAAGTCCACTTCACATAAATTTATCTTTTCCTCTGTGAATCTCTGTCTTCATTAACCTCTTCAAAACCAGGTTTATTTTACACTGCATGACCGGAGCGATTTTCCTGTTTTTATTATGTACTGTTTGTGGAATTTCTCTCTCTTTGGCAATTAATTTAACCACACAAATAAGATATTATTTTTTAAGTGCAAGTAAGGCTTTATTTAAACCATATTCATATATGTAAGACATTATTTTGTAAAAATAAAATTCGAAAACAAAAAACGCAGTTTTTCACAGTTTCACGTGTATATAAATTGTATGCAACTAGGGCCAATGGGAAAACATACCCAAAATATATCTATTAGCTTTTTTTTTCTGTACAACATCCGCCAACATCCGCCAAGACAAGGATAGCCCACTTGCAAAGGTTTTGGCATGTTTTGTGAAAGCTACAGGGCCAAAACTGTTAGTAGACAACCCAGGAAATCAAAGAAGGGTAATTTGGTACTTTTTCTGCAGCAATTTCTCTAATGTTCCCCAAAGTTGGGGTTACATTGTGTTTTTCCATTTAAATGCATACATTGCATTGTTTATCTTTATTTCTCGCCCAGAAAATAAGTGACTGCAGAAACAAACATTATTTTATGTTCCACAGTATCCCCCAAATTATTTTAGTTGCCCGCAATTAAATTTATCCACATAAAACTTTTTTATATTGTATACTGTATTTACTTTTTTTGTAGGTAACTGGGGAGCGCTGTAAGAGGTGGGAGAGGCATTTTGAATGGGTTCCCCTGGCAATGTCAGTGATGAAGTCACCGGTGGAAATATGAAAACTTCTGCTCGGGCATTTCAAACCTGTTTCAGTGTAATGGTGCTCAGTTGGAGCGCTATTACAGAATTACACCACTCTAAAGCTCATAAGATCCTGGTGTCAAACATCTACCTCCAGCTTACATATGTTCTACCTATGCAGAAAGTTCATTTATTGCAAAACTAGGACATGTTATGGATTTCTAAACCTTTACTTTCCTTTGGATATAGGTGTGGACCTCTTTTTTCTGGTTGTGTTTACGTGACAGTTACAGTAGTTCTTATGGAAAGGAAGAGACTGAAAAAGGAAGTAGAAAAACTCCTGTGAGTAAAGCTATGTGGACGGTATACTACACAAATATCCAAAAACTTTCCCTTTGGGTGGATATGTATGATGTATAGGATAGACTTTCGCATGACCTCATAATGAATTGATAGATATTTTAGGTGCTTTAGTCTTGCTGTTTTTCCTAATGTAAGGACACAGACCTTAATTATTCCTACGTCTCATCTTAGGTTCAAAGTAGTGTTATGCCTATCCCATGCATGTTTAAATTCCCATACTGTTTTAGCATCTACCACATCTGTAAGCGGAAGGCTGTTCCACTTATCTACCAGCCCCTCAATGAGGTAAAATGTCCTTACATTCTGACCCTCTAGTTGTAGACTATGACCCATTGGTCTACCGTTTCTCCACATATGAAATAAACTTCCGGCTTGTACTTTGCTAAAGCCATTTATGTATTTGCATTTTTCTCTCACCTCTTCTCTCCCCTCTTTCCTCCAAGCTACACATTAAGATTCCTTAGTCTTTGCTAGTTATTTTTATTTTTTACGTTGGCAAGGCTGATTTTCTAAAATGAAAGGTGCCTAGTCCCCCGATTTCAGGCTATCATCCATTAGCTGAGTAGCATATGCAATTCTTCAGCATAGTTAGAGGGCAGACATTGAGGTCCTCCAACTGCAACCTTTAAAAGCCTTTCTTCGAAAACGTATTAGCTTTGTGTGCAACATTCTGTTTGTGTTATGAATAGATAGCAACATATTGAGTAAATATAGACAGTTCATGTATCTAGTATTGTTACAAATGCACTTTCTTCTTTTTTAAGGAGTGACTATGTTGGTACTACCCTTCGAGAAAAGGAATTTGATCCAAAAGGACAAAAGGAATCCAAATTGCTAGATGATGTGGTAACTAAATCAAAAATGTCATATAAAAAATTATGTTTATCAGAAAAAGCAGTTTAGGATATAAATGTAGGGTATTATTTCAATGTGAATTTTTGTTACATCTTGCATGCAATATGCTTGCATCTCCTACAATATCAAATGACTTAAACAGTAGATTTCAATTGTTTATTTCAACTGTTTGTTTAAAGAGAACTAAGTATGATTTACAAAAATTAAACTATACAAATAGCTAATAACAATGCATATTTTTGGATAAGGGATATATTTTTTAAAATTTTTATTATCTTAAGTTTTTTATAGGAGGGTAGCTGTGGCGAGGTTACTAATGAAGACCTAAAGCTTTCAGCACGCACAGGGCAATGTACTTTATATAAAATAATCTTATTGTTAATCCAATTATATTTTAATAATAATGCCATCCCCATGTGAACAGTTTGAGTGATGCTTACTTTTTCAATGGATCCTTGAGGCCAGTCACAGAGTCCTGCTCTTTAGCAGTACTGAAAGAATCCCTAAGTACGGTAGTTCTCCAATCTATGATTCAGTTTTGTCCGGTGTATAGCTGCATGTAGTTCTACTCAGTTATTGGAACTCATTTTGCTTTTGTTTAACCTTTTAAGCATCACTCAAAACCATTCTATTCTCGGCCATTGGCTGGGTATACGCTTTTGTGCGCATTGCTGTCTGTGTTCTAGAAGGAAGTGTGTATTACGCATGACTTAATGCCATAAGATAATTAATTAAAAATGTAATTTTTGAAAGGCTCATTATGACCTGGCGATTGGTGTTGCCTTGCAATGGCTTAATAGTTCTGAAGAGCTGAAAAAAGGGAGCATGTAAGTATTCATAATGGCTTTTTTAAAGAGTCATGCATGGTTGTTTTCTTCATGGACATCAGTGAAATTGTGTTGAAAGTAGTGGCAAGCTCTTTTGCTGGCATCAGATTCATTGTTCTTTAGCAGAAGATTGTAGGACTGAAGTTTTCATCATTAATTTGGGACGGTTCATTAGCCTAGACAGTTTGACATGCCAGATCTTAGGAGGGTCCTTGCAGCCTTTGCACTTACATTACCTTGTGCTTACAACATAAAAGTTGACAGCAAGTGCCCAAACTTGTGTTCCTCGCTTCGGCTTGATATGCTACAGAATCTGCTGGCGGTATATAAATAAATAGAATTTAACTATGTTGGGTTTTGATTTTGAGATGGAGATTACTGAAGTGGTGGTGGACTCCTATGTGGTCATAGATTCCATCCCCAGTAAATTGGGTTTTGATTTTGAGATGGAGATTATTGAAGTGGTGGTGGACTCCTATGTGGTCATAGGTTCCATCCCCAGTATATTTACCCTTGTTATATGGATAGGTTCATTTTTTTGTAGTGAGAAGTATTATTTATTATCTGGTGGGGATGGGTCAGATGAAATTTCCTTAATCTGATGCAAATTTGCAAACGCTTATTCTTTTAATTCCCAAGAATGCTAAATTAAAACTGGCTGAACTAATAATGGGTGGAAATTACAAGGAATTGATCTTGGTAAAATTCCTTTTTAAACAAATAATTTGGAAGGTATACATATATAAGGTGTGTTTGATTTACAGAAAGATGCCTCTAAACCAACAAAAATACCCAGGCCGGATGGAGAGAGAAGCTATGATTTTATCCAGTTTTGCAGGAATAATAATGGTAAGAACAGGCACAATTTCTCTTGACAATATTTTCCTCCTAGATGCTATTTTTTTAACAATTAATATTATATTTCTTTATCTTAAAATAAAGTATGCACCATGGCACACTATTCTGCAATGTTGTGAAGGTGCTCATATTGCATATGCTTCTAGGTAAACTTTTTGTTTGCTGTTATTTATTTTATTTTTGTATACTACCCTATATTTTGGTGAAGTAGTAGACTCTTACAAAAGTTTTCTGTAATGCTTTTATAACAGAACAGACTGCCAGTTGAAAATGTGTTTGAAATATATGGGAGCAAACATTCACAAACACAGCTTAGGAGTTCGACAAGGGTAAGCCATATGTATGACTTATTATTCAATGCCATATGGTAAATGAAGGCAAGGTGTTATTTATCAATGTATAGTACAGGATGCCTACATTTACATTCAAAGTCAAAAAGACCTGTGGTGTTCCCCATGATCTTAAATTTGTTTCTTATAACGTCTTTTAGACAGGGGATGGATGGAAAGTGGGTGGGACTTGAGCGGGCATATATATATATTATATGTGTGTATATATATATATATATATATATTAAATGCTCAACCTCCATTACCATTGTTACCATTGTTAAAATACCCTACAGTCTTCAGTCAGTAGACTAGATTTGGTATAGGTAGCCACTTTTTAATATGGAAGCTCTAGTTTATTATTTTATTTTTCAGAAATCCTTTCCCTAGTTCATATGTACTTCTTTAAAAAAAATATTAATATTTTTCATGACCTATAGCTTGTTGAACCACGATGATCCTGATTGATTCCGCTTTAAACTGAGTGTTGCATTAAATTCTAAGCCAAAGAAGAGATTGACAAATACTGATAATCCAAGTATAAAATGTTACCTTTTTTGTAATTAGGTTTCTTGGATGCCACCATTTGTTGACATTTGTGGAGAAAGTATCAAAATATCAAGGTACTTTCAAATCAGAGTCATTAACACAATTAGGTTTTTTGTTATTTTTTATTTTAATGCTAGGGCATTAGCTTTATCAACAACTTGTTTAATATGATTCTCTGACACGTCTGAAAGAGCCAACTCTAGCATTCATGGCACCCCAGTCGGTGTATCTTCTGTACTCTCCAGGTCTCAGGTAATACTGACGTCCTCTATAGTTGGGCAGCTCGTAGAAGATCCAGTGGCCATCAAACACATTACAAGAGTAGATATCATGATAATTAAAACGATCATAGACAGATGGGCAGTCATCTAAGAACTCCATGCTCTCCCCTCTGAAATCTTCTCTTTCGTAGACCCTTATTCTATAGGATCCCCTTTGCTATAATATAAGGATGAGGTAATTGTTAATAAAAACAAACATTGTTTTTAAAAAGTAATTAAACTTATTTGAAACAATCTATTCTTCAAACGACACACTTTCGATAACTTTATGAGTAGATCAAGTTATTGTACTTCAAATACATTATCAGTCATATAACGTTTTGTAACGGGCAAAGTCCCTTTATTAGTAGCAGTCATTTAGGAAGGATGTTTGTTATTAATTCTGTATGCAGATTCTGAAACTAGTGTTATTATGGAAAGTTATAGGGACCATTACTACCAAAGTAAAACCTGGTGGAATTAACATAGCTTTAGCTATTCAGTTTGCATTTACCACGGCAGAATATATATAAGAAAGTGGTCCTGTAAACATTAATACCTGAGGGATGATACGACAGGATCTGATGGAATCATTGAATCCCAACCATTGTTGGAAGTCAGGATATTCCCCCCTCCTTAAGAAGTACTGGTGCCCTGTGTAGTTGGGATGTTCATACAGCATCCAGTTTCCATTCTCGACACGGATGGAGTTGCAACGGTTGAAATAGGAGTGAAGGTCAGAACAGTCAGAGCTGCACTCGTAGGAGCGGCCCTGGAAGTTCCTGTCCTCGTAGAAGATGATCTGATAAAGATGAAACATTATAATAAATATCAAAGCACTAATAATAACAACTGGATCACATGTTCCACCAACACAAAAATAATGTTCTTTTTTCTACAATTTTCAACATTATTATCACTAAGTAACCTCATATTTGGCAATGTAACCATTATTATGTTGTTAATGAGGCAATCTATTAACGCATATTTTTTCTTGATAGAAAACTACAAACCAGAAACATCATCTCCAAACGTGGAGTATTTTAACATTGAATTTAATATAAAAAATGAATAATCTATGAGCGGAATGAGCAGAATCTTCTGCCATATATTTTAAACACTGCATGACTGGCAAAGAAACTGAAAAAGAATTACAACTTTAATTTAATGAGTGTTTCTGAGGCTTAGTTGTGAAATAACACATATACTATCTTATTTCTTCTAAACATGTAGCATTCCAGCCAATACCTGGTGGCATCCAAAGAGCCACCAGTAGACCCCAAGCTACCTTTTGGGGACAATTGAGTTGGGCTGTTTTCACAGACAGGAGGTATATATACTGTCTCACAATTTTCCTTAACTTAAGGCTAAGGTTATTAAAACAAGGTTCTGATTTAAAATTGAATTAACCCTATGCATGTCACAATCATTTATGGACCACTTTGTGGAAACATCTACCATTTCTACATCTACACCTACACAGCTTTGTCAATGCTATCAATAAATGTAGTAAAATGTTAATATGGGCATATTATCACCTTTATAACTTCATAAATAATAATCCAATATCATATCTGCATTAATGACTACCTTTTATGCCTAACCCGTATATTAGCATTACCTTTCCCATCTTGGCTTTTGAGCTCGGAACAGATGTATTTGTCAGTTACCTGGGGCACCCCTTATATACTGTTGTTTAGGACTAGGGGAGAGTCACAAAGCTGATTGCATAAATCAATGAGTAGTTTACTCAGCAGAAGAGACCTACACAATTGAGTGACACGAGCTGTCACGCTTTATTGGAGAATTTTCTTTTTGTAGTTAACGCTTAGGCAAAATCCGCTGTGTAGAATTCCCGAAAACAAAAGAGAAGTGTCAAGCGTCATATATAAGGTCAGCAGATTTAATACGGTATTTTTGGAGCAGCCATTGGTAAGAGTGCATGCATGTTTCCAGCACGATACAACAATGGTTTACTTTCAAATCTAAAACACTATTATCATACGTAGACGCGTTGCAAATTAAAAGGCCTACACAATAAAATAAGTAGAATTACATAGCAGCACAGTAGTAATGAAACGGTTAAATGTTATATTTATTTGCTATTTTTTGACCTATGCTTTTAATTTTTTCCCCAATATCTGTTTTGGCATATACAAATAAAACTACTAACATCTTGCATCCAGAAAGCCAAATACATTCAAATTTAAGACATAGGAATATTAATGGAATTTGTTCTTTAGGAATTATACAGTACGTGTATCATTATAGAAAAGGCCCATGTTTAAAATTAACAATTTGCCATATTAGTCAATATCAAAATCAAGATCAAAATTAACTCCGAGGTTATTTCACCATTAGTTGTTTCTATGTATATAGTACTTTTACATATATTTAATCCACTTTAAAGGAAACTGTGACCTTGTTTGTGGCATATTCATTTATCATTATTGCAGTGTAACTGTGTTTGGGGTATTCCATTTATTATAAATAATGGGACTCAATTATGATTTATAATCTACGTCCTATCCTTTGTGATATTTTTATTGATAGTTGTACACATTTTTAACAATTTCACCAAATTAACGCTAATGACAGGAGCCATGTTACTTTTCTGGATGGCTTGGTCAGAACCAGTATTGTTTTACATGCTTGTAAAAAGGGTTTGAAAATTATCTCACCAAAACATTTTCCTAAAGTAATAATTTTAAAATTTAATTAAAATTAAAAGCTCTTACAAAAATAATGATTTGTTTATTTGTAATTGTAATGACCAACAGTTACCAGCTCTAGGCTTTTAAGGAGAAGAAGAATGTATAGGGGCTTATTTTTTGATGATGTGATCCATTCAGGTCCATTCGGTTATTTATCACCTAAGGAACTTAATGTATATGAACGTGCCTTTTTTCATACAAAGTGTAACATTTTGATTAAAAGGCGTCTCTTTCCTAATGGGAACCCACAGGTCAAGGAAATCCCACAGGCCGCTCTTCCATCTGCTTCTATAGTAAAGCTGACTATATAAGGTGGCTTGTTACTGCAAACATGTTTGGTGGATTGTATTGACATTGGAATATTACAAGTACTTATATCAAAATGCCCAGCTAGAGCATATATGCCTGTAGCTTTGAATTTGGAATCAGATATCTAAGCCTTAATTGGTGTTAAAAGTTGCGGACAATATATGTTTCAGAATTCAACTAGTTGTTTAAACTCAAATATCCATTCTTCTTGGCTTCTAATGAACTGGTGTAGAGTATTTGGGCAACTTAAATGGATGGGCATTACACGTCCATTCTAGACCATGAAAAGATGTGTCTAGAAATGTTTACACATATATAAAATATTTAACCAATTGCAGAGCTCTTAAACAAACACCCTGCATAAATTGTATATTAATATTGTATCTTAATAAGCTCGTAATAAAAAATGGGCTCCTTAGCAAATGGCTATTTCTGAATAGCTGTTATATTTATTTTTTCTTCATTTTAGTTTGCAGGCTTTTGAGAATACTCCAAGCATATTTACAATCCTTATTATATGTACCACTTAATTTCTATTTATCATAATTAAAAATTGACAATTCTAAAATGAATTCAATTATAATTTTTAATATTAGTCTTAACATTCCTGTTTATTTTTAATCTATTTAACTTGTTATTGGAAACAACGCATGCTTTTACATATAAAATATCTGCCATAGCATCTACCTATATTGTATCCAAAAAAAGAAAGCTTCATTGATGTAGTTTAAAAAAATAATTTTAAAAAAGGTTACTCTTGGGCTTTCAAGGTTGGACATAAGCAACTATGTGTAAATACATACAGAAGCCGAGCATGATTTCATTTGTTAATACCCTATTTTTTGGACTAACACTTTAAAATATACATGTTTAAGAGGCATGACACTATATAAACATACCATACAAGTGAAACCATATTACTTTACACTTAAGGTCAGTAGTGACATAACCATCTTCATTTCAAGGGTCTCATATTGTCTTTTATGAAATTGATTATAAGGTATAAACTGGACATTTTTATTATGGGAAAATATAAGTTGTGATATATTAACAAATATAAGTTTGATAAGGTAATAAATACTTTGTTTCTAGTAATAAATAAATATATATTATATGTCAATAGCAGCTGATTTTAAGTTCCGAATGCCCACATGTGCATCAGGAAACATTGGGTACTTTTAAGATCTTGGGGCTCCCTGTAATGAAGGGCTTACCTTATGCTCCCATATACTAATAAGATATCTTAGACTAGGTCTTAAATGGGTTATGAATAGTCTTTTGGAATGCTGACCACCGCTTTTATCCTCATTAATAATTGATTTGCTTCTAGGGTCATTTGACACAGGCCTTTAATCTTTCATTACATCCATTCGCCATGCTGACAGCCCCACAGGCTGCCGAACATGCCTGGAAGCATTGTGAGTACTGGATATCATCAACAAATAAATTAAGACTGTTAGCTAGTGTAGATAGAAAGAAAAGAATAACCAATGAAATGTCCATGCGCATGTAGAGAAGAATTACTCACTGATGGATGAGGGTTTTTTTTTTAAAAAAACAACTCAATTAATCTAAAAAAGGAATTAGCAACAGGTTAAGCTGAAGCTGTTGTGCTACAACTTCCATGATGCTCAGCAGCCACCCTAAAAATGAAGGTTTGTGCATCATGCTGCCTGAACATAGTGGGGATGTGTTTCTATAATAAAGGGAACTAATTGTAAGCCGCCCAATTCCAAGGTGTTTTGGAATTCAACAGGGGCATTATTTAAAATTATGAGATTACTGTGTAAAAGCATGCAAATGAATGACAAAGAGGTGCTGATGTTCAAATATTCAGAAGAATAAATGTGCAAATTAATGTGCAAATTACTTTTTAACTTCCAGGTACCCGATTGTCCACCGGCAGAAATGAACATACTTCTGCAAAACAGCATAATCCAAAAACTATACAGCAAGAGCATCAGGAAACAGTAAGTCTGTATGGATATGATGGCACAATGAGCAGGGGTGGGGAAAATGATATAAGGGTCCAAATAGGTCAGCTTTGGAGACTGCATATTTTTTTGTAATGAAACTGATCCCACTAAAGTTTATGCAATTTGTCTTCATACTTTTAGCATAGGGCTGAAGTTGGCAAGGTGAAATATTTATGTGGGTTGGAACTGGCCCCTTTGTGTTGCCAGCCCCAGATCTAGTTGTGTGGTATGGGATACACTATATGACCAAAGGATCACTATGCGCAACGCCAAGAGTCAGTTGGTAAAGCCCACTGCTTTGGGCTACTGGACTCTGGAGCAGTGGACATGTGTTCTCTTGTGTGGTTATTTCTACTTCACTATCTGGAAATCTGATGGATGAATCTGGATGAAGTTTGGTTGAGGAAGGATAATAGTATGGGGCTAATTTTCAGTATGACTGTGCCCCTGTGCACAAGGCAAGGTCCATAAAGACATGGTTTGACAAGTTTGGTGTGGAGGAACTCGAGTGGGCTGCACAGAACCATCACCTTTACCCCACTAAACACCTTTGGGATGAATTGGAAAGCAGATTGCGAGCCAGTCCTTTCAGTCATTTATTCCCACAGACACAGTCCAAAATATTCTGGAAAGCCTTCCAAAATGAGTGCGGCTGTTATAGCCCCAAATGGGGGAGCATGTTAAAGCCCATGGTTTTGGAATGGGATGTCCAACAAGCTCATGTAGGTATGATGATCTATCCACATACCTTAGGTCGTATTGTGTATAAACACCACCATTCCCTGGTAGTGTGCAACAAACGTTAAATATTTATTCTATCGTATATATATTTTATATGTGAAATTATTTTAGTAAAATGAAAAATGCTTATATATATTGTGACATTCATGTAGGATTGGTGGTGGAAGGTAGGTTTGTTTCTCCTAGATTCCTTTCCTATGTGAAGTAACTCCAGAGTCTTCCACCTGCTAGGTGATTAATTTAGGTGAATGAGAGGGCGGATATAAAAGGGAAGCCAGGAGGGCAGGTAGCTCTCTGGCTGAGGACACAGAAAGCCTGTCTGTGGGAGAGACGTGTGAGTAAAGTGAGTAAAGGTTGCTGGACGTATTGTGTTAGGTTGGCAGAGAGAAGCTCTCCAGCTGGTAGTGAGGGACATCCCTTGTATAGTAAGTGCCGGACAGGCAAGGTATTTCTTTTGTTGCTGTGTTGTTATATTTCTTTTGTCTTTGCAACCTTTCTAATAAACCTGACCCTGTGTCAGATTGCACGAACTTACTGCCGTTTGCCTGGTTTGAATGAAGACGGGCACTTGTGCCTTGACCTCAGTGAGGGGCGATAACAGACCTATCTCACACTATATATATATATATATATATATATATATATATATATGCATAAGAGGCTTACAGGGTTGGCCCTTTAAGTTACATTGCAAAGGTAGGAAGTTAAAATATTTACCTAGCCCACAAACTCCTATTTTAATGAATCAAACCTTTGATGTGATATGATGCATACCTTTGTCCTGTAACTAATAGTGACATAATTTTAATATAAAAATGCTAGCACATTAGAACACTGACTTGAATTCTTAAATTATCACATTCTAGAGATACGTGACAAAAGTCTATTAAGTCTATTAAGTTTCTATTAAGCTCCATAAATTTCTTGTCTAGCGATCTCCATTGATATGCAGATGAAGGAGAGACTATTTTTTTTCTATACATGGTTATACAGAGCTGTAACAAGTGATTTTGGTGCCTGGGGTAAGATCAGAGATTGCACACCTGGCTGATGTCACATACATGTCCAAAAGCAGATAGAGATGCACAACGAGGTGTAGGGGAACCACATCTGGGCAGCTCAAGTGTGCCCCTCACTTTGTAGCGTAAGGGACAGATGCCCTGTTGCCTCGTGGAAGTTACGGCCCCTGCTATGACATACATCTCAGTCCATAGGTATAATTCAGCTTCCCACTACTCTCCAATGAGGAATGTTTGGGCATTCAGTCACTTGTGGCTCTACAATTATTACAGGTTTGACAGATATTGTTTCAACAACACATGTGTCACAACTGTTTATTTTAATATCTGTAGATATCTGGAAGAGAAGACACTTCTACTGGATCTGTGACAGAAGGCAACCAGGACAATTTTAAAGCAGAAGGCAGTGAAGACATATAACAAGCCCTTGGATGTTCGTTTTTTTCTGTTTCTTACTTATACCGTTGATACATTTTGCACAATATGGACACAACTGCATTTGTGATTGGACTTAGTTACCTTATGTTATTTATGCAGAAAACAACAATAAAGATAGGTGCGAGTTATATTTCAGTGGTCTCCTCCAGAGGTCGCTCTTCGCTCATGTTTTGTTGCATGCTCTTCATGATATATCTTCCAGACTCCATAATTTCCTGAAAATGTCCCTACTGATTTTAAACTGTTATGGAATTTTAGTCAGTCCCTATATTTCCTATTAAGGTTCACAACCCTGGTTTTCAAGATGTCCCCAACAGTCCATGTTTTTCACGACCTCTTTAGGTGCACACATGGATCAAACAGGTAGCCTGTTCGCTCGAGGAAAAATTATGTGGTGCAATACATGAAACCCTATTCTGTAATAGAACAGGGGTTGTTAAGAAGACATGATTTCCTATGCCCATACATTGTCCTTAAATACATGCCTTTCTGTATAGAAACCTAGCAAGAATATGGTTTTCGTCATGAAGAATCTATTATCAGTATTCTAACATAAACCTGTCACAGTCTGTTACAGGCCTTCTTTCGAATATTACAAAAATTACTTTTAATGTTGTTGATTTTTTGTGATGTACAGTTGTCCTTGCATTGTATATTTGAAAACCGAAATAAAACAATATCCAAAACCAACATAAGTTTGGATCTATCTATCCATCTCAATACCTTTTCTGTCCCTGAGCCAGAAGATTCCAACTTCATACTCTGCACTATTACATTTTGTGATCTTGCTGACATTCACTATACCATTGTCATTCTTTAATAACAATAGGATGACAATCCCTCACACAATGGATCAGCCTCCATTATATGACTGCACAAAGAATACATATCACCCTACAGAATACAAAGAGAACGGATTCACCTCTCCCGGCAGATAGGGACCCCAGTTGCTTTTTGTGCACTTTTTAAGCCTGTAGATATGCAGGGTATATAAGAGGGGGCTTATAGGGAACTGACAGGATTTACAGCCCAGCAAGCCAACAAAAATGGGAAAGGTAAGGCTAAGATTGGCAACACGGTTATTAATATAAGTGCAGAAAGAAACGATGTAAAGACATATGTGAACCTGGTTTATAATCATATACATCTTTTTTTTTAAACTTGTAGATACACAAATATTTTAATCATGCTTATGGCATTATGATAGGAAATTACATTTAATTATTTTAGACATGAGCGTTTCAAATATGCACCTATTCTAGGGTTCACATACACTAGAATATACATTGTGAGCAGGACCGTCTTTACCTAAACTAAGGGTTTGCCTTTGTCAGTTTTGGTTTTGTCATGCCATTTGAATATATGTATTGTAAGAAGTGCTATAGTGAATGGATGGAAGTACATAAATAAAAAATACTAGTAATAGCATTATAACGATTTTTTGGAATCTCATTGTACTTTTCCCCATTTCATAGTTGATGGTATTGAACTAAATTGCTGTGTTTCAAAGTTTAACTACCACATTGCCTTGTAAATTGACTTGTATGACATTCACTACAATTACCTTGTTAAAAAATAATTTCTCACAACTAGGCACATTTTTTAGATATTACTGGATTACATTATCCTCAAAGGCAATATTTTAGTTAATTAAGTATCTATTGGTTAAATACTTGTTAGATAATCTAACAGTTTTGCCCCATATAGGAAGAGGTTAGAATAATTTTTTTAAAATATATACATATACTTTGAAAAAGATGAGTTTCCCTTGTATTATTCTGTAACGTATTTAAACTTAAAAATCTATATTTAAACATGATTTGTAAAAAAAACAAACATTTGAAGTGCCATCAACTGCATAGGGCCGAAAGCTGTTCAAGGGCTATAACAAACATTAAAGTGTATTTGATGACTGGAGTGCCTCTTTAATGTTTTTAGAACATTACATTACGTATTTGATTTTCAGTTGATGCATATTTTGGTAGGTTTGAGCTAAAATCTATGTTTCATACATTTGATCGCACATTTTTTCCCAATTAAACCGAAAGATACACCAGCCAGTCTAACTCTTTGCCTGTTTTATTCATTTTACTCCATTTTACTCCATAGATCATCTTTTATGAAGACAGGAACTTCCAGGGCCGCTCTTATGAGTGCAGCTCTGATAGCTCCGACTTGCTGTCCTTCTTTAACCGTTGTGGCTCCATCCGCGTTGAACATGGAAATTGGATGATCTATGAATTTCCCAACTACAGGGGATGCCAGTTTTTTTTAAAGAGAGGGGAATACCCTGACTTCAACCAATGCATGGGCTTTGGAGATTCCATTAGATCTTGCAGGATAATTCCCCAGGTATCCAAAGACCATTTCTAACGATATGCACCAGAGGTATCACTAATGGTGCATATATAATAATATGGGTTAAATAAAACAACACATTAATGTAGGTCTTCTGTGTAGACTAGATATGTCTTGGGTAGACTAGGTGATCTGCATCACCAACATATGGATCTCAGAGATGCATAGCTCATTGTGTTTGCCCAACAAAACGTTGTTTGAAGTTATTCAAAATCTGATAGAAGGAAGAAACCTTGTTCTATAAGTGATCTATTGTAATAATGAAAATCTGACTACCTATTTTTTTTATTAAATACTAAATTGAATGCATTGATTTGTATAGTATATATAATATGTCAGGAGTTATATCATTAAAAAATATACATTTGTAAAAGTAAATATACACATTTTGAAAACACATTTCTTTTTAATAAGTGGTTTCATTTATATTTTTGTGTTTTCTTCCTTTCCTTTGTGCCTGTTTAAACCATTCTTCAATGTTTTTGTCCGTAGCAAGGAGCATGCAAGATTAGAATCTATGAAAGGGAAGATTTCAAGGGACAGATGATGGAGTTTACTGAAGATTGTCCTCAAATTTATGAGAAATTCCGATCCCATGACATCCACTCCTGCAACGTTCTTGAAGGGCATTGGATCTTCTATGATGAGCCCAACTATAAAGGACGTCAGTATTACCTGAGGCCTGGAGAGTACAGGAAATACAGCGACTGGGGAGCAGTTAACAGCAGGGTTGGCTCCATTAGAAGGGCCACAGACATTTATTAATTTCCTGACACTGTGATTAAATATTGAATTCCATTCATAATAAACCATTCTTGACTTTACAATTAAAGACAATTCTTTCATTTTGTTACAGATTTAGTTAAAGGAAATAGATTATTTCACAAACCACTCCAGTTCCAGTGAACTCATAGCAAATAGATTCTTATATCATGACAGATATACCAATGGTCATTACTTACAGTACTGTATTAATATGGTTTATTGAAGTTTTTAAATTTAATATCAATGTGCGAATGATTAAGCATGTTTCGGGTGTTAACTTCCGATCAACTTTGCTTCCTTTGCAAACATCAAGTTTATAGACTGTATATCGCAGTTAAATTAAGAAATCAATGAAGCGCTAAAGCATGGAGAAGACAAATCAATGAGAATCAGAGGCAAGATGAAAAGTAGAGAGATGAAGGAAAATTGACAGACTGACAGAGTAGACTCTAAAGACAGACAGCTGACATTATTTCTATAGATGGGCAACATTCTAAAAAAGCATCAGTATGAAAATGGGCGGAAAATAAGTGAAACTTTGTGTTCGCAATAAGATCACAAAGGTGACAATGTTTTGTGGCACATGACTTTGGTAGAAACTTAGATGTGGGGACATGTTTTTCCTTCAAGGGAAAAACAAATTATTTATCGAAGCAAAAAAATAAAAAAAGGTCACCCAGGTGAAAAAAATAAAAAAAGTCACCCAGGCGAAAAGCAAAAATGTCAGATTGTCATAGAGGGTGACACAGAGAGAATTTGCATAACCATGGGGAAATAAAACATGTAAATGAATTGTGAAAATAGTTCCTTAAAAAATAATAATTCCACAAATCTTAGCTAATGTGTTCAGAACCTGAGCTCTGTAAGGTGAAATAAATAACTTAAAAGTTAATGGGCTAAAGTATAGTACAAGCAGATGGCACAAGAAAGGATTACATTAAGCCAGACAGAAGTGACAACCACAGCATTATTTTCAAGGTAGTTTTCATTGAGATATTCAATTATGGACATCACAGCAACAGTGTTCTCTTCGCAAGTAGGTTCAATCTGGTCTGGAGGCAGCTGAAAGCCATAGGTGCCATTGTCTCTTAATTCAAAGGTGTATGACAGCTTTATTTTAAGGTCACCAGCCCAGTCTGCAGAGGACCCAGAATTATTATCTAAAAATAAGAGGGTAAAGAAATTGAGTAACAATATTTTACAGCATACACGGCAAAACCATAGTATCAATCTAATAGAATAAGATCATTCATAAAAGAATGGTCCATCTACTTCCCGGTTGGACTCGTAAGATAATTGTGACATGAATAGGTTGATAGCTAATGTTATGAAGGCATGCCTAGATTATTAGCATCTCCTTGCAGCTGTTTTTTTCGAGAATTCATGTTGCTCAAAAATATGTAGTCCCTTAGATAAGTTGTGTGAAGAGAACCAAAGAAACCAAAAGAATGCCCTTAAACATTCATACATAGGGACCAGGAACCAAAGGAATTCTCTCAAACGTTAACTCTCTCAAACCTGGGAACTCTTAGGGCCTGAGGGCAATTACTTCAATGTATTAGTAACTGATTTCAGTTTATTAGCAAAAGTATATCCTTCTTACTTTTTACATTTTATGAGCCATGGATACAGTATATGGTGCCTATCAATGTGCTCTGCCGTACTGGCAGGTGGGTCCTGATGATACTGACTTCTTGAAGGAGTCCCCCAGTGCACATGTAGGTCCATAACCATATTACGTAGTTACATAGTTATATAGGCTGAAAAAAGACATGCGTCCATCAAGTTCAGCCTTTCCTATATCTGTTTATTTTTTGCTGTTTATCGGAAAAAAAGGCAAAAAAGGCAAAGTTTGGCTCTTTCCAATTTTGCACTAACCAGGGGAAAAAAATTCCTTCTTGACCCCAAAATGGCAGTCAGATTTCTCCTTGGCGCAATAAGCTGTGTTCCCATAATTAAAGATTATATCCCTGAATATTATGTTTATCTTTATTACTTTTACTTTACCATTAGTTTAAGTGAGTTTATTTTGATGTGTTTAATAAACTACACATTCTATGTTAAATAATATAATATCAGTATTATTATTAGAATTTGCATCTTGGAAATTGAATTATTGCAACAATATATTGTGATTAAGACATTTTTCTTATTAAGTTATTATTCAACTTGTAATGTTGTTATCTAATTAAATATTTTCTAACAGAATTTTAGTAGTGTAACATCTTATATAGAAACAGAACCTAAAAGCAGATAAGAACCATGTTGGTCATCTAGTCTGCCTGTTTTCCGTGTCAGGATTCATAGCCCCCCCCCCCAAATGAAAAATCCAGTTTTTGGGTCCAACCTTACCTGCTTTTGGTGTTTTCACCACAACTACCTTTCAAGTAGATCAGTTTATCAGTTTCTTATGTAATGCTAAAATTTATTTATTATGCATTACTTACACAATACAACAGAAGAGGATCCCACTGTGTAATTTTTGTTATGCACTCCTTTTATTTTGGCAGCCGCCGTCTCTGCAACCTTTGTCTAAACAAAAAACGTTATTGTGTATGAACATAAAATAAATTGGTTTAAGCATTATATATGTTATTATTTATATTACTTATGCATACAAGCTCATTTTATAGTGTTCTTAATTGTTTTTAAAAGTATTTTTATTTAGAAAAATAAAAATCATGTAGCTACTGTTATGTATATTATAGTTCATTTATTATCTTTAATAAAACTGTATTGTTCCTGGATCATTTGCCATGGTGCCTACTTCATATGTTTGATTCTGTGGCTTCCAGCCTCTCAATGCATGCACTGCCCAAGAGCGCTGGGTAAAGCCTGGATTTGATTATATTTGGAGTTCCAGCTATTTACTTTTTAACCAGAATGCATTGTAATAATCCAGTTTGCTAAAGTTTATTGACAGAGGTTTACTGATTGCGCCATTTAATACCATGCACCATGTTACATGCTGCTGACTTTTGATTGATTGGCGTATTTAGAAGAGAATATGACCTCTTCTTCCAGCGCTCAACAGCATGCAGCTTTACATGGTAGCCACAAATCTCTTTTGTTTGTGCACAGATCTCTTCTAGACAACAATAAAGAACCTCAAGGCTGGAAGCCAGGGTTCAGGATAAGATTGGGGGCTGCATTCTTCTGTTTATAATTTATTGCGTTTTACCATGTTAGAAATTGAGCACATCTGGTAAATATCATGCCTTCATTAGCTAACTAAAGAATGCAAGCTTTCAATACTATCGAGGTCTCTTCTTCGGACATATTGTACCAGGTATAAGAAGAAGAGATAGTCCAGTTATACTTTGCCTGAAGAAGAGACCTAGAGAGTCCAGTTTAAATGCGCCACAAGAAGAAAATGTGCCCCCAGAAGAGACATAGATCTTGAAATCTTCAATTGACCTAAAAGATTATGTTACGTCATTGTACATACCAGTTCAGCATGGTTTTCAGAGGGTTGGTATGTATAGCCAAACGGGAGCAGAATATATTGTCCGTATGAATGAATGGTGAGGTAGCTTAAAATATTAGATTTAACTGGTTCCATTAGTGCAACCAGTGCTTTTGTTTCAAGTTCTGAAGCTGGTTCTGGACCACAGAAGGTAAGGCTTAAGCAATTTCTAGAGGCACCAACAGCTGAAAAACAATTAGAGTATTATAACGTATTTCTGGACAAATAAAATCTGGAAGTATTTACATTTTTTTTTTCACGGTACTTACAACACCACTGTGAATTAAAGTTCCTGTTCAAGTCCACGCCGTAGCATGTTCCATTGCCTTGCGGTGAGCGATTTTTTCTCCAAAGACGTTCCTGTATGCATGGAACAAAACCTTTTTACTATCCAGCTGTAGAGCATATGCAGTTAAACACACTTTTTAACATAACCCACCATTTTTACTTTATTTTTCCCTAATCTGCCTTGCTTTCCCTGTTAAATAGGTTTTCTTTTCCTTTAATGTTGATAATCTCCTAAATGCGTACAATTTATTTGAAGATCATTGCACTTCAAATGGACCTTTGTACCAGCTGCTAGCCCTCAGGTTTACTGGTAGACTTCAAGCCCACTTCCATGCCAAGTACACCTTAGAGATTTGATCCATTATTTAATTATCTTACGTGCGTCCAGGAGTAAATATATCCATCAACATTTAACACAGGTATGATGTAGAAGTCAACTTGTTTGAGGGCATTGGTAAGAATAGCATCAGTTTGGTGTTTTTCAATGATCTGCAGAATTCAGAAATACATTTATATATATATATATATCATATACAATATATTTGTATTGTATTTTTGCCAGTCTTTTAATCAAGAAGATCAGCAAAGCATTTTCAAGATATTCCAAATGTGGTTTAATTCATATTAAATTAAACTGCTTAATTTCATTGGTAAACTTGGATTTACAATGCGATTTTGCTATTGTGTCAATAGTCAAGACATGGGCATATCTTACCACTCTTACAAACCATTGGCAAAAGGCAACAGCGATCCATTCTCGGGCATGAATTCCGCAGTCTATTACAACAAGTTTTTTTTGCTTGTCTGATGGCCATCCAATCTATAAATATATACATTTGAAATCAATAAATACATTCAGCTAACAGTGTTCATCTGTCACGCGCGCCGCCGCAGCTCGTACCCTTGGCACTCGCGTCTCCGGCACCTCCGTCACTACCCCCGAAGCCGTACGCACGCGTCTCCACACCCTCGGCCGGGACCGCGGTGATGACGCACCGACGGCCCGCGTCGGCCGCGACGATGTCACGCGCTGTACGCAACGCACGCCATCTCCTATTTAAACCACATTTGAATCCCCTGTCTTTACCCGATCAAAGTGTTATTTTTTTTGGGTGTGCTGTTTCCTGCTATTACTCTATTGCCTTGTGTACCGACCTTTGCCTGTTTTCTGACCACGAATCTTCGCTGCCTGCCTACGACCCCGGACCTGTTTAATCGTTTTTGCTACTGATCTGCCTGCCTTGACCTCGGATACGTTTGACCTCGCTGCCTGCTATTGCCCTTGACCGCGGACTGTTTACTGGACTTCTCTACAGTGCATATCTGCATAGTTGGATCCCCCTTCTCTACCTGACCCTGTGACATCATCATGGCAGCAAGTGGGGTATTGATTGGGACTATGTTATAGTTTTAATTCACTTACTTTGAAATAGTAGATTGGTCTCTTTTCATATGTATTTCCTAAATAATGCTGTGATACCAGTTCGCTGTGTTTCTCCTTAATGTGTTCCATCCATTCATAAATCTGTGATAAAGACGGGCATTATCCGAGTGTCATAAATTATTCATTTCTTTTATTTTATGGTAACTATCATCGATCAAGGTTCCTGCTGTTGAAACCCACCCATGCACACTGCACTTGTGACTTCAGTCTGATCAGCATTGCCTTTCCTCTATCCCTGCCGCTAAAACTAGCGGTATAAATAAGGTAAGGACTATATGAGAAATTCTATTTTTTGTTAAATACCAATAAAGATCCATATAATACAATAGCAACTTCAGAATAACATTTCAGTGAGCGTATATATTATGGGACCACAGGGGTCTTTTCAACCTTGCGACCAATATAATATATACAAAAAACAAAAACTGTCTGCGCTTCTTACCCTAATAAAGTTGGCAACAAATATATAAACATAATATAAATGAGAGGTTTTGGTTATATGAATTGGCCAAAGCATAATTAAGCTCACCCGCCACGTCAAGGCACACTCTCAATAGGGTGAGAACCTACTCTCACTTCCTACATAGTGGACACACAAAGCAGTTTATACTGCTACCAAAACCTTAATGTGTTGGGGGAGGTGCAATTTAAACCTCCTCCCCATTAACCCCTGGACAGCAAGCTGCAACCAGACTGATGAGGAGCCAACAACCTCAAATATGTGCAAACAGGGAAAAGATGGCTCCTCATCAGTCTGGTTGCAGCTTGCTGTCCAGGGGTTAATGGGGAGGAGGTTTAAATTGCACCTCCCCCAACACATTAAGGTTTTGGTAGCAGTATAAACTGCTTTGTGTGTCCACTATGTAGGAAGTGAGAGTAGGTTCTCACCCTATTGAGAGTGTGCCTTGACGTGGCGGGTGAGCTTAATTATGCTTTGGCCAATTCATATAACCAAAACCTCTCATTTATATTATGTTTATATATTTGTTGCCAACTTTATTAGGGTAAGAAGCGCAGACAGTTTTTGTTTTTTGTATACATTGTACAGCCAATACACTGTTTCTTGCTGCATGCTTACACCTGTTTGGTAGGCCTCGTATTACATATTTGTATTATTTGAGCCTGTGACTAGCTTAGCGGACCAATATAATATTACTGGTAATTGAACCAATTGCGTCGGTTTCTGTGGTGGCAAGACTACTTTTCAAAATTTGTCTTTCAATAATCAGCTTTAAAACATAACCCATTATGTTGTTTGACAATTTAACAGCCCATTGTGTATTGTAATTACTACAACCAGGCATTCTTTGCTTTGAGTCCCCTGGTTTCATTTCTAAAGTTTAATAATTTGATCTGATTGACAATTATCAGTACAGATAGTGGAGGGACCATAAAAAGGTAAAACCACTTGGGTTGTCGGTCAACAGTGAGAGTACAAATATTTAGTAGGTTACTAATGACTTAAAATGCTCATGTTTTGCATTGAGAATTTAAAGGTGCCGTAGGTGCTCCACCTACTCTGCAGACTTTAGCACTAAATGAAGCAGTAGTACTAGTACTGATACATTTTCCAATTTTCTAGTACCTTTCCCAGAACTAAAAAATAAGCCTTGTTCTCCAGATTAAAAAAAAATAGTACAAAAATAATAGAAAATGAATAATGATCATTCAAAAACATGAAAAATCTATCTATTTAATTAAAGCGATACTATTTGCAGATACTAATGTGGGTTCTAACAGGCTAAACTATAACTAAAATATAATTGATAATTTTATGTTACAAGTCTCCTTAAACAGTGTCTTGCCCACCTCTTCCATCGGGTGATACTGTTTGTAGTCATAGTTTTCCAAAGACATTGGCAATGTATTGCTTTTGCTCCTGGTACTCTTGTCTATCAATTTCTGGACATCATTAATCATGACACTGGAATTGAAAATAATATTATTGTGAGGATATGATACTTATATACTTATATCATGGATATATTGTTTATTTCACATGGAAACATGTTCAAAAATATAATGCTATATATAATGTGTTTTATAATAAAATCAGAAGGGGGAAATAGTTTACAAATATTAAATTTCAACAATAATAACATTTAATTAAATCTACAATAATCCAATCCCCCCAAAAAAGTCAAGTATGGTTTGAATTGTATGTACTTTTAATTTTCTTTTTTTTTTTTTTAAATAATAACGCAATGCAGAAATAGGTACAACTCTATACATGTATTCACTGGCAAACTGTTACAAACTAGCAAACAATATTATTACACCTGAGAACTGCTAAACCAGAGCTCCTATAGGGATTTGAAGGAGTGGAACTGGGTCAGAGAAGAGGTGCTAAGATAGGGCCTCCAATAAGTGGATAAGGGTAGCGTTGGTAAGAATGACTTCTATGGCAAACCTACTAAGTTCTTAAATTTAATTACCATATTATCATTATCAACAGGGCTGGATTGACGAGCCGGCCCTGTCACTTTAAGCCCCAGTGGCCACCTGATATTGTAGGGGTGGCTCATGTCTGTATATGTGCAGCTGCACACTACGTTTTTATGCTCACATAGCGTGTGGCCGGATCAGGTGAGTATGTGGCACAGATAACAAATGGCCGGACGGGTATTTGCCCCATGTGCGAGATGACCAGTCCAATCCCGAGTACCGGTATGTATGATACATTTTGGAAAGAGGGTTAAGCTACCCTGCTGATCAATAAAACATACGTAAAAGGAATTGCTTGTTGTAGAAGCTTCTCTTTCATTTGATCGACATAAGAAAATGGGACCCGGACGTGGACCTCTCTCAATGTGGAGATATCTTCCACCATGTCTGGATTCCAAAGATCAAGCTGTAAAACATTGGGTTGATCAGATGTCTTATGTAGCTATGACTTTTATGTATCTAGTAGCACATTACTACAATTACAAAAAATGGATGTACTAAAATATTTCATTTAGAAGTTAAGAGCACATGATTGCAGGAATTGGGACTTGGGAGAAGTTTTTTTACTTTTTTCATTTTAAAATACTAATGTATAACATCTAGTATAAGGTGAAAAGATGTTTTGATCTGGAAACCATTTAAATACATGTCACATCTCTTGTTCATGTGCACGATGAGCATTGGTAAGCAGTAGCACAGTGACCTTAAATAGAGACCAGTGACCTTGGCAAGGTTTGAGACCCTTGTTCATGTCTACTGGGCATTTAGTGAAATGTCTTCAACAGGGCCTTTTGATACCATGATCTGATGTTGAGTAACATGTTCTTAGGTAGCAAAACATGGTTGAGTGTTACACTCAAGATTTAAAGTACTGAGACGATCTCTTAGCTTTCCCTGTTGTATAAGTATATATGTCTCATAATCGGTTAATGTTCAAAGAAAAACTTTGCTGAAGGGAGATTAAATAAGTTACATGATGTAAAATTTTGCTATCCAGATTTACTTCACATTCTTGTGTTGTGACTCTTACCAGCCAATTGCTTGTTAATTCTTGCAGGAGTTGTGCTTGTGCAGATGTTTGTGGGGTGATTTTGAGGACCTGATCCCTGTGACAAACATAAAAGCAATACATCTTTATCAATGGTCCTTTTCCAGACCAATACAGAGTTTCTGGCATTCGATCAAACCGACACACTTACCGTATTTGCCCGATTATAAGACAAGGTTTTTTCCAGAGCAAATGCTCTGAAAAATACCCCTCGTCTTATAATCGGGGTCGTCTTATAATCAGACCTCAAATAGGTCTGACTATGAGACTAAGATCCAGATCCCCCGCAGTGATGCAGGGGACTTGGATCCTCCTGTGTTATCCCCCCACCCAACTTACCGGTGCTTCTGAGTCCCCGGTGCTTAGTCCGGGCAGCGCGTAGAGCTCTACGCGATTCACGTAGACAACTTCCACTCAAGCGCGTAGAGCTCTACATGCTGCCCGGACTAAGCACCAGGGACTCAGAAGCACCGGTAAGTTTGGAGGAGGGAGAGGGAGGGAGTGTTAAATGGATGGGGGGGGGCATAAGGCATTTCTGGAGGCAGAGTGCTCTGTGAAATGCAATTCTGGAGGCAGAGTGGCACATAGGGGGGTCAAAAGGCATATCATGGGGCACAGTGGCATATAGAGGTTTAAAAGGCGTATCATGGGGCACAGTGGCATTTAGAGGGTATAAGGCATTTCTGGGGCAGAGTGGCAAGCCTGGGGGCAGATGTGCATAACTGGGGGGGCAGGTTGAAAAAAAAGAAATAAAAACAAAAACAACATATTTTTCTCAATCATAGCTTTTATTAACAAACAATAGTTCACATAGTTTACATGAATTAACATTTACTGGTAAAACTTTTTTCCTATAGGGTCATCTTATATTCAGGCTTTTTCTTTTTTTCATTAATTCATATTCAGATTTTGGGGGGTCGTCTTATAATCGAGCAAATACGGTATTTAACGTAACTACAGAATGTCATAAGAATTCTCGAGTTGTCCAGGTATCAAACATCAGTAGGTAAGTCTTCATATGAAACATAAAAATAGATATATTATAAGGTTTCTATTTATGAGACTTTCTTACAAGCGTAGGATAATAACTATAGGAAATACAAGTATGGAGAGAGTTCCCCAATTAATATTCCTTGAGGAAAAATCTACATGCTACATCAAAAACAATAACTTTTTATACTGTTGGAATCAAAATAGAAACAATCGCAAAATAAAACTAAGGGTTAATATGCACCATAAAAGAAGTTTTTCTATTTGGATGACAGCTCATTGTAAAGCCATGAATACCACACACAGAAAACCAAATAAAACTGTATTGATCCAGATATGATGACAAAAGTTAGACATGCCGTTCTTTTATCATTTATGGGCATTACTGCTCAGGTGGGGTTTAACTAGAATCCTGTGTGCATGCATGGAAAGTGGCCCCTTTAATTTTATTAAGTGCTTTAAAGTTGAATGTATTTTCAGTAGATATTGACTATATTTCATTCAAGTAAGGACTTCTTATTGGTCAATTCTAATCCGGACAAATGAGCTAAACTGAAATAAAAATGTACAAAGCAAGTAAATAATTGAGTGGGTTTTTATTTTTTTATTTTTTTTTAAGTTTTAGTGATACTTATGAAGTGTATTAGCTGCAGGTCACAGATGTCCTGGTTCCATTTATGGACAGCTTGGTTCTCTTTCAGGGCAACCTGAATCATTTTAGAAATAAAATCCATGAATCTTTCAGGGCACCCTGAATGTTTTTAGAAATTAAATATTGTTAATATAGGTTAAGAACCTCATTGCACCATCCCCTGCCTCCCTATGCTGCTTATATAATAATGCTTGCCCCAGGGGACTTAGTACCTTTGGTCTTAGAAAATCTGTCCAAGTCACAAGTTTCAGGAGGCACCTGGAAGTTTTTAAGGATACCAGTTTATATATCATAGAGGCTAAAGGACAACAAAGTCAGTTGGATTACTTCCTAAATAATACGAAGGCTGCATATAGACATCTGTCCTTTTAATACTTGGATCCATGAAACCATCTGAAGTCATTCAAATTGTACCTATCGCAATAGTGTATTTTATAGCTCTTTTGTATGCTGCTGCACAGACAACATATGCTGTTAATTATACATCAGCCACTTATTCATCGTCTCTGTATCAAATAAAGTACTTTGCCTCTTACAGTGTGAGAAGCAGAAACCCTGTTTAATGGCTGTTATGGAATATATAAATACATAGGTTACGCTTACTACACTTACCCATCATATCGAACTTGAAGACAAGACCCTTTGTATACCAACACTCCCAGCAGGCAAATGCTCCCCAGGAAAAGCTTCATCCTTTATCCCGAAATGAGCTTTTCTCCTGGAATCTGAAAATAGATTTCCCTAGATCAGTGTGAGTTAATGGTTTTCATTATACATTTTTGTCTCCTATGACCTTTGCCATATAGATAATGTTATCAGCATTTGTGTAAAAGCCAATGAAATCTGACTTTGTTCAATAAAATTATACAAAACTCCACCCTACCAATGTTCTCTGCCTAGTAAATCTTGTACTGAATTATTGAGGAATTCTACGATTCACCCTGGGTTATTTATTCTGCCATATGTGTTATCTAAAAGATTGACTAAATTGAGTGGTACATAATTTACCGCACATCCACCCTCCATTCCTTCACTTCTGGGCATGGTTCGTAGACTGTGTTTGCTCCTTGACACTAAATGCATTGCTATAGACTGTGGATGCAAATTTGGTCTGCCCATTTTCCCTGATGTAAAGACTTCAACCCTAATCCTGTCCTTGGTCTTGCCTTCAAGATTCTGGATAGCTCTATGCCTATCTCACACATGTTTAATTTCCCTCACTGTATTAGCCTCTAACACTTCTGCTGGGAGGCTGTTTAACTACTACCATCTCAGTAAAGTAAAACTTCTTTACATTACATCTAAGCCTCGGACCCTCTAGTTTAACTTGCGTTCTAACATTTTTCTTCTCTCGAAACAAACTTTCTCCTATACTTTGTTAAAACCTTTTAAGTATTTAAATGTTTCTATTATATCTACCTTCTCTCTTCTTCCCTATACATCCAATCTATACATATTAAGATATCTTACCTGATATTTTTAATCCTGCAAACTATTTTAGTAGCCCTCCAAAATGTAATTATCCTTCTGGGGGTCTTTAGAACTATACATGTAGGTGAGGTCTATACAGATCTGTAAAGTGACAGAACCCCCCCCCCTCCACCTACCACTAATGTCTCTAGCTATACAACCCAGTCCCTGCTTGATTATTCTGATGCTTTATTGTATTTATTGTATTGAAATATAATTACTATTAAGTCCCTTTCTTCTATTTTCACTGACACATGGGTGCCCCATACTATTATTTTTTATATCCCATTATTTTACATATATCAAGATTAAACTGCAGCTGCCACACTCTTGACCACTCTATAATTTACTTATGTCATTTGCCATTTGGCTTGTTCCACCAGGAATGTCAACCACAGAAACATAGAAATTGATGGCAGATAAGAACTATTCGGCCCATCTAGTCTTTCCCATTTTTAAGACTCAGGTCTTAATCAGTCCTTGATCTTGCCTTAGACCAGGATACCATGTTACAAACATTTGCTTCATCCACAAACCACATACCTTACCATTAAGACCTTTTGTAATATCGCAAATAAAAACATCAAAAAATATGGGTCCAAATACTAAACCCACTAGTAACAAGACCTTCTTCTGAATATACTAACTATAATATACTATCTCTTGTCACTCAACAATTGTCTTATCCATTTAACTAGTTTAATATCCAAACCCAAATAAGGCAATTTATTTATGAGTCTTTTATAAGGGTCACTGTGAAATGCTTTAATGAAATCTAAATAGGCTATATCTACTGCTCCTCCCTGGTGAGTTATTTTAGTTATCATATTTAAAAAATAAATTAGGTTAGTTTGACAAGATCTCCCTGATATTGCAAATCATTTACATTCAGATTTTTTAACAATCCTTTCCTTTAGCATGGTTTCCATTTCCCGCGAGTCTTTCCCGCTACCTTTTTTTGAAGTAGTACTACAATTGCATACTTCCAATGGTCTTGAACTAGTCCTGTCAATAGTGACTGGTCAAATAAGTCTCGTTTTGTCAGGACACGATGAAGCTCTTTTAATAACGTTGGATGTATCCCATCGGAATAATAAAAAAAAACTTGCAATCATGGGCGTAGGAACCCCTAAAAATCTGGGGGGGACAGCATTTTCCCCCATCAGATCCCCACTTTCTCCCCATCTCTCACACTATCTACCCCCTCTCCCCCTCTCACACTATCTACCCCCTCTCACACTTTCTTACTATCTACCCCCTCCCTACCCTCCCTTCTCACACTATCTACCCCCTCCATACCCTCCCTTCTCACACTATCTACCCCCTCCCTACCCTCCCTTCTCACACTATCTACCCTCTCCCTACCCCCTTCTCACTAGCTACCTTCTCCCTACCCTCCCTTCTCACTAGCTACCCTCTCCCTATCGCACTCATTTTTCACTGTGAGAAAATATGGCCTTTAATAAAATATGCAGATTAAAATAAAGTAAATGACACAAAACCTTTACTTTCCTCTCACTGATTTCTGGGCCTAGAAAGTTTTGTGACTACAAATTCAGGACTCAGGATAATTAAAAATGAAATAGTTCTATTTATTCTAGGGATGCGCCAAAATTTAAATTCTGCACCAAAATTAAAATTCTGGACCAAAACATTGATGGTTCACTTAGCCAAAACCCCACCTTTAAAAATAATAATAAAAACTCAAATTTTTAATAAAAGTAGGTAACACACCACAATTGGACAAAAAATTAGCAATATGACTTGGCATGATAGGAGTGTGATTGCTAACAGCAATCACACTCCTATCATACCCAGGCAGCCAGTACATGCTGGTATAGGGTGGCTGTAAGTGATGTGCAGACCCCATATTGCTGGCAGCATCAATACACAAGGGGGCAGCTAGCTAGGTTTCCGCATGTACTGGCTGACTTGGCATGATAGGAGTGTGATTGCTAACAGCAATCACAGTCCCATCATGCCTAGGTTCCAGCACTTACACATCCAACAAGGTAAATGCTGGAACCTAGGCATGATGGGACTGTGATTGCTGTTAGCAATCACACTCCTATCATGCCAAGTCAGCCAGTACATGCTGGTACAGGGTGGCTGTAAGTGATGTGCAGACCCCATACTGCTGGCAGCATCAATACACAAGGGGGGCAGCTAACTAGGTTTCAGCATGTACTGGCTGACTTGGCATGATAGGAGTGTGATTGCTAACAGCAATCATAGTCCCATCATGCCTATGTTTCAGCACTTACACATCCATGCTATCACACACACACACTTATTAATTCATATACTCATTCATTCACAGCTTAATTCCCTCAATCACGCATACTCATTCAAACACTCTCCGCACCCCCTTACCAGCACTGCAGCTCCTCGATTCCGCTCACAGACTTCAGCAGGGGGCGCGGCCTCTCTCTGCGTTCTCTGGTACTGCACAGATAAAGCAGGATGTGATGTCACGTGAACTCTGCTGGGTTCCGCTTCCTCTGTGCAGTACAGAAGACCCTCCCACAGGTAAGTAGCAGGGGGGCTGGATTCCTACAGCCCTGGGGGGGATTTCTTAATTATCGGTCCCCCCGCATGAGTTACTGGGGAGGATCTGTCCCCCCCCCCGTCACCCCCCCGGTTCCTACGCCCATGCTTGCAATCTCTCTGTACATGAAATGAAAATCAATGATTTTAAAACCCCCAACACAATGGCGTCAGAGCACCAACTTTCATAATTGAGACATGTTCTGTTTTAAAACTGATTGGCTGTTCAAGCAGCCAATCAGTGACAAGAATCGTTGGACCACATAGGAGGAGGGCTGCTTCAAGGCTACAGCTTCTACATCAGGTAAGTGGCTCAATATTATTCCCATTCTTGTATACAGTGTTTTTCATCTATTGTGTCAAATGTATATGTTACGTAATGGGAGTGGGAAAAATTAACTAAAATGTTAAAAGGGAAATCTCAGGTGTTGGCTGTACCTCAGGTACAGAGGGCAGGCTCTATACCTCCCCATGTAAAACTTAGGAAACCCCCACCTCCCTGTCATGAAATAAATGTATGTGCAGGACGATTATTTGCTAAAGACATCGAAATGGAGTTGAAATGTTTACCAAACACAATATAACTAAATGACCCTTCTGTAAAAGCTAATTCATATTGCCTGTTATCATGTTATAAATTCTAATTGTCAGTGCTTCCACAGTACTACAAAGCAAAAGTCAAAGAGTTTAAGAATGTAGTATGTTCTATAGTTCATGGTTATATAACACTGTTATGTATATTTTATCTGCTAAAACATATGATCACGGAAAAAAAACGGCTAAGCAACGTTGGGATCATTTTTTGTATCTATTGGTCTAACAGAACTTGTAGTATACAGTTTCCCCCCCATATAGTTTTATGGAATATCCAACTGTAGTGGGTTATGTGTTTTAGACTCTCTTATAAGAGCTGTTATCAAAAAAACATGGACAGTGTCAATCAGAATAGTCAAGGATTGGCTACATTAGGGAATTGCTCAGACCGGAGAAACTAAGCAACCACTGGCTTTCAGAAAATGTCTACAAAAATACAAAATAATTATCTGGAGAAATAACACTCGTTAAGCATACTCGTTTTTCCTCGCAGACAAAGTTTTTTTTATTTGAATTGTAAATACCAATCAACGGCATACTTAACAGCAATACAATCACAACGAGACTCAATTTGACCAACCTAGGTCCTACAAGTATTTAATGTCGAGCATGGCATATGATCCTTACTGAGCAGTGTGGCCAGAATGAATTTGGTATTTAGAAACTTATACGACACAAACACGAAAAGTTGACAGCAGGTAAGAACCATTTGGCCCATTCTGTCTGCCCATATTTCTTTAGTTAGGCCTTGGTGTTGTCTTAAATTGAGAAAACTCATATATCTATCCCATGCATGGGAAGAATTGTAAGAAGGATGGCCTGACTTTGTTATATCAGTCACCAGAATCACGAATCTGCACACACAACACAGGAACTCAGGTGCTTATCTGTGCCAGGAAGGGCCCGCTCCCCAGTAAATCAAAATAGAAAAAGGCTCCAGGCACTCAAGGGTTCCACTCAGGCAGGTTTATTGAAGGAGAAAGACAACAACGTTTCGACCTCACAATGAGGTCTTTATCATGATAATGATTTTATTATGATAAAGACCTCATTGTGAGGCCGAAACGTTGTTGTCCTTCTCCTTCAATAAACCTGCCTGAGTGGAACCCTTGAGTGCCTGGAGCCCTTTTCTATTTTGTTATATCAGTGACATGACTTTTACGAGACCCCCCCACATTGACTTTACACTATGCAGTGTAAGTTTAGCTCTTCTTCCAGGAAGACAGTTGCACTTTTTCATTACTTTTATTGCAGTGAGATATACTGCTAAGCACACTAATAGTAAAATTGATAGATTTATTTTGTAAAAATACACACAATGTGTTTAATTGTTAATTTATTATTTTTAATGTAAGTGTAATGCATAAAGACATCCTCTTCTTAAATTTATCAACAAATACTCATGTGAAAGGGGAGACTATGCTGTACTTGTGTATCAATCAGGTATCTGCATCTTAGGGGCCTGACTTCGGAGATTACAAGGATATAGTGAAAATTCTCATTTAAAGACATTTAATTGATTAGTGAATACAACATACATACAACACATGAGAGAATAACATTTAGCCGCACAGAAGTGAATGTCACTGCACTATTTTCAAGGTAGGTGCTATTGATGTATTCAATTATGGACATGACCGCTGTCATTGTCTCTTGACATGTTGGCTCAATCTGATCAGGTGGGAGCTCAAACCCATAGGTGCCATCATCTCTTAGTTCAAAGATATAAGACAGTTTTATTTTGAGGTCAGCAGCCCAGTCTGCAGAAGCTCCGGAAAGGGAATCTGTAAAACATTCAAGATAATAAGTAAGACATAAAAATATAGTCTCTTAATTAACTATAACCAATGTGCAGTCATCATAAAGTAGAACATGCTATATATTTGTTTTTGGATTCTGTTATTATGTTGAATAGGATAACTAACCTAGGGCTAGCTTCCACAGCATGGGTTATTAGATAGTGAGAAGGGAGGGAGAGAGGGGGGTAGATGGTGAGAAGGGGGTAGAAAAGGGGGAAAGGTAGATAGTGAGACAGAGGGTAGTAAGTATATTGGAATAAATAAACAGTGAGAATGAGTGAGAGAATAAATGAATATGTGGATGCATTGTGAGCATGAGTGAGAGAATAAATGAATGTGTGGATGCATTGTGAGAATGAGTGAGAGAATGAATGAATGTGTGGATGAATTGTCTGAATGATGGAGATAATTAATGAGTTTGTGAGAATGTATTAATGAACATTGAGAATGAGTGAGAGAATAAATGAATGTGTGCAACATGTATGTGAATGAGTGAGAGAATTAATGATTGTGTGTCAGATGAATTTACACTGGTCTGCTTTTAACTGTTTTCCGGCAATATTGTTTAGACCAGACACACTTGTAAAATCATAATACTTTTAGTGAGATCAGTAGGCTTGTAGTGGTCTTTCCCTTAGCTATGTTTATATAAATTATGGGAATTTTATATTCCATATGAACAACAGAAAATACTAACAAACCAAAATATAGCAAATTACTACTTCTAATTACTACTTCTAATTACTACTTCTAATAATCCAGATAACACTAGGAGTGTGTTAACTAGAATCGTTTAGAAAACCAAGCTGGTCATAGTGAGAGTGCCATCAAGAGGTTCTTTCAGGAGACATAGTTAGCCTGCAACTAAGTCATAAGTTACAATGCATAGTGATATATTTTGCTAAATGTGTTCAGATTTGTAAATTTCTACTCACACAATATGTAAGATGTACGTCCTTCTGTGTACTCAATGTTATGTTTTTCCATAATTAAGTCAACAGCTCTTTTGGCAACTTTCTCCTGGAAAAAATGGTTTATGCTGGTTAATTCAAGAATATTTACAAAGTAGACCTCATAAGTAGCAACCATAGCAACAAGTAGAATTTTCCTGATCGTTGCTCCACTTCTTCCAGAATTGATCTATGTACATACCCTCTTATTTATGATCAGTGTGACCAAAACTGCCATTTTACAAGAGTAAAACAATGTTTATCAATAAGAAAACAACAAACGGTTTACATAGAATAAAAATACCCCTTAACTAAAATAAACCTTTTGTGTAATCAGTAATCACTAGCCAATACTTGCCAGTTCATTGTGGTTCTCTGATAAGTTTGCTGAATAACCGTACGGATACAGGAGCAGCTGCCCATAGGAGTGAACATTAATGTAACACAGGATGTCAGATTTATGTGTTTCAATAAGGCTGGCCAATGCTTGTGTCTCAGGTTCTGAAGCTGGTGATGGACCACAGAAGACAGGGCTGTCACACTCTGAAGCGATCCCAACTGCTAAATACAGAAAAAATATAGTGTAATTAGTAAACTCTAATTCGTTTTACACTTGACAACACAATGCCATGTTGTCTTTCAAAGAAGGCTGGCAATTTGTAAGCTGCGGTTCAAGCTCATCTGAATTGTCCACTTATATTGTGACCCAAAATATGTTTTTCTAGTACGGAAGTATGAACGGTGATTGTACCACACCAAGAAGTTGGGTACAATAGAAGGAACTCGATCCATACTGCCAAGTTAAACATATACAAAAAGAAGTATAGAAGACTCACACAAGAAGCAAAAAAGGACCCATCCACATAGAAATACTGACATTGTGACTTTACATGGAATTAAGTATTACGAAAAGGGTATATAATTCAGGACTGACAAAATACCTGAAAGACCTTGATATAATGTACAGTGGCAACTTGTGCTTGAGAAACACAAACATGTAACTTCAAATGATAATTATAATAGGGATTCTGGCATTGGCTTTTCATCAATATCCGACAGTGCAGTAAATAATTGATCTTAGTACTTACTACCCCACCGTGAATTGAAGTTACGGTTGAGATCCACTCCATAGCAGGTGCCATTATCATGTGGTGATCTATTCTTTCTCCAAAGACGTTCCTGTTATAAAAATAACCTTTATAATTAATTTAAACTTTATGGTAAATATCTTCTAGATATTTTGATATGCTATGTAATGAAGATAGTTGAAGGGTCTGTTCGCAAAGTTCTGAAATAGTCCTCAATGGCCCAAGGTGATAATTTTAAGGTTTTTCACAAAGAGGTTCAAGTATGGTGTTTGAAAATATCCCTAGCCTTTGATAGAGAGCACTGAATTGGCCAAGTCCCACTTATTAAAGTGGGTGCAACAAAAGTGAACCCTTAATTCCTTTGGTGTTGCCTACAATTATAATAAACACAGAATTTAACTGCAGATAAGAATCATGTCGTCCATCTAAACTACACATTTTTCCTTGATGTAAAGACTAAAACCTTAATCTGTCCTTAATCTTGACTTAGATTAAGAATAGCCATATTCCTATCCAATGCATGTTTAAATCCTATCACTTTATTAGCATCTACCACTTCTGCTAGGAGGCTGTTCCACTAATCTTTTACTAACATTTCTTCACTTTTGAAATAAACATATCTCCTGTGCTTTGTTAAAGCTATTTATGAATTTAAATGTTTATATCCCATCTCCACTGTCTTTTCTCTCCTCCAAGGTATGCATATTGAGATCTCTTAGTCTTTCCAGATAATTGTTATTCTACAAACCATTAGCCGTCCTCTGAACTCACTCAGGAACATTAATATCCATTTGGATTTGGATTATATATATAATATTTTATATGCCTCTAGGAAGCATTTGAAACATATTTCAAAGATGCAATGTTGGATTTAGTTTGCCTTACTGTTGTCCATGTATAAACATATCCATCAACGTTAAATACTGGTACAATGTAGAAATCAAGTTGCTTGAGCACATTGGTAAGGAGCATGTCATTCCTGTGATTTGAAAGTACCTGCACAATTATATTACATAATGAGAAGCCACAAAAAAAACAGAGCATAAGATGATTAGTTACAATTACTAAAAAAATAATAATAAAAAAAAAAATAATATATATATATAGAGAGAGATAATTAATTCCAATATCTTAAATTTATACCTCCTGATTAGCCCGTGCTAATAATTTCTGTTTATTGGGTGTTTAGTGTAAGAAGTTGAATGGCCATTTAAGTTAAGGGTTAACCCAAGTGACCTGGTTTGACACCTGTTCCATGCAAGTACCAATGATGTAACATTTTGCAAGTTTCAGGGAAAGGCATGCAAATTCAATGAGAATGGGATGGGAGCTTATATAGGACCATATACACCCCTAGGTACATTAACTAAACAACCCTTTACCCTACCACACAGTGGGGGAAGACAGGGGGCAATCACCAGTCCCTCCTTGGTTAATAGGGGGGTTGCCTGCTTAGTAACATTTTTCTCATTTGAAAACTTAAAAATAATAACATAAACATCTAGTGTACAGAACTATAAACTTTTGGAATAGGAAAAGTGACAGATTGATTTTTTTAAAAAAGCATCACTTTATTTAATTCTCCTTTGGTTAAACTTAGTAAAATTAAGTTTCCATCTAAACCTTCCTTTACAGTAATTATATGCAACAAATTTACCTCTTGCACAAACCACTGGCAATAAGCTACAGAAATCCACTCTCGACCATGAATACCACAGTCCATAAAAAATATTTTCTTTTTCTTGTGTGATGGCCATCCAATCTGTAAAGACATTGAAACCACTATTATTGTCAGGATTCCACCCTGTTAGCCCGGACTCTGTATTTTTGTATAGGTGTCATATCCATTGTAGCCTCTAGAGGCCACTTGTCAGATCACAGTACTGTGTATGCTAATGACCTGATCAGCTGCATCTGCTCACCTGGGTGCAGCCCTCCCCTTTAAATACCTGCTTACTCCTCCATTCAGGGCCTTTGCATTGTGGTGTACCTGCCTTCTGCTTGGCCTTGTTTTCCTGCTAGCAGCGGTCTGATTTGGATTAACCCGTTGTGACCTGGCTTGCTTCTGACTTCCTTCCTTGGTTCCTGATTTGGCTCTTCCAGTGCCTGTGTTGACCTGGCTTATTCTGATTCTCCTCCTGGGTTCTGATTTGGCATTGATTTCGTCCTTCTGGTTCTGACCCGGCCTCTCTGACTACATATGTTGTAGGGCTCCCTGCCTGAGTGTGCCCTGCCTGAGTGTGCCCTGCCTGAATGTGCCCTGCCTGAGTGTGCCCTGCCGTGTGTCCAGTGCCCTGTCTGATGTCTTCCAGCTATTTGTCCAGACATGTGCCCTGTCTGAAGGCTTCCAGCTGTGTGTCCAGACATGTGCCCTGTCTGAGGGCTTCCAGCTGTGTGTCTAGACATGTGTCCTGTCTGCGGGCTCCCAGCCGTGTATCCTATCTGAGGCCTTCCAGTCCTGTAAGGGCTTCCAGCCGTGTGCCCTGTCTGAGGGCTTCCAGCCGTGTGCCCTGTCTGAGGGCTTCCAGCCGTGTGCCCTGTCTGAGGGCTTCCAGCCGTGTGCCCTGTCTGAGGGCTTCCAGCCCTGTGCCCTGTCTGAGGGCTTCCAGCCGTGTGCCCTGTCTGAGGGCTTCCAGCCGTGTGCCCTGTCTGAGGGCTTCCAGTCGTGTGCCCTGTCTGAGGGCTTCCAGTCATGTCTACAGCCTGTACTTGTCTGTCTTGCCAGCTTCTTAAATACAGACCATCTCTTATGAAGATCCAGCCTGCTATGTGTTTCATTTTGCCTGTCTGTACCTTCTTCCTGGTAACAATGCATCGTGGAGTACAAACTGAGCCTCTGATATCCCCTGCAACTGGGCTCCTACCTGACCTGCTTACCCGAGCCCTGACAAATTATTATGTAGAATACTTGTCATGTTCCCTATACATTATGATTTATCACAATCTAATACTCAGTGTGTGGTGCCAAGCATATACAGCTCATACTACGCCATGATAAGTTGCCTACCTCTATACGCAATGCACATACAATCCTAAAAATTAAAACTAAGTAACTGCTGGCTTACAAATATACTGTACACTGATACTTATGATCTAGTCCTAAAAAGTGCTCCAACACTTATGCAAAATCATAGCAGAATGTAACGCCTTTATACAGATACCTAGATGTCTAGAGATGTCTAGAGATTTGACTTGGATTCTCCAAGAAAATGTAAGGTTAACTGTGGCTAGCTGCACCCGGCTAGAGGCTATCCCTGCGCTCACACAAAACCACAGACAGGAGCGAGGGAGCCTGAACCTGTTACCTGCTGCTGGACCACACGGGAATAGCATGTGTGATGCATTGAGTGAGTTTGTATATGCAAGTGTGTACATGTATAGGTGTCAGTATATATACGAGCGTGAGTATATGTAAATATGTGTATGCAAAGCTATCTGTGAAGCTGTGCATTTGTACCTGCATATTATATACTGGTGTGTATTATGCTCGAGATTTATATTTATTTATATAAATGCATATTAAACTATTCATAAAGTAGCTTACTTTTAAATAGTAGATTGGCCGGTTTTCATATGTTTGTCCCAAATAGTGTTGTGTAACCAGATCACTGTGTTTATCTTTTATATCATTCATCCACTGATAAATCTGTAAATAAATATGTATATGGTTAGTGAACTACTTTCATTAGGAAATAAATAGCTAATCAACCACAGAAGTCACACTTGAGTTGTTTCTATTGCCAGTTTCTATGCTGTTACAAAATGTGCTGATTGCCTTTTGTAGTTTCCAGCAAAGGTCTCCAAAGCTGGAAAGGCTTTTGAAGGCCAGCAAACACTGTCACATTGCTTGGTGGGAGTTATATAACGTTATGAACACAGTCTGTATAGGTCTGTCTTTTGATTTAACTAATATCCACAGTAAGACAAAAACAAAACACCCTGAACATGTTACTAGTTCTCATAGTGGACATTTATAAGGGTGCTAGATAAGCATCATAAGACTTGTAGCTCCAGAGGCTATGGAGCGCAATCTGTTCACCTGCTACATAAAGCTAAATACATTGAAACATTTCATACTAGCATTGGTCAGTTTCTCACCCAAAAGGCTGAGCTGGTCCTGTAAACTCTATAAATCTATAAAGGGTGAGAAAATCTCACTAATTTGACTATAGATTATATAGGGCCAGCCAAGCAGTTCCTCCACCAGGAGCTCACTGGAGTTGGAGCTTCATAATGAAAAGTGAAGTCAAGAAGCTGAAACACAACTCTCCTGCAGCCTTCAGTGAATAGAGCCCATTGCTTCACATTGTAAAGGTTACATTGATAAACATGTATACTAACCTCTTCCATTGGATGATAAATTGTATAATTATAGCTTTTCATTGACATTCTCTGTATTTTGTGCTGAGTCTGTGCATTGTGATCTATCAGTTTCTGTACATCGGTAATCATGATTCTAGAAAGGAAAAGAAGCGTGTGAAAGCTTTGTTTTCCAAAGTTACCCAATACCATCAACGTTTGTAGCAAACAGAAGCGATAACATAATAAAGACAATACAAATTAAGCTAAAATAACAATCTGTCCCATTGCCATGAGTGATCATTAAGAATGTGTTCATCCTGAAGGTGTTGCGCATCGTAATGTAAGAATAAAAAGGAAAATGCACTGGAAATAATGTAACTCAACTGTAAAGTTAGTGTCATCAAATATGTATGTGTTGAATATTTAAGGATAACACAATTCCCAATTAATCATGTGTTTTTGCAATACCGAAACCTGTTGGCCTTTAATCACATCCTGAAGAAGAGATCTTAAAATGGTGATTTTAACAGACAATATATATATATATATATATATATATATATAAAACGGTATATATATATATATATATATATATATATATATATTTTATTTGTTTTCAGATGATTCAAGAAAACTGCTCCCTGAGTGAACTTGATCTACCCTTGACTTTTATCAAGGAAAACAGATCAAACCTTGGACAATTTTAAATCTAATAATAATAATAAATCTGAATTATCCAGTGCTACTGGATCACTAATAATTCTTATTTAAAAGAAGCCATGTTTTTGGTGAAACTAGAGTGACATACATGACCTGAGGCAGAAGGACTTGAGACCAAAAATGTGGGACTGCATGGCATAATATAGGGCTTTATATAGTTAGTTACAAAAACTATATAGATTAATAAACATACGTAAAAGGCATTGCTTGCTGGCGAAGATTTTCTTTCATCTGGTGAAGATAGGAAAATGGAACCCGGACATGCATTTCGTTTCCAGCCTCAATTTCCTCAATTAAATCTGGCTTCCATAGATCAAGCTGAAAATGATCGCACATGAACATGTAAATGTATGCATGTACATATAAGTATATAGATTTGTCACTATACATCTTAGCATCTATGCACAGCGTATAACCAATATATTAAAGCTTACCAACATTAGCCCCTTAATGACAAAGCCCGTACATGTACGGGCTCAAAATGCATTGTTTTCAATGGGTTTAGGGACCGCCCATTGTCCTTAAGGGGTTGTATATACAGCACTGCATTTTATGGGAATTTTCCTCTAAACTGTGTTAATTAAATACAATACTATTCTTTTAAATACTTTCCTCAATGATATCAATCATTCCTTTGTCTCTTTACTGAAAGTAATTTCTCTTTGGCCATCTGAAATCCTGAGAGGTATGTGGCAGTCTTCATGACACTGGTTACATAAAGATCTCAATAAACAGTGCTAATTTATCCTGAAAATACATCATGTTTCTGGTTAAGAGTCCCTGGCTCTCTTAAGTTTGATTAAGGCTGCAGTTAAGGCACAATATTTCTAGAGTATTCTATCATATAGGGCATAGCATATCCCAACATTTCCGGTGTCCAAATCAACATAGGCCGGAAGTGTCATAGTTAACTACAAAATGGACATGGTCAGACATGGTCAGACGATGGAGGTGCATGGTGGTAGTGGGGGGGTCAGAGCTTTGCACGGTGGCCGTGCAAGAGCTGCAATGGAGGTCTGTGCTGCATTTACAACTCACTGAGATCAGAGGATCTCCCTAACCAACCCATGATCCCCATTCCCTGCAAAAGCAGACATTGGTGGCGCTATGAGGGACTTTGGTACACTGACTGAAACTAAGGATGTTCCCTCCAAAATCTATACACTTGAGGTATGGCATAGTATAGTCTACAACTAACTAAGCTGAGTCACAGAAAGAGAGTTTAAAAGCAAATACCATTTCACATTTGGAAAGAAATTTAAAGAAATTAAAAGAATTTCACAACATTAAGCATTTGTGTGCTTTTTAATGGAAAGGTCATGTGAGTAGACTATGGGTAGCTACGCTTTTCAGACCCTTTCCAAAGAATTATTATTTTTTTAAATCGATTAATACTTTCTGCAATTGAGGTAATGTAACATCATATTACCTAAACATTTCATCTCTACAGTTCTGTTTTTGAAGACAATTGAATGTTATCATCCACTTAATTAATCAGATAACACCTGTATAGGTGCATTGTCATTCCAAAATGAATTCTTTACCTTCTAGTAATAGTTTCACAATTGTAAGAATAATGAAGTAATTTGTATTACTTACTTTCCACTCCTTTGTTATTTTTTGAAGATACTGTACATGTTCTGTTACCTCCGGTATGATTTTTAGGACTTGATCTCTGTAAAAATGAAAATGATGGGTTTTCTTTTTAGAAACCACATACATATCTATGTGTGGTAAAGAATGAAGTCAAGAATTGTATAGAATGAATGAAAATGTTCTGCAACCTTGTATTGTGAAGGTGATCTTACATATCATTTTACTCTTTTACATTTATTATACATTTCTTTGAAATTGCTTTATTATTAATTATTTTCCAGAAAGAAATTATAAAATGTATTTAAATAAACAAGCCAGTTAATTAACTTTTACATCGAAACAAAGACTCCTTGCAGTTTGTTATAAAAGGATAATATAAACCAGCACCCTCTAAGAAAATCTGTGTTTAATATACAATAATGTTTTTCTCCTTTGTTTTGATGCATTTTGGAAATATTAGTCTGTAACACAGATGAACACGGATTGTATGCAAGGAAGTTCTATAAATAGCATATTTTTTAAAATTAATTTGAAGGTGCAAGAGAAGTAAAAAAAGATTAAAAAAAAGGTCAGAGTTTTTTAAGCTAAACCATAGAAGCCATCAGTACCCCATTTGTTGTGACTATCCCACAAAAATCTTTAATAGATTTCCACCCTGTAATTCTGATATGTCATTGGCAAGATATTAAAGAGAAAACATAATTAAATGGTCTGATGTGGCTCCCTATAATAAGGTAGGGCCACATTTTAACATCTTTGTGATCTAATTAAAATGTATTTCTAGATATTCAAGAGTGGATGACTTTTGCAATCGGAAGAATTACATTCTTGAATTCGGAATTGCACATAATGGTAAAAATGAAAACATGTTTTTTTTTGCGAATAAAAAAATTACAAAAATATATCAGAATATAAAATCGAAGATAATAATACCCAGCTAACCAGGATTTTATACGGGTGGATAACTACATAAGAAAAACCTTCTGTTTGACAGATGCTGTCTTTTTTAACTTCAGTCTTAGCTTATACTCTTTGTAGATTTTGTTATTGCAACATAAATTATTGTTTTGGATAATATGTGTCTAACACAAACTATTACCTGTAAATTATAAATGAAAAGTCCCAATAAAAACCTAAAACCAGCTAGTAAATTGCCTAACTAAAACATTTGCAGATATTTATAAGCCTGCAATAAGGAGAGTTAAGGATTACATATGTGCTGCAGTCATTACATTTCTTCTTTGCATCGACAGCTAAATCTTAGTAGGCATAGAATTTGAAGGAGCCGGTAAACTACTGTGTAAACATTTTAAATGGGACATAGAATGTGGGCATTAAGTGCAGAGTAATATATAAGACATAAATCCACTTGTTCATGAGTACTGAAAGGGACTTTCAACTGATGGGTGTTACTACAAACGTTTTTTACTGGGCTATAAATTGTGAATGTACAAATTTAAAACCAAGGATGGACAAGCAAAGCAATAGTATTTATTTACTATATACTTGCAGATTATGCTTTATATCAAATTGCCTCATGTCCAAGCAGTGTGTGTAATGTAATGACAGGACCGAGGCAAATTGGGAATTCAAATAGAAGATCATATAAGAAAAAAAAAGAAAATTCAAAATGTAATCCAGTTTCCATTACAGGTTAATAAATCATTTTTAAATAAGGTTCAGAAATAATATATAAACGAGCTCAAATCAGTCATTGGAAAGATCATTTAATTATAATTATTACTTCAAGATAGGGCGTTAATGCGGAATAAATATGCGGATATTTTTTTTTTCTCATCTTCTTGCTTACTAGTAAGAATGTCTATGAATGGCCCAGCTGGCCCACTTTTGAGTTTTCTGAAATTGAGGCAATGTGATAATTTGTAGCTAATGACCTTGGCATTATCATCAAGGTCAGGCATCTCAGTTTGTAGTGCCTTTCAATCTGAATTGCATTTTTGGGGTATAGGGTTATATGATGTAATGCTGGTGGGGGGCCGAGACCAGGTTTTGACCAAGGAAGGGTTGGTTCAGTTTTATTTTATTTTGAATAACTTTCAATCCTTAATGAGATTTAGGAGTAGGTCAAGATTGTATATTAACCATTAATCAAGGTTGATGCCAGACAATAAAATATTGCAATGGCTGACATCAACTTGTCCCATTTTATTGGCTGTCCATCAGGTATTTTACATTACACTTTAAGCTTACTCAATAAAAACTGACCTTCTTCACATTTGATAGGAAGCAGTAGGGGAAGTACATTAAAAGTAGATAACTAATTTCCTTAATGGAACATATCTGTTAGCTACAGTAAAACTACTGGCTTAGGTGTTTGGATCAAAGGGAAAAGAATGGCCACAAAAACAGTCATATGTACATATGATTAAATTTACATATTTTTAAGGAAAGCATTGTCAGAACAGCATCTAAATTATGTTTTAGAACCCCCCAAAAACAACTTAAAATAACTGTAGTTGTATAAAAAACTAACATTTTGTGCAAAAAATAGGAACAATATAAATCTATAATTTAAAAGCATCCATTTTGATTAAAAATGTCTGGCTTAACTAGAGTCAAATTTTGCTATCTGTTTTATTATCTAAATTTTCACACAATCCTTGGTCCTATCTAATGATCTGAATAGCGTTCTACCTTATACACATGAAATGCATGCCAGGATAGCAAATTATATCTCAAGCACCCCCTTTCAGCATACATTTATTGTTTACTCTAACCTAGAAGAGAAGCTGGTAATTGAGACACAATTGCTTGGCTGGTTCTGCACACATGATTAAATTCACTGATCGCATTAGCTTTGCTACCCAGGCTTGAAGGCTATTCTACTTATCCACTACCTTGTCAATGAACAAATAAAGCCCTGCATTCCTGATAACAGCATGTGATATCGGAGATATCAGAGACCTCAGCAGGGTATCTGCTACACTGACAGATGCTTCCTCCTGTGCCACCTATGATACTGCTAGAAGGGAATGTCTGAACTTCTCTTTGGGCATTTAAATGCTTAGAATGAGAAACATTACACTGTGAAGTCAGCTCAGAGCCAGCGATACTAGTTCTTGCTAACATAGGGGTAGATATGTCATTATCAGACAGCTTTCTCTCTGCAATTTCCTGTGTGTTGATTACTGAGTTACCGATCTTAACCCATGACAATGCAGGTCTGTCACTGTTCCTATAGGGCAAGCTTTTTTTCATCTAAAATGGAAGTTACTTGTATTACTCACCCATCATATCGAATCTTTTTACAGGACCCATCATATATTAATATTCCAAGCAGGCATATGCCCCAAAATTTCATCCTTTGTCAATGACTGATCTTGATAGATAGTGGCAAGTGACTTAATGGTACATTCAGGGCACAAATTTGTGTCCTAGATGAACTTTGATTTCATCACGCTATTACACTTACACTAGCATCATAAAACCCTGTGCGTACACCAACCAATGGCCTTTTCTGCTCAGTAAATCTGGTATTGGTTGATTAACATTTGTATACTTTAAGTAAACAAGGGGAGATTTGCTTTTGGTCCCATAAGTAGACTATTAACAGCCTAGACTGACTAATGCTCTTGGGCTTCACCACACCCTTTCTGGAACAAGATCTCTGCCTACGTCTGGCACACTAGATTCTAAACATATGGGCGAAAATATGGCTTGTGTTTGCAGTTATGGTGAGAGAGATAAAGACGACTAGAAATGGGCAAATGTTTTTGCTCACAATTGAAATACAGTTCTTCCTTTCCAGTGGCTGAGATGCACTTGATGTCTTGAGCTGCTGACCTGTTATTCTCCATACTGGATGTAGCTTTTAGTAATAAGGTGCTTTTTAAAGCAAGGGTGTTACTGAATATTGTCAATGTTGTATAACTATCTGGGTTGGTGCCCATAAAATACAATATATATAATATAAACACAAAAGAAACATGCACACATACTTACAGATACTTTCTGCATATTTAACAATACTAACGCTCTAGCAGCAGATCGGGTACAGCAGCATGTGGGTCTATCAAAACATAAAGCGTGGTAGTGCCTCTCCATCTGGCTGCCAGACGTTTGTCATTTGGTGGCCGCTAACCTTAAAGTACCAAGGGTAAAATATCATACAAAGCAAACTTGAGATGCTTAACCAAAAACAAACAGCTGCTTCATAGCCTGTCCTAGGATGCATCAACCCTTGGGAGTTTTAGAAGGGATTATGGCCAAGGGCACAGAAACACAGAAAACAAAGAACAGCATTGTGAGAAAACAATGGAAAAAACTGGTAACTTAATGGAAATTGATATTATCCTAGGCTTGCCACTCACTTCATGAGCCATGCTGGCAACCTTTTCAGTGTTCTAAGCTCCTTCCACCATTCCCGCTTCTGACGTGAATACTTTCAGAGAGGGAATACATTAGATCTCTGAAATTTTGTGTGTGACTCACCTGCTGGATACACGTGACCACACAACATACTCTTAGAGGTCTTATAGTGGATAGTAAACGGGGAAGCATTGATGAGCCAAATTGCTCTTACATGGAAATGATATGTTTTTATCTAACATAAAGAGGCTACTGAACAAGATGCGTGTTGTAGTCATTACTAAGGTTTAAGAATAGACATTGCTCTCCATTTCGGGGGACCTTCTTGAACTCATCTGCTTTTGTATATGATTGTTCGGGCAAAATCAGGAGATAAATTCCTTAGTCTCAAATGATTAATATGAGGAATAGAACAGAACGAGATTTACCCTTTTCATGTTGTATTCTTGTTAGTTATAGATTCACTAACGTAGCAGATTTTGGATTTTTTAGCAGTATAGAAGGACTAATCTCCTTACACTATAAAGGTGTGCCCATCAAAGCTATCACCTTACTTTAAAGCTACTTTTTATGTTAGGTTTTTTTTTTTGTAATGCCTTGTATGTAATAATAAAGTTTAGTGCATGGCCTTTCGGTATACGAGCCAAGCAAGTATTCTTTTATTGTTTCTGATTGTACATAGATTTGTAAAAACCTGTGACAACTGGTAATGGCATTTTTAAATGATCACTAGCCTAAACACCAGATACTTACATATCATTAATATAAAGTTAATGAGCATAGATTTCACAAACACCAATAAAAACGTTTAATACAATTCACGATCCAAACACACATCTTCGGTTGGTTTCCTTTAGGTTCTATTGTTATCTTGGCTCCAGTGAGTTGAAGATCTTTTTTTGTCTCTTGTACCATTCCATATATTTCACTCCTGCAACAATCGTGGCAACCTGTTCTGATGACTGTCACACCCAAAATGCTTTCTTTTGCGGCTTTCAAGGTTGTTATTAGCCTGTTGTAAGTTTGTTGTTACTGAATCTTTCTTCTTGCTATCAAGTATTTCTCGTGCGTCATGCATCGCACTTTTAATTTTGTTACTGCCTCTCATTCTTGACCTCAACCTTTCCTTGTTTTTTTCTGTTCTTTTTTCTTAAATGCTGTTTTGTTTTAGGATATTTCCGATCCTTACTCCCTGACTTTCTGTGCTTTTTGTTGTTTTCCTCATAGCTGTTGTATTCATCCTGTTCTACCTGACGTTTGGAGCTATGAGGTAAGACGAATGTTGGGGCGCAGTCTGAGTTATAGGAGCTTATGTCCTCTGCTGTCTTAGCTAAATTTTGTGTCGAAAAGCAAAATTAGAAAACATTTTATCCAAAGCTTTTCATCCACAGAAAAGTGCAGAATTTAAATATAAAAGTACAAATCCATAGATATTAATGATTGTATGGGAATCTAAAAGAGATGTCTGGCAAGTAAAATGAAAAGGTAGGTATATTTTGGTAAAATCCACATATATTCAGGTTTTTTCATTGAGCAATGAGTGTATGTGTGTGAAAAGAAATTGTGTGTTTGCAGCAGCCTGTTGTTCACCTGCAATGACATTTGCAAAAATCAACACATGACTCGCATATATTTGACTCCTTGAAGGTAGTGAGCAATTTGTGAACACACTAACCCATGATTTGCTTGCAAAGTTGAGAATGTGAATTGGAATGGGATGTGGGGTGACATTTATGTCAAACCCTGCTCAAAACAAAAACTACATAGAAAATGAACGTCCTGTAGACCCCTGTTAACCAAAGATTGGTACATATAGGAAATATTGGAGAGAAAAAAATTAGTACCTTATGATTTTTGAGTCAATTCTCCACAGTCCTTTATTTTGACCTCAATGTATGGCTTCTCAAAAATGTCAGTTTTCTGATTTTCAATTTCCCTCACCACTTCATGGCCAGAAATAAGTTGGCCAAAAACAACATGAAAGCTAACAAGAAATCCAAACAAACAAAAAAATAATTGTCCACAGGGATTAGAATTGTTGATATGTTTATAATAACAAGAATTCATTTATGGATATTTACCGGTCCAACTGGGGTGCAGGTTTAGATCAAAAAGAATATGCAAATAAAAAGAGAGAGAGACTATTAATTTTCCCAAAAAGAAGCATCCATATCTACATTTCACTTTGATAACTTAATGAACAAAGAATGGCTCAACTTAAATGAACATAAACATATTTTCTAATCATATAATTTGAAAACATACACAAATCTTTAACTACAGAAGATGAAAAAATCTGCAATTTTAGTTGATGATGCTGATTAGTGACTTACATAGAAAACTGTGACACATTTCTGCCCCGTCCTCTGTTGGCCATTGAAAGCATAAATTCCTTATCATGACTGATAAAGTAGTTTTCATCTAAAAGAAAAAAAACAAACCCTCAGATTTAAATACAAATAAAACCACCATAAAAACATTATATATGCCACATTTCATAAGATGATTGCGATTTCTCCACTACTGATACCGTCTTCTTGGTCTTTTCACCAACTGATGCTCCTTTTTGTGATAAAATGTCATATCCAGATGCTCTGCAATATCAGGTGGTACACGGAGTGCTTTTGTATAAATTTGTATTTAATAACAAATATATAATAATAACAAATATATAAAAATACAACTATTACCTTCAAAGAATCTTCCATATATAGATTCTCCACCTCTTCCATTCCCTGAACAAACACAAATTAAGTGTTTTAGAAAAACTAAGAATGTCTTTAGCCATACAATACTGTTATCGCATTTAAATTGAATGTTACCCTCACTGAAGTCACCTCCTTGTATCATGAAGTCCTTCACGACTCTATGGAAAATGCAATTTTTGAAATGCAATGGCATTTTGTTTTTTTTTCCCAATGCCCTTTTCACCTAGGGGGTAAAAACACAAATTCATAAACCATCGGGAGGATGTTAAAAAAAGCTGTGTGAAATATCAGAGTTATGGAAAAAGTTTGCAATGGGCTATGCAACAAATAAAGGGTTTATTAAAGTTTCTTCTTCCCTTATTTACCTCAAGTTAACAAGGACCAACCTCAGTGAGCTTCTGCTCCAGGGACAGCTTGGCTGGTCCTGTATAATGCAGGGTTAAGTCAGGAAATGTTCCTTTTCAAAGTTATGTCACTGACTAAACCACATTATGCAGGGTCGTCTCATTTTTTGAAGCAAAGTTTACTCAGGGACATGAAAATCAGAATTATTTCACACATGATAACAGAATAAACTTTTGTTTTGTTCAGAATAAATATTTATATGTGAGCGTAATTTTTTAAGAGTGCTTATAATTTTTAGTGTTTAAAAAAAAGAAATATGCATTCTTTTTTCATGTAAATGGTAAACAGTAAATATGATACTGTAACACACAGGAATGGTATTACCAACCTGTGCAGAGACTATGGAAATTCTCACACGTTTTTGGACAAATATCTGAAAACAGTTCGAAGACAAGTCTTCCAGCTACAACCGGAACACAGAAACAGGTAAACATTTCCTGAAAACACATAAAGAATATACATAAAGTTGTATTTTCACATTTGCTACTTGGAACTGGCATGGCCAGTATCAGTTGGAACTAAATGATAACACCTAGCTATTAGGGCGACCATCACATATGTTTCTTAACCATCCTGGGTGGTGAGGAGATATCTGTTGTTGGGGGCTGGAAATGAGATTGTAGAGAACCTAATAAGCTGTTGAATTTCTCTTGCAGCCAAAAACCCTTCTCTGAAGAGTGAAGTCCCTGATACTGGATATTATGGCCTCCATAGCATCCATAACTTCAACGGAAGAAACTGAAACACGATCCGCAAGAAGAGAGCTGGGACAGACCATCTAAGCCCCAGACTGTAGGCTAATTATCATTTACACCACTAAAAAGAATATGACCCATGACTTATTTTCAGAAATAAAGACTGTGAGCTTTTTTTACTCTGCCAAATGTCTGAATTGGTTTAAATACCTTGGCAAGCTGTCTAGGTTTTTAAAATGAAACCTAACCTAACTATACTGCATTTGGTTGAAAGAAAAATACATTTCTTACCTGGTTCATTGTCGATGGTTATATCAAAATAACACAGTGGACGATGCACATTCATTTCTGCCGTTTTTTTTCCTATAAAAAAGCATATTACAGTATTAGTGCTAGAGAAAATGCCCTTATTATGTAGATAAGTGGATATCCTAAATTGGGCCGACATTGATAAAGATGCAATGACACCTCTGATATTTCAAATATTTAAGTAGAAAAGAAATGTAAAGAAACTAAGAAATATATTTACAATTTCATTAAACAGATATTAAAGAGATTGCCTGCCAAATCACCAGCTACATTCTACGTAGTCACACAGTCTGTAATGCAACTAGACATGCCTAAATAAATATTACACTGATAGGCATTGCTGTAAAATAAACGTTGCGTTATATATACACACACACACCCACACACACACACATATATATATATATACTATATGACCAAAAGTATGTAGACACCTGACTATCACACCTATATGAGGTGTCCGATATGCAGCTGCAGGATACTGGACTGGTCACAGATCTCCCAAACTGCCCAACATTAAGGGGCAACAAGGTCTTTTGACCACAACTTCTGTGCTCCCTGTCACTGTGCGCCAGCAGTTGATTGATGTCCAGTAGCGGAACTACCGGGGTCGCAGGGGTCGCGACTTCGACCGGGCCCTGGATTTCTGCCACTCAAGGGGGCCCAAGCAGGGCCGGACTGGCCCACGATACCGGGAAATTTCCCGGTGGGCCCGCAGATTCGGCTGGCGGAGTGGGATTGGAAGCCGCCTCCGGCACCAGGGGCGGGCTGGGCAGGGGGACAATTGCCCCCCAGGCTGCCCGAAATCTAATCTAAGCGGCCGCTGGGTGCTGATGCGGCCGGTCGGCGTTACTATAATACTTGTTTTTTTTAGTTAATATGGCAAGCTGGTCCGGTTTGCCATATTAAATTTTAAAAATGTATTAAAGCAGCGCCGGCCGGCGGCATCAGCACCCAGCAGCCGTGTGTGATGGCCGCCTAGTGATGGGAGCAGCGTGAAGGGTGAAAGCTCCGCTCCCTCGCACTCACCTTTCACCCCTCACGCTGCTCCCATCACTATGCGGCCATCAGATTGCTGGGAATGTAATCTAAATGGCTGATGCGTGCTGATGCCGCCGTCCGGTTCTGCTTTAATACTTTTTTTTTTTTACTTTATATGGCAAGCCGATCCAGCTTGCCATATTACATAAAAAAAAAGTGCTAAAGTAGCTCCGGCCGGCGGCATCAGCACGCATCGGCCATTTAGATTACATTCCCAGCAATCTGATGGCCGCATAGTGATGGGAGCAGCGTGAGGGGTGAAAGCTCCGCCCCCTCTCACTCAGACTGCTGGAGCACCGGATGTCGGGTTAGTGAGATCCTGTCAGGATAGAGAAGAGAACAGTGTGCAGCTACCAGAGGAGGGAAGTGAAGAGAAGTAGAAGGTCAGTAAACTAATGAATTTTTTGTACAAACTGTATAATATTTTTTTGTATTTGTTAAAAACAAAAAAATCGGCATGTGTGTGTATGTAAGTGTGTCCCCCTATATGCCACTCTGCCTCCAGAAATGCCTTATACCCCCCTATATGCCACTCTGTCCCATGATATGCCTTTTAACTCCCTATATGCCAGAGTGGCATATAGGGGTATAAGGCATTTCTGGATACAGAGTGCATATCTGCAGGCAGAGTGGCATATAGGGGATTAAAAGGCATATCATGGGGCAGAGTGGCATATAGGAGGGTATAAAGCATATCGGGGAGGCAGTGTGGCATATAGGGTGGCATATGAGTGCCCCATGATATGCCTTTTAACCCCCTTTATGCCACTCTGTCTCCAGAAATGCCTTTTAACCCCTATATACCACTCTGTCTCTATAAATGCCTTTTAACCCCCTATATGCCACTCTGCCTCCAGAAATGCCTTATACCCCCTTATATGCCACTCTGTCCCATTATATGCCTTTTAACCAGAGTGGCGTATAGGGGTATAAGGCATTTCTGGAGTCAGAGAGGCATATAGGGGGTTAAAAGGCATATCAGGGGGCAGGGTGGCAAGCCTGGGGCAGATGTGCATAACTGGGGGGGTCAGGTTGGCAAATAAAAGGAAATAAAAACAAAAAAAATATATAGATAGAAGGGGAAGGGATAGGGTAGATAGCCTGAGAAGGGGGGGAGAGGGGGTAGATGTGTGAGAGGAGGGTAGATTGGTTTGGGGGGGCCCTTAACAGATTCTCACACCGGGGCCCTGAGGCTTCTAGTTACGCCCCTGTTGATGTCATATCCTGGCGCTTAGCATCAATTTCTCTGTGCACTGCCGGGGAACAGCATGACCTCCCATAAATGTTCACCCACTGACAGGTGCCATGAAAACAAGATTACTAGTGTTATTCACTGTCAGCGGTCATAATATAATGGCTGACCGATGTATAGGTGTGTTTATGGGGAAGCGTGTGTAAGTGCAGTATGTATATTTGCATATATGTGTATGGGCAGGCATGTGTGAGTGCAGTGTGTATCTATGTATACATGTGTATGTGGATATGCATGTGTAAGAACAATTCAAATATATGTTTATGGGCAGTGTATGTATGTGTGTATATGTGTGTACATGGGCAGTGTATGTGTGTGAGGGGGGCAGGCGTGAGTAAGTACAGTGTGTATTTTTGTATACGTGTGTGTATGGTCAGTTTATATGTGTGTGTATGGGCAGGCATGTGTAAGCAGTCTAGAGCTAAGCAGTCCAGAAAGTGTCAATTACCTGCTGGAAACATTGTTGTGTGTTTAGTGGACATTTAATTTAGCAATTATTTTTATATTGTTCACTTTAAGTTTGTTGCTTGTGTTTTATATATGTTGGTATATGTATATATGTGTGTGTGTATTTATGTGTATGTATGTATATGTACACACATGATGTCACTGAAAGTACTGCATTTCTGTCCTAAGGTTAACTTCCGCCAAATTCATGGCGCTTTCAGTGATGTCCTCTTCCTCAAAGGGGACACCAGGTTATATCCTCAGAGATGCAGACAAAGATAGAAGAGAGAAGATAAAAGAGAGAAGATGGATGATGGAAGATAGACAATGAAGGACAAGAAGATGGTCAGAGAAGCTAGGGAAACGTTTAGAGAGCTTGAGAAAGAGTGAACAAGAATGAGAGTGTGAAAGTGTGAATAGGAGTGAATGTGGAAACTGGGCAAGACATTTTCTTCCTGAATAAATAATTCCCCGATTTTTGTTCTAACTGATTGGGCACGGAATGCAATTTGTTGCCCAACAACAGATGCACCAAAAAATGTTTTGGCTCATTTGCACATGCCAATTGTAGATTCTGTAGAAGGAATAATGATAAAACTGCATTTTTTTAACTGTACTGTCCATTAAAAAGACATGAGAATGTTTTAAATTGTTTTAAATTGTGAATTTAAATAATTTAGCTATTTGGAGTTGAAGGAGAATGTGATAGAAACATTAAGAGATTATGAAAGATTTAAATACATAAAGGGATTTATCAAAGGGGAGAGGGAAGTTTCAAAGAAGCAGAAATCTTAGAACAAGAGCTCACACATCTCTCCTACTCACATTACAGACAGCTCCAGTGCTGGCTCACTCAGACTTATGGGAGCCCCTGGTGTACCCTAAAAAGTAATTTGCCTGAAATGTTTCTGGCCCAAGTGCAGGGCATGTCTATTGGAAACTACTCATAAGCAGGATACATATAGAGAGGAAATTACAATGCCAAACCATCACAGCATATCGCCTAAATGTCAATTAATACAACTACATCTCCCCTTCATTGTTTAAGGTATCTTTAAGTTATAATTTTGTACCAGGACATTGAGAATATGAAGGTTTCTCTCTCATTAATGGCATCTATTCTTTAATGTTTGTGCATTTGTGAGGTGACCTGCCTGAGTCAAGGTGTGTGTCTGCTTAAAATGTTTTACTAGCACTATAGAGTTATTTGCTGAGTGGTTCTGTACCATACTTTTACATAGGGGTGTACTCACTTTTGTTGCCAAGGTTTAGACATTAATAGCTGTGTGTTGAGTTATTTTGAGGAGGACAGTAAATTTACACTTTTATACAGACTGTACACTCACTACTTGTCACATGAAAAGATATAAAATATTTACAAAAATTTCAGGGGTGTACTCACTTTTGTGAGATACTGTGAAAAATGCACATTAGTATTCATTGACCCACATAGCAGGCATATATCACAGGTCACACACCCCAATGGCCAGCCCTAGCACGCAGCTTGCATCCACAGATCTTGCCCATTATCTAGATTGCACAAACTGTGCTTGCACAGTACCTACATTGCATCCACAGGATTTCCCCAGTACTCAGATTTCACACATGGGACTTGCCCCAGCACCCAGATTGCATCCACGGGACTTGCTCATCAACCAAGTTACATCCAAAAGACTTACCCAGTACCCAGGTTGCATACACAGGACATGCTACACCACCCAGATTGTGCACATAGGATTTACCCAGTTTGAAAACTTGGGAACTGCCACCTTTCTTTCTCATCCTTGTCGTCTCTCCCCTATATGTTTCTCTTTATTTAATTCAATATTCTTACTACCTCTTTCCTTTCTCACTCTCTACCTCTCCCCCTTTCTCACTATTTACCCCTCCTTTTCTTATTCACTTGCCTTGCTTAAATCCTGTGGTGGCAATGTGAAGCATCTGTCTTGCTGCTCCATCAAGATAAATATTTATATGTGAGCTTCATTTATAGCACATTATAAGAATATACATTCCTATTTCGTGTAAATGGTAAACAGTAAATATGATACTGTAACACATAGAAATGGTATTACCAACCTGTGCAGAGACCATGAAAATCATTGCATGTTTTTGGACAAATATCTGAAAACAGTTCGAAGACAAGTCTTCCAGGTAAAACCAGAACACAAAAACAGGTAAACATTTCATGAAAACATGTAAAGAATATACATAAAGTTGAATTTTCATACTTGCTACTTGGAATTGGCATGGCCAGTATCAGTTGAAACTAACTGGTAAGACCTAGCTATTAGGGCGACCATCACATATGTTTCTTAACCATCCTGGGTGGTGGGGAGATATCTGTTGTTAGGGGCTGGAAATGAGATTGTGGAGAACCTAATTAGCCGTTGAATCTCTCTTGCATCCAAAAGTTCCTTCTCTGAAGAGTAATGTCCCTGATACTGGATATTATGGCCTCCATAGCATCCATAACTTCAACGGAAGAAACTGAAACATGATCCGCAAGAAGAGAGCTGGGACAGACCATCTAAGCCCTGGTGTATACAGCCTTTACCCTAATGATCATTTACAGCACTAAAAATAATATGACCCATGACTGCATTTTTCAGAAATAAATACTATAATTTCAAAATTAAACAATGGGAGATTGTATTGCATTTGGTTGAACGGAAAATAAATGGTAATATTCAATAAAATAAACTGGCTGACTATTTCCTATTCCATTGGATGTGTTAGTTCTCCCATAGACATTGTCTGTTGAATGTCTGTCAAATGTGACGTTATCCTCTTACTGGTCAGTTGGATGGGCTTTGCTGGGTTTCCAGTCCTTCCATAATAGAGATTCGCTATAAAAAAACATTGGTTTTCTCTCTTAAGGGATGTCATGAGTAAACTAAGGTGTGAATTTCTTACCTGGTTCATTGTCGATCGTTATATCAAAATAACACAGTGGGTGATGCATATTCATCTCTACCATTTTTTATTTTTTTTTATAAAAAAGCATATTACAGTATTAGTCCTAGAGAAAATGCACTTATTATGTAGATAAGTGGATAGCCTAAATTGGGCCGACATTGATAAAGACGCAATGACACCTCTGATGTTTCAAATATTTATTTATGGTTATGGTCTTATGGTCTTATTTTTGGTCCAGTATAAAGTATGAACCTTCATATGAATGCAAAAAGTAGAAAAGAAATGTAAAGTTACTAAGAAATATACAAATTATTTTACAATTTCACTAGATAGATATGTTACCTGCGTTCAGTCCCAAGAGATTGCCTGCCAAATCACCAGCTGCATTCTATGTAGTCACACAATCTGTAATGCGACCAGACATGGCTAAATACATACAAATGTAACCCTTTGAGTACTGGATGTTATTTAAATGCTATGGACATACAGTAGTTTGCTATTACAGTTTTAAGTAGCTTACATTTGTTTACACTGATAGGAATCGCTGTAAAATAAACTTTGTTATATACACACACATATATATATATATAGACACCTGACTATCACACCGATATGCAGCTGCAGCATACTGGACTGGTCACGGATCTACCTAATCGCCCAACATTAAGGGAGAACAAGGTCTTTGGACCACAACTTTTGTGCTCCCTGTCACCGTGCGACAGGCAATTGATTGATGTCATATCCCGCAGCATATCCCAGAACAGGCTGACCTCCCATAAATGTTCACCCACTGACAGGTGCCATGAAAACAAGATTCACTTTACCTGTCAGCGGTCATAATATAATGGCTGACCGGTGTATAGGTGTGTATGCGGAAGCGTGTGTAAGTGCAGTATGTATGTTTGCATATATGTGTATGGGCAGGCATGTGTGAGGGCAGTGTGTATCTATGTATATGTGTGTGACGGCATTGTATATATGTGTGTGTGTGTGAGTGGATAGGCATGTGTAAGAACAATTCAAATATATGTTTTGGCAGGCATGTATATGGGCAGTGTATGTATATATATGTGTGTAGATGGGCAGTGTATATGTGTGTGTGTGTGTGTGGGCAGGTGTGAATAAGTACAGTGTGTGCATTTTTGTACACGTGTGTGAATGGTCAGTGTATATGTGTGTATATGGGCAGACATGTGTAAGGAGTCTAGGGGTAGGCAGGCTAAGTGAGTGATGTGAGTGTGTTTCAATATGTGTCTGGGTAGGTGGGCTGTGTATGTTATTGGGGAATGTGTTTTTATGTGTATGTTAGTGTGGGTACGTGATTGTAGGCATATGTCTGGGTATATTAGTGTGGGCATGTGTCTGGGTATGTTATTGTGTTTTTGTATGTTTTTGCAAGTGTGCAAGTATGCGGGGATGTTAATCCGTGCATGTGTGTGCAACAGTGGGTATTACTTTTAATTATATAAATACAAAATTATTAACATGCATCATCTGAGGATTTTAACATGTTGCTGCTACAAACAGTATTTTCTTCAAGAAACATAAAAAGTGAGAATGAGGGATTAAGTCACACCCCACTGTCCATCACAAGCAGGAAGGACAGTCACTGATCATGCTGTCTGTCAAAGGCCCGATAAATCCTTCACATATTACCAGAAGCATATGTCAAGAATTATCTTATCTTTTATTATCCAATCTTATCTTGTTACTCTGTGTCTTCCACTTCTACCACCCCAAGGATAGAATTCATTTGCTACTGTCACACAAAAATGTAGGCTTGGAGGATGTCCTTACTCTTTTACAATTAATCAGTGGCATCGGCAGGGGGTTGACATGGAGCAGTGCGCACCACGGCAGAGCAGCGAGACAGAGGCCTCACGCTCCCACCGCAGGAATTCTACAAGGTAAGTGAACTACAAAGGGGGGGGAGAATAGATAGTGAGACGGGTAGTGAGAAGGGGGAGAGGGGGAAGATAGTAAGAGGGGGGTGAAGGGTAGATAGTGACAAGGAGAAAAAGGGGGTAGATGATGAGAAGGGTGGGATAGGGTAGATAGTGAGAAAGGAGGGTACTAATATATATTACTGTATTTGCTCGATTATAAGCCGAGGTTTTTTCCAGAGCAAATGCTCTGAAAAATACCCCTTGTCATATACGGGGTCGTCTTATAATCAGACCTCAAATAGGTCTGATTATGAGACTTAGATCCAGATCCCCTGCAACGATGCAGGGGACCTGGATCCTCCTGTGTTATGCACGCCCCAACTTACTGGTGCTTCTGAGTCCCCGGTGCTTAGTCCGGGCAGCGTGTAGAGCTCTACACGATTCGCGTAGAGCGGAAGTTGTCGGCGCGAATCGCGTAGAGCTCTACACGCTGCCCGGACTAAGCACCGGGGGACGCAGAAGCACCGGTAAGTTTGGAGGAGGGAGGGGGAGGGAGTGTTAAATGGGGGCATAAGGCATTTCTGGAGGCAGAGTGCTCTGTGAAATGCCTTTTAACCCCCTTAATGCCACTCTGCCTCCAGAAATGCCTTTTAACCCTCTATACGCCACTCTGCCTCCTGAAATGCCCTATACCTCCCTATATGGTACTCTGCCCCATAATATGCCTTTTAACCCCCTAAATGCCAGAGTGGCATATAGGGGTATAAGGCATTTCTGGAGGCAGAGTGGCACATAGGGGGTCAAAAGGCATATCATGGGGCACAGTGGCATATAGAGGGTTAAAAGGTGTACCATGGGGCACAGTGACATTTAGAGGGTTAAAAGGCATATCATGGGGCACAGTGGCATATAGGGGGAATAAGGCATTTCTGAGGCAGAGTGGCAAGCCTGGAGGCAGATGTGCATAACTGGGGGGGCAGGTTGAAAAAAAAGGAAATAAAAACAAAATATTTTTCTCAATCGTAGCTTTTATTAACAAACAATTGTTCACATATGTCACGATCCCGGCCGGCGTGCGGGTAGAGGGTACTCGCAGCGTCGCGCTCCCGTTCGGAGCGCGTCGCCCGAGTACCCGTTACGACGGGATCTCATACAGAGCGGGTCGCCCGAGTACCCGCGACGTTACGGTCCCGTCCGGGACACGTCGCCCGGGTGCTCGTGGCGTCCCGCTCCGGTGAGAAGTGCTTCACCCGAGTACCCACGAGTAGCGGGTACCCGGTACTTACCCCTCCAGGACCGATGCCGCAACGGTGTGTCTTCATACGCGGCGGTTCACATGAAAGAACCGCCGCACAATGATAGACACCCACGGCATCATACACCACGCCCCCCTTCTGAATCTAGTCTCCAATGGAGGAGACGAAACGTCCATTGGACGGCACCCCTGATGGGGGCGGAGCTTAGAAAGGTGATTGGTTTAAAAGCTGAGCACTGATACCTGTTCAGTGCTCAGTTGTTCTTACAACTTAGCTGTATGTGTACCTATTGCCAAGACCTTCTATACCTGATACCCGGTGCCGACCTCTGCTTGCCTTGTGACCTTGTTGACCTCTCTACTCCTGACCCGGATTGCCTGACCCTTCTATGCCTGATACCCGGTACCGACCTCTGCTTGCCTTGTGACCTTGTTGACCTCTCTGCTCCTGACCCGGATTGCCTGACCCTTCTATGCCTGATACCCGGTGCCGACCTTTGCTTGTCTTGTGACCTTGCTGACCTCTCTGCTCCTAACCCGGATTGCCTGACTCTTCTATACCTGATACCCGGTGCCGACCTCTGCTTGCATAGTGAACGCACTCCCCTGCATCCTGGTTTCCTCACCTGTACCATCGTAATAACATAGTTTACATGAATTAACATTAACTGGTAAAACTTTTTTCCTATAGGGTCGTCTTATATTCAGGATTTTTCATTTTCATAAATTAATATTCAGATTTTGGGGGGTTGTCTTATAATCAGGGTCATCTTATAATCGAGCAAATACGGTACATTAAACTATATTGAAATAAATAAATGAGTGAGAGAATGAATGAATTAATGTGTGGATGAATTGTGTGAATGAAAGAGAGAATAAATGAATTAATGAGTGGATGAATTTTGTGAATGAGTCAGAGTATGAATGCATCAATGTGTGTATGAATTGTGTAAATGAGTGATAGTGTGAATTAGTGAAAGTGAGTGATTGTAAAAGTGTTTGTGTGTATCATAGATGTGTAATTGATTTGTGGAAAGTCAAAGATGGCATAAGCAGGGTGTTTAAGCATTGGGGACCAAGATGGCACAGGCAGCCCAGAGCGTGTTTCTGGGACAAAGATGGCACAGCTTTTTGGGGAAAAAGATGGCAAGTCCTATGTGTGTGTAATGTGGGTGCTGGTCAGGTTCTGTGTTGGCAATGTGGACAGCAGGATTAGCCTTTGATGGTGTGCAACCTGTGCTCTATACCTGTAATTTAGGGGATTTTATCTATACCTTTAATGCTGAGTTATTATGAGAATTCCAATTGAACATTATTTATGTTTACCTGCAAATACAGGGTTTGTATGTCTTATTCAGCTGATCAATACCTGCAGTGTGGTTTCCATGTGGATTTGATCTATACCTTCAATGCTGAGTTTGTGTGTTCTGTTGCTCTATACCTGCAGTGCTATGTTTCCATATATTATTGATGTGTACCTGCAAATACAGAGTTTTTATGTCTTATTGAGTTGATGTATACATGCAAATGCTGTTTACATGTGTTGTTTATTTGATCGATACCTAAACTACAGGGAGTAAGTAAAAGAGAGAGGTGTGGTTTAGTGAATGAGGGAACCAAGGGACTCTTGGGATGATTACGGGGAGAGGACCTCTCAATGTCCTGGTAGTGTCAGAAAGAGGGTAAACTGCACTAACTCTCAGTCTTCCCCTAATCTCCGGTCAGTGTGGCAAATATTTTTTTTGTGTGCTTTTTGTGAGGAAGTGATTGCATGCTGCGGAGCCTAGAATGGGGCCCAATAAAATGCTTTCCTGGGGTCCAATTTTTTCAATATAAAATATATTGGCAACAGGATCTAATATTTATATATATATATTGTCAGCTGGGACTAATATCAATATATATATATAGGCAGCATGGGGTAATATTACTATATATCGGCAGCATGGTCTAATTTTAATATATATCAGCAGCAGGGTCTAATATTTATATATATCAGCAGCAGGGGCTAATATTTATATATATATATATATATATATATATATATAGTCAGCAGGGGCTTACATTTATATATATATTGGCAGCAGGGGCTAATATGAATATATATTGGCAGCAGGGGCTGATATTAATATATCTATCGGCAGCAGGGTCTAATGTTTATATATATATTGGCAGCAGGGTATAATAATAATATATATATATTGGCAGCAGGGTCTAATATTAAAGAATGAAAACAAACATTTCAGCTGTTATTTTGAAATCATATTTCAATCATGATCTTTACTTTAAAGAGATACGTACATATTATCTCTTCAGCCACACTCCTAGGCCTGATGGCAGAAAGGGTGGTGGTGTAGGCATCCTTCTCTCACCTCACTGCACCTTCCAGAATATACCAAGCCCTCCCTCCCTCTCATTCGGTTCCTTTGAAGCTCACACAATCCGTCTTTTCTCTCCACTCTCTCTTCAAATTGCTGTCATATATCGCCCTCCAGGCCCTACCTCGCAGTTCTTTGACCACCTTTCTGCCTGGCTCCCTTTCTTCCTCTCTCCTAATATCCCCTGTCTTATTCTGGGTGACTTTAACATCCCTTTAGATATATCTAACAACTCTGCAAGCTCCAAACTCCTCTCCCTGACATCTTCCTCTGGTCTCTCTCAATGGACTAATTCCCCTACGCACACCGAGGGACACTCACTCGATCTGGTTTTCTCCAGATCATGCTCCCTTTCAGATTTCTCCATTTACCCCTTCCCTCTGTCTGACCACCACCTCCTATCTTTTTCTCCAGTGCTAACCCCTAACAAGACAAACTTACAGCGCTCACCTCATACTTGTAGGCCATTACCAGAAAATACCATTACCCAACTGTCAGCCTCACTCGAACCTCTCTTACCTTCCATGTTAACCCTTTCCTGCCCAGACACAGCAGCCTCTTTTTACAACAACACACTTGCTTCATCCCTCAACACCATAGCTCCAATTACTACAAGTTACCCCCGACAATTTAAACGCCAACCATGGCATACCAAAACCACACGGTATCTTCAGAAGTGCTGCCGCACAGCTGAGCGCTACTTCAGAAAATCAAAATCCAGCGAAGACTTTACTCATTATAAATTCATGCTTCACACCTACAACTCTGCCCTCTCTCTCGCCAAACAGCTCTACTTCTCCACTCTCATATCCTCTCTTTCTTCCAACCCACGACGCCTTTTTTCTACTTTCAACTCCCTTCTCTGTCCCTCCACACCCACACCACAAACCTCTCTCACTGCCCAAGATCTTGCTACCTACTTCAAAGAGAAGATCGAGACTATTAGAAAAGACCTCTCTTCCTTACAACTCCCTCCTACACCACTCACCACCACCCTCTCTACTCCTACTATACTAACTGCCTTTTCCCCTACAACCGAAGAAGAGATAGCCACTCTTCTTTCTTCCTCTCACCCAACAACCTGTCCCCTTGACCCCATCCCTTCACACCTCACAAAGTCTCTATGTCCATCCCTTGGTCCATCACTTACCCACCTATTCAATCTTTCTCTATCATCTGGATCTGTACCATCTGCCTTCATGCATGCGCTAATCACACCAATTCTAAAGAATCCTTCCTCAGACCCCGTCTGTTTGACTAACTACCGCCCTATCTCTCTGCTTCCTTTTACCTCTAAGATGCTTGAACGGATTGTGTACAATCGCCTCACTAACTTCCTCTCCTCTAATTCCCTCCTTGACCCTCTACAGTCTGGTTTCAAACCTCTTCACTCTACTGAAACAGCTCTAACAAAAGTCTCCAATGACTTGCTCTCTGCCAAAGCTAAAGGTCACTACTCTATTCTAATTCTACTGGATCTCTCTGCTGCTTTCGATACTGTTGATCACCACCTTCTTCTTGACTCACTTGCTTCTATGGGCATTCGAGATACAGCTCTCTCCTGGATCTCCTCATATCTGTCTAACCGTTCCTTCTCTGTCAACTTCTCAGGCAACACATCTTCGCCCCTTCCACTTTTGGTTGGTGTCCCCCAAGGTTCAGTCCTTGGCTCTCTGCTGTTCTCTCTTTATACTTCCTCTCTTGGCAAACTAATCAACTCATTTGGCCTCCAGTATCATCTATATGCAGATGATACCCAAATCTACCTGTCTTCTCCTGATCTCTCTCCATCTCTCATGTCCCGGATCACCAGCTGCTTGTCTACTATTTCTTCATGGATGTCACAACACTACCTGAAACTTAATCTTTCTAAAACGGAACTCATTATCTTCCCTCCCTCCATCTCCACTCCACTACCTGAATTCTCTATCACCATTAACAACACAACAATCTCTCCTACTAACCAGGCCCGATGCCTTGGGGTCATCCTTGACTCAAACCTCTCCTTCATCCCTCACATTCAGTCCCTCGCCAGATCCTGCCGCCTGCACCTAAAAAACATCTCTCGTATCCGCCCATTCCTCACCCAAGAATCCACAAAAACTCTGGTTCATTCACTTATCATTTCCCGTCTTGACTACTGCAACACTCTTCTGGTTGGCATTCCACTGTCTCGACTCTCTCCACTACAGTCTATCCTTAATGCCGCTGCTAGGCTCATCTTCCTTGCACGTCGCTCCTCTTGTGCTTCCCCCCTCTGTGAAACCCTCCACTGGCTTCCGATTACCTTTAGAATTAAATTTAAGATCCTGGTACTGACATATAAGGCCATCCACAATACCGCTCCTCCGTACATTTCTGACCTCATTAGCAAATACTCTCCTACTCGATCCCTACGTTCCTCCCATGGGCTAAGGCTCTCCTCCTCACTCATCACCTCTTCCTTTTCCCGTCTACAAGATTTCACTCGAGCTGCCCCATATCTCTGGAATCTGCTCCCAAGGAACCTTCAGAATTCACCCTCCCTCCCGACATTCAAGAAACATCTAAAAACCCACTTCTTCAGAGAAGCATACCATCTTAGCTGCTAGAACATCCTTGTCATTGATACCCCCACAATACCTCTCACCCTTTCTCTATGCCTTATGTTTATCACCCCATTTCCCTCTAGATTGTAAGCTTGCGAGCAGGGCTCTCTCCACCAAATGTATCGGTTTGTCTTAGTCTGTCAATTCTTGTCTTGTCATATCCCTTGAATTTATGTATTGTATTAAGCGCTGCGTAAACTGTTGGCGCTATATAAATAAAAGATAATAATAATAATAATAATAATAATAATAATTATGTAGTTGCAAATGCATGTCTAATGCATATATACCGTATTTGCTCGATTACAAGACGACCCTGATTATAAGATGAACCCCCAAAATTTAAATAGTAATTTAGAAAAAAAGCCTTAGTATAGGACTACCCTATAAGTAAATATTAGTTCACATGTAAACTATTTTTTTATATTTAATAAAAACTATGATTGAGAAAAATTCATTTTTTGTTTTTATTTCCTTATATTTGCCAACCTGCCCCCCAGTTATGCACATCTGACCCACGGCTTGCTACTCTGCCCCCCCCAGATATGCCCTATATCCCCCTATATGCCACTCTGCCTCCCAGATATGCCTTATACCCCCTATATGCCACTCTGCTCCCCCCTGATATGCTATTCTGCCCCTATATGCCACTCTGCCCCCCCTGATATGCCTTATATCCCCTATTTGCCACTCTGCCTCCCTGAAATGCCTTATACCTTCCCTATTTACCACTCTGACCCCCAAATATTTACCAATCTTCCCCCCTGATATGCCTTATACCCCCCTATATGCCCCCCCCCGACTAACCAGTGCATTCCTAGACTTCTCCCCCATGCTCCAGACTCCCTGCTGTCAAGTGGGGGCAGCCGGTAGACATCTGCAAGATGTGCGCACACAACCTCTGCTGCTACCCAGGACTTCCGCCATGCCGGTGCTCCACCATAGAACTGCCGGCCGAACTGTCGGGTAGCAGCGGATTCAATTGAGGAATTATCTAGCATTACAGAATATTTAGGCAACAGTTATACCATGACGGCTTAATTTCTCTACTTCTTTTATGATGTGTCTATATGGTCATGCACAAAAATTTAGTTGCTCGCTAAATACATTTTATAATAAATAAATAGGCAGACTTGGTATCTCAATATAAAATTTTTGAATATATTTATGTGTTATGTAACGTTCCTCAAAACCTGTATGATTATTCCTGTCTTTATCTTATCTATGCCCGTTATGGTTATGAACTGCAAGTCAGTAAGTTGACACAAATTGCAGCTTGTGTTTCAACTACATATCTTCAAAACAATTCTGATTGCCAAAAAAAAGCACAAGCTAAAGATAGTTTTAATTAATGAATTGAATGTAATTATTAATGAAAGTTAATTTATTTTTAACATTGTTCAACTGGACAAACCACTCTTACATTTCAGATGTCCAAAATCAAGCACCTGTGGTCAGGGCTGGATAAATGGCGGAGCACATGTTCTGGGGAGCCTGGCGTTCTGATTGGTCTATACTAGAGCCCTGCGCGGGACTGTTTTTTTAATTCCGCTCCCGCCCGCTTGTTGTGGTTGGAGATGAAACTGTGCAATATTTGGTGCAAACAAAGATGGCCACCGACCATGTGCTCTTTTGTTCAAAGTCACAAAATGGCTGCCGAGCACGTGAAACTCAGGCAGAAGGCACAAGCTAAGTTAATAGTACCCAAATACTTTTGTAAACACCCCGAAACACTGATAAGTTTTGTACAACTATAATATAAGATGTACCAGGTATTTTGGCAGCAAATGTCTTGTACTAGCAGTTGATCACAATTTAACAATCACTCGGGAACCGACACAGTTAATAATGTTTAATAAGAAATGTTAAAAAACATACCTACAAACATCAATACCGTAGTACATGCGCTATGTTTAGCAGACTAGCATGGATCTACCCAAGTGATTTAAAATTAAAGTATAAAAATATGAAAATCGATACGATTTTAATACTTATCCAATCCCAGGTTATTTTACGGTGATGATGCTGGAACACGTGAGAAACAGGAGGGAAAAGCCTTTTATACTTCCTGCAGCTCTAATATGGGTCTTCCTCTCTCCCTCCTCTCCAAGATGCAATTCCTCTTTTCCACTTAAGGCATGGGAATAAAATCCCCTTTTGCCTTGCCCATTCTCCCCCTACTCTCCTCCCATTCCCTGCCTCCGAACAAGCATTCCCTAAAAAACTAGGAAAACTGGTTTTGGCCATGCTTACAGTAGTGACCAGATAGAACTGGTCACTACCGGTTTCCGGGACAGTAAAGGCCACTTCTTTTGTTTGAAATTAACCCTTCCAGTGCTGGAGACTGCCACTTACCCAGGGAATATCTACTAAATGGGGAATCTCAGAGTTTATAACTTAGGGAGGTATGGGCGCAAAAGCACAAATAGCACCAACAAATGTACCTCATTTTTCATGTCCATAACATTCCACCTCTTGCTTTTGCACCATAATTGACCAATGTTATACTCTAATAGGGAGTTCTCTAAAATCCATGTCTGCTAGTCTACTAAACATACAACATGTACACTTCCATGAAATAAACAAAGAAATACAAATTAATATGGCAATCATCAAACCATGTACAACTGTATTTCCCAAGCTCCCCAACCACCCAAATAAACCGATGTCTGGTGTTTCATGGAGCTTTTCCTTTATCGCTGTCAGCTTAGAGAGATCATGGTTAATCTCGCCGTCATTGTTCACTATGCTCTTGAGACAGTTTCTTTATAGCATCCTGCGTGGTGTCCAAAAATCCTTTGGTATTCACTGGGTTTATCTGTCTCACGACACCATCCAAACCCAGTCTTGTTGACTTGCTTCATCTCATGTTCCAACCACGGGACGCCGAGGAATGGGTAACCTCCTTTGTCGCTCACAGGAATGGCACTGCATACCCAGCAGTCAGAAACGTTGGTCATCTCTGCGTAGTGAGCCAGGATGCTCATGAATGAGTTGGAGGTCCATGGGTTGAGCGGGGCTATACTTCCACTAATCTTGCTCCTGGATGACCACCTCTCCATCTGGATTGTAAGCCACAGCTGTCCAGTGTCTTCCTTTGCGGGTCATCACAGCTGATCCATCTGTAAACCATGCATTTGGTTTCTGACAGTCTTGTAATTCCTCATAAGGTAAGGCAGTCTTTATCGGAGAAGGCTGAAGCACAGGTATCTCGCAGGTATTTGGATGTGACAAGGTTTCGTATGTCACAAGACCATTGAGAATCCTAGTTAAGTCCTTCACTTCACCTGCTTGCACTCCACCTCGTTCTTGTAGGTACCATTTCCACTTCAGGAGAGTTTGACTTTGGGCCACCTCTGCACGTATCGGTAGGCCTTCATCACGCACCCAGCCTGCAATTGGTAAGTCTGTTTTCACGGAGACTGGGGCCTTTTGGGTTATAGTCTCTACATGCTGCAGGGCCGTGTAGGCAGCTAATAAGTTCTTCTCCAGGGGCGAGTACCGTTGCTGAGCTCCAGTTAGTTGCTTGGACCAGAACCCAATTGGTACCGCTCGTTGGCCTTTAACTTCATTTGGCTGCCACAAGCCCCATGACATCACGTTATTGGTCACCATCACATCGAGTTGAAAAGGGAATTCGGCTTTGATTGGACCAAGACCTTGGTGCTGTAAGACGGCTTCCTTGGCTGCTTTAAATGCTGTTTCTTGGTCTGTGCCCCAAACAAATGTAGATTTTTTGCGTGTAACATTGTATATGGGACGTAGCAAAAGTCCAAGATGAGGTATAAATGACCTCCAATATCCAAGGGCACCGAGAAACTTTTGTGCATCTTTCAAAGTCTTTGGCGATGGAGTGTTTTGTATAGTATCCAGTATTGGTTGGGGAATCTTACGAACAGGACCGGCCCAGATCATTCCGAGAAATTTGACTTCCTGGGCGGGACCCTGCACTTTGTCTTTGTTGACAGCCCATCCTCTGGCAACCATGTGATCAATCAAAACAGTCAATGCTTCCTCCACTTCCTCTTTAGTTCCGGTAATCATGATGTCATCGATGTAGTGGAAGACAGGTACTTTCAGGCTTAGTTGGCTTAAATCTCTGGCAACCAGTCCATGGCATATGGTGGGGGAGTGTAAGTATCCTTGGGGTACCACCTGAAAAGTATATTGACGACCTTCCCAGGTGAATGCAAATTGATCTTGGGACTCTGGTGCAATGGGGATTGAAAAGAACGCATTCGCTAGATCAATCACTGCATGCCACTCCCTGGCCTGTTTGGCTATGTCCTCAATAACCGAGACGATATTGGGGACTGCAGCACTCAATGGCGGTGCCACTCTATTGAGTCCCCTATAATCTATCGTCATGCGCCAAGAACCATCAGGTTTTTTAACAGGAAATACAGGAGCATTAAAGGGGCTTATTGCAGGACGAACTACACCTGTTCTCAACAATTCAGTGATTGTTTCACTGATTTCCTTTTGTCCCCCCGGCAGCCGGTACTGCTTCAACCTTACCGGGCTACTGGGGGGAGGAATGACCACAGGTGTCCAATTTGCATTTCCTCTCACCACCTCCTTTACTGCATGGACATAAGAGGGTTTGTGAGGAAAGCCAAATTTGAACACACCCCACTGTGTCTCTATACAGAGCCCTAACAATATATCTATCCCCAAGATATTGTCAGGTAAATCAGAAACCAAAATATTAGCCTCAAATCGGGGGCCTTTGTTTATGGCTAACATAACTGTTGTTTGGACAGCTTTAGTTATTCTACCCCCCAGACCCTCTATGTGGACTATGGGGCCTACAAAATGGGAAGGGTTACCCTGAAGCACTGTTACCTCAGCCCCAGTGTCAACTAAAGCTAAAACCTTGGTGTGGTGTTTTCCCTTTCCCCACCAAACCGTTAAAGGAACATGGGGCCGTCGATCCCCAGCCATAATTGGTAATGTGTTCCGTGCCGGGGATCGGCCGTCCCATCAGTCCACTACATTTTGTTTTGCAATAGCCTTCAACTCAGCAGTCGGGTACAAGGGCTTTGTTTTCCTAGGAGTGGGAACAGGAGGACAGGAATTAGTATCAGGATATTTAACATCAGATTGCGTATATTTGAGACCTGTTTCAATGGGGTGAGCCTTAGAAATGGGACCATCATCAAAAGTAATTAACTTCTTAACTTGTATGGGACCCGTAGATGCAGTGTGTACCTGTACCCTTTTCTTTAATGCTTTCCACCTTCTAAACAAGACACCAGTACGAACATTTGAAAATGACTCATTTATACCAGCCTTCTCAAGATCAGCAATCATCTCTTTCCTAGATATTCTAGTACGTTGTGAAGCATCCTGATAATTATTCCATTTAGGTTTACCCTTGGGAAGATTTACAGTATTCTCTCTGTCTGACATACTGGCTACAGAGATACCCCTTCTGTGGTTTACCTTTTCCTCCAATTCATATTCCCCCAATTCCGCTAGCCTTTGTGTGATCACAAAAATCTGCCCATTTTCTGCTGTGCCATTAAGCATAGACAATAGGGATCCTCTTTTAGCACTGGGAGCTGTTCTTAGGAACCTAGACCTCATGCTTGCAGTGAATTCCTCTGCATCAGGCCCCTCCCAGTGATCCTTGTCTAAACCTGCTACACAACCCATAATACGGACTCTGGTTATGGCATCTTTTATGGTGTGCCACTGTGTATGTGGTTCAATGTCAGTGTGATGTGGGAAAACTTTTAGTAGTGCATGTTTAATGATATCCATTAAACTGAAATTACCATGAATGTTCCTCACTAACCTCAACACCTGTGTCATCTGTGGATTACACGTGAGCTGACCAATGCTTACGGCTTCATCAGCATTAAGAATGATCTTATCTGCCCCAGTATCCCACATACGCAACAACCACTCACCAATGCTTTCACCCTGAGTCTGCTTATAAAGTTTTGTAATCTCGGTTAACTCCAGTTGTGAATAACCTCTCACTACCTCATTTATCTCATCTCGTGCACTTTCATGCACGTCTTCATTACCATCACAGTCCCGGTGTACCCTACGCTTTCTCTGTTGGGTGATAAGTGGGCGAGCTTTGTAGCTAGCCACCCTCTCATCATCATCAGAGGAGACGTAATAATATGAATCATCATCAGAAGAGGAAGAAGAGAAAAAGGACTTGTGGTCCTCCTGGTATTGTTCAATCATGGTTCTCACCTTTCTGGTGTTGTATGGCACCTTACCCTTTTTAGAGCGACTACGATTTAGTTTGCTAATTAGCAGAGTGGTAGTTTCCTGTAATTCCTCCTTACGGGCATTGTTACTTTCCAAACATTCATTTGACAATAACAATTTTTGTTTTACTTCAGCTAACTCCTTTTCTAGGGCCTGTCTCTGTACTACCTCATTTTTTAAGGCATGCAAGATAATCCAGCCCACTTCTGCTGCAGCTCTGCTCTCATGTTTGGGATAGACCCCTAAATCAAGCTTCAGTGCCATACCTCCTATCTCTTCACCAACCTCTGGGTACACAGGTGCACCATAACGCACTAGCTCATCCGCTATAGCATTCCATCTGCCCATAGTGGTAGCCCAATGTGGTACAGCCCCAAATTTGGGTCTTTTATCCCCCATCATTGCTCTCAACTTCTTCTTAATGAAACTCATTCTCTCAGTCAGATTTACTTCAAATGCAATCAGACAGCAGAATCTCAAGCACAATCAGATGGCAGGACAAGCACACGTGTTTGTAGTGAGCCTTACTACTACTACTATGTATTGTACCACTAACACACACACACAGGCTGCACTTATGTGGTTTTTTTATTTTTATTTTTTTTTTTTACAAGCACTTGCGTGTATCTACTTTCACACTAGAGAAACACGTAAAATATAGTGGAAAGGACAGAGCACACAACCTGAATGAACAATCACACTCATGCAACCCGCGTACAACAGGCGACTTCCTATATGCTTTAAAGTTTGCGTCAAATAACTAACATTTACGTAACACAATTATACCAGTCACCCTTTAACAGGAGAATCAATGCTATAGGCTGCCAATAACTAATAAACAGTCACCCTTTAACAGGAGAACCCAATGCAATTGAATACCAGTGACTATCACTAATGCAATACGTTTAAGCTAGTTACTTTAAACAAGGAACAATAAAGCAACAGTCATTTAAGATCCCGTATAAATAGTACAGTGCTACACTTGATAATCTTTGACCCACATTTAACAGATTAATTATTTGTACCCTCTAAATTTACACTCAGGCATACAAGAAAAATCTGTAAGTGTTTACTCTTGGATGTAATAATCCTTAGGTCCGAAGCCTATACTATCTTATTAATAATATGACTCTCCCCACAGAATTAACATAACCAAGATTAATGATTTCAAAATCACCATAAAATTGATAAGCCTCTTGTAGTTGTGAAAAAATAACTTGGAAGGCTTACTAAATCACACTGGGAAAAATATTATTTTATACTATTGGTCAATTTTGGTTATTAACTGCCGATACTCAATTTCTGGCAAAATCCTGCCGACTACGCCAATTTTTGTTGTGGTTGGAGATGAAACTGTGCAATATTTGGTGCAAACAAAGATGGCCACCGACCATGTGCTCTTTTGTTCAAAGTCACAAAATGGCTGCCGAGCACGTGAAACTCAGGCAGAAGGCACAAGCTAAGTTAATAGTACCCAAATACTTTTGTAAACACCCCGAAACACTGATAAGTTTTGTACAACTATAATATAAGATGTACCAGGTATTTTGGCAGCAAATGTCTTGTACTAGCAGTTGATCACAATTTAACAATCACTCGGGAACCGACACAGTTAATAATGTTTAATAAGAAATGTTAAAAAACATACCTACAAACATCAATACCGTAGTACATGCGCTATGTTTAGCAGACTAGCATGGATCTACCCAAGTGATTTAAAATTAAAGTATAAAAATATGAAAATCGATACGATTTTAATACTTATCCAATCCCAGGTTATTTTACGGTGATGATGCTGGAACACGTGAGAAACAGGAGGGAAAAGCCTTTTATACTTCCTGCAGCTCTAATATGGGTCTTCCTCTCTCCCTCCTCTCCAAGATGCAATTCCTCTTTTCCACTTAAGGCATGGGAATAAAATCCCCTTTTGCCTTGCCCATTCTCCCCCTACTCTCCTCCCATTCCCTGCCTCCGAACAAGCATTCCCTAAAAAACTAGGAAAACTGGTTTTGGCCATGCTTACAGTAGTGACCAGATAGAACTGGTCACTACCGGTTTCCGGGACAGTAAAGGCCACTTCTTTTGTTTGAAATTAACCCTTCCAGTGCTGGAGACTGCCACTTACCCAGGGAATATCTACTAAATGGGGAATCTCAGAGTTTATAACTTAGGGAGGTATGGGCGCAAAAGCACAAATAGCACCAACAAATGTACCTCATTTTTCATGTCCATAACACCGCTCCAGCTGAATTTCTGACCATTATCACCCGCTCCCGCAACATATGTGTCCAATCCCGCCTGCTCCCGCAACATATGTGTCCAATCCCGCCTGCTCCCACAACATATGTGGTCAATGCAGATATGTGATCTGCAGATTTCCCGCGTTGCTCCCACACAGCGTCTCTTCTCTTGTTCCGCCCAGGAACCCAGCGGAGTCATGTGAATTTACATTGTGTCACATGACTCCGCTGGGTTCCAGAGAAGAGACGCTGTGTTGATTGACCACATATGTTGACCACAATCATTGCCCCCCACTGACACTGTTCGCCCAGAGGAATTGAGGTCAGTGAGGAAGTGCAGACCACAAGGAACAGAAAGGAGTGGATGAGGTAAGTCCTGTTTGAATGAGCGTATATGTAAATTTGTGTATGTGTGTATACATGTGTATGCATGTGTATCTGTATGCATCTATGTGTATTTTATGTATGTGTGTGTACATGAATATTAGTCCAAATGTGTGTGTGTATTTATATGTATTCATGTGTGTGTAAATGTATGTGTATATGTACAGTTTGGGTATGCATGTGTATAGGTATGTATATATGTATATATGTATATTTACACATACATATCTGTGAATATATATATATATATGTATATATAAATATATATATATGTGTGTGTATAAGTATGTCTATATGTGCACATGTGTGTATATGTATATGAATTAAAAAAATGTATAAGGCAGATAAGCACCATTAAAGGGAAAGTAGATTTACCATTGTCAGAATATCTATTTGACCCATGATCCCCACTGCCAGCAAAAACTGAACAGTGGGCCAACTACATCAGACAAAAGGGCAGTTCCGAAAAATGGGACAGTCACATGAAAATTAGGATATTTGGGAGGTAAGCCTTGGGTTGCCTGATACAACAATACTAACAATCATACCCTTACTGTCTTATTTACAATGGCATACTGCATGTATTTTAATAAAAGATAGGGGATATAAATTTGCATTCGTAGTATTTAAGATAATGCTTTAATTGTTTTGTTTTAGTGATAAGAATGACATTAAATAATGACAGCATGTTATACATAGAAAGAACAAAGACACTCCACCATTAATGAGTTAGCACATAATACATGCAAAGAATGCATGAGAGAAGCACATTAAGCTTCATGCTTGTGACAGATACAGCACTGTTTTCCAAATATTTTTCGTTGAAATACTCAAACATTGTCATCACGGCAGTTGTTGTCTCTTCACACGTAGGCTTTATCTGTTCCTCTGGCAGCTGAAAGCCATAGGTACCATTGTCTCTTAATTCAAATGTGTATGAATATTTTATTCCAATCTCTGTGGCCCAGTCTCCAGAGGATCCAGAATCGAAATAATCTGTAAGAACAGAACATAAGACAAATGAAATAAGGTTACATTGTTTTGAAATCTATCATTCATTTATGTTATATAAGTTAGAAAGCGTTCAAATTTCTGTGCTTTTTGTCTCATTCTGGAAGCAGAATATAGGATCATACCTGGTCTGACCCAGAGTCTCTTGGAAAAAAGATTCATAGTCAGTCTCTCCTTTCTCTGGATGGGGATCAGTGTTTTGGTGTGCCTACTTCCCACACATCTTCGCATCAGCCTTAGACTTTCTCTGACTAGCCCCAATGCCATAAAAAGCTAGAGCCAACCCAGGAAGAGAAAGACCCATCTACACGGCATCTATGAGAACCACTCCTCGGGTAAGGGGAATGTGAATCCTGTCTCCTAGTGTATGCAGTGATGCAGTCCATATGAACTATGATGGTGGTATACTATATACTATTGTTATGGATTATTTGACATGCTGATGTGGATTTGTCATCTCATACAACAGAGTCAAATAAATGTTTATAAATGTATAGAAATGTCTCATAAGTCTATTAATTACATCGATTTTATGAATTCATACTCACTGATTACAAGACATGAGGATCCTACTGCATATTCGTTGTTATGTTTTTCCTTCATTTTAGAAACTGCCCTTGATGCAGCCTCCATCTGTGAAAAAAAGCTTTATTTTAGAGCCAACCAGACAACTTTCTAAGTTGGAATGGAGCATCCCAAGAATGTCAAGTTTGCAATGTCAAGCTTTTTATTGTTATATGTGAATTACTTAGATCAGTTTATAAAATGTTCTCCTACCTCTAGGGGTACAGCTACTGCGGAATACTTACTATATAGTGCCCTTTAAGTAAATCATTAACTCCTAGTCCTCCTAACTCCTAATATTTTATCAGTAGACCAATCTGAAGACATTTCTGTAATTCATTGAAGTACCTTATTAAAAGGATTATTGTAGTCTTTAACAATCACTTTCACGCAGTGTGTACGGTATGTGGGAATAATCTGGCCTACATTGGCATATTGATAGGTGCCATAGTGATGCAAATTGGTACTTTTGTGTTTTTGTGAATATTTCAATATTTTAGGAGAAACAGAGAAGAAGTCAATACCTACCATTGCATCATGGTCTTTAGAAGGGGTTGTTGTGTAACCATATGGAAGAAGGATCATCTGCCCATAGGAGTGAAATGTGAGATAGCCCAAAATATCAGATTTAATTTTTTCAACAAGACTGACCATTGCTTTGGTCTCTGGTTCTGAAGCTGGCTCTGCACCACAAAATATATTACTTGAGCAGTCACGGGATGCACCAATAGCTAAAAAAGAAATTGGAACCAACAAAAAGAAAAAAAACATATTTTCCAATTATTTTTAAATTAAAATTGTATTTTGTTTTAGCTTTTTCATTAGCGTTTCTGTAGAGGGAATAATGATAAACTTTGTGTTTGGCAGCATTTTACACAATAAAAAAAAAATTTTTTTATTAAATGTAATTTCCGATAATAAGACACGAGAATCCTTTGAATGCTGATATCTAGGAATTTTAGTGCATGGAAAGCACTCTAATCCTTCTAAAAGAAGGTTATTTTCTGCCACTGATTGGCTGCTTCAAGCAGCCAGACATGGCATGAAAACAGAACCACAGAGATAATGGAGCTAACGCTCAATCAGCTTCTCCTAAAGATAAAAAATGTTTCTTCCTTACAGGTTAGTACCGTATTTGCTCGATTATAAGACGACCCTGATTATAAGACGACCCCCCAAAATCTGAATATTAATTTAGGAAAAAAAAAGAAAAAGCCTGAATATAAGACGACCCTATAGGAAAAAAGTTTTAACAGTAAATGTTAATTCATGTAAACTATTGCATTTTTTAATAAAAGCTATGATTGAGAAAAATATTTTTTTGTTTTTATTTCCTTGTATTTTCCAACCTGCCCCCCAGTTACGCACATCTGCCCCCAGGCTTGCCACTCCAATATGGCACTGTGGCCCATGATATGCCTTTTAACCCTCTATATGCCACTGTGCCCCATGATATGCCTTTTAACCCCCTATGTTCCACTCTGCCTCCAGAAATGCCTTATACCCCTATATGCCACTCTGGCATTTACGGGGTTAAAAGGCATATTATGGGGCAGAGTGGCATATAGGGAGGTATAGGGCATTTCAGGAGGCAGAGTGGCGTTCAGGGGGTTAAAAGGCATTTCATAGAGCACTCTGCCTCCAGAAATGCCCTATGCCCCCATTTAACACTTTCCCCCCACACACTTACCGGGGCTTCCAATTTCCTGCTGTATACCGGGGCAACAGTCTTCCTTCTGTCTCCCCCCCATTTAACACTCCCCCCCACCCCACACACTTACCGGTGCTTCCAATTTCCTGCTGTATACCGGGGCAGCGGGTTGACGTCCACGCGATCCGCGTAGACAACTTATGCTGCAGCCGGAAGGAGGTGTGGCTAGCAGCGGGGGTTGTCTGCGTCCATCGCGCAGACTTTCCCCGGCTGTCAGAGATCAGAGTTCCGGTACCACACCTCCTTCCGGCTGCAGCGTAAGTTGTCTACACGGATCGCGTGGACGTCAACCCGCTGCCCCGGTATACAGCAGGAAATTGGAAGCACCGGTAAGTGTGTGGGGTGTGGGAGACAGAAGGATCCAGGTCCCCTGCAGCGGTGCGGGGGATCTGGATCTTAGTCTCATAGTCAGACCTCTATTTGAGGTCTGATTATAAGACGACCCCGATTAGAAGACGAGGGGTATTTTTCAGAGCATTTGCTCTGAAAAAAACCTCGTCTTATAATCGAGCAAATACGGTAATACATATTAAATCACATACAAATTAGTTTAACATGCATTAATCGTTGGTTAGGCTGTATGGGACACTAGATGACCCCTTAAAAATAGGAGCACCAAGCAGAATGTCAGCAGGATTTTTCCCAGATTAGTTTATTGAAAACCACTAATACGCTGGGGTAAGTATGGAGGAAATGATTGCCTAAATGCCAAATAATAAAACTACAGCCTCCCATTTCTTGTTTAAAGTATATTTAAGTTATATTTTAGAACCAGGACATTGAGAATGTGATGGTTTCTCTCTCGCTACTTTCTGTTTGTGTATTTGTGAGTTGACCTACCTGAGTCAAGGTGTGTGCCTGCCTAAATGATTTTACTAGCAGTATAGAATTGTTTGCTTAGTAGTTCTATAACGTACTATCTACTTTCTTGAACTCTTCATATGCTTCAAGGCACCGCAATTTGTGAGGACTGATACTGAGAGGATGTTTAATTGTGATCATATTTTTTTCGCTGGTAGGGTCTTTTTATGGATATAAATGTGTAAACAGAAAGCTCGTTCAGCTATTTTGATGTTTTTACAAGTATATTGTATTTCACTTTCATTGTACAAATGTAATATATACCCTGATAAATGTCACTTACTGCACCAATGAGCATCAAAGTTCCTGTTCAGATCCACACCGGTGCATGTCTCATTGTATATTGCTCGGTTTTTCCTCCACAACCGCTCCTGTTTTTGAAGATAAATAATATGTTTTGCATTTTATGATAGAAACTGCACAACAGAGGCTATCAATGAAAGAATAATATATAGGTTAAAAACATTCTTTTGCAAGGCTGCTTCACCTATAGTAGCCTTGTGCATTTGTATTCAGGAGGACATGAAAATGAACACGTGTTGCGTTTTTGTTATTCAAACCATATACTGAATAAACTAATATGGCAGCGGATAAACATAATGGCATCTCCTAGCTAATCTCTAGCTAGTCTCTAGCCTACCTTAAGTCTTTGTAGTATAGCAGGGGTTAACGGGAATTCGTAGGATCGCAACAGGAGTTAAAGGACTCCATTGGTCGCCGGCAAGGGGGCTTGTGTGGCATGAACCAATGAAGAACAGTTGCCCTTCATTGGTTCCTTGGACCCTACCATGGGCCCATTGGGCTTAGTGGGGGGCATTGTGGGGGCATTATTGGCAGGGGAGTGCCAAGGCAGTTACACCCAGCTGCTAGCCCTCAGCTGCTAGCTAAATGAGAACCAAATGAGAGTGTAAGTGTATGGCGTTGGAGTGGCTGTGCGCGTATATATGTATTATGTATGTATGCAACCACCATATTCATACCTCTGACCACCATCATCATCATATTCTTTCCCGCCACCATTTTCACCTCCGATCATTATCACCCTGTATTGCAGCAAAATCCTCCTCCTCCTTCTGTATACCCAGCATTATTTCCCCTTTCTACCTTCCCCTAGCATGACCCAATTCATTTTTTTGTATGTGTGTGCTTCCTGTCACCTTTCCTGACCTTTGAGTCTGTAAATTACTGTCTACTGGTCTGTGCTGCGGTCTTGCTCTGCATGTCTGCCTGTCAGCCCTCCCGGATATGTCATATCCGGTGGGATGCTGATTAGCAGATGCGCAATGGATCATGGGAGATCTGTCCCTCAAACCATATTATTGGATGGCCAGCCTCAAGACTGGCCCCAGGTGAGGCTGCCTACTGGAAAATTTCCTGGTATCCCTGTATCCAGTGATGTGATTCGCCACAGGTCCCATGTGTGATCATGCGTTGATACGGCACTGTGGATACTGTAGAAGACATAAAACCTCCTCCTTCTTTCTGCTACTAATGCATTTAGCTATGTTGTAAAACCAAGCACCATGTTCACAATTCCATATTGCACTACTTTATTACATTTCCTGCCTATCTGCAGGTTGCTTTAAAACCTCATAAATAATTACTCTGAAATCCCTCTCCTGAGATAGATTATTACCCAATGGACTAAAATGGGTTAAAGCAGTATAAAGATTTCATTTAAACCAATGAACCACTTTCTCCTTTCTGAAAATATATTTGTATTTAAAGCAAAATCATATATGTTTATTTTACCTTTGTCCAAGTATAGATATAGCCATCAATATTTAGAATAGGTATAATGTACAAGTCAACTTGCTTGAGGACATTAGTAAGCACAGGGTCATCCTTGTGAGTCGCAAGTATCTGAAGAATAAATTACAATTTTAGAGTCACGAAAACAGTATTCCCTACATATTATCGGTACATTTTATTTGAATGCTCCACAGTAGAGGCAAGAACACTAGATAAAAAGATTAAAGACCATTATTAATGAATTAAGTTTCCATAGCCAATTGTTTTGTTCTTCTATGTGATGGAGCTGACTCTGTTCTGACATCTCCAGTCCTGTGCAACACATAAAAAAGATCACAAAAAATATGCACTTGTCTAGAGTGCTTAATGTTCAAAACAGCGTGGTGGCTTTATGTGGAGAAATTAGTAAAAAGGCTCAAATATCGTTACGTGGTGGCCCAAAGTTTTTAAATCAGAGTAGTCCAGGGGACAGTTCCCCTACCTCGGCCTCCCTGCCAGCATCATATAAAAAATATAGGAAGGGCAACTTCATTTTTTTAATTATAAAGTTAGGTTTCTGCAAACTATAAGTGTAAGAAAAGTGATTATTTTAGCTTCCTGGGCTTTAACTGCAGTTTTTGGCACTTTGAGGAGACTGGGGTCATGCACTCTGTTCCTTTCCCAGTGACTAATCATTGACATTTCTTTATCTAATCAGGTCTTTAAAGTACACTGCAATTTAATTTAGTATTTAGAGGAGGGCTCAAAACTGGATACAGTACACTGATTACATTAGTGCTCTGATCTGGAAAAAAACATAAACAGAAAATCACAGAACATATCTCAAATATGCTCACAATAAGTGGGATCATAAAAGAATGTTCATAATAGCTTTTTTTATTGATAAAGGGAGTAAATAATCATTACCAGTAGATAAGACCGATAATTCAAATTGCACTTATAACCTACAGTTATACACTTGAACTCTGATCTTGGAACATGAATACGTTAGTCCACATTCAATACATAATTACCTTAAACCTAATGCACTCTCAAGTTCTGATTTTTACAGAACAGTCGTAATTTTCTAGCGCTGTCCCGCTGTCTCAGGTAGCTGCCCCTATCCTGTTTTTGTGGGCAGTCAGGATCACAGGCTGGTTGGAGAAATCCTCTAGACTCTCTTGAAGATACAATGTGGCCCACAACATTCTGCAATGGAGAGCCACACGACTCTTTGGCTCTTTGGGTAAAGTGGGCAGGTTCTCATACCTGTGGTCCTGCCAATCTACCCCTTAATACCACTTCTAGCTATGTATAAAACACTGCTGTCCCAGTTTGGACACCTGAAATGTTGGGGAGAGTATGACAACTATTGAAAAGCTTTCTGCATCAGTGATATTTAGAACATGGCATCTCCGAGTCACATGTCTTATTTGCTTTATTCAATATAATATTGTCCAAAGGGACTTTATAAATTAACAGAGTTTTCTGTCGCTGGAGAGATTTGGAATGTATTCTGCTGTTGCACAGTTAGATAAATACGATCCTAGACCCTATTTACAAAGATCTACAAGTATAAAAACGTACATGTAACAATAACATTTTTAACATATGCCTTACCTCTTTGACAAACCATTGACAAAAAGCTACAGAAACCCACTCCCGGGCATGAAATCCACAATCCATTAAAATTATTTTCTTTTTCTTGTCTGATGGCCATCCAACCTATAAATTATATCAATATTTTAATAAGATTTAGGCAAGGGGCTCTACATTCATATAGAAAGATTTTAAGGTTATATAAAATTGTGTCTTTGCTGATTTATTTCCAGGGCCACTTTTAGTTCTATTATAGCTTTAAAGTAGACAGTCTTTCACATTTGAAACAATTTACAGGGTCGAGTATAAGCTACAATCATCGAAAAAGAATGCTTGGTTCTACAATCCCTTTAAGACAGGAGTAATATGTTACTAAATTAGGTTAGGACAGCTTATACATTTGTTTGTTAAACATGCCTATATACACACACTCGATTACAAAGATAAGTCTAAGAATCAATTACAGAAAGCTCTTCTTTATACTTTTGGCGTTCATATCACTGTGCTTAGTGTACACTGTACAAAGTTTGGGGTACTGTTGGCCCTTATATTCCGCACCCTTGAAGACAACAGCTATTGCTTCTCATCCAATGATAATGCCTACATCATGTGAGGTGGGAAATACACAACGGAGGATAGACATAGAATGGCAGCACCCAAAGTATGGCAGAACTTGTATTGATAATGTCTTGTAAAATTATACAATATAAATAAAACATAACTCTCTAAATATTTGATACGTTAATAATAAATTTTGTTCATTTTAGAGCAAAGGAAACCACAACAGAACACTTCTTCTTTATCTTCTTTTACAAATTAAATATTCAATAGCAGAATTTGGCTTACTTTGAAGTAGTAGATTGGCCTGTGTTCATATGTATGTCCTAAATAACGTTTTGTTACAAGATCGCTGTGTTTCTCGTTAATTTCTTCCATCCAGTGATAAATCTGTAAGTGAAGGCACAAAAGGTCAACATAGATGAAAGTCTTCAGTTTTCTGTGATTTATAAACCATAAAATAAAATAAAATACTAATTTGATAGCACCTCTGCATTTTGTTATTTCTGCTTGCTTTTTCATATGTTCTCTCTTTCCATAGATTTCTTTCTTACCTCGTTCATAGGATGATAAATGGTATAATCATAGGTTTCCAATGATATCCTCTGCAGATGCTTAGTTGTTGCATAACTAATAAGCTTTTGGACATCATTAATCATGATCCTATAAAGTAAAGTGCCCACAAATTATGTTTGTTGTAATACATAGCTACAGAGATGAACACAACAGATATAATGTTTTTGGATTTGAATCTGTAAAAAAATCATGTCTTTGCTTTTCTCACATTAAATAATGATTTATGTCATACACACATCTCATTTCTTTCTATCAAAATACAACATTAATTCAGTCTTCATCTATCAGTTTATTACACTATATATTACACACTACCAACATTTTTACTTTTTGTGGCCCAATGCCACATTTGTTAGCAATATGTTGGATATGTATGTATGCTTGCATGCTAAACATAGAAGGCCATGAGCCATTTTAGCCAGGCCAGCTGTCGGCTTCTGCACCCAATTGTACATCTGTTTTTCATACCCAGGGGCGGACCTAGAGTATTTGGCACCTGGAGCTGATCCTGTATGTGCCCCACAGCCCCACTTTAAAATTAAAAGACACCCACATAAAATAATGTTGGCAAGATCTCCCCAATCAACCTTGCTCGTCTGGCGGCGGACATTATAGTCTGTCTCTGAAGGGGTGTACACCCAATACCGGCCTGCTGGCACCCCCCTGAGTGACACCCAGGGCGGACCGCCCCCCTAGGTACGCTACTATTCACACTATGAATAAAATAATATGAAGATATTCCATTTTCCAGAGCTTTGTGAGTGGACCTCCCTGTCTACTTGAATCCACATTTATAAGTACCTTATGAATTGCTATATAATCTTATAATCTCTTCTATGATAGCTGTCTTCATCTGACTAACATTATAGTTGTTTCTTATAGTGCCAGTAATGTCCATTCATGCCTCTGCCACACATACATTTCATGTTTCGGCTCACACTATTACCTGGATTGCAATATATACTGCATTTCATTACCCCCATCATGTATTGTGTTGGTTAATGAGCTTCAGCAAACATAAGTGCATTTAGCAAAATATGAAAAATGTAAAGCCTTAGTAAAGTCCTTATATATACTGTTGTGACTGTCCATACTTAAATGGAATTTGTTGCTCCTGAAGCTTTTCTTTCATCAGCTGAACGTGAGAAAGCGGGACCCGGACATGGACCTCTCTTCCTGGATTGATTCCCTCAGACGATTCTGGCTTCCAAAGGTCAAGCTGAAAAGTAACAATGCATTAAAAGCATTTTTATCCAAGTACATACAGTGAAGGAAAAAATGATTTGATCCCCTGCTGATTTTATATGTTTGCCCACTGACAAGGACATGATCAGTCTAAAATTTTAATGGCAGGTTTTTTTGAACAATGATATTCAGAATAACAAAAAAAAAATCCAGAATAATACATTTCAAATAAATTGATTTGCATTTTACTCAGTGAAATAAGTATTTGACCCATTTACAAAACATGACTTAGTACTTGGTGGCAAAACCCATGTTGGCAATCACAGAGGTCAGATGTAATTGACCACCAGGTTTGCACACATCTTAGGATGGATTTTGTCTCCTCTTTGCCACCCTTTCCAAGTCATTAAGGTTTCGAGGCTGACATTTGGCAACTCGACCCTTCAGCTCCCTCTACAGATTTTCTATGGGATTAAGGTCTGGAGACTGGCTAGGCCACTCCAGGACCTTAATGTGCTTTTTCTTGACCCACTCCTTTGTTGCCTTGACTGTGTGTTTTGGGTCATTGTCATGGTGGAATACCCATCCACGACCCATTTCAATGCCCTGGCTAAGTGAAGGAGGATCTCACCAAAGTTTTGACAGTACATGGTCCCATCCACCGCCCCTTTGATCTTTGATGCGGTGAAGTTGTCCTGTCCCCTTAGCAGAAAAACCACCACCAAAGCATAATGTTTCCACCTCCATGATTGACGGTTGGGATAGTGTTCTTGGGATGTACCTTTTACAATGCTGCATTTCTGGTGAGACATTTTAGCTGTTGGTTTATGTGATTGGGTTGTTTAATGTATAACATTTTGAAACTTCAGTACATTTTTTAAAATAAAACTGGATTTCCTGCACTTACCAGCCATTCATGTGTTAATTCCTTCATATACTGAGCTTGGTTTGATGTCTTTGGTGTAATTTTTAGGACTTGATCACTATATTGAATACAAACAAGTGAATATATTAGGCATCAGATTATTTATTTCCCCAAATTAAAGATATTTTGACATAACAGTCCCTTTACAGTCCCACATCTCCTCAGTCTCCTCAAGTTTTGTAGAGTATTTTCATGGACAAGCCTAGTGTTGCACCTTTTTTGGAGCCAATTCCTGAACCTTCTTTGATTTTGTGTCTAGGGTGTGGCCATGGATGTGGTTTACTAGTGACAGATAAAATATTCAGCTAAGTAGAGAAAAGGCAGAGAAGAGAGAAATGAGAGACAATAAAGAAAATGGAGTTGTAGTGGAGAGAAAATGTACAAAAGGATAGAGAACTGAAACAGATGAGAGTGGAGAAAAAAATGAGAGAGAAAATAAAAACACAGAGCGAGAAAGAGACAATAAACAAAAGTGAGAGAGAAAATAAAATACAGAAATGAGATAAAAAGCAAGCAAAAGAGAATAAAGCAGGGGAAGAGATAAAGATGAAAATCTGAAAGAAGAAGAAACAGAAAAATAGAAAAGAGGAGAGAGAATAAAGAAACAAGAAAACGGAATGGGGGGGAGAAGAGAAAATAAAAAAGAGAGAAGAAATATAAATGAGAGAGAAAAAAGATAAATGAGAGAAGTGAGAAAAAACATGACCACCAAACCAGTGTTTCCTGGGACATAAAAAGGTAAATTCCAGGACTGTCTGTGTGACATCTGGATTGTAACAACCCTAGCAAAGTTTTTGGGCTTTGTCCCTTTACATGTAAAGGCCCATTATCACTGAAAGATCCTTACAGGGTTCATTCTTGAGCCCTGATGTGAGGAAAGCATGCAGTGTATGCTCAAAGTATGCATTTGTTTAGTCCACAACATGCTTTTTTTTAGTTCACAATGAGCCACCTGGATTTCTGAAAACTCTGGGCATTTTTGCTTGTTTTTACACATTATGACAAAAAAATAACAAAGACTTTACACAAGTGATTATCACCGCTGTCTTCTGTGTAAGCGCATTTGCAGAGACAAAGTATTTTTTCCCCCTTGGCATTGTACAGAATTGTGGTGTCACAAGGGCAAGTAGTAATGGTTAATGAACTATTGAGCAGTATATTTAGGATATGGATAGATTTCTTTATCTCGAAAATTAGATAATGTATGTTATACATTTTCCTGCTTGTACTATCAAAGTTAATCAATCTAAAGTAACGATATGTCTTTGACTTAAGACGTCTTCAATAAAAGACAAGGCCCCTGGGAATCAGCGTAGCTAAATAGACAGGGAGCATGTATGTGTGTGGGGCATGTGCGTTTTTGATTGGGGTATGTAAATGTAGGGGCGGGAATCCCTAGGGGATAAAGGGTGCCCTCTGGGTGAACCCGGTCACTGTCACCTTTTACAGACATGGTCAGCAGACTTACTTGCTTCCCACCCTCCCTCCCTAATTTTATGTACTAACTTTCTTTTTTTTGTCACAGCGGACGGTTTGTGTGTCCTTGCCGGTCTGGTTTTGGTAAGTGATGGAGTTTGGATGCTGGTGTAATGGAAGGCTCAATCCTCCCCTAACCTCTGGTGTTTTTATTGGACGTGCCCACCGAGCTTATGGGCGGCTGGTGGTTAGCATTGGTGGTGGGACAGTGAAAGGTAGCTGTCATTTTTTGTTTGGACGAGGGGGGAGGTGAGTACCTATGGTCTGGATCATGCAGTGTGAGCGGCCGGCAAGGAGGGGGTTAATTCTGTTCCTGTGTTGGTTACGTTTGAATGTATTATGGTTTATGTGTTATGTATATTTGTATTTAGTATTTATTTTGTGGTTTATTGTGTATTCATGTTTATTGGTTTTATGGTGTTTTTAGGCCAACCCAGTGTTTGTGGTTATTGTTAATAAATATGCTGTGGCCTGCTTTATCCAATTTCAGTCTCCGTGTCGTTACTTGGTGGGTTTTAAGTAGTAACTGGTTTGCAGTGCACGGTACACACTACCTACATACATGTTTATAAGGTAACAATATGCACTGTCTAACTGGTGGTGGTAAAGAAATTGTATTGTAATTATTCCAAAGATCTGTGTATAAAAAATAGCAGACTCAGGGTTAAACCCTGAGAGTTCTCGGCTTTCATAATCATGCAGATACTAAGAAAAAAAGGTAGGATACCTTTCCCATGATACAGTGCCTTGCAAAAGTATTCACCCCCTTGGCATTGTCCCTACTTTGCATTGCCACCTGGAATTAAAATGAATTTGTTGTATCATTTGATTTACATAACATAACATGCCTACCACTTTGAAGATGCAAAATATTTATTATTGTGAAACAATCAAGAAATTACAAAAAAAAGAAACTATTCATCCCCATAGTCAATACTTTGTAAATTTAAAATTACAGCTGCAAGTATCTTGGGGTATGTCTCCATAAGCTTGACACATCTAGCCACTAGGATTTTTGCAAGGTAAAACTGCTCAAGCTCCTTCAAGTTGGATGGGTTTCGCTGTTGTACACCAATCTTTAAGTCATCTCACAGATTCTCAATTTGATTGAGGTCTGGGCTTTGACTAGGCCATTCCAAGCCATTTAAATGTTTCCTCTTAAACCACTTGAGTGTTGCTTTAGCAGTATGCTTAGGGTCATCGTCCTGCTAGAAGGTGAACCTCCGCCCCAGTCTCAAATCCCAGGCTGAAACAGGTTTCCTTTAAAAATGTCCCTGTAGTTAGCACCATCCATCATTCCTTCAATCCTGACCAGTTTCCCAGTCCCTGCTGATGAAAAACATCCCCACAGCATGATGCTGACACCACCTTGCTTCACAGTGGTGGACGGTGTTCTTGGGGTGATGAGAGGTGTTGGGTTGGTGCCAGACATAGTGTTTTCCTTGATGGCCAAAAGCTCAGTTTTAGTCTCATCTGACCAGAGTACCTTATTCCATATGTTTGGGGAGTCTCCCACAAGCCTTTTGGCGAACAGCAAACATATTTGCTTATTTTTTTTTCCAAGCAATGGCTTTTTCTGGTCACTCTTCCGTAAGGCCAAGCTCTGTTGACTGAACGGCTTAACTTGGTTTTATGAACAGATACTCCAATCTCCGCTGTGGAGCTTTGTAGCTCCTTCAGAGTTATCTTTGATCTCTTTGTTGCCTCTCTGATTAGTGCCCGTGATTCCATGACATTTGGTGGGCAGCCCTTCCTTAGTGTTTTTTCCATTTCTTAATAATGGATTTAATGGTGCTCCGTGGGATGTTCAAAGTTTCTGATATTTTTTAACCCAACCCTGATCTGATCCACGACGTTGTTCCTGACCTGTTTGGAGAGCTCCTTTGTCTCATGATGCCACTTGCTTGGTGATGCCCCTTGATCAGTGGTTTTGCAGACTCTGGGGCCTTTCAGAACAGGTGTATGTATACTGAGATCTTGTGACAGATCATGTGACACTTAGATTGCACACAGGTGGACTATATTTAACTATTTATGTGACTTGTGGTTGCACCGGATCTTATTTAGGGGCTTCATAGCAAAAGGGGTGAATATATATGCACCCACCACTTTTTTGTTTTATTTTAAGTTATTTTCACTTCACTAATTTGCACTATTTACATGAAATTCCAGCAGTAAAAATCTATTTTAATTCCAGGTAGTAATGCAACTAAATGGGAAAAATGCCAAGAGGGTGAGTACTTTTGCAAGGCACTGTATATACATAAGGTAGGAACTCTAAAATGTACGCAATTGCAAAAGTGAGAGATCTGGAATAATGTTGATGGTTATAATAATGATACAGTTATAGTGGAGAGCAGGCCCGGACTGGCCATCGGGCACACCGGGCATTTTCCCGGTGGGCTGGGTGGCCCAGGGCCGGATTGACGTAGGGGCTGATGGAGCCGCAGCTCCAGGCCCCTACCTTAAAATAGGCTCAGTCAGGACCGGACTGACTGGGCCTATGCGCCCGCATTAACGCAGGGCATAAGGGGCAACTGCGACCGGGTCCGCCACTGTCGAAAGTTAGTACATAAAATTAGGGAGGGAGGGAGGGTGGGAAGCAGGTAAGTCTGCTGACCGTGTCTGTAAAAGGTGACAGTGACCGGGGTCACCCAGAGGGCACCCTTTATCCCCTAGGGATTCCCGCCCCTACATTTACATACCCCAATCAAAAACACACATGCCCCGAGCATGCTCTCACCCCCACACAAAAAAATTGTGTTTTTATGTTTTACTATTTTTGAACATATTAATCATATTAAATTATGGGAGAAAATGGTTTCAAAACAAAGACCTATCTATCTGTGAGAAAACAATATATACATTTTGTGGGTACATTAAATATAAAAAAGGAATCATGACTGAACAAACAAAGTAAAAATAACAAAAAAGCTTTTGTCACTATGATGGGAAAACCAATAGCATGAGTATGCAGTGCCGACATGTTCAGTGCACATATCTAAATCTCTCTGTTATCTCTCTTAGCCATTGTGGGAAAATATGTATATATATGTATATATGTGAAATCTCAGAAAGTCAAAAAAGATGAAAATAAAAACATACTCACCCTTCATATTGCACTTTTAAGCATGTCACCTCATTTACAAGGATTGCAAGAAGGCAGATACTCCAACGAAACAATGTCATTATGTGTTATTGGGTGTTGGTGTCTTGGGAAATATGAGCAAGGCTCCCAGGGTCTGTATTTATTAATGATATCCAGGTCAAGGAGGATGGACTTTGCTATATAGATAGTGTCTACATTATCATCATGCCTATGAAATTTACACAAGCATCGTAAAAATATACACATGCTGCACCTACATATACATATATATATATATATATATATATATATATATATATATATATGTATATATAAATTAAGAAGGTTTCTATGACCATCTACCAAGGGGCCAACAATTTCACCTCCTTCTTGAGAGGTCATTAAAAAACCCTTTGGGGATATATACCTCTTACATACTCCTCTCCCCATATCCTCTTGAAGGGCATGTGGTGGTTAATAATCTAAAAATTCCTATGAGAGGCACAGATCCTTAGATTCCTATTCCCAGGGGGATGGGAGGTTACCATGTAAAAAATACCCCTTACGTTGCATGTTTGCCTCATGCCCCCTGCCCATTGAAGTGAGGGTGGTTAAAAATTAATAAAATCCCCTATGGGTTTGGCATGAACCCCATCTGTGCCTCTCCTCCTTCCATTCATGCCCTCTGGGATGGAGGGAGCAAAGTAAAAAAATATTATATATATATATATAAAACCCTTACCTACCTTTCCACCACTAAGCCCACCTGGCAGGTTAATGCCATTATGGTTGGCAGCCAAAGAAAAAAGATCACTTACTTTTTTAAGCACACATTCATTAGGGATCTACAAAGGCCTCTTTTTTTGGCCCATTGTAAGAGTCCATCCAAAAAGGCTGTAGAAAAAAGTGTGTGCTCTCCAACATCTTAGCCTAATCAAGAGGCTACAATTGTAGTGACAGCTATGGGGAATTTCTAAGACAGAGGTCAGTGATGTAATTTGATCCAATAATGCCCCCCAAAAAGATAAGTATCACTGTCCCTTTAAGTTTTTGTTACAGCTGTATGGCAACCAATTTAAGGGGTTAAAACTGTCATTAAAATAACTGTGTTCTTTGGTACCCATTATCTTTTTAGTGGCGCATAATGCTTACCTAACAGGAACTATGGACTTAACAAACTCTTATATAACTTATGTTATAAGGATTTTATGATGTTGCACTAGTGTATAATAAATAAAAGAAAACACCCTAAAAACACATCACATGGGTGATTTTACACTCACTAAATATGTATAAATACAATATTTCTATGACCAAATTTTAACCCAGAGTGTTCTTGTTGGTTTGGGTGTTAAATTTCTTTAGGTATGCAATAAATGCTTGGAGGGCAATAATGACTTAGGTGCTTCTGCTACAGTGAATCAAAAATGCTTGCTGCATTGTGCCTGTCTAACTTTAATCTAGAAACTTTGTTGTGAAACACTGCAAGCGATTCCCCCATATAGCAGCTTTTGATGTCAATGTGGCAGGAGCACCAGGTATCTCTACATTACCGCAATTGCTGCAAGCATGTTACCTCTTGGGCTCAGCGCTGAACCCACTGGCGCACGCCATGTCACTGCTATACAGACTAAGGTGCCAGTGTTTCTTCAAACTGTAACGTTCTGGTTCAGATAATACAGTGGAGAAAAGTCCTGGAATTAAGAATTGATGAAAGGGCTCCATGACCGAGCACGGGAAGGGCATTAAACCATAGCTAGAAGCTACAGAAAATATACTCCAAGACTTGATAAGACTCCGCAGTGTTATAACTGGTAGTTCTATATTCCACATTCTTGAGGAGCCCTGGTAGTAAGCAGTCATAAAATGGCTGCTTTATGGAACAGTAATGGCATACAGAGCACAGGGTTTAGGTCATTTAAGACTAGATAAGAATCTTCATTATCATATAGGGGTAATTACCGTATTTGCTCGATTATAAGACAAAAATTTTTTTCTCAATCATAGCTTTTATTAAAAAATGCAATAATTTACATGATTTAACATTTACTGGTAAAACTTTTTTCCTATAGGGTCATCTTATATTCAGGCTTTTTCTTTTTTTCCTAAATTAATATTCAGATTTTGGGGGGTCGTCTTATAATCACATATGCAATAACAGCCCTGACAGTAAGCACTGATAAGATTGCTTTACTAAGTATAGCAAAGGCTTTATCATACTCAATGTAGGTGAGCTGCGCCTGAGGCAAGTGCCCCCATTTCTTAGCTTTCTCATCTTCCATCCTCCATCCTATATCATTTTGTGGGAGCGCGAGGTCTGTCATCCCCACGCTCTGCATCAATAGCCAGCGCATAATAAAGCAGAGGTCTGGCTCCCACGAAAGGATTTAGGATGGAGGATGGAAGCTGAGAAAGCTATATATATATACAGTACAGTCAGTAGCGTACCTAGCAGGGGGCGGGGGGGGCGGTCCGCACCGGGTGCCGCTGATCAGGGGGGTGCCAACTTGCCGGCACCCGGCACCCCTCCAGAGACGGACAGTAATGTCCGCCGCTGGAGGAGAAGGCTCGCAAGGGAGCGGTATCGGAGGTCTTTAACAGACCTCCGGCTCCCTTGAGTGATTTTAAGCCGGTAGGAAATCATTAAGCCGGTAGGAAATCATTAAGTGAGAGTGGATTGGTATGTGTGGAATCTGTGGATTGGTATGTGTGGAATCTGTGGATTGGTATGTGTGGATTGGTATGTGTGGAATCTGTGGATTGGTAAATGTGGATTGGTATGTGTGGAATCTGTGGATTGGTATGTGTGGAATCTGTGGAATCTGTGGATTGGTATGCGTGGAATCTGTGGATTGGTATGTGTGGATTGGTATGCGTGGAATCTGTGGATTGGTATGTGTGGATTGGTATTTGTGGAATCTGTGGATTGGTATGTGTGGAATCTGTGGATTGGTATGTGTGGAATCTGTGGATTGGTATGTGTGGAATCTGTGGATTGGTATGTGTGGATTGGTATGTGTGGAATCTGTGGATTGGTAAGTGTGGATTGGTAAATGTGGATTGGTAAATGTGTGAGAGTGATGGGTGTTATGCTGTACCTTTTCCAATGTCTTTTTCATTATATAATTATGCTCTAAAGTACATCATAACTCCCATCACTCTATACTGTTCCATACAGTGGCAGAGCTGGGAGACAGAGGCATTGCACCCCCACTGCAGGACTCCTGAAAGGTAAGTGAACTTCAAAGGGGGGAGAGGGTAGATAGGGAGAAGGGAGTGAGACGGGGGGATAGGGGGTAGATAGGGAGAAGGGAGTGAGAAGGGGTAGATAGGGCAGAAGGGGGTGAGAATGGGTAGATAGGGAGAAAGGAGGGTAGCAAGAATATTGAAATAAAGAGTCAGAATGAGAGAGCGAAAATGAATGGATTAATGTGTGGATGAATTGTTTGAATGAGTGAGAGAATTAAAGAATTTGTTAGAATGCATCAATGAATATGTGTAAATAATTTGTGTGAAAGAATAAATGATTGTGTGAATGAATTGTGTGAATGAAAGTGAATTAGTGAGTGACTGTAAAAGTGTTTGTGTTAATCATAGGTGTACAGTTGATTTGTCAAAAAGGCAAAGATGGTATAAGCAGGGTGTTTATGGGACAAAAATGGCACAGGCAGGGTGTTTATGGGAAAAAGGTGGCACAGGTAACGTGTTCATGGGACAAAGATGGCTTACACTTGGCTGTTTGGGAACAATGCTGACTCATGCTGGGCTGTTTGGGGGCAAAGATGGCACGTCCTATGTGTGTGTAGTTTGGGTGCTGGTCAGGTTCTATGTGGACGCTGGTTTTTTTGGAGGGTTATTAAAAAAAGCACTATTATACGTTCAGTAAATGTTATTTAAACTTATTTATTTTACTTATAAGTTATTAATTTATTTTTTCAGATTTCTTGTTGTTTACAGTTGACATACAGTTTACAAATTGGTGCAATAAATATTCTTAACATCATTTTGTAGATGTCTTTACATTTGGTGGTGGGGGGGTGCCACTTACAGGATCCGCCCCGGGTGCCAAATACTCTAGGTACGCCCCTGAGTACAGTAGATGTGTGTTTGTGAGCTTTGGTGTGTGTATGGGCAGGTGTGAGCAAGACAGAACTTTGAGCACATTTCTATTATAAAGGATCACAGGTCGCAGCTGACACCAAGGAATAGAGAGGAAGCATCCATTGTAAAATGTAACCACATTTATTCAAGTCCATAGACCGTAAAATAAAAAAAGGGGTACATAGGCAGGCACAGTCTTGCCTATGTTTCCATTCTGTGTCTGTCTGTGTTCCCCTTGTTTTGATTTTATGGTCTATGGACTTGAATACATTTTGATCCATTTTACAATGGATGCTTCCTCTCTATTCCTTGGTGTCTGCTGGCGACCTGTGATCCTTTGTACTTAGTGGATTTTTGCACCGGATCCCATACGTTTCAGCACCGATTGGGAGAGAGATCACTACACTACATGTCTGGAGCTACTCCCAAGTTTGTTTTTGCCACATTTCTATTATGTTAACACTTTAGAGCATGGTTCCCTGTGTAATTTTCTTTCCAGCTTTAAAGGACAATGATACACATGTAGCCAGACTCCACACAGTTCCATTCCACATCTCAGATCTTCTTTAGAATAAGTGTATTTGTGTGTTTGTAAGCTGGTGTGTGTATGTATGTGCATATTTGTGTGTAATGACAATGTATGTGTATACGTTTTTAAATGGGCAGGTATGTCTAAAGACAGTGGGTATGGTCAGGTATGGTCAGGTGTGTGTAAGGGCAGTGTATGTGTATATGCGTGTTAATGGGCAGGTGTGTGTAAGAGCAGCGTGTATAGGTAGGTGTGTGTAATGGCAGTGTGTATGGTCAGGTGTGTGTAAGAGCAGTGTAGGTATTTGTGTGTTTGTAAGCTGATGTGTGTATCTATATGTGCATGTGTGTGTAAAGGTAGCGGTGAGTAAGGGCAGTGTATGTGTATATGTGCATTTATGGGCAGGTGTGTATAAAGACAGCCTGTATGGGCAGTTGTGTGTAAGGGCAGTGCATGTGTATATGTATGTTTATGGGCAGGTATGTGTAATGGCACTGTAAATAAAATAAACTTTTCCATTCTTGCCTCAGCGCAAAAGGAGCACGCTACGGCTCTGTTTTAACTGTACAGGATCAGTTAAGCTTTTCCTGTAGCAGAGGCTGACTGTGATGGGCCTTTAAAATGTATAATAAATACAAGGAGTTGAAACTCAACTTCTGTCAAATCTCCCACTAGTGGACATGTGATTTATTTTCCAAGTATTCATATTTAAGGACATGCTACCTTAATTGATTCCAGTGAATTAACTTGACTGACCAAATAACTTCTTAGTAAATAGATCAAAGTGTCCAACTTTTATGCACATTCCACTAATCAGCTCTACTTGCTTCAGCTAAACTGCTTCATCGAACAATGTCTATGTATGCCTAAAAAAAAATCACAAAGAATGAGACCCTTTACTATTTCAGTTGAGATCTTTATTAAAATAGAGAATAATATGTCCCTACAATGAAAGAGAAACTCAGATTGACCCACAGTGTAACTGAAAAAATACTTTCTGCACCATTAAAATGTTTTTCATTCAGATACTCTACAATAGTTAAAACTGCATCTGTAGTTTCTTCGCAAGTTGGTTTGATCTGGTCTTCAGGGAGTTCAAATCCAAAAGTGCCATTGTCTCTAAGCTCAAACGTGTATGAAAATTGAATTCCCAAATCCGTAGCCCAGTCTCTTGATGATCCTGAATTGCTATCTGTCAATTAAAACATATTACACACAAATAAGTATAGGGAACATATGTAAACATCCATGTTTTAATGGCTAGTGAGTACTTATTGACTTGGGACCAGGTAGCTTACACTAGTCCAAAAGCACCAAACCCTCATGCTTATTTATTAATACATGGAAGCAGATTATTAGGTAGACTCCAATTAAATATTGGGTACATGGGAGAATATTAGTAATGGTTTGACCTAAATGGATACTCAGTAACCTACAAATTTGTTGGTGAAAATGCCCACAGGGTTGGAACAATGGTTGAAAAAAAGAAAGATATTGCATTTCATGGGTACTAGATAATCCTACAGCATTTACAAAGTTAAGTAAAATGATTTCAATACAGTGACCATTATTTCAAAATGTCATTCCTAATGGCAAACTGCAGTGCTGAACAACCTCTGAACCATAACATGTAATTAATTAGTTATAAAAATATTTATGATCAGTCACACTATCAACTTATAGCTCAAGTTAACTACAAGTTAACCTAATAGTTAACAAGTTACACATTTTTATTGCTATGCTACATTAATTAACTGTGTTTCTTTCTACCACCAGAAAGGAGTTCCAGAACAGCTTACACAGTATGTGGGATGCCGATCCAACTCGGTATCGAGTGCCATGTTTCTCTTGCAGTTTAGTAGCAGCTTTCTGAGCAACTGTCATCTGTGAACGCATTAAATATAAAAGTATATATCATTTAGATAATATTCTGTGTTGGGTCATAATATTTTAACTTCATCGCTCATCTTAGATGAATTGAAATTAATAGATACGTGTAAAATAACTTTAGTTTACAAAACAAAACCAATGGCAGCGCCACCATATCAGTAGATTAAGTAGACTGCCTGATCTACTGTGTATAAACTGGGAGATTTCCCTGCCAGGTCAAAAATGGTGGATGTATAATCACTTACTAAGTGTCGTCTTGACATCTTATGTGCAAATATAGGAAAGTAGTTCCGAAAAAAACCCAGTTATAGTGTTTGGTTGGTTTATATAGTTTTCACGGATCATACAGTGGAAGTGATCTATGCTAGTTTCATAATTTGACTAATATTTCCTAACACTATTTGTTGCAGCAGTATATTTATTTTTGTATTCTTACCATCTCTTCATGGTTAGTGGAAGCATTTTTTGTGTAACCATACGGAAGAAGTATTAGTTGGCTGTATGAGTGAATGGTCAAGAAACAAAGGATCTCAGATTTAATGCTTTTCACCAGTTCTGACACAGCACGAGTTTCGGGTTCCGAAGCTGGCCCAGTTCCACAGTATGTAATGCTGCTACAGTTATGTGATGCTCCAATACCTAGATAACAAAGAATGATGTTCTTTATACCGTTATGTTATATATATAGCTAAATATTGAAAGACAGAAAGTCCATCAAGTTCAGCCATCTCAGGCAACCATATCTGCTGATCATGAGGAATGGACAAAGAATGCCCTAGATCAACATTACCTAAGACAACATTACATCACTATAACTCTGAATGTCTTCGCTCACAAAAAAGACATAAAACATTTTTAAGTAAACCCATCAAAACCACAGTAACAAAACAAAAATAACTTGTTAATGAGTTCCATATCTTAACTGCCCTGACAAAAAAAAGAGGAACAAAATTACTATTTTTCCCTAACCTTAGAGGATGCCTTAGTTTATATGAATAATATCTTATGTTATCATGGAAACATTAAATAGATTACATGTTACACAATTTAAAACAGCATTATCAAAGAGGCAAACCTCCGCTAGACTTGTTTTCATCCTATTGCTCTTTATATGCTGCCCCAGCATGCTAATCAGTCATCTGTCACCACATATGCCAGAACCTCATATGCTCTGGATATTTAAAAATTAACCTCCTGGCTATTACGTATGGACCCCTTAACAACTCCCTATATTTTTGCTCTTATCCGACTCCCCTAACTACTCTGAACATGACTTACGTCTCTCCTCAACCATTATCACTTCTTCCTATTCACCTTCATCTTATGGTGGTGAAGTGCAATGGGGATGTGCCTGCGGTACAGATCTCTACACTATAACTTGATCCTTTCCAGTCAGTGTGCTACAAGATACAAGGCCCAGTGATAAGATTTCTAGAAGACCTCAGACTCTGGTGGCTGTTGATATGGCATAAGGGACAGCTATCGTGGGTCCCTAAGGTAGGCTTACCTACCTTAGGGCCTGGGACATCTGCCCCTTTTCCCCTGTGTTAAATATTGCTCAATAAAGATAGGTAGGTAGAAAGACAGAGGCCTGATCCAGGCACCTCCTCCACTGCCGCCATCTTCACTACACAGCACCAGGATATGTGACATAAAGGCACACAGCTCCTTTAAAATAATCGGGCCCAGTTGGAGAGATCAGAGCTCTCCATTATAACCTGCCCATTGAGCAGAGGCACAATGAGCCTCATAGCATAAGAGGACAACATGCTACCTGATCTTGTGACAGAGGTACTGATACTACACCTTGCCCTCGGCTTAATCTGTCTTTGTGAGAATACTTCCCTATGTACAGTATTATTACAGGCGCAAAGACAAAGAGACAGACAGATCATGAGACATGCAACAGAGGAGGTAGGCCATGGAAAAAATTACCTCCCTGCTTCACCCATCTCCAATAGGATCAGTGTTAAAAGCAATTGTCAATATTTCCATCAAACTAGGATGTGAGAGAAAACACTGGCATTTTTATAGTTTATAGCCAGAGAAAACTCCCAAAATAATTGAATTAAATAAATAACACTGTTATACTGTGACTAGTCTTTTTATTATATTTCTTCACCAGTGTCAATGCTACATAGTGTAGCGTGGGGCCCATGTAGGGTCCTCCCTGGGTCTGTGCTAATTAATATTATTGGTAATATTCAAATGAAATAAAATAGCTTTTTTGTAAGACTTGTGCACTTGTGCATGTGTAATGGTTTGATTACATTATTTGCTTTTTAACTTACTGCACCATCTTGCATCAAAGTTGCGATTAAGGTCAACCCCAAAGCAGGTACCATTGTTGTGTGGCGATCGAGTTTTTCTCCAAAGACGATCCTGTACATTTGGAAACAAATAGTAGTTTCAATATAATTAACCCTGCATGCTATCCATTATTGTGTCCCTCCTTGGCCATATTTTGGGTGACTGCAAATCGAGACACCAGAGGACTTAAGGCTGTAAGCAAGCAGCATTACTAATAGTCAGAATAGCTTTCTAGTAAACTCAGGATTATTGACTGCTAAAATCACATTTATTTGAAATGCCCCCATGTATCTTGCTACAATAATGATTACTGAAAGTATTTTAGACTATTAGTCATTTTGAAATAATTAATTTTATTTAAGTAATATGGCAATAGCAATATAATTATATATGATAACAAGGGAAATTTGTAATGGAGTCGCAAGGCCAAATTTATACATGGTCTCCAGGGCAGCAGGGGGGGGGGTTAAGCATTGCCAACTCTCTGCCCATGTCGCCTTCTACTCCTAACTAATTGAAAGTTATATGAGGCTATCCTTGCCCTTGGCCACGGCAAGTCCCAGCCATCACACAACAGTTGAAGGTTGTTTAACCATGCCTACTCCCTGGCCAATTTTTCTCCAACTCTGCTAGCCCTGTCCTTGTCCACTGTTTGGCTAACAGGAATGTTCTGAGGTATGAACTTAACAATGCACCAAAGTTTTATTACCGTGATTGTATTGATATTCTCTCCTTCTATACATACCGTTGTCCAGGAGTAAATAAATCCATCAATATTGAGGACTGGTACAATATAGAAATCTATATTATGAAGTGCTTTGTTTAAAAGAGGGTCAGTCTTGTGATTTTCAAGAATCTAAAAACATAAACCAAAATAATAAGTATTAGTGTAAATGTTATTATTTTTTTTAGTATAGCACTTTAAGCAGTCTATGAAATACTTCCTCAATTTTGAGAATAGGAATTCCACAAACTGAGCTTTTTTTAAAGGAGAGTATCCTCACCAAACTGAACTTATTTTAAAGGAGAGTACATTTCAAAAGATAAGCCAATGCAATTTTGTTCCCTAAAGTTACAAGTTCAATTACATCAAAGGCTTTTTGGGCATTTATACATCATCTTAGGGAAGAATTTATACAATTTGGGAAAACAAAACTACACATTGCTAGACATATTTCAGCTGGAAAATTGGCCCTATCCAGCAGATGGTAATGTATATATATATATCTACTATACAACTCTTTAGATTTCAGACCCGAATACAAATTTCCATACTTCTTTTATAAACCATTGGCAAAAAGCTACTGAAATCCATTCTCGAGCGTGAATCCCACAGTCTATCCAAATAATTTTTTTTGTTTTGTCAGAGGGCCATCCAATCTGTGAAAAAACAAATGTTTACATGTCACTTGCATTGCAATGTAGTGGCATTTTTATTAAAAGTAAAAAAAAAAACACTCTATCAAGTATATTGAGTAAACAGTAAAAATTACAACCCTGTGAATAGCACGCCCTCACCGAAATAATCACAAGGTTGTAGATAGATTTTCATGAATTAATTAAGATAATACAGCAAATGAAATAAAACAGCTGCCCCTTCCACCACTGTGAAGAAGTGCATAGGCTTAAGGGGCATAAGCATAATCCATTTTATTCTTCTTTCATTGCTGGTTATTATGCATGTATGTTGATTTTTTAAGTAAACTATATGTATGATTTCATAGACTGTCATCTCTGTATCCTTGAACTTGTTAACCCTTGCCTGTTCACACAGGGGCGTTCAGTCATGAGTCAAAACAAATTGTGAATTATTATGGCCAAGTGATATATAATCACAACTTGGTCATAATATACAGTGCATATTCCAAAGAAATATCTTGGAAAATTTGAAAAATGAGTAGCTGTATATCATCTTAAACAATAATTTCCATTTGCTATGCCTTATGATATAATGATATCCCTAATGCTATCAGGTATGATATAATGTACAAAGTAAAATACTTTCAAAAAAAGCCTTGTAAATACAATATATGATCAAAAGTATGAGGGCACCTGACCATCACACCTATATTGGAATCACATTCCAAAGTCAGGGACATTAATATGGAGTTAGCCCCAGTTCTACAGCTATAAGAGCTTTTGCTCTTCTGGAAAGCTTTCCACAAGTCCTTGGATTGTGCCTGTGGTAATTTGTTACAATTTAGGCAAAAAAAGTGGGGTGAAAAACTGATGTTGGACAACAATACTTAGGTCTCAATCAATGTTCCAATACATCTCAAAGGTGTTCAATGGGGTTAAGGTCAGGGCTCTGTGCAGGCCACTTGAATTCCTCCACACAAGACTTGCCATACCATGTCTTTATGGACCCCGCTTTGTGCACTGGGGCAAAGTCATAATGGATCAGGAAAGGGCCTTCCCCAAACTGGTGCCACACAGTTGGAAGCATACAATGGTCTAAAATGTCTTAGTATGATGTAGCATTAATATTGCCCTTCACCGGTACCGAGAAGCCCAAATCCTGAAAAACAGCCCCAACCATTTCCCTCCTTCACCAAACTTTGCAGTAGGACCTATAGGTAGTAGGCATTCTCCTGCCATCCGGCAAACCCAGATTAATCTGTCGGACTATCAGATAATGAAACATGATTCATCACTACAGACATTGAAAACCCACAAAAAACATCAGCTTGAACTTTGAAATGAAGGATAAGCATGAATGGAATAGGCATGAATGGTGTGAAACACGTTTTCTTTGTTGCTCCTATGTCTATTTTTTAAATGTTAGAAATGAGCAATATATTGAAATAATAATACTTACTTTGAAATAATAAATAGGTCTTAACTCATACGTTGATCCCAAATAATGCATTGCTACAATATCACTATATGCCTCTTTGATCTGCACCATCCAGTCATAAATCTACAACAAATTAGAAAATGTAGAGAAATTAGTTTTATTTCATTAGTTCTGGAAACACACATAAAGTTGAATCCATGGTTAACATTTTTTATGACATTTTTAGATAAAAGAGATGATTTAATTTAATTTACCTGAAACAAAACATGTTATACTTAAAGTAAATTTACATGTGGACATGGTTTTATATTCAAACTAAATTAGTTGGTACAATGATAATTCCGTAATATGCCTGTTGGGTTCTAAATGCAAGTGGCTTGTTGTCATTCCAAGTGTATTTCCTCAACGCGTTTCAAGCTCTGTTTTTGATCTTTAACCAGCTTGTAGCCAGAACTGTGCATCCCTATGTTATTTGTATATTAAATATTTTCTTTATCAACTGAGATCATTAAAACAAACTGCTAACCAAGATGTCTATTTTGCTCCTAGCTGACTATGGCATCTGTATGAATGATATGCTGGCCTTCTGAATAGGCTAACATGCCATGAAAGCGCAGTGGGTAGAACCAAGCATGGTGGAAACAGTGTCTAAATACAGCATTTCTTACAGAAGTGTAGTGGGAAAAGGGTTTTTATAATATTTCTATGTGAGAAAAGGGGTGGTAACTGAGATCCCTGGGCTCATAAGAGACCTCATGGAGGATCTATAGACAGCATTGACTGCTCTCTGAAAGAGGGGGTTAAAATTGAAATGGGGAGGATGAAAGAGCACTTGAGAGTTGTGGAGAAGGATTAGAAAAAAAGAGGAGAGTAGAAGAAAAAAAGAAGCAAGTGAAATAAGAAAGAGGTGGAAGAAGATTGTTCAAAATGCTATGTCTCTGACTCTGTAGAGAGTGGACTTCTGACAGTGAGAAGCATGAGTTTAATAAAATGTAATCTGGGGCAATTTCCATGTAATTAAGTTAAGGAGAAGAAGGGCGAGGAAAGTAAATAATTAAAAAAAAATAGAGAGAGAAAAGAAGGGGAGGAAGGGAAAGTACAGGAGAGAGAGAAAGCAAATGGGAGAAAGAGAAGGGGGTAGAGCAAGCAGGGTAGAGATAGAAAATGGGCAACAGAAAAGGTGGAAAGAGAAAGATCTGGGGGCAGTCTAGGTAGAGAATTGGGGGAAAGACAGAAGGGGGTGAGAGATAAAATGGGAAAGAGAAAGAGTTTTGGTAATGTCATGTCAATGACAGGCACATATGCTTGTATTAGTAATAATAAAATATGAATAAAAAGCAGTCACCAGCTTAACCCAGATCCATATGATGCAGACAATGTGTGTCGTATGTGAACTGCAGTACAGCAATTTGGTGTTTGTAAAACCCTTTCTTACCTCATCCATAGGGTGATATTTTGTGTAATCAAACTGAACCAAAGATTTCTTGTCTTTTCTTTGTTCATTTACTGCCTGGGTGTCTATAAGTTCTTGTACATCGGTAATTAAGATTCTGTGAAATAATGAAAATAAAGACTTTTAATGGACATTTGAGTTCTTTGAAGGTTTAACCATACATATCTGCCTCATCTTTGAATTCTGTATTCATCTGTTTTATGTACTGAGTTATGTAACATGATTCATAAATGTCACAATGGCCACAACAGAAATTACTGGAATATAATTTCTAACAGAATCCAGGGATCTAGCGAGACATTCCTAGATGTCATTGTCACCTTGCTCATAGCAAAAGCCAGCTACAAGATGGGTAGCCGCTTCAATTCTCATAGTAAAAGTGCTGCTGCGGGGAAAAAGGGTCTCCCAAAGAAGAGTACCACCGCTCAAGACATGACATTATCCTATATTTTATGAAGCACCAATCATTTCTACAGTTGGAGCAATATCTGTTAGTAATCTAATATCTGTGCAATAAATTAGTTTTTGTAATAGTGCCTTTTAAAAAAAGGTTTATTGTGTTTCTGAGGTGATAAATAATGTTTGTTTCTAGTATTTGTTTGTAGGTATGCAACGTAAATCAAGTTTATTTAAGAAATGTAAATTTTTTAACATACTCGAATGAGATACCCCTATGACGGAAGTTCTCTTTTAACACCTGTAGAATTGAGAAAGGCACGTGGATATGCACATCAACTCCGGGAGTAATTTCTTCAACCATTTTTGGCTTCCAAAGATCAAGCTGCATTAAAATGAAATAAATAGAATAGTGTATTAGCAATGTGATGTTTCACCAATGGAGAAGAGCTCCAATAGGAATAGAAAAGTATATAGAATGTTGGAAATCAGCCTTCCATTAAAGATAATGGAGGATGCAATGTTCCTTCTCTAAATGCCAAATACATGATAAGGCAGAGTTTATCTTCTGTATTTTCTACTATTTAAGTTTTGTGATCCATTATAGCTCACGAATCCCAGATATGTGAGTCATAGGTTGACCAACCTGGTAGGCGTAGCATGGTCTATACCCTGCATATGTATCAGCTTTTAAGTGTCTTTAAATGTCTTGAATATTTAAAAAAAAAGTAAAATATGGATAGGTTATGACATTGTGGGTATATCACCTCTGTTTTCTGGTTCTGGTGAATGTACATAATAAGCTTTACTTTTGTCTCAGACTGATACATACCAAAAGTTAATCTTTAAAATAGCAAAACACTAAGTACTGTAAGATTTGATCTAGCCCTGACTTAAATGTGGACTAACTACCATATTTAAGTTTATATTCATTCAATGTGATGTTTTACTCACCTGTAGCTCAGTGCAGGTGTTTTGTATATATTTAGCATGATTTGTAGTCTCTGGGATTACTTTTAGAACTTGATTCCTAAAAGAAAAAATATATGTTCTAATTATTCTTTCATTCTATTAATTTATAATTTGTACCGTTATTTTCCAGGTTTAAAAAGCAGACACGAAGAAGATAGTATCAAAAAGCATATGCAGCAATGATGTAAAATAGTTAACCATTAAATAACAGTAACAAAAGATGCTGACATTATTTTTGTTTAAAGTGATAATAGTTAAGATGAATAGATATGAGTAATAAACATTTGTCAAATCCAAACAACTGATCCTTTTTATTGGCATGAGTCATAGCAGTCTATGAATACTGGAGAGTGTTAAATATAACACTATACTATAGCATCCACTTAAACTGAAAACCAATAGCTACACTGGGACATCCTTGGTGAATACGTGTAACGGGTTCACCAAGAGAGCTGTAGTCACTCCCAGAGATCACCCAGATGTATCCCCCTGTTGTCCCCGAAATCACTTCCAGCACCAGCCAGCATGCACACCTTGGAACCCTGCTATGTGTACCCAATAAGTAGACATAACTACCTTGAAGAGAGTACAGCAGGAATGAACATTTTATTGAACAGAATATAGCATATTTATCCACAGACAACAGCCAGGGCTCGATCACATCAGTACATAATTGAATTACATCACACAATATAACACAACAATTATAAAATTAACTAACTTAAGGTGCAGGGAAACAATGACTATGGAAGTGGCCTCCTATGGTGTGAGCAGATAGTCTTTGTACATTGCAACCTGCAATTTTACACAGGGGAACCATGGCCCAAATGCCCAGGCTGAATGTGGGCAAGTGTCCACAAGACTGCAACTCTCAGGAAGGGGATGTGTCTGGTCCAGCAATGTAGTTCTGTCACAATACGCATTACCGGTTCCCCATATTTAATATTCCCCCAATACAGTCTGATGCTTTCACATGATGTTAATCAACTTGTGAAGTCCCCCTTCCCAACAATTCTACTCCAGATAAAAGCTGGCTACTCCACAAGGCTATATATTGAAAGGAACTTTTGATCTGGTGCAGAATGGGGCCATCCAAAGTGTTCACGTAGTGGTCAGTAGGAACATAAAGATTGTAAAAGGCTCTTTTTTATTATAGACAACATGGACAATGTTCCTGCCTCTTTGCCATCTCTCCTTTGCTTACTTTTTATAACTTTATCTCAAGATTGTAAGCTTGCGAGCAGGGCTCTCTCCACCTAATGTCTCTTGGTCAGAGTAGTGTTTGTGACAAAGGCTTGTGGAAGTCCTTGTAGCTTATGGAGTATTTAAAAAAAATGACCCCTCCTATCTTAAAACCCACACAGCTTGATAGTGACTTAATCGTTACCAATATAGTGAAAATGTAGCTTGGTTATATGATGGGTCTCTAAAGTGCGAACGTGTCTATCAAAATCAGCTTATCTCATATTGTATGCAATAGTAGCTTCTTTTGTCAAATATGATTTAGATTGACAAAGGTTGATGGAAGCTTTTTTCTTCTTTTAAGCCCACATACATATATATATATATACACTTTACAAAGTTTTGTGGTTTTGGTGGAAAGTGACAGATTTATTTTAATGCCCCTGGTGTTTAAGTTACAAAGTTAGTCAGCTGAAGTACAAATCTGGTACACAATATAAAATACATATCTGCTGTTAACTGGATTACATCCATAAAACTAATCATCTTACTGCATCTGCAAATCGAAATGTATTTAAAAAATAATCACTGGGTAACTTTTATAACTTCTTTAATAGAATATCTGTCCTGTAAAATTATTCCACGGTTCTAACTCACCCGTTATACTGGACTTTTAATGATCTCCCCTCCAAAACCAGAACAATTAAAATTCCAAGGCTGACATGTAGAAACTTCATTCTTGCAGAAAAAGATGGTTTTTATGTGAAGACTGAAGTCGGCTCAGGCAGTATATACAAAAAAAATGTGTTCATACCAAAAAACACATAAGTTATTAAGATAACACTATCTATGCCCTTCCCATTTGAATTGCATCTGTATAATAAACAATCCTGCATTGCTACAGCTTCCATTGCCAGGAGTTTGGATTGGATTTCTATGAATCCCAATAGACCAGCGCAGTCTAATTTTACAAACAAATTGTTCTTTTGTACGTTCTAATGACATTGAGCTAATGTCTTGACCAAGTAAACAATACAGTGTTATCAGAGCATATTATAACAAACAATTTAAATATATATTTAGGTTAAAAGTTATTATACACTTTTTAACGTCCATTTGTAAAGAAGCTGAAACACATTATCCATGTATTAAATCATTAGCAGTAGATGGAGAGAGCAATTTAATGGAGTATTAAAGTGGGGTTTTTTCTTCCTGAAAAGACTGTCCATTGTACACTTTTCATTAATTTTGCTGATACCTAAAATAATAACCAGATATCAATAAAATAGTCTTAGGGCTGGCCAACTAATTATATGTGTGGCTGTGGCTGCCAATGAAAATCTACACTGCCCCTGTAGCTGTATTGGTGGCCATGGTTGCGTCCACACGTATAATTGGTTCCACTGTGCCTATGCCAGTCGGCGACAGAGCGCTCCGCAAATCTCTGCTTTCCTGCTTACATTGGGCCAGTCCAAAATTGTTCACAAATGGGTGATCTGAGCTGAATTATATAACAGCCCAATTGAGGCAGGAATGCAGCAAGGTCCCATAAAGTGTCCCTGCGGTAAAAGTGTGCAATATATACGCTCTGGGCCAATGGTGTGCAGGGAGAGAAGCTTTACAGGGCAGACAGAGAGAAACCTGTTGTGAAGTAAGGGATTGAGACTTTGTATGTATGTATATATAAAAGAGAATGGATTCATTTGTGTGTGTTCTAGCATGAATGTGTAAGTGTATGGCATATGAATGTGTATTTTTGTAGGCATTTATGTGTGTGGGCATGGATGTGTAAGTGTTTGGGCAGATTGGAGAGGCAGGCTATTAAACACGCATGTTGTTTTGGGGCACTGACAAATTACTTGGTGGCAAAAATGACACAGACAATCTGGGGCAAAGATGGCACAGGCAAACTGTTTGGGGGCACTGATAAGCTGGTTGGGAGCAAGGAATGAACAGGTTTGCTGTTGGAGAACTAAGATGGCATAGGTAGGCTGTTTGGGGGCACAGATAAGCAGTTTGGGACAAAGATGGCACAGGCAAGCTGTTTAGAGGCAAAGATGATACAGATAAGCTGTTTGGGGGCAAAGATGGCACAGGCAAGCTGTTTTGGGGGGCAAAGTCGGCACTCACAGTTGATAATGATTGTGCTTGGGTATTGCAACAAAATAGGATGTTAGCGGTATAATGAAGGTCAGGGGCAACTTTACACTGACACATAGATGCATACAGACACACTAACACCATAAACATACATACATACACACAAACACTTTACACACATGTATATACACATTCTTACAAATCACACATAGATACACGTACCATTCTAACATCTATGTACACACACAGGCCCTCCAACACCATTTATACAGCACATACATGCACATAGCCACTTAAACACCATGCAATTACACATATAAACATACATGCATGCACACACACACACAATTCACTTACTTACATAGATGAATATGCAATCTAAAACCATACACTTATATACTCACACATCCACTGTAACAATATACACTTACACATGTGTACATAGACATATTCACTCTCTGACAATCCATGAAGCTCACATACATCAATATGCAGAAATTTAGCTGCTTAATTATTCTCTGCTTTTAGACTATAGATGGAGTAAAATGTGGTTCTCAGTCTCACTTTTCCAAATTGCTATTTGATAAGGCTGCTGAATTTGAAGACTCCGCATCCTAAAATATTTATTTAACTTTAGTGACTACAAACAACATTACGGGGTATATTCATTAAAGGCTATGTTAAATCAATTAGGGAGTAGAGTATCGTTCCTAAAACCGACTTGACTGCATTGGCTTATGTGGACCAACATCATCGGTAATCTTGATTCACAACTCTACCAGATTTTAAGTGAACTTTAATCAATCCATAAACGTCTAACACACAACAACTTGCATTAAAAAACATAGTATTTTGTCATGTGTGGCAAACAATCTGAAAAGTAAACTCAACATCATGGGAAAAGGCAAGCTGAGCCAGGTATGATCACACTTTTAATAGAGAAAACAATCTAACAGCCAGCTTTAGTATAAAATTCAGCTGTGAACTGTCAGTCTCTAGAGTGCTTGTTGTGTGAAACAGAATACGCTGAACTCCAGAGCTGTAATGTAGACCAAGTCATATTAAAACTTCACGGATTTAATATTACGTATAATCTTTAGATCCCAGCAGGCAGCATCTTCTTCCAATCCAAGCACAATATCCTAGCCTTTCTCCCCATATGCAAAGAGAGAACATTTCTTATGGTGGAAAAAAAGCTACATCTTCATTTAGGATTGTACCTAAACAGAAATTAAAAAAGTTAAGGCAACAAATACAAATTATTCTTCTCTTTAATTTAAAATAAAACTCTGAAATTAAGTATTACAAAGAAAGAATTATCTGATGTCGTAAAACTAAAGGAATTTGAACCTGTCTGAAGTTAGCACAGTGCAATATAATTTACCAACAACAATATAATTTACAACATGGCTTTGAGCTTAAATACCTTTAAACGCCACTTTTGGTTAAGAAAAAAAAATAGATGGTATGGGTCAGAGCTCAAAGATTGTACTAGCAATTAAAATACCTGGACATATCAGCCCAATTAAAGTGGCAAAATACATAAAAATACATTTATCAAATACAGCAGGTAAGGCTATAACTGAAATATAAGTAATTTAAATGTTTTCTGTGATGTGCTTCATTTCCTATGCTTCATCAGCCATAACATTATGACCACCTGCCTAATATTATGTAGGCTATGTAGGTTTTTTCCGCCAAAACAGCTGTGACCTGTGGGGGCATGGACTCCACTAGACCTCTGAAGGTGTGCTGTGGTATCTTGCACCAAGACGCTAGCAGCAGATCCTTTAAGTCCTGTAAGTTGCAAGGTGGGGCCTCCATGGATACAAATGAAGCACACTCACCAGGCCATCCACATGATGTAAAAGAAAATGTGATTCATCAGACCAGGTCACCTTCTTCCATTGCTCTGTGGTCCAGTCCTTATGCTCACGTGCCCATTGTAGGCGCTTTTGGGCAGCGGGCTGGGGTCAGCATGGGCACCCTGACTGCGTATGTATGCGGCTACACAGCCCCATAAGCAACAAACCGAGATGCACTGTGTGTTCTGACACCTTTCTATCACAACCAACATGAACTTTTTTCAGCAATTTGAGCTACAGCCCCTCACGTTCATCAATGAGCCTATGACCCTGTCGACGGTTCAACGATTTTCTTTCCTTGGAGCACTGCAGTGCTACAAAAGTTGCAGTGCTGGAGATGCTCTGACCCAGTCGTCTAGCCATCACAATATGGCCCAAAGTCGCTCAGATCCTTATGCTTGCCCATTTTTCCTGCTCTAATCAACTTTGAGGATGACATTTTCACTTGCTGCCTAATATATCCCATCCACTGACAGGGTCCATGGTAAAAAGATTATTAGTGTTATTCACTTTACCTGTCAGTGGTTATAATATTATGGTTGTTGATTGGTGTGGCATAGATTACACTGCCCTCTCTCCCTACTAAGCATGTATTACATTAGTGAGCTGCCCTGAGCCAAAAGTAATCAACAGCCTTCTGGCATATGATCCTTTGCAGTTCAAATTCAGCTTATACAACAGAATGCCAAAATACAATATTACTAGATATATGTTCTCCTTCATTAAAATGGATGGCAGTTGGGTGGTGGCTCTGCCATCCTTCTATATGTGCCAGCCTGAGTCAAATTAATCGATCCCCTTGACATTTATAGGCAGTTCCTGTGGTCTAGAACTGTGACACCCCTGGTTGCTGAAGGCAGGTAAAATAACTCATATTGGAAAATATGTATTTACCCATATATTATAACATGTGAACATCTATAAAATATTTGCTTAATAGCCTATTGTGTATACAGCAAGCTTAATATAGGAGTATCTGTGCGTGCAGCTCATAGAAAGAAAATACGATTAATGTTTAGCCATGTTGTTTCATCATCATAGCTAGAAGTTACTGTCCCTTAGAACAATTGCTTTTGCTGACATATACCCTAAAGTGGGGCCTTTGTGCACTGAAATAACAAAAGCATTAATTCCCTATAACCCAAAAGCAAGCAGTACCGTACATTCACAAAGTCCAACACTATAGAAAATAAAGCTGTACATAAAGAAAACTTTAAATTCATTTTAATAGACAAATAATACTGCTTTTGTTCAATGTATGCAGAATAAGCATGAGATGAGTTCTAGATAAGCAGAGATCTGTACCCTTTGGAAACACTCAGCATTTGCATCGAGTCCAGTTAAAATGGGAAAGGTAAATTATAGTTAGAATATGATATACATTATCTACCATGGTGATTAATAAACTGAAAAAAGTTCCTATACATTAGTAATTTAAAGTATTCAGTGTGTTTTTTTGTTTGTTTTAGACAAAACATATGGATTTATATAAAATCTGCAAAAATAGAAACTAATTGGTTTCAATATTCCTGTAGATTATCTTCTATGAGGACAAAAACTTCCAGGGCCGCTCTTATGAGTGCAGCTCTGACTGCTCTGATCTGCACTCATACTTCAGCCGCTGCAACTCCATAAGAGTAGAAAGTGGACCATGGATGATCTATGAGCACCCCAACTACAGAGGATACCAGTACTTCCTCAAAAGAGGTGACTGCCCGACTGCCAGCAGATGCCAGATGGGTTTTAATGACTCCATTCGTTCATGCTGCATGATTCCACAGGTAAAATATGTTCCTGCCAAACTTACTATTTTTATATATTTACTTTATTCGTGTGAACTAGGAAATTGGCATTAAACGTAGAAATTAAGAATATGGTATCATATAAGAGAAACTATAAAAATGTTATATTATTAAGTTTATGTTATCTGACAGAAATATCATTTTTTTCCCTTGAACAGCATAGAGGTCCGTACAGGATAAAGGTATTTGAGAGAGAAGATTTCAAGGGACAACCAATGGAATTCACAGATGACTGCGCCAATGTTCACGAGCAGTTCCGTTATCACGACATCCAGTCCTGCAATGTGTTTGAAGGATATTGGATCTTTTATGAAGAACCCAACTACAGGGGACGCCAGTATTACCTTAGGCCTGGAGAGTACAGGAGATACACTGACTGGGGTGGTGTCAATAGCAGAGTTGGCTCTCTGAGACGTGCTATGGACTTTTATTGATGTAAAATTTAAAATTGTAAAACTTTCACTAAATAACATATTTAAATTATGAAGTATAAATATATATTCTTGCATCAACTAACACAAAGCATAAAAACCGTAAAGCAATGTTATCATTACATTTAATACGTAGAACTACAATCCAATCAGACACAAACTGGAGAGTTGAAGACTGTGCAATGAATTCTCTAATACTAAAAGCACATGGCAGAATCCTCAACTTCCTTTTCTCTTACGGCCATACTCCCCACAAAACTCACTTGATATATTCATGCACATAATGCAAATAATGATGCTCACAGCATTTATTAATAATTGTTAAAATGAGGACCTTGATAGCACATTACATTTATCAAAATTAATTCCAAGAAAGAAACATTACTATTCACTGACATTCTCCAATTAATGTTTTCATCGCTTGTACTACCATGTGATGGCAGCACCATGCCTTCACATCCACCATTAGGTATTAGGACTGCCATGAGAGGACACCAACATTAAACCTAGACTGTCCATCCTGGCTGTATTGTGTCATGATGAGAAGGCAATATATGTTGTTGTCTAGAGAAAAAATAAATCATGAACATCCATGTTTTTAATTTTAGTTTATTTATTATAAATTATATAAAAACATTTTGATACTACCCCCAGATTTATTCTTTGTCTCTCTCTGCCTCATAATCAGTGTGAAACAAAAAGAGGCAGTGATCACTACCAACAGTAGTCTTGCTACCTATTGGGGCTGCAATTAGCCATGATCAGTGATAGAGGTGTTCCATCTTGAATTTTCAACTCACAGGCAACTCTCTCAATACATTTGGGGGTTGCCTTTTTTTAGCACTCCCACCAAGAGTAGTGTCAAAATTTGTTGACATGCATCGTTCACTTACCTTCTCCAGCCGCTGTCTGGTCTCCTCTAATCTCTCTATGAAGCTGCAGAGGACACACTGACAAGAGGGGGGGGGTGAGAGAAGGTGACAGGAGTGTGTGTGAGAGTGTGAAGCTGAAGAGAAAAAACAGGAGGGGAAAGACCATGTGCAGTGTATACTGTGCCTTCAATAGAAGCTACTCTAAATTAGAATAATTCGTTTTTATAAGATTCATCTTGATAACACTTGTCCCCCTGCTCATAAATGCTATGTTTTGCTAAAGTTTTAAGGAAAAGATGACCAGTATTAAGGAATGATGTGTGTAGATAAACATTAAAATAAAGTTGTCAGAAGATCAGACGCATTTGATCCATTCAGTCTGCCAGTTTTATCTGTTGTAAATGCTCAAACATTAATCAGTCCTTGGTCTTGTTTTAGATTCAAGAGTCATATGCCTATGCTGAACATGTTTAATTTACCTTCTTAGCATCTATCACTTATGCTGGGAGGCTGTTACACTTATCCACCACCTTCTTATTTAAAGAAATCATATTGACATTAAGTAAAACTTCCTTAGAGGGGTACCTGGAGAACACATGGCATGAGAATGCACTACGCAAAGAAGGCAAGCCGACTAAGGCAGTGTAATCCTTTGGGCAACATTCTGCTGGGAAAGCTTGGGTCCTTTCATTCATGTGGATGTTACTTGGACACCTACCATATGCCTAAGCATGTACCGGACCGTGTACACCCTTTCATGGACACATATTCCCTGATGGTATTGGCCTCTCTCAGCAGGAGTAAAAATGGTTCAGCAATGGTTTGGGGAACACAACAACGAGTTCAAGACTCCAAATTCCAAATCTCAATCCAATTGAGCATCTCTGTGATGTGCTGGACAAACAAGTCTGATACATATGAGGCCCCACCTCGCAATTTACAGGGCTTAAAGGTTCTTCTGCTAAGTCTTGGTGCCAGATACCACAGCCCACCTTCAGAGGTCTAGTGGAGTCCATACAGTGACGGGTCAGGGCTGTTTTGGCGTAAAAAGTGGGACCTACACAATATTAGGCAGGCGGTCATAATGTTTTGGCTGGTCGATGTATATGCGGACATGTTAGCACTGGGAAGATCTGTTACAATACATTGTTAACCCCTTCGCGACCTTTGCCGGTTCAGGACCGTCATGACATGAAGGTCACTAAATGACCTTTGACGGTCCTGAACCGTCAAAAAGTAAAATAAGCTTAGAAAGTGATCAACGATCACTTTCTTCGCTTAAACGGCGTTACTGTAATGCCTCGATATCGAGGCATTCAGCAAGGCCGAGATCGGCATCGGGGGCCATGTCTGGCCCCTCCCGGAGGCGTCAACAGCCGCCATACATTGTATGGCGGCGGACGCCAGTTTTAAAAGCGTTTAGGAGGCGATCAACGATCGCCTCCTAAACTTAAATGGTGTCGCTGGAATGCCTCGATCAGGAGGCATCCAGCGACACCAAACACTTACCTCTGGGTGGGCTGTGACCGCTCCGGAGAGCGGTCACAGCCGCCGCTGCCGGTGATCTTCGCCATCAAGCAAGATGGCGGCGGCCCGGGAAATAAAACAATAAAGACGAAAAAGTTCGCTAGAGGGTCTCCAGACCCTCTAGAGAACTGGCTCCACTTGCTGGTTGAATACAGGTACTGCATTCAACCATGCAAGTCAATGGAGCCCAGTTTTCTAATCACTATGTGATTAGTAAAATATTCAAAAAAAATAAAAATAAATAAAAAATGGGAAAAAAATTAAAAAAAAATGTGCTAACATTTAAAAATTATTATGCAGTGATGCCACTAGATGAACCATCCAGTACCAGAAAAATGTGTAAAAAAAATATAAAAAAAGTATTAAAAAAATAAAATAAAATTAAAAAATAAAGTTTATTATTTTGAGCAAGTGCTAAAATTTCTCAAAAATCTCAACAAAGAGTTAAAAAAAAGGCACTTCAAATACCCAAGGGGTGTCTAATATATAAAAAAAATGGCTGATGGGGTAAATTGGAGTGGCCTAGCTCAAAGATAGGGCATAGGTACAGACTGACCAAAATGGAGAAAAAAAGCGCACTTCCCAAATGTGGCATTTTAAATCTGAAACAACCCGACAAACCCATGCATGTCGGGTATCACTGCACTCAGGAGATGTTCCTGAACACACATTGGGGTGTTGTTTGACAGTGGCATATACCAGGACCTGTATATCTATAACTAAAGTACAATTTGTGTGAAAAAAAAATAAAAAAAAATTACTATTACAAAGTTTGACAAAGTGTAGTTCTATAATTGGTGCATGGAAAGGGTTAAAATAACAGCATTTGGAATACCCTGGGGTGTCTAGTTTTCAAAAATATATGGTTTGAATGGGTTAAATTGAGTTAACCGGCTTCAAAGATATTCCAAAGAGGAGAGGGAGGCACAATGACCAAATGACCACCTGAATTACGCATGCCCCAAAAGTAGCCTTTTACCAGCCAAACAATCTGACAAACCCATGCATGTGGGGTATCGCTGTACTCAGGAGATGTTGCTGAACACACATTGGGGTGTTGTTTGACAGTGACATATACCAGGACCTGTATATCTATAACTAAAATACAATTTGTGTGGAAAAAAAAATAAAAAATTACTATTACAAAGTTTGACAAAGTGTAGTTGTATAATTGGTGCATGGAAAGGGTTAAAATAACAGCATTTGGAATACCCTGGGGTGTCTAGTTTTCAAAAATATATGGTTTGAATGGGTTAAATTGAGTTAACCGGCTTCAAAGATGTTCCAAAGAGGAGATGGAGGCAGACTGACCAGATTTGTTAAAAAAGATTTGGAAATCATAAAACGCTGCTTGTACTTATTGCCCTATAACTTACAAAAAACAGCAAAAAAACATAAAAACATTGGGTATTTCTAAACTCAGGACAAGTAGTAGAATCTATTTAGCTAGTTTTTTTACTTGCTTTTTTAGGTGAGTAAAAGATTTTTCAAATAAAAGTCATAAAATGTGTTTTTTTTTCAATTTTTCACCATGTTTTTTAAATTTTTTTATAGTAAATAAGATGATACGATCAAAATAATGGTATCTGAAGAAAGCCCATCTTGTCCTGAAAAAAACAATATATAACTTATGTGGGTACACTAAATGGGTGAGGAGAAAATTACAGCTGAACACAAGCACCACAAAAGTGTCAAAACAGCCTCGGTCCCACAGGGTACAAAACGAAAAATGAGCCCGGTCCTTAAGGGGTTAAAATAACAGAGCAGTAATCAACAAAAATACGTCTATCAATTTTAGAAAAGCAAAGATAGGACAGTTTTATGTAGGTACAATATACATAATATTTTATAAACATTTATAGCATTTGAATAATAGTAGAGTAAACTAACTAATGTGACGGGGTAATGAACCTCTTGCACATAAATAGCAGAAATGAACCCTTTTCAGGAATTAATGGAAACAGTCACTTTTCTGATTTATTTTCATATATGCTGTCTCATTAGGTTATATATAATTTATGTGACATTAAACATCTGTGAGCTGTTGGTATAATGCTGTTCGTTCAACATGATTATAAGTCATGATTGGTGGTAAATATCACTGTTTATATATTTTTATTTTTTAGTGTTTCTTTATTCAGGGAGAAGCCCTGTGAAGTTGTAGAGAAGAGAACACAAAATGACTGCTAAAGGGAAGGGCTACTTCTGACTCTTAGTTAGTGACATTTTCTGGTTTAGGGCAGGAGGTCCAAGGCGTATTTATGTCACGTATTCTGTAGAATTTCCATCATATGCAGCCTGCTATTTGCCCGACATGTGGTAAACTTACTGCCAGCAAGCTCTAATCCTGGCTCATTGAGTCTTCTATGGGGCCTACTGAGATCGGTAGTGCGAAATATAGGACCATAGAGGGGTATTCTGAGTAACGGTAAGGTGAAGGGTTTCTTTTCCTTTTTATTTTTTATTTTTATTTTTGCCTACTATAATAATGTTTTATGAAATATAATGAGAAAGTATAACTTCTATATGTTTATCTACAATACATACAATGTAACAAGCTCTTAGAATCAATAGAAATAAATATACTTGATTTGTCACCGTGCAAGATGATTTGTTCTTTTGTTGTTCAATTTGTTACATTTCAAATCAAAAAGGTTTTGCTGATTTACCCAGTTCTCTAAATCCTACATGAAAAGAACCAACAGTTAAAAGAACAGTTATACAGTATGACACAATAGACAAGCACACACTGTAAGGAATAAAGCAAATGTACCTTTGCTGCTATTGGTTGATACAATTTCTATGGTAAATGCAGATTAAACACATGATACACAGTATATAACGGCTTTGGTGTCATTTTGCAAGATTGTTTAGCTGACATCAGTGCTGTGACACAAACATGGGGAAGGTAAATGACTCTTACTTTGTGCATGTATGCTGTGATATTCAATATATCGAATGACAGTATGAAACTCTACATTCACAATTAAACCAGGGTTCTTATTAAGTCTGAAAATGACTGATGTTTAGATAAAATATCAATAACTTATAATTTGTATAGTGATAGTTACCGGTAGAACAATATATTTTCCAAGATTCTGTTAAGAAGTCAATACTGGGGCATTTTCCGATCTAGAGAAGTAATATTATTTTGATGCTTTGGACTGCATTTACCTGTTTGCTTTTAACCCTGTTGTCCTTTAAAATGAGGAACTAAACTGGGTTTGGAGTAATTAATTTAAAATGTTGCATTTTTTGTTTATATTACTTATGTTGTAGAAAGTAATATAAACAAAAAGTGCAACATTTTAAATCAATTACAAAATATACTTTGAGGTTAATTACATCATTTATTTGGGATTATACATTACTGTCTCAAAATACTTCCCTACAGATAATATTCTACGAGGACAGGAACTTTCAAGGGAAGTTCCACGAGTCCTCTGGAGACAGTGCTGACCTACATTCTTACTTTGCTCGATGCAACTCTATCCGAGTAGAGAATGGTTGCTGGGTGATCTATGAACGCTCCAACTACATGGGACATCAATATTACCTGAAGAAGGGGGAATACCCTGATTATCAGAGCTGGTTGGGGTTTAATGACTCCATTAGGTCTTGCCATTCAATCCCTCAGGTAAGTAAAACCTTAAACTTTCATTTGTTTTGTAAGACTTTTTTTGTGAGACATAATTTTGTTCATAAAATGCATACATAAAATACAGTATACGTATTACAATACATTTAAATGCCTGCCATATTTGATTATACTTTCTGTGGCTTCCATTGTGACTATGGTTAATGGAGAATAAAAGTTCAGTTTCAGAGAATGAGTCTAAGAAATGGCTACCATGTCCTAGGAATTACTCACTCCCGTTTACAATATATTTAACTAAGAAGGTTGTAGATAAGTGGAACAGCTTCTCAGTAGCTGGTGGTAAAGTGATAAGTGGTAAAGGCTAAAACTGTGAGGGAAGTCAAACATGCATTGAATGGGATATGCGTATCCTCAATCAAATATGAGACCGTTTAGTGATTAAGGCTTTGAGTCAGGAGAAAAAAAAAAGATTAAATAAGCGGAACCAATTTGTATATTTTTATGTTTATTAACAGTATTCAGACCAGTGGTGGAACTACCGGGGTCGCAGGGGTCGCGACTGCGACCAGGCCCTGGAGTTCTGCCAGTCAGGGGGGCCCAAGGGGTGCCGAGCGGTTGCTGACAGGGACCACTCGCCACCTCTTGGGCCCCCCTGACTGGCAGAACTCCAGGGCTCCTCTGCTCCCGCCGCTGCCGCCGCCACCTGCCTCAGCGCTGCCCCGACTGCAGTGGCGGGAGCGGGAGGCGTCTGTCTCGGGTTCCGGCGCTTCATGCTGAGCGCCGGCATATGATGTCATATGCCGCCGCTCAGCAGTGAAGCCGTGTGCAGCAAGACAGAGGCCTTGCACCCCCACCACGGGACTGCACGGTAAGTGACCTACAAAGGGGGGTAGGGAGAGGGTAGATCGTAAGAAGGGGGGTAGGGAGGGAGAGGGTAGATCGTGAGAAGGGGGGTAGGGAGGGAGAGGGTAGATCGTGAGAAGGGGGAGTAGGGAGGGAGAGGGTAGATCGTGAGAAGGGGGTGTAGGGAGAGGGTAGATCGTTAGAAGGGGGTAGGGAGAGGGTAGATAGTGAGAAGGGGGGTAGGGAGAGGGTAGATAGTGAGAAGGGGGTAGGGAGAGGGTAGATAGAGAGAAGTGGGTAGATGCTGACAGTGCTGACCTACATTCTTACTATTCTTAGAATGGTTGCTGGGTGATCTATGAACGCTCCAACTACTTGGGATATCAATATTACCTGAAGAAGGGGGAATACCCTGATTATGAGAGCTGGTTGGGGTTTAATGACTCCATTAGGTCTTGCCATTCAATCCCCTGGTTATGCCCCTGATTCAGACCAGTGTGTAAAAGGACCAACTTTTAGAGGGCCTATTATTATTGTTTTTCTGTTTGTTTCTCAAACAGCACCATGGATCTTACAGACTTAGGCTCTATGACAAAGAGGACTTCCGTGGTCAGATGAAAGAATATATAAACGACTGTTCGAACATCTTTGAAAGCTTCCGTGTACATGATGTCCTATCCTGCAATGTCCTGGATGGATATTGGATCTTTTATGAAGAACCTGGCTTTAAAGGAAGCCAGTACTTCCTGAGACCCGGTGAATACAGGAGATACAACAACTGGGGATCCATAAATTCTAAAGTGGGGTCTTTAAGGAGAATAATGGACTTTTATTAAAAAGACCAAAATAAAATTTTCCTGTAAAGCAAAGTTTGTAACTCAATTTTTTCATGATTTATTGCAATAAGCATGCACTAGCCACATTTAAATAAAGAATAAAACTTACTTTATCATTTAACTCGCCACTTGCTTGGATAGTAATGCAACATATTGCCTTTGATTATGAATCATTCTTCTCAGTGCAGTTTTACATAACCAAAATTAGACTTATGCATTTGTATTCCTACAAATTTTAATTTTAGTAAAGTTTGTTAAATTCCTGATTTCGTTGTTTTTTTTCCACACTTACTCTTGATAGCTCACTCTGTCATATTCTGGCAATGCTTCCTACAGTCTTCGTGTCTATGCTTCTTCTTCTCCTTCGTTCTGCTTCTTGTTCTTTCTTTCTTTCTTTCTTTCTTTCTTTCTTTCTTTCTTTCTTTCTTCTATCTTTTCAAGTGGTCTGCTTATCCCAGATCCCTGCAGAGTTATCCTGGCCTGGTGTTGCACTTCTGCAATAGGGTGTCAGCGCACATCCTCTCCCCTGATTGGAGGATTAGAGGAGGGGATCTGCTCCACCAGCCTAAAATAATGCAGACATCTCAACCAAAATTGCAGGAAATTAAATTCGATATCTGAAAATGAATATGCCAAAAACGAAACAAAAAATGTGTATGAATTTTTTTTGGTTCATTTGCACAAGTCTAAAAATGAGTATTGTGCCAGACATTAGTAGGATGACGGTGACGTTTAACAAACGTCATTACTTTTATCCCCTAGCTATGAAACAAACTATTTCACAAGTATAGTCTACCAGCAGATGGTGGTATACTATTAATGGTATATATAATTAAATTGCTATGGAATAAAGAACCATGTAGTATAAATGGGGGTTCTCTAAATGATCAGTAACATTTCATTAATAATATTTTAGTTATCTGAAGGCAGGTATATCTTATCTATGATACAGTTACTATAAGATAAGCTTGAAATCAAAAGCCTAGCAAATGACTTATGCAGCTTTAAAATCAGGGGTGTCCAAGTTTTTTCTGCAGTGGGCCACTTCATCAGAATTATATACATGCGAGGGCCGCACTCATTTTTCACTGTAATTTTTAGCCTTTAATAAGATATGCAGATTAAAATAAAGTAAGTGACACAAAACATTTTACTTTTCCTCTCACTGATTTCTGGGCCTAGAAAGTTTTGTGACTACAAATTCAGGATTCTGAATAGAAAAAAGAAATAGTTCTATTTATTCTAGGGATGCACCGAAATGAAAATTCTGGACCGAAGCCGAAAGTTCAGGGTTCACTGACCCCCACCTTTAAAAATAATATGATTATGATTATTATGATTGTTAACAGCAATATCAGGCATACCCAGATTCCAGCATGTACTGGTTGGCTGGGCATGGTAGGAGTGTGATTGCTGTCAATAATCATATATAAATTAATATTGTTATTGTATTTTTTTGTCTAATTTTGGTGTATTAACCACACTTTTATTAAAAGTAAGTAACACACCAAAATTGGACAAAAAAATCAACAATATGATTTGGCATGGTAGGAGTGTGACTGCTAACAGCAATCACACTCCTATCATACCTAGGCAACCAGTAAATGCTGGAACCTAGGCATAATGGGACTGTGATTGATGTTAGCAATCACACTCCTATCATGCCAAGTCAGCCAGTACATGCTAAAACCTGGCTAGCTGCCCCTTGTGTATTGATGCTGCCAGCAGTATGGGGTCTGCACACCCTGTACAGCCACCCTGTACCATGTCCCCCCCACTTACACATCCATGCTATCACACACACACACACACACTCATTCATTCACAGATTCATTCCCTCATTCAAAAGAGATTTAGGATTACGATTTTTGATTGGTTGTGCTTAGTATTGATTTCTATGCATTTAGATGCCATTAGGTATTAATGAGCAAAGATTAGGATAATTTTAGATATTTATTGTAATGGAGAGTTGATGATCAATATTGATTAGTACTTATTTCTGTGTTTAGATATTTACATTTAAATAATTTTAGACATTTATTTATTGTGGGTGGGTATTATTATTATTGATTAGTATTGATTTCTATGTTTTTAAATGGACATAGGTATTAATGAAGATACATATGGTTAGGAATATTTTAAGCAATTATTGAACATGATGGGTTGTTGATGGGTATTGATTATTATAGATTAGTACTGGTTTCTATGTTAAAAAAAGTAAAATGACCTTTTTTCTGCTGCTGCTTTTGTAAAACATAAAACAATGTTGCTTGTTTTACTCACTTTACATTTGAACAAATAAGTATTTAAAATATATATAGTTCTTAAACATAGGTTAAACATAAATACATAGCAAAAAAACTCAAAGGAGCTGTCGATGTTCTCCTGAAAAACATGCAACATGTTAAAATGTTTTTCAGTAAAAGTAATGAAGAATAAGTTCAAATTTATACTTGCATTTGAAATATAGCAAAGGGAGCTATTTGCTACTTTGATCACCTCTCCGTAGAGAAAGATTTGGTATTTCAGAGTGCTATAACTATGGGGCTATTGCAATGCTGGTGACTTTTTCCTGAATAAACTCTTACAGTGTTGGAACAATAGATGGGACCAATTTGTCTTGACTGCAGATTTGAGTTCAACTTAGAAGCTCCATTTGAGAGACAAAGATGTAGCCCAATGACATCACCAACATTGTAGGCCATTTTAACATTCTCACCCCATTCTCATCTATGGCACCATCTATCCCAATTATACTCAGTCAACTAAACATTCAAAGTACAGTTCAGAATACGTGAGGTGTCTATAACTAGGTCAGCAGTCGACTGATGGGTTAGAAAGTCGTAAGCTTACTCAGGCTATGTCATTACAACACAATATCATTTAACATTAAATCTAGCATTAACTCAAAATCATTACTACTTTAAGCAACTTCTGCTCCTATGGAGGAACATCTTCGATGCTATGGAAAAAGAAACACAATGTCAACCAGAAGTAAAGCTGAAGTAGCTACCAATTCAAAGCAACTATTACACTAGTATGAAGTGCAGGTTAGCCAACTTCTAGATCAAGGCAGAGAAACGTCAGCTCTTGATAATAATTTATATTATATTGTTATTATAGTGCACCTTAATACTGATAAGAAGCTACCCGAATACATGTTTATTACAGAGTTCCTAAATGTAGGGTGAAATCTTAAACCTTTGTGCTAATGTCTATGCTTGCCTGGATATTAATGTGCATATACAACCCTTATAAGTACAGCGAGTTAACCAATTGCGCCACTGGAGCTTCAATGCATATACAACCCATACCAGGTTTGCTTTAAAGGAACTGGATTATCAACCAGGCATTTACCAGGTTAAAACCCATACAAGTGCCTCTGTTGACTAAACAGAGTGCTTGTCAGTTGCCTAGAAATGAGCAGTCATCTGCCAAATGTTGTACAAAAGTCAAACTTGAAAATTCACTAAAACCAACTCACATTAGCAATCACATTGAAATCACTAGGGGTTCCAAGGACGACGGTACAATTTGCAGGGTAAATGCCCCCTTTTCCCAACCTAATCCAAATTCCGTTGCATGCTTTCTTATGCTTATCCACTATTTTGCATGTTATTTGGGGGAGTATGTAAGTAATGCAAGTTGCTATTGAATTTGTAAGTTAAAATTTTGAACCTGAGTTGTCATGTATCAATGCTGTTTTCTCCCTCTAAGATACATTTGCAGAAACTGGATACATACCTAGCACCAGTATAATGCATAGTTGCTAGCCGCAGTGTTTTTCTCCTATAAGAAAAGGCAAAAGAGAAAATGATTGGTTAATTTGTCTTTGATATCAATTTACACTTAAATGAAAGATGAGAGGTTTGACCTAGATCTCGAACATAGGCCTTTGTAAGGTTTCATCCATCCTTCTTCCACTTTGATACTCCTGCCATTTCTATCCATACTTTCTATGTCAAACCGTAAAGACGGGCGGTGAAGCATAGGAAACAATTCTGATACCAAATAGCTATAGCAGCCAAATTGCTTCACTTCTATCATTTTTGCATTCATTTGTTGCAAGAGGTAAAGCCACATCTATAGGCTACCGACAATTACTTTGACGTGCTTCATTGAGGCAGAGAGTGTAGCCTATAGAACAGCAGGCATATTTAGGCTCTCTGGCAGTAAATCACAACCCCTATACAGTTTTGATAGATATTTATGGCTAGTGTAGACTATCGTAGACCTTTACTGATTTGCTACCATTACTGTCAAGAAAGAAGGTGGACAAAACTCAGTTTTTCATACCCAAGCCATGCACAACGTAAAATACACATTTCATTTTTTTACTTCCTTTAACTTGTTTCAAAATATCCCGCTTTGTCCTATGAAAACAGTTGTATTTAGTGATAAACTGTGTATTGGGCAATTTGCAATCATATGGATATGTTATTAGTTTATGCAAATATGTCTGATGAGATCACTATTGACCATTGTTCTGGAGACCAGGATTCTTCTAGACATCTATCTTAAAAGCACTACAAATGTATTGATATTAATGCTCATAGTTTTCATTGTGAAAGGTAATTCTAAAAAGATAGTAAAAAACAGGAATTTTTTTTTCAAAAAGCTGAGAAATACAAGACAAAGTTAGTTGAAATTAAGATCTCTTCCCCATGTGCTTACATTACCAATGACATCATCAATGATACAAAGATAACATAAAAATGACATCAGTAATGACATAATGGTTAAATCAAAAATTATGTTTTTTGTTATACAGAAGTCAGACTGTATTTTGTTATACAAAGGTAAGGTTGTGTGCTGTTATATTGCGGTCAGGCTGTGTATTGTTATACAGAGGTCAGGCTATGTGATGTTATACAGAGTTTAGACTGTGTTTTTACACAGAGGGAAGGGTTTGTGTTGTTATACAGAGCCAAGGCTGTGTGTGTTATACAGAGGTAAGATTTTTTGTTTAACAGAGGTCAGGATGTATGCTGTTAAACAGAACTAAGGGTGTGAGTTGTTCTACAGAGGTGAGGCTATGTTATACAGAGGTGAGGCTGTGCAACTTTATACAGAGATCAGGCTATATACAGAGTACACATTAAATACAGGGTTAAGGATGTGTGATATAAAGGCCAGGCTGTATTGTACTGTATTGTACAAAGGTCAGATTATTTGCTGTTATACAGAGACCAGACTGTGTTATTAAGGTGTTGGGCTGGGTGTTATGCAGAGGTTAGGACACTGTCAGGCTGTGTAGTGGTATATAGAGCTCACATTGTTACACTAATGCCAGGTTGTGTGTTGTAGTATGGAGGTCAGTATGTTTTATACAGAAGTCAGGTTGTATGTATTATACAAAGTTCAGGATGTTTGGTGTTATACAGAGCTGTGTAGTGGTATAGAGTGGTCACACTATTATACAGAGATCAGTCTATGCTTTGTAATACAGAAGTCATACTTTGTGTTGTTATACAGAGTTTAAGCTTTGTGTTGATGTAAAGAGGCCAGTTTGTGTGTGTTATATCTACAGCTGGCTGTGTGTTATATTTTTCTATAACTACTTTGAATTAAAAACATATCCAGTACAACAGCGGAGCGGTGATTGCAGCTCTCTGGTACCGCACACAGCCTCATAGGAGTAGTGATTGATTGACAGGTCTGAGCAGCCTCCAGCACGCATGTGCAACCAACAGGTTAATTGGGGGGGTGCTTGTGTTTTCAGATTTAAATGTGAAGATCTCTGGATCCGTATCATATCGAAGAATATGCATTTTTTTTCTGCAGTTTGGTTCTCAGAAACCACATAAAAGATATGCATGGAATTTGTAGGGTTTGAAAGGATTGCGATTCCGAAAGATTAGACACTTCGACTCCTGTCAAAAATGCAGAAATACAAAAAGCCGACCTTTAAATAATATTTGAAAACTTTTAAAAAGTAGTTGGTTTCACCATAGATAATAAATACAAAGAATAATGTTGATGTCAACAGTATCTTCACTGAACTGGGCAAAACGTTGTCTTTTGTCTGATTCATGTGATGTATAAAAAGAGCAGTTGTTGTTCATTCTCTTTCACTAAACTATTACTACTTCTACAGAATACGCATATCATCCTAAAAAAGAAAGGTAAGAAAGCATTATATAGTTGTTTTTTTTTGTTGTTGTTGTTTTTTTACTTATATAGTTGTTTTTTTAGTAATTGCTTTCTTCTCTATTGCATGATGTTTTTTTTCTTGAGAATTTTTTTTTTTCACTTGAACATTATTGTGATTATTGAGAATTTGGGAAGCTAGAATTATTATTATGATTTTATAGGTGAGAAAAAGCATTTGTACTGTGGATATTAAGGCAAATTATCTCTTTAAGTTGTGGTAATATTTTGAAATAATTCACCAGCTGCTAAAATATTTGAATGGTACATTTACACTTCCGTGGCATATTATTTCCCATTGTGCACTTTTCCTAACTTGTATTTCATTTTGAATATTTTAACATACTTTATAAGATCATAAGAAACCATTAAATTAGTTAGATATCCGTGCACTTTTTGTAGACTGTTCCCCTGGCAGCTACACAGAAAACACTGTTATAAATAACTCTAAATCTTCAAAAGGAGCTTTGAAAATACTATATTATTAATACATCATTTCCTTAATATTGCATTCATTCAGGAGCCATATGCCTACCCCATGCATGTTTAACCCCTTAAACCCAATGAAAACGATGCATTTTGAGCCCGTACATGTACAGGCTTTGTCATTAAGGTGTTAAATCTCTGTATTAGCCTCTACCGTTTATCTACAACTTCCTTACAGTACGTCTAAACCTCTGACCCTCTAGTTTTAGAACATGACCCCTTGTTCTCCTCATTTATCCTCCTTTGAAATAAACGTCCTTCGAGTATTTTGTAAGTAATAGACTTGAAAATATGTGAAATACCTATTTATTATTTTATATATTTCACCTTCTTTTACACCTCCTATTTCACACCCTGCACCTCTTTGGTATATGTGTTCTATCCCTAATTATGTATTCAACATTCAAGTACTGTTTTATATGACATATTATAAACTTTGGTGCATATTTTGTAATATTTTGTTGTTGTTTTTTTCCTTACAGATGTTAATATTTTATGAAGAAAAGAACTATCAGGGTCGCAGCTTTGAGTGCCGCAGTGATTGTCCTAATTTAACCATTTACCTAAATCACTGCGGCTCCATCCGTGTCTTGAATGGATGTTGGATGATATATGAGCGTCTAAATTACATGGGATACCAGTATTTCATAAAGAGGGGAGAATATCCAAACTTTCAAGAATGGATGGGTTTTAATGATACTATCAGATCTTGTCTAGCAGTTCCAAAAGTAAGCATAGATGTTTTGCTTCATGATGGTAACATGTACTTGAAGAGATTACAAAACCTACATATCTTTCAGTTCAGTGTACTTGGAAAAAACATTCTTATTTATACAAAGTGTGTACAATTACATTACGTCATGAAGCCATTTTGTTTATAGGCCACAAAGATAACAGGGTTTCTCCTCTCTTAAAAGAAGATGATTCTGGTTCTGGCAAAACAGTATCTGCTTCTTCTTAAACCCCCTGGAAACATGTTTTCCAGCTACCAGGATTCACTCTCAGCTACTTGGATTCTCTAAATAACATTGAGAATGGTGTACTCTGAGTCCTCTCATTGTGTATATTTATCATTTATAACTGCATACTAAAAGCTGGTAGAAACACCAGAACCATAAAACAACAAATAAACAGTTCTAATGTGATAGATGCCATTGCTTATTTTTTCATTGTTTACGTTTATTCTAATAATTATTATTTTCTATCATTACAGCATGGGGGATGTTATCGACTGAGATTGTATGAACGAAATAACTTTGGAGGCAAAATGTTGGAGGCCGCGGATGACTGCCCTTCAGTATTTGACAGTTTTAATCACCATGACATTCAGTCTTGCAATGTGTTTGATGGTTATTGGATTTTTTATGAAGAACCCAATTATAGAGGACGGCAGTATTACCTGAGGCCAGGAGAATATAGAAGATTCAGAGATTGGGGTGCCATGAATGCCAGAGTTGGGTCCTTCAAGAAAATCTTTTAGACAACATTAAATTGACAATGAATAATAAAGTTCTATGGTACCTATATATATATACGAACCTCTGTTGTTTTTTCTAAGCTGTATTAATCAGTTTTATTCTTAAAGCATGACAATAAGCTATTTAAGTGATGTTGATCTAAGTATTATCCCAATTACTCAAACTAGAGAGTTTTTTAACGACCATCTTGAAACATATCTTCTTTAGTGTATTAAATGCTGATATAGCCTATATATAACTATATCACAAACATGCCTCTTATTGCAGTCACAAGATCCCCAAATGCACAGATATTTAACACAATTACCCATGCCTTTATAGCCTCATATACTGTGTATATATGTCACAACTGTAATGACCCAGAGCGCCCAAAGATGGAATTGCAGGAGTCACCGTGCAAGAGCACACTTCCCTGTGTGTTGGGCCATCAGGATTGTGTGGCCGCATACCAGGACTGTGTAATAGCAGCGGGAGGTATGCAGTACAGATAACAGGATATAGAGATATCTGGAGCTAAGAACAGAAAAGGCAGGAGGGAGCTAGTGGAGTAGAAGCAGGTTGCAGAATGAGGAATACAGGTTACAGGGACAGCCTACACCCATAAATACAGGACTAGCCTAGGACTATATGATAACAATTGGAGATTTAGTCACATCTTATGCCTATAGTATGCTTAGCCCACCACTACGCCAAAGTACTCCAATATTCAGTGGGTCCTAACGCTAAACCCTGCCTACTGAATTACTAATAAGCTGAAACCAAACATTGAATCTAAACACAAAACCAAGGACATATCTTTAGACTGCTGACTGAGACAAACATAACAAATGGGTGGGGCACAAGGAAACAGAGCTGAAGCAAAGTGCAGAACTGGAATCCAGGAATTAGAAGTACAGGATAGAGTATATTGAAATCCAGGAATGGATTACAGCAAAGATTACTCTAGCGAGACTGAGAAATTCAGAGATATGCAGCTCCACTGCCTGGATGGGGCATGACTATATATATATATATATATATATATATATATATATAAAATCACATTTGTTAATATTTGTAAAGTATTTGCAAGTGTTGAAATTGAAGTAAATTGGGTGGTAACAATTGCCAATTAGTGGTAACCCTTATCTTCAATTTCTCAATATCCAATTGACTTTCCTCAAATTCGAGGAAACTTGACTAATGCCTTTATGCAATTTTAAACATCCCTTAGACATATTAACCTGGGTGGGTATTGCAGACTTTGCAGAATGAATCAGAGGGAGCAAATGATTGAGCAGTGAAGAAACGTTGGGGATAGCACAATAAGTAAGAGGAAAGTAGCTTTTGTTAATAAATGTTGAACTTTGACTTCAAATAAGATTAACTTCAGGTAATTTGACAATTAAACAACTTATATGGATACTGAATCAAGGTTTAGGTATAAGGTTAGTAAGTAAGCTCTGGAGTTGTGAAATGTGGGGGTTCCCGGCAAAAGCATTCTGCTCCTCATAATTGTGTTAACTCCCCATTATATGTCTTGTCTCAACAAACAACACACCATCTTCCCCTGATAATCATGATGATGTATTTGGGGGGGGCATATGCACTCTGACTCTCTGGCAGCAGAATCGTACATTACCAGTTTGGCATATGTGGACTACGTAGTTTTCCTAGGTTGCTTTCTATTCTTTCTCCTTAAATGTATCAATTCAAGGGTTAAGGAGTAAAGTTATTTTCTGGTGACAATATCTACTTCCATTCCCAATATTATTATCTGTGCTTGGTCCACAGGAAAATAGAACACTAGATCCACTAGCATTCATTCATTAACACATGATTCACTAATATTTTGATAGGATTAAAGCTGAATTACCTACATCTTTTGTAGTCATTTTCATCATTCAAGGAAATACTTAAAACCTGAACTGTAACTGTAACATCATTGTCCAGTAGGAATACGGTCTACAATTTAGCATCTGCTCTTATATTTCCTTAACAAGTTGATAGTAGAATTTGACAAGCTGCACTACTTGGTAACTCTTGAGCACCCTTTTGAAGTCTTGGTTAAGTTACTAATTGACATTATCTGGTGCATATCTACCACTTAATATATACACTGCCTGTGTGTCTGTCAGTGTATCCCTGCACTTTTACTGCAGTATTACTGCACATTTACTGCAGTTTTACTGCATTTGTACTTCACTGTACTGCAGTTTTACTGCAGTTATTTTTGTACGGAAGTACAAATGCAATAAAGCTGCAGTACATTGAAGTACAACTGTAGGTTTGCAATATAAAAAAAAAGTGCACTAAATGTGCAGTAATACTGCAGTAAAACTGCAGTACAGTGAAGTACAAATGCAGTAAAACTGCAGTAAATGTGCAGTATTGCAGTTTTTTCATGTCCAAAAAACTGCAGTATTACTTCAGAAAAACTGCAGTAATTTTTTCGTGAGGGATGAGTGTGTGAGCGTTACTGTATAGTGTTAGAGGAAGCAGGTGTGTGCCTGGTGTTAGAGTGTGTGTTAGCCATGAAGATGGTGTGGATTGTGGGACATAGGGAGCAGAGGAATGAGCAGTGAAGAAGCTGTGCGGAGTGGGGAGGGCAGAGTAATAATAAAACAACAAGAATGGTTTCGTTAGTCGCACAGGAAGCGCTGTCAGGTGCCCATGGAACATTAAAACTCAGAGTACGCAATACCAGGATAATTAATAAGACAATAAGAAGGGAATCTCTTTTAAGAACATTATTGCATGCATGTTCAAACTTCAACTTCATCACAGAATCTTTTGAACACATATTTTTATGTTTTGTCAACTGCATATAGAAATACTGAATATATAATTCTACTTAACTCTTAAATGGAACAATAATTAGTAACAATGGCAGAACCTAGCTGATACCAGAAAGAAATCAAGGCAAATTATCAACAGGCAGCTGCACAAAGCCCAGACAAAAAAAAGTCTGGGTCAACATGGAAAGGTTTCTCAGATAAAACCATCCAAGGGCAGGCAGGAAGAGTTTAAATGAGCTGTTCAGTTACTGATATCTAAGATGACAGGACCCACTTGAAGAAAAGGAATGGAGTACAGAAGGTACTCCAGGAAATCTAGACAGTTCCTGGTGTTTTATTTGTGCCTTTTTGCCTGTGCCCCCCTGTCCATGTCGGATAGATACCCTTGCAATACAAGATCATGGCAAAAGACAGGCCCTGTATTCAAAATGAACATCTGGAAATTCAAGGCACATTTTGCTTAACTTTAAATTCAAAAGTAGAATGTGGAACAGCTGTCTTGTGGAGGACAGGTATCTAGCAAGTATAAATTGTTTTATGTGCATTATCTTTGTGTGCAATCAACACTTTTTATTAAGCTGATAACAGCAGTGCCAGCCTTTTAAGTGCAACAGTTCAGTCTATTGTTACTTTATGTATAGTGAAATGATAATGGGCACATTTTATCAAGAGAGATTACGCTGCCAGATCTTTCTCTCTTGTTCCAGAAAGGCTGTCAGTGCCAGCAAAGGTCTACTGAGGTTGAATAACTGTCCCCATGTCTGTAGTACCTTTTAGAATCAATTTATATTATAGGAAACCATAATAATTGCTCACAACATCTGTGATATGAATAATGGTCCACTATTACTAAATATTGCAGCAATAATGTACAATAATGACTTCTAGATAGTTCTAGATAGTTGGTTGCTTCTTAGAAGTATGATTGGAAGGACAAACATATCAGGAAAGACTTAATGAACTTAATTCTGTAAAAATTGAAAGGAATATCGTTGGGAAATATGGTGGAAATAAATAGACTGATATAGTGGGGTTGATTCAATGACCTGACTAAACCCCACAGCGGTGTAAAAAACACAATAAGCAATTCAATGGTCTCACTACACCTCATAGAAAGCCTATACATTCTATGGTATGAATGCTACATTAAAACCATAGAAAACACTTCCCTGAAAGGACGTTTAACACATGTTGAAACATGTTTTGTACTATAAGATATCAACCACCACCACTACTACTCGTGCGTGATTTATACATTACTAAGTATGCTGAAACCTTACTTATAAGCCCAATTACACTTATTATATATATATATATATATATATATATATCTTATATTGTATGGCCACTATATACTTATCTTCTGATTATTGTATACTCTATTTATATTATTTTAACTGTTAATATAATTCATTAAGGGTTAAATTGAGTTTTCCTTTAAACCAACATTTACTGGTAACCTATATAGGTTTCATTAAATAATACTGTGTATGTAAAATGTAGTATCAGGCAAAAGTATTACACATATATTATTATTACTTTATTGTTTTATATAATCCCATCATATTCCATAGCGCTGTACAGTGGGTAGACAGGACAAAACTAGTAGTATATAACATCACAATTTGACTTACAAAAACAACAGGCGAGGAGGGCCCTGCTCAAACCAACCTACAATCTATATTCGACCCTTGAACTAAAGTAGCAACTCGTGAAACTAAAACTTTACATAATTAAATTATCAAAAATTATGTTTTACTTTTTAAAATTGTTACTTTAATCCAAGGATCAGATGTTTCTGTAATGTTAAGGGCCATGCCCTGTAGTAGCTTATCACCGATCTGATGCTACAAGAGTATTACGCATGTTCTTCACTGGGCTTGCGTATCATTTATTAGTTGTATGCTATTTCATTTTCATTTTCTTTGTGGTTATGCTTACAGTGCAATGAAAATATTTTAAATATCAATATGAGCGTTCAGTATGATTCCCTAAGTTACGTTATCATGATAATACGTGTAGTTAAAATTTTTATTTGTCCTGTATTGATGATTTATTCTGGTTACTTTATTTTATAACTGTAACTTAGGACCTTGTACACAATTACTACATTATATGCTAATAAAAGAGACACTGAGAATATTCCCCTTAGTAAACAGAAAACGGTCCCTTTGTTAGAATTCTGCAGATCAAGCAATGATTGTGATATATATATAAGGGCTTCAGTGCAGTGCAGTAACTACTGGTAATTTGCATCCGCAGTCCTGCAAAGATGGGAAAGGTAAACAGCAAAAATCTAACTTTTTATCATTATTATTGTCTATATATTTTTTTAAATGGAAGCATCTCCATAACTTCCAAAGATATTTAAATTATAAAATAACTTTCATAGTTAACGAATCATAATAATTACAGCTTCATCTGATCACTATGATTATTGCATTTTTTTCTTAAGTGTTTTAGTGCCTAATACCATTGTAATGATTTGAAGCTAGTCAGATAAAAAGATAGTCTTGCATTACTAATTTTTATTATCTTTGCATCTTAGATCATCTTTTATGAGGACAGGAACTTCCAAGGTCGCTGCTATGAGTGCAGTGGTGATTGTGCCGACCTTCACTCGTACTTCAGTCGATGCAATTCTATCCGTGTTGACAGTGGTTGTTGGATGCTGTATGAACGCCCTAACTATTTAGGACACCAGTACTTCCTGAAGAAGGGAGAATATCCTGATTACCAGCAGTGGATGGGATTCAGTGACTCCATCAGATCTTGCCGTGTTATTCCACAGGTGAGTTAGGATGTGTTCTACATGTCAAAAATGATATTAATCATATATATATATATATATATATATATATATATATACACACTTACGAGCAATTAATTATCTTTCTAAACTCTCTAACACAACATGTGACAAACTGAAAACATGCTTTCTCTAAGCAGAAAACACATTTGCAAACAAAAAAAGAATAGCTTTCGTATACCAACATTTGAACTTTAAATTCTAAATCAGCATAATATATAATAGCTTAAATCAAATGTATTAAATCAGTAACAATTATTCTTTATGTAAAGGGTCGAGTTTGTTTTAGTTATACAATATGTGTATAAAATGTTGAGTTGGTGGAGTTCGCCATAAGCTGCAAAAGCTGAGCCCATTCCATCTGAAGGAAAGCACATCCAAAATAATATAGAACTGGAAATAGTGAGCTAAAGAAAATAATTTGAAGGCCCCTAATCATTTTGCATTTACAAACACACATATGCTTCATGCTATAAATAACCACATCGTCTCTTGTTATTTAGTTTCTTTTTTCCCAATTATTTCTTCATTAGAATGCTTGCATTGTGTTTAAATATACACTACTGTTCAAAAGTTTGGGGTCAATTAGATCTTTTCATAGAAAACATGGAAATTTCTAGCTAGGTTAAGATAATTGCAAAATGTTTTTCTAATAATCAGTTAGCATTTTAACAAAGGAGTGATGGTTGCTGATAAAGGGCCTCTGTATACCTTTAAAATTAGCTGTTTCCAGCTACATTAGTCATTTACAACAATAATGTTTACGCTGTATTTCTGATTCATTTGATGTTATTTTAATGGACAAACATTGTTCTCCGTCAAAAACATTTATGAGACATTTGAACTATAGTGTATATGGCAAGTATTCATTACATAATTTGTTTTATAAACTTTGAAAGAAAAAGTAGGTCTTATTTTAGGAAAGCAATTTATTTAATTTATTTTTGTGTAACAGTTATTTTATTTTACAACTATAATACATTTATTGCAAATTCACATTTTTGTAAGAAAACCATCTTATAGAGAAGAAAGTAAGTAGAAAGAAGTACCTGATAAAAAAGTTCTACCTATACATGTATATCTGTACGAATCTATCCATCTAAAATATACATACATCATATCTCTATATTTATTATATTTCCATTACAGCAAAGAGGACCCCATAAAATAAGGATCTATGAGAAAGAGGATTTTAGGGGACAGATGCTGGAGGTTCTTGAAGACTGTCCTTCTGTCTTTGATCTCTTCAAATACCATGACATCAACTCCTGCAATGTGCTTGAAGGCCACTGGATCTTCTATGAACAACCCAACTACAGGGGAAGGCAATACTTTCTGAAGCCTGGTGAATACAGGCGCTTCACCGACTGGGGCTCCCTCAATGCCAGGGTGAGCTCTTTCAGAAGAGTCCTTGATGTCTGCTAATTCAACAGCCGCATGCAGATTATTTTCTCTTCTTCATGAAATAATAAACAAGTAAAGCAAATACGTGTATTGTTGTTGAATGTCTTTTCTTCCAAAACAAGAGCAATTTATTTCCTTTAGAAAAGCCAAAAGGGGAAAAAAACTCAAAAGGGAAAAGTAGTCATTTCCCATGTACATAACATTAATATTTTTGCTTGGAATATATTTGAATCAAACGTATAGTAAAATATGACTTAATCACACAATAAACTCAAATAATGTAAAAACACATGACTGCTAAGGCAAATAGTCATGCAAATACTAAACCATTACTCAACCACCTTATACTCAAAAACACACATGGACACAAAATTGTGGCGTAAAGGCATTAGCTAAAACTTTATTAACCAATGAACTCAACTAGGCATTCCAAACATACTACTGCCAGTTTCCATAATTGCTTTTGGTAGGCGGTTTCTCCAATAAACCGATAGGAGTTCTCATTGTGATAGCTGTCAGCCTCAACTAGAGTGTGGCCCCCCAACATCTTCCTCACAGACTTCTTGTTGGCCAGAATCATCCTACTATGACTAAAAAATTAGAAGAACACAAATAAACACAGGGGAACAGTGTTAGGGGGGTGCATTACATGAAGCTGGCAAGGAGCGGCAGCAATCAACAGTTCCACTGCCATCCCTCTTCCAATAACAGTTCCACTGCCATGCCTCTTCCAATGCCCTATGTTTCAACAATGCTGCTAAGCAGCCTAATTTAATTCAATTACTCCGAGTGGCCTGACATAGAAAGTAGCCTTCACTTCCTTACATATAGTCTTTCTCAATGCCAAATCCTATAAGTTACATTTTCTAATACACGGTTGTCTAATAGGACTAAAAGATAAAATAATACTTCAACAGCTATTCAGCATAGCAAACACATACATTGTGCACCTGCGCATACACCCATATATTAATAATGGACTGTCTTAAAAGACTTTACTTCATTTCTCAGGATTTGCCAAATGGTATGACATGATATTATATGGTAGGACATTATAGGGAAACAGTATTAAGAAGGAATGGAGAATGGCCCAGAACAAGTTTTCTAAAATTAAGAACTCTACTTCATCTGTGCTAGTAAAAAGAAGCACCAGTGCTCATATCAGGGGTTGTTCAAAATCAGTATTATAATAGGAGTGCTTGAATGCAAAGCTGTTTTTAGACATGCTTTATGCATCATTCCAATGGGGCTTGTCCTGTTTTGCATATGGACATGCACTCTATGATACATTTCTATGTTTATATGGTTAAAGAGAATGATATAAAACGTAACCTTGATTCGAAATAAATTAAAAGTAACTAAGGTACACAGTCCACACAATAAGCGTATACTGGGTTGAATGCTAAATATAGTATCTACCTACAGACACCTACCTACAGTAGTTACTAACATTATGTTCTGAAATACAATACAGATGTTGCAGCTGAAAAATAAATGAAAATAGATCCACCCATAATTTTTTTAAATATGTAACGGATCTAGGTACCCCAAATGGGTATATCCGCTTCCTCTGTTACTCTGACTGCTGAAGCCCTTGCTTATTATTGGCCGACGTCAGAATATCTTCAGAATACCTTCCCCTCAAGAAACATCAGCCGAGACTAGATGCTTAAGGGTAAAATCAGGAACTCAGTCTAATGGGAAACACAACGGGGAAACTGTACAAGCGGGTAATTGACATATAATAGTCACAGCTATCGCTATTGAAGCCTGTGGGGAAGATGGTAAACATGGTCAGTTTCCTGACTTCTGGCTGAAACCAGTTAAAAAACGGCTGAATATGGGTTCTTGGTGCAAATACTAGCCACAGAGGTTTCTGTCCTGTAGGTCCTTATCCAATGAAGAGTAAAACACCACACATAAAATCCCTTCCCAAAATACAGGTACCTGAAATCTGTGTCCGAGCTCCACAATCTTTAGAGTCTATAGTAATTGGGGAAAAGTGGCACACTATACCAGGGGGAAGAAGTAGTTCCAATAGACTCCTTGTACCCACCTCCCCAAAAACGGAACCCCTTCCAAGGCCAGGGCCCATAAGCTGTAGGGAGCAGGTTTTTCGAAGTTTCCCATCTCAACTAAGCTAATCAAAGCCAGTATGTCCAAATGTATGATGATGGAGAAAAGGAAAAATCTTTCTAATGAAAATTAAAGAAAATCTAACCTTTAATAAAAACAAACAAAAGCACACTAGGACCCTATAGATGCTGGCAGATTTTTTGATTTCCATCTCAATTGGCTATTCTCATCGCACACGCTGTGGTGTGATTAAGTGATATGATGTCTTCCTGCTTATTTGGACTTTGACAGAGGACAGTCCTTCATTTGCTTTTAGTCTGTGTATAGAATTGTTGTTCCCTATTGTCTCACTATGACAATTTAAAAACCCTTAAATATATTAAAATATATCTAAAAAATTAAAATAAACATTTAAAAAAAAATAATAATAAACTGGGGTCTCCATTAGTGTTTATTAACCAAGTATGAGTTCTTCCTTCACGTGTGGCGGAGTGAGGGTTCATTAAATAATCCTTGGGGGGGCCATACCCATGGTTACCTCTGTCCTCTATGCGCTGCTAAAGTGGATGGGGACATTCAATTATCTACAATTTCCTATGGGAGACACGGACCCCTAGTCGTGTCTCACCATCACACACTCCATCCCAGAGATTTGTGAATTTGTAAGTTATTTTAGCGAGTGCTAGAATGGAAGGACGTGCAAATGAGGTTGAGGCTATCAGTCAAGTTAACCCTTAACTCAGCTGAGAACTCGGCTTGTTAGTGAGTAGACCCATCTGTGTCTAATATATCCTCTCTTTTTATTTCTAATAGGAAGCTGTCCTGAATAGTTAAACAAATTCACTCAAACCAACTCACATTTGCAGTCAGAAAAACCACTTTAACCTCAATTGCCAGAAAGTCAAGTAAGAAACTCACTGATTCATTAACCTTGCAAATGTGAGTTGGAACTAAGTTCCTGGGGTCATGCCACTTTACGTGACACAGTGCGACTACATCTACAGATCTGGCATTAAAGCTACAGAGGTGAGTGTGTCTTTGGCTTCCAACATAATTTTATAGTTAAAACGGACAAAAAGCCATCAGCAATCTCGAGAGCCTTAACAAGCTCCATTTACAGGAGCTTCAGGGTGCAGTGCATCCACCGAATCTGCCTCAGCATGTCCATAATGTGTATAGTTATAGCTGTTAAAGTTCTCATGGCGCTTGTTTGGTCTCAAGCACTGAATCATTTATGACAGCAAAAGCTCTGCCCTGTAGAATGTTCAGTTTCATAATGCAGAAGGTTCTGTATAATGTATATTGTTACTTAACTGAGTACATGAACACCTGGAAAAAAGCAGAAAACAGGGAACAAAAGCTACACTGGTAAGGTATAGAATAAACAGAACTATACATCATCCTTGGTGTGCAAAAAACCAATGAGCCCTTTGTGTAATTTATGCTGCTTTAGCAGTCTGTAAGGTATATATAGACATTGCCATTTACCAATACACACTGAGATATACTTTTACACCTCTTGTTACAATGGGAGAGGTAAGGATATATTGATTTTTTACTCTTGATGAACATAATCAGTTTAGGTTTATCTTAAAATCTAGATGAGGATGGTAGATAAATGGTAATATATTTCCCATCAGAAATCGTACAGGCTAATGCTGTGAGTGAATTTAAACATGCATTAATCTAAGACAAGAAGAAGCATTGATTAAGGTCTGAGTCTCTTCATCAAGAAAAATGGGCAGACTAGATGGGCCAAATGGTTCTTAGGGTCCCGTCAAATTCTGTGTTTCTATATTTCAATTATATGTTCATTGTTGATGGAAAGTTCAGTTTCTCATTAAGCTTTAGCTCCAATGATCTTATAAGAATTCTTATTTATCTTCCTATATCTCCTGTTACAGATTATCTTCTACGAAGACAGGAACTTCCAGGGACGTTCCTATGAATGCAGCAGTGACCATAGTGATTTGCAATCTTTTTTTAGTAGATGTAATTCTGCTCGGGTATTAAACAGCTGCTGGGTTATTTATGAACGTCCAGGATACATGGGGTTTCAGTACTATCTTAAACGAGGTGACTATCCAGACTACCAAAACTGGATGGGCTACAATGACTCCATTAAATCCTGTCGCATGATTCCACAGGTACAGATTCTTTTAACCTAAAACTTTCTGTTTAAAACTTTCTGGCATTTTAAAAAGTACAGTTCTTAATAAAGTGTGAGACTAGGTCATCCAAGCACAGACAATGCTTAAATACCTCGCCTTACTATAAGGATACTCTCATATTTTAGCTCACATGTGCAATTACAGAAAAGGAACCTACATTAGTATATCAGACTAATATATTTTATATACTTACAATATTGTAATATTTTATATTATAGCATCACGGTTTGCACAGACTACAGCTTCATGAAAGAGAAGACTTTAAAGGTCAAATGATGGAGTTTACCAAAGATTGTCCTCATGTTTTTGAGAAATTCCGTTACCATGATATCGGTTCCTGCAGAGTTCTTGATGGATACTGGATATTTTATGAACAGCCCAATTACAGAGGTCGTCAGTACTACATGAGACCAGGAGAATACAGAAGGTCCAGTGACTGGGGTGGGATAAACAGCAGAGTGAGCTCTTTCAGGAGAGTTGTGGATTATAATTTATAAATAAATGATTAAATGAAACGTGATTGATATTGCATAACATAACGGGTGTATATTCTTTATGAAAACCTAAAACTAAATAATTTTCATGTTTTGTTTTAACATGACAAGTCTGACTATAATATGTGTAACAAGGAAATCTTACAAATGCTAATTTGCAGCTATGAAACCATACTTTTAAAGAAGCCTTTGAGGGGATAAGGTTGCGATGAGGAATAATAGCCGAACACACCTGGTTATGAGATTAAAGTTAAACTAAGATGCATTTGGAGGTAACAATTAGATGTTGTAAGCCAACAGGAAAAATACATCAGCAAACTAGTTCAGATCCTGAAATAACGTGACACTAGACACATGTTCATGCAATTTAGTTTGATTTATTATATCAAAAGATATCAAAAGAATTCACTGGCGCTAAAGAGCCATAGAAAAAAACAACTACAGATGATTAAACAGACTGCAGCGATTACATCATCAGTCAAAAAAAGAACAAGTAAATAGGATTTAGAAGTAGTCAGAGAACTGACTACTTTGCTCAGATTATCCACCAGCACTATACTACGAAATTCCTCATTACGCTTCTAAATATCCATCATGCTTGTATACTTATATATTATCTAAAGAACTCTTAATATACAATTGAGATATTTTTTCCATGGCTATAGCGTTAGATTAATACTGATGTCATTATTAACAACATTGCTTTTTTGTGGTTTCCACGTCATTCTTTAATTATTTTTCACTTACGCACATATGATGTTTTTTTTTGTTACATTAGAGGTACTACACTTTACAATTTATACTATTTGACTCTACTTGAGTTTTTAGATTCATTTTTTATTTTTTTTAAACTAAGGAATTCATAGATTATATTTCGAGGCATTACAGCAACACCGTTTAAGCGAAGAAAGTGATCTAAGCTTGTTTACTGAAATGAGATGCCAGGCGCGTCATTGGTCGTTAAGTGACCGTTTTTCCCGTGACGTGCCTGACCCATCAATGGACGTTAAGGGGTTAAGCATTTACACTCCTACATCGAGACCAAGTTGGTTTTGTTCGTAGTAGGCAAGCAAACAACAACACCTGAAAATGTATCAACACAATATGGAAAGCATCTAAAAAGAAAATCCCCAGCTTATATATGACTTTCTATGCTAAAAAAGCATTTGACAGATTACATTGGAAGTACCTATTGGAACTCCTAGCTAAATACAAATTTCCTCCTACACTGATTAGAGCTATGCTAGCATTATATTCCTCTCCTATAGCCTGCGTCTATGCTATGGGATTCTTGTCTATACCTTTCACCATAACTAACGGGACTAGACGGGTCTAGACAGGGCTGCCCCCTCTCACCCCTTTTATATACTCTTTATATACTGAATCTTTAGCTGCCAAAATATGTTCAGATCCTATGATTAAAGGTTTTGATGTAAAGGTTACCCTTCCATGCATCCACTACGTTATATGAGTTAATCATGACAACAACGACCTGTACATTCTATGTATTGGCAAAAGTTTAAAAATGGCTAAAATTCCTTACCACTCTCTGTCAGCAACTGACCCGCAGCCACTCACTGGAATACCCGCGGGTCGGTCCTCTGCCACGTCCTCACTGAAGCCGGCACGCGCCATTTTTCTCTGCTGCCGGAAGGCTGTCGGCTACGTGCTCTCCCGGTGACGTCATCCGGCCCGGGAACATTTAAAACCCAGCAGCTCACTTGGTATATTTCCTCTGTGTGTTCCTGTTGTTTGAGTTCAGCTTATTGTTACCGACCCTAGCTTGTTTAACAGACTTTGATATATTTCTGGAAACCTTGACCCTGGCTTGTTCAGTTTAGGGCACGTTCATATATACAGTGCTCTTGGAACCTTCTTCTGTGCGTCTCTTCCTATATTTAACCTTTACACTCTCACAAAATCTACCCCTGTATCTACATTGGAACTACTAGTCCCCGACTTACAACTGAAAAACTGGGGTTCACTTGCAACACTGTGTCTGGGAGGCCTGTATGAGAAGGGTAACATTTTGCAATCTTCTCAGGCGTTACAGGAAGCCCATAATATTCCAATCCAAGAGATTTTTATAAATACCTTCAAGTTAGACATTTATTGCAATCTCAATCCAATCCTCCTTTGATCGAAGTGACGCTCTCTAACCCTATCATTACCCTACATGGACCATACCCAGATCACTCAGGATCAATTTCCACATGCTATTTACAATTGCTTACCCGATTTAGCAACACTGAATTACCACATATGGTGGCTTGGGAGAGGGAACTGAATCAATCATTGGCAAGATGCTGAAGAAGCCATGAAAGGGGTTATGCATTGTACCAATCACTTAGAATTACAAAGGAAAATATCCTGTAGATGGTATTTAACCCCAAAACGTTTAGCACATTTGTTGCCTAATAGTTCATCCATATGTTGAAAGGGATGTGTTTGCCATCTTTTTATGTTCATAACATGTACATTTCTGTAAGATGTCATTTCAGCATATATTATCTCGTGAATATTTGGTGTTGGCTGATTGTGATGAAGATACTATATATGACAAAAATAAAGAAGAAAATTCCTTTATTTGCCCTGATGCAAAAAAATAAAAATAGTGTAGTATGTAATGGAGCTTTTTGCTCTTTTATAGAACGCCTATTCATGTGAGACCTAGCATATGGAAAAAATCTAAGTAAAATTGCACAATTGTTTTTATTTATTTTTTTTGCTGTTTTTTACTTTTAATTTATGCAAAAAAAAAAGAGAAAGACCATTTGTCCTTGAAAAAAAATAATATATAACTTACGTGGGTACACTAACCATAGAAAAGGAATCATGGGTGAACAAAGATTTTATAACGAGTTGTTTTTTCTTTAAAAATGATTCCGTGAAATCATATATACTTGAAATTATACATTTTGAGTCACCATGCAGTCATGCACCTTGTGTGTCATAAATCAGATTACTCAAGATAAATATGATTTGAAATAAGCAGTATAAAAAAGGATTTTATAAAAAGTCATACAGTGTTACAAATGCATTTTCTTTTGCTGTGATGTATGCTCCCTCTCATGTAAAATTGGCTTGGCTGACAGGTTCAATACATTGAATTCAGGAAATAAACCTTGTCAGCAGAAGACTAAACCCTACATTCAAATAGCAGACCACACAGTTTCTTCAATGAACCATACACAATGTATTATCATGTAAATTATGTAGGTTAAGCTTTAGTTTGAAAATCACTATATAAGGAAGATGGGTTTCCCATTAGTTGCACTTTAGTTTCAAATCTCTTCAATAGACGACCATGGGAAAGGTAAGTTGAAGGCAGTATACACCTAATAGTTTTACATAGTAGCATCAACTTGCTTTTGTAATTAACCCCTTAATGACAAAGCCCATACATATACGGGCTCAAAATGCATTGTTTTCAATGAGTTTAGGGACCGCCCATTGTCCTTAAGGTGTTAAGTAGTCTTATATTTATCTGTATACCATAATAATTGCCTGTGCTATTTTCCCCCCTAAACAATGGGTATTATGCCTCCAACTCACATTTTATAGTGATAAGACCACATTTCAAAGTTTGTACATTAATTTTTTTTATGCTAAACACTTTTTTTGTTCCAAATGGGTGAGGAGTTCATAAACTCATGGCACCTGCAAAGGGTGCAAAACTGTTTTGTACTTGATAACTTTTTTAAAGCATTTTCTTGGATCAAGTGCATAAAAACTTAAAATCCCAAAAGGAAAATGGCTACACTTGCTCAATATTTTATATTTATACTGTATTACTGTATATCCGAAGGGAAGCTGCATTGTGATAACTCCCCATTTTATTTTAATATATTTTGTGTGTTAGTTATTTACATAAACTTTATTCTGTTTTAGATCATCTTCTACGAGGACAGGAACTTCCAAGGTCGCTCCTATGAATGCAGCTCTGACTGTTCCGAACTGAATTCATACTTCAGTCGCTGCAACTCCATCCGAGTAGAAAATGGAAATTGGATGCTTTATGAACATCCCAATTACAGGGGCAACCAGTACTTCCTAAAGAGGGGAGAATACCCTGATTTTTCCCACTGGACAAGTCATAATGACTCTATCAGATCTTGCCGTATAATTCCACAAGTTAGTTTTTCAACCAATGTTTTACCCAAAACAGGCTTTACATATTTTACCTTTAATACATATTCTTTTTAAAAATGTCCTCTTATCTGTCTTTCCTCATTTGTTTTATCTCTACTCTTATACTATGAATACTCTCCTTGCTACACATCCATTCTTTTCCTGTTTTTTTTCGATACTGAGTTATTAAAAGTTATTTTCTATAACACTGACTATCTGAAAAGAAAGTCCTTCTTCTGTAATTTAATAGGCTGCACGTGTTGATGCTGCTGTTCTTTGTCAACCACCTTCTCTACTTGTCACTCACACTCACTGCTCATCTGTTTTATATTTTTCTTTATACTACTTGTTTATTGATGTTGTCTCCCATTCTTATGCCTGTATGCTTTGCTCCAATATTGCTCCTCCATTTATCCATATAATCTAGACAGAAGGCAGGCAACCACAGTAGTAATGCTGTTTGAGGTACAAGAACAAAAATTTAAAACAAAATAGCAAAAACAGATTGACTGAATTAAATTATTTTTTTACTTTACATACTACATGCCTGTTAATTTGCATTCCTTGTTTTTCAGCACCGTGGAACATTTAGAATCAGAATCTATGAGAAGGAAGACTTCAATGGAGCCATGTTGGAGTTCACTGAAGATTGCCCCCATGTTCATGAAGAATTTAGATACCATGATGTTTGCTCTTGTAATGTCCTGGAAGGCCACTGGATCTTCTATGAAGAGCCAAACTACAGAGGACGTCAGTATTACCTGAGACCTGGAGAGTACAGGAGATTCAACGACTGGGGGGCTCCTAATTCCAGAGTAGGCTCCTTTAGACGTGTCCAGGAATTCTACTAAATTCAGTGCTACACTATAGCTATTTGACAATCAATAAATGATCAAAACATTTAAATCAATAAATAATTTAAAGCTTCATATTTGTTTTGATGTGCATTGTTTACCTACACATTACTAATGGGGCGATATATTTTAAGTATATAATTATAAGTATAAAACGCATAGATAACAGACACCCCATGTGAAGGTGCGAGAATTGTTATTGCAAGGGCTGGAATAATCAAAGGGCACATGGGGCAACTGCTCCAGTGTCCCAGAGTGGTAGGGGACCCTGAGGACCCCATCCTGTGGTAGACTTACTTGTTTAGTAGGAGCTGCTCCACTGCTGCTATACCCTAAGAGCTCTGGATTAATGTGAGGCACTGTCAGACACTAGCTTTTAAGTCTCCTTAAATATGTTTCTTTGTTAGAACAAAGTAGTACATATACTGAACTAATTCAAGACAGATGGTGGTCATAGGTACTATAGGCTCTGTATTTTTGACAAGATGAAGGAGAAAGAAAGAAAGAAATAGAGAGATGTCGCCCTTCTAAGCATTAATTTATATACCATTTTAGGAATCCTATTGGATCAGTCGTATAATACCATGGCATTCTACAGAAGACCCTCTAAGAGCCACGTCACCTGATTGAGAACACAGGTTCCTAGCACTCAGGTTACATTCAGGCCTAAAGTGTATTGACTGGAATACTGGAACAAGCAGTTCAGCAAAAGTGAGCAAAATGGCGAATCTGTTAAATGACTGCTTGATGCCACAATCAGTGCCTACACCAACTAGAATTGAAACCTGTTTCTGGTTATAACTAAAAACACATACCTTTCGGGAACAACTACAGATTTAGGGAAATCATTAAATAAAAAGGACTTAATGATAATTAGAAACAATAAACCTAGGAACAGTGTTCAATATCAGGTAGCTGCTGCAAAGGCATTTATTGGCATTAATAAAAGGAGGTATAGATTCATGAAAGGTGAATATAATCTTGTGTAGTCAATGTTAGAAACCCACTTTAAATAAACTCCTAAAAAAAGGACATTATGGAGCTTGAAAAATTGTACAGACGGGCTTCAACGTCAAGGCTTGTGACGTCAATAAAGCCCTGGTGGGAAGCAGCTGGAAGCGGCCATCTTGCTAGGGGCATCATAGATGCAGTGATGGATACATGCTCATGAAGGGCTTGTGGAGCTTTTTCAGCATCAGCTTTGCTTGAGGAACATCAGAATACATCAAAGCAACGTTAAAGTTGGTCTCCTGTCCTGTTTCCTGAAGAAAATTTGGCTCCTGATGATTTGGCTGCTGCAGAACCCTTTGGATCTTCGGGAATGGCTCCCCTGCAGTCTGGCAATAATATTGAACATAACCAGGACTCTGGTGATATTGCAGCACACTCTTCTACAGTTAGTTCTTTACCTGTGGAGTTGTCTAGTTCAGGTTTGGTTGCTGCTAATAGCGCTGTGTCACCCCCCTTGCCCCAGGTGGCTGCTTCTCCTATACTTTATTTGTTTTCTAGTTTTAGGGTGCTATTGCAGCAATGTGAAGAAATTGTTAAGGATATTAATGTATGTCCACAGGCGGTTTGGGGCAGTTATGCTACATCGTCTACTAGTGTGGTACCGGATCCAGCATCGGGTGTTTTAGTTGGTGCTGGGGTTGCAGCACCTGATCCTCCAACTACTGTGCCTAGTGCGGTGATGCTGACATCGCAGCTTTCTGAAAGATCTGTAGAAAAGAGTTATGCAGAATTCTTCTCCTTTTTCCACTTGGAGAAAATTCATCTTGACAGAGGCTCCAAGGCTGAGGAGAGCAAGAAACAGAATGACGAAAACAGACACAACTGCCTGATTCCTTGTATATTGTCTAACTGGCTCAAGGCGTTTGCCATTTTGGCAAGTGTTATTGGGGAAAAAACTCCCAAACACTGCTCCGGCCTGTTTTGCTATATGGACAGTAACGGTTAAGCTTATCGTGTCTATAGTGGTATAGCTTGGCTACGATACGATGAGCAGTTTCGGCAATGCATGTCTGTAAGGAAGAACATCCGCTGGGACTACAAGGATATTGCCTTGTGGCTCAGGGTTACTGCTCTAGCTAGAAATCCTAACCACACCTTTCTAGGGGCTGCCGGGGGCATATCAGTGGCCGCATATGCAGGAAACAAAAAAGCAGAAACATTGGTTCAGTGGTAGAATTCTCGCCTGCTACGTGGGAGGACCGGGATCAGTTCCTGGCCAATGCAAACCTCTTAAATCTGTTACAGCCACCGGAACTAAATAACAAAGCGGAAAACACCGGTGAACGCAATACTTTTGTGGCTTCTTCGATATGAAGATCCTGTGGCTACAAAAATACTATGGGAGAGTTTTACACAAGGTTTTACAATTCCGTAAAAGTTAACAATTTAAAATCTACTTTCGCCTTTCCTATGGTGGTGACCGAGGGAGAACAGCAGGCCCTTTTCAGCCTCTTCCGATTCCCCAGTTGTGGATGTCTCTGTTGGGCATTGTTAGGGATATTAATGAGGCAAAACCAATATTTCGTCACACACACAAAATAACGACGCTATCAAATATTGTAGTACCACATCCACAATATGAATTTAAGGAGATACCCTATATTTTATCTCCGATCCTAAATTCTTTCAGATCGCCGAAAATTATAATTCAAATTAAATAGATATCACCAAAATAATCAATCAAAAAATATTTATTGTAAATACAATTTATAAAATCTGTATATGGGTCACACAGTGCATAATATAAAACACAAAGTTCTTAAAACATGTCAAAAATGAATCAATTCAAATACAATATAGTATCGATAGTTATCAATATGAATTAGTACTATATGAGTCTAACACACAATTAATTTCCAGTCCACTCAGCAACCAAAAATTTATAATAATCCGGGCAGTAATAAAGATATCACTATTTCTCTTATATTAGTTTAACTAATATGACAAATTAAAAAGTAATTTAATAATGTCTACGAGTATTAGTGAAATTTCTAATAGATGCAAATGATGTCAAACTTCATCTACAGGTAAAAATACCTTTTCATTATTGTTATTATTACGGGTTATAAGCTGCAGTCTCACAAGCCGTCATATACAATAATGCAATATATTATTTCCCAGAAACAGGGAATTCTATATGAAGAAGACAAAATTCATTTCTATTCAGAATAATAAAACAATTATAATTACCACCACTTGTTGCTGTTGTCCCACCGGTCCTTGTAGAAATTAATCCAGGTTCATTGGCAAGAAATTAAGTGGAAAAGAATATAACTTTCTACCAGTTATATAGGTTAGAACTCAAAGTAACTCCAAGAGTGAAATATGGTGCCAGAATCTTAAGATTCCAATTCTCTGGGGTAAATTTGGTGAATAAGTCCGTCCTTTTCCTTTTTCTTTTTTTTTTTAATTATCCAAGACATAAGCTTAAAAACAGAGTTTATTATCACATACTCCTTTGTTCTCAATTATAGAGGGAACAAGGACAAAAAGAAATAATCACTACATGATTAAGTAAAATAAAATGGCTCTGACTCCATTTTGTGTTCATGTAAAGTACAGAATATATGAAATACATGTTTTCTATGATAAAATATCTGACAGCATTGTCTCCAAAGAGGCAGGGAAATATAGATTGATAAATCATTTATCCTTCCCAAAGGGTTCTTCTGTGAATGATGGGATTTATAAGGAATTTTGAAAGGTTTCATATACAGCCTTTTGGCTTCTTCCGGTTCACCCGGACAGTTTTCGCTTATTGGGTTTTATTGGACGGCAACTATTACGTTGATTGCTGTCTCCCGATGGGTTGCTCTTGAGCATCTTATGCTCATATATTCATGCTCCACAGTCTTGGGTTTACTACATACTACTGCAGGCGACGCAGTGTGTTATGGGGTTCCTTTGTCACCCGACAAAACTGAAGGACCTTCAGAAGTTATAAAGTTTTTAGGCATTGAAATTGATTCTAGGGATAAGTGTTGTCGCCTTCCTCTGGATAAGGTCACTGACTTGAGAGGTGTAGTGCAGGCTACTTTGTTGAAAAAGAAAGTAACATTAGCTCCAATTCCTCCCTGGAAAATTGAACTTGTAATTGTAGGATGATTCCCATAGACAGGATATTTTGTAGGCGTTTGTAGCTGGCCATGGTCAGGGCGCTCACCCCTCACCATGTTATTAGGATCACTACCAAGAATAAAGATGATCTGCATGTGTGGGATGTTTTTCTGCAAGACGCTCTGGTTAGAGGAGGATGTGTGGAACTCAGATTTGTGTCTTTGGATGAACGCTGCAGGTTCTTCGGGTTATGGGGCATATTTCAAAGGGCACTGGAGCATTGGGTATTTGACCCAGGGCTTGCATGATAGCATTAATGTGTCCTCCTCTCCAGTAAGGTTGTTGCGCCGAATGGTTTATCTTTGTTTGCACTATGTTAGAGCTCCGCATCTTCCAGGAGTTGAGAATTAAATTGCCGATTCTCTATGTCGGTTTCAGCTGGAACGTTTTCAAATGTTGGCCCCCAAGGTGGATGCAGTAGGAATGGAATGGCCGATGGTTGGCCTTATTACAGCGTTCCATGCTGAAAGCCCAGTGGCGGCTTACTACAAAGTGCAGGAGGAATGGGAGGCGAAGTTGGCTGAAGCTGGCAATCAGGGAAACAGAATAGCTGTCTTATTGTGGTTTTTGGGTGACTCTTATACCAGCGGAGTGTCTACCTCTGCTCTTTCAAGTTTTTTTTTAGTTTACACTCTCTGGGAATAGTGATCGTACAAAATGTTTTCTGGTTCGGCAAGCATTAAAGGGTTACAGTGTGATACTGTTTGCAAGTCTGAAGTCAATATTAAATTGTTTCAGCTCAGTTTTGTATTTGCCTTTTTTGGAGCGTTACGGATTTCTGAGTTGGTTTGTCCGAGTAGTTCTTGCTCGACAGGCTTGCATTGCAGTGACATGTCCATAAATCAGGATGTCTTGCTCTTAATAGTGCGTTATTCCAAGACGCTCAAAGTTGGAAAAGACTTTACCGTCCGCCTGGCGCATTTTGCGGGCAGCGACCTTTGCCCGCTGCTTTGTTGAGAGATATGTGTCACTTAAACCTTAACAAAGTGGGCTGTTGCTGGTACATGGGGATAGCACTTATCTCAAAAAATCACGTTTTCAGTTTGTTGCGGTCTTTAAGCGTTGCCTTTCTGCTTTGTTTCTTTCCCCTACTGAATATTGCTCCAATTATTTTCGAATTCGAGCAGCTACGCAGGCAGCTAGATGGGGCATAGAGGAGTCAGTTATTAAGAGCATTGGGCACTGGGAATCTGCACATTTAAGAGTTATATTCACTCTCATCCAATATAAAAAAAGAGAAAAAAGAGAATAAAATGCAAAAAAATAATAATACAACAAATAAAATAATTAAGAGAATAAAAAAAGGTAAATGAAATAAAACATTTTTCATTTTTGTTCTGTACCTTTAAGGCACCTAAAAAAGCATATCTAATGTGATATCCATTTTCAGGCTTTGACTGCTGGAGCTATTATTTTATGGTCCGAGATCACTCCTACATGGGGGAATGACAATATTACATCCTGAGATTAAACAGGAGTCTTGTTATCTGTCAGTTGCTTTCAAGTTCTGGCAAATTTTTGTTTTGCATGAACATGTTTATTTGCATGGGTAATCATTTTTTTGCTCTATTATAATTTGTCACAGTAATAAAGCACTGTGGCTTTACACTATCCAACGACCTCATGTCTCCGGTGTCTTTATTAAAAGGATTATTGGTCAAGTTGCATGGAATATAATGTGCCCAAGTCATGTGTTCTTTTCCCTCTTTGTGTTCAGTCTTGTTAAATCAAATTATTTTCATAAAATTACTTCTAGAGTTGTGAAGTCATCGGAGATCTGTGTGCAAAAGCGGGACAGTGGAGCAACTGCACATTAGCCAAGAAGAGTGCCCAGATTTCAGGACAGTGATGTGAAAACTTGGATGCTTGGGACTTATGCCATTATAATAGTTTATTTAATGTACTGAACGGCAAAATATAATATATGTGCATATGGCATCATTTTAAGTAATGCTTTGAATTTGTCCAGAAGTTACTGGACAAAGACAGTGTAATTAAATAAGCCATTTTATGGTTTACAGCCTCATGTGACCCACAGCTGTTTTTACAATGTATGCTTATTCACGTTTTCTATTTAATACAACAGATTTGGTTTTAATAGCAACCAGCAAAATTAATACTTATCGTTGTAGTGCTAAAAAAACAACAGCAATCAGGTTTACAGTGCACACGTTTGAACTTTTGGAATGAAAGGATTTACACAAAAGGTAGTAAAAAGTATTTTTCAGAGATGCTGCCAGAAGCTAATAAAACAATGGTACAAAACAATACAAACTGAAAAAAACAATACAAATGTAAGGGACAGAGTCAGTAATGCATGCAAATCCTGCCTATGAAGGAATGTATTTAAACAGGAACACATAGTCTCTACTGCGGCACTGAGGCACTGGGGCCAATTTGCGAAAACCATCCATCATGGGGAAGGTAGGTGAAAGTAAACAGTATTGAGGCTCGTTAAACATTACATATTAAACAGTTACAAAATGTATAGATAATGCAATTGCTGAATAGTGACATTTTGCACAGGTAAAATATTTTGCAATCTATAAGCAGTTTAAATTTAAAAAGTATTCAGAAGTAGTCCTAAAAAGTATTTAACTTCACGATGACACTTAAGTGTCCAAGTTCCCAACTTATCTTGGTAGATATTCTGAAAACAACCGTAAGAAATATGAATTGTTATATCCTGAAAACTTAATGTCTCAGCATTTCAAAATATTTTTACACAATTGCTGTATAGCTTATTATAATTCCCTTTTTTCTCTTATCCTCAATGCTGTAACTAAATACTTCTATAGACACAAAATCAGCCATTTTAGGAAAAGGGGGCTATGTGCATGCTGGCAAATAGTGTGTTTTTAACACAGCAAACACATAATTCTAGAACGATTTTTATAATAACAAAATTGATCAGCTGTAGTAGAGCATAATGTGAGCGAGGAGTAAAGAAAGCTAGGTTACATTCTTTTTTATGTGATTAAAAACATGCATCCTAGGGGAAAATTCAGAATGATTTGATGATAACAAATATATATGTTGCAACCTTTTAAATAGTTAGTTGCTGGTCACCTAAACTAAAATACAATATTTTTATTTGTCAAAACAGATCATCTTCTACGAGGACAAAAACTTTCAGGGCCGCTCCTATGAGTGCAACTGTGACTCAACTGATTTGCACTCATACTTCAGCCGATGCAACTCTATTCGAGTTCAAAATGGAAACTGGATGATCTATGAACACCCAAACTACAAGGGCCACCAGTACTTTCTGAAAAAGGGGGACTACCCTGAATTCCAGCAGTGGTTGGGTTTCAATGATTCAGTCAGGTCCTGCCGCTTGACCCCTCAAGTAGGATCCTTTTCTGCCATTTGTAGAAAACCAAATGTGTAGGATTGTAATATGCTATAGATGTATCACATAAAAATGAAAGAGTGAAATTACAAATACAAATGAGTAAAAATAAAGTTTTTCAACTCTACATAAATATCTAGCAGCATAAAAATTAAAGTATATTGTCTTACTATGTTTTAATAGTTTAAACCACATAAGAAAATTCTATTCAGTGTTTTATTATTATTATTATTTATTTATTATATGTTTTATTTTACAGCATCGTGGCACTTTCAGGATCAAAGTATACGAGAAGGAAAATTTTGGTGGACATATGATGGAATTCACTGAAGACTGTCCATATGTCCATGAACGGTTCCAGTATAATGATATAAATTCTTGCAGCATTCCTGAAGGCCAATGGATTTTCTATGAAGAACGTAACTATCGAGGCCGTCAATATTATTTGACACCTGGAGAGTATAGGAAATACACTGAATGGGGTGCGAGCAGTCCTAGAGTTGGTTCATTTAGAAGAGTCCTGGATTTATATTGAGGTCCATGTGTAAACATTTCAAAATAAAAAACTTAATGATGATCCTGTAAATGGTGTTGTTAACTCTTGGTTATCTTGTCCAGGTTAAAAAATATTAATATTGCAGATTACAAGCGGTCTAAATATCAAATGTAGTACCTATTGCATTGATATTTTTGTTTACTTGAATTCATGTGCTAATGTGGGTTTTATTTACTAAATATGGTAACAATTTCATAGCATATAGAGTGATAGCTATTTTGGTAGAAAACAAAATACCCAAATCTATGAGGTTTAACCTTTTTAAAATGGGACTCAAAACCCTCATCTTTATATTCAAATTGTGACTTAGATGCACTAAAACATCCCGTGCTTAACATGAAATATTTTCCCTAAATTTAAATGATGTTCATATTCCATCAGAAAAGCTGTAATTTGAAGGAATCACCATGAAGATGTTTGTATTAACCTTGCATGAACATACAGTATCTCACAAAAATGAGTACACCCCTCACATTTTGAGTACACCCCTCACACTGAAGAAATGACACTCTACTACAACGTAAAGTAGTGGGTGTACAGCCTGTATAACAGTGTAAATTTGCTGTTCCCTTAAAAATAACTCAACACACAGCCATTAATGTCTAAACATTGGCAGCAAAAGTGAGTACACCCCTAAGTGGAAATGTCCAAATTGGGCCCAAAGTGTCAATAGTTTGTGTCGCCACCATTATTTTCCAGCACTGCCTTAACCCTCTTGGGCATGGAGTTCACAGGCTGCCACTGGAGTCCTCTTCCACTCTTCCATGACGACATTACGGAGCTGGTGGATGTTAGAGACCTTGCGCTCCCCCACCTTCCGTTTGAGGATGCCCAACAGATGCTTAATAGGGTTTAGGTCTGGAGACATGCTTGGCCAGTCCATCACCTTTACCCTCAGCTTCTTTAGCAAGGCAGTTGTCGTCTTGGAGGAGTTTTTGGGAATCGTTATCATGTAGGAATACTGCCCTGTGGCCCAGTCTCAGAAGGAAGGGGATCATGCTCTGCTTCAGTATGTCACAGTACATGTTGGCAATTATGTATATATTGGTCTCATCGGACCACAGGACATGGTTCCAGTAACCCATGCCCTTAGTCTGCTTGTCTTCAGCAAACCATTTGTGGGCTTTCTGGTGCATCATCTTTAGAAGAGGGTTCCTTCTGTATGGTCTGAGCACTGACAGGCTGACCCCCCACCCCTTCAACCTCTGCAGCAATGCTGGCATCATTCATACATCTATTTCCCAAAGACAACCTCTGGATATGACGCTGAGCGCGTGTACTCAACTTCTTCGGTCCACCATGGTGAGGCCTGTTCTGAGTGGAACCGGTCCTGTAAAACCGCTGTATTGTCTCGCCCACCGTGCTGCAGGTCAGTTTCAGGGTCTTCTTATAGCCTAGGCCATCTTTATGTAGAGCAACAATTTCAGATTTTCAGAGAGTTCTTTGCCATGAGGTGCCATGTTGAACTTCCAGTGACCAGTATGAGAGAGTGTGAGAGCGAAAACACCAAATTTAACACAGAATTTTATATCATCATAGTAAAGAATGCGGATGTAACAAGGGCAACACAAAAAGATGTAGATTCACATAAGCTTTCAGGACCTCAGAGGTAGTTGTAAGTTCCAACAGGTAATTTTTACCTTACTTCCTTAAGAGTGACATGTGAGTTATCAACCTTTTTCCCCTTAGCAAATAAATAAATCAATACAAAATGCAAATTAAAAAAAAATATTAATAATAAAAACTGTGTCTACTAGACTCTATCATCCACTCTATGGTTATTTAAAGAAATAACTCTTGCATAGGTACAGAACCCAGCTTATTTGCATTCACCCTATATTCCATGCTCAGTCTGGGTTAATATATAAGAAAATATCATATGGGAAGAAATCCTAAGCCCCCTGGGATCGGATGGGATAGGATGAGGGGGTTCAAATATAGTCAACCTAGGTAGGTACAGAGCTCACCCATGCCTCTTCCACTGCTCTAAAGTATGGAGCGGATGTAACACAATAAAAATTACATACTGAGTCCCCTAGGTTGATGGGTGTAATCCATCCAGTGCACCCACATAAAATCAATAAACACCCCGTTGGCATTCAAAGCATGCAACTTATAAGCATACCTGGGAACTTCTGGGCTCCAGCTACCCGGAGCCTTCCCTTGCGGGACTCGGCCAGGACTGCACATGTCGGTGGGAGGTCTTGCTGACGTCGGTGGGTGGTCCCGCTGACGTTAATTGGAGTTCCCGCTGAAGCCAGCAGGAAGCACCCCCATTTAAAGGAAAAATGGGCAGGGAGCGGGGCGTGTTAAGAGGATTCAGGTCTTGACCCGGAGAAGCGGTACTTCACCCGGCAATCTCTGGGTCAAACCCGGAGAGTTCCCAGGTATGCCTATAAGAACACTTGTTTGAAACTTACATTTTAGGGGCCACCCAGCCCTGTTAAGCAATGTCCTTGAGTGCTCATCTGGAAAGGGGCCATGGATAAAATTAAAACAAAACAGATGGAGTAAAAGAAAAAACCTGTAAAAATTGGAGGCTGGAAAAGGTGGGCCTCACCACCTCCAGGGCAATTTCCTTAATTACCCCAAAAAGGAGGGTGTATAATAAGTATTATGTACCTTTAAGAAGCTGAGCATGTTCAAGTGTATTTATGCTCAGTGTGTAATGTGACTAAACAAGTTCAGGTTAGTTTTTGGAGGACTGTATTCTGACAATACATAAAGTTGAAAATAAAAAAAACATACAAACATGTAAATGCCTTTAAGATACTAGAACCCACAAAGCACAACGGGAAGGACTTGTTACCCCTTAGTTAATAAAGTGTTTCGGGGACCCCCATTTTCAAATCAGTTATTTATATTTATATTATTTATCATTTAAATATATTGTTTTCTTTATTTTGTGTGTTGTGTGAGAAGACATGCAAGTTTTCATTCAATTCACATGCTTGTCTGCAGCTTTTTCAAATATTTTTCTATAGTCACTATATTAGTAAGCGTACAAGTTGTTTTGCTAGTGTCAGCAAATGAGAATACATGACTAAAGTTATGTCTGACAACAGTGTTAACTTGACTGATCACACTATGGCCTACTCATAGTCACTCCTGCCTTTGTCTATAGAGGACTATATACAACCTCTCCAAGTTTGGTATGAAGGGCATTCAATGGCTAGGAGATTATATGGCCATTTTAAAAACTGTAAATATCAGGAACCACAAATGTGAAAATGAAATAATGGAGAGTCACACCTTGATATGAATAGGCTGTATTGTTACTATAACATGGTTGCATAACTTAAAGGCCTTGAACACTATGCTTGCATTAAATAAGTCATGAACCAAAAATCACTCAAATAGAGTAAGTCATCATAGCGAATACTAAAAATGTTGATAACATTATGTTAGGTAAATGGAAATCACCCTTGGATGGGTGGGTGCAATGCAATATGTCATAATTATTTTATGACTATATAGTAGAGCCCTGCGTGTGACTGTTTTTTTAATCCCGCCCGCTCCCGCTGATTTTGTGTCCAATCCCGCCCGCTCCCGCAATGTGTGTGTTCCACTCCCACCCTCTCCCGCAACATGTGTGTCCAATCCCGCCTGCTCCTGCCACATATGTGGTCAATTCCGCTCCCGCCACATATGTGGTCAATCACGCCCACCCCCTTACCTGATCTGCAGATTTGTCGCGCAGTCCAAGGCGGCCTTCGTATTGCTCCCTCACAGAGTCTCTTCTCTTGTTCTGCCCAGGAACACAGCAGAGTCACGAGAAGTGACGTCACATCACGTGACTCAGCTGGGTTCCTGGGCGGAACAAGAGAAGAGACGCTGTGAGGGAGCAGCACGAAAGCAGCCTTGCGGGACTGCACGGGATTACTGGGACCCGTAGGTACAGTTTCTGACCACCCGCTCTGGCCTGCAACACCAGCAAGACCAGCCGCAAGTTTTTGGGCGGGTCATTCTCTCACTCATTCACCCAATTCATTCACACATTAATTCATTAATTATCTCACCCATTCACACAATTCATCCACACATTACTTCATTCATTATCTTACTAATTCTCACTCTTTCTTTCAAGATTCTTACTAACCCCCTTCCTCACGATCTCTTCCCCCTTCTCACTATCTACCCCCCCTACTCACTGTCTACCCCCTCTACTACCCTTCTCACTATCTACTTCCTCTCCCCCTACTCACTATCTACCCCCTCTCCTCCCCTACTCACTATCTACCCTTCTCACTATCTACCCCCTCCCCATTCTTAAAATCTATCCCCTCTCACCCCTTCTTATCATCTACCCCGCCCCTTGCAGTTCACTTACCCTGAGGTGGGAGCGCAAGGCCTCAGTCTTGCTGTCCTGCCACGGCGTGTGCAGCTTCACAGCTGAGCGTCGAGATATGATGTCATATTCCAGCGCTTACCATGAAGCGCCGCACCGTGACCAAGGCCTCGAGCTCCCACCACTGCAGTCAGGGCAGCAGTAGGGAGCAGAGGAGACAAAGGGGGCCGAGCTGTTGCTTAAAACTTTTTCATATGCGACAACTTGGCACCCCTTTTTCTCCTCCTCTCCCTTCTGCCTCGGTATGGCCCTGGTCTTGGTGATGGCAGGGCCGCATGGCGCCCCTGCTGTCATGCTGCCCTGTGCGGCCGCACAGCTCGCACACCCCTAAGGCCGGCCCTGGACAGGACACATCATCAGACCATAAGGCTGGGCTGTGACAATGTCTAAAAGCCCATCCAGGCACTGTTGTAGTATAATGAGAGGGTATCAATAAATGCTGAGCTATAACATTGGGCTTTAGTAGCATTTCTTTCAATCACTCCACTATGATGTACTTAGAGGTATGGTTAGGGAACAGGGCAGTTTATGTAACTGAATATTTTTTTTCTTCAGGGGTTACCACCAGTATCCATGTATGGGGCCCTGGCAAGCATTCACATTAACCCGCTTCATAACCAATGGTACGTCACTGGTAAAAAAAAAGTCCAGTTTGTAGGCACTGACTCTGTCTTTGTCTATGTCTTACATATATAAAATATGGCTTAAAAAAGCCCTACTTTCCACTAAACTCTGTTTTTGGTTCACTACACACCTCAAGTTAATTATAAAATATTGATGATGTAAAACAAAAATAACCATTTATTCATTATTTATTAAAATATTATTTTTTTAAACTTGAAAATGTCTTTAAACTAAATGTCTGAGCTCTCTCTTACTACATAGGATAATAAATTCACAATATTCAGGAGATGCTTTCATTCATCAACAAAACTTCTAGACTAAGCACACACGTACACAAACAAAAACAACAAAAACGCAGACAATAGTTCTGTACAAAGTTACAATGGACTGACCTCCACCATAAAGTGAAAAGACCTATTCATTTTCCTTACTGGACAGAAAACACTATACCTAATGCATGCAGGGCACAACAGGTACAACTATAAAAGGCTAGTTATAAATTGCAGGGACACCACTGAGAGATAGACTCTTCAGCATAACCAAGACAAAATGGGAAAGGTAATGGTGTATGATAGAAATTATATTTACCCAAAACATAGTTCAGCCCCAGCTGAAGTCCTTTTTTCTCTTTTTCCTCTGCTTTCTACCTCATGTAGTCTTCCTTCTGCTCTATTCGTCCCTCTCTCGTTCACAATTTATTTCGCCCTATCTCATTTTTTCACCTCGCTTGCTGATATCCTTCAATCTTCTCTCCCTTTTTTATGTTGCTTGTCTGCCTTCAACAGTTTGCAGGTTATTTCTAACTTTTATTCTGATCCTCCATACACACACACTCAATATACAGAACACACACACACATATACACACACACAAACACATGTATATGTATATATAGATACTCATATCTACACACACATACACACAGTACCACCCTCCTATTTGTTTCTGGTGGCCTGTAGCTCCCTCACTGTGCTGCGCACCCAGAAATGACATCACTTTTCAGCACACAGTATCAGTGACGATGATTGCCACATGTCATAGGGCCCAATTTGATCACTGCGTCATGGGACAAATAAGACGTATGGACCCGTGAGAGCGTCCGTACCTGTGTAATAGCAGCAGGACCACCTCAGAACACCAGGGGCCCTAAAGAAAATTGCTCAATGTACTGCACAGTTATTTCAGACCTGACCAGCCATAGGCAGCTGCCTAGATTGCTGAGTTGGTGGACAGAGCTTCCACGATATTGAAATGATTTGATATTTCCTTTACTGATTGTTCAGAAGTACACTTTTGTAATTTGTAGCGTATGAGTTTAAATAGTAATGGACTCTATATTATAATGCGATCTCTATAGATGATATTGTACAATGAAAAACGTTTAGGATTATGTATAAAGTATATTCTAGTACAACATTTGAAAAGTAGTCTTTCACAATAACAATCAACATAGACATGCCACTGGTTCCTAACACCACGTTCCAAAGTATGCGCCAGACTTATTTTTATATACTTAGATTGTCTGTTCTTTAAGCCTTTGTGCTTTTAACTATGGCTTTGTTGTTGTTGCAGATCATCTTCTACGAGGACAAGAACTTCCAGGGCCGCTCTTATGAGTGCAGTTCTGATTGTTCTGATCTGCACTCATACTTTAGTCGCTGCAATTCAATTCGAGTGGAAAATGGAAACTGGATGCTATATGAATTTCCCAATTACAAAGGACACCAGTACTTTTTAAAAAGAGGAGAATACCCAGACTTTCAGCAATGGATAGGATTCAATGACTCAATTAGATCCTGCCGCTTAACCCCCCAAGTAAGTCAGTCTCTTAAAGTCACGGAAAACCTAATGTGCATGTGCAAAAGTACTTGGGCACCTGACTATTACACCAACAGGGACCATATTCTAAAAACATAGACATTATTTTTTGCCCAGTCATCCAGTAGAGCATTTATGAAGTCAGGCACTGATGTTGGACAAGAAGGTCTGGCTCGCAATCTCCAACCCTCCTGGGGTTGAGGTCAGGGCTCTGTGATGGCCAGTCAAGTTCTTCCACACCAAACTCATCCAACTGTGTCTTTCTGGACCTTGCTTTGTGCACCAGGGCACAGTCATGCTGGAATAGAAAAGGCCTTTCCCATATTTTTTTTTCATTTGGAAGTTGGAAGCATGGCATTCTGCACATTTTCTTGGTATACTGAAGTATTAAGATTTGCCTTCACTGGATGTAGCCCAATACAGTGGTGCACAAAACAAGGTCCATAAAGACATGGTTGGATAAATTTAGTGTGGAAGAACTTGACTGGCCCACATAATGCCCTGACCTCGACCCCGTCGAACACCTTTGGGGTGAAATTAAAGGAAGACTGCGAGCCAGGCCTTCTCATCCGTCAGTGCCTGACCTCATAAATACTCTACTGGAGGAATGCACAACAATTTCCATAGAAACACTCCAAAATCTTGTGGAATGCCTTCTAAGAAGAGTGGAAGCTGTTATAGCTGCAAAAAGGGACCAACTACATATTAATGTCTATGTATTTAGAATGTGATGCCATCAAAGCCCCTGTTGGTGTCCCAATACTTTTGTCCATATATTGTATGTTATAAGATATATAAACAATATTTGTTCAACAATATTTTTAATACATATTTTGTAATGTGGTATATAACATTCTTTTGTATTGGAGTACTTACAATTAGAACTATTGTCAAACTACTGAAAAAAACATTCAAACCAGTATAATACTTTATTTTAAAACAATTACAGCACAGAGGCTCTTACAGGTTGCGAATCTATGAGAGAGAGGACTTCAGAGGTCAAACGATAGAATTTACTGAAGACTGTCCATTTGTGTATGAGCAATTCAATTATCATGATGTCCACTCCTGCAATGTGCTTGAGGGATACTGGATCTTCTATGAAGAACCCAACTACAGAGGACGTCAGTATTACCTGAAACCTGGAGAGTACAGAAGATACACAGACTGGGGTGCCATAAACAGTCGTGTTGGCTCTTTTAGAAGAGCCATAGATTTATACTAAAAAAGTTCATGCCACAAAACTTCATTTTTGTTTATGGCATATTTTCAAATATGTTATTATTGCATTACGGTTAAGTTACTCAAATAAAAGGAATATAACTACAATGCTTTTTTTTTTTTATTTCTTTACTTAGCCTATCATTTTAAACAGGCAAAGGTGTGGGTAGGGAGAGAGCTTTGTAAACTGTTTTAACATAACTTGTTTTACCTATTGATGGCTAATTATATACCAGAGCAAGACAGGCATTTTAAAAAGAAAAAAAAAAAATTTATACAATTAACTTATAAATATATTTTCTACTGGTAAGAATAGAAAAGATTGTGAGATAGAGACGTGGATTCTCAACTCAACCATCACATACAAGGATATGCAAACAATATAAAAAACAAAGTTATAGTTTAATGGATAGTGGATAAGGGTTTTGTGATAGGGTGAGCACATTTTATTTCTGCCATTCAGGTACCCACTATGAAACGGATGAGATTAAGCACACAGTTGTGTATTATATATATATATATATATATATATATATATATGCATCACATACACACTGATTCACATATGCACACTGTCACATAAACATAAAATACATGTTATATTAATTATCAGGAACCCATGTCAACCATGATTTCATATTTAATAATATACATAATATACATACAATCATTACAGACATAATCAGTTTCAGATAATTAACCACTCTATCACCAGACATAAGCAGATTCAGAGATTTAACCCCTCTACTACCAGACATTCACACATTTGGTTTACCCAAATATAGCCATGAATTAAACTGCTCATATATGTGTAAAGTGTGTTGTGTAGGGCAAAAGCTATAGTTCTAAGTCAATAGAAAAATTTGGAGAGGTTGTTGGTTGTTCTTTTTCAAGGAAGCTATAAAACTAAGATGTGATATCTGTATTTTCCTTACCTCGGAAATTGGAATACCAAAAGGGAGTACTTGCATTTTGAATGTACTATTTTTGTATTAGGATAGTCTCGCATAATTTTTCAAGATGGGGTATAATGTTGGTAAACCAATAAAGGGGTTTGTCAGGGCTAAAATAATATAATTGTTAAATTAAGCTTATATTCTCATTTACCAGCTAGTATCCCTTTCAGGGGTAAACAAAGGTTCTAGGTTCAGAATAAAAATCAAAGGTGATAGGGGTAGCCCTGATACGATAAGCAATTCAATTAAAACCGTAAATAAAGTAGTTTAGCAGTCAGGTTGGTATAAAGTCCTAAAACGGATTTCACAAAGATATTGTCACGTACAAGTAGTTAGGAGACACCGTGGTCAGGTAGGACTCCAGGACAGAACAGGTCAAACAAGCCGAGGTCAGGTTTCCGGAGAGCAGGATAGTCATATAACGGAGCCGAGGTCAGGATTCAGGAAAACAGGATAAACGAAAACGTAGCCGAGGACAGGAATCAGGAAATCAACGAAGTCAGACAAGCCAGGATCATACACGGGAATATGGAATCAAAAACGCTATCTGGGTACTCGCACAGGGCATAGACAACCAACAGAAGGCAATGTCAGACAGAACTGAAGAGGTTTAAATAGGAACCGCAGAGGAAGTTCAAATCTCCCGCCAAACCTCATGACGTCACTTCCAATGTCCGGGAATCGCCACCATGATGATTGTGGCGCAATCTCCCCTCATATATGCCTGCAGTTTGGGAGTTCGCCACTAGAGGGCGCTAGTGCCAAAGCCGGACGCCGTGTTCCAGGAGGTCTGCCTCTCCTGCGCGGCAATTCAGAAGATGATGGGGGAAGCGGCACCGCGTTGGAGGGCAGGCCGCCCTCTCCTGCGTGGCGGCTCCGGTGGCCGTGCGTTGGAGGGGGGTCTCCCTCTCCTGCGTGGCGGCTCCGGCGGCCGTGCGTTGGAGGGGGGGTCTCCCTCTCCTGCGTGGCGGCTCCGGTGGCCGTGCGTTGGAGGGGGGTCTCCCTCTCCTCCGTGGCGGCTCCAGTGGTCGTGTGTTGGAGGGGGGTCTCCCTCTCCTGCGTGGTGGCTGCGGAGGCAACGTGGGAGCCGGGGGCAGGTAAGTAACAGATATCAAGTAAAAGTGTGAAAACCAGTGTAAAAGGTGTGTACAAGAGAAAATAATAATAAATAAAGGTATACTTTCCTTATAAACGGATACACAGCTGCAAACTCGTAATAACACTTTTGATCCACTAGGGGGCGCTTGTGTTAACCGGTATTCGATTTGAAATATAAACAAAAGAAGAAAATATAATAGTGTAATATTGCAAACTTGGTTGTCCTATAGAGATTTTCTATATGTACTCACAATATAAATGAGTTGATCAGGCTCCGTATATAGACCCACCGCGGTCCGTATGTGGAGTGTATATGAAAGAACAAAAAAACATAAAAGGCACGCCGGAACAGATGTACACTTACAGTTTTGACTGATGTCTCAGGCACATAGAAGTTTGGTTTCCTCGGTCCTGCACGATCACGTGGTTGTATATAGTAGAGGTGTATATGAACTGATCCACCAGCTATAAAAAATACACTGTGTGTGTGAGTAGTTCCTATAGGGGAATACTACCGCACTGCAAGGTTTAAAAGTAAATTCAGTAAAATATTTAAAAAATATTTAAAAGCTAGTAGGTGAAAGTCCGAAGTAAAAAAGAGCTTTGTCGGTATTCCTCGACGCGTTTCGCCAAAAACGGCTTCCTCAGGAGTGTTCTCTTTAATTCTCCGCCGGCGTTTTATTGTGTGGGGGGCGCCATCTTGGATTTCTGACGTCCGGGCGTCTGACGTCAATGTTTCAGGAAAGCTAGAAGAGAGGAAAGAAATATGAATAAGAGAGTTATAGGCTAGATGAGGAGGGGATCGGAAGGAAGGGAATATGCATTTCAAAAAAAGAAAAATACATATTTGGTACATTTAGAGAAAAACATGCATAATAAGACAAAATATGAATTAGCAAACTTGCCTGCAGATCTTCCAAAGCAGTCCAAATGAAGTTGAATACATTTCTTGCAAGGAACGTGGCTCAAGATGGTGCTGTGCAGAGGGCTTATGGTGTTTTAGGAAAGCATTTTTATCTCGCAAGGAGTATGGCTCAAGATGGTGGCTTGCAGAGAGCTTGTGGTGAATATAAAATAAAATAAAGGTTGAAACAAATGTTCATGTTTTTATAGAGACTTTTTTTGTGGGGACCTGCTATAGAAAATCTCATGGACAGAGTAGGCGGTCATTCCACAAATTATATACATACACCCTTGCTTCACAGAATATATGAGCTTAAATCTGTTTATTTTTTTATTTCCTGTAGTATAACTGTTTAGAGAAGTTTAAATGAAAATGCAGTAATTTTTATAGCGGTGGGATTTTCTTTGTGTGCTTGTTTTGATTTAAGGAAAATTCAAATCATATCTGCTTAGCCTGGTACGCTAGCTAAACTGTTAGAATTGGTATTTCTGGGGTGTAATTTATTTAAAAGTAGTCTTAAATTGGTCTCCATGCTAAAAAATATAATTGCATCATTTAAGGGTTAATGATGAATTTCTCATGTTCTCTCCTTTTGCAGAAAAATGCTTTGGGAGTTCAAACTGGAGCATGACCAGACCACATGGTATGACCTATTGTATGTTTGTATGGAGCAATAAATGGTACACACCCTAGTTGTAGTTATTGTGTAGATGTTGTACCCAGCCTTGAGCTAATATCACAATTTACATCCAGCAGTGACGCGACCTGGAAGGGAATGCCCGATCGCGCGATCGGGCATTTACAACTGGAACAGTTTTCCGGCATTCGCACCGGAAGCTGTTACAGGAGATCAGGCTTCTGGATTCTGCTGACAGGGGGGAGTCCAGGCTGTCAAACGACAGCCTGATCTCCCGTGTAGCAGCAGGGATGTGGGAGTCTCAAATCGGGAGATATACACTTGATGCTTCTTCCTTTATTGTTTTTCCTGTAAGAATATCAAGTATCTTTTGTTTGATCCAAACACATCTCCTGCACAGCAAACAACTGAGGGTGGGCAAACTCATGTGGAGGTGATTCTGCAGAACAATAATGGCCGCCATGACAGACAGTTGTCAATGTTAAAGTTTTATCTTCAATATAACATCTTCTCTTTTAGTTCTGACAAGTGACAGATTATCCATATAGTCTATATTAGTTAGAATATTGTATTACTTTAATACAGGCATTTCAAATGTTGTTTCAATCATCAATTTATTAAGTCTAACATAATAATTGATGTAACATTAACTCATATAATCAATGTAACTGGTAACAAGATATTTTTTATTTTTACTAAACGACCATTAATACAAAACCAGATTACCATAGTTTTATTAAATTACATGTATTTTGCATAGGTTATTGTAAATACTGAATTTGTTTAAAAGAGCCAACTCTGGCATCTTTGGCACCCCAGTCACTGTATCTTCGGTATTCTCCATGTTTCAAATAATACTGATGTCCTTTGTAGTTGGGCTCTTCATAGAACATCCAATAACCATCAAGGATGTGGCAGGAGTGGATTTCATGGTAACGGAATTGCTCATAAACATTAGAACAATCTTCTGTAAACTCCATCATTTGACCTCTGAAATCTTCTCTTTCGTAGATCTTCATCCTGAATGGACCCTGGTGCTTTAATATATTAGTAATGCATGTTTTAGTTAGAAGCTGAACTTACTACTGTAAAACTCTGACATTTTAATATCCTAAATGGCTTCTTCTATTTTAGCTATTCAACCCACTTCATTGATGAAAAAAAAAGCTGTGTATCAGAACTTGGTCTTTTCTCTCTACTCATAAGGATCTTACCGGACCAAATTTCTGTCAAAAGTTTAAGATATTGAGGTGCTTTTGGACATATTTGTGGAATATAGACATTCATATCAATATAATGATTCTAGCATCTAAAAGGAGGAAAGGAAATGGAGGGTACTGTTTCAATATTTTTTAAATGTATAGTAACATTTGCTTCTGTGGGATTCTCAGCCAGGGCCGGCCCTACAATGGAGCCGACTGGGGCAATTGCCCCAGGCGGCACTTCAGAAGGGGCGGCACTTTGCCACCCCAAGCGGTTTTTTTTTGTTTTTTTTTTAAGCGGAGGAGAGAGAGAGGGGCACCGAGTGGTTTTCGCTTACCCGCTCGGCGCCCCTCTCTCTCTCCTCTGCGGCGAGTTTACCTGTTCGGTCTCGGTGCCGGCTTGTAATGCAGAGCGCCGGAAGTGACGTGAATTTCCGGCGCTCAGCATTACAAGCCGGCACCGTGGCAGCACAGGGAGACTCGCCGCAGGACTGTTTAAGGGTAAGTACTGGTGTGTGGGGGGGTAGATAATGCTGCCCCCCCCGGCGTCGGCGGGGGGCGGCATTTTAAACTTCGCCCCAGGCGGCGTTACATCTTCGGCCGGCCCTGTTCTCAGCTATGTTTGTATGCAAAACACCAATTTTCCTCAAGGGTAACATTTGGATTAATTGTTATGCCTGAATGGAGCACAGCTATAAATGTTTCTTCGGGGATAAAATTGATTCATGTGAAAAAAATGTTTTTTATTATTATTATCAGCGGATATATACTGGATAATGTGGTACTTTTATCCATGTTTTTATCATGTATGGCTACCGCTACATAGGAGACATCTGAGATCCTAGTACAGATTAACCTTTTTGTAACCAATCACATTGTGCTTATAACTTTCATGCATATGTGGTTTATAATGCGACTTACTTGGGGAGACAACATGCATGATCGGATGAAGCCATTAAAACCTTTCCATTTCTGTAAATCAGGATACTCTCCTCTCCTCAAGAAATATTGGTGACCTGTGTAGTTGGTTCGTTCATAAAGTATCCAATTTCCATTTTCAACTCTAACTGAGTTGCAGCGGTTGAAATAGGAATGAAGGTCTGGATTGTCAGAGCAACATTCATATGAGCGGCCCTGGAAGTTCTTGTCCTCATAAAAGATGATCTGCAAAACAACAGTAAATCTATTATCGATTTAACTAACCGGTTATAATGTGATTTTAGTTCCGAAAATTTTATCTATGGCCTTCTTTTTAAATATTGATCTTGCGACTCATATACATTATTTGTCAATGAAACTGATTATTACTGCTCCCATGCAATTTACACACGCACTCACACACACATATTTTTTTTTGGCATCTGGCTTCCTTTCTGAACTTACATCAGCCCTGCTTTGAGTATTTGGACTACATCCACAGGCCAGCTCACCCAAGGTATATGTCAAGGGACCTTAGACAGAAATCTTCCAAAAATGATAGTCTTAGATGTTAGAAAGTATTTTGTCCCTGAATTATTTTTTAATAAGCAGAGTTTCCTTTCAGAAGATGTTATAGGGGTTTATACAATGATGAATTTTAAAAGCAAAAGGTTATAAAGAAGATAATTCAAGACCAAGAACCAAGTAAGGTTTGAGATCATAAAGCATGTGCGGATGAGACCAAATTATATATTTTTATTTTTTGTATGCGTGTTCTGCTTCTGATCAGGTCTATGGACCAGATGTAATTTTTGGATGATCATTTTACTGGAACTTTTGGCTGGGCTTTTTTACGAGGTTCAAATACATGGCTGTTTTCAAGGTTATCTAATAATAGGCCTTTTGTGAAACTTATCCTAACTTGAACTTACCGAGTATGCCACAATCATTTGTCTTTTTCACATGACTTTAAACTGCACAATAAATAAAAAGTGTAACAATACCAAATATTTTTTTAATCATTGTGTGTAGTATTTTCAACAACCTGCTTAAAGTCCTTTTAAGTGGATTCAGTTATGTAGATTAATGTTTAAAGTAAGGTTAGTAGATAATTACCTTCACAGTAGTCTGCTCATGATACATATTAAATAACTTAAAATCATTGTCCTTACCTTTGCCATATTGAATATCTAGTTGGTTGAATACAGAGAAGAATCCATTATATATGTCTTTTAGTGCTGATGACTGCATACTTCATAATAGGACCTTTTTTTTCTTGTCCACTAAGGCGAAAGTGTTGCTCTTTCATTCTTTTTTTGTGTTTGAACCTGTTGTGGTGTATGTTCTATTGTTAATGCATGCTTACGATTAACTGCAAGTCTTTGCTTTGCAAAACATCCTGACAATGACATGGAAATGTGTTATTTAAGTGCTACCCGAAAGACTATTGTTTGAACATACTTATTGCAGAAGTCCTAAGATTGGTCAGATTTACTACCTTCACTGGCATTTGACAAATGTCACTTGTCTCAATTCACATTTGTACTTGCAAAAATCGCTCTTAACTTCCATTATGCTTGATGGCAGGGGAGTTGAATTTATGCAGGTTGAAAAAAAGCTTTTTGGACTGATTTCTAATTTTTATGGTTTAACTTGGATCCCCTGGGCCCAACTATTCTGTGCTCATAATGATAAAGAGTTCAAAGAAGAGTGCAGAGATACAGACCTAATCTCATGTCTCATCTAGAATAGACCTCAACTCACTAATTCTATTCATTTGGTTTGTTAAAGATAGCTCCCCTGAATAGTTCAGATTTTTAACTCTATAGTCAACCTGAATATATAAACCATAAGAAATTGTTAATGTGCCCTGATTTGTCTTAGGATAGATTTACTGTTGGAGCAATGCAACAAAACAGTGGTCAGTGCCACCAGTTGTAGGTTGTATAGCTAGAGCACTTAATAGGTAGACGGTTATTAACCCCTTAATGACAAAGCCCGTACATGTACGGGCTCAAAATGCATTGTTTTCAATGGGTTTAGGGACCGCCCATTGTCTTTAAGGGGTTAAGTCATGTTACAGATCTCTGCTCAGACCTCACATAGAGTATTGTGTTCTGAAGACCCCATTTCCTGAATAATGTAGATATTCTAGAGAGAGTTAAGAGAGGAACTACTAAAATTGCATTATAAAAATCATCAGGGACATACACTTAACTCATCTCCACATGCATAGCTTAGGAGGTAGAAAGGAGAGTGAGAGATGATGATGATGATAAGGAGGAGACAGAAACATTTTAGTACATAAAGGAAAGGCAGAAAGTGCATGAATAATGTATATTTCACGGGAGGACAGATACTAGGACATGAGATCATTGTCTAAAACAGTGTTGCACCACTCCAGTCATATTAATGCACTGGCATCTTAATTAATTAAGATGCTTGTTTTTAGGAGTTGTGCACCACTGGTCCAAAACTAGGTTAGATGATTAGATGGAATGAAAGAGTTGTAGGTAACTGGAATATACTTCTAGCAGAAGTGGTAGAGGTTAATACAGTGAGGGAAGTTAAACATAGACAGGCATGTGGCATGGTGAAACGTGCACCTGGAAGATTATTTATTTTAATGAAGAACGTCACAAAAGATAGATCATAACAGTGCAAAGTAATTCAAAACAGAGAATATTAGGGAGGAGAAAAAAATAGCTGACATAAAAACATTTGTCTCCTGACATGGAGACTGCTATTATATCTTCTTTCCTTTGAGACCCACAAGCAGTATGACAGGAGTTTATTCAGATTGTCCCCACTCACTGCTCTTACCTTCTCACCCTGTCCTGCTATATGCTGAGCATGATGCTGATCGGGGAAGGACATTATCCAGAGTATAATCACTGCAAGGACCCTATTACTTCTGAATCCTACTTCTTTCTAGGAGCTTTGAGCTCTGGTGAGCAGGAGAGATTTCATGACCGCTGCCATACAGCATCTTAGCGTGCTCCTGCGGTATGGATATTTCTGTAAATAGTACTTCAGCAGACAATTAATATATTGCTCGATAATACATATTTTCCACCATTATACCAATAAGCTGGTGCATTTATGCATTGAAGTTATTCACATCTAGTTATCCTCACAGGTTTCATGAAATATATACACATATTTATATATGTGTGTTAAATATTACTTCTATAAATGGCAAGGTAGAAATGAAAGATTGTATTTTGAGAAATGGATTCTTAAAGAGAATTAAAGTGTGAGAAAGGCAGAGTAAAGTTAGACAGTATTATTTACTTATATGCAATAATTAGTATGTGCTGGGAACTAATACCGTTTTTTTCTATTCTTTTGTATACCTTTTTAATGTGTAGTTCTTAGTAAGCAATTATAAACAATAGCCTCATGTAAGCACAGAACAGTCTATTACAAACTGAACAATAGAGCCATACATTTACCTTACTGCACACAAAAACATAATGACATAATGCGTAACGTATGCAAATGTCAGCAATGTAAGGTGTATATAAGAACATCCCTGGTTTCACCCAGCAGCCTCAAGCACTTGTATCAAAGCATCAACCAGTATGGGGAAGGTAAAACGATTTTTTGATAAATATGTTGTGGTGGCAATTAGAATTATATGTTCTGTAATCAAAGGATTTTAATTTGTAATCTATTCTTATCACTTATAGCACTTCATCAAAGGATTTCTACAGATTTTCTTTTCTTTATATTGACAGATTATTTTCTACGAGGACAGGAACTTCCAGGGCCGCTCTTATGAATGCAGCTCTGATTGTCCTGACCTGTCTTCGTACTTCGGTCGTTGCAATTCCATTCGAGTAGAAAGTGGAAACTGGATACTCTATGAGCAACCCAACTATAGAGGAAACCAGTATTACCTTAGAAGAGGCGAGTACCCTGACTTCCAAAAATGGATGGGTTTCAATGATTCTATTAAGTCATGTCATCTAACTCCACAAGTGAGTATTCCATACCTTAAATGTAAATGTAGGCTATGATTCAAATATACATTTACTAAATAATATCAAATTTCACGTCTGTAAGTTTGCAAAGAAGTATAGTAATATCACACAAAGTACTAGAAGTGATTTGATGGAATACACAATTCTTATTTATCCTCTTAAAGCATCGAGGCCCATTCAGACTTAGGATCTATGAAAAGGAAGATTTCCGAGGTCAGATGATGGAATTCACTGAAGATTGTCCCGTGGTTTATGAGCAGTTCCGCTACAACGACATCCATTCTTGTAATGTGTTTGATGGTCATTGGGTTTTCTATGAAGAACCTAACTACAGAGGACGTCAGTATTACCTGAAACCTGGAGAGTACAAGAGATACACCGACTGGGGTGCATCAAACTCTAGGGTTGGTTCCTTCAGAAGAGTCCAGTATCTCCATTAAAATGTATAACATGCCAGCCACTTGATAAAAAATTTCAAAATAATAAAAATCTACTATTAAAGTTCGTTTTTGTATTGTTTTCTTATAACATTAATTATTTATTCATATGTCTTACATTAATTGTAATATGACACTACTAGTAATTTTATCCTAACAAAACCTAATATATAAGTAGGTTAAAATATGTCCGAAGTTGGAAGATTCAAGACAGTGTTGTTTCAATAATACATAGTCCTTCCTATTTTATTTAAGAAGGATTTTTGCTTATACTATTTAGTTACAGGTTATGCTATGTTTGGATCTTTTTATTTCTTTTTCATGTACATGATCATCTTGGCTGAGTATCCGTGGAGAGATATATATTCACACATATAAGTATATTATATATATATATTTTATATATTTTTTTTATTATTAGCACTTACGGTGGTTAAATATATTAAGTATGTATAGCTCACCTACTCTCATCTTTTTTTCTATCTATTCTATATTTTGGGTCAGCAGATTCCATAGAGCTGTTACAAGAGGGGAGTGAAAACTACCAATAACATTTATATCGACAACATAACAAAATGGACACTAACATTAATACAAAAATGTAAACATTATAATAGAAAGATAGAAACATAGGATGTATTGGCAAATAAGAACCATTTGACCCATCTAGTCTGCGCAAAGATACAAACAAGAGCATACATAAGAATGTGTTATAAAGACAGGCGATAGGAACCTCCCCCAAGATTAAAACTTAACCTTTATTAAATATCTAAACTAACTCCTAACTCAAATAAATAGATGGATATCCGCAAACACCTCACTACTATCAATACAGCACTCAAAACACCTCTATACATATAAAGATCCTAATGAGGTCCACTCCCTCATGATTCATGATTTGGTGGAGGGGTAGTCCCTTATTGTGGAGTAGGACAAATAGAGACTCATAAAGTATTTATGCGTTTTGAGTTATAAAGACAGGACCCAAAAAGGCATATTTAAAATTCAGGGAGTAAGAGGCCCACATAATAAATTAGAGGGTAAGGGTTAATGTGTGTTCTGCAACTCCTATAAAAAAAAACTTCTATATGACATGTCCTCTTACTTCAACCGTTGCAATTTGATCAAAGTAGAAAGTGGTAACTGGATACTTTATGAGCACCCCAATTATAGAGGGCATCAGTGACTTCCACTAGTGGATGGGCTACAATGATGCCATCAGATCCTGTCGTTTGACTCCCCAAGTAAGTATCATAATGGGTGGTTTTAAGACTAGTGATTTCTAAACTCAAATTGTATATATAATCTACCCGCATACACAACAGTGTTGTAGGTAGATTACCTTAAATCAAGTTTATGGAAGTCTTCAGCTATATCAATAAATTTTCAACATACATTCTGAAATTGTCAACATTTGTGCCTAACGTGAAAAATTATGTTAGAAAATAAAAAAAAAATCCTGCAATAAATTATATTCAGCAGAAGAATTTGCCTCCTTAAAAATGTCCATGGATGAGCGTATTCGTGCTTATACTATTGAGATTGAGGATCGTAAAAGGAACTAATTTCAAAGGGACCTGGATGATTATAATCGTGGGCAGGTATATAATTGGCATAATGAACGCCATGTAAGATTTATATCTCCACTACCTCGGATGACTGGAACTAGGTCCTCCCGTCGATCCGCTAGACAACCGGAAGCTGTACCTAGCACATCCGGCTCAGTGGATATATCGGAGGAATACACCATTTCGACAGCGTCTTCTTTTTTAGGGAAAAAAGGGGGTGTCCTCCACACCCCGAAGAGATTCAGACGGGAGGGGGCAGAAAACACCAACGCGCCCGGAGGAAACAAGCGGACTTATCCACAGTCATCAGTGAGAACGAGGAGAACAAGGAGTCACCAGAGACATTAGTTCTTAATTTGTCAGAACACGAACTGGGGGAACATGACCTTAAGGTATTGTCTAAAGGTCTTTCATTTTGTCCTACTAATTATGTTAAACCTTTTCAGATGAAAATTGATACATTTTGTTTCTTTAGGAATATTAAACTTAAGGTGTTCTTTTCTAAGATTCCATATCGGGCCAATGGTACTGATAATGTGGTATTTAAATTACAACAATATGGTTTGAAAAATAAAAGTAAATTTATGCCTCAGGTAAATGATGCTCCAGTTGAAGCGTTTATTTAATTAGTAGAGATGCAGCTTGGCAGGGCCGGCCCAAGACAAAATGCCGCCTGGGGCGAAGTTTAAAATGCCCCCCCCTATTATCTACCCTTTCTCTCCCTGCCGCCCCCCCATTATCTACCCTTCCTCTTCCACCCGTACTTACCTTTCAGCAGTCCTGCGGTGAGTCTCCCTGCTTGCGCTCGGTGCCGGCTTGTAATGCTGAGCGCCGGAAATGACGTCAGCTTCCGGCGCTCAGCATTACAAGCCGGCACCGAGACCGAGCTAGAGGGCTTGCAAAGGAGAGAGGGGCGCCGAGCGGGTACTGACAGCTTGGTAAGATAAAACCACTCGGCGCCCTCTCTCTTCTTGGCTTTAAAAAAAAAAAGCTTCAAAAGTGCTGCCTGGAGCGGTTGCCCCACTCGGCTCCATTGTCGGGCCGGCCCTGCAGCTTGATACATATATATCACATAAACATCATAATAGAAAAGGATATAATCTTTCTAAATTGGATAGACAGGCATTTGTAAATTTAGAATCTAATGATAAATTGGTGTTTAAGCCAGCTGATAAGGGGGGTTCACTTGTAATTAATCAGATTGATTATGTTAAATAAATTGAAAATCAACTTAGTGATAGTGCCACTTATTATGAATTTAATGCAGACCCTCTTCCAAAGATTAAAAGGTTAATATTTGATGTTGTGGACAATGCAGTACAGGATTATGTCATTGATGGAGCCCTAAAGGATTTACTGATTAAAGAACTTCCTATGACACCTGTTCTTTATATTTTACCTAAAGTGCATAAATCATTGACCCGACCTCCTGGTAGGCCCATTGTAGCAGGGGTGTACTCTGTATTTAGTCCATTATCTATATTTTTATCTATATTTTTATATATATTTCACTCGAAAATCAGAAATATTTTCTCATTCAGATTCCGTCATATCTTATCGATACCACTGATTTGTTAAATAAAATTGCAGATATTAAACTTAAAGATCAGGCTATATTAGTGACCTTTGATGTATCAAGTCTTTATACTTCCATTCCCCATGTGGATGGTTTAAATGCTATGGAAACAGTGGCTAAGAAATTGGGATATAATGGAGCCTCTTTAAAATTCTTGATGGACTTATTATATTTGGTTCAAATATGAAAATTATTTTTGTTTTGATAATAGATTTTTTGGACAAATTCGTGGTACAGCTATGGGCATGTTTGAGGAGAAGTATATATATCAACTCCCAGCATACCATCAACATGTTAGAATATGGTATAGATATATCGATGATATACTTTGCATATGGGAGGGCCCATTTGAACCGTTACAGGAATTCTTAGTTAATCTTAATTCATTTTCGGATAACATTAAATTTGAGATGACATGTGATAATACTAAGATTAACTTTTTAGATACTATGATCCAAAGAAAAAATTAGTCTCTGATAACCGATATATATGTTAAACCGACTGATAGAAACAATCTTCTTAGATATGACTCGGCCCATCCAGAAAGATTGTCAACATCATTACCAAAAAGTCAATTTATTAGAGTAAAACGGATTGTTTCTGATGAGGAGACACAAGAAACCAGATTTAAAGAGATGTCAAAAAAGTTTGTATCCAAATTTATTGGATGATACATATAGATAAAAAAAATCAACATCTAGAGTGGATTTGTTATCTAAAACACATAGGGTTCCTCAGAACAGACTGGCTTTTGTGTCCAACTTTGGTATATATTATCTGATGGCTACCCAATGATAAAAGAGTTTGCATCGCCCCCTATATGGCATATAGAAGGGGTGGTACCATTCAGGATCAACTGGTCCATGCTGAACTTAAAAACATTAACTGTGATAACTCACAGCGGTTTTTGGGTTTAAAAAAATTTAGCAATTTCCCATGTTTAGGTTGTGTGGCCTGTCCTGATATATTGGGGACAGATTTAAACACCCACAGAAAGATAAATGGTATAATCTTAAATTCCATTATACATGTTGTGACAGGGCCAGGCTAGCTGGCTCATGTGTCATATGAAGTTTAGCCGGGTCACGGAGCACTTTTGTGTCCGGTTCTGTATACTGTGACCCGGTAATATATTATATTGTGTTTATTGTGTAACCGGCCCAGAGACTGATGTGGATTCAGCCCCAGCCTTCAAAGAGACGATCCTATAATCTGGCTGGGGCTCTTAATCAGCCAACACAGCCCTGTCTGCCCAGACGGCACCCGCACTACAGGGGGGATAACACAGGTGGGGGAACCCATTGTATTCTGTAATCCCCTCACCTGATACATCCCCTGTATACTGATGGGATTTGTGATGGGATGTGGCTGATGGGATTGGGGGTTGGGTTCGGTACACATTGCATTGAGATTGTATATAAGTTCTGTGTGTTTGTAATAAAGAGAGTTCTTCTTGGTTTACTACGAATGGTGGTCTGGATGATCCGTGGATAGCTGAGTGCTATCCGTATGAGGGACTGATTGGTGATTCCTCAGCCCTCAAACAGGGGTACCCAGCCTTGGGTACGGTGACCCTGTAACACATGTGAATCATCCTATGTAGTTTATATACTTACGTGTCCTTGTAACCTTTTATATGTGAGAGAAACTACACAGAAGATCAAAAGTAGATTTTCCAAACATAAATCCACCATCAAATTAAGAAAATTGGATTTACCGCTGGATTTATGAATTGGATACATTATTTCCAAATGGACTCAATAGGGAACTGGATTTAATGCCGTTTTTGTGAGCCTACGGCCATACCATCCTGAGTACACCTTATCTTGACTGATCTCAAGAGCTAAGCAAGGCTGGGCCTGGTTAGTATGTGGATGGGAGACTACTTGGAAATACCAAGTGTCATAGGCTGTTAATTTGTGTGAAAGCCTTGCCTGAATATGAGCATTTAGGATGATTGTGAATCAAATTATTGTGGAAATATATACTTTTACATAATGATATTCTTATTTATTAACTTAAACATTATCCTTTATCTCTTTTAGATTATCTTTATTTCAGCTTGACTGATGGTTATTCCGAGACACAGCTGGTCTTGTAGGTTTATTTAATGCCTCTTTGATATTTGCAATATTTGACTGGTGCAGCTGCACTGACAGACTGATCTTTAATATTGTATATTATCATGCCACAATTTTGTTACAGTAATATCTCTAGATCATATAGTGTCTGTATTTGTAGTACAGTGTTGATTTTCAACTTGTGTACACTTTTTTGATATAATAGATAAATATTTGTAGTATATTTATCACTTCACTTTCATATTTATTCAGACTTTTACTATAATGATATTTATTTATATATACACATTGACTGGCTATCTTTGCACTGTCACTTTATATATAGACTGGTCAGTTTGCACTGTCACTTTAAATTGTTATGTAGGATCGGGTGTAGGACCCCTTAATCACTTTTTTTTGCATAAATATTTGAGCGTGTGCACTAATGTTTCTAAGGCTTGAGAAAGACCTGTGTGTCAAAACGTTGCCTGCGTGAAATAAACTCACCTTATCATTTGAGTGCTGAGCCTCTGCTTCTTTATTTTGGATTTATTGTAAAAAAAAAAAAACTGTTAAAAAATGGCTGACCATCATATTATTGAAGGGCACAAGTGTGATATACGTGAAATACTTTCAATACAAAGTATCAGTATTTTTGACCACAGGTTCCACTCCCTGGGTAAAAGCGAAGTTTGCTTTATGTTTTACTACCACCCAAAAGATTAAAGGGATGAACTTTGTTGCCCTTCCCAGGGCTAGATATTGGTAATTATTGGAATTCCTACTGAAGTGGTGCTAATGACACTGGGGAATGAACAACCCTTACCTACTGGTTAATATTAATCCATAATTCAAACATACGAGAATATAGTGGCATAGGGCTAAAGGTGTGGGAAACCCTTGCATTGTCATGAATATTTAACCTTCCCTACCTCAAATGAGTGGATGGCAGAATGCCCGGTTGTCTGGACAGTTATTTAACGCATCTGCTCTCATGGGATGTGTAAAGATGGGGTATCTTAATGCATGCTTTTTAATATATCTACTATTACTATTACTTTAGGGAGATGAACATTTGAAAGATTTTTACTTGGAACTTGACTTACATGTAATTGGAACATGATATCTTTACATAATGAAAATATAATTGAAAGAAAACATACACAATGTGGCTTTAATGCAAACTTTTTATGATGCACTCATTCATACACTCATCAAGCCTGTTCTGGCTGACCCTAATGCTGTCTAGGAAGAGTCACAAAATGCGGGTGAGACAGAAACAAAGAACCTTCTTTAACACAGTAAAGAATACAATAGCTAAACATTTTACCTACTGCATGGAAAACCAGTCAGCATTACTTATGTGCAGGAATCAGCAGGGATGGACATCTATATAAAGACCTTTCCTCTAGTTCTTCAACAGAAAAACTTGCTTGAGCATATCAACTAATATTTAACATGGGAAAGGTAAGATCATATTTAAGCTTTCATTAATCACAGCACAATATTTTTTTAAATGTGAAATGCATGTTTTCATTTTTTTTTAAAGATATACAGAACAGAAATTTACAGATATTGTTAGACATGTCTAATCATTGAAAAAATCCATCCATGTATTGCTAAAGCCTAAGTGGAAACTGAGCTCTACTGGCAATAATAGAGGATCTCACCAATGCTGCTCAATGGCTCATTCAGTTGCCAAAACAATAGTCAATATATAAAAAGTTTTAAACTTATGTTAACATTTTTACTAATTGTAATATCCCCTTGTCAGGTATGGTATAGGTTTTCACATATGTGTCAAACTATTACGCAGCCATATTAAACAACAAATATAGGTCCTTTCCCTTTTGGAAATGGAGATGAGAACACTTCTAGGCAGTGATGGTGGAACCATGTAGATTTGCTGCACATGTCCAGGCTATTTTTTGTTTTTACTTTACTATTATGAAAAGGCTTTATAAACACCACCTTCCATACCTCTCAACATTGCAAAAAGCCAAAAAGGGACAGTTTTGTTCTAGGAGTAGTGGGGAGGCATGGTTAAGGGGCAGGGCTTTTGTTAACTTTGTTATATGATATTCGGGCTAAAGTTATTTATATACAATGCAGTAAAAAGTATCTATTTTTGCATAATTGTAACATTTGTTTCAGATCATCAGACTAAGTTTAATATTAGACATGATAACCTGAGTAAATCTAAAATGTAGTTTTTAATAGACTTGTGCATTCGTCTTCGGGCGAACATGAAAACGAGCACGAAGAGGCCGTTTTTTTGTTCGTTCCGAAGGAACGTAGAACAGAATACAGTGCCGGCAAACCGTAGGCGAAGACGAAGACTCACAATCACGAAGAATCGAAGATTCTTCGTGATCGTCTTCGTTTTTGCCGCGCAACCGCCAAAATTTCAAACAGGAGTGAGCTGATCCTCGTCTGTCCAATCAGCTCACTCTTGTGACGTAACGCTAAGGGTCTCGTCCAATGCCTGTGCTGCTGTTTTTTGAATTCTGAAGGCGCCTTTATAAGACCAGAGCTTGCCTGAGAGATCCATTCATTTTTCGCTGTGACTGCTTTGGCAACACTGCTGTGCTGCATCCGAGCGTTACAGAGAGAGATTGTTCTGTTCTGTGTGAGACTGGTAAGCCTTAGCCTGCCATTTCTCACTGTGTACTTCATCCTCACTTCAGTGCTACTTAATTAATATATTTAATAATAATAATTTGATTAATTTAATTTTTTTTAAATTAATTTGTCATCAACTTTAGTGTAAGTGCTGTTGAGTTGACAGTGCACCCAGTGCCTCAGTGGCACTGGGGTGCCCTTGCCCTGGGCTGGCACTAGTGCCTATTGCCTGTCCTGCTTAAATAAATTAAATAGAATTTATAAATTACAATTTAATAGAATCTATAATTTAATAGTTCATTATAATATTATATATATATATATATATTTGTCAGTCATATATATATATATATATACTATAGTATACTAGTGTAGAGTGTACTGTAGACATTCATCTACTAGTGTCTAATTTAAAATCAGTAATATTAATTAATATAATTAATAATTGAATTCATTATAAAATTATATATATATTTGTCAGTTATAGTTAGTAATAGTATACTAGTGTAGAGTGTACTGTAGACATTCAGAACATCTACTAGTGTCTAATCTAAAATCAGTAATATCAATAATTCTCTAATTCTTTCTTATCTTAATAGTTAATTAAATTAGCTATAAATAAAAGTAATAATATTAATTAATTACTACTAGCGTATAGTTCAGCTAATCTTATTAGTACTGGTGCTGCAGCTCTATAGTTTGTGCTTTGTTTTAGCAACAGTAAGAGACCAAGTCAATTTTTCTTAATTAATCTTTCATTTTATTTCATTTGTTTTGCTCACCTCAGTCCATCAGTGAAGTGAACTTGTTGGGCTAGTGAGTGCAGCCGCATAAGTGCTGTGGTTTTTTTTGATCAGCAAGCAGTGACGTTAACTGTTTTGCAAAGATTTTCTCATTTATTTTACATTTTATTTCAATTTTATTAAAAGTACCCTTAGTGTTTTGCTCACCTCAGTCCATCAGTGAAGTGAACTTGTTGGGCTAGTGAGTGCAGCAAGCAGTGAAGATAACTGTTTTGCTGTGACATTTTATTTTATTTCTAATTCTTTTCAAGAAAAATTGACTGTGACGAGCTGTACTAAGCAAAGCTTCAAGCTACTAGCTGTAGTACTAAAATAATTCTAATCTTCTTTAATCTTAATCTATAATATATTATAAATAATAATATTCTAATTCATAATCTATAATATAAGTAATTCTAATTCTAAATTCTAATTCATAATCTATATTCTTCTATCTATAATACATAATATATAAGTAAATTAGTTCTAATCTATTAATATTATATAACTTAATATTAATTAATAAATCATATACTGAATCTGATTTAACCTCACTTTAGCTTAGTGGGTTTGAGAGCGTCTGCCTAGAGGTAGACTTATAGTAAGGAAATATAGCTTTAGGCTAGCATAGTGGTAGGCTAAGCTCTTAGGCCCGTGTAAATTCAAATTAAAAATAAAATACTGCTAGTTATTAAATAGTTAATCTTGAGTTAATAATTTCAATAACTTTAGGATTTTGGCAGATTGCACACAGCACAGTGCAGTAGTGCATAGTTTTACTTTTTAAGCAGTAGCACTGAAGAGAACTTCCTCTAATTTTTTTGTCTTTAATTCGTTTTTCCTTTTTTTTATTTTTTTTTTTTTATTTTTTTTTTTATAGTTTTTTAAACACTACACTACACTACACTACACTACACACACAACACAAAATTTGAAATGGATCCTCCTTTTGGGACTAAGGAGGGACAAGCTCCATCTACCACCACCACCACCACCACCAGCACCACCACCAGCACCACCACCAGCTCTAAGATGCAGCCTTTGCGTCAGTCTAGTCGGCCAAGTAGGCCAAGCTCTCGCTTATCATTTGGGGAAGCATTGCTTGAAGGATCATCAAGTAAAGGAAAGGCACCAAAAGCAGGCAGTAGTAGTGCGGCTAGGCCCACAAGCTCTATGTTTTTTTACGGAAAGCCTAAAGCACCAGAAGCACGTTCAAAGTTAAAGGGTAGCACAAGTAGTACCAGCCCAGTGACTAAAAAGAAGTGCCTTTTGCCCCAAGCAGCATCTTCCCCATCCACCAGCAGCATGCAAGGTACCAAGCAGAGCCAAATTAGCAGCAAGACTCAGAGGGGTCCCAAACCAAAGCGATCTCATTCCTTTGTAGGGAAAACCACCACCACCACCACCCCCGCCTCTACCACCACTAGTGCTGCGCCTACTGTTCCCACTGGTACCGCCACGCCATGTCCTCCTAGTACCTCTAGCAAGCCACCAAGTCCTTACAAAATTTTTGTAAAGACAGTTAGAGAGAGGGCTACACATAGTGGAACTCCACCTAGCGAGGTAGCAGAGGAGCCTGAGACTGAGAGGCCAAGTGCAGAGTCTATTCTTCCTGCTCGCACTACTACTAGTCACGAGTCTCACGACGATATCAGTCTTAGCTCCAGCCTAGCAGGAATTCCATTCGATCTGGCTAATGAAGAGCTAGACTATGAGCCAGAGGAAGTAGAGGAGATGAGTGGTCAGGAATCAGATTCCTCAGGGAGCAGTGTCCAAATGACTAGTGCACAATTTTCCCCTGAGCCTCCACCTTCTCCGCTACGATCATCACCATCACCACCACCAGCAGCAGCAGCAAAACCTAGCAAATCTAAAGCAATTAGCAGTCCCACTATGGCCAGTACTGTTACCACCAGTCCCACCACCACTAGTTCTGCCTCTGTTCATCCACCCCGAGCAGTAAGAGCAGCACCCAAGGCACACTCCAAGGCTATGCGCGCCCCAATTTGGGAGCACTTTGAAAATGTTGAAGAAGGGCGCTATGGAAAGTGCAAACATTGTGGGAAGCTAATAAGCAGAGGGAAAGTGTCTGGCCATTTTACCAGTGCTAGCATGAAGCATCACCTCAGCACTCAACACAACGCTGTGCTATTGGGGAAAGATGCAGAGGTAAAACTTAGTGCAGGCAGCATAGCTGGTGGCCGTGGAAAAACCCCAACAGCTTCTTCTTCTGAGCCAATAGCAGCAGCAGCAGCAGCAGCAACTAGTGCTGGCAGCCAGAGACCAAGGCAGGTTGGAGCACTGCATGCCCAGCCCACCCTGGAAGAATTTGGGGCATTCCACTCCAAGAGAACGATGCCCAAACAGCAGGCCAATAAAGTAACGCGACTTATTGGTCAGTTCATTGCTGTTGGAGGGGCATCCTTCTCCATGATTGAAGGGGAGCCTTTCAAACAATTGATGGCGGCTGTGGCTCCACAATACACAGTTCCGTCACGTTCCACTTTCAGCAGGAACATTGTCCCCTCGCTGTATCGGTCCTGTGTTGCAGCAGTGAAAGAGGAGCTTTCCAAGGCTGCTGGTCAGTGTGTTCATTTCACTACAGATTTGTGGAGTGCACCTAGCGCCCAGCATGCCTTTCTTTCTTTGACAGCACACTGGTGGCAGCCCGGTGTGTCTAAGGAAGTTGCTGCAGCAGGCTACCGATCATTCCTTCTCCATGCAGAAGTGATGGATGAAAAGCACACTTCCCAAAATATTCTGCATGCGATTAGGAAAATGTTTAGCCTTTGGGTGGGAGCAGAGGCGGGCACCAATGTTGAAGTTGGTTTTGTGGTAACTGACGGAGGTGCCAATATGGTGAAAGCGCTGCGAGATGGTCATATTGTTGGTGTGCGCTGTGCAGCCCACATCATCCATCTTGTAGTGAAGGCAGCAATGTCAGAAGGAACTAATGTGGCAGCAGTAGTTCTGTCCCGCTGCAGAAAGATCGCTGGGCACTTTCACCATAGTGTTAAGGCTAGCCAACTTTTGAGGGAAGAGCAAGAGAGGTCAGGTCTTCCCGTACACTGCCTACGTCAGGATGTCAGTACACGGTGGAACTCCACGTTAGACATGCTAGAGAGGATTTTGGAGCAGCAGAGGGCAATCCATAATCTTGCCTCAGAGCACAATATTGGGATTACCTCTCCATTGAATAGGGAGGATTGGACAGTGATCGCCCAGCTAGTGGCAGTCCTTAAACCATTCAGGGATGCCACAGAAAATTTAAGCTCAAACACTGCCAGTCTGGCCCAGGTAATCCCAGTGTTCTCCCATCTAGGCAGCAAGATGGATGTGTTCCTTGGAAACCGTGAGGCTGTTCAAGGTGGCACTCTACATCCTGACGTAGCAGCCATAGTCAGGAAGCTGAAGGATCTGCTAAAAGTACACCTTCGCAAGCGAATGGAAGAGAGTCCCGAAATGATGCTAGCGTGCCTTTGTGATCCAAGAATTAAGGGAAAGCTAGCTTTGAAATTCAATGTTCTCAGTAGCTACCGGGAGCAATTGGTCAACAAGGTGCGTGACTGGCAGCGTAAAATGGGAATGCTGTCCGAGGAGGGTGAGGTGCAGGAGGAGGAAGAGATGATGTGGTCTGCTACCCCTAGCAGCAGCATCAGCAGCAGTGCCACAAGCAGCACAACACAGCTGAGTGGAGCAGCTGCGTTTTGGGAAGAGGCACTTGGCAGTATAGTTGGACCATCTGACAGAGCTAGCAGCAGAAAGGAGAGTAGTGCTGCTGAAATGGTCAAACTTTACCTCTGTGAAGTTCCTTCTGCTCCTAATGTTGATCCTCTTAGCTACTGGGATGAAAAGAAGAGTGTGTGGCCTGCACTCTCATGGGTTGCGCAGCAGCTTCTATCATGTCCGCCAACCACTGTTCAAAGTGAGCGCGTGTTTTCTATGACTGGAAACATACTGAGTCCACAGCGCTCACGCATGGCACCTCATCTGATGGAGCAGATTGCCTTTCTTAAATTCAATCTGCCCAAATTGGGTTACCCAGCTCTTAGCTTGGAAAGTTAAATTTTTTCTCTCTAATGTTTAAGGTAGTTTCTCCCCCTGGTTGCACTTGCTGCGGTGTGGCAATGCCTGCTACCTCCGCTGGTGTAGCCAATTTACGCTAGGGCCTAGTGTCTGAGCTCTGTAAGTCCGCTCCCAAACGCCTAGGACTGACAGTCTTTGGATGCTTTGCCCTGGGGTGAAACAGGTGAGTGGGTCGTCAATTGCCCACTCATTCACCTTTTTCCGTTTCCAACGCTGCTGCTGGTGGTGGTGCCAGTATCTTTTGCCAGTTCGCTTCCTGGCTGAAATCATGCCTCAGATGTCCCTAATGGAAAGGGTAGTTTCTCCCCCCTGGTTGCACTTGCTGCGGTGTGGCAACGCCTGCTACCTCCGCCGGTGTAGCTAGCTTATGCTAGGGCCTTCTGTCTGAGTTCTGTAGGTCTGCTCCCAAACGCCAAGGACTGACAGTGCTTGGATGCTTTGCCCTGGGGTGAAACAGGTGAGCGGGTCGTCAATTGCCCACTCATTCGCCTTTCCCAATTCTGCTGCTGCTGGTGGTGGTGCCAGTGTCTCTCTTCAATGCCAGTTCGCTTCCTGGCTAGTGTCATGCCTCGAATGTCCCTGATGGTAAGGGTAGTTTCTCCCCCCTGGTTGCACTTGCTGCGGTGTGGCAACGCCTGCTACCTCCGCCGGTGTAGCCAGCTTACGCTAGGGCCTTGTGTCTGAGTTCTGTAGGTCTGCTCCCAAACGCCAAGGACTGACAGTGCTTGGATGCTTTGCCCTGGGGTGAAACAGGTGAGCGGGTCGTCAATTGCCCACTCATTCGCCTTTCCCAATTCTGCTGCTGCTGGTGGTGGTGCCAGTGTCTCTCTTCACTGCCAGTTCGCTTCCTGGCTAGTGTCATGCCTCGAATGTCCCTGATGGTAAGGGTAGTTTCTCCCCCCTGGTTGCACTTGTTGCGGTGTGGCAACGCCTGCTACCTCCGCCGGTGTAGCCAGCTTACGCTAGGGCCTTGTGTCTGAGTTCTGGAAGTCCGCTCCCAAACGCCAAGGACTGACAGTGTTTGGATGCTTTGCTCTGGGGTGAAACAGGTGAGTGGGTCGCCAATTGCCCACTCATTCGCCTTTCCCAATTCTGCTGCTGCTGCTGGTGGTGGTGCCAGTGTCTCTTCGATGCCAGTTCGCTTCCTGGCTAGTGTCATGAATCAAATGTCCCTAATGGTAAGGGCAGTTTCTCCCCCCTGGCTGCCTCTGTCTGCGGTGTGGCAACGCCTGCTACCTCCGCCGGAGTGGCCAGCTTACGCTAGGGCCTTGTGTCTGAGCTCTGGAAGTCTGCTGCCAAACGTCTAAGACTGACAGTGTTTGGGTGCTTTGCCCTGGGGTGAAACAGGTGAGTGGGTCGCCAATTGCCCACTCATTCGCCTTTCCCATTTTTCAATGCTGCTGCTGGTGGTGGTGGTGGTGCCAGCATCTCTTCTCTGCCAGTTCGCTTCCTGGCTAGAGTCATGCCCAAAATGTCCCTAATTGTAAGGGCAGTTTCTCCCCCCTGGCTGCCTCTGTCTGCGGTGTGGCAACGCCTGCTACCTCCGCCGGAGTGGCCAGCTTACGCTAGGGCCTTGTGTCTGAGCTCTGGAAGTCTGCTGCCAAACGTCTAAGACTGACAGTGTTTGGGTGCTTTGCCCTGGGGTGAAACAGGTGAGTGGGTCGCCAATTGCCCACTCATTCGCCTTTTCAATGCTGCTGCTGGTGGTGGTGCCAGCATCTCTTCTCTGCCAGTTCGCTTCCTGGCTAGTGTCATGCCTCAAATGTCCCTAATTGTAAGGGCAGTTTCTCCCCCCTGGCTGCCTCTGTCTGCGGTGTGGCAACGCCTGCTACCTCCGCCGGAGTGGCCAGCTTACGCTAGGGCCTTGTGTCTGAGCTCTGGAAGTCTGCTGCCAAACGTCTAAGACTGACAGTGTTTGGGTGCTTTGCCCTGGGGTGAAACAGGTGAGCGGGTCGCCAATTGCCCTCTCATTCGCCTTTCCAATTTTTCAATGCTGCTGGTGGTGGTGGTGGTGGTGCCAGCATCTCTTCTCTGCCAGTTCGCTTCCTGGCTAGAGTCATGCCCAAAATGTCCCTAATTGTAAGGGCAGTTTCTCCCCCCTGGCTGCCTCTGTCTGCGGTGTGGCAACGCCTGCTACCTCCGCCGGAGTGGCCAGCTTACGCTAGGGCCTTGTGTCTGAGCTCTGGAAGTCTGCTGCCAAACGTCTAAGACTGACAGTGTTTGGGTGCTTTGCCCTGGGGTGAAACAGGTGAGTGGGTCGCCAATTGCCCACTCATTCGCCTTTTCAATGCTGCTGCTGGTGGTGGTGCCAGCATCTCTTCTCTGCCAGTTCGCTTCCTGGCTAGTGTCATGCCTCAAATGTCCCTAATTGTAAGGGCAGTTTCTCCCCCCTGGCTGCCTCTGTCTGCGGTGTGGCAACGCCTGCTACCTCCGCCGGAGTGGCCAGCTTATGCTAGGGCCTTGTGTCTGAGCTCTGGAAGTCTGCTGCCAAACGTCTAAGACTGACAGTGTTTGGGTGCTTTGCCCTGGGGTGAAACAGGTGAGTGGGTCGCCAATTGCCCACTCATTCGCCTTTTCAATGCTGCTGCTGGTGGTGGTGCCAGCATCTCTTCTCTGCCAGTTCGCTTCCTGGCTAGTGTCATGCCTCAAATGTCCCTAATTGTAAGGGCAGTTTCTCCCCCCTGGCTGCCTCTGTCTGCGGTGTGGCAACGCCTGCTACCTCCGCCGGAGTGGCCAGCTTACGCTAGGGCCTTGTGTCTGAGCTCTGGAAGTCTGCTGCCAAACGTCTAAGACTGACAGTGTTTGGGTGCTTTGCCCTGGGGTGAAACAGGTGAGTGGGTCGCCAATTGCCCACTCATTCGCCTTTTCAATGCTGCTGCTGGTGGTGGTGCCAGCATCTCTTCTCTGCCAGTTCGCTTCCTGGCTAGAGTCATGCCCAAAATGTCCCTAATGGTAAGGGCAGTTTCTCCCCCCTGGCTGCCTCTGTTTGCGGTGTGGCAACGCCTGCTACCTCCGCCGGAGTGGCCAGCTTACGCTAGGGCCTTGTGTCTGAGCTCTGGAAGTCTGCTGCCAAACGTCTAAGACTGACAGTGTTTGGGTGCTTTGCCCTGGGGTGAAACAGGTGAGCGGGTCGCCAATTGCCCACTCATTTGCCTTTCCCATTTCCTTTTCCATTTCATTATTTTCCTTCTGATACACAACCAACCAAACATAACACACACAATAACACATATAACACATATAACACATAGTGACATCACACATAACACACATACACACACACTTACAATGCACAAAACACAAGGACCTTTTCCTTGTTATTTGCCCTGGCCTTCACTCACTAATAGCATTACATTAACACTATAACTCACACTTCACCCTATAACATTTTTCCATCCACATACCTGCCAACAGACCCAACTTTTTCAGGGACAGTCCTGCTTTTTTCCAGTCCTGTCCCATCTAATTTAGCTAAACTAGGTATGCAAAATGCAAATACACATAGGTAGTTATAGCTCGGTAGGTAACGCTACTATAAACATTTAATAAATATAATCAAGTACTAAATAATAAATCTAACTTTAAAATACATTTAAATAAACCCCTATTTTTTTTTTTAAAAAAACATTAAAATTAAATTATTATTATTTAGACATAATCCATCTTTAACCAAACCAGTGCACTGCTACTAATCTTAAACATAACCGTACATTAACCCTAAGCTATTTTTTAGTTCTTGTCCAACATTTTTCCATCAGCATACCTGCCAACACACCCAAGATTTTGGTGGACAGTCCTGCTATTTTCCAGTCCTGTCCAATAAGTAAGTTGGGTTGTTGCAAAGTATGCCATTGTAAATAGGTAGCAAATGTTAGGCATGTAAAGTGGTCCAAAATCAATTTAAAAATGTAAAATATTCCCTATTCTTTTATTAAACATCTATGGACAGTACACCTCGGTATGTGTGTGCAACTCTATTGGTCGTTTCGGCAGGGGGCTCGCCTGCCATCAACGAATGAAGTGCATTCTGCAGTTCTGCAATTCACTCGTTGATGCCAGACCAGCCCCCTGCCGAAACGACCAATAGAGCTGCACACACGTACCTTCACGGCAGCTGCTGCTGCTGTGATGTGTTATTAACCCCGTATTAACCCCTGCTAGGCAACCAGGAGGAAAACGAAGATTAAACGAGCACGAAGAATGTCCGCGAATATTCGCCCGAAGAGAAGACAGGAACGGGCGAATATTCGCGGAATACGAAGATTTTTTTTTCCCCGAAGACGAGCACGAAGACGAACACGAAGAGCCCCCTGGTGCCCAAGTCTAGTTTTTAAATGATGATTTCATGTTTAGAAGAAAAAAACCATATCCAATCCTACCTGTCTCTATTTTAAAAGTAATGATAAAAAATTATATAAAAAAATAGAACAGAAATAGGGGAGGGGCAAATACTTTTTCACAGCACTGAAGTTTTGTGTGGCATTTAAAATAAGGTATTTTAAGTTGCGCGATTTAATGCATAAACACATTTCATGCTGTTTTTGTAAACAGATCAGGACTTCTAGAGTTGAAGAACACGGTAATAGGTACCTAACATTCTGAGCTCCTACAAAAGAGGGGAATCAAGGGAGACAGGGGTATTTGGGTACTGAGTGGTCAGTACTAGACTTGGGCACCAGGGGGCTCTTCGTGTTCGTCTTCGTGCTCGTCTTCGGGGAAAAAAAAATCTTCGTATTCCGCGAATATTCGCCCGTTCCTGTCTTCTCTTCGGGCGAATATTCGCGGACATTCTTCGTGCTCGTTTAATCTTCGTTTTCCTCCTGGTTGCCTAGCAGGGGTTAATACGGGGTTAATAACACATCACAGCAGCAGCAGCTGCCGTGAAGGTACGTGTGTGCAGCTCTATTGGTCGTTTCGGCAGGGGGCTGGTCTGGCATCAACGAGTGAATTGCAGAACTGCAGAATGCACTTCATTCGTTGATGGCAGGCGAGCCCCCTGCCGAAACGACCAATAGAGTTGCACACACATACCGAGGTGTACTGTCCATAGATGTTTAATAAAAGAATAGGGAATATTTTACATTTTTAAATTGATTTTGGACCACTTTACATGCCTAACATTTGCTACCTATTTACAATGGCATACTTTGCAACAACCCAACTTACTTATTGGACAGGACTGGAAAATAGCAGGACTGTCCACCAAAATCTTGGGTGTGTTGGCAGGTATGCTGATGGAAAAATGTTGGACAAGAACTAAAAAATAGCTTAGGGTTAATGTACGGTTATGTTTAAGATTAGTAGCAGTGCACTGGTTTGGTTAAAGATGGATTATGTCTAAATAATAATAATTTAATTTTAATGTTTTTTTTTTAAAAAAAATAGGGGTTTATTTAAATGTATTTTAAAGTTAGATTTATTATTTAGTACTTGATTATATTTATTAAATGTTTATAGTAGCGTTACCTACCGAGCTATAACTACCTATGTGTATTTGCATTTTGCATACCTAGTTTAGCTAAATTAGATGGGACAGGACTGGAAAAAAGCAGGACTGTCCCTGAAAAAGTTGGGTCTGTTGGCAGGTATGTGGATGGAAAAATGTTATAGGGTGAAGTGTGAGTTATAGTGTTAATGTAATGCTATTAGTGAGTGAAGGCCAGGGCAAATAACAAGGAAAAGGTCCTTGTGTTTTGTGCATTGTAAGTGTGTGTGTATGTGTGTTATATGTGATGTCACTGTGTGTTATATGTGTTATATGTGTTATTGTGTGTGTTATGTTTGGTTGGTTGTGTATCAGAAGGAAAATAATGAAATGGAAAAGGAAATGGGAAAGGCAAATGAGTGGGCAATTGGCGACCCGCTCACCTGTTTCACCCCAGGGCAAAGCACCCAAACACTGTCAGTCTTAGACGTTTGGCAGCAGACTTCCAGAGCTCAGACACAAGGCCCTAGCGTAAGCTGGCCACTCCGGCGGAGGTAGCAGGCGTTGCCACACCGCAAACAGAGGCAGCCAGGGGGGAGAAACTGCCCTTACCATTAGGGACATTTTGGGCATGACTCTAGCCAGGAAGCGAACTGGCAGAGAAGAGATGCTGGCACCACCACCAGCAGCAGCATTGAAAAGGCGAATGAGTGGGCAATTGGCGACCCACTCACCTGTTTCACCCCAGGGCAAAGCACCCAAACACTGTCAGTCTTAGACGTTTGGCAGCAGACTTCCAGAGCTCAGACACAAGGCCCTAGCGTAAGCTGGCCACTCCGGCGGAGGTAGCAGGCGTTGCCACACCGCAGACAGAGGCAGCCAGGGGGGAGAAACTGCCCTTACAATTAGGGACATTTTGGGCATGACTCTAGCCAGGAAGCGAACTGGCAGAGAAGAGATGCTGGCACCACCACCACCACCACCACCACCAGCAGCATTGAAAAATTGGAAAGGCGAATGAGAGGGCAATTGGCGACCCGCTCACCTGTTTCACCCCAGGGCAAAGCACCCAAACACTGTCAGTCTTAGACGTTTGGCAGCAGACTTCCAGAGCTCAGACACAAGGCCCTAGCGTAAGCTGGCCACTCCGGCGGAGGTAGCAGGCGTTGCCACACCGCAGACAGAGGCAGCCAGGGGGGAGAAACTGCCCTTACAATTAGGGACATTTGAGGCATGACACTAGCCAGGAAGCGAACTGGCAGAGAAGAGATGCTGGCACCACCACCAGCAGCAGCATTGAAAAGGCGAATGAGTGGGCAATTGGCGACCCACTCACCTGTTTCACCCCAGGGCAAAGCACCCAAACACTGTCAGTCTTAGACGTTTGGCAGCAGACTTCCAGAGCTCAGACACAAGGCCCTAGCGTAAGCTGGCCACTCCGGCGGAGGTAGCAGGCGTTGCCACACCGCAGACAGAGGCAGCCAGGGGGGAGAAACTGCCCTTACCATTAGGGACATTTGATTCATGACACTAGCCAGGAAGCGAACTGGCATCGAAGAGACACTGGCACCACCACCAGCAGCAGCAGCAGCAGAATTGGGAAAGGCGAATGAGTGGGCAATTGGCGACCCACTCACCTGTTTCACCCCAGAGCAAAGCATCCAAACACTGTCAGTCCTTGGCGTTTGGGAGCGGACTTCCAGAGCTCAGACACAAGGCCCTAGCGTAAGCTGGCTACATTGGCGGAGGTAGCAGGCGTTGCCACACCGCAGCAAGTGCAACCAGGGGGGAGAAACTGCCCTTACCATAAGGGACATTTGAGGCATGACACTAGCCAGGAAGCGAACTGGCAGAGAAGAGACACTGGCACCACCACCAGCAGCAGCAGCAGCAGCATTGGAAAAGGCGAATGAGTGGGCAATTGACGACCCGCTCACCTGTTTCACCCCAGGGCAAAGCATCCAAAAACTGTCAGTCCTTGGCGTTTGGGAGCGGACTTCCAGAACTCAGACACAAGGCCCTAGCGTAAGCTGGCTACACCGGCGGAGGTAGCAGGCGTTGCCACACCACAACAAGTGCAACCAGGGGGGAGAAACTACCCTTACCATCAGGGACATTCGAGGCATGACACTAGCCAGGAAGCGAACTGGCATTGAAGAGAGACACTGGCACCACCACCAGCAGCAGCAGAATTGGGAAAGGCGAATGAGTGGGCAATTGACGACCCGCTCACCTGTTTCACCCCAGGGCAAAGCATCCAAGCACTGTCAGTCCTTGGCGTTTGGGAGCAGACCTACAGAACTCAGACACAAGGCCCTAGCATAAGCTAGCTACACCGGCGGAGGTAGCAGGCGTTGCCACACCGCAGCAAGTGCAACCAGGGGGGAGAAACTACCCTTTCCATTAGGGACATCTGAGGCATGATTTCAGCCAGGAAGCGAACTGGCAAAAGATACTGGCACCACCACCAGCAGCAGCGTTGGAAACGGAAAAAGGTGAATGAGTGGGCAATTGACGACCCACTCACCTGTTTCACCCCAGGGCAAAGCATCCAAAGACTGTCAGTCCTAGGCGTTTGGGAGCGGACTTACAGAGCTCAGACACTAGGCCCTAGCGTAAATTGGCTACACCAGCGGAGGTAGCAGGCATTGCCACACCGCAGCAAGTGCAACCAGGGGGAGAAACTACCTTAAACATTAGAGAGAAAAAATTTAACTTTCCAAGCTAAGAGCTGGGTAACCCAATTTGGGCAGATTGAATTTAAGAAAGGCAATCTGCTCCATCAGATGAGGTGCCATGCGTGAGCGCTGTGGACTCAGTATGTTTCCAGTCATAGAAAACACGCGCTCACTTTGAACAGTGGTTGGCGGACATGATAGAAGCTGCTGCGCAACCCATGAGAGTGCAGGCCACACACTCTTCTTTTCATCCCAGTAGCTAAGAGGATCAACATTAGGAGCAGAAGGAACTTCACAGAGGTAAAGTTTGACCATTTCAGCAGCACTACTCTCCTTTCTGCTGCTAGCTCTGTCAGATGGTCCAACTATACTGCCAAGTGCCTCTTCCCAAAACGCAGCTGCTCCACTCAGCTGTGTTGTGCTGCTTGTGGCACTGCTGCTGATGCTGCTGCTAGGGGTAGCAGACCACATCATCTCTTCCTCCTCCTGCACCTCACCCTCCTCGGACAGCATTCCCATTTTACGCTGCCAGTCACGCACCTTGTTGACCAATTGCTCCCGGTAGCTACTGAGAACATTGAATTTCAAAGCTAGCTTTCCCTTAATTCTTGGATCACAAAGGCACGCTAGCATCATTTCGGGACTCTCTTCCATTCGCTTGCGAAGGTGTACTTTTAGCAGATCCTTCAGCTTCCTGACTATGGCTGCTACGTCAGGATGTAGAGTGCCACCTTGAACAGCCTCACGGTTTCCAAGGAACACATCCATCTTGCTGCCTAGATGGGAGAACACTGGGATTACCTGGGCCAGACTGGCAGTGTTTGAGCTTAAATTTTCTGTGGCATCCCTGAATGGTTTAAGGACTGCCACTAGCTGGGCGATCACTGTCCAATCCTCCCTATTCAATGGAGAGGTAATCCCAATATTGTGCTCTGAGGCAAGATTATGGATTGCCCTCTGCTGCTCCAAAATCCTCTCTAGCATGTCTAACGTGGAGTTCCACCGTGTACTGACATCCTGACGTAGGCAGTGTACGGGAAGACCTGACCTCTCTTGCTCTTCCCTCAAAAGTTGGCTAGCCTTAACACTATGGTGAAAGTGCCCAGCGATCTTTCTGCAGCGGGACAGAACTACTGCTGCCACATTAGTTCCTTCTGACATTGCTGCCTTCACTACAAGATGGATGATGTGGGCTGCACAGCGCACACCAACAATATGACCATCTCGCAGCGCTTTCACCATATTGGCACCTCCGTCAGTTACCACAAAACCAACTTCAACATTGGTGCCCGCCTCTGCTCCCACCCAAAGGCTAAACATTTTCCTAATCGCATGCAGAATATTTTGGGAAGTGTGCTTTTCATCCATCACTTCTGCATGGAGAAGGAATGATCGGTAGCCTGCTGCAGCAACTTCCTTAGACACACCGGGCTGCCACCAGTGTGCTGTCAAAGAAAGAAAGGCATGCTGGGCGCTAGGTGCACTCCACAAATCTGTAGTGAAATGAACACACTGACCAGCAGCCTTGGAAAGCTCCTCTTTCACTGCTGCAACACAGGACCGATACAGCGAGGGGACAATGTTCCTGCTGAAAGTGGAACGTGACGGAACTGTGTATTGTGGAGCCACAGCCGCCATCAATTGTTTGAAAGGCTCCCCTTCAATCATGGAGAAGGATGCCCCTCCAACAGCAATGAACTGACCAATAAGTCGCGTTACTTTATTGGCCTGCTGTTTGGGCATCGTTCTCTTGGAGTGGAATGCCCCAAATTCTTCCAGGGTGGGCTGGGCATGCAGTGCTCCAACCTGCCTTGGTCTCTGGCTGCCAGCACTAGTTGCTGCTGCTGCTGCTGCTGCTATTGGCTCAGAAGAAGAAGCTGTTGGGGTTTTTCCACGGCCACCAGCTATGCTGCCTGCACTAAGTTTTACCTCTGCATCTTTCCCCAATAGCACAGCGTTGTGTTGAGTGCTGAGGTGATGCTTCATGCTAGCACTGGTAAAATGGCCAGACACTTTCCCTCTGCTTATTAGCTTCCCACAATGTTTGCACTTTCCATAGCGCCCTTCTTCAACATTTTCAAAGTGCTCCCAAATTGGGGCGCGCATAGCCTTGGAGTGTGCCTTGGGTGCTGCTCTTACTGCTCGGGGTGGATGAACAGAGGCAGAACTAGTGGTGGTGGGACTGGTGGTAACAGTACTGGCCATAGTGGGACTGCTAATTGCTTTAGATTTGCTAGGTTTTGCTGCTGCTGCTGGTGGTGGTGATGGTGATGATCGTAGCGGAGAAGGTGGAGGCTCAGGGGAAAATTGTGCACTAGTCATTTGGACACTGCTCCCTGAGGAATCTGATTCCTGACCACTCATCTCCTCTACTTCCTCTGGCTCATAGTCTAGCTCTTCATTAGCCAGATCGAATGGAATTCCTGCTAGGCTGGAGCTAAGACTGATATCGTCGTGAGACTCGTGACTAGTAGTAGTGCGAGCAGGAAGAATAGACTCTGCACTTGGCCTCTCAGTCTCAGGCTCCTCTGCTACCTCGCTAGGTGGAGTTCCACTATGTGTAGCCCTCTCTCTAACTGTCTTTACAAAAATTTTGTAAGGACTTGGTGGCTTGCTAGAGGTACTAGGAGGACATGGCGTGGCGGTACCAGTGGGAACAGTAGGCGCAGCACTAGTGGTGGTAGAGGCGGGGGTGGTGGTGGTGGTGGTTTTCCCTACAAAGGAATGAGATCGCTTTGGTTTGGGACCCCTCTGAGTCTTGCTGCTAATTTGGCTCTGCTTGGTACCTTGCATGCTGCTGGTGGATGGGGAAGATGCTGCTTGGGGCAAAAGGCACTTCTTTTTAGTCACTGGGCTGGTACTACTTGTGCTACCCTTTAACTTTGAACGTGCTTCTGGTGCTTTAGGCTTTCCGTAAAAAACCATAGAGCTTGTGGGCCTAGCCGCACTACTACTGCCTGCTTTTGGTGCCTTTCCTTTACTTGATGATCCTTCAAGCAATGCTTCCCCAAATGATAAGCGAGAGCTTGGCCTACTTGGCCGACTAGACTGACGCAAAGGCTGCATCTTAGAGCTGGTGGTGGTGCTGGTGGTGGTGCTGGTGGTGGTGGTGGTGGTGGTAGATGGAGCTTGTCCCTCCTTAGTCCCAAAAGGAGGATCCATTTCAAATTTTGTGTTGTGTGTGTAGTGTAGTGTAGTGTAGTGTAGTGTAGTGTTTAAAAAACTATAAAAAAAAAAATAAAAAAATAAAAATAAAAAAAAGGAAAAACGAATTAAAGACAAAAAAATTAGAGGAAGTTCTCTTCAGTGCTACTGCTTAAAAAGTAAAACTATGCACTACTGCACTGTGCTGTGTGCAATCTGCCAAAATCCTAAAGTTATTGAAATTATTAACTCAAGATTAACTATTTAATAACTAGCAGTATTTTATTTTTAATTTGAATTTACACGGGCCTAAGAGCTTAGCCTACCACTATGCTAGCCTAAAGCTATATTTCCTTACTATAAGTCTACCTCTAGGCAGACGCTCTCAAACCCACTAAGCTAAAGTGAGGTTAAATCAGATTCAGTATATGATTTATTAATTAATATTAAGTTATATAATATTAATAGATTAGAACTAATTTACTTATATATTATGTATTATAGATAGAAGAATATAGATTATGAATTAGAATTTAGAATTAGAATTACTTATATTATAGATTATGAATTAGAATATTATTATTTATAATATATTATAGATTAAGATTAAAGAAGATTAGAATTATTTTAGTACTACAGCTAGTAGCTTGAAGCTTTGCTTAGTACAGCTCGTCACAGTCAATTTTTCTTGAAAAGAATTAGAAATAAAATAAAATGTCACAGCAAAACAGTTATCTTCACTGCTTGCTGCACTCACTAGCCCAACAAGTTCACTTCACTGATGGACTGAGGTGAGCAAAACACTAAGGGTACTTTTAATAAAATTGAAATAAAATGTAAAATAAATGAGAAAATCTTTGCAAAACAGTTAACGTCACTGCTTGCTGATCAAAAAAAAACACAGCACTTATGCGGCTGCACTCACTAGCCCAACAAGTTCACTTCACTGATGGACTGAGGTGAGCAAAACAAATGAAATAAAATGAAAGATTAATTAAGAAAAATTGACTTGGTCTCTTACTGTTGCTAAAACAAAGCACAAACTATAGAGCTGCAGCACCAGTACTAATAAGATTAGCTGAACTATACGCTAGTAGTAATTAATTAATATTATTACTTTTATTTATAGCTAATTTAATTAACTATTAAGATAAGAAAGAATTAGAGAATTATTGATATTACTGATTTTAGATTAGACACTAGTAGATGTTCTGAATGTCTACAGTACACTCTACACTAGTATACTATTACTAACTATAACTGACAAATATATATATAATTTTATAATGAATTCAATTATTAATTATATTAATTAATATTACTGATTTTAAATTAGACACTAGTAGATGAATGTCTACAGTACACTCTACACTAGTATACTATAGTATATATATATATATATGACTGACAAATATATATATATATATAATATTATAATGAACTATTAAATTATAGATTCTATTAAATTGTAATTTATAAATTCTATTTAATTTATTTAAGCAGGACAGGCAATAGGCACTAGTGCCAGCCCAGGGCAAGGGCACCCCAGTGCCACTGAGGCACTGGGTGCACTGTCAACTCAACAGCACTTACACTAAAGTTGATGACAAATTAATTTTAAAAAAATTAAATTAATCAAATTATTATTATTAAATATATTAATTAAGTAGCACTGAAGTGAGGATGAAGTACACAGTGAGAAATGGCAGGCTAAGGCTTACCAGTCTCACACAGAACAGAACAATCTCTCTCTGTAACGCTCGGATGCAGCACAGCAGTGTTGCCAAAGCAGTCACAGCGAAAAATGAATGGATCTCTCAGGCAAGCTCTGGTCTTATAAAGGCGCCTTCAGAATTCAAAAAACAGCAGCACAGGCATTGGACGAGACCCTTAGCGTTACGTCACAAGAGTGAGCTGATTGGACAGACGAGGATCAGCTCACTCCTGTTTGAAATTTTGGCGGTTGCGCGGCAAAAACGAAGACGATCACGAAGAATCTTCGAATCTTCGTGATTGTGAGTCTTCGTCTTCGCCTACGGTTTGCCGGCACTGTATTCTGTTCTACGTTCCTTCGGAACGAACAAAAAAACGGCCTCTTCGTGCTCGTTTTCATGTTCGCCCGAAGACGAATGCACAAGTCTAGTCAGTACTCTATGGTCAGGATTTTAAAAGATTTAAGACCAAAAATGTTTATTTCATACAATACTGCTGTTACACAGAATATTTTCAGCAGTAACAAAAATATATATTTTTTATTATTTTTATTAGCTGTGAGTTTTTTAACCAGCCAAAAAGCTATTTCAGCAAGGGTATACATAGGATTGCTCCACCTTGTTGTTCTTCTTCATTTGGGAGAAAGTTAGCAATTACAAGCATTATCCCTAAACCATGCTTCAGCACTGTCATATGTCATGAATATATAATATATAATGAAAATACCTTTTTATTTCCTTCCACAGATCACTTTCTATGAGGGTCGCAACTTCCAGGGTCGCTCTTATGAGTGCACCTCAGAATGCCCTGATATGACCTCATACTTTCACCACTGCAATTCCATCCGAGTGGCAAGTGGAAACTGGATATTATATGAGCATCCTCACTATAGAGGACACCAGTATTATCTTAACAGAGGAGAATACCCTGAATTCCAGCAATGGATGGGCTTAAATGACTCAATTAGATCCTGTCGTCTGAGCCCTCAGGTAAACCTTCACAGCAAGCTGCTCAATAATTTTTTTCCAAGCAGTTAATCGTATTTATATATGATATATATGTAATTATTTCTATCATATGAATTTATTGGATATTGCCATATGAATTTTTTATATTTATAGCATTAAATAAATAGAACCTGAGAAACTTTTGCACTCCATAATTAACGCACTTAATTTTATTTCATAGCATCAATTCATTTGTGCTAAGTTCATATAAGTGACAAAATGATGCCCCTATCTAAGCAAGAACTTAAGTAATAATAAACCTACACCTTACAGTGATTCAGCTAGTGAACTTCTCTATGACAATTTAACCAATGTTCTTAAAATAATAGCATTTTTTTTTAAAAAATTAAATTGATATTTTATTAATGGTTTTATTTTAAGCACCATGGCTCATTCAGAGTAAAGGTCTATGAGAGGGAGGATTTCCGAGGTCGGATGATGGAATTTACTGAAGATTGTCCCCAGGTTTTTGAAAGGTTCAAGTTTCATGACATCTACTCTTGCTTTGTTCTTGACGGATATTGGATGTTCTATGAAGAGCCCTACTACAGAGGACATCAGTATTACTTGAGACCTGGGGAGTATAGAAGATACACCGACTGGGGAGCCATGACTCCCAGAGTCGGATCCTTCAGAAGAGTCCACTATTTTTCATAAGAATTCAATACGGAATTCAATAAAAGTAAATGCAATAAAAGTCTTACTTTTGTTTATAAAATGTTGTGTCCTTACTTTTATCTACATACCATTAATAAACAGTTGAATAATATGTTAGAACAATAATATCCTAACATGAGAGTAAGGAGATTTCAATATAATTCATTTTGAAATACAGTTATTTGCGTAATCTAAGCATATGTTAGTTATCAATATTAAAAAATTATTGTGCATGCTGCAACAACTAGATAATTATTCAAATGTTTTTGTATACAAGAATCATGTTGGGATGAAAAATGAGCAAAGGAAGTTCAGTCCATTAACGTTCACTAGCTTACTGTATGGAATGGTACACTTAGCAGCCATGTGATGGTCAATCACCAGAAAAAGAGTAGCTTATGGTTTTTTAAGGACCAGTTTGGAACTCAATGTTCATGTTTAATTCATACTTCATTAGCAATATCTACATAAAATGTTTTTAAAGGTTTTTTAAAAAAACTGGACTCTTGAAAGTCTTAACAGTAACAAAAACAGGAGTGGTATCTAAAAATCCATTTATTACAAAATAGAACAAAATCGGTGTGCTAGGGATATTGCTGTAGAAGTAGCACCTAACATATAAAAGATATCATAAGTAAAATTCTAAAAAATATTAGATGTTTTTCTCTATTTGTTTTTATGTATTGCTCATACTAAAGTATATATAAAAAAGAAAGCCCTATCTGTCCTTTAAAAAGCAATATATCAATTCTGTGGGTACATTAAAAATAAAAAAGGGAACTCATGACATAATGGCATAAAAAACACTGGTCACCTATTTCCTTCCCAGCATTTTACTGCAATCTCGTTGTGGATGGCTCCACAATTTACCTTGTTGGATCAGCACTTTGCCTATGACTCACATTACAGAAGTAAAGTAACCAATCCAAAAAGTGTTATGTATCTCTTTGAAATATTGCTAAAATCCACCCATTTCTCACACTACAACCAAAACACTGAGTACATTAATCATTTTCACTAGTACTACTACTGTAAATGCTCCCTCATTGATCTTCCTTCTTCACTTATATCTCCTACACAATCCATTCTCAACTCAGCCACCAGAATACTGTTTCTTCCCTCCAAAACACCAGTCACTCCAATACTTACATATATGTGTTTGCTTCCTATAGAACCACACAGCACCTGGAAGTCCTATCTAATTTATCATGGCTATATTGTTTACCAAAGAGCTGGATCAATGGGACTGCACTGCATTTTAACCCAAATGAGACTCTCAAGCAAATGAAAGCCTTCTATGGACACCATTAATTAGGCACCAGTGTGGCAGGAAGGCGCTCTGCATCAATAGCCGGGGCATAGTGATGAGGGAGCACTAAAGCAGAGGCCTGGAGTGACAGACCTCGCGCTCCCATGACAGCATGGAAGAAAGAAGATGATGTATGATGCAGGATGATTGAAGATGATGGAAGATGAGAAAGGTAAGAGATGGGAAGAAAGGGTTGTAAGGACTGTGTATATGTGTATATAGATAGTATGTAGATAGTAAGAAAAAGGGGGGAGCAGATAGTGAGAAAAGGGAGGAGAGGTAGCTAGAGAGAAAGAGGGTAGTAAGAATACTGAAATAAATGAGTGAGAGAAGGAAATAATGTGTGGATGAATAGTGTGAATGAGTGAAAGAATACATTATTGTGTGAATGAATTATGTGAATGACTGTAAAAGTGTTTGCATGTGTCATAGATGTATAATAGATTTGTAGAAAGGCAAAGATCACACAAGCAGGGTGTTTGAGCCTTGGGGACCAAGATGGCATAGGGCAGGCTTTTTGGGGATAAAGTTAACTCATGATGGGAGGTTTGGGGGGCAACAATGGCAATGCCTATGTGTGAAATTTGAGTGCTGGTCAGGTTCTGTGTGGGCAGTGTGGACTGGGGTGTGCAATCTGTGAGCTATACCTGTAATTTAGGGGGTTTATCAATACCTTTTATGTGAATTCCAATTGATCTATACCTGCAAAGCTGGATATCTGTGTTATTCTGTTGACCTATATCTGCTATGCTATGTTTTCATACATTGTTTATGTATACCTGCAAATACAGGCTTTGTATGTCTTATTAAGTTGATCAATACCTGCAAAGCTGTTTCAGTGTGTTTTTTATTTGATCTATACCCGCAATGCTGAGTTTACATGTGATTTCCAGTTCATCTACACCTGCAATGCTGGGTTTGTGTGTTCTATTGATCAATACTTGCAATGCTATGTTTTCATATATTATTATTGTATACCTGCAAATATAGGATTTGTATGTCTGATTCTGTTTATTTGATCTACACCTTAAATGCCGAGTTCACATGAGAATTTCAATTGATCTATATATATGCAAAGCTGGGTTTGTGTGTTAATGTGTTGATCACTGGCTATGTTTCCATACATTATTTACGTATGCCTGCAATTATAGGCTTTGCATGTCTTATTCATTGAACTATACATGCAAGCGCTGTTTTATGTGTATATTTGATCTATACCTGAACTACAGGGAGTAAGTAAAAGAGAGGCATGGCTTAGTGAATGAGAGGACAAATGAATTCTGGGGATGATTATGGGGGAGAGGACCTCTTAATGTCATGGTAGGGTCGGAAGGAGGGAAGACTGCACTGACTCTCACAGTCTTCCCCTGATCTGTAGTGAGTGTGGCAAATGTTTTTTATGGTGTAGTAGTGGAAGGAATTATTCTAGGGAGTGTGGAGTGGGGTCCAAAGAAATGCTTGCATAGGGTCCAATTATTTCAATATAAAATTGACAGCAGGGGCTAATATTAGTATATATTGTCAGCATCGGCTAATATTAGTATATATTGTCAGCATTAATATACATCAGCAGCAGGATCTAATATTAAATAATGAAAACTAACTGCCAGTTCAGCTGTTCAATCACAGTATTTACTTCAAAAGAGATAAGTATATATTATGTAGTTACAAATGCATGTCTAATGTGTATATGTATATATTCAACAAATCCCACAGATTTATTTAAACAGCATACTAGGCCAGTCTAGCTTTTTGTCAGTGGAAGTTCACTTGGGTTGGTCCATGGTGAGTTGAGCTCATTCACTTTGCTGTTATGAAGAGTCAATCTAACTGAGCTTCTGCTCTAGGGAAAACTTGGCTGACCCTATAAAATGCATGCTTAAATAGGTAGAGTTTCTTCAAAGCCTTCCAGCAGATTGACATATAGGTCACACAAAGCCATCTTAGAACTTCTTTCTGGAGATACCTGTCAATGTTGACCCTTCATAAAGAGTAGTTAAGTGAGAGAGTTAAAATCACAACTGTTCTGCCAGCAGGCACCTTAACAAAAGCTAGTTCAGGAAATATTGCTGAAATTATCAACAGTGTTAAAAAACACAATACAACAGCATGACTGTGTGGAGCAAGATATGGATGTGAGCAAGATTGTGTTCCATAACCCTGGAGTGTGTTCCATAACTCTCTGGTCTAGCTAGTCATGTCACTGTTTGGCTGATTAAATTCAGTAGGAATGTTTACTGTGCATGCTTACGGGAATGTTGTTTTTTCCTATTTTTAATCCACTTGTTTAACCTTTATATGTCCATTGTATGTTCAGATGCATCCTCAAAAAAGATGACAATTAGGACTTATATGTATGATGAGCATTTTTTGTAGCAGCAGGGAGATCTCCCCGCCTCTGCACAAGAGATCGAGATCAGGCTGGACTCTCCCCTGTCAGCAGAAGCCAGCATGGCCGGACTGGGAATTTGGAGACAGGGCTGCTTTTGGTTCCCAGTCCGGCCCTGCTGCTACTCCTTTCTTAAAATGCAAGGCTTCTTCTAGGAATCAAAGAAACAGCAGCCAAGCCCTCCTACATAACTTGTTGAACGTGCTTCATTAATTATTTTATATATAATCAATTTATAGTAAAACATTGATTTAATTGAAGGTAAGACAACATTTTCAAATTATATTCACTCATAGGTAGGTCAGTGACTAATCTTTTAGTTACATAATTATATAGGCTGAAAAAAAGTTCAGCTTTTCCCATATCTGTTAATTGCTGTTGATCCAAAAGAAGGCAAAAAAAAGTTTGTGGCTCTTCCAATTTTGCAACACACTAGGGAAAAACAATTCAGATCTCTGCTTGGATCAAGAAGCTATTTCCCCATAATTAAAAAAATGATATTCCTGAATATTATGTTTTTGCAAGTATCCAGTTTGCTATATAAATGTCTGTACAGACTGATAAAACTACCTCTGCAAGCAGAGAATTCCACATCCTTATTGTCCTTACTGTAAAAAAAACCCTTTCCTTTGCCTTCCGGTCTAAATGCGTGACCACGTGTCCTATGTCCTGTTTAGGAATAGGTTTCCACACAATGGTTTGTATTGGCCCTGAATATATTTATATAATGCTATCATATCCCCTGAGGCGCTGTTTTTCTAAACTAAATAGATTTAAATTAGTTAACCTTTCTTCATAACTAAAGTGTTCCATTCCTTTTAGTAATTTTGTAGCCCGCCTCTGCACTTTTTCCAGTGCTATAACATCCTTCTTTAGAATAGGTGCCCAAAATTGCACAGCATATTCAAGGTGTAGTCTTACCATTGGTTTATAAAGAGGCAAAATTATATTTTCATCCTGCGAATTGATGCCCCTTTTTATGCATGACAATACCTTACTGGCCTTAGTTTGTTGTCTATAACAATTCCCAAAACCTTCTCATTTGTTGTTATCCCAAATACTCTACTAGGTGTCTCCCTACCTTCTCTGCTGAATCCTTCCTATTCTGTGTCTTGCAGCTCTGCTTCTTCTCTAGTATAGCCTAGCATCTTGTTCTACTCTATTCTTTCTTCATCCTCATCTCCTCACAAATGACCTCTTTGTGAACTTCTCTGCAGACATGACATCTCCATGAACTTCCCGGAAAAACAGCAGAGCTTCCAGTGACATCCTCCGCCAAGAAGCTCCACCATTTTGCCCAATGATAACCTCCCATGAACTTATGCAAAATTTGTAGATCTTCCTCTGACATCCCCTCCCTAATTGGAGCCAATTTTACAGACATTCACTGGAGGTTATCTTTGGGCAAAGTGGCGGAGCTTCCAGACACACCCTTTCCACTGATGCTCCAGTAGGGAAAGAGGATGTTACTGGAAGCTTTGCTATTTTTGTGGAAGTTCATGGAGATGTCATATCCACGGAGATGCAGACAAAGAAGAACAAGGAAGACAGAAGAGAGAAGAACAAAAAGTTGAAGAAGATGCTAGCAAAGAAGCACAGCTGCAAGTTACGGAAGCATGAGAGAGGGAGAGTGAATGAGAGTGTGAGAGAATGTGAGAGAGGGGGTGAAATTTGAAAGAAAAAGGTTTGGTGGGTTTGCCTCTTTTCTGACATTAAATTTCATTAAATTTGCAATTTGTACAAATTCGGATGTACAAGTCTAATACATACACTATATGGACAAAAGTATTGGGACACCCCTTCTAATTATTGAAATTAGGAAAAATTCTCAGTAGAATGGGTCAGTTTGTGAAATTTCTGGCCTCTTAGATCGGCCCCAGGGCACTGTAAGTGCTATTATTGTTATGTGGAAATGCCTGGAAGTAGCAGCAGCTGAGCCACAAAGTCACAGACCACACTCATGCAAAACAGTGCTGCCGAAGGACTCTGGAGCAGTATGTTCTCTGTAGTGATCAATAAAGTTTCACCATCTGGAAGTCTGGGTTTGGTTGATGCCAGGAGAATGCTACCAAATGGAATGCATAGTGCCTACTGCAAACTTTGGTGGAGGACGGATAATGGTCGAGGGATGTTTTTCAGGGCTTTATAGGCTACATCATACAAAGACATTTTTAGACAATAGGTACTGTATGTTTCCAACTTTGTAGGGACAGTTTGGGGAAGGCCCTTTCCTATTCCAGCATGATCCTGTCCCAGTGCACAAAGCAAGGTCCATAAACACATTATTATATAAGGTTGGTGTGGCCCGCACAAAGTCCTGACCTCAACCCCATCGAATACATTTGAGATGAACTGGGATGCAGATTGCGAGCCTGGCCTTCTCATCCGACATCAGTGTCTGACCTCACAAATGCGTTACTGGATGAATCGGCAAAATTCCTACAGAAATGCTCCAAATTCTTGTAGAACGCCTTCCCAGAAGAGTGGAAACTGTTATAGCTGCAAAGGAGGAATAACTACATATTAATCTTTATGTGTTTAGAATGCAATGTCGTAAAAGTCCCTGTTGGTGTAATGGTCAGGTGTCCCAATTCTTTTGTCAATATAGTATATATTTGGCTGGGAAGAAAATAGAATAGAATAGAATATTTTTCTCTTTTGCTCTCTCCAGTTGAAGTTAATTCTATAAGTGTTCATTAATTGTATTCCAAAAGACAGATAGATAGTGTAAAGAGCAATTCAGTTTTAACTAACTTAAAAAAGACCAAGCAAAGTTACTAAAACAATAGTTATTTGTCATACAGAATATTCTTCAGCATAATAATGGTTGAAATCGCTAAACGTTCTAACATGCTTAGTGGACAAGAAAAAGTAAAAATCAGCACTGCACGTAATGTATGCAGAGCAGGATGTATATAAAAGCTCTTTCTTTCTGTCATTTAGCAGTCTGTGTTGAGCACAAGAGAGCATCACACAAAATGGGAAAGGTAAGGTCATTGATGTGATCTAATTATATTTTAAACATGTATTAATTAGAGACTATACATAGCATGGTTAGTCTGGAACTTTTACATCTTTTATCTATGTTTTTTTTTCTTTTTTTTTATATGTTTTTTTTAGTCATTATTGATGTTTCTTGAATTCAAATTTAAAAGGTGCTTCCGGCAGGTCTAAGTAAGAAATGTGTTTCTTGAAGTTAAATGAAGTTGTGTTAACACATAATAATTGTGTAAAAATATAATTCTATTTAAAATGGAGATCCAATGAGGGAGGAGGACAAAGTGTAGTCTTGCCTGGGGCACCATTTGATCAAGAAACAGCCTTGGTTGGTTTTCATGTGTAGTTTCAAAATGGCAGCCTAGAGACTGTAATACATTTAAAGTAAGCTGTATATCACTTTTGAAATGTCTTTCCTTTTCTACAGATCATCTTTTATGAGGACAAGAACTTCCAGGGCCGCTCCTATGAGTGCACTTCGGAGTGTTCTGACTTATCCTCTAACTTTCGCCGCTGTAATTCAGTTCATGTAGAAAGCGGAAACTGGATACTTTATGAGCATCCTCACTTTCGGGGACACCAGTATTTTCTTAGCAGAGGAGAATACCCTGATTTTCAACAGTGGATGGGCTTCAATGATTCCATCAGATCCTGTCGCCTGAGCCCCCAGGTAATTACACATGTTTGTTCTGTCAGGGTTTCCTAGAATAATATTGATATAGGAGTATGTTCACTAAATTGTCAGTTTGCAATTTAGTTAACCATTTTAGCTTGATGCATTATAAAAGGCAAAATCTAGTAAACTAATTCTGCATGAAGTTGGAACTGCATAAGGAATAGATAATATTGGTGATTTTTTTGGCAATCACTTTACTCATATATTATTATTATTTATTGTTTTATATAGCGCTGTACAATGGGATCATTCTGCATAGCCAATGTAGCCATTTCTTTAGATAAAGCTCACCTGAGTTCATAATGCATAGAAAAGTCAATGAATTATAAGGTTGACCCGGTAAATAAATATCTTTGTGCACAAGTCTAAGCAGTCCAATACAGTACCGGTACATACGTGTTACTCTACAAAAAGCCTAACTGATAAACCATCATAAATTAGAACAGGGTGAGCAAAGGATTGTGTTTTTTCCAACAGGTAATGCATTTTACTGTAATTGACAGATTTAATGCAAAGTGGTCTGCTGCCAATAAAACAAAAAAAAACGATTTTAGTAAAATACATGAAGTGTTCCTTTCAAAAAGACAATATGTTGCAACTAATACAGATCTTCGGGGGTGCTTCTGATTAATAGTAATCTTTTTATTTTAAAGCACCATGGTTCATTTAGAATGAGAATCTACGAGAGGGAAGATTTCCAAGGCCAGATGATGGAATTTACTGAAGATTGTCAACATGTTTATGAAAGATTCCGTTACCATGACATCCATTCCTGCAACGTTCTTGATGGTTACTGGATGTTCTATGAGGAGCCCAACTACAGAGGACGTCAGTATTATCTGAAACCTGGAGAGTATAGAAGATACACCGACTGGGGTGCCATGAGCCCCAAAATTGGCTCATTCAGACGAGTCCATCATTTCCAATAAATGATGGATTTTTAATGTGTATTCTATATACATTCATTAAAATATTTTGGAAACTAAGTTGTGTCTTTTGCACTTTTCACACTAGCTAGATTTTAATAATGGTCATAACACAGTTAATTAACAGACTATAAAAAAGTATGTAATAAAAGTCTTTAAAAATGACAAATCGATGGTTACCATCCCACCAATAAAATTATTAAAATAATATTTTTTTTCAAAAGTGAACTATATACAGCGAATCCATGAATAGACAGATAGATAATAGTGTATATTTAAGAAAGTTTCGATTTTATTCCTATCAAGCTTTAAAAACAATACCTCAAACCAATCTGAATATTTATGGTGTGTTGAATAAAATAACTTTACTGAAACATTGAAAAGATGATGGATAGGTGGCATTAAATGCATTTGTAGAATTCCTTCTCCTGCAGAAAGGTTGTATATGTATCATATGTTTCTACATCTAAACAGGAAGTAATTGAACCAAGGAGATTTGTTGCAGACCTTCCATGTATGTGAACATGTATATGGGTCTTCAGTAGGAAAAGAGTAAAAACAGTTCTCATTTTACATCAACGCATTTTACATCAACAGAGATTCAAGCCTACTTCATTTTAGAGATGATTTGCACTTTTGCATTGCAGCACGGGATCACACACCTTTCACTAACTGGCATGTACATTAAATTAATTTCATGAATCATGGAAGTACCTGGGTTGGAGATTGTGTCAAAATAGCATGCACACTCTTGTGGCCATACCTCTTCGATATTAGCTGCTAAACTTTCCAACCATAGTTTAAGCACATTTCCCTTGTCTTCATATCCCCCTCCCTCAATCATCCCCTCTCCAACTTCTAATCTCCTCCATGCCAGGTCCCCTTCACTCTATCTCCTTTCATAACCTTATCCCTCTCAGCTTTCCTTCTGACCAGTTTCTCTCCCAACCAATCATCTCAGCTCCTACCAACAAATCCAACTCTGTCTTTCCCTTATAATCAATCAGCTTAACTCCACAACCCTTTACTGTCAATTACTCTTGAAATAATTTCTCTACCCAGAGACATGGCCACCAGAAAGAAATTAAGACTTAGAGGTGCCTGCAACCTCACAGGGTATCTCAAAACCCTGTTCCACACACTTTCATTCACAGTCACAGAAAGAGATCCACTCATGGACCTGCCCAAGAGCCCGCTCATGGAGTGCCCAAGCCAAAGATCAGCTCTGAGAGATGTACTGGTGAAAGCCATTTCAGCTTTGCAATGTGAAGGATGTCATTGCCTAAAACTGGTCCTTGGCTGAAACATATGCTGTCTGAAAAATTTGCTACCATTCAATGATATGCTGATTTCTCGCCCTACACCTTGACAAAATGAGAGATTGTCGTAAGCATCTATGGAATCACAGCATATCCCATATAGATAGGGATTCCCTGATTTTGCTACTGCAGTAGCAAAAAACACATTAAGAAGCGGAATATCTCTTAACTAAGTGGAATGCCCAATATAGTCACACAGCACATGCAGTCATGTGAAAAAGAACGCACACCCTCTTTGAATTCTATGGTTTTACATCATCAGGGCATGATAACACTCATCTGTTTCTTAGCAGTTCTAAAACTTAGGTAAATACAACCTCAGATGAACATGACATATTACACCATGTCATGATTTATTCAACAAATTAAAGCCTAAGTGGAGGAGCAGTGTGTGAAAATCTAAGCACATCCTTACTACCTCCATAGGAATTAAGATGCAGAGATGTGCTGCTAATCAAATGCCCTTGATTAATTGATCATCAGCAAGTATGACTACCTCTATAAAAGTGTCAGGAACCAATTTTTCGTTGCCTGAACCATGGCTTTTTTAATACCTGTGGTGTTTACATCTGCAACCACTAGTGGCCACCCTCCACCCTCTGGAGCACTCAGAACTCAGGTGTGCCTTGTTACCTGGGTTGAGCCCTAGTCTACATCCAGCTGGGCCTTATTACCTGGATTACCCTGCCTTTATGAACCTGCCCTGCCCTTTAGTCAGGGCCTTTGTATTGAAGTCTATGGACCTTCCTGCTGTGGCTCTGCACCTGTACTGTTCCTGGTTCCCTGCTTTTTGTCCTGATCAAGTGGACTCCCTGCTTTGTGTCCTTCCAAGTGGACTCCCTGCTTTGTGTCCTTCCAAGTGGACTCCCTGCTTTGTGTCCTTCCAAGTGGACTCCCTGCTTTGTGTCCTTCCAAGTGGACTCCCTGCTTTGTGTCTTTCCAAGTGGACTCCCTGCCTTTCGTACCCTTCCAAGCGGGCTGTGTGCCTTTCGTACCCTTCCAAGCGGGCTGTGTGCCTTTCGTACCCTTCCAAGCGGGCTGTGTGCCTTTCGTACCCTTCCAAGCGGGCTGTGTGCCTTTCGTACCCTTCCAAGCGGGCTGTGTGCCTTTCGTACCCTTCCAAGCGGGCTGTGTGCCTTTCGTACCCTTCCAAGCGGGCTGTGTGCCATTCGTGCCCTTCCAAGTGGGCTCCCTGCCAAAAGACTTATTACCTGTATTTTATTTTGCCATACGTCCGGTTACTTGCTTAGACTATATTACCCTTATTTGCTGGTCCTGTTATATACATGAAATACACTGCATTACCTGGATTTCTGTTTGTGGTGTCTTTGTTTGCATAATCATGCACCGTGGGTTACATACTGAACCCCAAGTATCCCCTGCGCATGGGCTCCTACCTGACCTGATCACCCGAGTCCTGACAAAAAGTCAAAATTTTAGCAGTTTGCTGGTCTGGAGCATTCAGGTGGGTATTAACACAACGCCAAGGAGGAAAGACATCAGCACTGATCTTAGAGAAGCAAATGTTGCTGCCTACGAATCTGTGAAGAGTTATAAGGCCATTTTTAAACATTTTAAAGTCCATCATTTTACAGTAAGAAAGATTATTCAAAAGTGTAAAACATTCAAGACAGTTGCCAATCTTCCCAGGAGTGGAAGTTCGCCCCAAAGTCAGACCGTGCAATGCTCAGTGAAATTGCAAAAAACCCAAGACATGCATCTCAGACTCAGTTAGCATGTTAAATGTTGAACTTCTTCACAGTACAATTAGAAAAACACTGAAGAAGTGTGGTTTGTTTAGAAAGGTTGCCAGGAGAAAGCCTCTTCTCTCCAAACAGAACATGGCAGCATGGCTTAGGTTTGCAGAGTTGCATCTTAACAAACTACATGACTTCTGAAACAATGTCCTTTGGGCAGACAAGGCGAAAAACAAACACAGCACATCAGCACAAATACCTCATAACAACTGTCAAGCACGGTGGATGAGGGTGATGATTCGGGCTTGTTCTGCAGCCATATAACCTGGGAACTTTGCAGTCATTTACTCAATCATGAACCCTGTGTATACCAAACTGTTTTAGAGTCAAATGTGAGGCTATCTGCCCGACAGCTAAAACTGGGCCAAAATCGTAACAAAACAATGATCCCAAGCAGATCTACAACGAAATGGCTGAAAAAAGAAAATAATCGAGGTGTTGAAATTGCCCAGTCAAAGTCCAGACCTCAACTTGATTGAAATGCTGCTATGGGCCTTAGGACAGCTGTGCATAAACAAATGCCTTTAAACCTTAATGTGTGGGCCAAACGACGATGTGAGAGACTGATATAGTCATACAGAAAACGATTACTTCAAGTTGTTGCTGCTAAAGGTGGTTTTACAAGCTATTGAATCATAAGGTGTACTTAGCTCTTCAGACATGGCTTCTCCATTTTGGCTTTATTTTTGTTGAATAAATCATGACACGTGTAATATGTCATGTGTTGTTCATCTGAGGTTGTATTTACCTAATGTTTAGACCTGCTAAGAAACAGACAATTGTTATTATGCCCTGATTTGTGAAAACATAAAATTTAAAGAAGTTATATTTATATATATATATATATATATATATATATATATATATGCAGCGATACTTTCCTAGGCATTCTGTATCTACACCATTGACTGGCTTTTCCCCTTTTTAAGCACGCTTAAACAATGGTACTATAGAAATTGAAAATGACTCAACAGCAATAACAAAACAAAAGAACTATATGTTGCCTGTATTAAACAGAAAAGAAAGATTAACGTTACCTTCAATGTATGCCGATCTCAGCACAATGAGCTTTGTATATAAGCGCTTCTCTCTTGTACTTTGGCATTCTCGGTTTGTCACATCGCCTCTACATCAAGAATGGTTAAGGTAAGAGAATACATTAAGCAGGTGGTGTGTTTTTGACACAAATTTAGTAAACTAAATTCTCAAACAATTTTAAAAAATAACTGTTTTAGAAAATAACACAAAGATGAATATCAGAAATGTGTATTGGGCTCATTACTTGTAGATCTATTTACATTGGATAAATATGTCTCATGAAAATTTTTAAAATAATTCTTATGACCTTAGCAACCTGCTTTTGTGATGTCCAATATGCAAAACCTTTACAGAGGTGCAATACAAGCTGTCTAACCTGATACATAATACTCACAATTTTTAACTTGTTTGGAAACTTGGATGTGGCACATAATATACACCTAAATAAAATAATATGACATGCACATGGGATTTTGTGCACTACAACCTTTCACAGGGTTCACTATAGCATTACAAGTTCTAAGAACACTTATAAAATCTAATAGTGAGTATTTTAAATGGTGTATTTGTTAAGTTTATTAGGACCCCTTTAAATGTAAAAATATATAATAGCACAACGAGATAATGTTTATTAAAAAATATAGTTGCAATCTGTTGTGGCTGTTGAGACAATTTTTAATATTGGTATTGGTTCTACATAGCTCCAATTTCATTAGACCACAGGTGAAATAACTATAGCCAACATATCAGATGTTTAGAACCCTGAATCCCTAACTGTTGCTCCAATGATAAAGCATCCAAGGATGAAGCAACAATTTCTAAGCTTTACATTTTTATCTCATGTGGAGCAGCTGTGTATCAAAAAACATCTCTGTCCTTTTAAGTTTGCCTTTGAGAAATGTATGTTGGCAAGATTCCAATCTAATGTTATAAGAAAATATTAATTGCATGATGCTACACATTTTTCAGTAAATATAAGAGAAATGTTAACCAGTGAGTTAACATTCCTATCTTCTACAGATCATCTTCTACGAGGACAGGAACTTCCAAGGTCGCTGCTACGAATGCATCGCAGAATGTTCTGACCTGTCCTCTTATTTTAGTCGTTGTAACTCAATCCGAGTAGAAAATGGAAACTGGATTCTCTATGAGTTCCCCAACTACAAGGGATATCAATACTATCTTAAAAGGGGAGAGTATCCTGATTTTCAGCACTGGCTGGGATTCAATGACTCCATCAAATCATGCCGTTTGACCCCTCAGGTAAATATGGTTTAAACATAAACAAAAATTCCTGTATGTAGGAATATTAGAAACTCATTTTAATATATAGGTGGAAAAATATTCAGCCACTAGATAATGTTTATTGATGGTATGATGTATGATAAAGACAAAAATACATATTTAGTTTACATATAATTAAAAGAATAACTAAAACATTTTTGAAATATTATAATTATGCAAATTAGGTAAACTCATGAGACTTAACCAACATTTATTTTTATTATGAATTTTTAATTATGTATCATTTAATACTAAATGTATATTTTTTTATTAATAGTATAATGGATCATTCAGAATGAAGATCTATGAAAGAGAGGACTTTAAAGGTCAGATGATGGAATTTACTGAAGATTGTCCACAAGTCTATGAAAGGTTCCGTTACCAGGACATCCATTCCTGCAATGTTCTTGATGGATATTGGATGTTCTATGAGGAACCCAACTACAGAGGACGTCAGTATTATCTGAAACCTGGAGAGTATAGAAGATACACCGACTGGGGTGCCATGAACTCCAGAATTGGCTCCTTCAGACGACTCCAGCTTCCTTACTAATCTAACCGATAATACAATCTTTAATTTTCAATAAAATAATTCGATAACTTCCAACATGTTTCCATGTTCCTATATTATGCAACAACTCAAAATTTAAATACATTCAAATGGTGAATGGTTCACAGGATGAAAAAAATGATCACCAAAGACTAAGGGATGACAAAGCAGGAGTGGTACACAGGAGCAGAGATACAAAACAAATATGACAAAGAAATATACAGGTTAGGTCTAGGACCTAACACTAATGCAAACAAGTAAAGGTTTGAGTTATCATGTGACCATACCTGCAACCACTTCATAGTACTTCAGATCACAAAAGTCCTAACACTAACATTAAAAAAATACAGTGAAAGAAATAATTATTTGATCCCCTGCTGATTTTGTATGTTTGCCCACTAACAAAGACATGATCAGTCCATAATTTTTATGGTAGGTTTATTTGAACAGTAAGAGACAGAATAATGCATTTCAAATAAGTGTGTTTTGGGTCATTGTCATTCTCAATTGCCTGTCCATGACCCATTTTCAATGCCCTGGCTAAGGGAAGGAGGTTCTCCCCCAAGATTTGAAGGTACATGGCCCCATCCATCATCCCTTTGATGCAGTGAAGTTCTCCTGTCCCTTTAGCAGGAAAACACCCCAACGCATAATGTTTTCACCTCCATATTTGACGGTGGGGATGGTGTTCTTGGGGTTCTAGGCAGCATTTCTCCTCCTCCAAACATGGCGAGTTGAGTTCATGCCAAATAGGTTGGTTTTGGTCTCATCTGACCACAACACTTTCACCCAGTTCTCCTCTGAATCATTCAAATGTCCATTGGCAAACTTCAGACGGGCCTGTACATGTGCTTTCTTAAGCAGGGGGACCTTGCGGGCGCTGCAAGATTTCAGTGCTTCATGGCATGTTACCAATTGTTTTCTTGGTGACTATGGTCCAAGCTGCATTGACTAGACTCTCCCGTGTAGTTTTGGACTGATTCCACACCGTTCTCATGATCATTGAAAGATGACATCCTTGGACAGCTCTTTGGTCTTGGCCATGGTGGACAGGTGTCTTTTATACAGGTAATAAAATGAGATTAGAAGCACTCCCTTTAAGAGAGTGCTCTTAATCTCAGCTCGTTACCTGTATAAAAGACATCTGGGAGCCAGACATCTTGCTTATTGATAGGGGATCAAATACTTATTTTACAGTAAAATGCAAATTAATTTATAACTGATTTGAAATGTGTTATTCTCGATTGTTTTGTTGTTATTCTGTCTCTCATTTTCAAATAAACCTCCCATTAAAATTATAGACTGATCATATCTTTGTCAGTGGGCAAACGTACAAAATCAGCAGGGAATCAAATAATTTTTTCCTTCACTGTACCTAATCCAAAATATGAGAAAGAGAACCAACGAGTTTACTTGTAGCTAGTAGGAAACAAAAAGAGGAACAGGATGGGGCAGGTTAAATACAGGGTAAAGGCACAGACATACTAGGAACTGGATGCATACTACCGTGGCAGCATGCAAAACATAGAGCCTCAAATAAAGGGCGAGTACACAAGGAAGTTTATTATAAAGTAGAAAAAATAAAGAACAAGAGTTTATAATCTAAAACTGGAGAATCATAGTCTTAGATGGACTATGAGGAAGTTTTACTTTACTAGTAGGTGGTGGTAGGTAAGTGAAACAGCACCCCCCCCCCTGCAAAAAATGGTAAATACAGAGAATTTCAACATGCAAACCTATCTTGAAGATGAGACTTTTTAAGATCTTTAATGTCTGAGCTTTTACTAGACTTGTGCATTCGTCTTCGGGCGAACATGAAAACGAGCACGAAGAGGCCGTTTTTTGTTCGTTCCGAAGGAACGTAGAACAGAATACAGTGCCGGCAAACCGTAGGCGAAGACGAAGACTCACAATCACGAAGAATCGAAGATTCTTCGTGATCGTCTTCGTTTTTGCCGCGCAACCGCCAAAATTTCAAACAGGAGTGAGCTGATCCTCGTCTGTCCAATCAGCTCACTCTTGTGACGTAACGCTAAGGGTCTCGTCCAATGCCTGTGCTGCTGTTTTTTGAATTCTGAAGGCGCCTTTATAAGACCAGAGCTTGCCTGAGAGATCCATTCATTTTTCGCTGTGACTGCTTTGGCAACACTGCTGTGCTGCATCCGAGCGTTACAGAGAGAGATTGTTCTGTTCTGTGTGAGACTGGTAAGCCTTAGCCTGCCATTTCTCACTGTGTACTTCATCCTCACTTCAGTGCTACTTAATTAATATATTTAATAATAATAATTTGATTAATTTAATTTTTTTAAAATTAATTTGTCATCAACTTTAGTGTAAGTGCTGTTGAGTTGACAGTGCACCCAGTGCCTCAGTGGCACTGGGGTGCCCTTGCCCTGGGCTGGCACTAGTGCCTATTGCCTGTCCTGCTTAAATAAATTAAATAGAATTTATAAATTACAATTTAATAGAATCTATAATTTAATAGTTCATTATAATATTATATATATATATATATTTGTCAGTCATATATATATATATATACTATAGTATACTAGTGTACAGTGTACTGTAGACATTCATCTACTAGTGTCTAATTTAAAATCAGTAATATTAATTAATATAATTAATAATTGAATTCATTATAAAATTATATATATATTTGTCAGTTATAGTTAGTAATAGTATACTAGTGTAGAGTGTACTGTAGACATTCAGAACATCTACTAGTGTCTAATCTAAAATCAGTAATATCAATAATTCTCTAATTCTTTCTTATCTTAATAGTTAATTAAATTAGCTATAAATAAAAGTAATAATATTAATTAATTACTACTAGCGCAGACCTGGGCAAAGCACGGCCCGCGGGCCACATCCGGCCCGCTGAATAGCTCGGACCGGCCCGCAAAGAGTGTCCTGGTGACTCACCAATGAGTCCGGTGTCCCCCACCGCCCCGGTCACTTACCTTAAACTCCTGTGTTGGAAGCGTTTGTCTCGGGTGCCGGCGCTTTACGCTGGGCGCCGGCATATGACGTCAGACGCCGGCGATCAGCAGTGAAGCGCCGGCACCCGAGACAAACGCCTCACGCTTCCAACACAGGAGTTTAAGGTAAGTGACCGGGGCGGGGGGGGAGATCCTGAGAAGGGGGGGTTAGGGAGTTAGAGGGGAGATACTGAGAAGGGGGGGTTAGGGAGTTAGAGGGGAGATACTGAGAAGGGGGGTTAGGGAGGGAGGTCTTACTGTGTGTGTGTGTCTTACTGTGTTTGTGTGTGTGTGTCTTACTGTGTGTGTGTGTATCTTACTGTGTCTGTGTGTGTCTCACTGTGTCTGTGTGTGTCTCACTGTGTCTGTGTGTGTCTTACTGTGTCTGTGTGTGTCTCACTGTGTCTGTGTGTGTCTTACTGTGTCTGTGTGTGTCTTACTGTGTCTGTGTGTGTCTCACTGTGTCTGTGTGTGTCTTACTGTGTCTGTGTGTGTCTTACTGTGTCTGTGTGTGTCTCACTGTGTCTGTGTGTATCTTACTGTGTCTGTGTGTGTCTCACTGTGTCTGTGTGTGTCTCACTGTGTCTGTGTGTGTCTTACTGTGTCTGTGTGTGTCTCACTGTGTCTGTGTGTGTCTTACTGTGTCTGTGTGTGTCTTACTGTGTCTGTGTGTGTCTTACTGCGTGTGTCTTACTGTGTTCATAGCTTATTCAGTTATTGTAATAAATATTTTAGCCCATTTTTTAGCTCAAAATATTTTTTCCTTTTTTTTCTCCTCTAAAATCTAGGTGCGTCTTATCAGCAGGTGCGTCTTATAGAGCGAAAAATACGGTATGCACTCCGAAGCCTTGTTCATTTTGTTCACTTCTGTGCTGTGCTAATAGTTATTCAGGCCTTACTTATTCAAGCACCTCTACCAATGACGTAGGCTTGAATAACTTTATTAAACAGCACATAAGTTAACAAAATGGACAAGGCTTCGGAGTTTGTAGTTTGTAGAGGTCTGGCCCTCTAAAACCATTCCAATTTCTCATGTGGCCCCATGGGAAAATTAATTGCCCACCCCTGTACTAGCGTATAGTTCAGCTAATCTTATTAGTACTGGTGCTGCAGCTCTATAGTTTGTGCTTTGTTTTAGCAACAGTAAGAGACCAAGTCAATTTTTCTTAATTAATCTTTCATTTTATTTCATTTGTTTTGCTCACCTCAGTCCATCAGTGAAGTGTTGTTGGGCTAGTGAGTGCAGCCGCATAAGTGCTGTGTTTTTTTTTGATCAGCAAGCAGTGACGTTAACTGTTTTGCAAAGATTTTCTCATTTATTTTACATTTTATTTCAATTTTATTAAAAGTACCCTTAGTGTTTTGCTCACCTCAGTCCATCAGTGAAGTGAACTTGTTGGGCTAGTGAGTGCAGCAATCAGTGAAGATAACTGTTTTGCTGTGACATTTTATTTTATTTCTAATTCTTTTCAAGAAAAATTGACTGTGACGAGCTGTACTAAGCAAAGCTTCAAGCTACTAGCTGTAGTACTAAAATAATTCTAATCTTCTTTAATCTTAATCTATAATATATTATAAATAATAATATTCTAATTCATAATCTATAATATAAGTAATTCTAATTCTAAATTCTAATTCATAATCTATATTCTTCTATCTATAATACATAATATATAAGTAAATTAGTTCTAATCTATTAATATTATATAACTTAATATTAATTAATAAATCATATACTGAATCTGATTTAACCTCACTTTAGCTTAGTGGGTTTGAGAGCGTCTGCCTAGAGGTAGACTTATAGTAAGGAAATATAGCTTTAGGCTAGCATAGTGGTAGGCTAAGCTCTTAGGCCCGTGTAAATTCAAATTAAAAATAAAATACTGCTAGTTATTAAATAGTTAATCTTGAGTTAATAATTTCAATAACTTTAGGATTTTGGCAGATTGCACACAGCACAGTGCAGTAGTGCATAGTTTTACTTTTTAAGCAGTAGCACTGAAGAGAACTTCCTCTAATTTTTTTGTCTTTAATTCGTTTTTCCTTTTTTTTATTTTTATTTTTTTATTTTTTTTTTTAGAGTTTTTTAAACACTACACTACACTACACTACACTACACTACACACACAACACAAAATTTGAAATGGATCCTCCTTTTGGGACTAAGGAGGGACAAGCTCCATCTACCACCACCACCACCACCACCACCAGCACCACCACCAGCACCACCACCAGCTCTAAGATGCAGCCTTTGCGTCAGTCTAGTCGGCCAAGTAGGCCAAGCTCTCGCTTATCATTTGGGGAAGCATTGCTTGAAGGATCATCAAGTAAAGGAAAGGCACCAAAAGCAGGCAGTAGTAGTGCGGCTAGGCCCACAAGCTCTATGGTTTTTTACGGAAAGCCTAAAGCACCAGAAGCACGTTCAAAGTTAAAGGGTAGCACAAGTAGTACCAGCCCAGTGACTAAAAAGAAGTGCCTTTTGCCCCAAGCAGCATCTTCCCCATCCACCAGCAGCATGCAAGGTACCAAGCAGAGCCAAATTAGCAGCAAGACTCAGAGGGGTCCCAAACCAAAGCGATCTCATTCCTTTGTAGGGAAAACCACCACCACCACCACCCCCGCCTCTACCACCACTAGTGCTGCGCCTACTGTTCCCACTGGTACCGCCACGCCATGTCCTCCTAGTACCTCTAGCAAGCCACCAAGTCCTTACAAAATTTTTGTAAAGACAGTTATAGAGAGGGCTACACATAGTGGAACTCCACCTAGCGAGGTAGCAGAGGAGCCTGAGACTGAGAGGCCAAGTGCAGAGTCTATTCTTCCTGCTCGCACTACTACTAGTCACGAGTCTCACGACGATATCAGTCTTAGCTCCAGCCTAGCAGGAATTCCATTCGATCTGGCTAATGAAGAGCTAGACTATGAGCCAGAGGAAGTAGAGGAGATGAGTGGTCAGGAATCAGATTCCTCAGGGAGCAGTGTCCAAATGACTAGTGCACAATTTTCCCCTGAGCCTCCACCTTCTCCGCTACGATCATCACCATCACCACCACCAGCAGCAGCAGCAAAACCTAGCAAATCTAAAGCAATTAGCAGTCCCACTATGGCCAGTACTGTTACCACCAGTCCCACCACCACTAGTTCTGCCTCTGTTCATCCACCCCGAGCAGTAAGAGCAGCACCCAAGGCACACTCCAAGGCTATGCGCGCCCCAATTTGGGAGCACTTTGAAAATGTTGAAGAAGGGCGCTATGGAAAGTGCAAACATTGTGGGAAGCTAATAAGCAGAGGGAAAGTGTCTGGCCATTTTACCAGTGCTAGCATGAAGCATCACCTCAGCACTCAACACAACGCTGTGCTATTGGGGAAAGATGCAGAGGTAAAACTTAGTGCAGGCAGCATAGCTGGTGGCCGTGGAAAAACCCCAACAGCTTCTTCTTCTGAGCCAATAGCAGCAGCAGCAGCAGCAGCAACTAGTGCTGGCAGCCAGAGACCAAGGCAGGTTGGAGCACTGCATGCCCAGCCCACCCTGGAAGAATTTGGGGCATTCCACTCCAAGAGAACGATGCCCAAACAGCAGGCCAATAAAGTAACGCGACTTATTGGTCAGTTCATTGCTGTTGGAGGGGCATCCTTCTCCATGATTGAAGGGGAGCCTTTCAAACAATTGATGGCGGCTGTGGCTCCACAATACACAGTTCCGTCACGTTCCACTTTCAGCAGGAACATTGTCCCCTCGCTGTATCGGTCCTGTGTTGCAGCAGTGAAAGAGGAGCTTTCCAAGGCTGCTGGTCAGTGTGTTCATTTCACTACAGATTTGTGGAGTGCACCTAGCGCCCAGCATGCCTTTCTTTCTTTGACAGCACACTGGTGGCAGCCCGGTGTGTCTAAGGAAGTTGCTGCAGCAGGCTACCGATCATTCCTTCTCCATGCAGAAGTGATGGATGAAAAGCACACTTCCCAAAATATTCTGCATGCGATTAGGAAAATGTTTAGCCTTTGGGTGGGAGCAGAGGCGAGCACCAATGTTGAAGTTGGTTTTGTGGTAACTGACGGAGGTGCCAATATGGTGAAAGCGCTGCGAGATGGTCATATTGTTGGTGTGCGCTGTGCAGCCCACATCATCCATCTTGTAGTGAAGGCAGCAATGTCAGAAGGAACTAATGTGGCAGCAGTAGTTCTGTCCCGCTGCAGAAAGATCGCTGGGCACTTTCACCATAGTGTTAAGGCTAGCCAACTTTTGAGGGAAGAGCAAGAGAGGTCAGGTCTTCCCGTACACTGCCTACGTCAGGATGTCAGTACACGGTGGAACTCCACGTTAGACATGCTAGAGAGGATTTTGGAGCAGCAGAGGGCAATCCATAATCTTGCCTCAGAGCACAATATTGGGATTACCTCTCCATTGAATAGGGAGGATTGGACAGTGATCGCCCAGCTAGTGGCAGTCCTTAAACCATTCAGGGATGCCACAGAAAATTTAAGCTCAAACACTGCCAGTCTGGCCCAGGTAATCCCAGTGTTCTCCCATCTAGGCAGCAAGATGGATGTGTTCCTTGGAAACCGTGAGGCTGTTCAAGGTGGCACTCTACATCCTGACGTAGCAGCCATAGTCAGGAAGCTGAAGGATCTGCTAAAAGTACACCTTCGCAAGCGAATGGAAGAGAGTCCCGAAATGATGCTAGCGTGCCTTTGTGATCCAAGAATTAAGGGAAAGCTAGCTTTGAATTTCAATGTTCTCAGTAGCTACCGGGAGCAATTGGTCAACAAGGTGCGTGACTGGCAGCGTAAAATGGGAATGCTGTCCGAGGAGGGTGAGGTGCAGGAGGAGGAAGAGATGATGTGGTCTGCTACCCCTAGCAGCAGCATCAGCAGCAGTGCCACAAGCAGCACAACACAGCTGAGTGGAGCAGCTGCGTTTTGGGAAGAGGCACTTGGCAGTATAGTTGGACCATCTGACAGAGCTAGCAGCAGAAAGGAGAGTAGTGCTGCTGAAATGGTCAAACTTTACCTCTGTGAAGTTCCTTCTGCTCCTAATGTTGATCCTCTTAGCTACTGGGATGAAAAGAAGAGTGTGTGGCCTGCACTCTCATGGGTTGCGCAGCAGCTTCTATCATGTCCGCCAACCACTGTTCAAAGTGAGCGCGTGTTTTCTATGACTGGAAACATACTGAGTCCACAGCGCTCACGCATGGCACCTCATCTGATGGAGCAGATTGCCTTTCTTAAATTCAATCTGCCCAAATTGGGTTACCCAGCTCTTAGCTTGGAAAGTTAAATTTTTTCTCTCTAATGTTTAAGGTAGTTTCTCCCCCTGGTTGCACTTGCTGCGGTGTGGCAATGCCTGCTACCTCCGCTGGTGTAGCCAATTTACGCTAGGGCCTAGTGTCTGAGCTCTGTAAGTCCGCTCCCAAACGCCTAGGACTGACAGTCTTTGGATGCTTTGCCCTGGGGTGAAACAGGTGAGTGGGTCGTCAATTGCCCACTCATTCACCTTTTTCCGTTTCCAACGCTGCTGCTGGTGGTGGTGCCAGTATCTTTTGCCAGTTCGCTTCCTGGCTGAAATCATGCCTCAGATGTCCCTAATGGAAAGGGTAGTTTCTCCCCCCTGGTTGCACTTGCTGCGGTGTGGCAACGCCTGCTACCTCCGCCGGTGTAGCTAGCTTATGCTAGGGCCTTGTGTCTGAGTTCTGTAGGTCTGCTCCCAAACGCCAAGGACTGACAGTGCTTGGATGCTTTGCCCTGGGGTGAAACAGGTGAGCGGGTCGTCAATTGCCCACTCATTCGCCTTTCCCAATTCTGCTGCTGCTGGTGGTGGTGCCAGTGTCTCTCTTCAATGCCAGTTCGCTTCCTGGCTAGTGTCATGCCTCGAATGTCCCTGATGGTAAGGGTAGTTTCTCCCCCCTGGTTGCACTTGCTGCGGTGTGGCAACGCCTGCTACCTCCGCCGGTGTAGCCAGTTTACGCTAGAGCCTTGTGTCTGAGTTCTGTAGGTCTGCTCCCAAACGCCAAGGACTGACAGTGCTTGGATGCTTTGCCCTGGGGTGAAACAGGTGAGCGGGTCGTCAATTGCCCACTCATTCGCCTTTCCCAATTCTGCTGCTGCTGGTGGTGGTGCCAGTGTCTCTCTTCAATGCCAGTTCGCTTCCTGGCTAGTGTCATGCCTCGAATGTCCCTGATGGTAAGGGTAGTTTCTCCCCCCTGGTTGCACTTGTTGCGGTGTGGCAACGCCTGCTACCTCCGCCGGTGTAGCCAGCTTACGCTAGGGCCTTGTGTCTGAGTTCTGGAAGTCCGCTCCCAAACGCCAAGGACTGACAGTTTTTGGATGCTTTGCCCTGGGGTGAAACAGGTGAGCGGGTCGTCAATTGCCCACTCATTCGCCTTTTCCAATGCTGCTGCTGCTGCTGCTGGTGGTGGTGCCAGTGTCTCTTCTCTGCCAGTTCGCTTCCTGGCTAGTGTCATGCCTCAAATGTCCCTTATGGTAAGGGCAGTTTCTCCCCCCTGGTTGCACTTGCTGCGGTGTGGCAACGCCTGCTACCTCCGCCAATGTAGCCAGCTTACGCTAGGGCCTTGTGTCTGAGCTCTGGAAGTCCGCTCCCAAACGCCAAGGACTGACAGTGTTTGGATGCTTTGCTCTGGGGTGAAACAGGTGAGTGGGTCGCCAATTGCCCACTCATTCGCCTTTCCCAATTCTGCTGCTGCTGCTGCTGGTGGTGGTGCCAGTGTCTCTTCGATGCCAGTTCGCTTCCTGGCTAGTGTCATGAATCAAATGTCCCTAATGGTAAGGGCAGTTTCTCCCCCCTGGCTGCCTCTGTCTGCGGTGTGGCAACGCCTGCTACCTCCGCCGGAGTGGCCAGCTTACGCTAGGGCCTTGTGTCTGAGCTCTGGAAGTCTGCTGCCAAACGTCTAAGACTGACAGTGTTTGGGTGCTTTGCCCTGGGGTGAAACAGGTGAGCGGGTCGCCAATTGCCCTCTCATTCGCCTTTCCAATTTTTCAATGCTGCTGGTGGTGGTGGTGGTGGTGGTGGTGCCAGCATCTCTTCTCTGCCAGTTCGCTTCCTGGCTAGAGTCATGCCCAAAATGTCCCTAGTGGTAAGGGCAGTTTCTCCCCTCTGGCTGCGTCTGTTTGCGGTGTGGCAACGCCTGCTACCTCCGCCGGAGTGGCCAGCTTACGCTAGGGCCTTGTGTCTGAGCTCTGGAAGTCTGCTGCCAAACGTCTAAGACTGACAGTGTTTGGGTGCTTTGCCCTGGGGTGAAACAGGTGAGTGGGTCGCCAATTGCCCACTCATTCGCCTTTCCCAATTCTGCTGCTGCTGCTGGTGGTGGTGCCAGTGTCTCTTCGATGCCAGTTCGCTTCCTGGCTAGTGTCATGAATCAAATGTCCCTAATGGTAAGGGCAGTTTCTCCCCCCTGGCTGCCTCTGTCTGCGGTGTGGCAACGCCTGCTACCTCCGCCGGAGTGGCCAGCTTACGCTAGGGCCTTGTGTCTGAGCTCTGGAAGTCTGCTGCCAAACGTCTAAGACTGACAGTGTTTGGGTGCTTTGCCCTGGGGTGAAACAGGTGAGTGGGTCGCCAATTGCCCACTCATTCGCCTTTCCCAATTCTGCTGCTGCTGCTGGTGGTGGTGCCAGTGTCTCTTCGATGCCAGTTCGCTTCCTGGCTAGTGTCATGAATCAAATGTCCCTAATGGTAAGGGCAGTTTCTCCCCCCTGGCTGCCTCTGTCTGCGGTGTGGCAACGCCTGCTACCTCCGCCGGAGTGGCCAGCTTACGCTAGGGCCTTGTGTCTGAGCTCTGGAAGTCTGCTGCCAAACGTCTAAGACTGACAGTGTTTGGGTGCTTTGCCCTGGGGTGAAACAGGTGAGTGGGTCGCCAATTGCCCACTCATTCGCCTTTCCCAATTCTGCTGCTGCTGCTGGTGGTGGTGCCAGTGTCTCTTCGATGCCAGTTCGCTTCCTGGCTAGTGTCATGAATCAAATGTCCCTAATGGTAAGGGCAGTTTCTCCCCCCTGGCTGCCTCTGTCTGCGGTGTGGCAACGCCTGCTACCTCCGCCGGAGTGGCCAGCTTACGCTAGGGCCTTGTGTCTGAGCTCTGGAAGTCTGCTGCCAAACGTCTAAGACTGACAGTGTTTGGGTGCTTTGCCCTGGGGTGAAACAGGTGAGTGGGTCGCCAATTGCCCACTCATTCGCCTTTCCCATTTTTCAATGCTGCTGCTGGTGGTGGTGGTGGTGCCAGCATCTCTTCTCTGCCAGTTCGCTTCCTGGCTAGAGTCATGCCCAAAATGTCCCTAATTGTAAGGGCAGTTTCTCCCCCCTGGCTGCCTCTGTCTGCGGTGTGGCAACGCCTGCTACCTCCGCCGGAGTGGCCAGCTTACGCTAGGGCCTTGTGTCTGAGCTCTGGAAGTCTGCTGCCAAACGTCTAAGACTGACAGTGTTTGGGTGCTTTGCCCTGGGGTGAAACAGGTGAGTGGGTCGCCAATTGCCCACTCATTCGCCTTTTCAATGCTGCTGCTGGTGGTGGTGCCAGCATCTCTTCTCTGCCAGTTCGCTTCCTGGCTAGAGTCATGCCCAAAATGTCCCTAATGGTAAGGGCAGTTTCTCCCCCCTGGCTGCCTCTGTTTGCGGTGTGGCAACGCCTGCTACCTCCGCCGGAGTGGCCAGCTTACGCTAGGGCCTTGTGTCTGAGCTCTGGAAGTCTGCTGCCAAACGTCTAAGACTGACAGTGTTTGGGTGCTTTGCCCTGGGGTGAAACAGGTGAGTGGGTCGCCAATTGCCCACTCATTCGCCTTTTCAATGCTGCTGCTGGTGGTGGTGCCAGCATCTCTTCTCTGCCAGTTCGCTTCCTGGCTAGTGTCATGCCTCAAATGTCCCTAATTGTAAGGGCAGTTTCTCCCCCCTGGCTGCCTCTGTCTGCGGTGTGGCAACGCCTGCTACCTCCGCCGGAGTGGCCAGCTTACGCTAGGGCCTTGTGTCTGAGCTCTGGAAGTCTGCTGCCAAACGTCTAAGACTGACAGTGTTTGGGTGCTTTACCCTGGGGTGAAACAGGTGAGCGGGTCGCCAATTGCCCTCTCATTCACCTTTCCAATTTTTCAATGCTGCTGGTGGTGGTGGTGGTGGTGGTGGTGCCAGCATCTCTTCTCTGCCAGTTCGCTTCCTGGCTAGAGTCATGCCGAAAATGTCCCTAATTGTAAGGGCAGTTTCTCCCCCCTGGCTGCCTCTGTCTGCGGTGTGGCAACGCCTGCTACCTCCGCCGGAGTGGCCAGCTTACGCTAGGGCCTTGTGTCTGAGCTCTGGAAGTCTGCTGCCAAACGTCTAAGACTGACAGTGTTTGGGTGCTTTGCCCTGGGGTGAAACAGGTGAGTGGGTCGCCAATTGCCCACTCATTCGCCTTTTCAATGCTGCTGCTGGTGGTGGTGCCAGCATCTCTTCTCTGCCAGTTCGCTTCCTGGCTAGAGTCATGCCCAAAATGTCCCTAATGGTAAGGGCAGTTTCTCCCCCCTGGCTGCCTCTGTTTGCGGTGTGGCAACACCTGCTACCTCCGCCGGAGTGGCCAGCTTACGCTAGGGCCTTGTGTCTGAGCTCTGGAAGTCTGCTGCCAAACGTCTAAGACTGACAGTGTTTGGGTGCTTTGCCCTGGGGTGAAACAGGTGAGCGGGTCGCCAATTGCCCACTCATTTGCCTTTCCCATTTCCTTTTCCATTTCATTATTTTCCTTCTGATACACAACCAACCAAACATAACACACACAATAACACATATAACACATATAACACACAGTGACATCACACATAACACACATACACACACACTTACAATGCACAAAACACAAGGACCTTTTCCTTGTTATTTGCCCTGGCCTTCACTCACTAATAGCATTACATTAACACTATAACTCACACTTCACCCTATAACATTTTTCCATCCACATACCTGCCAACAGACCCAACTTTTTCAGGGACAGTCCTGCTTTTTTCCAGTCCTGTCCCATCTAATTTAGCTAAACTAGGTATGCAAAATGCAAATACACATAGGTAGTTATAGCTCGGTAGGTAACGCTACTATAAACATTTAATAAATATAATCAAGTACTAAATAATAAATCTAACTTTAAAATACATTTAAATAAACCCCTATTTTTTTTTTAAAAAAAACATTAAAATTAAATTATTATTATTTAGACATAATCCATCTTTAACCAAACCAGTGCACTGCTACTAATCTTAAACATAACCGTACATTAACCCTAAGCTATTTTTTAGTTCTTGTCCAACATTTTTCCATCAGCATACCTGCCAACACACCCAAGATTTTGGTGGACAGTCCTGCTATTTTCCAGTCCTGTCCAATAAGTAAGTTGGGTTGTTGCAAAGTATGCCATTGTAAATAGGTAGCAAATGTTAGGCATGTAAAGTGGTCCAAAATCAATTTAAAAATGTAAAATATTCCCTATTCTTTTATTAAACATCTATGGACAGTACACCTCGGTATGTGTGTGCAACTCTATTGGTCGTTTCGGCAGGGGGCTCGCCTGCCATCAACGAATGAAGTGCATTCTGCAGTTCTGCAATTCACTCGTTGATGCCAGACCAGCCCCCTGCCGAAACGACCAATAGAGCTGCACACACGTACCTTCACGGCAGCTGCTGCTGCTGTGATGTGTTATTAACCCCGTATTAACCCCTGCTAGGCAACCAGGAGGAAAACGAAGATTAAACGAGCACGAAGAATGTCCGCGAATATTCGCCCGAAGAGAAGACAGGAACGGGCGAATATTCGCGGAATACGAAGATTTTTTTTTCCCCGAAGACGAGCACGAAGACGAACACGAAGAGCCCCCTGGTGCCCAAGTCTAGCTTTTACATCAGGAAATATGGGCACACCAGATGGGCCGAATAGTTCATATTTGTCATTAAAATCCATGTTTCTATTTCTCTAGTTTCTACAAAACTCAGCTGCAGAGCACAATAATATCTCTTTATTTTCACATAACACCTAAAATTATATATTTCCACACTAGCTGTTTTGCAATAAATAACTATGAATTCTAAGTCATTAAGAACGTAATAGGTCAGTGAATGCTTGTGCTATTTATTAAACACATTTTACATCCTTAATTTAACTTTGTCGTTTCACCCAAATAATCCTGAATATCAGGAAAATAGTGACATTACGAAAACACTATTATCAATAATATCATTTCTATATCACCTAGAAAGCGCATGGAAAAAACTAAAGAATACTTGTTCAATGGGTCAGTGGTTAAAATAGGATCCCATGTCATTTTTATGTGCTTTATGGCAAAAATAAACAATGTTTGGAAACCGAACAAAGAAAAACAGATAGTTCCTTGATAATCAATAGAAGTAGAGGTAACCATAAAACCAGTTAAGTACTTTTGGGGTTATGATAAATACTGCCTGAAAATACTGCAAGAAGAAGAAGTTAGTAAGATTAAGACATCTAAAATATCTAAGCTTTAGCTCTTGTTAGGAAGATTTAAAAACTCCAGTGCAAAGCATAGGCCTAGCAACATAGCAACCAATCACTTAAATGATTTCATACAAGGACCAACAAGAATCATCAAAGTTCAGGAAACAGCAACAACAAGTTCTCTACGCGTTTCACTGGGTCCTGCCCAGCATCTTCAGGAGGAAATCAAAGTTTTTATATTGCCCAATTTAAATACAAAGTCCACGACTCCATCACGGAGATGGCGAGTGCCCCGTCTTGCCCCCCTCTGGACACCCATCAGGTGTCATCTGGTCTCAGCATAAGAAACTGTCTATATAGGTGCCCAAGCACCTTAAACTAACTGCATAGCAAATACATTTCAGAGAAGGCCTGCCATAGTCATTGCTGTCAACATTGTTGTTTCCTTTTACACGTTGCATCAGGACGGTAAAGTACTCACTTTTACAGGATGTCCTCACAGATATTTGTCCTTATGTGGCTCGAGGGGTATTAACCAGTTCAACTCCAAAAATAATGGATTAAATATGGACACAGTATTGCTGTCACATTATCGAAACTACAAATTTCCTTTTAGATTGTAAGCTTGTTTGAGCAGGGCCTGTCAAACTGTTATGTTATATACTACATGTTATGTCATGTCTACCCATTGTACAGCTCTGCAGGTGGTGCTGTTTAAAACAATAAATAATAATAAATAATAATTTTCTATATAGTTCTAGTTCACCATTATTACTGGACACATTTTTTATTACAGTTATTGTGTGTAATTCTCTTCCTTAATTATACCTTTCATCTCAAACCATTATGCCTGCACCTGCCCCTACAGTTTTTCACAATAACCTATTAACTTTAACCAGTAGAGTACAAGCTATGTATAGAGATAGTGAGTTCAGATGGCCAGCAAAGTATCTTTCCTGCCACTTGTTGGCTGCGTCGAGCAGAAAGAATCATAAGACCATCAAATAAGGCAGGGATTGTTTCTACCAAGAGTGTGAAGTTTTTGTTTCTGAATAATGATTAGTTTAAAACACATTGTTGTTTAGTAAGACTTTAAGGGGCACTAAACTGTTCGTTTAAGATATTTTACAATGAATAGATGATAACTTGGCCTGTAGTTGCAGGAAGGGCATTGGCTTTCTAACCAACACCTCTTTCTTCCACAACATCGCTTCAGTGTCTTCATGTTTACCTCCCTTGGTTCTCCCCTTTTTTATCTGTCTCTTACCTTTTCTTTCTTCACTCACAGGGCCCCCTTCTAGGCCTACCTTACATGTTGGTTTTGGCACACCTCAGACCACCTTTCTCCCTATATTGATATGTCCTTGTCCTCTCCATTCCTACTCATTTTCCCCTACCACAATTGGAGCTGTTACCTACATTTATGTTTGTTCAGTAGTTGTATATATCCAAAAGATGCTTCTGGAATCTTTAACATGCCATCACAGTGTGGATTTTTATTTACTCTTGATAAAGGTCTCCAGATGAGGACTTAAATGGTAATGGTGTCTTCATAGCATACTGAAAGCTACTTGTTGAACTTTTTAACTAACTTACATGATTTAATTACAATTGTAAATCAATAGAAAAGGATTCTTACTAAATATTTAGGTTTAGTATTATATATATATATATATATATATATATATATATATATGTGCTTTTTATATCAGAAAAACACTTGACAACAGTTTAAAACTGTTCATCCCATTTTTCTAACTGGATTGTTAAGCAAACTATGAGAGCCCCAGACAGCACACGTGAATGCTGGATTCAAAAAACATACAGAACATTCTCAGCGACAATTAAGAACAAAGGAGCTATACATTTTCCACAGTAGACAGAAAAATGTTGTCGTCATTTCAATGTATGCAAACATCAGCAGGAGGACAAGTATAAAAGGGCAACTCTATTCTGCTTTAAATACCACTGAGGGTACCATACAGAACGTAAGCAAAATGGTGAAGGTAATGAAATATTTGAAATGCCGCAAAGTTGCAAGATTGGTTCATGGGGTTTTCCTCTTTCTATTTTAAAAACTATGTAGATGTTAATCAATCATTGAGAATGTCAGTTACTGGCTTAATATGATTAAGTTAATGTGACCTACAGTATATATGTGTGTTGTAATCATTATGCTGAATATTAAAAACATTTTGCCATTTTACAGATTATCTTCTACGAAGACAAGAACTTCCAGGGCCGCTCCTACGAGTGCAGCTCAGAATGTTCAGACCTGTCTTCATATTTCAACCGTTGTAACTCCATCCGAGTTGAGAATGGAAACTGGATACTCTATGAACAGCCCAACTATAGAGGATATCAATACTACCTAAGAAAAGGCGATTACCCTGATTTCCAGCAATGGATGGGTTTTAATGATTCCATCAGGTCTTGTCGTCTAACCCCACAAGTAAGATAAAATACTCGAGCACTACATACAAGTCACATTTATTCATTTCCTCATCGATATCTCCATAGCCATATTGATCACCATCTACTCATTCTCTAACCTGTACACCAGTGGCGGAACATCCAGGGTCGCAGGGGATGCCCAAGGGGTGCCGATCAGTCGTTTTCAGCAACCGCTTGGCATCCTTCTGTCTCCTCTGCTCCCTGCCGCCACCTGCCTCAGCGCTGCCCCGGGTGCAGTGGTGGGAGCGTGAGACGTCTATCTCGGGGCCGGCGCTTCACGCTGAGTGCCGGTATATGACGTCATATGCCGGCACTCAGCAGTGAAGTTGCACGCACCGCGGCAGAGCAGCGAGACAGAAGCCTTGCGCTCCCACCCCAGGACTGCACAGTAAGTGACCTGCAAAGGGGGTTAGGGAGAGGGTAGATAGTGAGTAGGGAGAAAAAATCATGTTTTTTGGGGTTGGGGGGATTCTCGCACCAGGGCCCTGAGGCTTCTAGTTATGCCCCTGCTGTACACCCTTCATCACATTTTGCCTTATTCTACCTCTTCTATTCCTATCTTACATTTTGTATTACTATTGGTAAAGAAACATGCAAAAGGGAACTGTTGGCAGCTGCTGATATAGTTACACACCTTCAAATGTATTCATCATGCATGCCATTTTCATTCTTTTCTTAAGTACTATACTGTGTAAAACAGGCCTTTTAAGTGACTGCGTCCCCATTTAAGGTGTACAGTCCAATAATGCTGTAGTACATTGATCGACCTATGTCCATATGACGACTTGTCTTCTGTCGATAATATCTTTTAGACTTTATAGGTTATTTTGCATTTTTAAATGTGTAAACATATATTATAATATTAAACATGAAAACAAATCACTAATTTGTATTGTTTGTTTGTTCAAAGCATCGTGGCCCATTCCGTATAAGGATCTATGAGCGAGAGGGCTTTAAAGGTCAAATGATGGAGTTTACTGAAGACTGTCCCCAAGTGTTTGATCAATTCCGTTACAATGACATCTGTTCCTGCAATGTACTTGATGGCCACTGGATATTCTATGAGGAACCCAATTACAGAGGGCGTCAATATTATCTGAGACCTGGAGAGTATCGAAGATACACTGACTGGGGTGCCGTGAACTCCAGGATTGGGTCCTTCAGACGAGTTCAATATCTCTATTAAACTAATAATTCAACAAACCTTCAAATATGTTTGAACTTTATGATATACAGTAAAATATCAATATTTCATGTGATGTGGTTGTTTCTTTTTTTTCGTATAAGATTGCACTACTAAATGTTTGCGTGTGAATTACTCAGTAAAGTGCTTCTTTGATTTCATTAAAATTGGGCTAACAAAGCAAATGTTTGCTTCACAGATCTCTGGAAAAAAATATTTGTTCGATTCTACTTTAATGTATTCTTGGAAAGACCTAGAAACAGTTGCATCTGTTCACTTATTTCTGGTGCATACAATATATTTTTCCTAAATTGCATAGGATTTAAAAACTAACAAGAATCAGTTTCAGTATCAGAAAAATACATTTTTCAGCTGTTTTCTTTGTTAAACCAATCCTAAATCAAAATATCATGACTGACAGCAATTTCAGTCTCCAGATCCGAGCCGTAGCTAGCTCCTTTTGCACCCGAGGTAAGAATGGAAAATTGTGCCCCTCAGCTATTTTTTTTTTACAGAGGTTTTTACTTACACTGCACCTGTCCATAAACACACATATACACATACATGTTGCCTTTACACACACCTGTCTATTAACACGCATATATGCATACACTGCCCTTATACATGACTGCTCATAAACACACACATACACATACCTTACACACGACTGCCATTACACACACCTGCCCATTAATACGCATATACACATACGCTGCCCTTACACACAACTGCCTTTACACACATATACACACACACACACACCAGCTTACAAACATACAAATACCTGCACTGCCCTTACACATACCAGCTTACAAACACTCACATATATACACACACACACTGCCTTTACACACACCTGTCCATAAACACACAAACATGCTGCCTTTCCACACACCTGCCCATTAACACGCATATACGCATACACTGCCCTTACACACGACTGCCCATAAACACACATATACACATACACTGCCCTCACACATGACTGCCCCTACACACCACTGTCTTTACACACATATACACACACCAGCTTACAAACATACAAATACCTGCACTGCCCTTACACACACACTGTCCATACACATACCAGCTTACAAACACTCACATATATACACACACAGACTGCCCTTACACACACCTGTCCATAAACACACAAACACGCTGCCTTTGAACACACCTGCCCATTAACACGCATATACGCATAGACTGCCCTTACACACGACTGCCCCTACACACACCTGCCCATTAATATACATATACACATACACTACCCTTACACACAACTGCCTTTACACACATATAGACACACACCAGCTTACAAACATACAAATACCTACACTGCCCTTACACACACACACTGCCCATACACACACCAGCTTACAAACATACATAGATATACACATACACTGCCCTTATACACACCTGCCCATTAACATGTACATACACATACACTGCCCCCACACTCCCCTGGCTTTACACACACACACCAGCTTACAAACACACAAATACCTACACTGCCCACACACACACACACAAACTGCCCATACACACACATACAGACTGCCCATACACACACACTGCCCATACACACACACATTGCCCATACACACACACACCAGCTTACAAACACACATATACACAGCCCTTACACACACACACCAGCTTACAAACACACAGATATACACAGCCCTTACACACACACACCAGCTTACAAACACACCACAGCCCTTACATCCCTTTCTCCCCATCTCTTACTTTTATCATCTTCCATCATCATCTGTCTTCCATCCTGTGGTGGGGGCGCGAGGTCTGTCACTCCAGGCATCTGCTTTAGTGCTGCCTCATCACTATGTGCCGGCTATTGATGCAGCGCGCCGGGGTGACATCATATCCCGGCGCGTAGAGGTTAGGGAGAACGGCAGCGCACGGCTGGAAGCCCAATGGCAGGGCACACGGAAGGAAGTGCACTGGCAGGGCGCATGGCAGGAAGCCCACTGGCAGGGCGCATGGCAGTAAGCCCACTGGCAGGGCTGATGGCAGGAAAACGTTTGTCGAGCTAGAGGCCCTTTAGTGACCAGATAACTTGCACCACAAGAACAGAGCTGACATGGGACTACATATCCCAGCTACTGACACTTCTTCAGAGTACATGAAGCCAACATGCCAAAGCATGACCTCCACCAACACCTCAGGATCTCGTATCTGCCCTGGCATAGAAGGATGCCGACGCTGGGACCAGGGAGCTACTCAACTGCTGCCCAATTGCGTATTCCCAGCCGCCACAGTGCTTCCAGACACGGAACTTCCTCCCGGGCAGCCATCGGAGCAGACTCGTAGAAGCGACTCCACTGCTGCCAAGAAAGTGCATCAGCCACTGTATAAACTACACCAGACACATGAGAACACATAAAACAAACATTTAATTGCAAACAGCACGACACCAGGTGCCTTAGCAGTTCAAGCATCTGGGAAGAGGCTTGTACTCTTGTACAACACATCTTGTCGCATTGAAAATTAACACTCTTGTTGGCAAAACTTCCCCAAAATGTTTACTGTCATGACCATGGGAAATCATTCAAGGAAAGTCATATTTTTAGTCAAACCAGCCACTGTCCAAGCATAAGGCCACAGACCCGTGCACCAACTACCTTGGAAACAGGTACCAAAAACATCCATCCACCAACTCAATTCCCCATTATCTACAGAAGGCTCCATCAAGACTTGCCATTATACTCTTGTAAAAATGTGGCACAAACTCTCAGATCAGCCTTCATTTCTTTTGATATAACTTTAGGGTGTGCCATGACCCCTAACCCCAAATCTACATGTGTCTTTTTAAAAAGGTATCCTAAATCCTTAAATAAATTCCTTTAGCAGTAAAGCAGCAGTCTGTGCATCCAGATATGGACGCATCCTCTCCACCTGTACTGGCATCACTCCCTTTTCTCCGAGTTGTACCCCCTTTATCCTGATTCTGCTTTTTAAAGCACTATGATAGGGGATGGGAACCCCTACATCCCATGCACTCATATTTAAACCGACATGTGGACCCTACCTACACAGTCCCACATGAAATTTCCAGCAAAACCCCTTCTGCAAGTTTTGCCGCCCTCCACTTGAACTGCAAGTTCACACAGACCTCTGAAAGAACTGCCCCCCTGACACCCAGGTGTCATAATTTAGAGCCACAAGGCAATATTCTTGTGCTTCCACTTAAAATCTGTATTCAAGGTCCGGACCCTCTCAAAAGCTTCGGACCTTGTTGTTGGACACACAGTCTGTGTGTCCAGCAATGCTTCTATTCTGTAAGTACAAATTTCTGACACATAATTTGGGACAAGGAAGGGTGCCAATTGACCCCTCTTATAAATACAGCATTTTTACAGCATTTAGTGAGCCTTGTTCACCTAGTTTTACTTGGCCAGATCCTTTCAGCTTCTGACCCCTTACCCTTGTGGATCCTATCTAGCCCCAGTCATGCTGCCCCTTTCCTAGAATTGCACCCCTTTCAGGGCTTTCCTTAATACCCCCAACCCACATGTCTTTATAGCTATGTACTAGCTGCCACTTGCCAGTAGCCCTAACAGCTAAGCCTAAAGCCTGATAAAGAAAGGTATGAGAGGTCAAATGGTATCGCTTTATGAACGTAGAAAATTGTAGAGTTTTCAACAATTTAATGTACTCTTTATGCAGGACATGTTTCTATATTAAGTCTGTTTAATGTCATCTATCAATTTTAGCTAAATAAATATATGATATTAGACGTTAACACTTATTTTATTAACATATGATTAAACACATTTTTGTGGGAAAATAATCAAATAAAGGTGTTTTTTAACAACAAAATGGACTTCCCTAGGACCCTCCAATAACAAGAAGGGGAGAAGATGAACATCTGTGCATCCTACTCCCATCCTATGCATAATGGGCCGGGGTAATTAAATAATAGCCAAACATCCCCCCACACATCCTACTTTGTTCCAGGTGTGATTGTGATTTTAAAATAAATGTAATCCTCTACTGAAGTCTATGGGGCCCACTCATGTCATCTGCTGCATCAGAGAAATGTCATTCATTTTCTACCATTTTTTTCCAAATAATATTTTTATTTGGATGACCTCTCCAAAATTATGGTTCATGGTTTCACAGATCATCAGTGGATGAACCCTAAACTGTAATTTTCCCATAGCTCTTTACAGTTTGAGTGAACACTAAACTTACAGCTTGACTTCTTAGTGACCAGATGCAAATGAGAAACTAAACAAAATAAAATAAAAACTTGCAATACAACAAGCTTGTATTGTAAAAAGCCTTTTGTTGTTTTTTGTAAATAGAGCAAACAGAAAAAATATGTACTCTGCAGAAAATGTACATACAACACACACAATGTATATCATGCAGCTAACCATTTGACATCATATGTTTTTGAGTTTTTCTAAAAAGTATTGGTTTGTGTATTCACACACAATAGAATAAGGGATCTAAAAGCTATAGGCAACAGTAACAAAAAAGAACAATCTAACAAAACAGAGCAATAAAGCACAAAGCTTCCGTACAAAGCATTAAGCAGAAAACAGGTCAGCATCTTTTGATGCGTATGCAGACCTCAGCAGCGAACAGGGTATAAAACACCTCCCTAACTGGTTTTGGACAGCTCTAAACTCCAACAGGACCACTTCATTCACCATGGTTAAGGTAATGTGCTGCTTTAATAGACATGTCAATTCTATAAGTATTAACATGGCAATATGAGTTTTTAGTAAACTGTTTAAAATATTTTAAAATGAAGTAGACAACTGAACTACTTTTTTATGGATTGTACTTCTGAGGCATGCAGTTAAGTAGGTATAAATAGATGTTTTGAAGAAGAACTTCCACCATGTTTGTTATTATTAGTATCCGATTAATATAACATCTAAAAAAAATATGGTGTTGTTTTCTTTTAGAACAGATCTAGGTTTTGCATAATATATTTCAGGCAGCCGCATTAGCCATGTGGTTTATTTCAGTTTTCCTAGCCCAATTCACCATGACCTATCATATTGCTTTGTGGTAAGAAATAGCATGGCTTATTATTAATAACCCAGACAGACATTCTGTCTAATGAAAGTCTATGTAGGATGGGGCTACATGTCATTACCATAAAGGATCAGCTTGGTGTGGTGATTGTGTAGGGAAAGTAAACAAAAATATCACATGACACATGAACAATGGCAGCCTCCAGGTTTGCAGATTAAAGAAGGGTATCTGCAGACATAGAGATAAAGCCGGATGTTTGTCAATGGTAAGTTGTATTACTATATGAACGGACGTTATTGGTGCTATTATCTTTTTATCTCTAATTGTAGATTACCTTCTACGAGGACCGAAACTTTCAGGGCCGCTCTTATGAGTGCAGCTCAGACAATCCAGATATGTCCTCAAATCTGAGTCGCTGCAATTCCATCAGAGTAGAAAATGGGAACTGGATTCTCTATGAACAACCCAATTACAGAGGAAACCAGTACTTCCTTAGGAAAGGAGAATATCCCAACTTTCAACAATGGATGGGATTTAATGACTCTATCCGATCCTGCCGCCTGACTCCACAGGTGAGAAACCTGATATGTTGTTTCCGCCTTTGTATCTATTTTAAAGCCTTAAGCACTAGCACTAAAACATTTAAAGCATCTTTACTATCCTTGTTGACTCTTTGGTATTCTTTGGTATTTCAAGAATAAACGGTGCTCACCACCTGCATCCCTTCTACCACTTTTTATGCAGCCACTAATCTCTTCTAATACTCTTCCTTCTATAAAAAGTACAGCAGTTAATTTTTTACAATTCCTTTGTAATTTTACTTGTTACTTACTAGTGTTGTTACTTTTTGGAAGTAATTCATATTAGTATTAAATTATTTAATGTTTTTTTACGTGTGAAATCAGAATCTTTTTACCTGCATTAATATTTTATATTTTGTGGTTGTGACTATTTTTTTTCTTTTCATTGTAGCACAGAGGTCCATTCCAGTTGAGGATCTATGAAAAAGAAGATTTCCGAGGTCAGATGATGGAGTTTACTGAAGATTGTCCTCAAGTCTATGAGCAATTCCGCTACCATGACATCCACTCCTGCCATGTGCTTGATGGCCACTGGGTGTTCTATGAGGAGCCCAACTATAGGGGACGTCAGTATTATCTGAGACCTGAAGAATATAGGAGATACACCGACTGGGGTGCCATGACTCCCAGGGTTGGATCATTCAAAAGAGTACAGTACTATTAATAATAATATGAATTAAATTGAATTTGTATTGCACACAATAAACATCAGTTAAATTTTAAATGTGTCTCAATCTTAATGGCATGTGTTATAAAGGAATGGCACATTTTATGAAAATAAGGAGAAGGCCACTTTCATTCATTTTCTGATTCTTTCTTTTTGTTACCAACTAACATTAAACATATTTAATGCCCCTCTACCTGGACTCATATATCTTTCCTTGGAATATATCTTTCCTTGGAAGTGATAGGTGTTGATGACATTCCTCGATATCGATAAAAAAGAAAAAATGGTTCAGCACTCACTTTCTGTGTTCGTATATCGAGGCATGTAGCAACACAACCCCCCTGCCCTGATCGCCTTGTGATTGCTCCGTAGAGCAACCACAAGCGCCATCAAGTAAATGACGTTGCCGCCAACTGAAAAATGAATGTGTTCACAGGGTCTCTTGAGAACTCTCAAGTTCCTCCTGCAGGTTGAATGCAGGTACTGGAGGCCAGCTCACTAATCAGTGATTAGTTTTACTAATCCGTAAAAAAACAATTAAAAAAATATGGTAACATTTTATGAGCAAGTCCTACAATTCATGGAAAGAGTTAAAATATTGGCATTATAAATGCCGTGGTTAATAGACAGCCTGGACTGTTAGCAGAAGCTAGTTACTCTGACCTTTCACTGATAAATCGGGTGCAGCAGCACTCAGAGCAAGTACTGGCACATTACAACTGTATGAACGCTTGATCACATAAACAGGCATTTCCTTATAATAGGTGTGAATGTGGACACTCAACAAAACATCTCAGGGGAAGAGAACAGAACCAGAAGGGTCTGTCCAGATCCTGCTGAGAACTCTTTAGCCCAAACATTAAGTAAAACATTATATAACTAAAACATCTGCACAAAGTGACATTAGAAACAAGATACACACAATATCTCCCTCCTCTTCCTCACACTACTAACCCTAGGCTCACTCTTCACACTCTAAACCCTATGCTGACACACATAGATGCTAACACCATATACTAGCACACCCGCACACACATGCTGATGATAAATACTAACACACACTAATGAAAACACCATACAAACATCATATGCTGACACACAATCATGCTGACACACAATCATGCTGACACCCACCTGGTCAGGGTTGTGGCCTACCTGTAATGCTTGCCTCATGGTTTCTGTTTGTTAGGGCACACCCATTTTCATTTATAGCCTCTGAATACAGCTAACCCTGCCTCTTCCTTCAGGCTGTAGCTATAATTACTAGACTTGCGCATTCGTCTTCGGACGAACATGAAAACGAGCACGAAGAGGCCGTTTTTTTGTTCGTTCCGAAGACACGCCGAAGAGAATACAGTGCCGGCAAAACGTAGGCGAAGACGAAGACTCACAACCACGAAGAATCGAAGATTCTTCGTGATCGTCTTCGTTTTTGCCGCGCAGCCGCCAAAATTTCAAACAGGAGTGAGCTGATCTCGTCTGTCCAATCAGCTCACTCTTGTGACGTCACGCTAAGGGTCTCGTCCAATGCCTGTGCTGCTGTTTTTTTAATTCTGAAGGCGCCTTTATAAGACCAGAGCTTGCCTGAGAGATCCATCCATTTTTCGCTGTGACTGCTTTGGCAACACTGCTGTGCTGCATCCGAGCGTTACAGAGAGATTGTTCTGTTCTGTGTGAGACTGGTAAGCCTTAGCCTGCCATTTCTCACAGTGTACTTCATCCTCACTTCAGTGCTACTTAATATAATTAATAATAATAATTTTATTAATTTAATTTTTATTTAATTTGTCATCAACTGTAGTGTAAGTGCTGTTGAGTTGACAGTGCACCCAGTGTCTCAGTGGCACTGGGGTGCCCTTGCCCTGGGCTGGCACTAGTGCCTACTGCCTGTCCTGCTTAAATAAATTAAATAGAATTTATAAATAATAATTTAATAGAGTCTATAATTTAATAGTTCATTATAATATTATATATATTGTGGTAAAGTGTATGGGAGAGTGGTTGATCGGATATATGTCTCACCTGGTTACCTCAGCCAGGCCTGGTAGCAAACCCAGGTGCTCTCAGGTGAGGCTTCCTAAGCTCGTTACTGGGGAGGAGGCCTTAAAAGAAAGGGCTGTTAGGTTTTCAGAGGGAGGGAGACACTGAATGAAGGAGCAGCTACAGCCAGCGCTGCAGCCCACCAGGTATGAAGCTTTACCCCATACAAAACTGGTTACTTTGCTTTGCGTCAGACCTTAGGCTGCTAGAGAGTTATCCTGCTGTTTAGTTAGAGCCGGACAGGCTTATAGTTTGTTTTGTTTACAAGGTGCTCTGTGATTACAACATCTAAATAAACACGCTTTTACGTTGGAAACCTGTGTGAAACTGTCATTGCCGCCCCATGCGTGAGCTGTCCCCTACAATATATATATATATTTGTCAGTCATATATATATATATATACTATAGTATACTAGTGTAGAGTGTACTGTAGACATTCATCTACTAGTGTCTAATTTAAAATCAGTAATATTAATTAATAATTGAATTCATTATAAAATTATATATATATATTTGTCAGTTATAGTTAGTAATAGTATACTAGTGTAGAGTGTACTGTAGACATTCAAGACATCTACTAGTGTCTAATCTAAAATCAGTAATATCAATAATTCTATAATTCTTTCTTATCTTAATAGTTAATTAAATTAGCTATAAATAAAAGTAATAATATTAATTAATTACTACTAGCGTATAGTTCAGCTAATCTTATTAGTACTGGTGCTGCAGCTCTATAGTTTGTGCTTTGTTTTAGCAACAGCAAGAGACCAAGTCAATTTTTCTTAATTAATAATCTTTCATTTTATTTCATTTGTTTTGCTCACCTCAGTCCATCAGTGAAGTGAACTTGTTGGGCTAGTGAGTGCAGCCGCATAAGTGCTGTGTGTTTTTGTTCAGCAAGCAGTGAAGCGAACTGTTTTGCTGTGACATTTTATTTTATTTCTAATTCTTTTCAAGAAAAATTGACTGTGACGAGCTGTACTAAGCAAAGCTTCAAGCTACTAGCTGTAGTACTAAAATAATTCTAATCTTCTTTAATCTGAATCTATAATATATAACAATATAAATTCTAATTCATAATCTATAATATAAGTAATTCTAATTCTATATTCTTCTATCAATAATACATAATATATAAGTAAATTATTTCTAATCTATTAATATTATATAACTTAATATTAATTAATAAATCATACTGAATCTGATTTAACCTCACTTTAGCTTAGTGGGTTTGAGAGCGTCTGCCTAGAGGTAGACTTATAGTAAGGAAATATAGCTTTAGGCTAGCATAGTAGTAGGCTAAGCTCTTAGGCCCGTGTCAATTCAAATTAAAAATAAAATACTGCTAGTTATTAAATAGTTAATCTTGAGTTAATAATTTAAATAACTTTAGCACTTTGCCAGATTGCACACAACAGCACAGTGCAGTAGTGCATAGTTTTACTTTTTAAGCAGTAGCACTGAAGAGAACTTCCTCTAATTTTTTTGTCTTTAATTCGTTTTTCCTTTTTTTTATTTTTTATTTTTTTATAGTTTTTTAAACACTACACTACACTACACACACAACACAAAATTTGAAATGGATCCTCCTTTTGGGACTAAGGAGGGACAAGCTCCATCTACCACCACCAGCAGCACCACCACCAGTTCTAAGATGCAGCCTTTGCGTCAGTCTAGTCGGCCAAGTAGGCCAAGCTCTCGCTTATCATTTGGGGAAGCATTGCTTGAAGGATCATCAAGTAAAGGAAAGGCACCAAAAGCAGGCAGTAGTAGTGCGGCTAGGCCCACAAGCTCTATGGTTTTTTACGGAAAGCCTAAAGCACCAGAAGCACGTTCAAAGTTAAAGGGTAGCACAAGCAGTACCAGCCCAGTGACTAAAAAGAAGTGCCTTTTGCCCCAAGCAGCATCTTCCCCATCCACAAGCAGCATGCAAGGTACCAAGCAGAGCCAAATTAGCAGCAAGACTCAGAGGGGTCCCAAACAAAAGCGATCTCATTCCTTTGTAGGGAAAACCACCACCACCACCACCCCCACCGCCTCTACCACCACTAGTGCTGCGCCTACTGTTCCCACTGGTACCGCCACGCCATGTCCTCCTAGTACCTCTAGCAAGCCACCAAGTCCTTACAAAATTTTTGTAAAGACAGTTAGAGAGAGGGCTACACATAGTGGGACTCCACCTAGCGAGGTAGCAGAGGAGCCTGAGACTGAGAGGCCAAGTGCAGAGTCTATTCTTCCTGCTCGCACTACTACTAGTCACGAGTCTCACGACGATATCAGTCTTAGCTCCAGCCTAGCAGGAATTCCATTCGATCTGGCTAATGAAGAGCTAGACTATGAGCCAGAGGAAGTAGAGGAGATGAGTGGTCAGGAATCAGATTCCTCAGGGAGCAGTGTCCAAATGACTAGTGCACAATTTTCCCCTGAGCCTCCACCTTCTCTGCTACGATCATCACCATCACCACCACCACCAGCAGCAGCAGCAGCAAAACCTAGCAAATCTAAAGCATTTAGCAGTCCCACTATGGCCAGTACTGTTACCACCAGTCCCACCACCACTAGTTCTGCCTCTGTTCATCCACCCCGAGCAGTAGGAGCAGCACCCAAGGCACACTCCAAGGCTATGCGCGCCCCAATTTGGGAGCACTTTGAAAATGTTGAAGAAGGGCGCTATGGAAAGTGCAAACATTGTGGGAAGCTAATAAGCAGAGGGAAAGTGTCTGGCCATTTTACCAGTGCTAGCATGAAGCATCACCTCAGCACTCAACACAACGCTGTGCTATTGGGGAAAGATGCAGAAGTAAAACTTAGTGCAGGCAGCATAGCTGGTGGCCGTGGAAAAACCCCAACAGCTTCTTCTTCTGAGCCAATAGCAGCAGCAGCAGCAGCAGCAGCTAGTGCTGGCAGCCAGAGACCAAGGCAGGTTGGAGCACTGCATGTCCAGCCCACCCTGGAACAATTTGTGGCATTCCAATCCAAAAGGTCAATGCCCAAACAGCAGGCCAATAAAGTAACGCGACTGATTGGTCAGTTCATTGCTGTTGGAGGGGCATCCTTCTCTATGATCGAAGGGGAGCCTTTCAAACAATTGATGGCGGCTGTGGCTCCACAATATACAGTTCCGTCACGTTCCACTTTCAGCAGGAACATTGTCCCCTCATTGTATCGGTCCTGTGTTGCAGCAGTGAAAGAGGAGCTTTCCAAGGCTGCTGGTCAGTGTGTTCATTTCACTACAGATTTGTGGAGTGCACCTAGCGGCCAGCATGCCTTTCTTTCTTTGACAGCACACTGGTGGCAGCCCGGTGTGTCTAAGGAAGCTGCTGCAGCAGGCTACCGATCTTTCCTTCTCCATGCAGAAGTGATGGATGAAAAGCACACTTCCCAAAATATTCTGCATGCAATGAGGAAAATGTTTAGCCTTTGGGTGGGAGCAGAGGCGGGCACCAATGTTGAAGTTGGTTTTGTGGTAACTGACGGAGGTGCCAATATGGTGAAAGCGCTGCGAGATGGTCATATTGTTGGTGTGCGCTGTGCAGCCCACATCATACATCTTGTAGTGAAGGCAGCAATGTCAGAAGGAACTAATGTGGCAGCAGTAGTTCTGTCCCGCTGCAGAAAGATCGCTGGGCACTTTCACCATAGTGTTAAGGCTAGCCAACTTTTGAGGGAAGAGCAAGAGAGGTCAGGTCTTCCCGTACACTGCCTACGCCAGGATGTCAGTACACGGTGGAACTCCACGTTAGACATGCTGGAGAGGATTTTGGAGCAGCAGAGGGCAATCCATAATCTTGCCTCAGAGCACAATATTGGGATTACCTCTCCATTGAATAGGGAGGATTGGACAGTGATCGCCCAGCTAGTAGCAGTCCTTAAACCATTCAGGGATGCCACAGAAAATATAAGCTCAAACACTGCCAGTCTGGCCCAGGTAATCCCAGTGTTCTCCCATCTAGGCAGCAAGATGGATGTGTTCCTTGGAAACCGTGAGGCTGTTCAAGGTGGCACTCTACATCCTGACGTAGCAGCCATAGCCAGGAAGCTGAAGGATCTGCTAAAAGTACACCTTCGCAAACGAATGGAAGAGAGTCCCGAAATGATGCTAGCGTGCCTTTGCGATCCAAGAATTAAGGGAAAGCTAGCTTTGAAATTTAATGTTCTCAGTAGCTACCGGGAGCAATTGGTCAACAAGGTGCGTGACTGGCAACGTAAAATGGGAATGCTGTCCGAGGAGGGAGAGGTGCAGGAGGAGGAAGAGATGATGTGGTCTGCTACTCCTAGCAGCAGCATCAGCAGCAGTGCCACAAGCAGCACAACACAGCTGAGTGGAGCAGCTGCGTTTTGGGAAGAGGCACTTGGGAGTATAGTTGGACCATCTGACAGAGCTAGCAGCAGAAAGGAGAGTAGTGCTGCTGAAATGGTCAAACTTTACCTCTGTGAAGTTCCTTCTGCGCCTAATGTTGATCCTCTTAGCTACTGGGATGAAAAGAAGAGTGTGTGGCCTGCACTCTCATGGGTTGCGCAGCAGCTACTATCATGTCCGCCAACCACTGTTCAAAGTGAGCGCGTGTTTTCTATGACTGGAAACATACTGAGTCCACAGCGCTCACGCATGGCACCTCATCTGATGGAGCAGATTGCCTTTCTTAAATTCAATCTGCCCAAGTTGGGTTACCCAGCTCTTAGCTTGGAAAGTTAATTTTTTTTCTCTGTAATGTTTAAGGTAGTTTCTCCCCCTGGTTGCACGTGTTTGTGGTGTGGCAACGTCTGCTACCTCCGCCGGTGTAGCCAATTTACGCTAGGGCCTAGTGTCTGAGTTCTGGAAGTCCGCTCCCAAACGCCATGGACTGACAGACTTTCATGATTTGCCCTGGGGTGAAACAGGTGAGCGGGTCGTCAATTGCCCACTCATTCACCTTTTTCCGTTTCCAACGCTGCTGCTGGTGGTGGTGCCAGTATCTTTTGCCAGTTCGCTTCCTGGCTGAAATCATGCCTCAAATGTCCCTAATGGAGAGGGTAGTTTCTCCCCCTGGTTGCACTTGCTGCGGTGTGGCAATGCCTGCTACCTCCGCCGGTGTAGCCAATTTACGCTAGGGCCTTGTGTCTGAGTTCTGGAAGTCCGCTCCCAAACGCCAAGGACTGACAGTCTTTGGATGCTTTGCCCTGGGGTGAAACAGGTGAGCGGGTCGCCAATTGCCCACTCATTCGCCTTTCCCAATGCTGCTGCTGCTGGTGGTGGTGGTGCCAGCGTCTCTTCTCTGCCAGTTCGCTTCCTGGCTAGTGTCATGCCTTAAATGTCCCTAATGGAGAGGGTAGTTTCTCCCCCCTGGCTGCGTCTGTTTGCGGTGTGGCAACGCCTGCTACCTCCGCCGGTGTAGCCAGCTTACGCTAGGGCCTTGTGTCTGAGTTCTGGAAGTCCACTCCCAAACGCCAAGGACTGACAGTGTTTGGATGCTTTGCCCTGGGGTGAAACAGGTGAGTGGGTCGCGAATTGCCCACTCATTCGCCTTTCCCAATTCTGCTGCTGCTGCTGGTGGTGCCAGCGTCTCTTCAATGCCAGTTCGCTTCCTGACTGGTGTCATGCCTCAAATGTCCCTAATGGTAAGGGCAGTTTCTCCCCCCTTGTTGCACTTGCTGCGGTGTGGCAACGCCTGCTACCTCCGCCAGTGTAGCCAACTTACGCTAGGGCCTAGTGTCTGAGCTCTGGAAGTCTGCTGCCAAACATCTAAGACTGACAGTGTTTGGGTGCTTTGCCCTGGGGTGAAACAGGTGAGTGGGTCGCCAATTGCCCACTCATTCGCCTTTCCCATTTTTCACTGCTGCTGCTGGTGGTGGTTGTGGTGGTGGTGCCAGCATCTCTTCCGTGCCAGTTTTCTTCCTGGCTAGAGTCATGCCCAAAATGTCCCTAATGGTAAGGGCAGTTTCTCCCCCCTGGCTGCGTCTGTTTGCGGTGTGGCAACGCCTGCTACCTCCGCCGGAGTGGCCAGCTTACGCTAGGGCCTAGTGTCTGAGCTCTGGAAGTCTGCTGCCAAACGTCTAAGACTGACAGTGTTTGGGTGCTTTGCCCTGGGGTGAAACAGGTGAGTGGGTCGCCAATTGCCCACTCATTCGCCTTTCCCATTTTTCAATGCTGCTGCTGGTGGTGGTGGTTGTGGTGGTGCCAGCATCTCTTCTGTGCCAGTTCGCTTCCTGGCTAGAGTCATGCCCAAAATGTCCCTAATGGTAAGGGCAGTTTCTCCCCCCTGGCTGCGTCTGTTTGCGGTGTGGCAACGCCTGCTACCTCCGCCGGAGTGGCCAGCTTACGCTAGGGCCTTGTGTCTGAGCTCTGGAAGTCCGCTGCCAAACGTCTAGGACTGACAGTGTTTGGATGCTTTGCTCTGGGGTGAAACAGGTGAGTGGGTCGCCAATTGCCCACTCATTCGCCTTTTCCATTTCCTTTTCCATTTCCATTTCATTATTTTCCTTCTGATACACAACCAACCAACCAAACATAACACAATAACACAAATAACACAGTGACATAATACATAACACATATAACACACAGTGACAACACACATAACACACATAACACATACACGTACAATGCACAAATCACAAGGACCTTTCCTCTTGTTATTTCTCCTGGCCTTCACTTCTACACTCACTAGCATTAACGCTATAACTCACACTTCATACTATAACATTTTTCCATCCACATACCTGCCAACAGACCCAACTTTTTCAGGGACAGTCCTGCTTTTTTCCAGTCCTGTCCCATCTAATTTAGCTATCTAGGTATGCAAATACACGTTGGTAGTTATAGCTCGGTAGGTAGCACTAGTATAAACATTAAATAAATATAATAAAGTACTAAATAATAAATCTAACTTTAAAATACATTTAAATAAACCCCTTAATTTTTTAAAACCCATTAAAATTAAAATTAAATTATTATTTAGACATAATACATCTTTAACCAAACCAGTGCACTGCTACTAATCTTAAACATAACCGTACATTAACCCTAAGCTATTTTTTAGTTCTTGTCCAACATTTTTCCATCCGCATACCTGCCAACACACCTAAGATTTTGGTGGACAGTCCTGCTTTTTTCCAGTCCTGTCCAGTAAAAGTTGGGTTGTTGCAAAGTATGCCATTGTGAATAGGTAGCAAATGTTAGGCATGTATTACAAGTGGTCCAAAATCAATTTAAAAATGTAAAATAATCCCTATTCTTTTATTAAACATCTATGGATGTGTGACTGTGTATGATAAACGGAGGCCAAGTTCCTTGGAGCATTTGTCTCTAGGTCATTTTGTGTACAGTACACCTCAGTACGTGTGTGCAACTCTATTGGTCGTTTCTGCAATTCACTTGTTGATGCCAGACCAGCCCCCTGCCGAAACGACCAATAGAGTTGCACACACATTCCTTCACGGCAGCTGCTGCTGCTCCGATGTGTTGTTAACCCCGTATTAACCCCTGCTAGGCAACCGGGAAGGAAACGAAGATTAAACGAGCACGAAGAATGTCCGCGAATATTCGCCCGAAGAGAAGACAGGAACGGGCGAATATTCGCGGAATACGAAGGTTTTTTTCCCCCCGAAGACGAGCACGAAGACGAACACGAAGAGCCCCCTGGTGCCCAAGTCTAATAATTACTGAGCTGATTCAGTTCCAGTACCAGTGGTACCCCATCTGATTTGCACACTTCTAATTCCTGTGTATGATCCAGTCTGGCTGATATTCCTGATTCCTGTATACGGACTCCTGCCTGTTCCTGACTAAGAGTACCTCTCCATTCCTGATCTTGACGTGTATGACTACCAGTGACAGGGTCACGGGATATAACCTGACCCCAATAAGCCTCTTGTCTCCCTGTGCCAGTTCAAAATAGTTTAGAAAGGGCCCTCAGTGCGGTCCAGGTTGGAAGGGCCCTTTCTAAACTATTTTGAACCTGTACGAGGAGACAGGAAGAAGGGGTTGCAGGGGTCGCACTGATTCCCGGGTGATTGCTGTAGTTATTAGACTTGGGCACCAGGGGGCTCTTCGTGTTCGTCTTCGTGCTTGTCTTCGGGGGGAAAAAACCCTTCGTATTCCGCGAATATTCGTTCCTGTCTTCTCTTCGGGCGAATATTCGCGGACATTCTTCGTGCTCGTTTAATCTTCGTTTCCTTCCCGGTTGCCTAGCAGGGGTTAATACGGGGTTAACAACACATCGGAGCAGCAGCAGCTGCCGTGAAGGAACGTGTGTGCAACTCTATTGGTCGTTTCGGCAGGGGGCTGGTCTGGCATCAACAAGTGAATTGCAGAACGCACTTCATTTGTTGATGGCAGGCCAGCCCCCTGCCGAAACGACCAATAGAGTTGCACACACGTACTGAGGTGTACTGTACACAAAATGACCTAGAGACAAATGCTCCAAGGAACTTGGCCTCCGTTTATCATACACAGTCACACATCCATAGATGTTTAATAAAAGAATAGGGATTATTTTACATTTTTAAATTGATTTTGGACCACTTGTAATACATGCCTAACATTTGCTACCTATTCACAATAGCATACTTTGCAACAACCCAACTTTTACTGGACAGGACTGGAAAAAAGCAGGACTGTCCACCAAAATCTTAGGTGTGTTGGCAGGTATGCGGATGGAAAAATGTTGGACAAGAACTAAAAAATAGCTTAGGGTTAATGTACGGTTATGTTTAAGATTAGTAGCAGTGCACTGGTTTGGTTAAAGATGTATTATGTCTAAATAATAATGTAATTTTAATTTTAATGGGTTTTAAAAAATTAAGGGGTTTATTTAAATGTATTTTAAAGTTAGATTTATTATTTAGTACTTTATTATATTTATTTAATGTTTATACTAGTGCTACCTACCGAGCTATAACTACCAACGTGTATTTGCATACCTAGATAGCTAAATTAGATGGGACAGGACTGGAAAAAAGCAGGACTGTCCCTGAAAAAGTTGGGTCTGTTGGCAGGTATGTGGATGGAAAAATGTTATAGTATGAAGTGTGAGTTATAGCGTTAATGCTAGTGAGTGTAGAAGTGAAGGCCAGGAGAAATAACAAGAGGAAAGGTCCTTGTGATTTGTGCATTGTACGTGTATGTGTTATGTGTGTTATGTGTGTTGTCACTGTGTGTTATATGTGTTATGTATTATGTCACTGTGTTATTTGTGTTATTGTGTTATGTTTGGTTGGTTGGTTGTGTATCAGAAGGAAAATAATGAAATGGAAATGGAAAAGGAAATGGAAAAGGCGAATGAGTGGGCAATTGGCGACCCACTCACCTGTTTCACCCCAGAGCAAAGCATCCAAACACTGTCAGTCCTAGACGTTTGGCAGCGGACTTCCAGAGCTCAGACACAAGGCCCTAGCGTAAGCTGGCCACTCCGGCGGAGGTAGCAGGCGTTGCCACACCGCAAACAGACGCAGCCAGGGGGGAGAAACTGCCCTTACCATTAGGGACATTTTGGGCATGACTCTAGCCAGGAAGCGAACTGGCACGGAAGAGATGCTGGCACCACCACCACAACCACCACCAGCAGCGGCAGTGAAAAATGGGAAAGGCGAATGAGTGGGCAATTGGCGACCCACTCACCTGTTTCACCCCAGGGCAAAGCACCCAAACACTGTCAGTCTTAGACGTTTGGCAGCAGACTTCCAGAGCTCAGACACTAGGCCCTAGCGTAAGCTGGCCACTCTGGCGGAGGCAGCAGGCGTTGCCACACCGCAGACAGAGGCAGCCAGGGGGGAGAAACTGCCCTTACCGTTAGGGACATTTTGGGCATGACTCTAGCCAGGAAGCAAACTGGCACGGAAGAGATGCTGGCACCACCACCACAACCACCAGCAGCAGCAGTGAAAAATGGGAAAGGCGAATGAGTGGGCAATTGGCGACCCACTCACCTGTTTCACCCCAGGGCAAAGCACCCAAACACTGTCAGTCTTAGACGTTTGGCAGCAGACTTCCAGAGCTCAGACACTAGGCCCTAGCGTAAGCTGGCCACTCCGGCGGAGGTAGCAGGCGTTGCCACACTGCAAACAGACGCAGCCAGGGGGGAGAAACTGCCCTTACCATTAGGGACATTTTGGGCATGACTCTAGCCAGGAAGCGAACTGACACAGAAGAGATGCTGGCACCACCACAACCACCACCAGCAGCAGCATTGAAAAATGGGAAAGGCGAATGAGTGGGTGTGACGGACTCGTCCCTTCAGGCACACCGCTGTGGATATTATACAGCCCAACCACCAGTTCCCCTGGAACCCAGTTTCTATGTTTACCCCCACACCGCCAGGCCCAGTACCAGGACATACAGGTTTTACTTTTGGAACTGCTGGGCAGCTAGAATAGCCTCCTGCCCCACTATGTGTACCAGACAGGATTATCTCCACAGGGTGCCCAGCCAGGGCTCCTGCCTGACTATCGGTGGAAGATATCAGAGGCTAATCCCGTTATCTCCCCTATTGTTCCTAGGAGACCTGAATCCCCCAGCTAAAGGGGGCGGTTATGTTACTCAGACGTCTCATTCTGTGTGTTGATGTGTTTATATGGATATATATACCTGTGCCTGTGTACAATAAAGGTTCTGAATGTTATACCCTACACTGAGTTTCGGCTAGTGACTGGGAACCGGGGAAAGTGTGGTGTCCCAGGCTAAGGGAGCACAAGACAGCGGAGGTAGTCGGTCGGACTAGCCAGCTCCGTGACATTGGTGGCAAGCGTTGGGATTTGCTCCTAGCTAAACGGGACATCCAAACCACTACCAGGACCAAGAAGCCGAGACGGAGAGCACCCTACGAGTGCATGGACCAGCGGTATGCTAAACTTAAGCGGAATACTTTGAAAGACCTCCTGGAGGCTCGTGGAAAGGTTGCCAGCAACAAAACCCGGGATACCCTCATTGCGGAACTTATGGCGGACGACCAGGCTCAAGCCGACCCTGTTACCCCAGCAGACCAGGATGAGTTCCAGAGGGATGTTCTGTTCCGCCTGTCCTGCTACGGGCCCCATCCACCCGCAGAGATAGTGAACCGGGTGATAGCAGAGGTGACTGCGCTGAGGTTTCCCCAACAAGCACGTTCTTCAGGGGAAAGAGATGAAATTTCCCACTTTGAGGCGAGTAACCGCCGAAAGCTCCCCTATGCAGCCTTCAAATCCTTCATCGAGGCGGAGGGGGACATCGAAGGATATCTCCAAGACTTCGAGCGGCAATGTCTGTTGCAACAAGTAAGAGACGCAGATAAGGTAACCATCCTTGCCAGCAAGCTCACTGGCCGGGCGGCTGAAGCCTACCGAGCAGTGGCCGACGAGGACTGTAACAGCTATGAGCGAGTACGAGAACAATTACTAGCTCGTTTCGCCATCACCCCGGAGGCACAAAGACTCAAGTTCCGTAGCCTGCGGAGGATGGAGAAAGACACGTACCAAGAATGGGGGCATCGGATGCAGAAAGCAGTGCAAAACTGGCTCACAGGGAGCCGAGCAGTGACCGCTCAAGAGGTGACTCGGTTGTTCCTTCTGGAGCAGTTTTTTAACCACACTCCCCCTGATGTCCGGGACCGTCACCCCCGAGACCTAGCCCAAGCCGCCAGCTTGGCAGATGAGTACCAGGACATGCGCCGGGCTAACTCGACCAACACCCGGCCAGCCCCTCGGTATCTGCCAGCCCATTCCCCACCGCAAGCTACAGCCATGGGAAGTCCTCGCTACCCCCCCACCAGCCGACGCTCGGAGGTGTTTCTCGTGCAACCAAATGGGACACATTAAGTTGAACTGTCCCCAGCAACCCCAGCCGTCGGGACCATATCGAGGAAGGCCCCGGCGCACAGTGGTTCAATGTGTTGGTCAGGAAGAAGACTGGGGAATTTTACACGAGGCTGACATCGTACAAGCCATTGCGGGGGACAACCGCCATCATCACTGCCAGCCTGTGTTACTCAATGGAAAAGCGGCCAGGGGGCTCCGTGATTCCGGAGCCACCTTAACCATGGTGGATCCCCAGAGGGTACCAGTCCCGGTAACAACTGGAAAATTTGTGGCAGTACGAGTCGCAGGGGGCAAAGTATATAGAATCCCCACGGCTCAGGTGCATCTGGACTGGGGGGCAGCTGCCCGCACCCTAGAAGTGGGACTCATGACTGGGCTTCCAGAGGAAATTCTACTGGGCAACGACTTAGGCCATCTCACCTCCACATTTGGCCCCTCCAAGCCTGCGGAAGCACACCCTGTAACCACCCGGCTACAAGCCCAACAAACCAAGCCACCTCCCTCCGAAGAGACCCAGGTAAGACCCACTGACCTTGACTCTGGCCCCGACCTCCTCACCTGGGACTCCCCGACAGACTTCAGTAAGGAAGTACAACAGGACGACTCTCTAGCAGCGTACCGACAGAAGGCTCTCAGTAAGCCTGGGGGGATGGACGACTACTGGTTCCATTGGGAAGGGGACAGACTCTATCGTAGTGCCTCGGATGGGGGAAAACAGACTGCTAAAGCGCCCAGGCCGCAGCTAGTGATACCCCAGAAATATAGGGCAGACATACTACGCATCGGACATGTCATTCCCTTGGCCGGACATTTAGGACAGAGAAAAACGAGGTATAGAATCACCCAGAACTTTTTTTGGCCTGGTATCTCCGGAGACATTAGGGACTACTGCCGCACTTGCGAGATCTGCCAGCGGGTAGGCAAGAGAGGGGTTCATCTGAAAGCTAAATTACGACCCCTGCCCATAGTGCAAGAACCCTTCAGCCGGGTTGCAGTAGATCTTATTGGCCCGTTAGCTAAGCCAAGCCCAACGGGGAAGAAATATATACTTACCGTGGTAGACTATGCCACCCGGTATCCTGAGGCTGTAGCATTAAGCAACATCCAAGCCGAAACCATAGCGGAGGCGCTGTTGCAAATATTCTCCCGGGTAGGGTTTCCCCAGGAGCTGCTGTCCGATCAAGGGACACAGTTCACCGCCGAGGTAACCCAACAGCTCTGGAAGTTGTGCGGTATTAAACCCCTTTATAGCTCCCCGTACCATCCGCAAACCAATGGGTTATGCGAGAGATTTAATGGCACTCTGAAGCAGATGCTTCGGACCTTTGCCGCAGAGCACAAGAACTGGGAGCGCCACCTGCCCCATCTCTTGTTTGCCTACCGGGAAGTCCCGCAGGAGTCCACAGGGTTCTCTCCCTTCGAGCTGTTATATGGCCGGAGGGTTCGAGGCCCCTTAGATCTCCTGCGGGAACACTGGGAAGGCACGGTACCAACAGACGACCCGTCCGTAGTTACGTATGTATTGGGGCTCCGAGATAGGCTCCAGAGATACACGACCCTAGTGAAGGACAATCTCCAGAGAGCTCAGGGCAGACAGAAGAGGTGGTATGACCGTACGGCTAGGGATCGCACCTTTCAGATAGGGCAAAAAGTATTGGCTCTCTGTCCGGTCAAGCAAAACAAACTGCAGGCAGCCTGGCAGGGTCCTTACAAGATAACGCAACGACTCTGTGACACCACCTATATAGTGGCCAGATGTTCAGATGAGCGGGTCCAGCGGACCTTCCATGTGAACATGCTGAAGCCGTACTTGGAAAGGGAGGAGGCGGTGGTCGCCATATGCAGCCCCGCTGTAGGGGAATGGGAGGGTCTGCCTCTCCCCGGCTTACCAGGGGATATTGAAACCCAGAAAAGTATAGAGAGTGTTAGGCTAGGAGAAGGGCTGGCCCGCTCAGAAAGGGACCAGATCACCCAGATTTTAGAGGAACGACGAGCAATGTTCTCATCGCTACCTGGCTACACCCCCCTTGCGGTTCATAAAGTGGAGACCACAGACCCCCATCCCTTAAGGCAACCCGCTTATCGCGTCCCTGATGCTGTCCGAGAAAGCATGCGTCAGGAGATCAGGGAGATGCTCGATCTCGGGGTCATCGAACCCTCCGTAAGCCCCTGGGCTTCCCCAGTCGTTCTCGTCCCTAAGAAGGATGGCACCACCAGATTCTGTGTTGACTATAGGCGACTGAATGACCGCACCGTGACTGATGCGTACCCGATGCCCCGGGTAGACGAATTATTAGACCGGATCGCAGGGGGAAGGTTCCTCACCACTATCGACTTATGTAAGGGCTATTGGCAGATACCTCTGGACGCGGAGGCTAGGCCGAAGTCTGCATTCATCACCCCATATGGCTTGTATCAGTTCAAAGTCATGCCGTTTGGGATGAAGAATGCACCGGCTACCTTCCAGCGGATGATAGACCGACTGCTGGATGGGTTGCAGGAGTATGCCTGCGCCTATCTAGATGACATAGCCATCCATAGTGCCACCTGGGGGGAACATCTCCAGCATCTAAGGACAGTGTTAGACAGAATCCGCGATGCAGGGCTGACAATTAAGCCAGACAAGTGCCACATTGGTCTGTCTGAAGTCCAATATCTAGGACACTGGGTGGGGTGTGGGAGACAGAGACCAGAGCCCGCTAAAGTAGAGGCGGTTGCCAACTGGCCAGTACCCTGTACTAAAACACAGGTCCTAGCGTTCCTAGGGACTGCGGGTTATTATCGTAAGTTTGTCCCCAACTATAGCACTATTGCGAAACCCTTGACTGACCTGACCAAAAAGAATTTGCCCCGACAAGTCCTGTGGTCTCCGGAGTGCGAGGCGGCGTTCAAACAACTCAAACAGGCTTTAGTGCAAGCTCCTGTACTAGCTGCACCAGACGCATCCAAACGCTTTGTCGTCCATACAGACGCTTCTACGTTCGGGTTGGGAGCAGTACTAAACCAGGTCGGAGACGATGGCGACGAACACCCAGTGGCATACATCAGCCGCAAACTACTTCCCCGGGAGGTGAGCTACGTCGCCATTGAAAAAGAATGCCTGGCTTTGGTTTGGGCTCTCCGCAAGTTTCAACCTTATTTGTATGGACGATCCTTCACCGTCCTTACGGATCATAACCCCTTAGTATGGCTGAACAGGGTAGCCGGGGACAATGGCCGGTTATTACGGTGGAGCCTAGCTCTACAGCCCTTCAACTTCACCATTCAGTACCGTCCAGGGAGGCTCAACGGGAATGCGGATGGGCTGTCCAGACAAACGGCGCTAACGGGGTGATTGTGTTTGGGAGGCGATGGGTGCCAGGGCTTCGAACCATCCCAAGCGGACCCAATTGGGGTCGCGCTGGGTAGGTCGAGGTGTTCCACAAGGGGGAGCATTGTGACGGACTCGTCCCTTCAGGCACACCGCTGTGGATATTATACAGCCCAACCACCAGTTCCCCTGGAACCCAGTTTCTATGTTTACCCCCACACCGCCAGGCCCAGTACCAGGACATACAGGTTTTACTTTTGGAACTGCTGGGCAGCTAGAATAGCCTCCTGTCCCACTATGTGTACCAGACAGGATTATCTCCACAGGGTGCCCAGCCAGGGCTCCTGCCTGACTATCGGTGGAAGATATCAGAGGCTAATCCCGTTATCTCCCCTATTGTTCCTAGGAGACCTGAATCCCCCAGCTAAAGGGGGCGGTTATGTTACTCAGACGTCTCATTCTGTGTGTTGATGTGTTTATATGGATATATATACCTGTGCCTGTGTACAATAAAGGTTCTGAATGTTATACCCTACACTGAGTTTCGGCTAGTGACTGGGAACCGGGGAAAGTGTGGTGTCCCAGGCTAAGGGAGCACAAGACAGCGGAGGTAGTCGGTCGGACTAGCCAGCTCCGTGACAGTGGGCAATTGGCGACCCACTCACCTGTTTCACCCCAGGGCAAAGCACCCAAACACTGTCAGTCTTAGACGTTTGGCAGCAGACTTCCAGAGCTCAGACACTAGGCCCTAGCGTAAGCTGGCCACTCCGGCGGAGGTAGCAGGCGTTGCCACACCGCAGACAGAGGCAGCCAGGGGGGAGAAACTGCCCTTACCGTTAGGGACATTTTGGGCATGACTCTAGCCAGGAAGCAAACTGGCACGGAAGAGATGCTGGCACCACCACCACAACCACCACCAGCAGCAGCAGTGAAAAATGGGAAAGGCGAATGAGTGGGCAATTGGCGACCCACTCACCCGTTTCACCCCAGGGCAAAGCACCCAAACACTGTCAGTCTTAGACGTTTGGCAGAAGACTTCCAGAGCTCAGACACTAGGCCCTAGCATAAGCTGGCCACTCCGGCGGAGGTAGCAGGTGTTGCCACACCGCAAACAGACGCAGCCAGGGGGGAGAAACTGCCCTTACCATTAGGGAGACATTTTGGGCATGACTCTAGCCAGGAAGCGAACTGGCACAGAAGAGATGCTGGCACCACCACAACCACCACCAGCAGCAGCATTGAAAAATGGGAAAGGCGAATGAGTGGGCAATTGGCGACCCACTCACCTGTTTCACCCCAGGGCAAAGCACCCAAACACTGTCAGTCTTAGATGTTTGGCAGCAGACTTCCAGAGCTCAGACACTAGGCCCTAGCGTAAGCTGGCTACACTGGCGGAGGTAGCAGGCGTTGCCACACCGCAGCAAGTGCAACCAGGGGGGAGAAACTGCCCTTACCATTAGGGACATTTGAGGCATGACACCAGCCAGGAAGCGAACTGGCATTGAAGAGACGCTGGCACCACCAGCAGCAGCAGCAGAATTGGGAAAGGCGAATGAGTGGGCAATTGGCGACCCACTCACCTGTTTCACCCCAGGGCAAAGCATCCAAACACTGTCAGTCCTTGGCGTTTGGGAGTGGACTTCCAGAACTCAGACACAAGGCCCTAGCGTAAGCTGGCTACACCGGCGGAGGTAGCAGGCGTTGCCACACCGCAAACAGACGCAGCCAGGGGGGAGAAACTACCCTCTCCATTAGGGACATTTAAGGCATGACACTAGCCAGGAAGCGAACTGGCAGAGAAGAGATGCTGGCACCACCACCACCAGCAGCAGCAGCATTGGGAAAGGCGAATGAGTGGGCAATTGGCGACCCGCTCACCTGTTTCACCCCAGGGCAAAGCATCCAAAGACTGTCAGTCCTTGGCGTTTGGGAGCGGACTTCCAGAACTCAGACACAAGGCCCTAGCGTAAATTGGCTACACCGGCGGAGGTAGCAGACATTGCCACACCGCAGCAAGTGCAACCAGGGGGAGAAACTACCCTCTCCATTAGGGACATTTGAGGCATGATTTCAGCCAGGAAGCGAACTGGCAAAAGATACTGGCACCACCACCAGCAGCAGCGTTGGAAACGGAAAAAGGTGAATGAGTGGGCAATTGACGACCCGCTCACCTGTTTCACCCCAGGGCAAATCATGAAAGTCTGTCAGTCCATGGCGTTTGGGAGCGGACTTCCAGAACTCAGACACTAGGCCCTAGCGTAAATTGGCTACACCGGCGGAGGTAGCAGACGTTGCCACACCACAAACACGTGCAACCAGGGGGAGAAACTACCTTAAACATTACAGAGAAAAAAAATGTACTTTCCAAGCTAAGAGCTGGGTAACCCAACTTGGGCAGATTGAATTTAAGAAAGGCAATCTGCTCCATCAGATGAGGTGCCATGCGTGAGCGCTGTAGACTCAGTATGTTTCCAGTCATAGAAAACACGCGCTCACTTTGAACAGTGGTTGGCGGACATGATAGTAGCTGCTGCGCAACCCATGAGAGTGCAGGCCACACACTCTTCTTTTCATCCCAGTAGCTAAGAGGATCAACATTAGGCGCAGAAGGAACTTCACAGAGGTAAAGTTTGACCATTTCAGCAGCACTACTCTCCTTTCTGCTGCTAGCTCTGTCAGATGGTCCAACTATACTCCCAAGTGCCTCTTCCCAAAACGCAGCTGCTCCACTCAGCTGTGTTGTGCTGCTTGTGGCACTGCTGCTGATGCTGCTGCTAGGAGTAGCAGACCACATCATCTCTTCCTCCTCCTGCACCTCTCCCTCCTCGGACAGCATTCCCATTTTACGTTGCCAGTCACGCACCTTGTTGACCAATTGCTCCCGGTAGCTACTGAGAACATTAAATTTCAAAGCTAGCTTTCCCTTAATTCTTGGATCGCAAAGGCACGCTAGCATCATTTCGGGACTCTCTTCCATTCGTTTGCGAAGGTGTACTTTTAGCAGATCCTTCAGCTTCCTGGCTATGGCTGCTACATCAGGATGTAGAGTGCCACCTTGAACAGCCTCACGGTTTCCAAGGAACACATCCATCTTGCTGCCTAGATGGGAGAACACTGGGATTACCTGGGCCAGACTGGCAGTGTTTGAGCTTAAATTTTCTGTGGCATCCCTGAATGGTTTAAGGACTGCCACTAGCTGGGCGATCACTGTCCAATCCTCCCTATTCAATGGAGAGGTAATCCCAATATTGTGCTCTGAGGCAAGATTATGGATTGCCCTCTGCTGCTCCAAAATCCTCTCCAGCATGTCTAACGTGGAGTTCCACCGTGTACTGACATCCTGGCGTAGGCAGTGTACGGGAAGACCTGACCTCTCTTGCTCTTCCCTCAAAAGTTGGCTAGCCTTAACACTATGGTGAAAGTGCCCAGCGATCTTTCTGCAGCGGGACAGAACTACTGCTGCCACATTAGTTCCTTCTGACATTGCTGCCTTCACTACAAGATGTATGATGTGGGCTGCACAGCGCACACCAACAATATGACCATCTCGCAGCGCTTTCACCATATTGGCACCTCCGTCAGTTACCACAAAACCAACTTCAACATTGGTGCCCGCCTCTGCTCCCACCCAAAGGCTAAACATTTTCCTCATTGCATGCAGAATATTTTGGGAAGTGTGCTTTTCATCCATCACTTCTGCATGGAGAAGGAAAGATCGGTAGCCTGCTGCAGCAGCTTCCTTAGACACACCGGGCTGCCACCACACTTGCTGTCAAAGAAAGAAAGGCATGCTGGCCGCTAGGTGCACTCCACAAATCTGTAGTGAAATGAACACAGACCAGCAGCCTTGGAAAGCTCCTCTTTCACTGCTGCAACACAGGACCGATACAATGAGGGGACAATGTTCCTGCTGAAAGTGGAACGTGACGGAACTGTATATTGTGGAGCCACAGCCGCCATCAATTGTTTGAAAGGCTCCCCTTCGATCATAGAGAAGGATGCCCCTCCAACAGCAATGAACTGACCAATCAGTCGCGTTACTTTATTGGCCTGCTGTTTGGGCATTGATCTTTTGGATTGGAATGCCACAAATTGTTCCAGGGTGGGCTGGACATGCAGTGCTCCAACCTGCCTTGGTCTCTGGCTGCCAGCACTAGCTGCTGCTGCTGCTGCTGCTGCTATTGGCTCAGAAGAAGAAGCTGTTGGGGTTTTTCCACGGCCACCAGCTATGCTGCCTGCACTAAGTTTTACTTCTGCACCTTTCCCCAATAGCACAGCGTTGTGTTGAGTGCTGAGGTGATGCTTCATGCTAGCACTGGTAAAATGGCCAGACACTTTCCCTCTGCTTATTAGCTTCCCACAATGTTTGCACTTTCCATAGCGCCCTTCTTCAACATTTTCAAAGTGCTCCCAAATTGGGGCGCGCATAGCCTTGGAGTGTGCCTTGGGTGCTGCTCCTACTGCTCGGGGTGGATGAACAGAGGCAGAACTAGTGGTGGTGGGACTGGTGGTAACAGTACTGGCCATAGTGGGACTGCTAAATGCTTTAGATTTGCTAGGTTTTGCTGCTGCTGCTGCTGGTGGTGGTGGTGATGGTGATGATCGTAGCGGAGAAGGTGGAGGCTCAGGGGAAAATTGTGCACTAGTCATTTGGACACTGCTCCCTGAGGAATCTGATTCATGACCACTCATCTCCTCTACTTCCTCTGGCTCATAGTCTAGCTCTTCATTAGCCAGATCGAATGGAATTCCTGCTAGGCTGGAGCTAAGACTGATATCGTCGTGAGACTCGTGACTAGTAGTAGTGCGAGCAGGAAGAATAGACTCTGCACTTGGCCTCTCAGTCTCAGGCTCCTCTGCTACCTCGCTAGGTGGAGTCCCACTATGTGTAGCCCTCTCTCTAACTGTCTTTACAAAAATTTTGTAAGGACTTGGTGGCTTGCTAGAGGTACTAGGAGGACATGGCGTGGCGGTACCAGTGGGAACAGTAGGCGCAGCACTAGTGGTGGTAGAGGCGGTGGGGGTGGTGGTGGTGGTGGTTTTCCCTACAAAGGAATGAGATCGCTTTTGTTTGGGACCCCTCTGAGTCTTGCTGCTAATTTGGCTCTGCTTGGTACCTTGCATGCTGCTTGTGGATGGGGAAGATGCTGCTTGGGGCAAAAGGCACTTCTTTTTAGTCACTGGGCTGGTACTACTTGTGCTACCCTTTAACTTTGAACGTGCTTCTGGTGCTTTAGGCTTTCCGTAAAAAACCATAGAGCTTGTGGGCCTAGCCGCACTACTACTGCCTGCTTTTGGTGCCTTTCCTTTACTTGATGATCCTTCAAGCAATGCTTCCCCAAATGATAAGCGAGAGCTTGGCCTACTTGGCCGACTAGACTGACGCAAAGGCTGCATCTTAGAACTGGTGGTGGTGCTGGTGGTGGTGGTAGATGGAGCTTGTCCCTCCTTAGTCCCAAAAGGAGGATCCATTTCAAATTTTGTGTTGTGTGTGTAGTGTAGTGTAGTGTTTAAAAAACTATAAAAAAATAAAAAATAAAAAAAAGGAAAAACGAATTAAAGACAAAAAAATTAGAGGAAGTTCTCTTCAGTGCTACTGCTTAAAAAGTAAAACTATGCACTACTGCACTGTGCTGTTGTGTGCAATCTGGCAAAGTGCTAAAGTTATTTAAATTATTAACTCAAGATTAACTATTTAATAACTAGCAGTATTTTATTTTGAATTTGAATTGACACGGGCCTAAGAGCTTAGCCTACTACTATGCTAGCCTAAAGCTATATTTCCTTACTATAAGTCTACCTCTAGGCAGACGCTCTCAAACCCACTAAGCTAAAGTGAGGTTAAATCAGATTCAGTATGATTTATTAATTAATATTAAGTTATATAATATTAATAGATTAGAAATAATTTACTTATATATTATGTATTATAGATAGAAGAATATAGATTATGAATTAGAATTTAGAATTAGAATTACTTATATTATAGATTATGAATTAGAATTTATATTGTTATATATTATTTATAATATATTATAGATTAAGATTAAAGAAGATTAGAATTATTTTAGTACTACAGCTAGTAGCTTGAAGCTTTGCTTAGTACAGCTCGTCACAGTCAATTTTTCTTGAAAAGAATTAGAAATAAAATAAAATGTCACAGCAAAACAGTTAGCTTCACTGCTTGCTGAACAAAAACACACAGCACTTATGCGGCTGCACTCACTAGCCCAACAAGTTCACTTCACTGATGGACTGAGGTGAGCAAAACAAATGCAATAAAATGAAAGATTATTAATTAAGAAAAATTGACTTGGTCTCTTGCTGTTGCTAAAACAAAGCACAAACTATAGAGCTGCAGCACCAGTACTAATAAGATTAGCTGAACTATACGCTAGTAGTAATTAATTAATATTATTACTTTTATTTATAGCTAATTTAATTAACTATTAAGATAAGAAAGAATTATAGAATTATTGATATTACTGATTTTAGATTAGACACTAGTAGATGTCTTGAATGTCTACAGTACACTCTACACTAGTATACTATTACTAACTATAACTGACAAATATATATATAATTTTATAATGAATTCAATTATTAATTATATTAATTAATATTACTGATTTTAAATTAGACACTAGTAGATGAATGTCTACAGTACACTCTACACTAGTATACTATAGTATATATATATATGACTGACAAATATATATATATAATATTATAATGAACTATTAAATTATAGACTCTATTAAATTATTATTTATAAATTCTATTTAATTTATTTAAGCAGGACAGGCAGTAGGCACTAGTGCCAGCCCAGGGCAAGGGCACCCCAGTGCCACTGAGACACTGGGTGCACTGTCAACTCAACAGCACTTACACTACAGTTGATGACAAATTAAATAAAAATTAAATTAATAAAATTATTATTATTAATTATATTAAGTAGCACTGAAGTGAGGATGAAGTACACTGTGAGAAATGGCAGGCTAAGGCTTACCAGTCTCACACAGAACAGAACAATCTCTCTGTAACGCTCGGATGCAGCACAGCAGTGTTGCCAAAGCAGTCACAGCGAAAAATGAATGGATCTCTCAGGCAAGCTCTGGTCTTATAAAGGCGCCTTCAGAATTAAAAAAACAGCAGCACAGGCATTGGACGAGACCCTTAGCGTGACGTCACAAGAGTGAGCTGATTGGACAGACGAGATCAGCTCACTCCTGTTTGAAATTTTGGCGGCTGCGCGGCAAAAACGAAGACGATCACGAAGAATCTTCGATTCTTCGTGGTTGTGAGTCTTCGTCTTCGCCTACGTTTTGCCGGCACTGTATTCTCTTCGGCGTGTCTTCGGAACGAACAAAAAAACGGCCTCTTCGTGCTCGTTTTCATGTTCGTCCGAAGACGAATGCGCAAGTCTAGTAATTATAGCTACAGCCTGAAGGAAGAGGCAGGGTTAGCTGTATTCAGAGGCTATAAATGAAAATGGGTGTGCCCTAACAAACAGAAACCATGAGGCAAGCATTACAGGTAGGCCACAACCCTGACCAGGTGGGTGTCAGCATGATTGTGTGTCAGCATATGATGTTTGTATGGTGTTTTCATTAGTGTGTGTTAGTATTTATCATCAGCATGTGTGTGCGGGTGTGCTAGTATATGGTGTTAGCATCTATGTGTGTCAGCATAGGGTTTAGAGTGTGAAGAGTGAGCCTAGGGTTAGTAGTGTGAGGAAGAGGAGGGAGATATTGTGTGTATCTTGTTTCTAATGTCACTTTGTGCAGATGTTTTAGTTACAGGGGCAAGGAGCTGAAGAAATACTCTACCCAGGCTATAGGTGTACTGGTTGTTTGATCACTTCTCTCTTTTAAATTCAAAGTCACATCATCTAAGCATTCCAAAATTGACTCAAGCTCTGATTATAGTTATTTTCCAAATGGATTGACTATATGGTAACCCCTTCTTAAAATGCATGAGGTGAAGACTCTGAATGAGTAATAATATGTTCTGTGTCATACATATTTATCCCCTAGACAAATAGGAAATGCATTTAAAGAATAATATTCATCCCTTTATAATCTTGAAAAAATTGTAAATCTAAGGTAGCAATCGAAGATTTCCTAGCTAAATGTAAACTACCTAAAGTCTCATCCCGTAATCTAGATTTTTTGAACTCCCCTATAACACTGACAGAAATTCAATTAATGATAAAGAACATGCAAAACGGGAAAGCACCAGGCCCAGATGGCTTTTCGTAGCGTTTTATAAATTATTTGAAAGAATTATTTCTCCAAAGCTCCTGAAGGTTTTTGATGAATTTACAACAAATAACATAATTCCTGCAGATTTTTTACAAGTAGATCTGATTCGAATCCCAAAGCCAGGCAAGGACCCAGCGACTCTGTTGAACTATCACCCTATATCGTTAATTAATTTAGATATTAAGATATATTCAAAGATTTTGGCGAATAGGTTAAAAATTATCCCTGAGCTCATAAATAAAAACCAAACAGGATTTGTGAAGAACGGGAATATAAGGGATAACACTTAAAATTGAATTAACTTGATAGACATACTTGATAAAGACCATGTAAAATCTGTTCTCTTAGCATTAGATGCAGAGAAAGCATTCAACAGAGTGAGCTGGACCTTTTTGGGAGCATTTGGTATAATTGGCCCTTTCAAAAATAACACAATGGCTTTATACACACTCCTGCAGGCCAGAGTAACTGGGGCAGGATTGGACTCAGACTGGTTTGAAATCAGAAACGGAACAAGACAGGGATGCCCAATAGCTCCCCTATTATATATTCTAACTATTGAACCCTTAGCTTCTCTGATACGGTGGGACAATAAGATCCATGGCATCAAGTGTGGGGTGGAGAAAGCAAGATATCCCTTTACGCAGACGATATTTTATTAACATTAACTAAACCGGAAGATTCGATTAATAGAGTGCTAGAAGTAATAACAGAGTTTGGCAGTTTCTCAGGTTATAAATTAAATATACAGAAGACTCAAACTTTAACTGCAAATCTCACTCCGGAACAAATAGACAGATTTAAAAAATCATATAATTGGGACTGGTCAATGAAATTCATAGACTATTTAGGAGTTAGGATTAAGATGAATTTGGAGGAATTAATCGAGGAAAATTATAACAATGTTAACAAATCTCTTGGTTAGGTAGAGTAAATTGCGTAAATGCATACTTGATGCCAAAACTGACATATTTATTTAGATCTATTCCACTGAAGGTACCGATAAGGCTGCCATCGAAATTCCAAAATCTGTTCATGAAATATATTTGGGGTGAGAAAAAACACAGAATCTCATTCAAAAACCTGGTTAGGAATACAAGCAGATGTGGTCTATCTGTACCAGATGTGATCTCTAATTATGATATAATAATGTTTACCCACTTTTTGAGATGGGACAAAAGAGCAAAAGAAGATACGTTCTGGAGAGCAGTGGAACAGAAATCTATTCCATCGCTAGATTTATTTAGTCTGTTTTGGGCAAACCTGGATCAAGAAAACATCTATAAAATATCTAACGCTATTGTAAGAGATGTTTTACTCTCCCTTAAACAATTAAAGAAAAAGTTAAGAATAAACAATATTCTCCTCCTATCTACTCCTATTGATGTTCTCCAATTAAATATACATAACATCAATCTAAAAAAATGGAAAGAGAACAACATCAATGAAATCTCCCAGATAAGACAATGGAAATCCCCTAGCAACATCAAATGGACAGATATTAAAATCCAAATTAACAATCAATGAGATATGGAAGAAGGATTATATAGATTAAATAAAAAACATTCACAATATATTGAAATTTGGTCGATTTGGAAAGCTTTCTCGACAGATCTGGAAACACTAAACCATTAGCTTTTATTTTTACTCAGACTTTGTAGAGCCTTTGAGCAAACGGAGTATGTATAGATTAAAAACAACGTTATATTCTAGGTCCCCAGGGAATCCAGCCTGTACACACACATGCATTTGGTCTCTTATGGTTTGTTTTGTATGAATGTGGTATAGAACTTGTTTGTCTTTTTTACTTGTATGTATGTTTCCTTTTGTATACATTTATATATATAAAAAACAAAATACCATAATAGCCATTACAGTAAATATTAAATGATCATTAATAAACATATCGAAAGATTTACATACGTATAAGCCATGGAACTCTCAGTTGTTTAAAGTGGCTTTTATACACCAAACATCTGTATCACGTGACTGCCAACAGTTCGTGACTGTCACAGTTTTGATTAAATAACTTTTCTAGTCTCCCACAGCATACAATAAGATACAAAAAGTTGGGTTTAAAACAAAAGCAACAAGGAAAGAATAATCTACACAACAATAAAAAACAAATGAGCTATACATTTCCTTTAGTAAACAGAAAAACTCATTTGCAATGTATGCAGACATCAGCAGTGAGCAGAGTATAAAAAAGGTTCTACCTTTAGCTTTGGACAACAACTCTCACTTACTACAGAATAGCTCCACTCACCATGGTTAAGGTAAATTATTTAATTACATTTCCTGTGTGTTTTATATCAAATACTGTATATATATTTTAAATGATTAAATGAGCACCATTTTTTTATTTTATATACTGTCTAGTTTAGTAAATCAGTGATTTATTATGTTCCCATGCAAGGAAACATATAATATTACCAAAAGTTCTACTTAGGACAACTATCATTTTTGCGGTAAGCAGAGATAGGTAATAGGAGTAGAGTACCAGACAGCATATTCCCCCACGTTTCACAGGCTTCCAAAGGAGGACACTTTAATTGATGGCATGGTTAGAGCCAGGGGAGGGTGTGGTAAGAGGCCATTGCATCCTGGATCAATAAACTGCAATGTTGCCACATGGGAGCTTCAGTTCAATACTGCAAAGTCACAAACCTCAACCGATTTCACAGCTCAGTGGGCCCTGGTCTCCTTTTGGTGGTATTTCAGTGACTTTCTTTCCTCAAATACCACGCTGATCTGATTCTTTGTTGCATGCTAATGAAGTCCCTTCCTACATATATTTGTAGTTCATCTGGCTCGATGATTAAGAGCCATTGTATTGTATGTAAGTTTTCCTCAAGGTAGGACAGTGACGACATCCATACACTTAACCCCTTCGTCTTATACAACATGATCTAGATGACCAAGGACATAATAGTATGCCGTATGGTTGTTGCACTAGATTTGATGGCAATGACATCAGTGGCAATTTCATCATAATTATATTTGGGCATAGATAATTTGCTAATATAATTATTGTTATAGATCACCTTCTACGAAGACCGAAACTTCCAGGGCCGCTCCTATGAGTGCAACTCCGACAATCCTGACATCTCCGCATATCTGAGCCGTTGTAATTCTATCAAGGTTGAGAATGGGAACTGGATACTCTATGAACATCCCAATTACAGAGGACACCAGTACTTCCTTAGAAAAGGGGCATATCCCAACTTTCAACAATGGATGGGATTTAACGACTCTGTCAGATCCTGTCACCTGACTCCACAGGTGAGACATACATTTACAGCTTTGGTGGCAGAAAAAATCCAGTTATATAATGACATTTACTTTAAATAGAAATTAGATGGTTCATATTAAATTGATTGTTATATGCTACCTGAATTAAGACCAGAACTTCATGGTTAAAAGTTGTGCCAATTATACAAAAATACCTTATTTGCTCAAATAGAGGGGACCTGGATCTTCCTCTCTGGCAGCCTCTGCTGTTGCCGGCACTTCCTCTGGGGTCTTCTATGACAGTGCGCCGCCGTGACATGACCTTGCGGTGCTCCATCATACAAGCCCCAGAGGAAGTGCCATTGTCTACGTGCATCTGCTTCCTTCTCCTTGGCAGCCGGCGAACGTCTGCGTGAGGCATGCAGACAACCTCCGCTGCTGCCGGCACTTCCGCCGCCGCTTCTATGACGGAGCACCGGCATGATATGACCTTCCGGTGCTCAGTCATAGAACGGGCAGCAGAGGCTGTCTAGACGCAGTGTGCAGACGTCCACCAGGTGCCCCTACTAGACACCAGGGAGTCTGAAGTACAGGGGCCAAGTCTGGGGAAGCATTGGTAAGTTGGGGGGGGCACCGAGTAGCAAATAGGTGGTTAAAAGGCATTTTTGTAGGCAGAGTGGCATATAGGGGGTTAAAAGGCATTTCTGTAGGCAGAGTGGCATATAGGGGGTTACAAAGTGTATCAGGGAGGTATAAGGCATATCAGGGAGGTTTAAGGCATATCAGGGAGACAGAGTGTCATATCAGAGAGGCAGAGTGGCATTTAGAGGGTATAAGGCATATCTGGGGGGCAGAGTGTCATATAGAGAGTATAAGGCATTTCTGGAGGCAGAGTGGCATATAGCGGGTATAAGGCATTTCTGGAGGCAGAGTGACATATCAGGTAGGCAGAATGGCATATAAGGGGGTATAAGGCATATCTGGGGGGCAGAGTGGCAAGCCTGGGGGCAGATGTGCATAACTGGAGAGGCAGGTTGGCAAATAAAAGGTAATAAAAACAAAAAAAAATTCTCAATTCTCAATTTTTTTATTAAATGTGAAAAATTGTTTACATGTGAATTAACATTTACTAGTAAAACATTTTTCCTATAGGGTAGTCTTATATTCAGGTTTTTAATTTTTTCTTATACTGATGTCATGAGTAGTTATATATACTGTACATCACAATGCTTGCGTCATAAATGCTTGTGGAAACTAATTCACAAGAACCAGGCTTTTCCTGTGGAAGTTACCTATGAAGTTACCTATTTTCATGTAATGTGTTCTGTTTTCCAAGCACCGGGGTCCTTTTCTTCTAAGGATCTATGAGAATGAAGATTTCAGAGGTCATACAATGGAATTCACTGAAGATTGTCCTTATGTCTACGACCAATTCTGTTTTCATGACATCCACTCCTGCCATGTGCTTAATGGTGACTGGATTTTTTATGAGGAGCCCAACTACAGAGGACATCAGTATTACCTAAGACCTGGAAAGTACAGGAGATACACAGACTGGGTTGCCACAACACCCAGAGTTGGCTCTTTTAGGAGAGTGCAATACTATTAATTATACTATTAATTAATTAGCATGTATTACAGTTGTTGCTTATTGTGCACAATATAATTACAAACAGAATTTTAATTTTGTGTTAATTTTATTGCCATGCATTTTATTTTCTGTCATGCTTTAGAAAATATTATTCTATAACACAAGGACAATTATTTTATTTATGTTTCTTAACCCTTAAAATAAACGGTTTACTGTTTCCCCAACCACCGACAAAACCCAGAGTTGATTTATTCAGATTTCTGATCAGAAATTTGCATTATTAGTTCTACACCCCCTTTACATAAGGGTGACCACATCAACCATGTTTTTTTTATGACACGTATGAGTTTTGCATATTAATGCACAGCAAAGATATACATCCCATATAGACTCATGGAAGGGAACCAGTTAGTTATACATCTTCCATACTGGAGGGCAGAACTTTATCTGGACTAGTCAGCACTATGTAAAAATTATATGTGTTCTGGAAAACTTGGTCCACATCAAGACACCCGGTGTTAGGTGTATGATTAGAAGTAAAGACGTGTTATTATCGTGAAGTGGAAGCATCTAGAAGTAACACAAGCACAGTCATAAAGCAGTAGACAACATACTAACAAAGTGGGGCTGCCAAATGCTGAAATGTGAAGAGGGTTAAAATCTTCTGCCTAATATAGCATTACTCACTACAGCGTTCCAACTCTGCCTCCTTAAGCAACATCAGCACAAGCACCGTGCTTCTGGAGCTGTGTGTAATGAATTTTCATGGCCAAGCAGCTGCAAGCAGAAGTGGAATATCACTATGATTAATGGCAATCGTCTGCTTCAGTGGTGCAAAGCATGCCGGACTCTGGAGCAGTGGAAACATGCTATCTAGAGTGATGAATCAAGTTACACTATCTTAAGCCAGATGGACGCCACCTACCAAAATGCATAGTGCCTACTTCAAAGCTTGGTGGAGGAGGGAAAATGGTCTGGGCTGTTTTTCAGGGTTTGGGCTGGGCCCCTGTCGCTGACTTTGGGCACACAACACCCGAGGTCAGATCTTACCCGGCTGCGCACCCCTAAGGCCGGCCCTGGTGGGGGCTGCCCGGCCCCCTAGAGTGGCGGACCCGGTCGCAGTTGCTGCGGGCTTAAGGGGCAGGTGCCCCTTATGCCCTGTGTTAATGCGGCCGCATAGGCCCAGTCAGTCCGGTCCTGACTGAGTCTATTTTAAGGTAGGGGCCCCTACGTCAATCCGGCCCTGGGCCGCCCGGCCCACCGGGAAAATGCCCGGTGTGCCCGATGGCCAGTCCAGGCCTGCTGGGAACTCTCTGGGTGAAGAACCGAATCCTCCTGGTCACGGGATCAAGGTCTTGACACGCCCCACTCCCTGCCCATTTTTCCTTTAAATGGGGGTGTCAGTGGGAACGCCCCTGACATCAGCATGAACGCCCCCGACATCAGCGGGACCGCCCACAGATGTCGTGGGACAGCCCGCTGACATCAGTGGGCAGTCCTGGCTGCGTCCTGGTATTCCCAGGTATGTCCATGACATAGGGCAAAAACAGAAGAAAAAAAGGAAACAAAAAATGGAACATAAAAATGACTTGCCATTGCACCCACTTTGCACCCACAGAATTTGCACACGTGTTGTACAATGATGGACTGCGCCCATGTTGCACCTAAAGGACTTGTTGTATTTATTTAATATTATAAATATGTGCAGGAATAATTTCTCTGTTGAATACGTTATACAAACATTCCCTGGCTGCTGCTGCTTCATGCTAATTATGTTAAGGTTTGTTCGTTACATAAATAGCTGAGCGGATGAGTTTTACAGCAGCTCGGATGTCATTAGAGTTTAAAGAAACCTTTTTCCCCATTAGAGTTGTCCTTTAATTCAACTCTTTTAACGTTTATTTTATTATTTCTTGTTTTCATGGCAACCGGATTGACAAATGGGATTACCGAAAACAAAAATATTGGAAGAATTTTGTCCAAACCGAAGACAGAGACGACACATTTCATCGAATCAGAAGAAAATGTTTTTCCCGAAAACAAATACGAAAAGGAACATGAACTTTCTGCTGGCGCCCAAGTCTACTTTATTCCTAAAAATATAAACTGTCCAAACTGTTCATGGTCCAAGTAAAATTGTAGTAATCTTTTTTCCCCAGATATTATTGTCTTATCTATATTTAATTTATAATTTGAAAGTGAACTATAAATGTTCATAAGTCTAATCAATTCCTTCAAGAACGTATTTGGATCCTCCAATGTAATTGCTAAGTCATCTGCATATAAACTAATCAGTCAGAGGACGTTCCCTTGCCCTAAAGGAGATATACAGTTCCATTATTGTATCATACATCCAGTCCTACATAGATTTTAATATCTGTGTTCAGTAGGGAGATGGGACAAATTTTTTTGCAAAACGCAGAGACTTGCATTTTTTTTATATTGGGATAATATTAGAATATCATCATCTTATATGGCAGTATTTTTGGCTTCATAATCTCATTGAACGTATCTGTTAGATATTTTATAAATTCCTGTGTATGAAAAAAATTTGAGTAACCATCTGGTCCTGGGGTGTAATGTTTTTCCAATGTATTTATTGTATAACATTTTTAACTTTTTCCTCTGTGATGGGACTACCTGTTCTCTAGTCAGTGTCACTCCGGGAGGATCTGACACTCTGGGTGGATCCCCAAACCAGGTACCTGGAAGGTAGGTTGCAGGAGTAATCCAAGTCAGGACTAGCCGGGCTCAGCAACGGAATCCACAGACAAATCATAGTTAAGACAAGCCGAAGTCAGCAACAGGATATACGGACAAATCATAGTCAGGACAAGGTGGGGACAGCAACAGAATATCAGATACATACACTTCACTACAGCCAAAATGCACCAGGCACTGTTTCAGGCACTGTAGGAATGTCCACAGGATGTTTAAATAGTGTTCTTAATAAAAGTGTTCCTCTTAAAACAGATTTATAGGCACGCCATACTAGTCAAGCTTATACTCCACAGTTGATGTTGTCAGCGAAATATTTATTTGTTATGTTCTTTATATAGTTTATATCTTGTAGGCTAGTTATCCAGTTCATTCATACAGTTTGGTGCTGAAGAACGCAAGTGGTCTGCACACATCTTTGACCTTAACCCCATTGAATGCCTTGGGTTGAACTGGAAGACCAATTGCAAGCTATGACTTCTAGTACACCACCAGTGCCTGACCTCATAAATGCTCTTTTAGCTGAATGGGCACAAATTCCCACAGACACAATCCCAAATCTAGTAGGAAGCCTCCCTAGAAGAGCAGAGGCTGTTATAGCAGCAAGGGAGGTGGAGGCAACAGTAGCGTACCTAGGTGGGGCCTGGGGGGTGGTCTGCCCTGGGTGCCACTCATCAGAGGGGTGCCACCAAGCTAGCTTCGTGTAGGCACCCCTCCAAAGACAGACTATAATGTCCGCCTCTAGAGTAGCAAGCTCGTTGGGGAGATCAAAGATATTCCTCTAACTGGCCTAAAATCAGTCAAGGGAGATCTGTTAATACAGACCTCTGATCCTGTTCCCTTGCGATACACGTGGCAACGGATGCTGTGCGTCAGAATTTGATGTCATATCCCGGTGCAGAACACTGAAACCACGTCCACCGCCTTCCACGCTCACCGCGGTTTCAGGTATGACGTTATAGTACCTGGTAGATGTCACTGTCAAACAACAGCTCAATATGTGTTCAGCAACATATCCAGAGTATAGTGATACCACTCATTCATGGGTTTGCCTGGTTGTTTTGGAGGTAAAATGCTAGATTTGGGAATCTGCTTGGAGTTTTGACATCTGGTCCTTCTGCCCACATGTCCTAATTTGGCCATCTTTGAAGCTGGCCAATTTAATTTACCGCATCAAACCTTATATTTTTTAAAACTAAACACCCCAGGGTATTTTAAATCCCAGCATTTTAATTATTTACATGCAATTCTTCCAGCAGCCTTTGCCTTTAGCAACATCCCTTGAGTACAGCGATACGACCCATGCATGGATTTGTCAGGTTGTTTGGGGGCTAAAAGGCCACATTTGGGAGGTACGCTTTTTTTCTTTTGTTTTTGACATCTGGTCAGTCTGCGCCTATGACCTATAAGTGACATATTTTAACCTGGCCAATTTAATTTGGCCAGTCAAACCATACATCTTTAAACTAGACATCTCTTGGGCATTTGAAATTCATAGATTTTAGGGAAGATGCAGAATGTTAGACTAAACTTTATTTTTTTCTTTTATTTTTGGACTTTTTTACATTTTGTTGGAACTGGATGGTTTCCTTGATGGTGACACCACTACATAATTGTACATCACCACATTTTTATTTATTGTTTTTAACTATTTTTATTTTTTCCATTTTTTTATATTTTAGTAATCACATTGTGATTAGAAAGCTGGGCTCCATTGACTTGCATGGTTGAGTGCAGTACCTGAGCCCAGAGTTCTGAGGAGGGTGTGGAGAGACCCTCTTGGAAACTTGTCTACTTTTTAAAGGACTCCACCATCATGCGAGAGGCAAAATATTATCTGACCACTCCAGGAGTATCCGCACCTCTAGATATGACTCTAAATAGCTGTTCTAAACTACCTGTTGCTGGTTTTATTTGGCAGTTTCAGGTAGGGGGTCAAGTAGTTAGCTCAGCTAAGGGGTTTAATGGGGTAGCGCTACAGTGTGTTAATGAGTAGAAATAGCCTTTATCATTACAGGGTTCCAAATTGCCAAAACATTCTAAAATTTCCAAAGCATCAGTACAAGCTGATCATTAAGATCATTAATCACAATGCAAAGAGTCGACTGGAGTGGTGGAGCTGGAGCAGTGGAAACCTTTTCTCTGGAGTGATGAATAACCCTTCACTATTTGGATGTCTGATGGAGAAATCTGAGTTTTGCGAATGCCAGGAGAACAGTATTTACCAAAATACATAGTACCTACTGTACAGTTTGATGGAGAAGTGGTATTGGTCTGGGGCTGTTTTCAAACTGAAGGGAATTGTTAGTGCATACAAATAGAGATACATCTTTTGGATGCAAACTTCCAGAGACACGCTTCTGCCCATGGTTTTGAAATATAGGTGTAATGCATTTATTTAACTGTTAATGCTTCCATTGTTCCCTGCCAAAAGTAAAGTTTTTTTTATAATTCCCATTAAAATAATTTTCATTACATAGCAGATTACAAATCGAAGTTACATTGTGACAAGCCTCAATTCATGGTTCCATCTACTCTTGAAAGCGTGACTCACATAATAGACAATAATGCTTTAAGCAAGCTTTTCTAAACTAAAGAGAACAATCAAAAACAATGAAGAACAAAGAAACTATACATTTTCTATAGTTGACAGGGAAGTGTAAGCATCCCTTTCAATGTATGCAGGCATCAGCAGTTTACAGGGTATAAAAAGGCCTCTCTAGTTAATGTTGAACAGGACTGAGATCCAATAGGACTACTGCCTTCAACATGGTTAAGGTAACAAGAAAACCTAGATCCATGAAAAGTTATTTTAGGAAGAAATTGCTCTCTATGTTAATATATTAATCATTAAATTGTGTGTATGATGTGCCTATGATGTACTATTATTTATTATTTTCATTTTCCTTTAGATCACCTTCTTCGAGGACAGAGGTTTCCAGGGCCGCTCCTATGAGTGCAACTCTGACAATCCAGACATCTCATCATATCTGAGTATCTGCAATTCCATCAGAGTGGAAAATGGGAATTGGATTCTTTATGAACAACCCAATTACAGAGGACACCAATACTTTCTTAGAAAAGGAGAATATCCCAACTTTCAACAATGGATGGGATTTAATGACTCTATCAGATCCTGTCGTCTGACTCCACAGGTGTGAAACGTAAAACTACTTTACCTATTAATTCCTCTTAGTTAAATGATTATTGCGTTTTAGACATCACATAGCTGTAGCTTCTAATTGTAGCAGAATGGTTATGCCTTGGAGTGATGTATTTGTGAGGGGAATAACTCTAGTCTTGACCCTACCTTGGCAAGGGTGTTCCCTTTTCTGGTCCAATGAAACTCTTTAGTGTCTTGATATGACACTTTCTTCCAGTGCCTCAGCTGCAAAGGTGTAGAAAGAGACATTGACTAATCACAAATCTCTTTGGTCCAAATGCAATGTTTGAGTCTCTAAGTTCTCCAACCAGCTCACATAGTACAGTTCCAATATAGAGATTCACCACTGGTAAAGCTAAAATATGCCTATAATGTTCTGTCTGGAAGCGACAGATATATGATTTAATATGACATTATATATCGTATAATCACATCACATTTAACTTGAACAGAGCTTTACTATTAACTGTATCTTGTGACATGATTTAAGATTTGTATTTTGTTAACCTAGTATGTTAATTTAATTTATTAAAGCATCGGGGTCCATTCCAGTTGAGGATCTATGAGAGAGAAGATTTCCAAGGTCAGATGATGGAGTTTACTGAAGATTGTCCTAGTGTCCATGAGCAATTCCGTTACCATGACATCCATTCATGCCGCGTGCTTGATGGCCATTGGGTTTTCTATGAAGAACCCAACTACAGGGGACATCAGTATTACCTGAGACCAGGAGATTACAGGAAATACACCGACTGGGGAGCTATGAACCCCAGAATTGGATCCTTCAGGAGAGTTCAGTATTATTAGAGAAATCACAAATTACAAATTTGTTTAATTCACTAAATAAAATGAAAAACCTTATCCAGTCTCTGTTATATTACTTTATATAAAAAGATACATTTGTATGTGCAAATGTGCCTGCTTATCTATGTATGTAAATTTAAAATGTGTGCCTTAATCAAAATCTCATGTTACGCTAGAGCAGCATCCTATCCATGTGCTTGATGGTCACTGGTCACTATTACCTGAGACCTAAAGAATATATGGAGATACACCAACTGGGGTGCTATGAGCCTAACAATTGGCTCATTTAGAAAGCTTTAGTATTATTGAGGTTTAAGATGTAAGTGGAAAACTTGAGCATTTGTTTTCGTACTTTTCCTGTTTCAAAACATTCCGAGTTTTTGGGGATTTAAACATTTTAGCAATATTTTATTTTATATTTATTCTTAGGGTTATCAAATGTATGGAGAGCTTTGTTTGATACATGGTTATATAGTTACATAGTAAATAAGGTTGAAAAAAGACTTAAGTCCATGAAGTTGAACCCTTCTGCCTAACCTTCCTACTATTAATCCAAAAGAAGGCAAACAAAGCCCTAATTAAGCTACTTCGAATTCTGCATTTAGGAGGAAAAAATCCTTCTTGACTCCAAAAGGCAATCGGTTTTCCATGCATCAAGAAGCTCAGAAATATTAATTCTATTTATAGCCATGTATGCCATGCCTTTCTAAAAACATACCCAGACCCCTTTTGAAGGCATCCAATGTATTTGATAACACCACCTCCCTTGGCAGTGAATTCCATACCTTACTGTAAAGAATACCTTCCTTTGTTGTCTATGCAATCCTTGGTGTATACAGAAGAAAAAAGTATTTAAGATGTCAGTTTTCTCTCTGTCTTCACTTACCAAGTTTCCTGTTTCAGATAATCAAGGCCTATAGATAAGTGGAGACTAAAAGTGCAGGTTGCTTCTAAACAAAAACAGTTATTAAACTAAAAACTAACTAGACATGTTGGAAATTAACTGAATAAAATAAAGAAGAAAAGCAGGATAGTTTGTCTAGCACTCTTAGGTTTGCTTTTCTATTCCCGATGGTATAAAAAACACGTTACTTTAATCCCAGACTGAACCTGTGGAATACAATTACCACCAATTGTCACCAAAGATTATGCACCTAAAGGCTGAACAAAGGTGCTGCTCTGGACAGATGATGTAGGCAGGCATCACGAGTCAGAAAACAGAAATATAATATAGCCCAAACTGTATTAAAGGCAACATTCTCTACCTTTAACTTTTTGCCATTTGCATATATTGGGAATTAGTTTTACTCTCCTTGGCAACACATTTCTCATTTTCCAATTTAGCCATTTTAATCGACTTTTTGCAGGCTTTGTAGCATCTTTATATGCCATAAACGATACGGCGGATCCCTTGCTTTTATAATGCTTAAATGACATTTGTTTTTTTTCGCATTTCCTGTTTTACTTTCCTGGTAAGCCACATTTGTTTTGATTTGCTTCTTTTGTATTTGTTTCCCATAGTATATTCTGTGATGTGTAATTTTGCAATTTGTGCTTAAAGGTATTCTATTTGTCCTCTGTGTTTAGTCCAGAAAACAATCCATCCCAGTCTATACATTCCATCGTTGACTTTAGCCTGTCACAGTTTGCCCTTCTGGAATTGAGTATTTTTGTAGAGTAGTTACCCATTTGCTTTTTAGAATGAATCTCAAATAAAGCCATGCTCTGGTCATTATTCCCAAAGTGTTCTCTTACTTTGATGTTTGCGATAAGTTCATCATTGTTAGTTATTACCAGATCCAGACAGGCATCCATTCTGTTTGGGGTATGTACTAAAATTAAGCAGGTTCGGAAACTTGCAGCCTTAAGTGGAACTAGTTTCGCTATTCCAATCTGGGTAATTAGTGCGCAACTCTTTTTACTATCTAGGCGAATCTCCACCACAGTGTCTCCACATTACTACTAGTGTCATCATCATACCTAGGAACTCTCTGGGTTTGACCACAGCTTCTCTGGTTCAAGACCCGAATCCTCCAGGTCACAGGAGTGGGATCTTGACAAGCCTTGCTCCCCGCCCATTTTTCCTTTAAATGGGGGTGTTTCCCACTGCCGTCAGCGGGAACGCCCCCCCGACCAACGTCACGGGACCGCTGACGTCAGTGGAAGGCTCTGGGTAGCCGGAGCCCAGAAGTTCCCAGGTATCATCATGTACAGCTGCCTTAACACTGGGCTTAAGTTTAGGGTTTACATATAAACAAATCCCTCCCCCTTTTCTATTAACTCTGTACCTTCTAAAAAGCAAGTAACCTTGAAAATTAACTGACCAGTGGTGCGTATCATCCCACCATGTTTCAGTGATACCAATACTTTTGTATTTTACATTTTTATATATCTTGGGTCTCTCTCAATTAGGGAATACCTCTAGAATCAATATAAACTATAACATTTATTTTTATGAAATGACATATGTATCTCTCTTAGTTCTTCAGCTTCCTTTTCCAATACGCCAATTAGAACTACTAAGGAGCAGGAAAATCAGTGAAGACTAAGCAACTTAGCTTGCCAGTTGATGCAATTAAAGAGCCTCAACTAGACAAAGTCTCCTTTGCTTTAGTGGCTGTATAGTACAAAAAAGCAGTAGAGGGAGCCAAGTAAAAAGCCCCCTGGCCATATCTGCATTATTTGGAGCTTTTCCAGCTTTAGTTTTGCAAATATTCCCCCATTTACTTGCTTATATTATAAATATTTTATACATTTTAAGAAATTAGAATCCTCTGGAAAATCACATGGCCATGTTCATGAAGGTTTGATAGGTGGAGCTAACATGACATGAAATATGTTGGAATATAGTCCAACGTAAGGTATAGCATGCAGCTCTGCTTTTGATTAAGAAAACTGTACTATTAAAATGCACTTACATGCACAAGCAGGCGCATATACACATACACGTATCTTTTTACATAAAGTAATAAAACAGAGACTGGATAAGATTTTTCATTTTATTTCATGAAGGAAACAAATCTGTAATTTGTACTTTCTCTAATAATACTGAACTCTTTTGAAGGAGCCAATTCTGGGGTTCATAGCTCCCCAGTCAGTGTATTTCCTGTACTCTCCTGGTCTCAGGTAATACTGACGTCCCCTGTAGTTGGGCTCTTCATAGAAAACCCAATGGCCATCAAGCACATGGCATGAATGGATGTCATGGTAACGGAATTGCTCATAGACATTAGGACAGTCTTCAGTGAACTCCATCATCTGACCTCGGAAATCTTGTCTTTCATAGATCCTCAACTGGAATGGACCACGATGCTTCCACAATACAAAAAATAATATTTGTAAAATTTTCCTTCCAGGATCTATGTGTTTTTATTGTGAGTTGAATTTCAAATTTGAAACAGCAATATGAAGTAATTGTTGGAAAGTTAAATTTATAGTTTCAATAGATAACACAGTCATATTTGTTACTACTTTTAACAAGTTTCTCATTACTGTACAACATAATTGGACCTAAAAACAAAGCAGTTTGCAAGAGTTTACATTCTCAAGGGTGTTAGGGTATTGGTGAGACATTATTCCTACAACTAATTGGAGGAATTCAGCAAATAAAATTATAGACAAGATTTGAAACACGCAAAGGGGGAGGTTCCAATTAAGCAAGGCAAAATAAAAATAATTTATGATTAAAAATCACTTTTCTCACCTGTGGAGTAAGACGACAAGATCTTATGGAGTCGTTAAATCCCATCCATTGTTGAAAGTTGGGATATTCTCCTTTCCTAAGGAAGTACTGGTTTCCTCTGTAATTGGGATGTTCATAGAGAATCCAATTCCCATTTTCTACTCTAATGGAATTGCAGCGACTCAGATAGGTAGAGATGTCTGGATTGTCAGAGTTGCACTCATAGGAACGACCCTGGAAGTTCCGGTCCTCGTAGAAGGTGATCTGCAAGAGAGAGTTTATTATATAAGTCAGTTGGTTGAGTGCATATGTATTGGTAATCCCATTGACCATCAAAAATTGTGATTATGACCTATATTTTTCTGACTATTGGCATATTAACCTAAATATTCAGCAGTATCTATATAATTATTCCTTATATTAGCTAGGAGTTCTAATTTAACTGTTCAAAAATACTGTTTCATTTAACTGATATAAAACTGGTGCCATCCTAGTGCCTTACCTTGACCATGTTGGTTGGAAATGTCCTGGGACAGCTCAGCTCAGTAATGTTTTATGGTAGCTAGAGTACCCTATTTATACTCTGTCTGTTGCTGAGGTTTACATACATTGAACGGGACGCTCACTTTTTTCCCGTCAACTACAGAAAATATAAAGCTCTTTTGTTTCTTATTGTTAGTAAAACAGTTTGTTTTTTGTTTAGTTTTTTTACTCTTGTGACTGATTGTTTTAAGTTAGGTTCTATAGTTGAGGAAGATTACACTACACTATGCACTTATGTATAATAGACCCAGCAATTGAATACTGGAAAAGCATACAGACAAATAATGTTCCTTTGTAAACGTGCTTAACATATTTCCTCTTCCTAAGTTTCCTAATATAAAGAAAATATGGGAGTATTTTCCATGAGGATTTACTGTACCGCTTCATAAAACCAGTGTTTCATCTTACATTTTATGTAGCACATGATGGCAAAACTACTAGCTGCAGGAAAATTCAGTCAGTTAAGTTAATAATTAACTCGGCTTACTAGACTTGATTCCAGTCGCATACTCTTGCATGTTAACATCTTCCAATTCCCTAAACTGCATGATGGCTGCAAGAACACGATACGAAGTTACTGCGGAACTTATAGGCAAGGGGCTGAACTTGCATGTCCTCACCTGAAACCCTCAAAATATGCCCCAGATACATGAAAAAATAAAATACATTTTTTTTAAAGTAATGGCTAGCCCTATGACTCACTATTATGGAAGGGAGACTGATAACTTTGCTTTCCTCCTCCAGCCAGGGCGCTGAGGACAGTATTTAAAGAACCATGCAGGGGGTATCTCCCTCCATGGAAATAGGGTTCAAATAATATTATTAAAAAACCTATAGGAGACATGGATCTAAGATGTGCCCCCCCTCTTATCATCCATCCTATTCCCGGTTGGTTAGTGGTAAAAAGTAAAAAAAAAGGAAATACCTTTGGGGGCATCTTTGTCCTACCCCATTCCAACTGGAGCACATGGTATTTTATTTTGAATCCCTTTAACTCCAATGGACAATGAGTGGGGAGATAGGGTAGGGTAAAATATGCTCCCCAAGGTTTTTTCTTTTTTAATGTTACCCTGATCATGTTTTGTATTTTATCCCCTGGTATGCAAGGATGTGGTCCATCCAAGCATTGTATTTTTAGCCAATTTGGTGAATTTACCTGTCTGTCTAAATTTCCTTAAACAATATATCACTAAATCTCTAGCATACAAGCTTATCATTCCTATTTTCAACTACTACAACAAACCTTAAAAGTTCCACCAACTATCCGTTAATCTAATCCTTCTTCCAGTCAGTCCTTTCACATCTTTATATAGAAATCTCTTCACAAATCAAACCACTTTTCATGTTTTATCTGCTAATAAATTCACTAAATGATCCATCTGCTGATCAGTTAATCTTTATCCATGTCTCATCTACCTAAATTCAATACTACTATTTTCCAATAACTTGCTTTTGGAAAAAAAAGGTTTCTTATTGCTCTCGAGTAACATATGCTAGAATTGTGTGCTTTTTAAAATGGTGTGTAGTTACTTAATGAGATGATTAAAAGGGTGGTGTCTGATCTCCTCAGCCGGTCCATTAACACTATGAGGCTAGGTTTCCACTTGGGTTTTTGTCCTGCGTTTTTTTTCTTGATGAAAAACGCCAAGAAAACTGCCACTGCATTTTCCTGCGTTTTGGCGTTTTTTTTCTGGAGTTTTTTCTGGTGTTTTAGCCTTTCTGTGGAAATTGCTTTTTTTGACCTTAGGCAGTTTTTCCAGCCTTTACAAGTTAGAAGTTTCACCCAGCTAAAAGGGATTAGGATAAATGGCAAGTATCTGCCCCCTGATGTCATTTACTTGGTAGAGTTCTACTTAAACGCCCCGGCGGACCCTTTTGTCACTTTTCTGTGGTTTGTAAGGCATGCTTTATTCCGAATGTCTGCTCCTCTAGGAAGATTGGCCCCAAATGATGGTGCAAATTGTTTGCTGTTGCTTTTGGCACGCAGGATCCAGTTGATGCGTCGCGTATGTTTGTTTGTAATGGCATGTTTGTTCCAAATGGTGTAGAATTCAATATGAACTTTGTTTTGTGTGAAACTGTTTGTTTCCAGCCTATTTCTCGTAGGACACACAGATACTGGGTCCATCCTCTGCATTGTAACTGTGGAAAAAACGCCATAAAAAACGCCAAGGCAATAAACCCACATGGCTTTTTCATGGCGTTTTTTCTCTCCCATAGACTTCTATTGGAGAAAAACGCCAAGATTTCCTTGCAAAAAACGCCAGAGTGTCAACATGCTGCGATTTTGAAAAACTGCCTCAGAGCCCAAAAAAAGCAGAAAAACGCCAGAGAGGACTGAAAAAACGCCAAACAAAAAAACGCCAAGTGGATATGGCATTCTGCGATTTCCTATTGAAGAACAGCTAACATCTGGCTGCTGCGTTTTTTCACTAAAAAAACGCCAGGTGGCGCTATTGGCGTTTTTATGGGTGTTTTTAGCTAAAAAAAACTAAGTGGAAACCTAGCCTAAAGTGTGTGCTGACCTGGCACAGCCACCAAAGACTGCTTTAAAGGCCATGTGTGCCTTTTTCTCAGTACTTCATATCGGGGATGGTGGAGGAGGTGGGCTGGGATTGCTGCTTTGGGTTTCTAAATAGTGCATATAAAACTGTATACATATTTTGTATAACTCTAAAACTATTTACTTTTTGCTGTAAACTCAAAAGAACCCTCTTCTCTTTACTACAGGAATATCTAAACTTATGATGTCACCTCTTCATTTGGTGCACCTTCACATTTGGTAAACATTGTAATGGATTACACATACATGAATAATAATTATATTGCTGAGGTTTTTATGTGCCCTATAAGCAATCATTCAAACTTAAAAATTTGTGTTATTCTTTAGGTCAGTTCTTAGGACAATTTAGGAGTGTGATTGCAATGCAATATGAACTTTAATGTTAAAAAAAAAATTCTGAGGCACAGGGGAAATGTACCTATATTCCAACTCCTCCACCTTGCTTCCTCCGAATGCAGTCTCCCAAAAATATTGAGGTAGCGATACACATCAAAACACAATCAAAACTTATTCACAGACAAAAAGTAGTAATCCCAATTAAAAATGGCAGTATACACTGGCTTACTGTATAAATCATAACTTTGAATTAATCCATAAAATACACTACATGCCTGCAGGTTACATGATTAAGCTGTCCACACATGATGCATTTCATCTGTCCACGTGGACTTAATCGTAGGTCTGACACTGAGCAGAATATATATTGTATCATTGGAATTTTTTTAAAGTAAAGCATCTATTTTTATTGAAATTAGTCCATTCTGTAAAATTGCACTGTGAGTGCAATTAAATATTACATTTATTTTATCGACTGATACTATAAAGTTTTTTTTGCGTTTTATATTTTTCCATTTTTACAAGTGCCCTACTGTTCTTTTTGCATTTGGAATCGGACATTGGAATTGGAGAGGGTCGTTTGTGGTTTGCAGCTGTGTTATTGTTGGGAAGTATTGATATTGGCTGGTATTTTTAATACACATACAATATTTATTCCTTTCACTTATACACATGTTTCTTTTACTGAGCAAAATGCACAATATTTAATAAGCTGCTCAGATGCAAGTACCCATCTGTAACTTAGTTAATCATTAATTAAAGACAAATTAACAACATTTAACATAGCACTAAGTACCAGTGACTATGATCATGTGTATAAAAGAAATTGTGCGTACGAAATGTAAGTTTATGATACGTATACTGTATAGTGGAGTGAAATATGAAGACAGCTATAACCATTAAAAATACATATAACAAAGAAGAAGTAAGATTTTATCAAAGTGATAAATCACATTGTTTAAATTGATGAATGTTAAGTTACGGATGCTGTCACATAAATCTATTTAAGGTGAGGTAAATATAGTAAATGTCATCAAGGGTGTATAAAAATAAATAATTCATACTAAAATCAAAATCATAAATAAGTATATAAACAAATATTATGTCTCTATAACGAATTTTACCAGACAAGCTTAACCCCTTAACGTCCATTGACGGGTCAGGCATGTCATGCAAAAATGGTCAGATGACGACCAATGACGTGCCTGGCACGTCATTTCATTAAACAAGCTTAGAAATCAATCTACAATCACTTTCATACCTTAAACGGTGTTGCTGTAATGCCTCGATGTCGATATCGGCATCAGGGGCCATGTCTGGCCCCTTCCCGGGGTGTCAACATCTGCCATACACTGTATTGCCACTCGCAAGATGGCGGTGTGTCCTTTAAAAAAAAACAACACTAAAAAAAATAATAGTGGTAAAATTTAAAAATAATTATGCATTAAAGGAACCATCCAGTTCCAGCAAAATGTAAAAAAAAGTCCAAAAAGAATAAAATAAATAAAAAAACTAAGTTTATAATTATGAGCAAGCACTGTATCTTCCCAAAAATCTTGATATGGAAATAGTTAAAGTAAAAGCATTTCAAATACCGAAGGGGTGTCTAATTTTTAAAAAATAAATAGTTTGATGGGGTAAATTGCAGTGGCCAGGCTCAAAGATAGGGCATAGGCACGAACTGACCAAAATGAGGGAAAAAATGTGGCCTTTTAGCCCCAAACAACCATGGGTGGTATCACTGTACTCGGGAGATGCTGCTGAACACATATTGGGGTGTTTTTTGATAGTGACGTATAACTGGAGTTATAAATTTATACCCCCAAGTACAATTTGTGTGAAACAAAAAAAAAGACTACCATAAACTTTGGCAAAGGCTGGTGGTAGAATCTCATGCATGGAAAGGGTTAAAATACTAGCATTTGAAATACTTTGGGCTGTCTAGTTTTCAAACATATATGGTTTGATGAGGTAAATTCCAAGTTAAAAAATGCACACTTCCTAAATGTGGCGTTTTACCTCCCAAACAACCTGACAAACGCATGCATGGGAGGTATCACTGTACTCGGAACATGTTGCTGAACACATATCGGGGTCTTGTTTGAAAGTGACATACACCAGGAGCTCTAAATTCATACCTGAATTGCAATTGTTGTGATAAAAATACACAAAATATAATTACTACCACAAAGTTTGACAAAGGGTGTTAGTGGAATTTGTGCATGGAAATGGTTAAAATACCAGCTTTTGAAATACCTTGAGGTGTCTAGTTTTCAAAAATATATGGTTTGATGGGGTAAATTGTATTGGCCAGCTTCAAAGATACCCAGAATGGCACATGGGGAAGAATTACCAGATTTTGAAAAAAAAATGATTTTGAAATAGCAAAACGGTATTTGTCCTTTTTGCCCAATCACTTGCAGAAAAAAAACATAAAAACACTGGGTATTTCTAAACTCCAAATAGTAGACAAATAGTAGAATCTATTTAGCAGGTTTTTCATTAGCTTTTTGGATGAGTAAAATATTTTTCAGGTAAAAGTCAGAAAATGTGTTTTGTTTTACATTTTTCAACATATTTTTTTATAGGATATATGATCAAACAATATATAACTTGTGTGGGTACACTAAATGAGTGAGGAGAAAATTAAATCTAAAAACAAGCCCTGCAAAAGTAGAAAACAGCCTGGTCCTTAAGGGGTTAAACAAGATGTGTCCCCAGAACATACGTTTAAGGTTTAAAGTGGGTAGGTGTTAAGCATTCACTACTCCAATAAATCTAACAGGTGCTGCTTATTAAGTATTAGCAAATAGAAGCCTCTCCAGGAAACAATCAGGGCCAGTATGCAAGAGCACAAAAAGGTTTTAGTTAAACATTACAATGCCAGAGTTATATATACTAAGAAAAATACAGTATTTGCTTGATTATAAGACAAGGTTTTTTTCAGAGTAAATACCCCTCGTCTTATATTTGAAGTCTTCTTCTAATCAGACCTCAAATACAGTGCTGCAGGGGACCTGGATCCTCCTCTCTGCAGTGGCGTCGGCGTGGGGGGGAGAAGGGTCCATGGCCCCCCTACATCATGCTGTGCCCCCTGTGTGCCCCCCAAATTAAAACGTCGTGGTTTTTTTGTGCAGCTGTGATAGACGTGGAGGAGAGAGAGAGAGGTGCTGAACGGTCGCTGAGGAATACGTTTTCAGCACCTCTCACTCTCCTCCGCGAGGCCTCTGTCTTGGTCACGGTGCTGGCATTTCATGCTGAGCGCCAGAATATGACATCATATTCCGGCATTCAGCAGTGAAGCAGTCCGCACCGGGAAAGACAGTCCTCACAAAAAGGAATAGTTTTGAGGCCCCATGATTTGAATGATAGGTACATACAATGTTTCACTGAACAGTTAGGTCAAAATTGCATACATACAAGTGTGCATCTTAGAAACAGCTATTTAACAGTTCACATGTAAAATTAAAGCTGATATACACAGATCAGCCATAACATTATGTCCACCTGCCTAATATTGTGTAGTTCTCCCTTTTGCCACCAAAACAACTCTGACCTGTCGAGGCATGGACTCCACTAAACCTCTGAAGGTGTGCTGTGGTATCTGGCACCAAGACAATAGCAGCAAATCCTTTAAATCCTGTAAATTGAGAGGTGGGGACTCTATGAATTGGGCTTGTTTGTCCATGGAGATCTGGAATTGATTGGATTGAGATTTGGAGGTCAAGTCAACACCTCAAACTCTTTATTGTGTTCCTCAAACCATTCCTGAACAATTTTTCCTTTGTGGCAGGGCTCATTATCTGGCTAAAAGAGGCTAATGTATGACAGGTTTCCTAGCAGACCACTGCCCAAAGCATCACACTGACTCCGCTGGCTTGCATTTTTCCCACAGTGCATTTTGGTGCCATGTATTCTCCAGGTAAGCGACACACGCGCACCCAGCCATCCATGTGATATACAAGAAACGTGATTCATCAGACCAGGTCACCTTCTTCCATTGCTCTGTGGTCCAGTTCCTATTGTACAACAGAACCCTGTTCGTTATCTACTCCATTGCTAGTCGTACAAAACATGATAAAAGATATTGAATTGAAATCTTGGCTTTCTCAGGGCATATCGGACATTTAGTCCATTTCTGACTTGGTTCCATTTAAAGAACTCCAAGTTAAATACAATCTCCCAAGGAAATAATTATTCTCCTACTTAAGGATTAGAAATTTTATTAAAAGTAATCAGTTGACTGTCTTAGACTAACTTAGACAGGTTTATAGGCAGACATTATAAAAAAAATCTAATTATGCGATTAGGAAATTTATTAGAACAAGAGTCTATTCTTGATAAATCAAATACCATTTTGAAATGGGAAAGAGACTTGAGAGTTTCCTATTCTTTCGATACATGGTGTGAATCCTGGAACAACCTAAGGAAAGCGATCCATTGTATAAACTTACATGAACAGTATTATAAACTCCTTCACACATGGTCCTATGTTCCATAAAAAAAATGTATAATTCTATCTCCAATAAGTGCTGGAGATGTAAATCAGAACTTGGGTCCATGATACATATTTGGTGGGAGTGTGACAAACTTTTAAATATGAGATCTGAAACCATTAATTTATTTAAGAGTTTATTCGGGACTGATCTTATACTGCATCCACAAACTTTCCTTTTCCATATTGATTTACCTTGGGAAAATAAAATCAAACTGTATTTGGCCATTAATATTTTGGCAGCAATTAAAATCTGTATAGCACGGTATTGGAAAATGGATCAACCTCCATCTTGGTCCCAGATTCTATCCCAGATAAATTATCAATACACAATGGAGAAACATTTCTATCGAATTCATAACAACATTAAAAAATATGATGCAATATGGTCTCCATGGCATATGTGGATCTCCACAAATGGTTAAACATATCAAAATCCTTATCCAATCCTGGCAATTATCACACTAATCGCTATTCTAATATGTTTATTATCATTATTTCTCTCTTCCTCTCCCCCCTCGATAGTTCAGGTAGTTTTTTTTATTTCATCATATCCCTGTCAACTTACCGTCTTTTATATGAATGTTATATAGCTATATCAGCAATGTTATTTTTATGATGTAAGAATGGAAGGTCTATGTTTTATGTATAAGTATGTATTGGTATCTTTATCCAATAAAAAATCCCCCCCAAAAAAAATAAAAAAAAAGAATGGGGGCAAGGGGCAAAGAAGGCACAGACAGGTTGATTAGGGGCAATGATGGCACATACTAGTTGTTTGGGGCAAAGATGGCACAGATAAGCTGTTTGGGGGGAACAAAAAGCTGGGGGCAAAGATGGCACAGCCAGGCTGTTTGGGGGTTAGGATGGCAGTGATAAGCTGCTGGGGGCAAAGTCACTCAAGCTGTTTAGGGCAAAGGTGGCACTGTGATACATGTTGCTTGTGTTGCTTGGTGAAGTTGGGGGGCCCTGGGGCAATTTTTCACACCAGGGACCTGTGGTTTCTAGTTATGCCCCCAGATTAAAGATGTAAATTCCAAAATTAAATATTCTATACTATTATTTTTACCTCAACTCCTCTATCCCAAGCTAATAAATAATTTCATACTAATCTATTACATTTCTATTGAAATTATTTGAAAATGTTTGATTTTTTTCCTTTTTGTCCTACATTTCTAAACAAGATAGAACACAATTAGGGCACGCCTTTACCTAAACTAGGATTTTCATCTGACCAGACAGTAAATTTACTGATGCAGAAAATTAACCAGGTAAGCATTCTGTTGAACACTGTAGACAGACACATCATCAGTGTATTTCATGTTAGAAACAATGGGAAATTCTTGTGCTCTTTGGCGTCTGGGTACTGACAAATTCAATAGCCCAATTCACTGCCGTGTTCTCTGGATAACAGCACTGGAATGCAGCATTCAGCAAACAGGGCTTAACAATACAGTGTACACTGAAATAACATTTCTACCCATAATAGGGATGAATAGGCTATACATTTACATTACTGGACAGAAATAGGGTCAAAGCCACCTTCAATGTATGCACATTCCAGAACGATATCATGTATATAAAAAGCCATTTGCGCAGAGTTCATATAGCTTCCAGGTCTCAGTCCTAAACTCATTCCAAAATGGGGAAGGTGAGTAAAACCACTGTGGCATAGGTATTTATCAGCAAAAGCACAGGTCATGGCAAACTACAGCAAATTAGTTATAGCAATGAAATACCTAAATGTCACAGTCTCTATACCTTACTACAATGTATGTAGGAATAGAACACTTCTGCAGATGTTTGAAATACTTAATATACTTCTTATACATGATGTATAACAACAGACATGATCAAGTTTGGACCTTGTAGGCATCATCGATGTCTGTGGCAAGGAATTCTTGTCTGTGAGTTTAATTCTTTCAGCTTCCCTAAGAAAGAGGTAACGTAACTAACTAAGTAGTGTTTAGTAAGTAAACTCTCCTCCTTTGCTGATGCTGGCACCCTTGTATATATATATATATATATATATATATATTTAGAGCTGTGATGCTTTTTAGAGGGCTTAAAAAGTAAGGCAAGGGTTATAAGGGAATTTTACATAATGTGTTTTTTTTAACAAACTCATTGCAGATCATCTTTTATGAAGATAAAGGTTTCCAGGGTCGCTCTTATGAGTGTAGTGCTGACTGCACTGACCTGTCTTCATACTTCAACCGTTGCAACTCCATCCGTGTAGAAAATGGAAACTGGGTACTCTATGAGCACCCCAACTACAAGGGCCACCAATACTATCTTAGGAGAGGAGAATACCCTGACTTCCAGCAATGGATGGGTTTCAATGACTCTATCAGGTCTTGTCACTTAACACCTCAAGTAAGTAATGAGTTGCAGTACTAAATATTATGTAATTTTTTCACTGTTTGTTAGCAACCCTGTGATGTTTAAGCAATAATTTAATGAAATTAGACAATATTCCTTTGTGTGTTGGTGCAAGCATGCAATATTTTCTTTCCAGATTAGGCAAAAAAACAAAATACATCTTGTTTGTATACAAAATATAGTGATTTGTAAAGCCAGCCAATACGCTTTAGGAAAAAGTGCAGAAAGTAGCACTTTCCATCCTGAGAGAATTCTTGTATGAATTTCCGCATCTCCATTTCTGAAAATGTACACATTATGTGACCTCCTGTGAAATGTGATGTGACATTAGAGAGCAAAAACATGGAATTTCTGCACCTTTACCCTGTCAATGCTTTCACATGATTTAGCCCAAAAGCAGTTTAACTCAAACTAGTTTGCAAAAAACAATAAGGTAGTCCTATAAATGTAGCTGTACGGGTATTTCTGAGAAGCGTTTCTTACACAAAAATTTTAATTTTTTATTTTTTCTTCAAATGTTATATAGACAATTCCACCACAGAAACACATACATATACGTGTTTATGTGTATTAATTAAGCAAGGTCACATTTAAAAATGTTGCAATGCTTGTCTGAGGAATGAGTTATTGTTGTGTAAGATATTTTCTTTATATTTGATATCTTAAATATTAAGTGTTCTCTATTTCGTTCAAAGCACCGTGGCCCATTCATCATTAGAGTTTATGAGAAGGAAGATTTCAAAGGTCAGATGATGGAGTTTACTGAAGACTGTCCCCACGTGTTTGAGCAGTTCCATTACCATGACATCCACTCTTGCAATGTGCTTGATGGCCAGTGGGTGTTTTATGAGGAACCCAACTACAGAGGACGCCAATACTACCTAAGACCTGGAGAGTACAGGAGATACAACGAATGGGGAGCTGCTAACTCTAGAGTTGGCTCATTTAGACGAGTTCAGCACGTCTATTAAGCAACTTACATATATGTTGCATCTATGTTTTATTTTCCATCATCACAATAAAAAGAAGATGCTTACTTACATTCTGCTTAACGTTATATTTATATATATATATGTTTGTGTCTATCAAATTACCTCAAGCAGCACTGCTTTGCCTTTGGGTCAACGAGAATCATTAACATGCTAGCTTGACAAATTGGATATAATTAATAACCTCCCCTATTATTTTAATCTTGTCCAAATCATTGGGTCCATGTCTATATTGACTATAATATATTGTAAGGTTATGGAATAGATCTGTGTTTTATTAAGAAAATAGCTCCAGTAATTAACTTTCACTATGCTTCCTTCTTGGCAAGGCATATATAGAAATATCTGAAGCGCACACTCAGAAATATATCAAATTAAATTGGTTATAATACTCTTCATGACAAGGGACTGCAAAATTTGATAATCCTCCACAAACAAATCCCAATGAACCACACAAAGACAAAGAGGGAGTTTAAGGGTCATAGTGTTTCAATGAACATTATAACTTACTGATAGACATGTGATGGTGCTATATACAGTATCTCACAAAAGTGAGTAGACCCCTCACATTTTTTTAAATATTTTATAATATCTTTTCATTTGACAACACTGAAGAAATGACACTCTGCTACAATGTAAAGTAGTGAGTGTACAGCCTGTATAACAGTGTAAATTTGGTTTTCCCATTAATGTCTAAACCTTGGCAACAAAAGTGAGTACACCCCTAAGTGGAAATGCCCAAATTGGGCCCAAAGTGTCAATATTTTGTGGGGCCACCATTATTTTCCAGCACTGCCTTAACCCTCTCGGGCATGGAGTTCACCAGAGCTTCACAGGTTGCCACTGGAGTCCACTTCCACTACTCCATGACGACATCCCCGAGCTGGTGGATGTTAGATACCTTGCGCTCCCTCACCTTCCGTTTGAGGATGCCTCACAGATGCTCTATAGGGTTTAGGTCTGGAGACATGCTCAGCCAGTCCATCACTATTACCCTCAGCTTCTTTAGCAAAGCAGTGGTAGTCTTGCAGGTGTGTTTGGTGTCGGTATAATGTTGGAATACTGCCCTGCGGCCCAGTCTCCGAAGGGAGGGGATTATGCGCTGCTTCAGTATGTTACAGTACACGTTGGCATTCATGGTTCCCTCAATGAACTCTAGCCCCCCAGTGCCAGCAGCACTCATGCAGGCCCAGACCATGACACTCCCACCACCATGCTTGGCTGTAGGCAAGACACAATTGTCTTTGTACTCCTCACCTGGTTGCCACCACACACACTTGACACCATCTAAACCAAATAAGTTTATCTTGGTCTCATCGGACCAAAGGACATGGTTCCAGTAATATATGTCCTTAGTCTGCTTGTCTTCAGCAAACTGTTTGCGGGCTTTCTCGTGCATCATCTTTAGAAGAGGCTTCCTTCTGGGATGACAGCCATGCAGACCAATTTGATGCAGTGTGCGGCCTATGGTCTAAGCACTGACAGGCTGACCCCCCACCCCTTCAGCTTCTGCAGCAACGCTGGCAGCACTCATACGTCTATTTCCCAGCATGTGCACTAAACTTCTTTGGTCGACCATGGCGAGGCCTGTTCTGAGTGGAACCTGCCCCGTGAAAGCGCTGTATGGTCTTGCCCACCGTGCTGCAGCTCAGTTTCAGGGTCTTGGCAATCTTCTTATAGCCTAGGCCATCTTTATGTAGAGCAACATTTTTTTTTCAGATCCCCAGAGAGTTCTTTGCCATGAGGTGCCATATTAAACTTCCAGTCACCAGTATGAGACACTGTGAGAGCGATAACACTAAATTTAACACACCTGCTCCCCATTCACACCTGAGACCTTGTAACACTAACAAGTCACATGATACGGGGGAGGAAAAATGGCTAATTGGGCCCAATTTGGACATTTCCACTTAGGGGTGTACTCACTTTTCTTGCCAAGGTTTAGACTTTAATGGCTGTGTGTTGAGTTATTTTGATGGGAAAACCAAATTTATACTGTTATGCAGGCTGTACACTCACTACTTTACATTGTATTTCTTCAGTGTTGTCACATGAAAAGATATAATAAAATAGTTACAAAAATGTGAGGGGGTGTACTCACTTTTGTCAGATACTGCAAATCAACACATGAGTATAGTAATAATAATAATAATAATATGATACATCAAATACCACTGTCAACTCAAGCAAAAAAAACACCTGGGAGGTCTGTTCTGGCCACACCTTTGCTCTTGCACCTGTATTATTTGTCCTTGCACAGTAATGTTCAACCAGGGCACCACAAGGGACACAGCCCATGGGGATTGCTCCCCCAGCACTAGCACCCCTTGTTGTCTGGTGAAAACTGAGCTGAGTGTCCAAATTCAACTCTGTACCATAGCAGACCACACCTACCAGGGGAGCCTTCTTAATTAGACCTCTGACCAATGTTGCTGTTAAACTAGAAAGTAAGCTCCTCCTGCACTAACGGGGTATAAAGTGAGTTCTTCCATTGGCCTACCCTATGAAAACCTGGCATTCCTTTCCCCAAAGGAGGGGAGTGGAGGGGAGGCCATTACATTCACTCAGCATGTATGTAGATGTTTTCCTTTAGTTACCCTTACAGATAGTTTTCTAATATTGGATTTCATAAACAGCTGTTCTGCTACTGGTTATATTGACTACTCATTTAATCTCAAGACATTAAACCCACTTCCTAATGATTTTAGGGTCTCAAAGATTACCTGGGAACTTTCTGACTCTGTCCAACCCCCCCCCGCACAGAATGTGGGTAGGATATCTGACGTTGGTGGGTGGTCCTTCTGATGTCAGTAGGCAGTACCACTGATGTCACAAGACACACCCTATTTTCAATTGGTAAGTGGCCAGGGAGTGTCCTCCATGCCAAAGGCCGTCCAAACCAAACGGTTGTCACTTATAAAATAATGAGCCATTACTTTATGGGGAAAATAATAATACAAATCCTAAAACACGGTAATCTGAGACAGCTGCGTGCTGTTGTATACACATAAGGTAGAATTTTAATAACTGCACATATCTTTGGTTTTTATCATCAAAAAGTGATATTTGAGAAAAGTGACAGATCTGCTTTAACACAGATTGTAATACTGATTAAACACATGTAACATGAACACATTTGATCTTCACAAACATCCTTTGCTTGACACATATTTTGTAATCATCAAGGATTTGTATTGGAACCCATTCTTTTTAATGTTTTTATGAGTGATATTACAAAAGGTCTTAAAGGCAAGGAATGTCTTTTTACAGACTATACAAAGGTCTGGAAAGGGTAGACATTCCTGGTGGAACTAGCAAATGGCAAGTGGTTTAAGTGAATTAGAAGAATGGTTAAGAGTGTGGCTTCTGCAGTTAAATGTTGATAAATCTAAACTAATGCATGTTGGATGTAAAAGAAAGAGGTGGTTCTGCCTGTCTACACAACTCTGGTCAAACCTCAACTAGTTGTACAGTTCTGTGTACTGTGTAAAGTTCTGGATACCCCATCTCCAGAAGGATATTAATATATTGAAGAGAGTTCTGAAAAGGGCTACTAAAATGGTAAGTGGTTTTCAGGATGAAAGACTAAGTGATCTTAATATATATATCTTGGAGAAAAGAAAAGAGAAGGGAGATGTGATAGAAACAGTTAAGTACAAGACAAGACCATGGTCAGAACTTTAGTCCTTAAAGGCTGCAAAGAGGTCACAATATTTTAAAGAATATATTGTATATTGTATATGATTCCATGGAGGTCTTATGAGCGGTGTGGAAACAGAATCACTGAGGTGGCATAAATAAATAGTAATTTCCACCCCTGGCTATGCTTACAGAAACAAACTCTTTACCATTATTGCTTCCGGTCAATTCAATGGGAAGTAAAATAATTTAAAAAGAATACATATTGAATTAATGGAAAAAATCACTATATACGCTTGTACGAATCCAGTTGCCTATATCCCATGTTCCCATGGTTTCAGGGTATACAGCGTGCAGGGATTTTACTCTTACTGCATGTAAGTCCATCGTCTCTCTCATAGCGTTCTTGCAAGTATCCAGGCTTGTGACCACATTTCTTCCTTTTGCTAAATGCTGCCAGGAGACCATCAATGATCAGCACTCTTCCCTCAAATAGACTCTGCTTTTCAACACATTTTGCTTTACATATTTTCAAAATTATGTCAAAATGTTGGTTTGTGACAACAAAAATGTTGATTTGTAAAGAACTAAAACAACCAACTCCAAATCACTATACATAAACTCCAGAACCCAATCATTACCTAATAAATGACTACTCTATAAATGTGTTTCTAATGTTAAGTTTGCCAATTCTCAGGTTAACCTTTTAATATGACTACCCAAATGTCCTTGTTAATACTTTGTATGTGACTCCTATACTCAAATCTTTGTAAAGACTACATATTTTCATTTTACTTGGCATTATTAATATCAAATCCACTGATTATCCTATTACTCGTCTAATAATTCAACATCTGTTCTTGGTGTTAATCTTGACTGCTAATGCTAATCTTATGTATATTAGGCATATTTCTGAGAATTGATTACTTGGTGTTACTATGGCATTGACGTATGTATACTAGGAAGTAGACTTGTGCATTCGTCTTCGGGCGAACATGAAAACGAACACGAAGAGTGCATTTTCGTGTTTGTTCTGAAGACACGCTTAAGAGAAGACAGCGGCGGTAAAACGTAGGCGAAGACGAAGACACACACCACGAAGATCTTCATGATCGTCTTCGTCTTCGTCTACCAGTCTCCCCCCCTACTAACTTACCTTGGCATCGCGGCATCCGGAAATCCATTCTCCGTCACGGGTTACAGGGCAGTGCGAATGAGCCTATTGGTCGCCAACCAATTGGTTGATGCCAGAGGAAGACCCTGCAGGTGACCAATAGGCTCACTTGCACGGCCTTTGTAACCCCTGCCAGCGAACCTATGGATTTCTGCAGGTTAAAGGGCCATGCAAGCGACTTTATTGGTCATTCTTACGGACATTTAACTGATAGAACAGGGAGACCAGTGGGATCTGCAGGACAAGTTACAGCACCAGGAGCCTAAAAGTGTGTACGAGCGACCAACAGAGTCGCTCGTACAGACTTTTAAAACCCCAATGCTGCAACTTACCCTGCAGATCCCACTGGTCTCCCTGTTCTATCAGCTAAATGTCCGTACAAGCGACTTTATTGGTCGTTCATACGGACATTTAACTGATAGAACAGGGAGACCAGTGGGATCTGCAGGACAAGTTACAGCACCAGGAGCCTAAAAGTCTGTACAAGCGACCAACAGAGTCACTCGTACAGACTTTTAAAACCCCAATGCAGCAACTTACCCTGCAGATCCCACTGGTCTCCCTGTTCTATCAGTTAAATGATAGAACAGGGAGACCAATGGTATCTGCCGGACAAGTTACGGCACCAGGAGTTTAACAGTCTGTACAAGCAACCCTATTGGTCGCCAGCAGGGGGCTTGTCTGCCATCAACCATTGGCAGACGAGCCCCCTGCTGATGACCAATAGAGTTGCTCATACGGACATTTAAACTCCTGGCGCCAGAGCTGCTGCGGTAAGCGTTAATCCCGTATTAACCCCTTAACCGGAAAAAACGAAGAAAACCCGAACACGAAGAATGTCCACGAATATTCGCCCGAAGAGAAGACAGGAACAGGCTAATATTCGCGGAATACGAAAAAAAATTTCCCCCCGAAGACGAGCACGAAGACGAACACGAAGAGCCCCCTGGTGCCCAAGTCTACTAGGAAGTATTACTCTAAACATTTTTTGTACACCATTGTATAGTCTATTAAAAGCTGAAACTAAATTCAAGTGCATTGGTCGAACATTCTCTATTGTAATTGTTAGTACATTGTTATAATGGGTTGTTTAATGCAAGCATTTAAAAAAGTAGCATTCAATGCTCACGTGGCTGCTTCCAGTAAGCATACATTAACAATGGTTGCTCACAAAGAGAAAACAGGCAATGACTGGAGTTCATTCAACAACTGCTGAAACCAGCAGTAGGACACATATATAAAAACTGTGACCTCTCTCAGTTACCAGCACAAGCTCTTCTGACACTTCTCCATACACCATGGGAAAGGTATGATTCTAAATATGAGACATCTTGTTTAAGCAATAACATATCCAAGAAATTGACCACATTTGAATATTTTAATGTTGCTAGTCAATAATGAATATATTTAAGAATTCTTCAATGTTTTAGACATTATTATTTGTATGTATTTAGCTCTGCTGTCTAATCGAACCACCTAAACAAACACTCTGACTTCTTATTATACTGCCTTGTGGTAGAAAATATAATGGCTCAGTCTTAAGCATCAAGACTAATGAACGTCTATGAAGGAAAGGGTTTCATTAGACAAGCATAACTTCATTAGCATTACCATAAATTATCATGGCAGCGTTTTATTTGTGCAGGGAAATCCAAAATGCCACATGACTGCCAGGACATTATTAAAACACAACTATATAAATCAAGGTTTTTTTCAATATTGAACTCCATTAATGTATATAATACCATATTTAACGGTCAGCTAAAAATCGTTATTTATCCCTTTGATTTTTTGATATAAGGTCATAAAGATAACACAAACATAAGCCTTAGGTGCATTTACCCTGATTTCACTTAACAGTGCTTCTTGGTTCAATCCAGTTTCATTGATCTACTCCTTAAACTGTGTTTGCTGTCCTGCAGATCATCTTCTACGAGGACAAAAACTTCCAGGGCCGCTCTTATGAGTGCAGCTCTGACTGTTCTGATCTGTCCTCCTACTTCAGCCGTTGCAATTCCATCCGAGTGGAAAATGGAAACTGGATACTCTATGAGCAACCCAACTACAAAGGTTACCAGTATTACCTTAGGAGAGGAGAATATCCTGATTTCCAACAATGGCTTGGCTTTAATGACTCTATCAGATCTTGTCATTTAACCACTCAAGTAAGTTTCCGTGTACCTTAATGAAATAAAATATATATTTGTGCAAATGTATACTAAATATATGAGCATGAAATACACCACAAAAGATTTAGATTAGGTTATATATTTTCTAGTTGTATATCAGCTACTGCCAACAGCTTTTAAGGGTACACACAATGTGTGCATTAGGTCAGCTGATGTATATCTTGTCTAAATAGGAACATAAACATACAGTTTCAGTTACCCAATAATGACTTATACTGTGCTACTTTTGATCGCATCTTTGAAATTCATATTTGCATGTTAAGTAAAGGAACATTGGACAATCATGGACTGTTCTAAACTACAGGGTTGGTTCTAATATAGTGGATATTCAGAGTCACCCAGAATTACATGAGTTAATTTATAACACAATACATGGGTATACATTTAAATCAGCTGAAGGGCAGCTAATATAGTTGATAATTATGGAAGGTGCTTAACTAGATTACTAAGGGGCTTGTAACCCCTGTAAGTACTTTTGGGTACTTTTAATTGCAAGGGAGAATGGTCTTTTATAGGAAACAGCTACTGTGTTACTCTAGGTCCAATGAGTAGAGGTATGTGATAGTTGTTCCTTTTTTTGTCACAGCACCGTGGACCTTTTATAATCAAGGTTTATGAGAAAGAAGACTTTAAAGGCCAAATGATGGAGTTTACTGAAGATTGCCCATGTGTCTTTGAGAAGTTCCGTTTCCATGACATCCAGTCCTGCCATGTGCTTGATGGCCATTGGATGTTCTATGAGGAGCCAAATTACAAAGGCCGTCAGTATTACCTGAAACCTGGAGAGTACAGGAGATATACCAACTGGGGTGCCATGAATGCCAGAGTTGGATCCTTCAGACGTGTTCAGCATCTATACTGAATAATCTAGATGCAATGTGTAGCAGTCCCTCATTAAAATTCTGCTGAACAAAATAAATAATTGTTCATGTTATTCTTACTGGTTTAATTGATTTTAGCATTTCAGTAAAGCATTCCAAAATGGCATACCATACTGCATTAGTCATTACCAGGACACATTTACCAAAACCACTTCTAAATAAGTAGACAATTATCAAACCATCCCAATGGTTTCTGTGGAGCTTTCCTTGATTTTAGAATCTATGCAGCAGTGTGCTATTCAGTGACATATTTATCTTCGGCACTGTCCTAGGCTTGACCCAGGAAAACTCCCCTAGTGGCCCCTTCCAAAATCGCCATCCTTACTGCTGAGTGCTGACAAATGATTTCATATCATATGAGCAACACCTGGGGAACAGCATAATATGGACGCTGTGCAGGATGTTATTCTTTATTAGACTTGTGCATTCGAATTTCTACGAATTGCAAATGTACCAAAATTTGGTAAATTCTGTGCTTTGTACAACGCCCCAAAACCAAGACCAGTCCCCTTACAATTGAAGCAAAAAGCTCTGAATTGTCATCTGAAGTTTGTGAGCCCACATTCACTCACACTCTCTCACACTCTATTTCTGGTTCACTCTCACACTCTCTAAATGTTTCCCTACCTTCTCTGCCGACCACATGAATTTCTGGTGAATACTTCTCCTTCCGCATCTTCTTTATCTTCTATCTTCAATCTGCTATCTTCTATACTCATCCGCGGACATAATTTGAATTTGGGAAGATATATTGGTCTCCAATCGGGAGAGAGGACATCACCTAAAGCACCATCATTTTTCCCTCTGGGCAATATGACAAAACTTGGGGTGACTTCCTCTTCACGTTACTCCAATCAGGGGAGAGGACATCACAGCAAGTACCTTCACTTTTTCCTCACTTGAACTTGGGCAATATGGCCACCTTTAATTGTCTTAACAGATAAAATATACATTAAAAATTCAGCAGTATTTTTTTCATTTACCTATAAGGTATACAGAATGCTGAGAAGAGCACGGTGCTCTTAAGTGTCATTGTATAGCAGTTCTATTTAGTGTGTTGTCTAGTCCAAATGAATGAATGGGCCAATAAATCAATTCATACCGTCATATTTTGACCAAACATGCAGTCTGGAAAAGAGATCAAAACTTTTAGAATTGGATTAGATGATCATTCAGACCATTCACATCTAAAGGTGCACTGTTATTATAACAGATCATCAATACTCATCATTAATGCTTCATTCTCCCTACCACAATCCATATTTTCACAGATATTTGTGCTTTATGTTAAAAAATGATTAGCAAAGCAAACAGCAAAATACCCGAAGCCACTGGATAAAAACAGTTGTACAGTCAGGATCAGAGTGGCACTGTTTTCCAATGGACAAATTAACATACAGCCCAAAAATAATCTGTACCAAACAACCAAAAACCTTAATCTATTTTACTAACTTTGCAAAAAACATTGGAAAACACCAAACAATGCTGTACTGGAAAGAGCACTAGAGATGATCATATAAAGATCTGAATTATGGACTAATATAGTCTTACGTTGAAATGTTTTTTTTTAGGTGTAATTGATGCGGTGGCTTTAGCTATTTAATTTACTGGGAAAAAAACATGTTGAACAAACTTTCTTCCAAACCTTCTTTGAACAACTGCTTTCAGCTGACATTTATTAAAAAATCATTAATATCATTTTCCATCAGGAAATTCAAATACAGTTGCTAATATGTACATGTTTGGCATCTATTTGCTGATCTATTAACAATTAGTTCATACTGAGTAAATTATATACTTTTCTTAGTAATATATAACTGTCCTGCATTTCATCAGTAGCTTTGTAGTTCAAATAATGTTTAGCCACCAGTCGTACTATTTAGAGGAAAGAAGCTGTTAAAATCAGGGTCAATGCCAGGAATCTGGGAAACATGAGCTTTCTCTAAGCTCTATACAAAAAAGAGAATGATCTGGATAAAAGAGGCTTAAATAAACAGAATACTATTTGAATACTTTTGTTTTATATCTGCTGATGAAGCAATGGTAGACTCTATATAGCAGATGATGTGCCGGATATTCACTGTTCACTGTTGCCTCTCATAAAAACAAAATGGGAAAGGTAAGAACTCTTAGTTCATGTGTTTCTTTTACTGTTTGGGTATTGCTTTGTGTAAATCTTAATTAGACAATGTATGATATAATTATAAAGATTGGAAGGTAAAGTTTTTTATGGGTTAAACAGCACATTAAAATAATACCAGGGAAAACTCTACATCTGACCATATGTTTCAGGGTCTCAAGATGAAATGCAAAGTTTCCTGTTTTATACAGCCTTGAGCTTGACCTTCATATTCTGCTATGATTTAATTATATGTGTTCTTTCCTCATTGCTAAGGTGACCAGATCTTTAAAATTAGGTTGGGGAACACGTTAACTATTTTATTTATGTGATTCCCGCAAGGTGCATGTAAAGGAGCAGGAAGCACAGTATATTTTGTATTTGGTCAAATTAAGTTGAAATGTATCAATAATAAAGGATATGTAATCATTAAATAAGCTTATGTTGTAAGAGCTATAAATATATATATTTTTATACATTAAGTATCATTTTTGCTATTATAAAGGGTGATATTTACTATATTAATTGCCTCGTTGGAAATTGTGTAATGCCATTGACTGCAGACAATTGCATTTTGAAAAATTGTTTTAAATTTAACTTTTAAACTTAGCAACTTTTCAGTGAGTAATCATTTTCATAAGGACTGTAATTAATATGGTGGCTACCATTAGTGTGTCCCTATAATAGAAACATTTTAAATAGATTATTAATATAGATTATATATAAATTATTAATATATATACAATTACTGTGGCATAGGTTAAGATGAATGCTAAATTATTAGCCCTTCGCACAGTGTTCCTCAGAAACAGGGGATAGCTAGTTGCACTAAGGAGACTTGGTTAGCCACAAATTGTAAAAGGACAAAGTAAATCAAAATAAAGAAAAAGAAAAAACAGTAATGAATTTGATAATGTTTACTTCTCAACAGATCACATTTTATGAAGACAAGAACTTCAAAGGCCGCTCTTATGAGTGCAGCAGTGACAACAATGACCTACACTCCCACTTCAGTCGTTGCAACTCCATCAAAGTGGACAATGGCTCTTGGATGATTTATGAGCAGGCAAACAACAAGGGCCACCAGTATTTTCTTAAGAAAGGAGAATACCCTGACTACCAACACTGGATGGGATTTAATGACACCATCAGTTCTTGCCACATGATCCCTCTGGTCAGTAAAAAAAAATAGAAAAAGATTGTCTTATTCCATTGTTCATTAAGTGGTAGATTGTCATACAATCTAGGTCCAGAAATACCAAAAATGCATTTCTGAAAGGATATGTGAAGGGGGGCAAGGATTATGAGTAGTATTCTAAACATGGGACCTATTAAGGTTTCTGTGAGGATGAGGGGAGCCATACACATTTAGTGTGTATTAACTATTTTTCTAATTCCTTAATGTTTTTCACACTATTGTTGTTTATATAAATTTTTATGAGGTTGTGGAAAGCATGGGAATTTTTAATTTATGGTTATTTTTCAATAGCATACTGGATCATTTGTGATCAGACTGTACGAAAAAGAAGACTTCAGAGGTGAGATGGTCGAATTCAATGAAGACTGCCCACATGTCTACAAGGATTTCAATTACCATGATATTCACTCCTGCAACGTTCTTGAAGGCCACTGGATATTTTATGAGGAACCCAACTACAGAGGACGTCAGTTCTACCTGAGACCTGGAGAGTACAAGAAATTCAGCGATTGGGGAGCCTCTAATGCTAGAGTTGGATCCATGAAAAGAGTTCAAGATTTTTACTAGAAATATAAAATGCACAGATCTGTATGACTCATGAAAATTAAAATATAATAATATCTTCCTATATTGATTCATTATTGATCGTAACTGCATTCTATTATTAATATTGTTTTTTTTTCACCATAATGGTTTTTAGTAGAGGAAAATCAGAAACATACAGATGTCATGATGTCTTGATTCACTGCAACACAACCCTATTTTTTAAGGCAAAACTGGAGTAAATAAGGGCAATCCGAAGAAACATTCCATTGGTTTCTGTAGCAAATGCCCCAAATATATGCCCTTGCCATGAATTGTTGCAGATTGACATTCATGTGGCATCATAAAAATAATTTTATTGTCCTTATGAAAAAGAGTTTATGGTTTAGCATACTAAAAATGATAGATCCATTTAACACAATTACGAGTTCCTAAATAAGACCTTGAGGTACAACACCTAATTTTCCATGAAAAGTCTACTCACAAGAACATCAGCTCACAAATATTCCCCAACTGCAAGTGCCTAAAAAAATCTAAAAATGCAAAAAGCTAAGCACATTCAGCACAAGACAAAGTAGATATCGGAATAGAATCAAAAACCAAATGTTGTGGCATCAGTAAATAATATACTCGCAGTGTCTACTTTATGACACTGGTAAAATAAAAATTTTAGCAACAAGGTCCAGCCCTCTGTGCAGAGATTCCACCAGTCCAAAAGTCAATTGCACACTTTCAGCTTCTACTCTCCTACCATTGTCCATCACATAACAATGTGAATTTCCTGTTCAGATATATCTTTAATGGGATGTTTTTATAAGTGATACAGATAGACACACTCATCCCATTTCAATCTAACATGTCAGCAAAGGCCAATAAAAGTGGATTGAGGTTGGCTATTTTTTTAATAGTCTTTAAAAATTAATTAATTCTTTTTTGTGGAATTTAACCAGTTTGAGTTAAGTTCCTAAGGGATGGTGTGTCTGGATTGATGTCTATGAGGGATAGTTGTAAGAAAGAAAGAAATAATATCCATTTTTGAAAGTAAGTTTTAAGCAAAAGGAAGGAGACATAAATAATTAAAAGTAGGTAATTAACAGACAGATGATTACAAATCTAAAAACTTCGAATGTGATACATGTGGTACAGTCTCTCTGAGTTGAGTTGCTGGAGGAAGGTGTGTCTGGATTGATGTCTGTGAGGGATAGCTCAAGGACATGTACTGAAGGCTCTCTGAGTTGTGATTCCTTAGGGTCAAATTAGTTTCTCCCACATATAACCCTATGGGATGACATTTGGGGACATAGATCGTCCATTATGAATGTCTACCGAGATTTGACCCAGCCATAACGTCATGACCACCTGCCTAATATTGTGTAGGTCCCCCTTTTGCCGCCAAAACAGCCTTGACCCATGGACGCATGGACTTCACTAGACCTCTGAAGGTATATTGTTGTACTTGGCATCAATACGTTAGCAGCAGATTCTTTAAGCCCTGTAAGTTAAAAGGTAGGGCCTCCATGGATGCATCCTGGTGCCATGTGTTCTCCACACACACCTAGCTATCCACGTGATGTAAAAGAAAACATGATTCATCAGGCCAAGCCATCTTCTTACATTGCTCTGTGGTCCAGTTCTTATGCTCACGTGCCCATTGTAGGAGCTTTCGGCTGTGGACAGGGGTCAGCATTGGCACCCTGACTGCGACTAGGCAGCCCCATGTGCAACAAGCTGGGAGGACTGTGTGTTCTGACATCTTTCTGTCAGAACCAACATTAACTTTTTCAGCAATTTGAGCTACAGAAGCTTGTCTGTTCGATTTGACCACACAGGCCAGCCTTCACACCCCAAGTGTTTCAATGAGTGTTGGCTGCCCATGACCCTGTCGCCGATTCACTGCTTGATTTTCCTTCATTAGGCTACTTTTGATAGGTACTGACCACTGCAGACCTGAAAAACTCCACAAAAAAGCAGTTTTCGAGATGCTCTGACCCAATCGCCTACCCATCACAATTTGGCCTCAGACGTACGCTCTTTTCCTGCTTTTAACACATTAACTTTGAGGATGAAATGTTCACTTGCTGCTTAATATATCCCACCCACTGACAGGTGCTATGATAACTAGATTATCCATGTTATTCACTTCACCTGTCAGAGGTCATAATGTTATGGCTGATCAGCATACCTGGGAACTCTCCGGGTTTGACCCAGAGATTGCCGGGTGAGTGCTGCTCCTCCGGTTCTCCCATTTTTTCCTTTAAATGGGGGTGTTTCCAGCTGCCATTAGCCGCCGATGTCAGCGGGACCACCCACCGACGTCAGTGTGCAGTCCTGGCCGTGTCCAGCAAGGGAAGGCTCTGGGTAGCCGAAGCCCAGAAGTTCCCAGGTATGCTGATCAGTGTAAATATAAATAGATGAATAGATTGATAAATAGATAGCTCTATACAGACAGATATAGACAGATAGACCTATTTAGATGTATCTATCCCAACTAAATTCAGAATAATCAAGCAAGCACTCATTTCTCTCTGTGTATATGTGCATAAAGCGTCCTCTTCTGCCATCAGCTGGTATAAATTTATTATTACAACTAAAAAGCCGAGAATGTTTCATTATTTAGCATTGAGAAAGAGAAACTCACCAAATTGTTCTTTTTATCCCATCTTGGAATTCTACCTGCTGCAACACATCAATGCTTGATTGGTCCATGGCCTCATCTTGTGCTTACAATGCACAATATGAAGTACAATAAGTACTATTAAAAAAACTACCTGTTTTTTGTTAGTGTGAGAAGAGCCATATGGTTGTCTCATCTCTGTTTAAGCAATGTTTTACAACTTCCTATTTGAACTGAAAGTAGGAGTCTTAAGCAATTGTCTTTGTTAAGGGATCATGGAGAATAAAGGAAAATTTCATCTTAATATCCTGTTTTCTGTCTTAGTAGAAATAAAAGTGGTATCAAATGTGAAAAACATATAAATAAATAATTTTAAAAAGGAATTTGGAATTACAATAAAAATAACACAAGTAGTGGTTTTCAGTGCTGAATTAAATTATTATTTTTTTTATCTCAGAGGTGACAGTTCCTTTAAGGTTCTTTCCAGTTAGCTTTTGCCTTTAGTTTTTGACTAGAGGAACCTTCAAGTTCTTTTCTGCCTTAAGGCCATACTCACCACAAAACTTCCTCCATTCATTTATGCACTTAACTACTCGGACAGAAAATGTGGCTAATAATGGCTATAGCATTTATTCATGATACTTAAAGTAAGACGATCTCTAAAAAAAATAATTAGGTGCTATTAACACTATTACGCACTGATGTTCTCCAACTAATGTTTTTGCCACTCATACCACCATGTGAGGGCAGCACCATGCCCTTGCATTCCCTGCTGAGTATTAGCAACTGCATATACCCGTGAAAGGATACAATCCCAAATATCAAACCATGAGCCTGGGCTATCACAATCTTTTCAAGTTCAACCATCCATCACAGCTGTGTTGTGTCTTGATAAGGGGGCATCAGAACATGCTGTGATCTAGCATTGGGCAGAAGTAACATTTCCCTCAATCAATCCACCATATAGAAATGGTGGAAGTCTCCATTCTCCAACTGCTACACCAATTTCCTTCCCATTTTCTGACAAGGTCCTTTCACCACAAGAAGGAAACCTACAATGGACTCATGCACGACCAAGAAATCTTTACTTAATTGTAGCAAAACTAATGCCAAACTACACTCGATTTACCGTATTTGCTCGATTATGACGACTCTGATTATAAGACGACCCCTGAAATTTTGAATATTAATTTGGGAAAAAAGAAAAAGCCTGAATATAAGACTACCCTAGCTTAAGGCTGGTGTTTTTGGTTAGCTTTTAACTTGCAAAATGTATAAAAAAAATGGAAACTTACTAGAACAAAATGGATTGTAAAGCCAAAGCATATATGACACTAAATTCTGTTCCACTCCTTTCAAATAATTATTTAAGGCAAAGGTGAAGCTGTTACCTGATTAGCCCCATTGTTTTGCAGCAGTTATTTAACTTATCAATGTCAGCTGTAACAAAATGTGATCATATGGGTTGTTTAATAGGCAAAGAACATTCCAACTACACAATCTAGAATAAAAAGGCATATAAATTACATATCCGTAGTTATGGGGAACAAAGAGCACTCAACCTTTGTTGAGTACATGCAAAGCCAGCATTGGCAGGGGTATAAAAGCCTACTAGGTCTGTTATTCTGTAAATCGCTGTTATCAGTTCATGAACAACCTAGCTAAAATGGGAAAGGTGAGATTAAAACAGATGCTTTGCTAGACTACTAAAATAAAATTTAAAGAAAATAATTGAATCATCTGAATGTAAGATGGGTGATTCGTGTTTTGTGATAGAACACAATTTACCAAATCTCCTATAAAAATATTAATTAATGTAATTTTTGTTTTAATGCGTTTTTTGCTAGATAATTTTTTATGAGGACAGGGACTTCCAAGGTCGTTCATATGAGTGTAACTCTGACTGCTCAGACCTTCACTGTTACTTCAATTATTGCAACTCTGTTCGTGTTGAGAATGGCGACTGGATTCTTTATGAGCACCCTAACTACACAGGACATCAATACTTTCTACGAAAAGGGGAATACCCTGATTTCCAGAGATGGTTTGGATACAACGATCAAATCCGCTCTTGTCGAGTGATCAATCAGGTAGCCGAACTGTAGTTTGTAAGAAATCCCTAGTATGACTAAATCTAACCATTTTTGGCCATGTATAAATGTGGCAAATCACAAATGCATTCATTAAAATTAAGCTTGCTTTTAATAATTTAGCAGCACTTTTCAAATAAAGATTGACCCCAATTACCAATGTGTAATCTGTAGTCTAAAGTGCAGGTAAAGTTGTTATTTTTCAAATGTTGAAATGCACTAAAAACATGTTTTCCTTTCACTTTGAGAAACTATTTTAGTTCTAGAAAAAAAAAAGAATTTAGCCTAGTTGTTATGTGCTAATCGATTATTTTTTCTCTTTTTAATTGTTTGTACAACACAGTACCAGGACAAATTCAGGATCAGGATCTATGAAAGAGAAAATTTCCGAGGTAAAACGATGGAATTTACTGATGACTGTCCCAATGTCTTCATATTATTCCACTTCCGTGATATCCATTCCTGCAATGTTCTTGAAGGGCATTGGATTTTCTATGAACAACAAGATTTTAGAGGACGCCAATATTACTTAAAACCTAAAGAATATAAAAGATGCACAGACTGGGGAGCTCTAACACCAAGAGTTGGTTCTCTCAGAAGAGTGCAAGAATTAAATCAAGATGATTAAACTTACTTTTAATGTTTTATCTCTAAATAATAAAGCTCTTAGTGAAATTAAATGTCTCTTTATTAAAAAAGAAAAGTATCCAATGTTCCAAAAATAGAATTATAACTTTAATTTAAAAAGATCAATCTCATATTCCATATTCCAATGACCCAATTGCTTATAATAACCCAATAATATGATGTTTTTTAATTGTTTTTCAGGTTTGTTTTTTTTCAGTGATCTATGTGGTGAAAAAATAGTCATATACAGTAATTCAGAGATAGAAAGAATATGTATTCTAAACATTAAGACAAAGAATAAAAGGTCAGACTCTAAAACAAACAGAAAATGTAGATAGGACATTAAAGTTTCAGTAGATTATATATATATATATATATATATATATATATATATATATATATATATATACCATTTGTATTATTATGGAGAGAAATACATATAGAGAAAAGGTAAGAGAAGGTTAAAGGGGAAACATAAACACAAATAAAGCTGTGCATTATTCCACATTACTTTTATTAACAAAATTACATATGCAGTAAAATAGTGGGTAGGGGAAAATAGTTATAAACGTGTGTGTGAGAGAGAGCTAGAGGGTTTTGGGTAGTTTGGTTGTGGTAAAGTGGCTTTCTACATAGTTTTGATGCCTTCAGAGGTTAATATGGATGGTTAACAAGTGGTTTGTAAAGGTTCTTTACATAAAGAACCATGTTTATGTGGTATAAATGGTACAAGCTGTGTACAGCAGCCACGTTGGAAAAAACAGGACTGGCAGAGCACACAGGAAACAGGAAGTAAGAGTACAGTGGTCACTAGCAACAATGTCACAGCATCAGAAGTGAATGCCAACACTCATAAGAGGAATAAGACCCATGGCAGCATATAAATCTTCGATAACATACCAGAAGCCAAACTCCATTCACAAATGCGATGGGGCAAACTCAATTGTAGTATAAAGGCTAATAGATTCAACATACAACATTAACACTACCATGGCATCCTAAAATCATGGAAACATGAAAAATCACTATTTACTTGTGTTGTTTATTTAAACAACTTAATCTATATTAAAATATTCATATGTCCATGTGGAGTTTTTCTATAGGCAACCTGTTTTAATGGTATGGAGAAGAAGATATCCAGTTTAACCAGAAATATTGCATAGACCACTCCTTGTATTCATATAGCACCAAGGCAGTACTTTTGGGTACGGTTTATGAATTATGTCCACTGCCAATTGAGTTTATGTACATGGTTTACTAAGATTATTCTAAGATTCTATTTCTTAAAAATACTAACCAAAACACAACATTCAGTCTTAAATATTTTATTATAAATTGACCCACACTCAAATAAAACTGGACAGAGTGTCAAAAACAAAGCTCTTGATTACTTTTCTTCATGCTATTCCTGCATAACTAAGGTGCCCATATCCACCAGCATTATGTGAAAAGTATGTGTGTCTTGGAAAGCATGTCCAGTGTTGCCACACTATGAATAACAAGCTCATTTTAGGTAAGCACTGGGCTGTTGACAATAGAACCTGCTATTGTTTCTGAAAGGGTGCCCATTCAGCAAGTAACTGTGTCACACAACTGACATTCAAATGTCAAAGGTCTAGATTCCATATCAATCAAAAGTAAAGACCATTGCTTTGTCATTTAATCCCATCAATGCCAGGGGTTTGGACACATGTATTCTCCTCGGATGCCAAACCAGTTTTCAAAGTTTTTCTATAGTTATATTTAGGTGACAAACTTATAAGCAGTTTACACTTCAAATAGGCGTTTTTTCATGCCTACTTTAAAGCAAACAGTGTATTACATTACATGATACAATGGTATACTTCCCAATAGAAAAACAGGAAAAACAGAATATATTTTTTTCCTGAAAAGCACTTTTGCTCACTCTATCTCACACTCTCTCAATGTCTCCTTAACTTCTCTGTGTCATCACAGCTCCGCTTTTTGTTTTCCTTTCCATCTCTTTCTTTTTCTTCCAGTTCTCGGCTCCTTTGTTGTCTTTTTAGTCAGTAATTTGCTTCTCCAAGTGATTCACTCTGTTACCTTGGCCTCCTGAAACACTTTTGCACCAGGTTGGGGCCTCAGTGCACACCACAGGGACAATCTCTTTGTTGTCCCTGTGTAGCACGTCAAGGCTCCATCCTAATGCGGACGTGCTCCAGGAAATCACCAGAGAAGAAAGAGAGACACAGAAAAGACGAAGAAGGAGAAGAAGAGGAGCTGTGGAAAAAGAGTGCTTTGTTTCATATGGTGGTTTGCAGAGGGGTTGGGATGTTTCAGGAAAGTTGCAAGAGGGGAAAGGGATGAATAAGAGAAGATTGTTTTTAAGTTAGAAAAAGGCGAGGTTATGGCTGTAGGAGGCCCGAGACAGGAAACGTAATCAAGACAAAATAATGTACCTTCCCAAGGTAAATAACCTTGGCCAAAAAAAAGAAACAATGTCTCCAAAATAGATATATGCTACATGTACAGGAAAACATGCATATAATACAAAACTATGAACAAGTAAAGTTGATTGCAGATCTGGCAAAGTTCAAATGTCACAATAAATAAATATATTTTTGATTCTTGCAAGGGACTTGGTTTCAGATGGTCTGCAAAGGGCTTGGGGTGTATCAGGAAAGATTTTTTTACAATTTGTATGAATATTCAATGTAAAACTGAACCAATAACAATCCACCTGTCCAATAATTTATGTTCCAATAGGTAAAACTATTGTCATGTCTGCAGTATGAAGACTTGTTATAAAGATTTGTTTTCTTCTGTTTCCCCTTTATACTGCAATGCATTTCTAGATTGCCATCCCTTCTTATTTAAAGCTGCTATAAATGTGTAAAGTCAAATTAAACTGTGAAAGCATTCGTATATCTTTCAAATAAAACTTTTGTTTTCAGTTTGTAATAAAACCAACATTAGCCAGGGATTATGAGAAATGGTTTGTTGATGACTTTGATAAAAGCATACACTATGCATGAGATAGATAGATAATAATGTATTTCATTTCAAAGGGGATCAAGCAAGAATTTCATAATGTATTAATTACACTTGATCCACACAGAACAAACCACATTTTAGTGTATTCAACAATGCTTACCATATTTTTCACTTTGATGTAAAAATTCTCTATAAAATGCAAATTTTCTTTAAATGTGATTTAGTTACCATATAACTTAATTTTACCCTTTAGTATTTCCTTACATCAATAAGTCTTGAATAACAAAGAATACATTTGATAGGTTGTAACTTACTAAACCTGTCACTACTACAATGAACTGCACCTTTTAATACAATTGTGTTACCTTATAGAATAAATAAGTAACACATTTAATATTCTGATTATTATTGTTATACTAGGTCTGTGAAATCTCATTTAAATGTCTGATATTTAGGTTATTACAACTATATTCATAATCCTACTTTTAAATAAATTGTAAAAAAAATAAAAAAATTAAACTGATACTTTCTTAAAATCACCAACCCTGAATTAGAACATCTGACTTTAATTTCCAGTAAAATCCAACTTTTATCATATTTTGAAAGGCAGAGGTAGATGGACACAAGCTATTAACTGTGCTGAATATTTAGTTACTGACACCAGCAGTTAAACATGGGCCTGTGATAATCAAAAGCTGACTAGAGAGGTGTACAAAGACTGAACATTCTCGGCTTCAATATAGAATGAAAAGAGACATACTATACATTCTTTGTACTAAGCAGAGGAGTTCTATTGTGTAAGTAATGCAGATCCAGCAGTGGTCCTCATATATAAGGACAACTGTGTTTGTCATTTCACAGTACAGAGGCCTCACCAGTGACACAAAATGGGAAAGGTAAGAGCAGTATTTTATTTTTGGAGTTGAACAGAATAATTTTTTGGTGTTTGTAACTATTTTTTATAGTGCCTTTAGATCCTGATATACAGAAAAAAATACCGTATTTGCTCGATTATAAGACGAGGTTTTTTTCAGAGCAAATGCTCTGAAAAATACCCCTCGTCTTATAATCGGGGTCGTCTTATAATCAGACCTCAAATAGGTCTGACTATGAGACGACTAAGATCCAGATCCCCGCAGCTGCAGGGGACCTGGATCCTCCTGTCTCTCCCACCCCCCGCCCCACTTACCAGTACTTCTGAGTCCCCGGTGTGTAGCTGGGGCAGTGTGTAGATGTCGACGCGATGGACGCAGACCTTCCCCGGCTGTCAGAAATCAGAGTTCCCTGCACCGGTGCGGGGACTCTGATCTCTGACAGTCGGGGAAGGTCTGCGCGATGGACGCAGACAACCCCCGCTGTTAGCCACGCCTCCTTCCGGCTGCAGCGTAAGTGCGTGGGATCTACACATAAGGCATAAGGCATTTCTGGAGGCAGAGTGCTCTGTGAAATGCCTTTTAACCCCCTTAATGCCACTCTGCCTCCAGAAATGCTTTTTTAACCCTCTATACGCCACTCTGCCTCCTGAAATGCCTTATACCTCCCTATATGCCACTCTGCCCCATAATATGCCTTTTAACCCTCTAAATGCCAGAGTGGCATATAGGTGTATAAGGCATTTCTGGAGGCAGAGTGGCACATAGGGGGTCAAAAGGCATATCATGGGGCACAGTGGCATATAGGGTTAAAAGGAATATCATGGGGCACAGTGGCATTTAGAGGGTTAAAAGGCATATCATGGGGCACAGTGGCATATAGGGGGTATAAGGCATTTCTGGGGCAGATGTGCATAACTGGGGGGCAGGTTAGAAAATAGAAGGAAATAAAACCAAAATATTTTTCTCAATCATAGCTTTTATTAAAAAAAAAATAGTTTAGATGAATTAACATTTACTGGTAAAACTTTTTTCCTATAGGGTCGTCTTATATTCAGGCTTTTTCTTTTTTCCTAAATTAATATTCAGATTTGGGGGTCGTCTTATAATCAGGGTCGTCTTATAATCGAGCAAATACGGTAATATGTCAATATAGCAGCAATGCCATTTTAGGTATTATTGCATTGCTAACCTTATAGATATAAACAGTGAAGCCTTTGAGTTATATAATATATTAGTATGCATTATTATCAGTTTCCATACAATCATAAATATTTTACACAGGGGAATAATATAGGCCATTGATACACAATACTATTGGATTCTTTTTTAACTATGTACAATACATGCAATAACTAATCAGTGCAAATGCCAAATAGTATTTTGCATAAAAAAATATGTACAATCTTCACATAAGATATCTGAAAACACCATGTCTAAATAAATGGAGGTGTTCAATAAAAAATTGTGATTGTAAGATAAAATGAAAAATATGTATTACGGAATATATATTGAATATATAATATTGAATATATATTCCACAAGCTTCCACATCTAGCATTTAACACATTTTCCCGTAGGTATCGCACTTTAGCAACCACAAGAGTCCAAGTAAATTAAGTTGCACCTTCATTTTGTTAATAAAACTACATCTTTAATTTGTTATTCTGCAATTGATTATGATCATTGCAGTTGTAACAACAGTTTGCAAAACAGACTTACTCTAATATGGTGCTGACTTACCCTCAGCATTGTGGGTTTTTTGTTCTCCTCAAACCAGAACATCGCAAGTTTAAATGTAGAGCTAAAGAGCTATCCTTGATTCCACATATACTCAGAAGAAAGACTTAAAGTATGTATACTTGAGAAGTAACACTGACAAAACTCTGCTTCAAAGGTCTCAAAAGGACTTCAGGTATTCAGTAAACTATGAGCTGAAGGTTATTTGTGTTGTAGCACCAACTCAGCACCTTAATGATTAATGTTCATCTATGCTGCAGGAAAGGCTGAGTTATCTTTGTATGATTAAATAAAATCTTTACTCTCCCATCAATTTTCTGTTCAGTAAAAAAAAAACCACAAATCTTTGATACATGATCCACTAAAATAATAATGTGCCCTGTTAATTCATTATGACCATCTTTATACTTCCAACTGTAGATCATCTTCTACGAGGACAGGAACTTCCAGGGCCGCTCCTACGAGTGCAGCTCTGACTGTTCTGACCTTCACTCCTATTTCAACCGTTGCAACTCCATCCGTGTCGAGAATGGAAACTGGATGCTGTATGAACGGCCCAACTACACAGGGCACCAGTACTTCCTGAGAAGGGGAGAATACCCTGACTTTCAGCAATGGATGGGATTTAACGATTCCATTAGGTCCTGTCGGATAATCCCTCAGGTGACACAATTTACACTGGAATTTTCATTTAATGAGAATAGTAGATTTCTTGTGACATGTTTTTAAAATGATTTGATATCAACTTGATTTAACTGATGAAATAATTTTTTATACATTTTCATACAAAGTTAAAATTCTGGTATATTAAATGGATACACTAATTGGAATTCATCGCATATAAATGATCCTCAAGGGTGTGAATATGGCATTATATAATAGTTTGCAGTGAGAAATGCAATAATATGTTTGACCAAGATGACCCTTTTGTCAGTGGACAATAATTTCGTCAACTAATACTAGGTTTCCTTCAGCTCACATGATTTTGTTTTCCACAGCATCGTGGCTCCTTTAGAGTCAGGATCTATGAGAGGGAAGATTTTAGAGGTCAGATGATGGAATTTACTGAAGACTGTCCTCAAGTCTATGAGGAATTCAATTACCATGACATTCATTCTTGCAACGTGCTTGAAGGCCACTGGATCTTCTATGAACTACCCAATTACCGAGGTCGTCAGTACTACCTGAGACCTGGAGAGTACAGGAGATACACTGAGTGGGGTGCTGTCACTCCCAGAGTTGGCTCTTTCAGAAGAGTTCAAGAATTGTTTTGAAATGAATGTGAACCGTGAACCCTATAATAAAATAATAACTTAATAAAACATATTAAAGTGCAATTATATGCCATGTGTCTGTCTTTTTAATATGCCCTCCTTAAAAATATAGCAAATGCTAATTGTGTTATGGTAATCAGTACTAGAGAAACATTGACAACATATAGTATATCAGAATTAATGTTTTTCAACTTAGGTCCAAAATACACAGGAGAATGTGTAAATGACACAATGGTCTTTAGGATTAAAATCACCAGGTCTTTTATACCCAGAGAGGTGTTGGGCAGTGTGTGATTATTATATTAGAATGATCTGCTTTATAAGTTAATTCTGGTTTGTGTGTTTTGTCCAGGAGTTAACTTCTGTAGGCTTTTTCATAAAGTGATTTTATTCAGTAAGATTATTTGGTGGGTGATTAGGTGGGTGGCATGTTTGCCCAAAGGAGACATTATTTTATGATATATGATATATTAAATAAATGTAACCTCCTTTGCCAATTATTTTCAACCCAAATTTGCTTAAATCCCCATCCCTCCCAAAAAAGGTAGATGAATCTCTAAATTTAGAAATTAACATTTTACAATTTAGACCCCTGCAGTGTTGATGCCGTACCCATGAATGTTGGGCATTGCCATATTCAGGGGATTTTGCTCAAAACAAACTGTGAGATTTGTACATGAACATATCCAGTCAGAAAAAAATTGTGAAAATGCAAATGCTTGTGAAAAATTCATAATTTTTGGATGTTGCTGAATACAAAAACCCCTTTTGGAGGTTTTAGGAGAGGTCACACAAATTCTTATTGAACTCCATGCCTTTTTATTCCTGAAAAAGGCTAAGTTGTAAGCAATATTTAGTTTAGTTTTATCTCAACCCGTTTATTGTCGTCTGTTGAGCTAACCCTTTACTTAATTTACCACACTGCTTTTTAATGAATAGACTCATCTGAGCTAAAATTAAAAGAGTACTAACACAGTAAAAATGGTATAACAAATAACCCTTCCAATGCTGGAAGATGTTAAATGCCATGATAATGTTTATCTATTTCTTTTTCCATCATATATAGGATATCTGGACACATTTGTTAGGGCTAGATTAACGTGATTGATTCATAGTGACAGGGACTATTGTGGAATCAGCACACATAACAAAATAGCTAAACCACAACATGCTAAAAGGTGATTAACACAAAGAAAATTAACAATGTGTGTGTTCCGCTCCCGCAACATATGTGTCCAATCCTGCCTGCTCCTGTAAACATTCTGTCACAGTTTTTAGAGATAGTGAAGAATTTCATTCACAGATATTTATTCATTCCCTCAATCACGCATACACGTTCATAAAACTCCCCCAACCCCTTAACTGAACTGCAGATTTCCTGCGCACTCCCACAAGGCTGCCTTCACGTTGCTCACACACAGCGTCTCTTCTCTTGTCCCGCAAAAAGAGAAGAGACGCTGTGTGCGAGCAATGCAAAGGCAGCCTTGCGAGAGTGCGCGGTATTACTGGACCCACAGGTACATTGTCTCCCTAATGTTGAGCTGACTAGAGTGAGATTGTTATCTCCCAAATAGTTCTGCAGGCTGCTGAGCAGCTGTGCGCCCCCTCGTAGCTGCACCCGAGGTGAGTACCGCTCTCACAGTTCCTCTGTCCCTGAAAAGTGGGACAGAGGTAGGAATAGGCGGGACAGCCCCGTCCATATCGGGACAGTTGGGGGACATGAAATGTGTATGTTAGGTTGAGCAGACAGCACTTGTTACTTGTTACAGGTGTTCTAAAAGAGTGGCTTGAGTCATGCGTTATATATAAAGGGATAAAGCTATACCGATAAGCGATGTCCCCAGTGTGTATCAATACAATAGTGACCTTACAGTAGAGGTCTCTTCTCTTGCTCCGCCCAGGAACACAGCAGAGTCACGTGACATCACTTCCCGTGTATAAAATATATAAAAGGGAGATTTAGAGGAGGAAAAAAATAATAGATAGAGAAGAAGTGGAAGAGGCTGGCCCCTGGAAGAGAGAGTATGTTTGTATGCATACATTGTAAACACATGTCTCTCTATGATCATTTTAAATGTTGGAAGGCATTATATATCTTTATATGGCTTATATATTAACTGTGAATAAATCAATGAAACAGCTTTAAACGGTTAATAATGAACTAATAAACTGTTATAATAAAGAGGTTTTATTGAGTCAAAAAAGGAAGTTATTTCAAGTGAAAAACAATTTATTCAAAACAGATCTTGAACTCTTCGGAAAGAGCCAACTCTTGGAGTTGAGGCACCCCAGTCATTGTATCTCCTGTACTCTCCAGGCCTCAAGTAATACTGCTGCCCCCTGTATTTGGGCAGCTCATAGAAGATCCAGTGTCCTTCAAGCACATTGCATGAGTAGATATCATGATAACTGAATTCCTCCAGGACATTGGTGCAATCATCAGTATACTCCTTTGTATGGCCCCTAAATTCTTCCCTTTCATAGATTTTAGTACGGAATGTTCCAAGATACTGCAAAAAAATAGAAAATAATATAAATAAATATAATAAATATAACATACATTTAATATAAAGCTATATAAACACGCATTTGCAAAATATAAATTATTTAATTTAGGATTAAATTATTTGTCCTGTTAATGATCTGTTCAAAGACAAACGTGAGGTACCAAAAGCTTATGTGACTTCATTTTTTTCTGTGTTGTCCAAATAAAATGTATCATCTTTGACTAAATACTCTCAAGTACCTTAAAAATTCACAGGCCTAGATTTGCAATCCAACAAAGGCACCAGGAGCATAAATGGGGTGGTGGGAGCCTTCTTCTATGGGGTTCTCCTTATCACTCTTGAGCCTCTTAGGTTTACCCTTCTTTTAAGGGTGAATGCCTTACTGAAGTAGCAAGGAGATTATTCATCACCTGCTCACATACGCATAAGGGTGTATAGGGGTATTTCACAGTAAGCTGCTCTGGGAGGCACCTGAGCTTTCAGCATGATGGCCTGCAAGCATAGAATTTAACAGCAGATAGAATAATTTGGCCCATGGTAATCTGCCCATTTTTCCTGATGTAAAGACTCAGACATTAATCAGTTCTTGGTCTTGTTTTGATTCAGGATTGCTTTATGCCTATCCCATGCATGTTTAAGTTACCACTGTAGTAGCCTCTACCACTTCTTCTGGGAGGTTGTTCCATTTATCTAAACCTAGCATGCTAGGGTTCTATCATGTCATACAGATGCCAGACATTTTCAATCGTAAATGTGCCACTGGAGTAGAATGCAGTGAGAAAATGTGAATCCACACTCCCAATGCCTAAACAAGCATCTTTCTGTGTGGTCTTCCACTCATTGAGAACTCAAAAACAATAAAGCAAAACACAGTGTTTTTTATATTCCTCAACTAATCCATAAAAAATCTGGACATTATTGTCTTTCTTCAACCCTACCCAGCAGGTTGTTTGTCTTGAAGAATACGAAAGCCTTTACACACCTGTGGAATAATGCGGCAGGAATTAATGGAACCATTGAAACCCATCCAGTGTTGTAAATCAGGGTATTCTCCTCTCTTCAGGAAGTATTGGTGCCCCTGGTTGTTTGCACGTTCATATACCATCCAGTTTCCATTTTCTACCTTGATTGAGTTGCAGCGGGTAAAGTGTGAATGTAAGTCTAAGTTATCAGAACTGCATTCAAAGGAGCGTCCCTGGAAATTCTTGTCCTCGTAGAAAATGATCTAAGACACGGAGCCATGCAAAGAAGTAGTTTATACAAATCTAGTAATAGTAAGACAATTACATTTCCTCAACCACAAGCATATTCTAGATAGCACATTGTGTTTAGCAGACTTTTGTTATAAAAAATAAAACAATTTGTCAATTTATAACCAGTATAACTGCATGTCTCAGCTATAGATGGTTCATGGATTGGTTCACTCTACATATATTTGCATCAGCATTGAAATTATTGTAAACATATCCAAATAGTTTTACATATTCTCTCTTTAGAAGTTTGCAAATGTATTACTAATTAAACAGTATACCATATCTCATCCTTCACAAAATACAGTATTTGGGAAATGTTTAGTTTTTCTGGTTTCTCAGTACCTTTCCCATTTCGGCTCTTCTTTAGATCCTGTCCTTCAGTCCATCGGTATCGCACAAGCTCCGGTATATATACATTGCCCATAGCTTGTTCTGCAACAGTTTAACAAAAGGCTGCAAGCTTAATAGCTCTTTTCATTCTATATAGTGCATGTTGGAGAATGTTCGTTTGTTCTGAATTGTACTGCTCTTTGTGGTGATGTACAGTACAAAATGTGCAGGCAAGTAATTATTTAAAAGTAATTTAATGTATACTGTAAATTGTAAAGCCAAGCAATCATACAGAATGAAACTGTGATCTTCAAACTTTTTATGAAGACTACATTTTGTAAAAAAGAACTCATATTCTCATTAGAAAGTGGTAAATTATTTCAATATAACTAGCATTCAAATTACATGTTCTTGTCCCAATATCAAGTATGTTTACGAAGTTTCAGAAGTGTATAGTTCTGGACCCTGGACACCCATAGCCCATGGATGTAATAATTATTAGACTTGTGCATTCGTATTCGGGCGAGCATGAAAACGAACACGAAGGGTGCGTTTTTGTTGTTCAGCCTGAATACCGAAGAAACTAACATGGCGGCGGCAAAACTTATACGAAGACACACAACACGAAGAATCTTCGTGTTCGTCTTTGTTTACTAATCTCGGGGGTTAACGGGAGCGGAAATCCCAGGAGTTAAAGGGTCGTGTGAGCAACTCTATTATCTTTAATTATATAAAAAGTTACAGGCCCATCTGGCAAACCAAGCAAATGCTCAGTGGGCCGGTACCAACTGGCGCAGGTTGCATACCTTTGTTGATGCACAACAACTGTTTAAAAAAACAAATACATAGGATGAGGACAGCTATTAGAGTTTCCACGGCAAATACACTGAGATTCTGCAGAATCCCCCATGTGCACTCGCCACGTTCCCAAATGCCCAAACCCCCCAGCTGGTCGGCCAAATACATCTCCTGGCATACAATAAAGATATGGCTAGCTCTGTAAACGTTATATTTCAATGGGAATGTTTAGTTAATCGGATCGCTTTCCTACTACCAACCAGCCAATGAGTTATGAAAAGCATAACTCAATAAACTGTCCCTTTAAGGATTCTTTAATGATACAGATAAATGTGGAACAAATTTATGTTATTCATGCTAACATTATTTATTATTTGTTAAAATATCTTATACCAATATTGGGATTGCAAATTTACTGTTTGTGTCAAATCAGTCTGTTGTACTCAATATAAATCTCTGACATTAACATCTATTGTTTCCTCTAATGCTGGCTTCTGGTACACCATCATGTGCCTGCTGAAATCATTTGTCCAGTCTGTGTTTTTATTTTGTTAAATCCTTTCAGATGCAGCTTTTGTCCTGAATTAAATTCTGGAAGAGTCAATAATGAATTTTCTGTTGCTCTAAACCATTACAAACCAAATGTGGGGGGAAAAGGCATTTTGTTAATATTTACAGTGACAACTGTAACTACTACTTCTACTACAACTACTATTTATAAGTCTAAATTAAGTAAACAGGCGAATAACAACACTTTAAGGGGAACTCCACCACTTTTATTACTGGTATCTCATTCAAATAGTTTTTTTTTTCTTTCAAAAATAGATATTTTCCGAGGAACCTTTAGTTTGTATCTAATATTATATTTTCAAATAGCTTAATACTAGTATTATAGTTGTGTTATCTGACAATAGAATAACTCCTAATCAGTCAGCTTGATACTCGTACTAATGAAGTCCTAAGGAGGAAAGGGTTTCATTGTATAAAAAGGACTTCTTCAGCATTGCACAAACAGTTACCTCAGTGTGGTGTCTGAGTAGGGAAAGTCACCCAAAGTATCATGACTAGCTACAATTGCAGCCTCCAGGTATGTAGATAAAAGAGGCTCATTGGGGCCAAATGAAATAGCTTATTGGCTCGAATATAGGCCGCACCCGATTATAGGCCGCACACTAAAAGTTTGGTGCTATTTTAAAGAAAAATTTATTTTTGAAGAAAAAATACACATTAATGGTAAAGCAGTATTTTATCTAATGAACAGGAATACGTGTATTTTAAAATTTTTGGTATCTCTTATGCAGTTAGTCAGCATATATTATATACAAACAGAATTTTGGAAAACCAATAGCCATTTTAAGGTCCCCCCTTAATTCATAATGCACCTTACTTATAGATATTTCCCTCTGCTCCCCTGACATGCTCCCCTGATTTGTCACTCTGCCCCCCCAGATATGCTTTATGCCCCCTAGAAATGCCACTCTGCCCCCCTAAAAATGCCACTCTGCCCCCCTAAAAATGTCACTCTGCCCCCCTTGGGTATGCCACTCTGCCTCCCCGGGTATGCCACTCTGCTCCATAGATATGCCAACCCCCTCAGACTTACCAATGTACCCCCAGGCCGGTGGCTGCGTAATGCGCTTAGACAACCTCCACTGCTGCCACTTCTGCTGGGGCTTCTATGGTGGAGCACCAGAAGGCTATGTCACACCGGTGCTCCGTTATAGAAGCCCTGGCGGAAGTGCCGGCAGCAAAGGTTCTCTACGCGTATCGCTCAGAAATCTAGCTGCTGCCGAAGAGTAGGATCTAGGTCCTCTGCAGCGAAATTAAAAAAACACCTGACCGCACCCGGAACTACATATCCCGGGCGTCGGGTGATACAAATTGCGTATCCCTGCGCTAAACCCCAAATATAGGCCGCACCCCCACTTTAAAGACTTAAAGTGGGGAAAAATTGCAGCCTATATTCGGGCAAATACGGTATATATTTTTCTTTAATTGCTAAACTACATTACTATATACAATACAGTAATTATTAATATTTTTCACATGGGACTATTCCTTTAATTTAACCCCTTAACAACCAATGTCATGCCAGGTATGTCACATAGCAAAGGTCAGTTATCAACCATGACCATGACATGCCTGGTGGTAAACAGCTGATTTAAAAGTGATTAGGAGGCGATTAATGCAATAAACATTTTTGGGAAAAAATTGAAATAGTTAAAAAATAAATAAAAATGTTGTAATACTTCTGTCACCATCAGGGGAACCATCTAGTTACAACAAAAGATACAAAGAAAAAATATGTTAAATGTAAAAAATAAAAAAGTTTATTTTTATGGGCAAGTGCTAAAATTAGCGGCATATTTTCCCAAAAATCCTGTCATGGAAAGATTTAAAATACTAGTAAGTGAAATACCCATGGGGTGTCTATCATGTGTGTAAAATGAATTGACTGGGTTCAAAGATGTCCCAAATAGGACATAGGTGCAGGCTGACTACATGTTCAAATTAAAAATAAAAAATTTGTTGAAGCACAAAACAACAAAACAAACCCATGCATGGGTGGTATCACTAAACTTTTTTTAAAAAAATGCTATTGTTTTACGTAACTGATGTGCTCTAAATGTCACGGTTTTTGTATTTATTTTTATTTTTTCATTATCGGTTGACACGAGCGCACCTGGTTGGATTGTGTTTTGTGAAGTTTCAACTCCTGGAGAGTGTGTTACAGGGTTGCAGCTGTGTAGCTGGTTCAAGAAGGGTAGTATCCCCGCTTTTTTATTTATTGATTCACTCTATATACGGGCAGAGACTGGTTTTCACATTCTTTTACTCTTTTCCACAGAATAATGGGACAGAAAAAACAGGCAAGCAAAAGCAGTTATAAGCCTGTTAGTGGCGGATGATCAACTAATTCATATAAAAAACACAGCAAAACGTATGTGGACTGCATTACAAAAACTGCATGAGCATTCAAACTTAAACAGTAAACTATATTTGCTGCATGACCTGTATAAGATGAGGCTAGGAGAAGGCCCGAAAATGCATGAACATGTGAATGCTACACTAGAAATTGTGGAACAGCTACGTGCAATAGGTGAAGAAATGAAAGACAATCACTTAGTAGCTTTATGACTATGTAGCCTTCCAGAGTCTTATGGTGTCATTATAAATGCTCTAGAAACTAGTGCCGGTGCCGGAACTAACACTATAATACGGTAAGGGAAAATTAATCAATGAATACAACAGAAGAAAGGAAAATTTGCATGTTGAATAGAATTAAAGATGAGTGGTAGCTCTAAAGGTGCACAAAGGCACAAAACAAAGCAAAGAAACCACCTGACCAAGAATTGTTCAATGTGGAAAGTTTAGCAGCGAAGGCAAGAGCCGTCCACAAGAGAATGAGCTAAAGCATTCACAAAGCAAACTACAGGTATATCATGAAGTGGCACCTTTAAAGTGATCCAGAATAGTACATCACATGGTTGGCATTGACCCAGGGGGCAACAAGTCACATGACAAGTGATGAGACACAGAAATTGATTTCAGTGAAAAAGTCTTCAGAAGCCATAAAGGATGATAATTTCGCTTTGCAGTGAAATGCACATGTTGTATGCAAAGGCCACGCGTGGAATCACACCTAAAGAAACAAGGTATAGTACATCAAACAACCGTACCATATGAGCAAAACGGCATAGCATAAAGGAAAAATCTCACTCTTATAGAAATGGCCAGATGCATGCTTTTAGATGCCAATTTACCTAAATACTGAGGGAAAGCAATAATGACTGCAATATACCAACAGAACAGACTACCATCAGAAACTGTTGAAAATACCCCAATACGAAACGTGGAGTGGATCAAAACCTAGTATAGGGCATATCGGAGTGTTTGGCTGTAAAGAAAATGTCCCAAGTGAGAAATGTTCCGTTTAAGAACAAAGCCATAATGGGCATTCCAGTGGGCTATAATGAGCAAAGTAAGGGATATACTATAGAATCCTTTACCCAAAGACCAAAAAGGTCACAATAAGCCGCAGTGTTTATTTTGATGAAAGCGAAGCATCAGAAACAATGATCATCGAAAGCTGTGAAGACAATTTGCCCACCAAATCAACAAATGAACCTGACCAAAGTGAAGCTGTGCAAGACTCGAAGCAAGAAGGGGAACTTACAATGGACAAACCAATAGAACCCACTAAACAACCAGAAAATACACTCGGGTGACGAAAGGGATACCATCCTGCAGGCGGCTGGCATACATTGCCAAGACACAGGGGACACAGGTTTCAACATCCTGGGAAGACATAAACAAATGCCAAAAACGGAAGCCAATCAATGGAGAAAACCAGCCAAAGAAGAAATAAAATTACTTCAGAAAAAAACCTAGTTCCTCCCTGAGCCCCCCCATTCATGTGCTGCTGCTACCTATTCCGCTTCAGTTGAAGAGAGTGCAACAGTCACTTGACTAGACCAGCTTATAGTTCCTTCTCCATGCTGCAAGATGTAACCACTTGTAGATTTGCGGTCAGTGGTGTCTCAAGCCCAATTGGAATCTACATATCCAATTAATTTTGGGTTTGACATTGCTGGCAGTGACAGCTTCATCTGGATTGTTACTTTTAGGTACTGTATCACGCTTTTTACCGCATTCCAGTCACATTGATAGGGTGTTGCAACTTTTCTACAGAGTATTTCCACTGCTGCCGCAATGTCCGGTCTTGCCACAGTGGCAAAGTATAGCAATTTTCCAATTGCCCTGTGGTAATTATCAATGTTGGATAACAAGTTTTGTGTTCCATTGTTTTTCTTACAATCTAGTTCCATAAGTTGAATGTGAAACTGCTCTATTATTTCTGTAATTTTTTGACTTTGGTTAAGAAGCTTCCATCCTCTTGCCTCTCTACTTAAGTTCGTATATAGTGAGGGATGTTCCCAAGTTCTTTAATTTCAAAGTTCTGTTTCAATTTGTGAACTATATGGTAGTGAACCCCTTCTTGTTCAAAACAAGTTGTCATCCATGTAAATTAGGAAGTATATCCATTTGTTTTCTTGATTCTTTGAATATAGACATGGATCTGCTTTACTCCTTGAGAATTCTTCTTTGCAAGCATTTCTTTCACTTTTTTTATTTCACAGGAAGGAAGTGCTGTCCCTCCTTCATTCTTTTTCTTTCAACGTGCTGGCTGTTGTTTCAAGTAACCAACCAACAAGGCTGTATTAGCCTCTAACACTTCGACTGGAAGGCTAGTTCACTCCAATCACAATGTTCTCACTTAAGTAAAACAATATTATAGTGTAAAACATATTGATATACAGTATATATATATATAGTTTTATATCAGTTTTAGTCCATTCCCATAAATGGTTTTTGTTGGCATTAAAGTGCTGTTTGACTTATTATTACTTCTGCTAAGAGTATTTTAAATGACCGAGATGGCAGCTAGCAACCAGTTACCATTTGGTTAAAATACAAACTGATAAGAATTCTTGTCAAACTTCCAAAACAGGAAATGTTTTTGATTCAGCCAGCAACTAATGTGACAGTCGAAAATCGTACTAATGCGGATACAATGTCAAGTTGACTAAACATTTACTGAAACTGACAGTCTCGTTAAAAGAGAAAAGAATAAAGTAATCCTTCTTGCTAAATAGACACAGCCTCTTCTTTTGTTATTTTTATCTGCAGATACAGCATAGGAGTCACCCATAAAAAGGCTTCCTTTCTAGCCGCCGATCTGAGGAGCTACTTTCAGCTTCATCTGCAAGAATGGGGAAGGTGAGCACCTATAAGGGTAAAAGATGACTAGAACCATAGACATTAATGCATTCACGTAACGCACATTTATATTATTTATATAGAAGGCGCTGCCTTAACCTTGTGCTGATTTTTATACTCTGGGGAACCATGACATTTTTTGTGTTTTCTATGGGACCACATAGTTGTAATGAACAACACACCTGTTATAATTTGTTTATTGTAGCATTACTATCTTTAGGTAGCGCTATGCAGTTATTTGGTAGATATGGTTTTGTGTTCGGCATTGTATAGCTGTGTGTGTTACATTATGCAAAATATTGGAATTTTCTGTACATTTTGAATGGAGCTACCCGATAGCACTAATGTATCAGTGTGCTATATCGATGTCAAATTCCAGTTCCTATTTGATTAACAAAAATATTTGTAAAAACTAATAAATATAACAATTCTAAAAGGGCACTTTTCAATACACAGTTCTCTACCAAAGTTTTTGTGCAGGTGCACCTAGAAGACGCAACATTAATACTTCTTATCTTTACCCTATAATGTCTTCCACTTTTAGATCATTTTCTACGAGGACAGAAACTTCCAGGGTCGATCCTATGAGTGCAGTAATGACAACCCAGACCTTCAGCCTCACTTCAATGCTTGTAACTCTGTCCGGGTAGAGAATGGATGCTGGATGCTCTATGAGCGCCCCAATTACATGGGGAACCAGTACTTCCTAAAAAGGGGGGAATACCCAGATTATCAGCAATGGCAGGGGCTCAATGATTCCATCAGATCATGCAGGCTGATCTTGGATGTAAGTAAAATCAATTTTTATTTAGCAGTGGGTAATAAAAATATTAGTTCTATTTTCACACAAACCAGTGGCATTTTATTGAGCACTATAATGCATTTAGTATACTATGTTTAATATAATTAGTGTTAAGTGCTATTTTTTATTTTTTTTTAAATCAGACAAGTCAAAATCGCATTAACCAGATTAAACTTCATGACATAAAAATGTCACGATGCACAAATTAATTTATGCAAAAAAATATATAGCTTGTGTGCTTTTGTGCTTTTTTACATATTTTTCTCTGTTATAATTTTTGTATTTATCATTTTTATAAGCAACAAATAGAAAGGGTTTTTTTATGTACAGTATGTAAGCAAATACTAGGATTGTTAACATTAGTACCATTCAGCAAACCCTGGATAGAGTATATTATGTATGAAACCATTTCATACATGACCGTCTATTATATGCAAAGTATGGTGGCAGTCGAGGTATAATTTCATCTGTCTTATTTTTATGTTGCACTTAGATATAAATGTGCATTAATCCTTCATTTTAGGCATACAAATTTTAATAAAGAAGATGTTCTATCTGTTCTAGCATAAATATACAAAGAACATAAATATCTTTACATAGATAATCTAAAGATGCAATTCAAAAAATAATGTATTTAGATTAACTCAGCAGGTATTGCCTGCTAATACAATTGTATTACAAGTGGACCCAATAGGAATAAAGTTTGTGAACATAACTCATTGGTGTTATATTCTGGTGCACAGTTTGGAAAGAGATCTTATGACTAACAGTAATAAGACCACTTTTCAACTTTTGTACCAGAATTATTTTTCATAAGTAAACCCCATTGTGTTGGTATATAGGGCTAGTAATTCACCTTAGATTTAGAGAAAAAAGTGTTATGGTTATTAAAAGACAGTGAGACTATTTATATTACATTTATTGACTGATTTCAAATTGTGTAAGCCTTGATGGAATGGGATGTGATTATAATTCCTTTCTTGCCTTTACAGCATCTTGGATCTGGTGTTCATAAAATAAGAGTTTACGAAAGAGATGACTACAAAGGAGAAATGATGGAGTTTATGGAAGATTGCCCAAATGTCTACGATCGTTTCTGCTCCCATGATATCCATTCTTGCAGTGTGCTTGAGGGTCACTGGATCTTCTATGAGCTTCCCAACTACAGGGGGAAGCAATACCTTTTGAAACCTGGTGAATACAGGAGATTCACTGACTGGGGTACTCAGAGCGCTAAAGTTGGCTCCTTCCGCCGTGTTTTGGAACCTTATTAAAGTTTCCAAGTTAAAGATTTCCCATGTTAATAAAATTATTGATAAACATTACTGTGGTGAATCTTGCAATTTGCATTCAAAGAAACCAAACATTTATATAATAAAATAGACATGAAATTCAAGACTAAAACACATTACAAAATTCTTGCTAATAATTGGATTTACTTGCGACTTACTTGCGGGCACACATAATGGATGCTGAAAAGGAGGGAGAAAGGAGAGATCAAAGTGAAGGCTTTTTATAGTAATGAGAGGAACACTGGCACACATTGTATAGGATAGGATCTACTAGTTTACTGGACAAAATGCTTAATTTATTGACATCAATTTTTATTAAAAAACATTCCAGCATTACCATCCTTCAAGAACATTAAGGGGCAATTTACCAAAAGTAGTAAAGCATACTCATTATTATTAAAACATATGAACATTAATATTCACTATACAATATAGTGTATATTGTTACAAGTTACCAAATTGAACTAGTTAAGTCATTCATTGAGGTTACACAGATTTGGGGTAAAAAAATTGGTTTTGCACATCAACATCATTATGGCCAATACTCATATGAATCCTGAAGAGTATATGTTTATATGTATCAACTTTAATTAAAGACTCTGCTTATCCTGGATCAATACAGTTTAACGCAATGACTTATATAGGACTTCACTGCCACTGCAAATGCTTATTGCAACAACCTTTCCAAATCACCTATACAAGCTCCTGCAGAACTGTTAGGTAATGGATGGATGTTCCCTGGGTTACAACACAGGGTAAAGAGCAGAAAGAGAGAAGGAGACAGAGAGAGAGTTACGCATGGATGTGTACTTGTGTGTGTGTGAGACCATGGATATGTACTTTTGTGTGTGAGCATGGATGTGTAAATGGGATGAGATGGAGTGTGTGTTAGTGAGTATGAGTAAGTGTGTAATTTGTGTTTTACATATGTTTTATGTTGGAAGGAGATGGGCAAGGGGCAAAGAAGGCACAGACTAGTTGTTGAAGTTGGTTGGCCCAGGGTGAATTTACATATCAGGACCCAGTGGTTTCTAGTAACACTGCTGCTTCCAGATCATTGCTACTGAAGACATTGTTTTTCTCTTTCAATGCTAGTACATGAGAGCAGAGCATGGAACCTTAAAATGCAGAGCATTAACCATTGAAGGGATTAACGCTGCACAATCGCTCTCACAGAGCAATGGAGCAGCAGGGGAGTCTTGGGGTTGGTCCAAGGCACCTTCTGCCACTGAGCCCTGGCAAATAGAAAAATGCCCGCTACATTTTAATGTAGGACGTACCGGTATATATCTGTCCGCATGGTCTCAGGCTGGTCGCGCCTCAAAAGTTCCACGTTGGACACCCCAATTCAAGTGAATTACATTAAATTCACATTCAATTTTGCCTAATAATATAATACCTGCAGATTCCACAGTGTTATTAGTAAGAGAACTGAAAATTAACAAATTAAAAATTGATAATATGAAATTTGACAATAAGATTAACTCCAGGACCAGGATATTTTTTACTCTACGAGACTGATGCAATGTTTATGATTTCACTATTGAAAGACATTATTTTGTAAGAATGAAATTAAAATAAATGTCAAAAAATTAAAAGAAATACATTCTACCATTCTACATATATGTATATATAAATTGTACACAGCTAGAGCCAATGGGAAAAATACCCATAATAAAATCATTGTTTGGTATATTCATCTATTTTGGTTGAATATTCCAGTTTGCAAATCACTAACCACTTTGACATTTTTTATATAGATATATTATCAGCAATGTCTTCCAAAACTGGCGGTAACTTAATTTTTTTGTTTCAGTCTTCACATATGTTTTGCACATTTTTGTTTTTGTTGCTGAGAAAATGGGCAGAAAATGGGAAACTGCAGAAAAAATATTATGTTCGGGAAATTATCTTATTACCTCCCAATTAAATTAGTCCATATATACAATATATAAATAGTGGTCAATCCAGCATATTATTTTTAAAATGTATGATAGGGTTAGAAATTGTTTACATTTTTTATAAATTTTTTTAAATGTTTATGTTTTTTTTACTTTTTTTTTTACAAGTATCTATCAGAGAGCAGTACACAATGTACAGAGGTCCACTTTGGGGTCATTTATGACCCCAGGGATTTCAACTAGCAGGGGGTTCCCCTATAGGGTTCTCCTATTCAGCAGAGGTATTTGAATCAAGGGAATCCTACGAGATTAAATCAGTAATATACTTAGGCAGGAGACATGATTGGGGTCTCTACAGACCCTGCTTGCCCTGCTGCATCAAGGATATTCACCGGCGATGTCAGCTATTAAACTTCTTTAGCTGAAGGTAACTGTCACAGGGGAGACCAAGCTGTCATTTTGTGCAAAAGGAATAGATCCTTGGTCCTCAATTACCAGTTTTTTATGTATCTCCGGGTCCATGGATGTGTAGGAGTTAACTCAAGACATCTGTGAGTGTTCTTCCTTCATCTAGGACATCATACTAGAAGAATATTTTTGCTTGTACTGAGCGGAAGAGAGGCATGAAGGAAGCATAACAAGAAAGTGTGTACAATGGATCTTCATCTTTCACAGAGGCAAATTCCTACCCCTTGCATGTGAACTGGAAAGGAAGCATGGTCAGCAAATAATTAAAAAGTTGTTTGTTCTCTGTCGGAATCATGTCTCTTCCAGACCCAACACAATGGGCATGTTGTATTTGAGGTTTTTATCACCTCCATGTTGCATCTATGACCTAATTTTCCATCACCTTTACCCCACCACAACTTATTCTGTGTATCCTTCAGGTATTGCTCTAAGCCTTAGGCAATAATCCAGTATCCAATTTCAGGTTGGTGAGTCTCATTAAGGACTAAATAGCTGTCCATGAGCAGTGATCTTGCTTTTGCACCTCTGGCTGTGTTTAAATGCTGTCCTATCCAGAATCCCTTGCAGTGGTCACAACACCAGAAGATTTCTGTGGAAACAGCGAGTCTAGTTCTGCTGCCCCCTTAGTTTCTTGTAGAAACAGCTGGGCGGTGGTAGCGGTAAGATGGCATCATTGCCTTTTTATGTACATACTGTCTTGTGCACAGATCATTAGCATGGCCATCACATTAATGAAATGCCTGTGGAACTATAAACACCTCGTTTCAAAAGACAGGTCAAAGGGTCAACAACACCCAACAACCCAGATTAAAGTGACCTGATACCTTATAGTTAGAATCTTGCTACTGACAGGTTGGACCATCAGATCTTCCATTTTCAGTAGACATTCCCTGTGGAAACTATGGCTAAACGTAGGCTAATGCGATGATTTTAATAGAAACTAGAGCTTCTTTAACTGGTACGTTGTAAAGATTATACTACAAGCCTCACATAATTCTTTTAACAACTTGTACATTGAACATATCTATGAATCAATAGTGTGTTGTTAATAGATAAAGTAATTGAACTTGTTCTGTTGTATCTAACCCTAGAACATTCTTTATTTCACTCTCAATACATTGTTTTAATTGAAATAAAGCATATGCTGACAATCTGTGCACTGGAGATTTCATTGGTCGCTTCAATTAAAATCCCCATCCCTACAAAAGGCATCTACAGTGATAAAGTACAATGCTATTGGCAACCACCATATAACAAACAATACTGGATTAATTTCAACAGACAAACAGAAATGCGTCTTTTGTTTCAGTAGTACAGATACAGCACGATGGAGATGTATAAATAGCATTGGTGTTCGAGTCAAAGCTGAGGTATTCCATCCAGGGCAGACAAAATGGGAAAGGTAAGAGGACTGCACACCAACAACCAAATTACATTCATTAATTTTACGCAGTATTGACAAACACTTCTTGGTGGGATTTCCACAAACTAATTTCGTAAAAAGTATTAATATACTTTAAAATGTTAGATATAAAAACAGCATAATAGCAAATGCTCACAATGCATATATTTTAACAAGTCATTTTACGCAACAAGATTATATGGTTAACTGCAGTTTATATATTCCGTTCTAGTAACTAGAATTGTCATGAATGTCTTAAAAGGAGGTCATTTTTTTAGAAACATGTATAGTTCACAAATAATATTTTAAATTGAATTTATTCATACCATTTAAATTGGGTTTTTCAATATTGCTAAGTCTCCTTAATTATTCCTAACTAATGTTACTTTTTTTTAAATTCATGATAACGTTTGAGATTCTCTTCTGTAAAAAAAGAAATATGTTTAAAAATTTCTTAAAGTCCATAAAATCAGGACAGTAAGTCACAGTTTGGTGGAGACCAGTGTTCGTTTGCAGATAATTGCTTTATCTTGTTTTGTACTGTAGATCATTTTTTACGAAGACAAGAACTTCCAGGGCCGCTCCTATGAGTGCAGCTCTGACTGTTCTGACCTGCACTCGTTCTTCAGCCGCTGCAACTCCATCCGCGTTGAAAATGGTAACTGGATGCTCTATGAACGCCCGAACTACACTGGACACCAGTATTTCCTCAGAAAAGGAGAATACCCTGATTTTCAGCAATGGTTGGGATTCAATGATTCTATCAGATCATGCAGACTGATCTCATCAGTAAGTGAATAAAAAATCAAAGACTTAAATTAAATACTATCCATTAGCAGTCTATTTATTCAATTCGCTTATTTTGTGTCCCTACATTATTTGACGGGTTGCTTATAAATCATGAAATAAGAGTAGAACAGGAAAAATATTAGGTGATGTTATCTCATACACAAAGCTAATTTCATATCATAAGCGCCCCCAAACACAGTGACAGTTGGCAGGTCTCAATGGTCTACTTAAGTTTGTAATATTTTACAAGTTGTCAACCGATATTTCTAGAGTAAGACATAGAGTAAAATAAGCTTCTGAAACCTCAGAAGTCCTTTCTTCATTGAAAACATGTTGAACACATGTGAGAGCAGGTAACCCCTGGAAATACTGCCTTTGTATTAGAATATTAAATGTTTTTCTCAAATTATGCAATCAGTTTATGCGTTACATGTTTGACAGCTTTACCAAGTTTTATTTGTGCTCCCTTTCCGTTAAGCTTAATAATTTATTTGTAGCAAAATGTCTAAGACTTCAACGATAATGCCTTAGAAATTTCCTTAGAGTTATACACATCTAAGATATTTCTTAGGATGATGGTACGAGAAAATCTCGTAATATGCTGAGAAATAGACAATAAATACAGTTAACTTCATAGATTTTACATATTATAATAAAGCACACATAGTTTAGAAAAATATTAATATCATATTCTATTCTTTTTTGATATCATAGTACAGAGGTACCCACAAGATCCGTTTGTATGAGAGAGAAGATTTCAGAGGCGAGATGTTGGAGTTAACTGAAGACTGCCCAACTCTGTTTGAGCAATTCAATTATCATGACGTCAACTCCTCTAATATCCAGGAGGGTTCTTGGATCTTCTATGAGCTTCCAAACTACAGAGGAAGGCAATATTTCTTGAAACAAGGAGAGTACAGGAGATTCACTGAGTGGGGGGCCCAAAATGGCAAAGTTGGGTCCCTGAGACGTGTCCTGGACAGCTATTGAATGATCACATTGTGACCCTCTCATAGCAGACAATAAAAAATATACAAATATATATTGCATCCAGTCCATTTTTTTATCAGTTTTATAAAACAAATTTCCAAATATCATTTGGTACGTATCATGTGGTATATGATGTTTTTTGGACAAGTTTTTAAGGTATGACATCTTATAGATTATTCTATGAGTACATTTATATGCAATTAGTTGAATCGGACATTATTAATGTTATGCTCAGATTGGCTATCAATCTGTAAAAACAAAATAATATACCATCAGCATCAGTGTCCCTCTCAAACATTTTCAGGGATGGCTGCCAGTTAATTAGAAGATGTTATGTTTGTTGGGGTCAGACCAACTTCAACAAGCTGTCATTTTGGCAATGTTCACAGAAATTGTGCTTAAGGTTCAAAGTGGGTAGACTTGAGTACAATAAATTAAACAGGTGCTGCTTATTAAGTATTAGCAAATAACTCCCCATGAAACAAGGTAAATATGCCAGGGTATGTTTGTGTGGGTGTTTATTGATGTGTGTGTTAGTATGTGTGTTAGTGTTGAGTGTCTGGGTGTGTGTAAAAAGTCATCGGTAGTACCCTTGTAAGACATGAACAAGATGATCTCTAGTCATGTTGTGCTGCTCTCTGGGGAAAGTAGTGCAAAGAACAATAGAAAACATGTTAAAAACTCTTAAAACACCTCCTCCTCCTCCTAGTAGAAATATATAAATATACTTTTAAATAACTGTTATTGCCAAGCAACCCAAATGTTTGATAAACATAATACATCATATAAAAAAATTATTACGATGTAGTGTGTAAGGGAGTATTTTGGCCCTTTACTTCCCATAAAAAAAAACATTCAAAAAATCTATGTACATGGATTTATACTACAGTTGTGATCAAAAGTTTGCATACCCTTGGAGAATTGGTAATATACATATGTACCGTTTTTAGATGAGTAAGCCGGCAAAACATTTCTTTGATTTCTTATGAAATTTATATTTAACTGTAGGTTATAACAGAATGACATCATCTTTAAACAAAACATGGCAACAAATAAAAAAAAAAGTGATGAACCCTGTTTAAAAGTCTGCATACCCCTAGTATTAATACGGTGTATTGCGCCCTTAAGCATCAATGACAGTGTGTTGTCTTTTGTAATAGTTGTCTATAAATGCCCCAAATTCTTGCAGGTGGTATAACTGCCCATTCATCATCTAGATCTCCCCTGAGTGGCTCGATGATATTAAGGTCAGGAGACTGTGATGACCAATCCAGAACCTTCACCATTTTCTGCTGTAACCACTGAAGGATCAACTTGGTCTTGTGCTTAGGGTAATTGTCATGCTGGAAAGTCCAAGAGCGCCCCATGCGCAGCTTCCGTGCGGAAGAATGCAAATTATCTGCCAGCATTTTCTGATAACATGCTGCATTCATCTTGCCATAAATTTTCACAAGATTCCCTGTGTCTGTAGAGCTCAAACACCCCCAAAACATCAGTGAGCCACCTAGTATTCTTTTCGCTATAAGCCTTGTTGACCCCTCTCCAAACACAGCGCTTATGGTTGTGACTATAAAGCTGTATTTTGGTATTACTTAAAATTACAGTGTGCCAGAAGCTTTGAGGTGTGTGAAGGTTTTGTCGGGCATATTGTAACCAGGCTTTTTTTCGTGGCATTGGTGCAGTAAAGGCTTCTTTCTGGCAAATCAACTCATTTTTGTTCAAGTATTGTAGTATTGTGCTCCTTGAAACAGCCACACTGACCTTTTCCAGAGCAGCCTGTATTTCTCCTGAGGTTACCTGTGGGTTCTTCTTTGTATCCCAAAAAATTCTTCTGGCAGTTGTGGCTGAAATCTTTCTTGGTCTACCTGACCTTTGCTCGGTATCAAGAGATCTCTGAATTTTCCACTTCTTAATAAGTGATTGAACGGTACTTACTGGCATTTTCAAGGCTTTGGGTGTCTTTTTATATCCTTTTCCATCTCTATAAAGTTCCATTACCTTGTTATGCAGGTTTTTTTCTGCTCCTCATGGCTCAGTTTCTAGCCTGCTCAGCGCATCCACGTGAGATCTAACAAACTCATTGACTATTTATATGCAGACACTAATTGTAACTGAAAAAGCCACAGGTGTGGGAAATTACCCTTTAATTGCTTTTTTAACCTATATGTGTCACCTTGTGTGTCTGTAACAAGGCCAAACATTCAAGGGTATTTAAACTTTTGATCAGGGCCATTTGGGTGATATCTGTTATCATTATGATTGAAAAAGGAGCCAAGCAACTATGGGAAATGACTTTATATGATCACTACCTTTAAATAAAAGGCTGTTTTTTTCCACTATTAGTCATATTTTCTAAATCAGTACCAACATTTCACAATTTCTGCCAGGGTATGCAAAGCTTTAAGCACAACTGTATATGTGTTGATGAATACGAACTTCGTGGGGGGGGTGTTGTTGAATTGCCACCTATTTGATGGAGAAAATAATGGGCAAAAGAGCAAAGACTGTGCAACAATATTTTTGTTTTGAACAATGAGAGTCCCTTCGAACTTCAATTTTGAAAATTTCTACATTATTATATTTGCATTCCTGATGCTTATTAATGAGTTACCCTACATTATTGGATGGAAATAACTTTGCAAACTCAACTGCATAATGGTGTGATACCAAATAAACATTCAAACCACAAAAACTAGCTCTTATACAAATTCATGTCCAGTGTTCATATGGGTCGTGCTGACATGTTCAGTAACTAAGGCTATGCATTAGTCACAGCTTTTAAATCTCTCTCCACTTAGTAGAGAAAGCCAGGGATTGCACTACAAATAAGGCACAATGATTAAAGGAAAGCCATGTATTCTCCCTAATAAAATCCATTTGTTCTGTTTCTACAGACACAGCACTCTTCAACATATATAAAGGCTGCAGAGCCTAGATATACCAATGAGATCTTATATTGCAGCCAGAATGGGAAAGGTAAGGATGATTTTAAGTCAATGTTGTCAGATTAAATTAAAAACAATAGTAAGATCAAAAACTCATGGGCAGTATAAGAAATAACTCTATATAATTTAGGATTCCCAGATATGCATCTTGTGCAAAAACACTTGTATAGATTGCAATTTGGAAAACAAAACAATGTGCATCTTAATGCACTTGACAGGAAATGCTAATCCTACTTTTCCGTGTTACTCCTTTCTAATCTATTGATGCATTGCATTCCCTTTTATATGACCAAGGTACCTTCTAAAGAAAAGTTGACTATTGGGGGTTTATCAGTAGAAACATTGTATTAGTTGCTATGGTAGTAAGACCACTTTTCAGATGTTGGACCAGAATCACTTTTTATATACTTTTATATATATTCTTCCTTAAAAGGGCTTTCAGGTATATTAAACTGGCCCACTTAAGGCATATTTCACTAGGTGAACAAATATTAAACAAAAAAAGATGGTGGCTCCATGCTGCATGCCCTAGTTTGGCTTATAAGTGGTTCATTGATATCCGTTAACAGGAGGCGGAAACCACAGACCAATGTACTTTTTATAGACTAATGCTTTTTAAATACGTCTACTATCTATTTGTATTCTAATAACTAGTCATTTCAAACTGAAGTCACTTGCCAGGAAAACAATTTATTATATAGTAGATCTTTCAGTTTTACCAAGACCCTCTATTGTGTTAAAAAAATATTTTTATTTCATTTACGTGGTGTATCACAGATCATCTTCTATGAAGATAAACACTTCAAAGGTCAATCCTTTGAGTGCACTTCAGACCAACCTGAGCTCCATTCTCGCTTCAGTCACTGTAAATCCATTAGAGTAGACAATGGATGTTGGATTGTGTATGAACTCCCAGGTTACAGGGGAGAGCAGTACTTTCTGGAGAATGGTGAATATCCTGACTTCCAATGTTCAACTGGTCACATGGACTTCATTAGATCATGTAATTTGGTACCTCACGTGAGTTCTATCTTATTATTGTATGATTTTTATTGTTTAAATATATATCAATACAATAGTATACATTCAAAGGCACCTTTTTAGCCATTGAAAACTAGTACTTATGTATACTAGAACTAGTACTCAAAGTATTTATGGATATAATTATTGTCTATTACAGCTGTAGGTGCCTATGAGAACTGAGAATTAAATGGCATGGCTATTGAGCATGGCTTTGAGGGAGGAGGGGGCTGTCCTTGATATGATTGATTTTTAACAAGGTTTAAACATTTTGGGCAGAAAGGTTTTCAACAAGTAGGTATATATGGACCTATAAGTGGAGATGTGCTCAGCATCAATCTACACAATTCACAGATTCTGTCCCATCAACTCTATAGAAAATGTTGGATAGCACTTTTAACACCATACACATATATAGCTACACATTAATGTCAACATCAGTTTTATATTTTTTAAAACCTTTATAAAAGCACCATAATTCAGTATGGGCTAGTTCCACCAGGCAATAATAATTATTCACATTGGTCTAATGTTTCTTTTTGTACTTTTATAGTTCAGTGGACCCCATCGGCTAAAAGTCTATGAAAGAGATGAATTTAGAGGCCAGATGATGGAGTTCACCGAAGATTGTCCCTCTGTTTATGATCGTTTTCTTTATCAAAATATCTATTCCTGCAACATATTGTTAGGATACTGGATATTCTATGAACAGCCTTCCTACAAGGGCAAACAGTACTACCTGAAACCCGGAGAGTACAGGAGATTCAATGATTGGGGTGCTTCAGATGCCAGAGTGGGCTCTTTCAGAAGAATATTGGATATACAGTAAATGTTACATATGACAGTGAAACAATGGGATGACAAAGGCATCATTACTAGCTGCCATATAAAATAAAATATGAAATTTGGTGGTTTTGATCATCAATTGAAGTTTCATATTTTTAAACTTATTCCTAAGGTTCCTCACATATACATGTTATACGTTTAAACATGACATATAATTCATCTGAAATTTGTCCCTGAATGTAGTATTCAACAACTGTGTTAAAGGAGGAAACGCTATAAGAGAATGTGTTAAGGTAAACCTGAAGATCATTCAGAAGTCTTGGGTACTCTCAAAACAATATCAGTGTTTATTGGATAATATTTAAACAGGGCACGTTGCCAGAGACCATCATAACTGAATGCAGACAAGTTGTCTCCGGGATGGGCCCTGTGTAGCATAATGCAGAAGTTGGATGGTGACGCATAATTTCCGGTGGTCAAATGGCTAAACGTGTTTTTTTCAGGCACCCTGCACCTCCAGTAGAGTGTGATCGTATAGAAATAACTTATATGGCTTCTGGTTTATTTTTCAGTTCCCAAAAGTCATACAATTTTAAAATATTGTTCTTAGAGTGCCCTTAACACAATCCCCTTGACATAACACCACATGTCTGAGATTAATAACTATTTCATTCTTTAACACTAAATGTTTGAGTCTGATAAATTATCTAAACATAGCCTGTTAGGTATTGCTAAAAGGTTTAAGCATATATTCTATAAATCTAATCATTTTCTAATGTCTTTTATATGTATATTCATTTTACCATATATTCCTGAGATGCGTTGGCCCCTAATACAATGGGATTCCCGTTTCCTTCAGAAACAAGTGAATACACCTTTCCTTAAAGCATATTTGGTAAATGTGATACTTTTATCAATTACTTACTCAATTTCCTCAATGGTGCACTCAATAGGTCCTCTAGTTTCCTATAGCCTATGACACTGTAAATTGTTTCTTCTGCTTACACCTATTATGTTTGTATCAGGGTAGAATCCTTTTTATTATATTTGTCTTTTAAAATCAAGTATAGTTTATTAATCTAATAACAAATCAGATAAGAAGAAACTTAATAAACTTGCTTCCGTTTTCAACCAAAATCATTATGTTGTAATAGAACTGTAAAAACATATTGCTTTGTAGGTCATAGAGCAGAATATTCTGGCCTGGACTAGATTTAAGGCACCAGATACAGATTGAGGGGACATTTGGCGCCACTGCTCAATAGGTGGTTGGGGGAAATCAGATATTTTTCTTGCCAGCACAGAATCCATAGTATCTCTTTTCCTACACATCCTTCAAAAGCACAGCAACAGTATAAGACGATCCTCATAAAGTAGGCCTTGGTTGTGCAAATAGGGGCACTGCTCTGGGCCGGTCACATGGCAGACCCCCATAAACAGATCACTGATGCCTTGTAGAAAGCTTAACAGTGAGAGACTTTGGCAAACTGCAATTAGTTGCCGAAAGTCACTGTTTATAACATAGAATTAATATGTCAAGCAAAATAAAGTACATTTATGCCAACATGAACAGATTTAAGACTAGGACACACACAACAGAACAAGGTGTATTAGTTATTTATTCTCATGGTTGCAAGGGATTCCTTTTTTCCAAATATGCCTTCTGTTTTAAATACAGCTTCAGAGCTCAGCATATGATTAGAATGCATGAGCATGAGCCTGAGCATTCCACCTATAGATACCTATAGCTGATCCTTTTAGATCTCATCCTGCAATCAGTGCCTAATAGACTGGGCTAAGACAGCCAACATAAACACATACCAAGTAGATCTTACACACATTGTATTTTGTGAAAACTCATCTTTTCAACAGAAAAGCACTATATTTTTAGAATATATGAGTAAAAAGTTTATGGTTGGAGTTGTATACTTTGTATACATGAGAAATGAGAAGTCAGTGGCTGGGTATTAGCATTAGATGTTTTCCAGCCCAAGGAAAGGAGTGCAAATCCAAAAGCCACCAAGAAATAGAATTACTATACATGAACTGCTTAACATTCTATCTGAGGTGTGGAAAAGTTGAGATGAGGGCTGTGGACAACATTCAAGTAGTGCCATTTGTTTGAGTAGCATGTGGTCCAATATAAAATATCAGGATTACCCGCCATGCAAGCAAAACATTGTTTTATGTCTGAAGCACAGTACGTAAGTATGTACCATAATGCTCCATTATCACCACCAGAAACACTCAAAATTATATATTGTTACCCTCTCAATCACTTGACAAATTATTAATATATAATTAAAAGAAAAAGGTCCTGTATTAGTAACATATTTCCTAAATGTATGTATCCATAGATAGGAATTTGTTTATGTCAATGGTAACATTTACTAAGAGCTCTAAAACACAACAGTTGCTAAAAAATAACAGTTTAGTTAGAAAGTATCCATTAACGCGGTGCTAAAATAATTATGTTGAAATCTATCAGACTGCCAACGTTTAAGAGAAACAACAGTAGCAAAGAAACCCAATTGAAATAAGTAACTTAACATGGCAGGTAAATGTTCTGCTCATCCACTAATTTCGTTACTCGTCACAGAAGATAGGATTTTTCCAGTCCTGTTTATACTAATAGGTATATGTCAGAAAATTGTAATAGATTTTCTGCTCTGGCATAGCCGTTCAATTTTGTGGTAAGCTGTCCATGTAAAATGCTGATTTCTCAGGTAGCCTCTTAACTACCAGCGTGTTTAACAAAAGCTATTGTATGGATGGTTCTATTCATCAACTCAGAGGTAAATAGAACAAGTTGCACGAGTTTGGGATTTTGTTGTGTTTCAGTCTCATGATAAAGACAGTGCTGACATTATCAGTCTGATGCCCATAATTATTCTGCAAATTAAGCTTATACCAGTTAGTATATATATTCTGTGAAATGTATTTACTCTGGTATCAGTCTTTCAGCACCCACAGTACACACTGAAGATGGCAAAGGTAATAATTATATAGTTATAATAATAATGCTAACAATAATATATATATATATATATATATATAGTTATATGATTTCTGTAATTCTCACTTGGTTAGAAGATATGTAAGTCCAGATCTAGAAATGTCTACTAGTTTACCAGTTCAAGTGAAATGATAAATAGAATTAGTAAACATTGTGCTCTTTTCTTTCATAATGGGATTAAAGGGGCGGTTGACTATGAGCTGGTTCGTCATCTTGCGTCTTCTAAGAAATTCCTGACTTTATAATGTATATAAATGTGAGGAATGCAGTGTTGTAGGTATCTAACACCACTGCTGGTCAGTTGTGAAGACTTGATGCAGAATAAAATAAGGAGTTCTCTTGGACAGTTTTCTACCCACTAACAAAATGTGCATTTATCATGTGTCAGATGCTCTACGTATTATTGTCCCCTAGGTCTCCACCTGCATTTTGTGTTTTCTGTCAAGATTAAGTATAACTGGGAGCGAACCAGCAATAGTTTATTGGAATCTCTGTTAAGGATGTTTGAGTTGTTATTGAATTGTTGTCTTGCTTAGTCTAGGGTTACAGTCAGTATAAATGCCAGACTTGATGTTATTATAGTCTGTACATTCATGAAGGCAGTATTAAAAAGAATAACAAAGACAATGTTTTGAACATTGTTTTAATTTCAGATTATCTTCTACGAAGACAGGAACTTTCAGGGCCGTTCCTATGAATGCAGCTCTGACTGTTCTGAACTGAATGTATTCTTCAGTCGCTGCAACTCCATCCGAGTGGAGAATGGAAATTGGATGCTTTATGAGCGTCCAAACTACACTGGACACCAGTACTTTGTGAAAAGAGGAGAATATCCTGACTGCCAACGCTGGTCTGGTCTCACTGATTCAATCAGGTCCTGCCGTTTGATCCCCCAGGTAAAACCATCCTCATAGGCTTTCATATGTATTGATAACATTTCTATCATATATATCATATATAATATTTTCTTATATAATTTTATTCCCCATTTTATGAGTTTAGCTTTGGGGCCCATACACAATTTTACTCCCACACTTTGCACTGACCACTAGAAGCCCCCACCCCATTTCAGCTGAACGCCATGTCTTTAAATTAGTACCCTCACATAAAAATGTGTGTTAATCAGCTTTTAATAAAAACTATACAGTGGCATAAAAGTTGCCTGCAATTATTATGATGTTTACATTTTGCTGGCAATATGTTTGAATACGTTGTCGATATGAAACATGGAACATGGCAATATGCTAAATACCTAAGATTTCCTATGTTCACTCCGATAGCATCATGGTTCATTTAGAATCAGGATCTATGAAAGGGAGGACTTCAGAGGACAAATGATGGAGTTTACTGAAGACTGTCCACAAGTGAATGAGGAATTCAACTATCATGACATCCACTCCTGCAATGTGCTTGAAGGCCACTGGATCTTCTATGAACTACCCAACTACAGAGGACGTCAGTATTACCTGAAATCTGGGGAATACAGGAGATTCACTGACTGGGGTGCCATGAATTCTAGAGTTGGATCCTTCAGACGCATCACTGACCTGTACTAAAATTATGATTTTTTTCCAATTGCTTAAACTGATTACTGTCTACCTAATAAAGTCATTTTCCTTCAGGTTTAACATATATATGTGTATATGTAAATGTATGTGTGGTGTTGGGGAGAAATGAAGTTGAAGAGGATGAAAAATGTAAAAGACAGGCAATCAAGATAAGGGAAAACAGTAAAGAAGATATTGAAAAGTCAGCAAAAAATGTCAGAAGTGAGGTGGAAAAAAGTAAAAAAAAGTCAGAAAGCAAAGAAAAAAGGTGAGGGTCAGGTTGCTAAAGGCAGGAAATCCAGAGAAGGGGCCCATCCTGTTTAATTCTCCAGGGCCCAAAGCTTCTTAATCTGACCTTGGGTAAGAATCTTTATTGTTAGGCTCTTTGTTATCTCTTTTGACCACCATGTTTTTACAACCCCTGCTATGTCACCACCAGCCCCTATACTGTCCCCATCAGCCCCTGCCATGTCTCCATCAGCCTTGCCATGTCTCAGTCATTCCCTGCCATATCCTCACCAACAGCTGTATTGTCCCCACCAGCCCTGCTATATCCAGCCCTTTTCATGCCAACCATGACATTGGTGGACGGTCCCGCTGACAACAGTGGCGTTCCTGGCTGAAGCTACTAACTGGGTTTACTGTGGGATGATGCCTACCCAGGCCAGAACACGGCTTAAGCAGGGACACCTCTTTCTCATGCAGCACATTATGAGATCCCAGTCCTACCCTTTCAAATTGATCCTTCCTCTTCCTTATGGCTTCTCTTGACAGTACCTGAGACATCAATTGCCGAGGCAGTGGCTTTATGAAGGGATGGTGCTCGTTGCATGTAGAAGCAGGGCCAGTCCTAGACAGCCTCTTGTTGATGGGGATTGGGAAAAACTCCCAACGTTTCAGGTGTGCAACTTGGGAAACCTATGTTGGGGGATGTAGACAGGTAGAGAGGGGTGGGGCTGGCTCCAAAAGTGGCATGCGACCAGAGGCATGGCCATTCACCTGCTTTACCCAAATAGTGTCACTTTCCAGATCTTTGGGTGGTGAAAAATTCAGACTTTCCTACAAAACCTGGGACACGTGAGAGGTATGAATGGAGCCAAATGGGTAGCTGGAGCTTGGATGTTACCAGGTATGCATTTATGGGAAAATATTATACTCACACATCAAAGGGTTATTGGAAAAAAACAATGTGTTTTGCTAAGATAATTAAGTAACCTTATTGAGTGGATATAATTTATTTTCAAACAAATCTTTTACTTTTCCGAAACTCTTTATTTTATGGGCCTATATGTTAAATACATCTATAGAATGGTGTCTGCAGATTAAAATAAGTATTTATTTTTTAATTAAAAACAGTCCTTACGGCTGATCTGATTAGGAACAAATTGTCATGTGGGATGGGTTACTGTCCCTATCAATCTATAACAATAAATAAAGCTCTTACCTGGGGTACAAGCTGCAGCTGCCTACCTTGGACCAAACACATCTCCTGCATGAAAAATAGTTTAGGGGTGGGGAAATCCATATGGGTATTTTATTTTTAAAAGGGACATAACATAAATGTTAAAAAGTTAAAATTATATACGCTAGAAAAACGGCATCGCAGAGGGGATATGATAACATTATATAAATATATGCAAGGCCAATATAAAGAGCTCTTCAGTGACCTGTTCATTAAAAGAAATATACAAAGAACAAGAGGTCACCCTCTGAGACTGGAAGAGCGCAGGTTTCATAGACGACAAAGGAAGGGATTCTTTACAGTGAGGACAATAAAGGTATGGAATTCACTGCCAAGGGAGGTGGTGTTATCTAATACATTAGATGCCTTCAAAAGGGGCCTCAATATTTTCTTAGAAAGGCATGACATACAGGGATATAAATAGAATAACATTAATATTTTAGAGCTTCTTGATCCAAGGAGAAATCCGATTGCCTCTTGGAGTCAAGAAGGAATTTTTTCCCCTGATGGCAGAATTTGAAGTAGCTTAATTAGGGGTTTTTTAGCCTTCTTTTGGATCAAGAATAGGAAGGTTAGGTAGAAAGGTTGAACTTGGTGGACTTAGGTCTTTTTTCAACCTTAGGACAAGTTTCACCTATAAAATCTATACATAGCCAGTGCAGTGACTTGTATGGGGGTACCAGGGAGATTATCTAGGAGATATTTAGGGATTTTGTCTTAACTAATAGGCTAACCTAGTATATATACAAACACGAACATAAAGAAAGATTCTTCGTGTTGTGCGTCTTCGTGTACATTTATCCACCCCATATTTGTTTGTTCGTTATTCGGTTAGAACAAGAAAACGCAACATTCGTGTTCGTTTTCATGTTCTCCCGAATATGAATGCACAAGTCTAGTTGGGCCTCAATAGCAACTATAAAAAAACAAAAGTGCAGAATAAAAGTATATATTTTTGAAAGCTTACAATACAATGTATTTTTCAACCCAAAGATCTTGATTTGTATTTAGCAATCCCTCCCAATCACAGCAATATGCCTCATGTATTTGTAAGACGCTCATGTTTTTTAGACACTGTGGGGTCAAAATTGGAACTTTTGCATTCCATTGGAATTTTGACACATCACTTCACTGGGCCCATGTCTCATTTTAAACAGAGTGGAGGTCCCATACTTCAAAACTATACTGTATATTCCCTGAAAGCACACATCTTAAAGATTTCAAAGACACCCCTCTTACCTTTCTAAACGAACTACTACAACCACAAATCTAATGGGAACACAGGAGTTTGGGTCGTTTTGTTCTACCTTTTCACTTGCCGACGGGACGTTTTATGATGGATGCTTCACGTTGGGTTACCTGGAACAAGAAATAAAACACAAAAATGAATCTCCCTCTTCTCTCTGCAGTTAAACTCATGCTCTTAAGGTAAAATGCCCCTCAGCATAACCCCTACATCTATATTTCCTGTAAGCACTCACCTTTCTATGTGGCCCATAACAAACACAACTCTAACCTTTTCACATCAGGCACCTTTTGGGATGGGTGCTGCATGCTTGGCTCCCTGTAACAAGAAAGAAAACACAAAAAAAAAATTTTTGTCGCTTCTGTCGAGCACATAAACACCGTATGTGGGTATGTCAGTGTTACATGGTCACAGGAGGCCCCCAACTCATGTGCAAAATGGTTTCACCTTTTTATAGTTTACAACTCAAGAATCTGGGGGTGAAACTACCCCAAAACATCAAAATAACCCCCATAAACTATTTATTCTCCGAAAGTCCATCGCCCGAAGAATTCAAAGACGCTCTTTCTACCTTTCTAAGTGGATCACCACAACCATGAATGTAACTGGAACACATGATATTTTTACTTCTACCTTTTCACATTTTTGCCCGTATCATTATCAGGATGAATGCTACACATTTGACTCTTTCCTCTCTTCCTTGCACACGTGGTAATGTTTTTGCTAGAGTTCCTTCCCTAGGCTTGTTGGCAATTTTTCAAATGCTTTTGGTGTCTCTTTTGCCCTAGGTTTTGAGGTATTTTTTTTTGTCAATACACAAACTATAGATGTTTTAATACATAAATTTAGTAGAAGCTGTGACATTTTCTCTTTAGGAAAAGAAAAAAAACATAATAAATCTTGCAGAACTGTAAGTATTTTATCATGCTTTTTCTCACTATCACTCTCATTGCGTAGACATTGGTCTATCACATGTCAACACTTTTCCAATGACCAGAGAATTTGCTGACTGGACGTTTCTTTCCATCAGCCAGATTAATCGGCTTTAAAAACAGAACCACAAATTCAGCAGATTACATAAAGATTGGGAGAAAAAAATGTAATACAGCATGTCTATCTGCATTAACCAAACTAAAAAAAAAAAAAAACCTGATTAAAAAATACAATGCGATATGCAAGCTGTGGGGTTTCTAATGTGAGTATTTAAACTGAATGAAGCTATTTTTCCAGTGGCTTCTGGAGTTTTAATTGTACGACTCGTTTCAGGATGGGAAAGGTAACATTATTTATTTCCCTTTACAATATCTGCTATTATTGCTATTCCAGTGGATTAAAAAATAGAAAATGTACAGATAAATAAAATGTTCAGAATCTGCTATCTATGATGCAATTTAATTTAAATAAATGCAAAAAGGAAGATTTAAAAAGTGTTTCTCACTGGTTAGCTTGTAACTTGTACATTAAAGTAAGGGGGTATTTATAGTATATTTTAATGAATCTGCATTTTGTGACAAAAGTTTGCAGATTCAACCATGGCTGTCCCCAGTTTTTCTAGAGAGTACAAGATGTTAGCCCTATCCAAGGCATGGGGTATGGCAGAAAAGGAACACCAATGGATGTAGTTTTTCTCTCTTGATGTTATCTCTCCTTCTTTTCCAATATTACAAGTATAATATACTGAACATTTGGTAAAAGTGATAGATCTGCTTTCATGCAAGGTTCCTTCCCATAACTGTTTAATTATTAGATTTGCAGTGGGCAGGAAATAAATAAATCCATCCGTTTCTAGTGTTTAAGCAGTCCAAGAAAGCATTGCATTTTAATTAACAGTACAAAATATGTACAGTTTATGTTATGTTAGTATATAATTTGGAATAAGAGCCATGTATTGTCACATTTATAGAAAGTAATTATGTATATCTTAAATAAGCACTCAAGTATCAATCTAGTAACCTAAATAATGAGATAGCTCACACAAATCCCCAAATGTATTTTTAATGCATTGACAATAGGTAGATTTGTTTCCCTACCAAACTAATATTTAGGTCAGGGTCCTTGAGGGTCCCATCAGTGTGGAACTTAGCTGAGGTGCAGCTAGTTTAGGTGGCACTCGTAGCTTAGTGCAGGACTCACCGTAGGTTGGATCCGTGGTGAGTTGCAAGTTTTATATATTTAATGGCCATATTGCATATGTATATTGCACCAGTCATGATTACTGATTTTTCTTTTCTATTTTAAAAAGGGAGTTCAGTTAACACAGAAGCAGCCTTGGAAAGGGCTTTTTATTACCCTTCCTCCTTGGAAAAGCCAAGAGTAATCTTGTATCATATCATCAATACTATGTAACATACTAAATTGTCTAGCAAATATAAATAACATTCAAACTTCCAGCAAGGGTATGCCTTTGTGTTCTCGTGGAAATCTTGTTGCTCTTTGAAGCCACCATATGAGAACCTTTGTAAAGCCAACCTATCAACAAAAGCTATTTCTGTTAATCAATAAATTACATGAAGAACATCTTAATTTTATATTTTTTATAAAAAAATTTTTTAGTCCGCTTGCTGTATGCTGTGGACATCAGATTAAATCATCATGTCCTACAATTTCCATTTGTTTTTCTATGATACAACACATTATACAGTCCAAGAGGAGTGCCTTAATTGTGTAAAATAAATAAATACAAAGTTTTAACATAATGACATTTACTATGTGTCATTGCCTTCCACTCACTATACCACCTTGATCAGCCCAACAGTCTATGTTGGCTATTTTACCATTTCTAACCTCTGAGAGTCAATTTAGAGCATACTTCTTAAGCATCCCTCCTCAGGACGAAAATGCCTCTGGCACCATCCCATTTTACAGCAGTGGCACCCCACTCTCTAACTTTTCTGCTTGAAGTGTTGATAATGGCCTGGTCCAAAACTTTACAAATTTACATCTAAGTAGTCAGTATGAACCCCCCCCAGCCTCCTTCACAGTCTGTTTAAATATTACATTAACTGAGTCTCTATTACTTTCCCATATTTTCACCAAAACTTACGACACAATAATTACACATTTGTTATACTTCAAGATCATATAATGGAATTTGCCACATAGTTTATCATCAAGGCTATAGACCTCTAGCAAATCAGTATTTGACTCCATGTACTTCTAGTTCTACAGACAACTTCTCCATATAAATAGTTTATCATTACATTATAATTTTTTTTGATCATAATAGTAATAATAATTATTTGCCCTAAACCTCAGCCGGATTTTGGAACATGATCCTCCCCTGGGATTTTATTGCAAGAATAAAATTGCAATAATTCATAACTCTAAATATGTTAATCCTCTTTTATTTTCACGCACTAAAAAGCAAAAAGCAGTAGTCATCATTAGAACATTTTATGTATTTGTTATGTACTAAATGTAGAGATTTGCCCTTTTTTGTAGATCATCTTCTACGAAGACAAGAACTTCCAGGGCCGCTCTTATGAGTGCAGCTCAGACACTTCTGATTTGCATGCCCATGTCGGCCAGTGCAGCTCCATACGTGTTGAAAATGGCTGCTGGATGATTTATGAGTGTCCAAATTACATGGGATATCAGTATTTTTTGAAAAAGGGTGAATATCCTGAGTATCAGAGATGGATGGGTTTCAACAACTGTGTCAGATCATGCCGCATGATCCAGCCAGTAAGTACACGGCGTACACCCCATGCAAGTGCTTGTTTTCAGTACCTGTAAAAATAGACAATGCAAAACATGTTACATGTAAAAAAAGCCCATACTAAAATAGAAAATACTAACTTTTTTCTCTCAGGCTTTCCTCTACAGAGTAGGTACCACTGCTGAACAATAACCCAATTTATGTCTTGTAACATCCCCTGCTTACAGTATTATACCACATACATAGTCTTTTTTATGGTCTACAGGACACATCCCTTACATATTATTCTATATTGTATTTTTTAAAATACTTCTGGCTTAACAGGTTTGGAAATAGCAATTTTTTTTATAATTTTTTTACTTGGCTTAGTGGCAGAGAGCCAAAAGGCTGGATGTGCATAAACGTCCTAACAGTCATCTTGACTCAGTTTTAAAGATGTTTATGTACATATATCTGGGCATTAAGAGGCTACTGTTTTGTATTAGTTACAAAATTATATTTAAACCAATCTAAAGCTCCATACCAGCGAACTCTCTGGGAAGGGGAGTTGTGTTTAGTCATGCCCACTTCTCCCATACTTAGGAGTGATTAAGGCGAGACCTGCCACACACAGCTAGCCCCACCCCACATGCAGCTAGCCACCACCCATGCACAACTAGTTTTGCCCCAGTGTGTAGCATGCCCTGAGAAATTATGGTTGCACTTCAAGTGAAAAATATGTTTTTTTATATAATTAGAAGCAATTTTTTACCCGTGGAGTGTTCACTTTATGTCCACTACTTCAAAGGGGTAGTACTCCAACCTGCAATAAAGTGCATGTTGTTTCTTCTCAGGATATTTAGAGTTACATTAGATTAATGCTGGGTTTTACACAATATAAGGATTTTGTCGAATCAAAGCATTTTCAGATTTGCAAAAAATATGTCTGACTTTATTTTTACAGCACAAGGGTTCCCAGCAGATTAAGGTATACGAAAAGGAGGACTTCAAAGGTCAGATGATGGAATTCTCACAGGATTGTTCCAACATCCACGAGCATTTCACGTATAATGATATCCACTCTTGCAACGTTGTCCAAGGAAACTGGATCTTCTATGAGGAGTCCAACTACAAAGGAAGACAGTACCTCCTGAAACCTGGAGAATACAGGAAATACAATGACTGGGGAGCTGTAAATGGGAAAGTTGGCTCCTTTAGGCCTGTGTTGGATTCCTATTAGTGAATATGTTTGGATTGAATGTGTAACAGCAAATTACAGTAAATTGGGTAATCTGAAATTAAAAACAGTAGCTAATTTAGTATTTGTGTGCATTTATTTTCACCTCATCTTTTTTTTTTTATTCTACTTGTTTTATCAGTCATTGATCAGTCATATCACTCATATTATTGTCTTGGGTTAATTTGGTCTCTCGAATTTGCCCTATAAGTACTTATCAGTTGTGAAAGGGCTACAATAAATTTAGCGTACTTAATAAAATAAATACATATGCCAATAGAAGCACCTCTAAAAATGCAAGGTTTACAAAGCAGTCTAGGGATTCTAAGCAGATAAGGACACAAGATTTTATACATTCTTTGATTTCTTACTGAGGAAATACACAGCTATGTGTAGGTGGAACTCAACCAGTAGAAGTGAAACTGGTTGAATTCCGCCAACAAATAGATGTATCCGTCTTGGGCTTATTCCAGAAAAACAAACAAAAAAAAACCCATACATATCATATACAACACATACAATGATAAAAACATCTGGTTTCAGATGGGGGTTTACAGAGGGCTTGGGGTGTTTCAGGAATGCTACAAGAAAAATGAATAAGAGGTTAACAAGATTTGGCCAAAAAAGAAACAGTGTCCCCAAAATACATATTTGGTACATATAAAGAAAAAAATCCATGCATAATAATTTAAAATATGAATTAATAAACTTGCTTGCAGATTTGGCAAAGTCCAAATGAGGTTGAATACCTTTTTGGTTGTTTCAAGGGTCTCTCTTCAGATGGTGGTTTGCAGAGGGCTTGTGGGTATGTGTTAGTGTGAGTGTCTGCTTTTATGTGGGGATGTTAGTGCGTGTGACAGTGTATGTCTGGATATTTTAGTGTGTGTGCATGTTACTGTGAGTGTCTGGTTGTGTGTCTTAGTAAGTGTGTTAGTGTTACATTACATTTATTTATAAAGCGCCGGCAGATTCCGCAGCGCTGTTACAGTCAGAAGAACAATTTAGAGATGCATACAATAACACATACAATAAGAAACTGGTGCAAAGGAGAAGAGCGCCCTGTCTTGCGAGCTTTACAATCTAGTCGGTGGTTGAGGGGGAAGTGAGACAATAGGAGAGGACTGCTTGGATGGGGATGAGTTGATCTGGTTCCGATGATCTGTTGAAGCTGTTGATTGTTCAGATGGCTTGATTATGATGATGGTTGGGAGTATGGGGAAGGCATGTTGTACGACTCCCTGAACAGGTGGGTTTCCAGAGAGGTTTTAAAAGTTGTGAACGAGGCAGAAAGTCTGAGGGAACAGGGAAGTGAATTCCACAGGAGGGGTGCGGCACGGGTGAAATCCTGAATATGGGAGTGGGAAGAGGTAACAACAGTAGAAGATAGTCGCAGGCCATGAGAAGGGCGAAGGGGGCGGGTAGGGGTGTATTTGCATAGGAGGATAGAGATGTAAGGTGGTGCAGACTTGTTGAGGGCTCTATAGGTCAGAGTCAGGGAAAAATTATCTGGCTGCAGTGTTGAGGATGGATTGAAGCGGTGAAAGGCGGGAGAGGGGGAGACCGGTTAGTAGAGTTGCAAAAATCCAGACGGGATATCACAAGGGAGTGGATTAGTGTTGAGTATCAGGTTGAGCTAGTGTGAGTGTCTGGATATGTTAGTGTGAATGTCTGTGTGTATGTTTGCTTAAAAGTGTAAATTTGGATATGTTAGTGTGTGTATTTGTATGCATGTGTGGAGTTGAGTGTCTGGTTGTGTTAGTGCCATTGTCTGTGTGAATGTGCGTTAATGTTCCTGGTTGTGTAAGTGTCTGCTTGTGTTAGTGTGTGTTAGTGCCTGGTTGTGCTATACTGTGTGTTAGTGTGAGTGTGCACCCTGAGATAAGGCTCTGGATCTGCTTATGGTTACGACTAAAGTCCATGGGCTGAGATGGTAGGGGAAGAGGGCTGGGGTAGTTATTTTCCTCAAGTCTGTCAATTATAGAATAAGCAAGATAAGCAAGATAAGCATCAGCTTTTGTCAATCTCTGTCAGTGACTGATTCCCTCCTCAGAATCAGGGGGTTCCTACCAAACCACAAAGTATCCTAAATTCAAAACCATAGAAGCAGCTGTTTCAATCTTGTTAGATATCAGTAAAGGACCCAGGCAAGTAAAACAGAGAATGTCATTTTACCATGGTGCAGTTACCAAGTACAGCAAGCAAAATAAAATGTACCGATGCCCATACAGGCATGTCTAAATACCATTCTGCTTTCTGCTCTCTCTCTTGTCTGCATGCTCCAGCATAGAATTTCTAGTGTGCACTTGTTCATTTTGTAAATTTCTGTATTTTACTTTGCTAGTTGTGCTGTGGATGGCTAGAACTGCTTATAATGCATTCTTTAGGTTCAACACTAGAGGGAGCCAAATAGTTATATCAGAAACGCAAAATTGTCTACTCATTTTGAAGGATGCGTTTGCAGTTTCTGCTTCTGAACTAGTTCCTTTTGTAGCTTTAACTAGTTAGGTTTACCAGGTATGTGTCTATCATATCATTTGTTTAGGGGCACCATCGCAAGCTAAAGGCCAGTGACGTAACTTATTGGAATGATCAAGGGTTGCCCCATTGAAGTAAAACTGTAAATACCGATTTAAGAAAACAAAACATAAACCTGTCCTAAAAATAGTCTTTTTTGTTAAGTTAAATAATTGTGATAAGGTGCATGGTGTTTTCTGGGATGGCGTGTACATCTCCTCTATATATTTTAGAGGACATGTACATGCCATCCTAGATAACACCATGAACCTTATCACATATGTAATTAATATGGCTACATAAACTATTTGTAAATGCGGTGTTTGCTATCTAGGTTAAACACATATTATGAAGGAGACAAATCTACTAGCACTACTACCCCCCGGATGCACTTTTCATGGATGCAGCTTGTAATGACCTGTAGGTTTCAGATATTATACAATATGTATCTCTGGAGCTGTAATAGTCTACATAATGTGCCCTGCAGTTGATAAAGTAACCGAACATTGAATTAATGTTAAACTGAATAATTCTCAAATTTGTTACTAACACAGTTTAACATTTACCAATCTCAACATACTTCTTTGGGATAGTTAATCTGCTAATCCAATGGCATATGGGATGGAGGGTAGAGATCAGATGAGAATCCTTAGAATGTATTATCTCCTATCCCACTGCACATGGGAGTCAGGAAGACATTTCAAGACACCACCTACTATTGCCAAAAGCCCTAAAAATGACTGATGACATACATATACACGTACAGTGCCCTTACACACACATATACACATACACTGCCCTTACACACACTTGCTCATAAACACACATATATACATACACTGTCCTTACACACATATAAACATATACTGCCCTTACACACAACTGCCTTTACACACACACACATATATATGTGCATTGTGGTTACACACACATATACATACACTGCCCTTACACACAGCTTACAAATACCTATACTGCTTTTACACACACCTGTCCATACACACACACGCTTACAAACACATACATTCATATACACTGCCATTACCCTTTCTTACCATCTCTTACCTCTTCCACCATCCTTCTTCCTTCAACCTTCATCCTCCATCCTGTGGAGGGAGTGCGAGGCCTGTCACTTCAGACCTTGCTTTACTGCTCCCTCATCAGTATTGTTGCAGAGCGCAGGGATGACATCAAATCCCTGTGCTCTGCATTATTTGCCGGAGCATAGTGATAAGGGAGCAGTAAAGCGTCTGAAGTAACAGACCTCATGCTCCCTAATGTTGAGCCAACTAGAGGGAGATTGTGATCTCCCAACTAGTCCTGCAGGCTGCAGCTGCTGATCAGGTGGCTGTGTGCCCCCCCCCCCCACAGCTGCACCTGAGGTGAAAAGCGGGACAAAGGTAGGGATAGATGGGACAGCGAGACAGAGACCCAAAATCGGGACTGTCCCGCCCAAATCGGGACAGTTGGGGGGCATGCTCTATTATGCACACACTTTCTGGGGGAGCGGTATGGTAGAGTAGATCCCTATCAGACAAAGATTATAAGGCACAGAACAGGGCACACAAGAAGAAACTAGGCTCAATATTTTCATCACCTTTACCAGTGTGTGTATATATATATATATATATATATATATATATATATGTATGTGTGTGCACTCCATACAGACGTGGAAAAAAGAAAGCACACCCTCTTTGAATTCTATGTTTTAAATATCAGGGCATAATAACAATCATCTGTTCCTAAGCAGGTCTAAAAATTAAGTAAATATAAGGTCAGATGAACACATGACATATTACATTGTGTCATGATTGATTCAACAAAAATAAAGCCAAAAATAATACTAAAACTAAGTACACCCTTACTGCTGCTTCCATAGGAATTAAAATGCTTCAAAGCAGACAGGTGATGCTAATCAAATGCTCTTGATTCATTGATCATCAGTAATTGTGTCTGTCTCTATAAAATGCCCAAGTTTTAGCAGTTTCTGGTCTGGTGCATTCAGGTGTGTGTTAACAAAATGCCAAGGACAAAAGACATCGGGTTAATTGAAAAAAAAAAAACATCTTAGACTCTAGACTTAGCCTCAGTTGTGAAATGATAAAGTTCATGACAGTACAATTAGAAAAAGATTTAACAAGTATGGTTTGTTTGGAAGGGCTGCCAGGAGAAAGTCTCTTCTCCTTTAAAAGAACAAAGCAGCGTGGCTTAGGTTTGCAAAGTTGCATCTGTACAAACCAGAAGAGTTCTAGAATAATGTCCTTTGGACAGATGAGACCAAAATGGAGATCTTTGGCCATAATGCACAGCACCACGTTTGGCGAAAACCAAACACAGCATATTAGCGCAACTGTCAGGAAGGGGTGATGATTTGGGCTTGGTTTGTAGCCACAGGACCTGGGAACTTAGCAGTCAAATCTGAGACCATCTGTCCGACACCTAAAGCTTGGCCGAAATCGGCTCATGAAACAGGACAATGATCCCAATCACACCAGCACATCTATAAACATCTTAAAACCAAAAGAATCAAAGTGTTGCAATGGCCCAAATGAACTGGACTTCAATGAACTGGAGCAACACTGTAAAGAAGAGTGGGCTAAAATTCTTCCACAAAGATGTGAGAGACTGATGAAGTCAAATAGAAAATGATTACTTCAAGGTATTGCTGCTAAAGGAGGTTCTACAACTATTGTATTAGAAGGAGTACATAATTCTTCACACATGGCTTCTACATTTTGGCACAGTATAATGTGTGTTGCTGTTCATCTGAGGTTGTATTTATCTAAATTTAGACCTGCTAAAGAACAGATGATTGTTATGTAATTGTTATTACAATGTTACAATATTACAATATAAATGTTATTGTTAATGTAAAACCATTAACTTTTGTAGTACGGACCTCAATAACATCTGCTACCTCAAAGCACAGCACTGGGATATTATTTAATTTTGTTTATTTTGTAAGTGACCCTGCCCATATCCCACCTTCAACCATGCCCCAGCTTAGCCTGTATTTATGGCTCCCAGTGAAGGGGTCTCACACCCGAAATTTTGAGAGTTTAACACTGTTAAATGACAACCAGCTTTCATTGTTTCAACCAGATGATCATTTTGCCTATGAACTCTCTCCTGTGCCTTCCCAGTGATATATACTATATATCTGGTAAAAACCCAGTGCAAGAACAAGATTCAAGTGGAAGCCAGTTTAGTAAAAATATCTACTATAAGGTCAATGAGGCTATTAATAATGGTAGACACGGTCTTCTCCAGTGGAACATAAATGACCAAAGAGAACAGTATGAAATTGAGGGATTAAAATATCTAAGATTAAATATTAAGTCAAATCAACAAAACCATATTGATTATGTCACCACAAGGTCAGGGGATTAACAAAGCTATAGCATCCGGTCCTAATAAGAAGACTAAAAGCCACAAATAGATATTCAATAATTTGCATCAATGCGTCTTCCCGTAATCCCTTTTTTTCCGTCTTTCAAGGTTATAAAGTCATATGCTTCATCAACATGCTAAAACAATATATGTACATATGACATCTGTGTAATGGTAGACAATTACATTTCTGTGAAGAATCTGATGCTACTTCTACCGATCATGTCCATGGGTAGTGTACCAGTACTGACAACATTTTAAACCTAACAAAATCAATTTAGGAAATGGATATCCTATGAGACTGAAGAAATAAAAATGATTTTAAACAAACTTTAAATGTTTGAGTGCAGATAAATATGACAATAGTTCCTTAACAAGAGAGCATTTGCAAGGCATGCAAACAATTAATGTAAGAGAAGGGATGAAGGTATTGAAGAAGACGGACAGCTGAGGTAAAGACAGAAGATAAAGCTGCATTTCCATGTAGATCTGTGAAATCTTCACAGTGAAAAAAATGTGTAGTTTCACATTGGATTTGTAATTCTGATACGTAAACAAATGTCAGGATGTTGCTAAAGAGTACACATGAAAAGGAGATATCTTATTAAGGCCAACAAGAATTTAGTAAACAGTAAAATAAAGATACTATTGGAAGCTGGTAAATGGGGAATTGCAAGAAAGAGGCACACATGATATTACAGGCTTCCAGGTGTTATCTTAACATGGTCTGGTGGCAGGAGAAATATTTGTTTCATGAAAATAATCCCTTTAGAGAATATATACAATATTTTGGCCGCTATATTGATGACTTTTTGCTTTTTGTCTGGTCAGGCGGTCCGGGCCTGACATCATCTTTTGTGTCTTATGCTAATGCTCATTCCATGAATTTTAAATTTACGTTTGAACGTCATAAAGATACAATCTCTTTTTTGGATTTACAATGGGGGGTGAAGCCTAACACCCTTGGTATCTCAACCTCTGTTTTTCGTAAGAAGGTTGCTCGAAACATGGTGCTGCATGCCAGTAGTTGTCACATTATACGCACTGTCCCTACTGGACAATTTATAAGATTGAAAAGAAATTGCTCCACTCAAGACTCATTTGAGAAGCAAGCCTCTGAAGTTAAAAACAGGTTCAGAGCTAGGTGCTATAGGGCCAAGGATATAGATAGGGCCTTTTCTAATGCCAATGCAAAACAGATAGAGCACCTTCTTGCTGACAGATGTGGAGATACCAGGAAAATGGGTGAACTGCCTTCATTACTACCCAGAGTATATGGGTTTAGAAACAGTCTACCAAAAAATCTATCGTCAAAATGGATGAGACTTATGCTGAAATTCTCAAACAGGGTATTAAGTATATTTCTAAGCGACCGTGTACCCTGGGCAGTCTGCTCACACCGAGCCAGCTACCTCAATTGAAGAAAAAACGGGTACCTGGCTCAGTACTGTGGGCATGGATAGCGGTGGTCACACTATTTGCAAATGTTGCAGATATGTTGAAAATAAGAAAAAAAACTATTTGTGTCATCAGCCACAGGGGAGAAATTTGAGATACGTAATTATATTAACTGTACCAGTGATCATGTCATTTATTTAATCACATGTAATAAGTGTAAAGTACAATATGTTGGACGCACTGTGCGTTATTTTTCATTTACAGGGATTAAAAAGGTCTCTGGCTCCCCACGAGTGCATTACCACCTGTCTCAATCAAAGGGAAGTCTATTGGGTATTTCGGCTGGGCACTCAAATCCCCATGGCCTCAATTCACAATATGAGGTCTCTTGCTACGTGGGTTAATTTCTATAGAATAAAATAGGGTAATGTTTGTATTAACCCACATTTACGGCCACCTAGTGGTTGCATTGGTCCTTGCCTATTGGTAACTTCGCAGTGATTTGGAGACTATGTATAACTGGAGGTGGTAGTAAGAGTTACATTTATTTCAGCTTAAATGTTTCCTGCCTTGTGTAACATTTTGCGGGAGATATGCTCCTGGTGTAGTACATGTTCTGCCTTCTTTTCTTATGACTCTATTTATATTACATTACATTTACGGTGTTCTTTCTCCATTTGTGTGTATATACAAAGCTATATTAATATGTTATTGGATCTGTATACCACAATACTATGTTTAATTTTGCATTTGTAATAGATATTTGACATGCTGGGTCTAGGAAGGGAGTGTATCCCCAGCTCCAGAGTCTCTTCCCACATTTCCACAGCTGCTGTTGTTTTCTAATTGTTTTAATTTGTATGTACCCTATATATTTAACATAGTGTACCACTCTGTTAGGCATCTTATGGCTAAGCACAGTTTGTGCAAAACGCGTCAAGCGGGTTAACTTTTTTGTTTGTTTGTGTTTACGTACTGTTGTTCCTTTTGATTTTATTGTCCACGGATGCTTAATAAATTTATATTTGTTTATACATAAATGGACTTCCTGGTGTGATACTGGTGTCGGCTGGCGCAACTATCGGTTTTTGATACACCAAAGGGTCCAAAGGAGAAGAAATCAACTATACTAAGTTGCATTAAAGAATAATTATTTCAGTGAGTGTTTTATCTTTTGTAATTAGACCAAAAATAACACAGAACAAGCAGAAACTGCCACACACAATTTTGGGGATAAAGCCAATATAAGACAAACAAATGACTAGGGACTACAATGCAAAAGGAAGTCCCGCTGTATATACATGGAAAAATGTATTTTTACCAGTGATGGTAATCCACAGATCAGCACTCCACGTGCTAACCATCCCCTAACTAAGTAATTACATTTACTATAATACTATAAATAAATAGCATTAACGACAATTTGGAAACGGGGTAATTTGTACTTGAACCAGAGTTGAGTATTCATCAGAAAAACCTTTTTGATCTTTTTATCCCCTGCCCCTCCCCTCCTAAAAGTAGCTCTGTTGAGGGTCACAGTGCAACATGGCAGGTTATGGTTCTGCTGTCACTTTCCAAGAAGCCATCGCAAATAATAAGAAAAAAGGAGTCTTGTTTAGTGCCATTAGTGTTCCTCATCTCCCACAGGACCTATTAGCAGGACTTATTAAACCAACATAGACAAAGAGCAAAAATGCCCTTGTTAATTTAGAGTCTCTGATAATTACTCTGCTCCTCCGCCTCTTTGGGGACCCTGAATAGGCTTTGAATAATGTTTCTCTTGCTGTGGCTGCAGACAATGGCCGAGCAGACTGCTATGAGCAGTGCCAATCCCATTAGCAGAAGAATAGACAGAGTTTCAATGTATACATTTGTATGTTAGCATGTACAAGTCTATATGTACAAAGGGATAGTGGGAACTTTATGTATGTGCATGACTATAATTCGCAATTTCCTCACTCTGCCCTGAACCTACCTCAAAATAGCATTACATTCCTTATATTATTAAATACTTAGGTGAAATGCCACTTCAAGCACAATCTACCCATTTAATAAACGTCCAAGCCAAGTGGCCTGAGAAAGCTCCCTGCTAGGCTCCTACAACATTGAAGTGTTGGGAATGTCTACTAATCAATAGAAGATATTGTTCATTGAATTTCAAAGCAGTTCGGGGGAGTATAGAGCAGCAATGACATGCACCCACTGTTTATCATTTGTAATTCCCTGTCAGTTTCACTCACATCCCTTACAAGTGCACCATTTTCTTAATTCCAGCACATGGAGCAGTGGTGCGCTGGAGAGCCTGATCGCCCTCATCAAACTGACCTAGGCCACAATACTCCACTGATCATTACTCTGGTAATACTTACTGCCCATTCAGTAAATCTTCCCCTGGGGAATCATTACATATAGTGAATAACATGGTAGATAAGAGAATAACTGGATTTGAGTGAGCTAGAACCTTTGCCTAGGAGTCGCTGTCATGTAAATACCTAAAGAGGGGGTAGAACGTCTGGCAGTGCAGGAACCTTCCCAGGAACAAGGTGAAGAGGCCCCAGGCGACCAAATATGGCACCGTAGACAGACAATCATAGCTCAGGATGCTGAGTTAGAATCAGGTCGAGATCAGCAAAGGGTTAACAGCCCAATAACAATTGTTCATGATGCATAGTCAATGGCAGGCTATGGTCAGCAATGGGTAAACAGACAGTAATGCAGGGTCAGAGGAAGGCTGAGGTCAGTAATGGTCTAACAGTCCGGTAGCAATGGTTCTTGAAGCAGAGGCAGGCTGCGGTCAGCAATGTGTTAACAATCCGATAACAGTGGTCAGTAATTCAGGATCAGAGGCAGACTAAGGGCAGAGGTGGGTTAACAGTCCAGTAGCAATAGTTCATGAAGTAGAGTCAGGCTGATGTCAGCAATAGGGTAATTGTTCGGGCAAGGCAGATACAAAAACATACTCAGAAAACAAATCCTGGATCAGAACCGAAACAGCAGCCAGAAGGAATATAGGAGCCATGGGAGGAGGGGTGAGTTACTGGTAACTGGTGCAGGACTTGTAAAACTGGGGAAAGAAGATGGACTGTGAAAACTACACACTGAGTTGCAGTGAACTAACCACCTAACTAATATTCGTGTTCCCTGAAGGGAGGATGAATTATCTTTGCAAGTTCAGCGTTGGAGTGGGGATAGATCCTTTCCATTGGAATAGCTGCTCCTGGTAGAAGATAGATAAGTCCGTCATAGACCCTGTAAGGAGGAAGTTGATCAGCAGACCTTTTACAAAAACATTTCTTTTAATACTTTGGAGGGTTCAGACGATACAATGGAAATTTTACTTGGAAGACAGGATCCCTTGTAGAAGTTAGAAGAAAAGGTCACAGAACCTATAGTCCAGTTGACTAGATTGTAAATTCACAAGAGCAGGGGCCTCTTCTCCTTTGTACCAGTCTGTTATTGTGTTCAACTTCAATTTATCCCACAAATTGTAACAGTGCTACAGAATCTCCTGGTGCTTTTTAAATACATGTAATGTAATATAATGTAATGTAATGTTAATGACAGGGTTATGTTTTTGTAGCCAGGTGATGTCCAATATCAGAACAGTAAACCAGGTCAAAACTTAAAACTTCATGATGCAGATAAAGAGTGATAGTCAGGACTGATAAGATAAAATTAGAAAAATTAGGTAACACTGATGTCTTCTTGCCTGCACACAAGGAAGGTGGGGACTAAGAGGACCAGTAGTCAAAGTGTTTCAGGAGTCTACGAGCCACAGTGGTGCGGTGGGACCTCATGGCCAATTAAATACTGTCTTTAACAACAACAACAGGAATTATGTGCATTACACCCTAAATAATGCTAGTGTACTTCTGGTGTATGAGTCCAGTTTATCTTGTCTGACTTACAGGTTGGTTTTGATTGCCTCAAATTGATTTTGTTATGAGGGCTACACCAAACGATATATCCAGTCGAGAATGTAAGGCATGAAAAAAAAAATCATTTCAAATTCATTAAAAATAGAGAAAGACAAAGTCCAAAGTATAAAGTCCACAATCTCTTATATTAACAGGATTCTCCAGCTACATAAAATCTAAGCAATGCACAAACAGAACGGTACAGAAAACAACATACAACAAAGATTTTCTATGCAAATAACCCATAAATGACATGGCTAAACGAGAACTGTAAAATCTAGAAAATATTTTACCATCAGGAGGTACAACCATCACAACTGTAAGGGGCCCGGTGGTCCTGGGGGGTCTGCTGGTGGAGACAAAGTCTCCATTCATTTCTATTCTTTCTACAAAAAAAAAGTTTGGCGGCACCTCCACCGAGCTCATGATACGGATGCAACAGATCCACACATAAGTGGGGGCTGGAGGAGGAGCCGTCATTGGCAGAGGTGTCACAGGAGATTGCATTATGTCTGCATCAGCAAGGTGCTGAGAAAGGCTGTGGATAAGGTAGTATACATTTTGAAAACTATTTTGGGAGTGCCATCTTTGTCCCCATATAGCTTGTTTGTGCTATCTTTGCCCATAAACATATTGGTAGTGCCAGCTTTGTCCTCAAACAGCTTGAGAGTTCCTCCAAACAGCTTGTCTGTGCCATCCGTGTCCCCAAACAGCTTCACTGTGCCACCTTTGTTCCCAAACAGCTTGCCTGTGTCATCTTTGAACCCAAACAGCTTGCCTGTGCCATCTTTTGCCCGCAGACAGCTTGTTTGTGCTATCTTTGTCACCGGTTTTGTATGTACCACCTTTGTCCCTAAAAAGGTTGTGTGGAATTGTCTCCGCCATCTTTGCCAGCAAGCAGGGTGTCTCTGCCATCTTTTCCCCCAAACAACTTGCCTGTGCCATTTTGCCCAAACAGCTTGCCTGTGTAATTTGTGTCCCCAAACAGCTTGTATGTGTCACATTTGCCCTTAAACAGCTTGCCTGTACTATCTTTGTCAGTTCCCAGATTGCCTGTATGATGTTTGTCCCAAACAACTGGCCAGTGCCTCCAAACAGCTTGTCAGTGCCATTGTTGCCCCTGTGCAGCCCTCATGGTAGATCCTTCAACTTATTATACATAGAGGGATCTATGGATCAGGATCAGAATCCTCTCTACACATTTGGTCCGTTTCCCCCTGCCAACAGCCTCTTTGCTTTCCAGAAGTTTTTCTGCTTAGCATTGCACAAGGAAAGGTACTAAACTCAGGGAGTCTAATGAGCTATAAACATACCTGGGAACTCTCCGGGTTTGACCCGGGGATCGCCGGGTGAAGCACCGCTTCTCCGGGTCAACACCCGAATCCTCCGGGTCGCGGGACCGTGGTCTTGACATGCCCCGCTCGCTCTCCGCCCATTTTCTCTGTATGGGGAATGGGGGGGTTTCCCACTGACATCAGGGGGACTCCCAACAACATCACGGGACGGCCTGCTGACATCAGTGTGCAGTCCTGGCCGCGTCCCGCAAGGGAAGGCTCCGGGTAGCGGGAGCCCAGAAGTTCCCAGGTATGGGTATAAATGTAAAGGGAATGCTGTACTTCATTGAAAATAATAGTGTCTGGAAAGCATTGAAATCAATGGGGTAAGGGATAAATGCATGTAGGGGAGATATAACACAATCTACCCATTCTATGCAAAGGAACACCATGGAAATTTAAAGGGACCATGCTGCTATCTTAGGTGTTGATGTGCTTATGATGGGTGGAGTGTCCTTTTAACGACCATCTCTTGCTCCCTTTTTCTGACCTCTGTGCCCTATGATGAAGCTTGATAAACAATCACAAACAGACAGGACATAATCTTTTAATTAGGTAGCATATACATGGACTTCATTTATATTTGCAACATTGTTACTGGCTGGAATTACTATTTACTAAACGTTATACACTTTCTTTTCATCTGTTTAACGTTACAATAAACATTTGACTAGTCAATAGAATCAAGATAGACCTCAAATCCACACATTAAATATCCTTGCTTCCTGCAACATTTTCCATGTTGCTAGGTTTAGAAGTGTTTGTACAAGAAGGATTAAACCTGAACCGCCTTGCCACAAGGATATAGGTTCTAAATGTAAAGCAGCTACACTTTCATTAGGATTCTACTGACAGGCACGCTGTAAGTCATGCTTGTCTGCATTCCTTGATAAACCTGCAGGCTGGAACTATTTTAAGCCTCCTTGTTGCACCGGGGACAGAGTAAAGTAAAGGACTACGGCTGGCAGATTGTAAACAGGGAACCAGTGCAGAATGAGCAACAGCATCAATAGGGAAGTCGATACGATGATTTTATGATGAAGTCATCCACACTATGATACTGTACAAAATATTGTCTAGCTGGCTTTACTGTTCAGTTCTGCACACAGGTATGTATACCTTTTCTACACATAAAATGCATTATTACGTTGTATATGTAACTGTACCCACCCATACATTAGGCTGCCTGTAATGTAAATATTCTATTACTGTACTCCCAAAGACAAATTCCTATAGCTTCCTGTTGTGTCTGCTTTCTTGTTGGATGACAACAGCTCTGTTTTAGGAAATGTCTTAAATATTATGTATTGTCATTAGATTGTTGACAAATAATAATGTAGCTTTGTAACACAATCATGCTCTATTGTGTTTTGGACTCATCTGATGCTGCATATGTTCTCGTGCAGCGCATGCATTTGGTTGCAGGATATTTCTTTTGTCTGCACTGCCAAGGCTGTCTGAGGGTTAATTGTAAGTGGATGATCTCATCCTAGCAGAAAAGTGCAGAATCATATTAAAGGGCCTTTATGTCATATGATTTTTTTTCTCTGTCTACATCTGCATCTACAGCGACAGACCCCTTTGGTCCTAGAGATACAGCCTGATTTGCAACCTCCTGTCATTGTCCTTGATGGCTTTAACCCTTTACCTGACAGGTGTCATTAAGGCTCCGTTTAAATAACCTGTCAATAGTAGAGTCTTTTTGGCTTGGCTTTGTTTTATTTTCAAAGTACATTTCCAGATTAAGATTCTTTACGAATATAGGAATGTCATCTTTTTGGCTATGCTGCTTTCCCAGCGTGAGAAAGTAACATGCCAACTTGGTGGCAACATTCATGATGTTCTTCTATTCCATTCCACGTGAATGTTAACATGCAATGTCATGTAGATCTGCTTTACTCCTGGAAAAATGAGATAAGATATGAGATAAGATTTTTTTTAGCAGATTTCCCATCTGTTCTGTATTCTATCCTATTATCAGGGAAGAACCAATTGATCCAAGTTACCTATATGATCATAAAAAAGAGGCACGCTTTTTATCTTCAATGACTTACTTTCTTTTAGATGTGTGAAAATCTGAACATTGCCATGATCCATACATATTTGACAGGGACACATAGTTCTCAACATGCTAAATGGCCAGAGAGAGACTCTTTTACTGTAGGGTGTGTACAGGCGTGGCTAGAAAGAAGGACTTTAATGTGACTATGTGACCTAATGATGCCTAATTAGCTGAGTTTTTTTTAGATGTAAACATTTGTTTTAAATTTTTAATTTCTAAACCCAATTTCCGATGTACATGTAAACATTTTATGTAAATTAGGTCTGGAGAATACTGTGATTCTGAGTTCTTCAGTTCTTCAAAAAGAGTAAAAGAAAGAGGGACCCTTGGAGAGTATGGAGACTGACACATTAACCAATTCATATGTGAGGATTTTTATTCTAGTAATTGTTTTCTAAAGCACCAATGTGTAATATGAGTTATAAACTTGCGAACAGGGCTCTCTCCACCTAATGTATCGGTTTGTCTTATTCTGTCAATTCTAGTCTTGTCAGACCCCTTGAATATATGTATTGTATTAAGCGCTGCGTAAATTGTTGGTGCTATAGAAATAAAAGATAATAATAAATAATAACTGGATAACCCAGTTCTTGGTTGTTAATAATAGATGCCTCAACGTTATAAAAAACGGCTTGTTCAGTAGTGAACAATGATTGGTACGAGTTGTTCACCTATAGCAAATTTTAACATCAAGTCTGCATTCCAGTCTGATCAACATAATTCCCAGGGTAAATAATTTAGTTAAAGGCTTTCTTTTGCCCATTTGCCATGGTCTTTTTCACTCAGTATCCTCAGAATAGATAGCAACAGATTAGGCAGGATTATAACAGATCAGAGTAGCATGAGGGCTTTCAGAGAGCAATTGTTTCTTCATATAGTTACAGCATGCAAATAACACGACCCCCCAAAATCTGAATATTAATTTATGAAAAAAAGAAAAAATCCTGAATATAAGACGACCCTATAGGAAAAAAGTTTTACCAGTAAATGTTAATTCATGTAAACTATGTGAACAATTTTTTTTTAATAAAAGCTATGATTGAGAAAAATATTTTATTTTTATTTCCTTTTTTCAACCTGCCCCCCAGTTATGCACATCTGCCCCCAGGCTTGCCACTCTGCCCCAGAAATGCCTTATTCCCCCTATATGCCACTGTGCCCCATGATATGCCTTTTAACCCTCTAAATGCCACTGTGCCCCATGATATGCTTTTTGACCCCCTATGTGCCACTCTGCCTCCAGAATTGCCTTTTGCCTTATACCCCTATATGCCACTCTGGCATTTAGGGGGTTAAAAGGCATATTATGGGGCAGAGTGACATATAGGGAGGTATAAGGCATTTCAGGGGGAGAGTGGCGTATAGAGGGTTAAAAGGCATTTCTGGAGGCAGAGTGGCATTAAGGGGGTTAAAAGGCATTTCATAGAGCACTCTGCCTCCAGAAATGCCTTATGCCCCCCATTTAACACTCCCTTGCGCAGACCTTCCCCGGCAGTGCGGGAAACTCTGATCTCTGCCAGACGGGGAAGGTTTGCGCAATGGACGCAGACAACCTCCGCTGCTAACCGCACCTCCTCCTGGCTGCAGCGGTAGTTGTCTACGCGAATCGCGTAGAGCTCTACACGCTGCCCGGACTAAGCACCGGGGACTCTGAAGCACCAGTAAGTTGGGGGGGGGGGCATAACACAGGAGGATCCAGGTCCCCTACATCGCTGCGGGGGATCTGGATTTTAGTCTCATAGTCAGACCTATTTGAGGTCTGATTATAAGACGACCCCGATTATAAGACGAGAAAAAAACTGCTCTGGAAAAAAACCTTGTCTTATAATCGAGCAAATACGGTATTTATTGATAGCCATCTGTAATAAAATCACCATATTATTATAGAATTCTATATTTGAAAACAATGCACCGGCACATTTAATTTGTATTCTTTACATTTCTTACCAAGAGACAATATAAACTATTCACTGTTGTTTTTACCTCCTGGTTGGCAAGTGCTGGGAAAGATTTCTTTCTTCTAGGTCATATAAAAAAAGATCCTACTCCTGCCTTTCCTCCTTCCTTCTCACCTATCTCTCCCTCCTCTTCTTCTTCTCCTCCTTCTACCACCCCTCACCATTTTTTCCCTTCCCTATCCCCCTAAATTCCCTTTACACCTCGCTCACTAACCTTCCCTGCCACCCAATGTTCCCAGGTTACAAACACACTGATATGTGGGCAGCAATTAACACTAATTTACCAAAATCTTTATTTGGGGAGAGAGTCTCTGGCAAAGGGGAGTTATGACATCATATCCTGGTGCTTCCAGTACCATGAGAGAACTATGTTGTGGAGATACGTGTCAGCAGAGGAACAAAACTGGGGTTCATTCAACAGGAGAGTTGTGTTTCTAACTCTCTCGCTATACTATTTATTATAAGGGCCCAACACTGGCAGTTTCCTCTAGTGTGAAGGGCTGAGTTTGCCTTGAATAATTTAATGTCAGGAATGACACATTGGGTATGTCCATTGTGTAGGCACGATAATGGATTAGTTATTCTTGAGTAGCTGAAATGCATCCTGATTTGGAGAGGGGTTAGACCGTTCCTACCTCAGAAATTTAGAAATACTTCCGTCCATCTTACAAAGGTGAAACGGGATTTGGTTAAGCTGTTAACATGGCCCACTAAGCCGTCATCTTTATTTCGTATGTAAAATTGTTTTACCGGCTTGTCATGTTGCAATATTTTTTAACTGTTACCAAACTTTCTTAGTTCAAAGTTCGCTTAGAGAACTAAGCTGTTAGTGCCGAGCCCTACAATATGGTCTCCACATACATTATGTTATTGCTGTCTACAAATTTGAAGGTGTTTATGGCATGGTTCTTGACTTTTGCATGCGGTACAACAAATTATTATAAAGAGTCCTAATCATAACCTACACCAGGGTTTGATATCTTTCTTGCCTCCTCTTTGATTAACCCTTTTCAGTTGTCGGGGTATACCGTGCTGGATTAAGCTGGAACACAGATGGTTAAGTTGGTCTTTCTAAAGCTAGTGTGAGGTGATCCAGGCTTGGCTGCTTTTGGTCCTTCGATGGTTGCCTAGCGCTGCTAGGCTCTTGTTGATACCTGTTTCAGATCTATTATAATAGGGATAACTTTGTCCATCCTTTCTGATTCTTCATGCATCAGCTAGCAGCAATGAAGGGTGTCTAAACTCCCGCTGGGGTGGTGAGTGAAGCTGCACAATGCACAGCTTCCTGGCAGATGTTGTCAGAGGTAATTGAGCAGAGAAAGCAAGATCTGTGACAGGAAGCATACCTTGTCTGACTTAGAGTTTTCCAGCAAATCTCCAACAGACTGATATCTGTGTTAAATTTCTGCTTTCTGTCTTTTGTTTTCTGTTTTCCTTCCATAACCATAAAGTCTACATTTCAATGTGAAGTCATTGTCATGTATGTCTCTATATTGTACTGTGTTGCAGAGTACTTTGACTTTACTCAAATTAAAACAAAATAAAAATTCACTACTTAAAATATGTTTTATTTCCTTATCATTGTGTATGCATCATAGAGTAGCTAAGATACAATACAAGTGTTGATTATACTGACATTATAATAGGATATATGTACCTGCCTTTTTAAACTTACAGTTTAAATAAACAGCAAAATTGTTCCTTTGTGTTACATGCTTAAAACACATGACTACATGTTATATCAACACAGTTGGATTTCAGTAGCCTCATCAGCCAAAAGAAATCACCTCTCTTGAAGAGTTGAGTCCGTGTTTCCAGTGATCACCTGAACTTAAGTGTAAAATGTATTACGAGATGGCTGTAGAGCCTGTCAGCTAAGAGGATCTGTGAGGCAGAACAAGATGGAGCCATCAGGCAAGGATCCAAAACTGAAACAGAAGTTGGATTGCTTGTAGAAAATGTAGGCAACAACATGGCGAGGAGCGCTCTGCAGGAAGTGTCTCGTGTAGGCACACCATTGACAAGGAACAAGTGCAAAGGGCTAAGACTAATCACATAGGCTGTCGGATTATGTAACACAGAACCAGAGGTCTAAGAGTATGGCAAATATGTAAAGAACTGGATTACTGTGCTTAATACAAGTCCTAGCATGGATGGTTCCTGACACTGAGTTTCTTTTAGTGATCACGGTTTCTGTGAAAACTCTTCACGTCTGGTTACAGGCTAATATCTGTTGGCAGTGTCAGGTGTTTGCTTATGTGCAAGCACCATACGGTCTTAATACAAATGTCCAAATATCCAAGTGCAAGATTAAGCTCTGTTGCAATCCAGCATAGTAGACATACTATTGGTCATATAGTTGAAAATGGTTCAGGTCTTAAGTGTCCTGTGAGTGTATCCCAGAAATAATATGCTTCAGAAGTTTTGGATTTTCTATATTAGGAACCATCCACCCGACTTTTTCATCAATCATCTTCCCTTGTTCATTCTATTTGATGATAGGTCTGTGTGAGGACTCTACTTTTTCCCTTTAGCTATAAGATGTGCTAACCCTTTTAATATTCAATCGTACGTGACTTGTGATTGTTTGAAGCATATTGCTGCTCAAAATACATTTATATTTGAGTGTGAACTTGAATTCTGGGCTACATCACTTTTTTTTTTTATAGTGACAAGCAATTATGTTGCATTTTGAAAACAAAGTTAATTGTGTTGGTTAATCCTTTTTTCCAGATTATTTCCTCAGAGCTTCATTAGTGACTTCATTCTGGCTTTCCAATGACTTTGGTCAATATTTTCCAGTTCCGTTTTTCATGATTCCAGTTCCATATTCAAGGGGTAAATGCTGCCTTCAACTGTTATGAGGCGGCAAAAAATATTACAATATATCTTTTGAAGGCATCTAATCTATTTGATAACACCACCTCCCTTGGCAGTGAATTCCATACCATTATTGTCCTTACTGTAAAAATCCCTTCATTTGTCATCTATGAAATCTCCACTATTCCAGTCTCAGAGGGAGACCTTTTCTGTTATACAAATGCGGTTTATTTTCTTCTTTACCAGAGCTCTTGAACATTAGTATTTAAACCAGTCATCAACCTTTGTATGTCAAAGGATAGTGGTAAATTCAGGTTCATTGGTGGCTCTTGAATACAAGCTGAAGACATTTCAGAAATAAATATCACAAAGATTAAAAAAGGCACACCTCCAGCCATCAGTGGCGTCGCTACAGGGGGGCAAGGGGGTCGCGGTGCTGGCATTTCATCCTGAGCGCCTAAATATGACGTCATATTTCGGCGCTCAGCAGTGAAGCAGCGGCCACCGCAGCAGAGAACGAAGACAGAAGCCTCGTGCTCCCGTCGCTGGACCTAAAGGTGAGAGAACTTCAAAGGGGGAGGGTAGATAGTGAGTAGGGAGAGGGGTTAGAAAGTGATAAGGCAGGGGCGTCCAACATGCGAGACCTCGAGGTGCGGCCCGCGTAAGATCGCCAGCCAGTGCAACCGATCTTACGCGGGCCACACCTTGAGCATGTACTGGCTGACTAGGCATGATAGGAGTGTGATTGCTAACAGCAATCAAAGTCCCATCATGCCTAGGTTCCAGCACTTACACATCCGACCAGTAAATGCTGGAACCTAGGCATGATGGGACTGTGATTGCTGTTAGCAATCACACTCCTATCATGCCAAGTCAGCCAGTACATGCTGAAACCTAGCTAGCTGCCCCCCTTGTGTATTGATGCTGCCAGCAGTATGGGGTCTACACATCACTTACAGCCACCCTGTACCAGCATGTACTGGCTGACTTGGCATGATAGGAGTGTGATTGCTAACAGCAACCACAGCAAGCACAGTCCCATCATGCCAGGTACCTGTGATTGCAGTGTGGACGCCAGGGCTGGCTTTGGGGTATGCAACCTGTGATCTATGCGTGTAATTTAGGGGGTTTTAAATATACCTTTTAATGACGTGTTTTTTTGTGAATTCCAATTGATCTATACCTGCAAAGCTGGGGTTGTGTGTTATTCTGTAGATCCATATCTGCTATGCTATGTTTCCATACATTATTTATGTATACCTGCAAATACAGGGTTAATATGTCTTATTCAGTTGATTAATACCTGCAATGCTGTTTCCATGTATTTATTTGATCTATACCTGCAATGCTACGTTTCATATACTATTGTATACCTGCAAATACAGGATTTGTATCTGATTCTGTTTATTTGAGATCACAAGTGAATTTCAGTTGATCTATACATGCAAAGCTTGGTTTGTGTGTTAATGTGTTGATCTATACCTGCTATCGGCAACTGGGGCTAATGTTAATATATATGGGCAGCAGGGGCATCAATACACAAGGGGCAAAAACACTAAGGGGGGTATAAACGACAATGCAGTGTGAAAAATCCATCCTGATGTAGACGTCTGTGACGTAGATTGTGTCCTGCTGTTTGTGTGTTTTTGGTTATCAGTGTAGCAGAGCCTGTCCTCGGTGTGTGTGTATAGGTGTTGGTGTGGCAGAGCCTGTCCTGGTGTGTGTGTTCGGTTGTCAGTGTGTCAGAGCCTGTCCTGGTGTGTGGGTGTGGCAGAGCCTGTCCTGATGTGTGTAGGTGTCTGTGTGGCAGAGCCTGTCCTGGTGTGTGTGTGTGTTTGGTTGTTGGTGTGGCAGAGCCTGTCCTGGTGTGTGTGTCTGGGTGTCGGTGTGACAGAGCCTGTCCTGGTGTGTGTGTGTCTGGGTGTCGGTGTGACAGAGCCTGTCCTGGTGTGTGTGTCTGGGTGTCGGTTTGACAGAGCCTGTCCTGGTGTGTGTGTCTGTGTCACAGAGCCTGTCCTGGTGTGTGTGTCTGGGTGTCGGTGTGACAGAGCCTGTCCTGGTGTGTGTGTTCAGTTGTCAGTGTGGCAGAGCCTGTCCTGGTGTGTGTGTCTGGGTGTCGGTGTGACAGAGCCTGTCCTGTTGTGTGTGTGTCTGTGTGGCAGAGCCTGTCCTGGTGTGTGTGTGTGTTTGGTTGTCGGTGTGGCAGAGCCTGTCCTGGTGTGTGTGTCTGTGTCACAGAGCCTGTCCTGGTGTGTGTGTCTGGGTGTCGGTGTGACAGAACCTGTCCTGGTGTGTGTGTTCAGTTGTCAGTGTGGCAGAGCCTGTCCTGGTGTGTGTCTGGGTGTCGGTGTGACAGAGCTTGTCCTGGTGTGTCTGTGTCTGTGTGGCAGAGCCTGTCCTGGTGTGTGTTTGGTTGTCGGTGTGGCAGAGCCTGTCCTGGTGTGTGTGTCTGGGTGTCGGTGTGACAGAGCCTGTGTTGGTGTGTGTGTTTGGTCATCTGTTTCCTGGCACTTAACTTACAGTAGGAATTATTTAATTTATATTTATCCAGAGATAAAATGCCCTCCTGAAGTTGTAGTGACTTCAGGGGACAAAACGTTCAAGGTCCTGAAATCATTTAGTGGAAAAGTTATTTATTGTGTTATAATATTTATTTCAAGGATTAGTCGCACTCAGTTGTGGCTTCAGGCTTCCCATGTTGAATGATCAAGTATTATTTTAGCCCAATAACAAAAGTATAATTCCATAGCACATTACTTTTGGAAATTATTAATGCCCCCCCAGTTTGACTGTGGTATCTTGTGTGTCCCCCCTATATATTGTTTCTAGAGTCGCCACTGCCAGCCATCATATGATGAGTTAACATTTTCCCCTTGCAAATACGTGGTAGGATTCATCAGAATCCCCTCTAGGCATTTGCATTATTTCCCGGCCATCCAGCTCCTCTACTTGCAGGAGGTCTTTTAGGGTGAACAGATCTCCTGATTACTGTGCTATACTTCAGAGTTCCAGGGAGTCTTATAATACCTCCCGGGCTCATTGGCTAAAAGCTTGCACATTCAATGGAAGTTCTTTCTTTATTGTTCAATCTTTTGATTACAATACACCTTGAAACAGGAAATTGTTCAACTGTGACTTCCTATTTCACTGGGGTATGTAAATATTAGGTAACACATAGGCCAGAATCCCTTAGTCATGTGCGGCAAAAGGTTGTTGTGCTTCACAAAATGGATAGTGGCTATAAGAAAATAGTGAAAGCTTTGAAAAAGCCCATGTAACGGGTTCACCAAGAGAGCTGCAGTTACTCCCAGAAATCACCCAGATGTATCCTCCTGTTGCTCCAAAACTACAATTCGACATCACATTCATCACCACAAGTTGTTTGGAAGGGTTTCTAGACAAAAACCTCTACTTTCATCCAAGAACAAATTCAACCATCTTCAGTTTGCCAGACGTTACTGAAACTTCAAATGAGATCAGGTTCTATGAGCAGATGAAACTGTCTTTACTGTTTTGGGACTGTTTTTCTGCCAGAGGACCTGGATGTTTTGTTAGGATACATGGCATCATGGACTCTATCAAATATCAACAGGTGTTAAATGATCAACTGACCGCCCCTGCCAAAAAGCTTAAAATGGGCAGTGTTTGGATCTTACAGCAGGACATTGGTCCAAAACATACATCATAATCAACACAAAAAATGTTTACTGATTACAAAATCAAGGTTCTACCATGGCCATCCCTGTCCCCTGACAACCCACATAGAAAACCTGTAGGGTAAGCCCACCTGTAGGGTGAGTCTACCAGCGTTGACCTTGAAATTTGAAGCATCTAGCGTTATTTTGTATGGAGGAAGGATCCTCTGCCATGTATCTTCTAACCTAATAATGCATTATAGGAGAATACTCAGAGCCGTTATCGTGGCAAAGGGAAGTAGCACAAAGTATTGACTTAAAAGGTTGCCAATAATAAGTATATATTTAACAATTTGTATTCTTTTTGGATAAAACTGTGTTGTGTTTGCAATTGTTTGATATCCATGAGAGCAGAATTTATTTGTGTATTGTTCGAAAAAAAGATTAAAAGGTTAAACAATAAAGAAATTTTTTCACGGCTTTCTTTGCTCATATTTATCAAGGGTGCCAGTATTTGTGGAGGGCACTGTGCACGTTTTAAACTGCCATTAAAAGTGATGCATGTTTATATGTTTTATGTAGTGGGATAGCAGAAAAGAAAATATTTAGAAGCAAATCTTAATCAGTCCTCTCAAGCCACATAAAGGCATCAATGTTTATATACCAACAAATTACATATAATACATTTAGGTTGTTAATTTGTTATGTAGTTTTTTTGAATAGTTTATAACATCACAGCTGCCTTTGGAGCCTAGTCATTTAATGCAGACATATTTCATTTTTGTTTATGAACAAAGGTTGCTATAGTTGCCCTTGTAACCTCCTTATGGACCTCTCTGTTGTTTCCTGACTCATTAGCTGAGCTGGATTCTTTTCTCCACTCAGCATCTTACAAAATTATTTTGAAAAAAACAAAAAGTGAGCTACAGACGATCTCTGAAAAACTGAATGATCTCTGACATTATGGCTCCTTGTTTTATTATGCCTTTAGCTATATGTAATCCAAACTTATGCATTGTTGACCTACTATATAGCAAAATATATACTGTATGATAGAAGTAAAATATAACATGATTACACTTACATTTCCAAGCTGCTATGTTTTAATCCGTTGATTTGTATGTTAACAATACACTAAGATTTCACTGGGTGCTTGTGGCACCCGCTTCAACCCTCCCCTTCAACAAAGCAGGGTGGCTGGATTCCCAGTGGTGGCCCTGGTCAGTACAACCCCCTTTTCTGCAAAGCCATAGGAGCCCGGAAGTGGTTTCTAGTTGACCTGACACCTGGGATTTGTTGAGTGCTTAAAAAAACAAGTATTACATAAATGTTTCTCATGGACTTTATTATTTTACATGAATCCGTGGTATAAACCCTTTTAGGGGGAATATTGTAAGATTTTACAATTTGCAAACATTTTCATAATAAGGTCAATTTTTAAGAAGACATATGTTTTTTTTTGTGTGTAAGATCAGCGATTTATTGTCAGATATCATGAAGAAATGATAGTGTCCCTGATGGGAGTTCTTTCACTACCATTAGCGATACACAAAAACTCTGTCAAACATGTTTCACCTTTGTTTATCTTCCTGTCCCTCCCATACTTGTAGAATGTAAGATCTAGACAGCAGGTTTCCCGGAACATGCAAAGTAGAAGCACCCACATGCACAGTTTGGTTATTCTAGCGTCTCACTGAATCCAAGCAGGCAAAGGCAGTTCGGGACAGGCCAAGGTCAGAGGAGCAGTCTGAGGTCAGGAGAATAACCCAGTAAAGAAGCCAAGATCAGGAAGGAAGCTAGGGGACTAAAACACACAGGGGGACGCTGACATCTTTAGGCCTGGGTGGGGGACTCCAACACAGACTCTGTACCAGCTCACCCCCACCCCCTGTATATTTTGTTAACACACACATATTTCATATGGTACATTACATGACCCCACCTAGCAGGCCCTTGATAAAGAATTCTGAGCTGCTTTCAGCCCTGTGTGTGTGTATATATATATATATATATATATATATATATATATATACATACACACACACCTCAATTAGCTTAGTCTCCTTTCACTATAAGGGCTTGGTAGATGTGCAATCACTTTTCAATCCAGATTTTTCTAGTATTTTTATTTCCTCAATACCATATAGGTTTTTGCTTCAGCCTGTCTTTTCTCTAATGGATATACCCCTGCTTCTTCTACTAGTCCTTTTCTCAGTACTATAATCTTAATTTATAATTATTATTGGATAAATGCACAGGATGGCAGTGTTTCTGCCTGTTAGTTGTATAGTGTTCAGGTACAGCGTTTAATTGGTTAATGTACCATACAACTCTCATAATGTTTATCAGCTAGTCTCGATAAAACTTATCTAAGCTGATATTAAGTTATATTGTGTTATGATTTATCTGGTGCCCTACCTTCTTTTTATTTAGGCTTCAATTATACATGCTAATGTTACATACTCTTCAAAATCAATCTCAAATTTGTTTTTAAATTATAGTCTGTACCTGTGCCTGGGAAAGTTAAATAATTGTAAACATCATAATGTAAAGCAGTTAATACATTTATTGTTGTCTTTTTGTGTGTTTTGCAGACCATGAAATCACTAATTTCCCTCACAGGATCTAAGAATTTTAAGAGATAAGTCCCTGGAAATGGGATTGGTGCTACCCGGTCAGCTTGGAGAACATATCTTTAATTGCTCACAGTATCATGGATGATCAGAAATGAGCGCTAACTAGTGTTAAATTGGAGGAAAATATGGAGGCGTTGGAAGTGGATGATATCAGCCCAGCACTAGAAGTCACAGAAGACTTCTTTAGCTCTTTTGATAAACTGGAACATGTTGGTCATCAAGCAGATGTCTTTGGAATTCACGAAGTCCCTGAGCTCCTGGGAAATGATCTATCCAATAAAATTAAACAGCAAGCAGATGGTCAAAATGCCAACACTTCTCAAAGTAGAATTATTTGGGAGAGGTGTAAAAGTAGTCTCTTTGATGTCAAAACAAAGAATGGGATCCATGCCAAAGACCATTATTCAGCCAGAAGAACATTTCCTGATGCACCCTTGTTAGGAGAAGGAGAAAAGGGCACCTCTAGTTTTAACTTCTTTAGTGTGTGTCGTAGACGAGACAGACCTCATTCTGTCAATGATAGTCTTGCTCATGTTGATGAGGCACCTAAATTTAAGCCAGGTCATAACAGATCAAGATCTGATATTAGTCATATAGACTGGAAAAATGTTCGCAAACCAGCCCCATTACAGAGGTCATCGAGCCAGGGAGTACACTTCACATCCAGTTCCTCTAACTTGACAAACCAAGACATTGAAGGAAATGATGGTATGTTTTGATTTTGGTATTGGCTTGAATTTTGTTAGTCATGGTACATGCTTTTATTTTAGGTAAAACTAAGCATAATGTTTGAATCAGAACAATATAAGTAAGAGTAATAAAAAAAGATTTTGTCCTTCTCAATACACAAAGATGGGTATTAACTGCTATAAAATTGTATTGCTTTATTTCTGATGTATTCTGTTAATGGGAAACTTTCTGAACGTTTTCATGCCAATGATTTGTTGATATTTGTAAAACAAACAGTGCATTAAAGTTTTTAATTGTGTCTAAATTTACCCTTTTATCAAAGTATATCTAATCAGGGAATAGGCAGAATTGACCATTGTCCAGGAACCCATTGCTGTTTAGGTAACAAATCCATGGAGATGTTGATTAGGTAGCAGAGTCTATGATTTCATACTACAATGGCTCCTTGCTATATTTAATCATTTTAAAAGAAACAGTTTTTGGTTGAAATGTCAACTGTTTTTCGCACTGTGCGATTTTACAGGATTTTGTTAATTATATAGTTTTTTATGCTACCGTTTAAATGTGTTCATAGTCTCCACATGCAGTCCCCAAGAACGTTCTTATGGATTACTTGGCCATAGACATGGCAAAATGTTAACTCTGCCCACATATGAGTAACATCTGGTCTACAAAACCACTCCCCAACCCCCCCCAAAAAACATTTAACCCTTTAAGGGAGTTCTGAAAAATAATACAAAATAAACCAAACAAAATATTAGAAAATAAAATTAGCAAAATAAATATAAAAACCATAAAAATAAAGAAAACATTATTGAAGGCAATAGCAGAAGAAAAAGCAAGCAAAAAGACAATTTACAATTGTTATGTGCCAAGAATCATTATTGCAGGGCAATACCCCATAGCAATGAAACATGACATAAACTATACAAGATTTTATCAATTCCATAAAGCTTAAAACTTGTAATAGGCATATAGAAATATAATTATGTAATCAAAAGAAAAAAGAGGAAAATCCATTCACTTCTACGTTGAAAGTGGAATCTCAAGCGCTCACTTATTTGGATATAGTAATTGATAATATAAAGTCTATTAGTTAATCAAAATAGACCATGCAAATTCGGAGGATAAATAATGTAAGCAGGGCCCTCCTCACCTGTTGTTATGTTATATATGACTTGTTATGTCCTGTCTACCCATTGTACAACTCTACGGAATATGATGGCGCTATGTAAAACAATAAATAATAATAAAATACATTTTTGTGGCCGCTTTGGGATGATACAGTAACAGTACATTAACTGATTGGATTACAGAGAAAGACAGTAGTGCTAAGAGCTATTAAGGAACATTTCACCTTTAAGTCATACTTATCACCATGATACATCATCTATAAAACTAATAATATAGTCTTTTACAGTGTCTCTGTAAATGTAAGCTGATCGTAAACAAGGATTTAAGAAGTACTGCAAACATTTTAATATACTAGGCTTTAAAGATCCACCCCATACACCTAACATTTCATACAGCCAAAGAGCACACTAGCCGTGATTGCTATCACATTTTCATATTATGGCTTTACCGTTTTTGAAATAGGTGGTTAGATGGATAAAACTTTGTGTTTGTGGTCAGTGTCACAAAATGTGCCATATGATGACTTGTATTTCTTTTTATATACGTGCACGTAATTCTAAAAGCAAAGCCAGGGTCATTTTAGAAATCATCTTATTCCATTAATGTTAAAATAGGGTTCTTTAGAAATGCTTTAGTGCAAGACAAAATCAGCGTAATCATATTATAACTAGCAGTAATGAGATATAATTTGTGCCTGCAAAGTGCTCTCAGATCTCTCCATGAAAAGCATTATGTGACTTATTAGTATAATTGCCTATCTGGACATTTTTAAAATGAATTTATATGAAACATAAAGGTTCTTCTAATGACCACAGTGTTATTTTCTAACATAATAAAGGTACCACTTCAAGATTTATTAATATATATTTATGATGTCCAACAGTAGATTTCAACTTATCGTTGAGTGGTATAATACTGGATTAGGAAATATGTCTGGAGATGACACCATCATGGCTTTTTATCATATTGGAAGCATTCTATCTTTGTTCCCGTTGTAAAGACCCAAACCTTAGTCATTTTACATTCAGAATAGCCCATGCATGCAATTCTCTTATTATGTTAACCTCTACTTTTTTCAGACAGGAATCTGTTCCACACATGTACAACCCAGATCTTCAGTTACACTGTGGCAGAGTCAGGCATAAATGCATATTATCTTCTTATTTTTTGTTTAAAACCAATAAAAAAGATATGATTTCAAATTTCTTTCCATTTAAAGGCTACCATGCTGCAATTGTTATTGATATGCCCTGTAAAATATCCAGTTTATGTTGATGTAAAACCATACCATTTAGATACCTGTACCTTTTAGTATGTATGTGTGCTATACCAGCAAAATAGTTAATTAAACATTATTTTGGGTAAGATGCTGCATACCACATGTTTGATCAAGAACATCACACCGTTATATAATTATTTTTGATGTAAATTTCAGTGTTGACTAACAATTTCAATGTACTGCACCTAACAAAGGACAATTGTGAGAGACCTTTTTATTAGGGGAGACATAGAACGTAAGAATTATGCATGGCTTTACTTTGTTTCCTATGAGAATACTGGTCTCATACAGTGTACTGCGAGTCTGGATAACCAAGAAGTTATCAGCAAAGTGTAACTTCTAGGTTTGATCTTCTTGTCCATTTTGATTGGACCTAATTTGATGAAGATTTTACATTTTACATCTGATGGTCTGTATTAAACATATAGCTGGAGACCCATTTACCCATTAGAGTCATATAGATCATTGGCCAAAAAAAGGAAGTGCCCCAAAACATCACAGTGGCTAATTCTGTATTTGCTTTTTTCTATTATTTTTCTTAGTGCTTTTCAGGGAATTACAGTATAAAAGCACAACCCAGATGCGGGGCCATTTGCTGCGATTAGGTTTCTTTTGTTCCCCTGAAATTGAATTTCTCTGTTTGGGGAGCTAGATTAAATGGAAAGGTATTACCATTTCCATTGAGATCAAGAAGCAGGAAGAATGAAGGGCCTTTGATTGGACCCTCCAACTCCGGCTTCCATCCAGAGCTGAACTCTATGAGATGTCTGCATTTTAATCGACCTGGCCACTTCACAGAGAATTGAGCAAGGTGGATGCCAGAAAAAAAGGCATGAGGGTTACTTGTGTTTGTATGGAGGACATCCAACCCGAGGTCATAGATGTATAAGCATGGAGAGGAGAGCACTACAGTGCAGGAGGTGAAGGCAGAGAATGTCATCTTTTCTTTATGCAAAGAACAGAAATCCTGTTTGCCGCCTTAATTTACTAGGTCTGTTATTGGATTAACAGACGAGGAAAATGACTGCAAAATGCATAGCCATTCTGTGCACTTAAAGGGGATTAGTGTATGTTTCAAAGAAATGTAATGGCTTTTCAGTTTTCACAGAAATACTAATGAATGTTAGAGCAAGGCAAACATCACGCTTTTTAGATTTGTAATTTCCCCAGGCAGAGAGGCTGAAAACTCTGTCTCCTTTTATCGGGATTGACTCTTATGGAAAATTACAACCCTGGCATACAATAAATTACATATTTATAGCACAATAAGAACATCGGAATAAAGTGGTATTATCCCGTGTTTCTTTTTCATGTTTAATATGTTCAATGCTGAAGAAAGCCAAGCTTCATTCTTTTTTTTCACCTGGCATGAAACCAGGTGTAGAAAGCCTTTGTGACCAGACAAAAAGTCCTAAATATATTATTATTTATATAGCACCATCATGTTCTATATGTAGTGCTGTACAGTGGGCTTCTAAAGCCTTGTCACACAAGCTTATGCCGTAACACACACCAAAGTTGGAAAATAGATTAGATGGTAGGGAGAAGAAAAATACAAGACAGAACAGACATATAAAAAAGAGTGTATCCCATCTAAAATGGAGATTTCATAGGCAACTAGAAACAAAGATGTAAGGTTGCGCTTTAAATGCAGTTTTATAAGTGAATGTGTACTGCCAAAACATACCTCACTGATCACTGGAAAAATATAATATTTTAGAATTTTATGTATCCGTTCAATAACATAACACAAAAGGATTTCATGTAAGTAATAATGTGTCCCTTGGTTTTACAGAGCTGAAGTTTTCATTCCCAAATATTCTCAAGAAGGGATTCCTAGAAACAAGGAAAACCCAAGAGAGCTTCTGGACAAGCTGTTATGCTGAGATATCGCCCTACAAATTGCACATCTATAGCACTGACAACAGTGGGAACCATAACCCCCTTACTGCATACCCTCTTGCTCACATTGAAAGCATCACTATCACAGGAAGCCATGAAACCAAACTGGTTGATGTTATAATGTCAGACAACAGCCAACTGCAACTAAAAGCTGATTCTGCATGGGAGGCCTTGGACTGGGGACAGAAGTTATGGGAAGGGATACGGACCTTGACATTGCTCCCGAATTACATTAACAATCAGCAGGAAGTCTTTGGAAGATCAAAGAACTTTAGCGAAAAAGACCATGACTATTTGGAAAATCGTACTGTGTTAAACAAAAGCAACACTATTCCAAGATCTGTGAATATGTCCAATGGGTACTACAAAAATATCTTGAAAACTGGAACTCTGTATAGACTAACAATACAGAATAACTGGAAAGCATTTACGTTTGTTCTGTCTAATACTCATTTTACAGCTTATCAACCCAGCTGCCTAGATGAGGATCCGTTACTGAGCTATAGTATGGATGTATGTGTATCTGTCCAAATGGACAGACTTGATGGATATGATTCTTGTTTCCAAGTGATATTTCCTCAAGATGTTCTACGCCTTCGGACGGAGACCCGTCAAAAGGCCCAGGAATGGATGGACGCTATAATATTGGCTGCCAATTCTTCTCGGAAATCAGATCTTGTTTCTCTTAGAAAAAAACCCAAAGAATATATGGCAAAGAGGGAAATTCAAAAGAACAAGCGTCAGTCAGTGACCACAAGCTTCTTGGGTATCCTGACAACACTTGCTCTGGAGAAAGGACTTACTGCGCAAGGCTTCAAATGTGCAGGTAGGGATAGTAGTCTATTCAGGTGTTAATAACATAATAAATCAAAATATTTAAAAAAACATATTTTCAGGAGAAGGCTGGCATCTTTCTGACCAGGGATCAAGGCCAACTAAATGGCCAAATAATGTACTGACACACAGACTATTCTTAAATGCATAATGTTATCAGTCTCCAAAATGTCTGTACATAAAAGGGGCATAAAAGGTCCTTATTGTGTTAAAAACATTCCTATATTTCATGTTAATTTAGATGCTCCAGAGGTTCTATGTGATAAAACATGTGTATACACATGTAAAGCCTGGGGGGCAAGTCTAGTCAAGTGGCCCGTTGTGCCACTGAATCAGCCCACCATCCATGCCCATCTTCTCCTGATTTTCCAATGCATATTGATGTAATGTCATGGGACTGGGAGTCATCAGTACACTAAAAAAAAGTCATCATACACAATTTAATGCAACTAATCCTTTTCAATAAAATATGCAGATTGAAATTGAGTAAATAACACAAAACCTTTACTTTTTCTCTCACTGACTTCTGGGCCTTGAAAGTTTTGCGCTCTGAAGTGACTACAAATTCAGGAGGGCGTTTTATCTCTGGGTAACTAAAAATTAAAGTTGTTCAATTTATTCCTACAGAAATTAAAATGCCAGGAAACAGATGCTCAAATACACACCAGGACAGGCTCTGCCACACTGACACCCAAACACATACACACCAGGACAGGCTCTGCCACATCGACACCCAAACACACACACACACACACACACACACACACACAAGGACAGGCTCTGCCACACCAACACCCAAACACACACACCAGGACAGGCTCTGCCACACCAGCACCCAAACATACACACACCAGGAAAGGCTCTGCCAAGCCAACACCTAAACACACACCAGGACAGGCTCTGCCACACCAACACCCAAACACACACACACCAGGAAAGGCTCTGCCAAGCCAACACCTAAACACACACCAGGACAGGCTCTGCCACACCGATACCCCAACACACACACCAGGACAGGCTCTGCCACGCCGACAGCCAAACACCCACCAGGGTAGGATCTGCAACACCGACACACCAAACACCAGGACAGGCTCTGCCACACCGACAGCCAAACACACACACCAGGGTAGGCTCTGACACACCAAACACACATGATTACAGGCTCTGCAACGCCGACACACCAGGACAGGCTCTGGCACACCGACAGCCAAACACGCACACACACCAGGACAGGCTCTGCCACACCGACAGCCAGAGACACACACACACCAGGACACACTCTGCCACTCCAAACACACACACCAGGACAGGCTCTGGCACACCGACACCCAAACACACACCAGGACAGGCTCTGCCATACTGACACCCGCATCAGTATGGATTAATCTACACAAAGCATTAAAAAATGCTTTCCATACTGGTTTGTTTTCTGTGTTTCCCCCCTTGTGTATTGATGCTCCAGCCAGGCCCCCCTTTGGTTTAAATGTATTTCCCCACACTCTTGTGTATTGCCCCATGTGCACTTGTGCCTCCAGCCAGCCCCCTTTGTGCATTTATGCCCCAACACCCTTGTGTATTGATTTATGTGATGTCCCCAGCCAGCCTGCTCCCTAGTGTATTGATTTATGTGATGCCCCAACCACCCTGTTGTGTACTTATACCCCCCCTTTTGTCTTTGATTGTCCCAAGGCAGCCCCCTTTGAATATGGGCCCCCTTCTACCTATCACCCCAACTATTTATTTTATTTTTTTTCTTACTTTTTTGCTGCTTTCCTTTTCTGCAGACCGCTCTCCTCCACCGTGCGTCTTCAAAGGGGCGGGACAAAGAGCCTCACTGAGGCACTGGGCGGCTCGGTGGAGGGATGCCGGCCGCTTAATGACTGGCCGGGCCATCGCGGGTTCTGCAGGCTTTTGCCGTGCATTACACACGGCCCTTGCATGGTCGAATTGGCCACTTCAGTGGGCGGCCGCTTAACTTAGATTCAAGCTGGCCTGGGGGACAATTGCCCCCCTGCAACCCGGCCCAGCCCGCCCCTGGTGACTTTAACATTACAGGTTTTTTTAGCATATCAACAAGTATAGCATAAATTATTTAGGAAGAGTTATTTATATCTACAGTAGATTATGATATTAACAAAACCAAATGGACCAGTGCCAACAAATTGAGGTTTTCATTTTTGAGCTTGACAGAGGCTTCGTGGCATAAATTCCATTTTACTTTTTGATTCTATAATATAAAATGTAATCAATATAGTTATGTGTGCAACCATACCTAGAGAACGTCTGAAAAACATCCTTACCTCACATAGCTCATATCTATATTTCAGTGGTATATACTTTGAAATACCGTATTTGCTCGATTATAAGATGAGGTTTTTTCCAGAGCAAATGCTCTGAAAAATACCCTTGTCTTATAATCGGGGTCGTCTTATAATCAGACCTCAAATAGGTCTGACTATGAGACTAAGAACCAGATCCCCTGCAGCGATGCAGGGGACCTGGATCCTCCTGTGTTATGCCCCCCCAATTTACCGGTGCATCTGAGTCCCCGGGGGTTAGTCCGGGCAGCGTGTAGAGCTCTATGCGATTCGAGTTGAGCTCTACACGCTGCCCGGACTAAGCACCAGGGACTCAGATGCAGGGGACCTGGATCCTCCTGTGCTATGCCCCCCTCAACTTACCGGTGCTTCTGAGTCCCTGGTGCTTAGTCCGGGCAGCGTGTAGAGCTCTACGCGATTCGCATAGAGCGGAAGTTGTCTACGCGAATCGCGTAGAGCTCTACACGCTGCCCGGACTAAGCACCGGGGGACTCAGAAGCTCCGGTAAGTTAGGAGGAGGGGGGGAGGGAGTGTTAAATGGGGGGCATAAGGCATTTCTGGAGGCAGAGTGCTCTGTGAAATGCCTTTTAACCCCCTTAATGCCACTCTGCCTCCAGAAATGCCTTTTAACCCTCTATACGCCACTCTGCCTCCTGAAATGCCCTATACCTCCCTATATGCCACTCTGCCCCATAATATGCCTTTTAACCCCCTAAATGCCAGAGTGGCATATAGGAGTATAAGGTATTTCTGGAGGCAGAGTGGTGCTTAGGGGGTCAAAAGGCATATCATGGGGCACAGTGGCATATAGAGGGTTAAAAGGTGTATCATGGGGCACAGTGGCATATAGGGGGTATAAGGCATTTCTGGGGCAGAGTGGCAAGCCTGGGGCAGATGTGCATAACTGGGGGGGCAGGTTGAAAAAAAAAGGAAATAAAAAAAAAAAAAATTCTCAATCATAGCTTTTATTAACAAACTATTGTAAAATAGTTTACATGAATTAACATTTACTGGTAAAACTTTTTTCCTGTAGGGTCGTTTTATATTCAGGCTTTTTCTTTTTTTCATAAATTAATATTCAGATTTTGGGGGGTCGTCTTATAATCAGGGTCGTCTTATAATCGAGCAAATACGGTAATAATAATAATAATAATAATGACACTATAAGAGAAGGGGAACTCAAAATATATATTTTAAAAGTTATTACATATTTCACATAGAACCTCTGGAGCATCTAAATTAACATGGAATATATAAAATATGAATTTCTTTATGTATTTGCTATTGATGTAGAACATTGTATACATTTATATATATAAATTCTACTTCCTACTCCAGCCAAACTGTGCATGTACACTGTGCAATATCCCCAGGGAAAGGCTGTATTTGTTGGATTTAATATTAAACAAATTACTTTTTTAAGGCAATGATAGGCCAGTCTGTTTGCGACCATTGAGAACTGGAATTGTGCAACCCTGTTTAAACTGGTATTACTCTTTGTAAGGACATCGGGGCCAGATTTATATATGAAGCACAGAAACTACATCGCTGTATCTTGAGCAAAATTGAGTTTCTTTGTCCAATCAAAAACTAGCAGTCTTGGTTTCTTATCCTTATTCTTAGCCTTTCTCTTTGGCAATCTAACCCTAAAGGTGCCAACAGGGTGTTCAAATATTACGACTTCGTGTTCTACAAAAGCTATGAGAGTTCTGAATAAAATTCAACCCAAAATAGAGGAGAACCTAAATTACACGTTTCCAGAAGACGTTTAGTGCTCTCTTTATGAAATATTTCATAATAAATAAATATCATTTATATTCATCAAGTTATGCCATCAACATAGCAGGACTTCATATTTTATCTAAAGCTGTTGCAACATTATCTTGAATGGAATATTTCAATATTCAGGATGGTACTCCAGTACTTCAAAGTAAGTAAAATAACCATGTTTTGATTAAGATGGAGAATAATTTATTCAGTGAATATTTTCATTGTAACACAGTGAGCTGCTTTTTAGGACTGTGTATAAGAATGCTCATGCTTTTAGGAGCTTAAGGCACCATAAAAGTTTTCTTTTGAAACATTACAAAAACAACCGGCAGAATTGGTCGATTCTTATTTTTTTATTCTTGGAGTTTTGTTTAATTCAAAAGCAAACTCCATTGCCAATTATATTTAGTAAGGTCCAAGACTTAAATTCCCACCCCGCTGGCAAGGAGGAGTAAATAATAGTTGGGGAAGAGAAGGGTTTTTCTGCAAATTCTTCAGCCATTTAGTGCAAATTCCAGTAATTAAAGTCATTGTGTCCTGTCTGAATGGCGCATAATACTGCAGAAGCCAGTTCTAATTTAGACCCTTATAGGAGGTACAAATCCTTTCTTTGTTTAGCTTGACAAATTAGTGCCAGAAAGTGGCATGGTCCGAATAGGAATCAAAGACAAGGAACACAAAGATGGAACTTAAAGCTACAGTAATCACTCGCTCTTGTCTTGCCAAGGGGAAAAGTAAGGACCAAGCTTGCTGAAGTTTTCTTTTTGTTCAGAATTCCCTTGACATGTCAGCAGCCGAGAACTGCCTTATTTGTTTAGTTAAAGTGATTAAATTGTAATAGTTCATGACCAGCTATTGTCTTTTTTTGCTAATCCCTGTTCCACAGACTCCAGCTGTCTCCATTAATTGATTCACAATGACCTACTGATAAGGAAACATGTTGGTAGGGCCATATTTTTCTTCCGTAGGTTGAATTAGGCTTTACATTTTCTATTTGTATGAAACAACCTTAGGAGAAAGGCTGAGAAAAGCAAACAAATGAACTCAGAATTGAGATTTGTATGAATAGAACTGGAGAGGTTTTGATTTTGTAGAATGTTTTAGAAAACAATTTAGATTGTGTCTGCATTCTTTGCCTAGGGTCTGTTTGATTAACAAAACTTGTAGGACATCTGGGGGTCCAGTATTAAAAATGTCAGGTCAAGGAGGAACAGAGAACAATAATTAATTACTATGAAAATATCACTGAATTTATGTAAGTTTGACTTCATTTATGGGACAAATGTCATAATCATCTAGTCACATACCCTTTGTTTTAACAGCCATATGAATTCTTAGGATACAAGAAGACATGCAGACAATCATGCGATATCTAAAGGCAAATGTGATACTGTAATTTGGGATAAGTGGGAGGTGTACAGAGGGACATTTAACTCCAGTCTTTAAGGGCTGTGAATGTGTCAGGTTTTCAATCATCTGTATTTGAAATAGTTTCAATACATATTGATTCATAGGCAACTGGAAAAAAAGGGAAAGCTATGATTTTAAGAACTTGGAGCACAAGAAATAGCTTTTGTGACATCTTTTTCTATGTTGGCCCAGTAAAAACCACCTTCAGCTCCTCTAAAGCATTGAACATCACATTTGTACAGTGTTGGATAGCCAGAGACAATCAGAACACAAGACAAAATATATAATTGAAAGCAGTTTCAAATGTTTTATAGGAAAATACAATGAAATGTAAAGTTAAACATGGTCATATCACTTTGTATCAACTGTATTCTGATTTCATGCACACTCCAAGGCTCCCTCAATATTCCAGCAACTCCATGGCGTGGCAGCCTTGCAGCACTTGGACTTCACATTTGGCTCAAAGAGTTTGTCCTCAATAGAGTCTCACGGTGGGCAGCCAATTAGCGCTGCTGTCAGATGGGTCGAATATGGATCTTCATTGAAGATTCATATTTGATTAAAACAAAAATAAGCTTTGTAGGGATGTTAATTATTGTAGTAAATATATACTTTTTAGTCAAACACATTTGTGCCTGTTTTTAAATGATGCATGGTTTATGGAATATGTGGTTGTCTTTTAGATTGTTTTTCCTAGTTTGGTGGGTTTTTTATTCTGAATCCTTGAAAGCAGAGTACTGTGATAATCAGACCTTTCAACAGAAGCTTCAACAAGAAATTATTAGTAGTAGTACTCTGGTACAACTTTTATAAAATCTCACCACCCACGTTTGACACGTTTTAGTGCCAAGTTACTGGTTGTTGTTTCAACTGATGCCCACTAAATATTTCCCCTGTTTCCTTAGTGTTGAAAAGCTTTTGTAGTTGTTCTTTTATGTGGCCAGCACAATGTGTAAACATGCCTTATCTAAGCCTGCTGTCTGTCTACTTTGCTGCCACAAATGCTGAATGATCCTTCATTTAGGTAGATTAGCTATTTGTCTGTGCATGGGGGGAGGTGGGAGAGGGGTATTATGGCTGCAACTAGCCAAAAGACAATTGCAGAGGATAACATACTGTTTATGTACATGAGAAATTGTAAGTATCCCTTGTGTTTTAAGTATATATGGCTAAGTATCAGGAACCACAGGAGTTGGACCTATGACCCTAAGCATGGCTGACCATCCACCTACAGGTGTCACCACCAGGATGATCCATCCTCTCCTATGTCCCTATTCAGTTTGTTGTTGGTCGTTATACCTGAGGCCCATCAGGTAATTAAGGGCATTTAGAGCCAAGGATGCTTCCAGGCTCCCTTGCCGGAGCATTTTACTTCTTGGCCCTGCAGTATAATGGATCCTGTTTGTTCGCCTTATGTATTTCCTGGTTTTGACCCTTGCCCTTGGACTCTGACTACAATTTCTATTTTTGGCATTTGTACCTTGCTGGATTCAGATTATGCAGATTTCGACCTTTGGCTTGGACTTTGATTCTCTTGGATCATCCTCTGGCAATGTGTACTTGTTTCCCTTTGTGTATTATCTTGGCTTGCCTGACCTTGTCTGCCAGTCTCCCCAGACTCTGCTGCTGTCTGCCAGTTTCCCCAGACTCCACTGCCATCTGCTAGTTTCTGCTGCCCTCTGCAAGCTTTCCAAGACTCTGCTGCCGCCTGCCAGAGTAACAGAGAACTAGCAGATTTTCTATTGCTATTACGATGATGAGAGAATACAAATAAAATCAACAGTAATACAAACTAATTTAAGACATACTGTCACAGAAGAAAGATGAAGGCCCACCCTGCTTTTCCAAATTTACAGTCTGTTAGGTAATAAATAATAAACATGTCGGGACTAGTCTTAAAAAGTATCTCACTGGACAGTGATAATTAGATTTTATTGTTTTTGTCTAATATCCTTAACCTCCTTCTTCAATGGAAATAAACTAATTTTATGTACGGAGATCTCTGTTAACTAAAAATGGTTCATAGAAGTTTCAGCTGTTGGTGTGTCTAAGGGTGGAGTTGTTTGTATATTTATAATGGGACTAGATAATCAAGGAATGAAACATTGAAAACACACCTGCACATCAAAGACCTACTGTAATGGCACATTTCACTTGAAAGCCAAAACCGCACTGATGCTTGCTCACAAGTCACTTTAGGCCACTAGCCTCTCCTATCCCTTGTGCATGCGTCTCTGTAGTTTCAAAGAATAGATATGTTACATCTATCAGATATGTGACACGGTTGTTCCCATTGTCCCCCTCTTTTGTTGATTTCAAAGCTACAGAAGAATCAGTTCAGTTGTATTTATTTTTAGTCAGTCTTTAGAAAAAAAATCAAAGCCTTACATGTTTTTGTTGTTCGTGTTGTATATTCCAGATACGAGCTTTGCTGCAGTCAGACCAACATAAAACTTTCTCTAACAAAGTACCCTAGGGAATACATTTCATTGAATCATGTCTTCTGATGTCAACCTTTTTTTGGTAATAGGTAACCCAAAACGTAGAGTCCTCCCCTCTATATATGAAAATATCTTGAGACCCAGTCAGAAATTCTCCCAAGAATGTTTTAAACTAGTGCAGTATATCTAACAAAATGAAATATATAGAAGTCAGTGGAAACTTCTAGAATCACAATGCTCCTAATGTCTATCCAAAGGGCATCAATCCATCTAGAACACTTTTTTGGTTGGTTATATCTAATTCGCATAGGAAAACTAAGTTTTACCCAGAATCTCCAATCTCCAGGTGGTGGGGGCACCCATTTCCCATTCAGCTTATGCCCCACCTTGCCTACTCTCCACAAGCCTGATCCCTTAATCACAGTCACAACCCTAGGAGAGCCGGACTTTCAGGCCACCAACCTTGGGAAGTTTGCAGGTATGCTAATCTGTGCCTCATATACATTTCTTAGTTTCTTCAGAATCATTTTGCCAAACAAATTAGTCTGAATATTCATTGTAATTGAATTGCTGGATATATTTTTAGGAGAATAATCATGTTTAATAAGACTTTATAAAAGAAAGGGTGAATCCAGATAAATTGTTACTGTATCTTTTTGAGAACCATTATAACAAAAATGTATGGTTATTTTGTAAATGCATATTAGGAAAATTTGCTATTTTGGCAACCTTTATTAGCAAATCCAGTATTACCCAATAACCATTCACGGCAGCATGATAGACTGAGAAGCTAAGTGGATGGAAATTGGTTATTTAAACCCAGGTATCTTCTCTAGCATTGTTGAGATTATGATTCATTGGAGACAAGAGGCTCCCAGATGGTTAAAATACAGACAGCAGAACACTCATACGCCACTTAATCAAAGACTAGACTTGGGCGCCTGGTCCTGTCTTCTCTTCGGGCGAATATTCGTGGACATTCTTCGTATTTGTTTTTTCTTCGTTTTCCCCGGTTAAGGGATTAATACGGGGTTAAAGCCGCTCTGGCGCCAGGAGTTTAAATGTCCATATGAGCAACTCTATTGGTCGTCAGCTGGGGGCTCGTCTGCCATTGGTTGATGGCAGACGAGCCCCCTGCTGGTGACCAATAGGGTCGCTCATACAAACTGGTAAACTCCTGGTGCCGTAACTTGTCCGGCAGATCCCATTGGTCTCCCTGTTCTAGCATTTATTAACTGATAGAACAGGGAGACCAGCGGGATCTGCCGGGTAAGTTGCAGACTTTTAGGCTCCTGGTGCTGTAACTTGTCCTGCAGATCCCACTGGTCTCCCTGTTCTATCAGTTAAATGTCCGTACGAGCGACCAATAAAGTCGTTCGTACGGACATTTAACTGATAGAACAGGGAGACCAGTGGGATGTGCCAGGTAAGTTGCAGCATTGGGGTTTTAAAAGTCTGCACGAGCGACCAACAGAGTCGCTTGTGCAGACTTTTAAAACCCCAATGCTGCAACTTACCCTGCCGATGCCACTGGTGTCACGTTCTGCCCAGGCTGCGGAGCTGCATATCTGTCTTGTTTCAGTTTCCCTGTTTTGCTTCGATCCATTCCTGGATTTCCTTTTGCTCTGTTCTGATCTTCCATTCCTTGCTTCTGCTTCAGCTCTTTGCTTCAGCTCTGTTTCCTTTATAAGGTGAGCCCCACCTGTGTGTTCTGTTTGTCTCAGTCTGCAGTCTAAGGTATGTCTCAGTGCTGTGTGTTTGGTTTACATGTTTGGTTTGTTTCGTACCACTGTCAGCAGGGATTAGCGTTAGGACCCACCGTCATTGGAGTACTTTGGCGTAGTGGTGGGCTAAGCATACTATGGCCATATCATGTGACGGAATCTCCAATTGTTATCAAACAATCTTAGGCTAGTTTCTGTATTCATGTTTGTTTGTCTCTTATGTACCTTTGCCCTTCTCCCTTTGTCCTAGTTAATATGGCCTATCCTTGCTTAAAGGAGAAGCGTCCGAGGATTCCGGCTCCTCACTCCTTCCCCTGTGTTCCTTGCCTTGTTCCCTGTCCTTTGTTGTGCCCTGTATCATGTATATCTTGTCTAGTAATGTTTATTCCTTGTCTGGTTCACTGTCGTGCCCTGTAACATGTATGTCTTGTCTGGTTTCTGCTATACCCTTTGCTTAGCTTCCATACTCCCAGCCTGCAGCATCCTGCATGTGATTCTAATGATATGCTTCATGCCTGCAGGATACCATTTCACTTCATTCTGGACTGCATCCGCTGCCATATCAGGGCGCTGGTGTTTGGCTGCTCAACCCTAGGTGCTCAACACCTGGGTGAGTGTGGTCACCCTGCAACCAGGCCCTGTCCAACTCCACTACTGCACTGTGACTCCTGCATACAATCTTCGGGCGCGCTGGGTCCTTTCAGTCATCTGTTTGGACCCAGTCCGTGACAACTGGTCTCCCTCCCTGTTCAATTAATTAAATGTCCGTACGAGCGAACAATAAAGTCGCTCGTACGGACATTTAACTAATTGAACAGGGAGGGAGACCAGTGGCATTGGCAGGGTAAGTTGCATTTAAAACACCAATGCTGCAACTTACCTTGCAGATGCCACTGGTCTCCCTCCCTGTTCAATTAGTTAAATGTCCGTACGAGCGACTTTATTGGTCTGTGCCGGGTTAAATGTCCGTACGAGCGACCAATAAAGTCGCTCGTACGGACATTTAACTAATTGAACAGGGAGGGAGACCAGTGGCATTGGCAGGGTAAGTTGCATTTAAAACACCAATGCTGCAACTTACCTTGCAGATGCCACTGGTCTCCCTCCCTGTTCAATTAGTTAAATGTCCGTACGAGCGACTTTATTGGTCTGTGCCGGGTTAAATGTCCGTACGAGCGACCAATAAAGTCGCTCGTACGGACATTTAACTAATTGAACAGGGAGGGAGACCAGTGGGATGTGCCAGGTAAGTTGCAGCATTGGGGTTTTAAAACCCCAATGCGGCAACTTACCCTGCAGATGCCACTGGAAATCCATAGGTTCGCTGTCAGGGGTTACAGGGCAGTGCGAGTGAGCCTATTGGTCACCTGCAGGGTCTTCCTCTGGCATCAACCAATTGCCGTGTAACCCGTGACGGCGAACCTGCGGATTTCCACTTCTGGGAACTGCCGCGATGCCGCGAAGACAAGGTAAGTTAGAAGGGGGGGGGGAAGAATGGTAGACGAAGTCGAACACAATCACGAAGATCTTCGTGGTGTGTGTCTTCGTCTTCGCCTACGTTTTACCGCCGCCGTCTTCTCTTCGGCGTGTCTTCGGAACGAACACAAAAACGCACTCTTCGTGTTCGTTTGCATGTTCGCCCGAAGACGAATGCACAAGTCTATCAAAGACCTAAATAGCAAATCGCATCTGGAACTTCATATTAATATCTGTAACGGCTTTAGCATATTGAATGTCATTAAATGTTTCCATTTCATTTATGTTCTTGTACTGTGAATCCTTAGGTGAGCTTGTTGTTTTGAAGACTCTAGATACATATAGGACTTGCGAATCATATGGTTTCCTTTTAGTTTGTGCGTGTTGTGTTATTGATCATATCCTACTCAGATGATTGCTCAGATTTAGAAAAGGACCCGAAGCCACCATGTTGTGGCTTGTTACATTCAGCAAAACCAAAGTTAATGTTGACTCATGTCACTGGACTGGATACTAAAATATCCTGGTTACATAATTGGTATTTATAAAAGAGGCTTGAATACTACGTACAACACTTTTTAATGCAAAAGCATGTTTTACTTGTTTTATTTTTAATTTGAGGGACTTCAGAAATCAGCTCATCCATCTGAAGTATGAACAGCAAACTTATCTGTTAGGCCACTACCTATACCTCAGTGAAGAGGCTTATGAGATTTACAGGGTAAATTTGCTGTCCCCTCAAATTAACTCAACACACTATTAATGTCTAATCCTTGGCAACAAAATTGAGTACACCCTCAATTGAGTACACCTCCCCGGTGTGATGTGACTCTTTAGTCTTACAAGGTCTCAGGTGTGAATGGGGAGCAGGTGTGTTAAATCTGGTGTTATCGCTCTCACACTCTCTCATACTGGTCACTGGAAGTTTAATATGACACCTCATGGCAAAGAACTCTCTGAGGATCAAAAAGAATTGTTGCTCTACATAAAGATGGCCTACGCTATAAGAAGATTGCCAAGACCCTGAAACTGAGTTGCAGCACGGTGGGGAAGACCATAAAGCGGTTTCACAGGACAGGTTCCACTCAGGCCTCGCCATGGCCAACCAAAGAAGTTGAGTGCACGTGCTCAGCGTCATATGCAATCTGAAAGAGATTGTCTTTGGGAAACAGACGTATGAGTGCTGCCAGTATTGCTGCAAAGGTTGAAGAGGTGGGGGGTCAGCCTGTCAGTGCTTAGACCATACGCCGCACACTGCATCAAATTGGTCTGCACAGGCAGGCCTGTGGGAAATAACTCACCTTACCATTTGAGTGCTGAGCCTCTGCTTCTTTATTTTGGATTTATTGAAGGACTTGGTGGTGCCCTGGCTCGTGCACCATCTCACAACTGAGTGCTGTATTCCAACCTTTGTTTCTGTGTATGCTTTTTTCAAAAGTGACCTCAAACTTTTTGAACGGTAGTATGTGTTTCTGTTAGTAGTTGTCACCTGCATGCAAGGACAGTCAGTATTGCTGGTACTGAATGGAGCGGTGAGTTCATCGACAGTGCAGATCTAAAGTGATCTGTTTATTCCTTAGCACAATAAAGTCAGAATTGGAACATCGAGGGCATAGGCCTCTTCTAGCATCAAAGGATGTATATAGAATTCTAGTTTTAAAAGAATCTTTTTAGGGCGGGGATTGGAAAAAAAACCTTTATATTTCAAAGCTTTTCTCTCAAACCTCCCCCCCCCCAAGCAAACATCATAATTGCCATCAACCTCTGTGATGCTAGTATTTGCTACCCAATCTAACTTACTTTGAAGCAACTAAGATCAAAGCACACCAGCATCTTTCATAACTCAATATGCAGGAACACCAGTATTATAACCTAAGCAGATAATACAGCAGAAGGAAGAAGAATAGCAATGGAGTAAATATGATTGAAGATAGAGCAGAATCTTAAATGTATGGTATTTCCGAAGCCTGATGTATCCCGACGTTGTTTAGTTTAATGAACTTAATTGGCCATTTTGTGCGTTCCCGTAGATTTGGACACCACATATTACTTAACAACAATAACTGAAGATGCATTAGTTTAGGCAGACAAAAGTATGTTGTATAAAGCCAGTTAAAATTATAAAACGTTGCCCTATGTGTGTGTCTCAGACATGAAGGGGCACAGCTGAAACCTCTGGTGGGGGCCCCATCAATAAACATTAGGACAATTCAAACATGGATCTTTAGCTTAAAGGTCAGGAATCGGTGGCCACTTTAGTGCATATCTGCTATTGACCAAAGTATGCTATGCCTTAAGTAATTCAGCATAATTCAGAGTGTTTTAAGACACAACCTGCAGCACACAATTTCTTTTCTCCAGTGGTGGTAGACCTGTTGGTACCTCCTGCAGATCTATAAAATGTAAGTGTTTTGTCTTTATTTTTAACTAATGACACCACAGTATGCACACTACTGTCTCAAAGAACTTTCTTGCAGAGTAGCCAAAACATTTAAATTTGCTGGAACAGTCTCGACAATTGGACGTACTTTGTCATGACTGTTTGCTGTCCTGGAAGGCACCTAAAATCTTGGGACATTTGGCTAACCAGGCATTGCATGTGACAAGATGAGCATTTTATAAGTGCCAAATGCCATAACTTCAAAATCTTCTTAATGTTGTTAGAGAAGATCACAAGTCCATTCACAAATATCAGTATAACTGCATCTGAACCATGACCACCATGGCCAAGCTAACTGCATCCTCTTATCTACCAAGGAGCTACAATCACTTACAAGAAATTTAAGGGGTAGGCTGGTGCATAATTAAAGTATTTGCCACCTGAGGCAGATTCTGTATTTTGCATGCTGAACGCAATTACACATTAATGCTCACACATACTTACACATCCACACTCACAGATTTACACATACACAATCATGCTGACAAACAAAGACACACACAGATACATGCTCACACACAAATCCTTATACACTCTCACTTCTCCCTATCCCTTGCCTTAATCATCCCCTTGCGTTACATGACGTTCCTGCCGTACTGGACAGGTCCAAAACTTCACAAAGTGTCTGACCGGCCCAACAATTTTAGACTGGTCCAGGGTGCAGTTAAAGCACCCCCTTCTGAGTGCCACCTGGGGCATACCCCCACAAAGTAAGCCAGAGGTGAAATTATCCTTTGTTTTTGGAGTATTTGGTGATGCAATCTAAAAAGCTACCACAGTAGTATTGAAATATAACTTAAAAACACAAGTATATTGAATATTTCCTGCATAAAAATGAAATGCTATATATGTTTATACATGCGTGGTATACATGACAGAGCCATATATTAGAATAGTCTGATGCTACATAGGAGTCTAAAATGAAGACTATGAAGTCATTGCTCTTACAAGATACAATCTAAACAGGATGAAAGAAAAATTAAGATATGCAAGTCCTTTTTACAAAGTTTATGAAAACTTTTTCCCTACATGTTATGCTTTATTATTAACCACCAGATGTCCCCCTAACTATATAGGCAAAGAGTGGTTTAGTACGTGTGTGTGTTATATAAGAATGTTTTGTGTCATATATTGAAAATATAATAATTTAATATTATAATATAATAATATAATATAATGGGGGGGAAATAATGCATTCATAGCATCATTGGGCTTTGACAGTAAATATCTCGTTTTATTAGCGATCATCAAAGGCTGCTGCTTTTGGAATATCATACTTCACTACAGCGAAAGTTAAGAGATTTTTGAGGCTGCCAATGAAACCTTGTACCCTCATAATGTTCCTTGTCCTTACTGGTAAGGAAAAGAGGAATTAACAATTAAAATCCCCATGATATCAAAATTGGCTTTTCTGCAAGATCCAAAAGTTGTGCAAATTGCTCATAATTATAGTTCTTAATTACACTTAAGGAGCTTCTAATGCTTTTCTAGATTAAAAATGTGTTTCTTCTTGTTCAGTTTCCAGACTCTTCTCTGATCTAATTATTTTAGACAATTTTAAGTAAAGAAGAAGAAAAAAAGACTCCCACTATCATGTTAATTATAGAACAAGTACTTTAAAATATAGCTTAATGAATCGTCTGTTTCTAGGTCAAAGCAGGCATACGTAGACAAAGTGTATGAATGTATTAAGTTCCCATTCTTTATTACTTGTATTTATTTTTTTCCAGAATTTTTAAGAAACATTGTTTAGTTATTATGGTATTATTGTGTGTTTTTCTAAATAAAGTTACATGCAAATACTGTCTAGATGGTTATGTTTTTGTATAGAACCTCGTATAATATTGAATAGTTGTCCTTGAATTGCACTGATCGGCATGATTTTAGGATAAACCATGCCTCTGGAAAACAACATGTAGCTTTCCATCTGCATTTCAACTACAACACTGATGAAGTCCTTCTCAACTCAGCGTGTTACCCAAATATTTTGTTAGGTTTTCCCAAAAGGTCATCACTAGTTATGACCAGTACAACTGTATGACACCTAAAGTCTAGACCAGTATGGTCTTCATGTCTATGCTGTACTGTACCTCTAGCTTGTCTTCACAGCTCTGGTGTGTAAATCACAGGCCATTTTAGACCCTGTGCTGATGACGGGGTGGCCCTTACGCGTGTAAACAATCGGTCAGGATGGACATTGGGGAATGAGAAGTGGATATGATGAGAGAGTGATGACCTGGGATATAACAGGAATTGGCAGAGGGCTTGAGAAGAAGAAGGTGGGCAACAGAAAAGGATATGGAAGCTGAATAAATGAATGGCAAGTGATTGAAAAGAAAAGGCAGGTGATTAGATTAGGAGATGCGATGTAAATATTGTGATGGAATATTAACTATTTCACTAAGAAAGGCAGACTGTGTACTACAGGAATTCCTGTGCATACAGACAAGGTGAGTGATAAATATTTATTAAATGTAGAATCTGTGAAAATGACAGATCACTGAGCCATGGGGTATGACCCTGCGAAAGTTACTTAGCTTTATGAGCAACTGTAAACTTTCAGTCTGTTTTATTAACTAAACATTCCAACACATAGTATGTCGAGAACCAGTATTTGGTTAAACGAATATATGTTTTTCATTATTCTCCAAAATATAAGACTTAAGGGACACATAGAGGATCAGAATTGATCTACTGTTAGAAGTATGTTTGTTTGCAGAGTAGTTATTCTGCCTGATTAGCTTTTTTTAATAACTGAAATATATATTTTAATCAGCTTTTTACATAATATGGTAAGCTCCTGTTTTTTAAAGGTGCTCCGGTGAACACATCCCCTGCACGCAACATAGCTGTGAGGGCGAGGGAATGAGCTAACTACAAGGCTAACACATGAATCAAAAATGTCTCCTGATTTCTCATGATTAAAATTATTACAAGGAAAAGGTTGCTACATTCAGTAATAAAAGTGTTAGAAAGTCATCAGAGCAAACGGAGCAGTACCTATGCTGAGCAACATCTAGAAAAATAGTAATTAATTCATGTCTTCAAAATATCTTTAATGACCTCCAGTACTACCTGCAATAATTCTCTTATCTTTCGCGCCTAATCTGAACCCAACCTCGCGCAATGGAGGCAAAGTCCAATGAGGTTAATGACTCAACAGTACAACTGTTATCATTCCAATTGTGCATTAATCTTGTCAGACTTTTCTATGCAAACAATGATCAACCCATGATAATCTCAGGAATTACCAAACAGGACCATGCTCTGTTACAATGAGACAAATTAGTTTCTTTTAAAAGCAGAACAGTGATATATTGTTTTCCGTTAGCAGATTACTTTTTATTCTTCACCTTATTCTCTTGTCATATACATAGGGCCAGCCATACTGTGTGCCCCATGGGTGCTGAGAGTTTCTCTAACATGTTAGCAAGCAAGTACATGCAGCAGACAGACATAGTTTGCCTTGGGTGCAAGAAACACTTGGGTCAGCCCTGGATATGTATATGAAGATGTGTCCTTAAAGAAAGTGTTGCTTAAATACATTGTATAAAAGTACAGCCAGCATGCATTGTTCTAGTGCAAGTCAGCTGTAGAAAAATATATGATGGTCGTGCCACACGCAACATGGCCGCTGTAGTCCCTGAACGGGAAGGGACGTCAGACTTTTCAAATATTTTGGCGCCAAAACCCCTAATTCGGGCCTAGTCACTTCCCATCCTATATAAGCCCTCAGTAGATATCAGACCTTGCCCTCTGATGGTTTTGCCTATGCTTCAAAGTGCCTATTCTATTAGTGTGTGGTTTATTACTGTTTCCAGTGTTTAACCTCGGCTTGACCTTGTTTATTTTGACCTCTGGTTGTTCTTCGTTGTTCCCTGATTTCTGGCACCCTGACCTTGGCTTGACTTTGACCTTGTTCTAGTCCGCTTGTGGTCCTACCTGCATCAGTGTCTCCAAACCTCGCTGTGCGTGACACCTATATGTGCAAAATATATGTCATCAACCCACTTTAACACTCCTTTGGTAAATAATGTAACACGTGAACAATATTGCAGGTTTAAATATGCTATAGGTCCGAATTTAAATGTCCTGGTCTCTTGATTAAACTAACCAACATATATTAAAGGTGGCGTTCCACCTACTCTGCTAACATTTTCGTTATTAATTGCAGCATTGGAGCTGTCACACTGAATGCCCAAAACCTTCCTGGGTTACATTTTCACCTACAGTTTGGTTCAAAAACATGTATTTTGTATATGTAAGATTTTATGGTAATTTATAAGAATAGATACAAGTACCCACTATAGGCTTTAATCGGTTTAGGGAATTACACTAAGGATATTGATATTATACTGTACGGATGTCATTGTAAGTAGTTTTAATACGCACATTCATTCTTTTTTTCTGTTGTAGGTTGCCAAAAGCCAATAGGTCTTTCCAACGGAAAAGCCAAAGTGTGCAGTTACAGTGGATGGTATTATTGTAGCACTTGTCATGTGGATGATGTCTTTGTCATACCTGCCCGTCTGGTTCACAACTGGGATACTTCTAAACATAAGGTGCCGTTATCAGCTTTTAGGGCAAAATAAGCCCAACAAGTCTTTTATTTATTAATTTATTATTTTTTTATTATTTTTTTACAAAAATATATATTTATAAGTTTAAAGAGAGCAAAAACTAAACACTAAATTGTTACTTACTCTGAATGAGTGATAATTCAGCATCCAAATGACTTTTATCAAGATCCATAGAACTTTATATGTGTAAAACAGCTCTTGATGTTATACAAATATGAAAAGCATGCCTACCTACCGAGGGACTCTCTTTTGTATCCAAAACAACAACAATAACAGGTGTATAAGCATCACAAAAATGCTTATAAATTGAATTGTGTAACTAAAATACATCTTTCTTCTAAATATTTTACTCATTTACATAAGGGAAGTCTTATTAGGAGCAGGCATTTATCAATACCTTATTATTGGGATACCAGTATTGGGATGTGAGGACGTGTAACTTAAAATACTCCAATTTCTACTTTCTACTAAATCTGACTTCATTTTGTGACTCCAGTTCTGTTCACTAGTGGCTATGTCAGTAAAGAACTGATATGGTTCAGTGTCTGGTATATCCTATATCAGTTCTTTAGGCCATTTAGCAATGCCTGTTGCCCGGAGATCTTGCCAGATCAAGAGAGCTCTAGGCAACTTTCAGCAAATGAATCCATGGTCGATCTGCCCTGGAGCCCACATCAGCTGTGCGTTTGGCCCCCTCATCAGCGCTCAGGAGCTCACTGAACACCACCTAATGTTGCAGAGGTCCAGGATACAGCATGAGATCCTACAACTCAACAAGGAATTTCTAGTGGAGAGGCCCCCATGCCCCATTTCCCCAATATTATTGCCTGGACAATTAATGAACATTGTACTAGATACCATTGGTACATTTTATTATATGTATGTTAATTAATAAAAAATAATTCACTGTGCTACTCTTCCCTTCCACCATTTCCTAGTATTGTAGCCCTTTTTATAAAAAAATGAAGTATTGATTCTCTCTTGGCACTTTAAGCTTAGTAATGGAGATCTCATTTAATTTATTAATAATTATACTAGCAAAAAATGAAAAAATGTATGCACCTTTCATTTATTGTTTATGTAAAACATTGTTATTGATTTTCTCATCCAAGTCTGGAGTTTTAATTCACTTTCAAGCCCTAATTAGGGCTTCTGTTTAAACTGATCTTGCTTGGTACAGCGTGTCTTGCAGAAATTACATTTGAAATCCAAAGGAAAAAAACCTTTTTTCTGTCATGATTGGCCTCCCAAAATAGTGCAGTTTAGCTCTGTCTCAGTGTAAACACGGACTTAAGTAGCTAGAAGCCTAATGGCATTGCTCAATATATCATTTTCCATCATTCTTGTCTCAAGTATCATAGACAAAATTTCTCCCCTGCTTAAGAATGGAATACATTAGCAAGAGCTATTTCATCTTTTCCTACTCCATGTGAATGAATAAATAATATGAAAAGATCTTGTTCAATAGTTTGTGGTAATTAATCTATTTTAAACACAGTCTGGCTGTGTGGAGTATGTGGTGTCTGCTTCATAAAGTCCTCTCCACTCCCTCTGCATTAGAAACCTATTTAGAAAAACATCCCATACTGAATAAGTTCTCTCGGCTTATGGTAAACGGGCAGTAAACGTCTCTTGTACAAAAAGTGAGCCATATATTAATCTCATACAAAATTTACAGTTAGTAATCGCCCAGGAGAGAAGGTGATGATGTCATCAGGGAGCACAGCGGGTATATCTCATCTTGCTCCACCCACATCATGTGCCTTATACCCTTGTTGGGTCTTGGGCCATCCCATTTCACCCGCACAAAACCTTGCAAACCACTTTTAGTGCCAACATACCGCTAGGCTGTTGCTTCAGGCCCCGTTTCCTCAGGCCCCACGCGCTGAGTCTGAATGTAAGAATATGGCGTCATTTCCCAGCGCTCAGATGTAGCGTATGGGGAATTCAAGGTAGCAGAAGAGTTGGCCCCAGCCTACCCCTCCTAAACCAACAAAGGTAGCTTGTGTGTGTATGTGTGTGTAAGTGTAAATAAGTATGTTAATATGTGTGTAAGTAAGGATTTTAAGTTTGTTACTCTACGTGTGTGTATGTTAGGATATGTGTGTAAGTATGTTAGTGTGTGTAAGTATGTTACTGCAGGTGTGTAGCTGTGATACTGTGTATAGGTATGATACTGTGTGCGTAGGCACATGTGTAAGTATGTTGTATTATAGTGTATTACATATATTAACAGGTAGCTCTTTTAAACCCATCTGTGTTCCGTAATACATGAGACGTCCACTTGGCAGAAATAAAATTATGTATGCCTGCCACATTACAGTATTTCTAAGGCATGAAGTAATCCAGATAATGATGTCCACTAAATGTCACATTATTATGCATTAAAGTCATATACTGTATATTACTCTCAGTATGGTATTTAAATATCAGGTAGTATGCAAGAGATGTTTCCATCTTCTATCTTATAGTTTGAACAACAGATAATAAGAATGATAGCCATGTCCAGTATGTCCAGCCATATGGTATTGGGAATAATATGACAGTATGGGGTATCCATATGACATTGAAATCTAGTAATTACTGTGCAATATGTACCCTGCTCTGAACATATTATCCAAAATCCTTGCTACAGTAGGTCTGGCCTGTGTGTCTAAAACATCTTAATAACACTTGCTGAAACGCAACGGGGTAAACACTGTTGTTTGTTTTTTAGAACAGCAGACTTTGTTGTGCTGCTGATGGTCATTCCCTAATGGTAATCCAAACTAATAATGGAGTCTTCCATGCAATAGCAAGGATTGCAAGGGTATACTGTAATAACTAACTTTTAATAAGGTATAGTGACATCACTTTAAATATTACCCACTGAATTATATAATCCTAATCATCTTTATAGGAACTGATATATAAACATGCCTGGTTTTAGCATCACAGCAGTTGCAATCATATTAAGAAACAAATATTTCTTACATGGGAAAAAAATAATCTTTTGTTACGCTATTGTTGAATATAACCAACCTGCCTCTGATACGGTAACTCAGTTCCACAGTGATTGAGGATCTATTGACAAGAAGCAGAGAAAGAAAAGCTGCTTTATATAAAGCAGTCTGTCCCATGAGGCAGGTGCTCTGGTTAACAATATAATTCCCGACTGTGAGATTAAGAAGGGTATTTAATTAGTATAAAGTGTACAAAGGAAACAAAGGGAGACATCAGGTTTCAAGAAAATCTGTTGCAGGCTTAAGGCACCAACCTGACCTCTTATTTTTTTTTTCAGGTATCCAAGCAAGCAAAAGAGTTCTTGGAGTATGTATTTGAAGAGCCATTGATTGACATACAGCAGGAGAACCCATTACTCTACAGACATGTTGAGGCCCTGGCACATGTTGTGCGTCTCAGACAACAGCTTAAGTCCCTGAGAGCCTACCTTTTCAGCTGCCGGGCAGTTGTAGCTGAAGACCTACGTAGGAGGTGGGTTAAAAAAAAAAACATGAAACCTATGAAGAGAAGTTAATTAAATCAATATCTGACATTCTGCGTCATTCCTCATAAATGTTACTTAAACATATTGACTGATGCAGATGGAAAAATAGAAAAGTGCATGTGTGCTGCCCAAGTTTGAATTGTTAACACAGTATTTTAAAAGACCACCCATACAGTAGGTAGTAACAGCTGATCTGATCAGCTACAGTTCAGCAGAGAAAACCCTGTATCATTGTTGTGTGTTTTTAGCCATTACTGTGTGTCCTTTAATTTATTTGGCCCTTATATCAACCTAAGATTGGCAGGACTAGGTAGCTATTCCTGTCATAAATATTCCAATTCCAGTTATTTCTTTCAAAATATTGAAAGTGATAAAGTGCTCATTTGGCTGTTAATCCATGTATGTGGAAACATCCTGGTCTAGGCTACCTGGAGATCTCCCTCATCTTGGGGAGTGGCTTTGTGAAGGGGCGGGGCTAACCATGCATAGTGTTTAGTGGGAGTGGGTGGGGGTTTGAGGGGAGAGATTGGGAGTGGGTGTGGCCAATAGCACTGCACTGACTTGAAAATCAGGGCTTCTTCCGGAGTGTCCGGGTCAAACCCAGAGAGTTCCTATGTATGCTAACCTACTCCGTCAATTTATGGGTTTAATCTGCACATCTAGAGGTGTTCGCTTTGCCCATGTAGCAGAACATTTCAGCAACTCAGTGGCCACTTACCTGTTAAATGACTGGAAGCCATTATGAATAGCTACATTTTCTGTAATGAGCGAGTGAGTCCATATTTGATACAGTAGCTTTCCCCTGGAAAGCACTTTGGCATCCATAACCAGTAGGAACGTTTCTTTGGAATACTGTATTTAGTTCTAAGATGGGGAGGAACGTCATAAAATCTAATTTGACATCACTGTAATTTAATCCAGTGTTTTTTCTTTAAATGGGAGATCATTTGCCCACATGGGTGTGTTTTCTTTCTTCTGTTTTTTTATTTATTAGGAATACCGTATGAGGTAGCTTTAAAAAGATTAAACTGGGAACACTTTGACATCAAAATAAGAAGACTAATGCATCACACCATTGTAAGCAGGAATAGCTGCTTTCATGTTACTTGTTTGCTTTTCATCACCATTGTAAAGCTGTGCTAAAGAAATGGTTAAACCGCATTAGGCAAAGAAGCTATGTGCTCATTTCCAGTACTTGGACACCTATATTCTGCCCAAGTGTACATGGGACGTCAGCATGTCCCACAGCGACAAACTACACAATTCGCTATTTAGTGCATCACTACATACCAATAGCTTCTCCTGTGTGGTCTTTGCAACAGCAAGATTTCCGCATGACAGGTAGCCAACCTATACAAGCCATACTCCCCTTCTAATTCTAAACAAGCAACCCCTTCCTTTTGATACTAAACATGACGTATGACATGAAAATAGACAAGCCATGCTTCCTTACAAATAAAGAAGTGATTCTTCCCTTCTAGTGCTAAAAAGACAATCCCTTACTGAAAAACAGACTAAAAAAATATGTGCGTCACGACTGATACTAAACAGGACAGACTTCCCTTCTGATTCAAATTAAGACATAGCTCTTTTCTGATGCTAAACAAGATGCTTCTGACTTTTTCTACTAGATTTATCTCCCCTCTAATACAATACCAGACATACATGCCTTCTGATACTAAACCTGGCACATGTTATTTCTGATATTAAGCACCTACGGCCTGGCTGGTAAGTTGTGTATTTCAGGAACACAAGAACGTGTGTGCCACAAGCTCTTTTTGGACTTACAGTAAGTCTGTATGCAGCGTGGAGATGGATAACAGTGCTTGCCAAATCCCAAGAGCCAGGGAGCCATGAGCCCTTATAATGTTAATGCTGAGTGTTGTTTACTGAAGGTTAGGGTTAAGTCTTTGGCCTAACTCCCAAATATGTCTGACCCTCGCAGTGCAACTGTCTAGATAATCTTTCTCTTGTATTTTCTCCTGACCTTTGTCATGTTTGTTATGAGGCAGAATTATATGTACATGACATATCCACAGCCTCAGTTTTGGGGTGGCGGAGAACAAACTGCAATGTGTGCTTTTCTCCTCTCAGGTATTCAAAGAGCTCTACGTTTGCCATTACCAACCCCAAGAAATAGATAATAGGAAAAGTGGGGCTAACATTTCTGAGACATTCCGCCTATAGTTGAAGTAAAAGACACAGCATATAAGCCTCAAATCCTTAAGTGGCAAAAGGTGCCTCCTGTAATGCATTGTTTGTTCCTGCAGGCACTCAGGGGGTTAGTGCAGAACACGTCAGCATTGCCAATGGAAGGCCTTTGACAGTCATATAAACAAACCGAAATCCACTGTTAATATTGCTGCCAGGGAGCTAAAAAGCAATGTGATTGATGATATTGGGACAGTGCTACATTTAGTCCTGCTATATCTCCTCTCCTCGTCCTTATTAGGAAAATTCAGTGTTTATCATTTCTTTTTTTAATTCATTATCACTCCCATCAGTGACCTCAAAGGTGTTTTAACCTTGTATTTTTAATTACACTAGTAATTTTATTTGGCAGCTCTACTTCCATAGACACTGGATTGTCCTGTGCTACACAATAAGCTGCTTGACCTTCTTTTTTTACTATATATATATATATATATGGGTATTGTATACATTTGTGATGTTAAATTAATTATTCATTGCCTACTAAATTGCACACATCCATCCTACTCGGTTTTGTTTAATCCCACTGACAAAGAACACAAAATATGTTAAAAAAATAAAAATAAATGGAATCTACAAGAAGGGAATTTTCTGAAAAGCGTTAACAGTGTTATTACTTTTATGATTCATTTTTAGAATAAACCTTAACTAATCACCTCTAAGATGAAGGTTTTAGCTAATAATGCAATCGGATTCTTGTGAAAATCATAAAACCAACAAAATGGCACAATTTTCCTTTTAAATCACATTGTTTGGTTTTTCACCTTATTTATTACCTTTGTTAATTTAATATCGTAAAGCCCTGGCCAGCCAGTATTTATCTCTTTTTCACAAACCAAAGCCAATAGATCTTGTATTAGACACCCAAAATATAGGTCAGATCTATTACTAAGGTGGTTGAAGGAAATATTAAAATATATATTGTGTCCATATTGCACAGGGCGAAATGTTGCATCAATCAAAAGGCGCTGTAATGAAATAGAATTACTGTTTGAGAGTTTGAAATTGTAACCTAATTAAGGGAGAATACAAATTTAATGACAGCAATTTCAAGCATGTAATTTGTCTGGGGCGGAATTGTATTCGCAGAGAGCCTAAAACCTTCGATGTGTTCAATAGCCCTTAGTCCTGAAGGATTCCAGATGGCCTGGAATCTCTCGCTTAAAGACTCAGGAATCTCTATAATGGAAAATGTATTTACAATATCCACTAAGATAGGTATATTGGGGAAATGTAACATAAACATTTTAAACCAATGGTGTTTAAACAAGTAAACTGCATGTAATGCGGTTTAATAAGACTGGCGGCTGAGTCCCATTTGGGGTGATATGTTGGAAATGCTTGTTTGAAAAGGTGTTTTGTCTCAGGCTGTTAGAAAGCTAATGGCTGTGATGATAAGTTTGCTGCTTTAAATCTAAGTGACTGATGCCTGCTTTAAAAATGTGTTCAACTTCATCTTTATTTTCTTTATATATTTATTTTTATTTATATATATATATATATATATATATATATATATATATATATATATTTAATATAATATAATTTAATGCACAGTTCAAATGTACTTTTCTGTTTGCTCTGTTAACGCATGTAAGGGCCTGTATGTTTGTTCTTATTTTTGTTATAATGATGACCAGCCAGGCATATAATCCTTCTATAGATAACATATTTAGATTACTAATATTACTAGCTAATATTATGGGTGTATATGCCCTTATTTGTATATATCCCATCTAGATATAATATTTTTAGTGGAATTTGTAAAATGCTGATTTTATTTTTGATTTTGTTTTTATTTAAGAATTATTTATTTGCAAAAGAAATAATGTACAATTATGTAAATTGTTTTTATTTATATCAAACATAGTACTTAACATGAACATATTCATATATGAAGGAAATAACGGTAAACATCACTTATAACCTTAAAATAATATTCAGTAAAACCAAAACATTATAGGTGAGTATAACCCTTTCAGAAGTTTTCCACTTTCAGATCTCCTTACTTAAGGATGGATACTTAAGCAATCCAATGCTGTTGATGATGGAACATGGAGGTTATATCAAAGGAGAAGATAGGCCAATAAACATTACTATTTTTCTCAGATATTATACCATAGATTCCATTTTATTTGGAATTTTTGATATGACTCCCAATTTCCCTCTTGCATGAATATTCCTTTTTCCATCGTATTTTGATGGTTGATCTGTTGAATGATCTGCTCTCAACTAGGGGCCATGTTTTTGGAGATTTTGTTGAAAAACATGTAAGATAAGGTGCAGTTTTATTTCATCTCAGGACAGTTTTCAGGGTTCCCCAATGCACTACCAATATGGTACCCATGGTGACTCCATTTAAACAACTTCTCCTGAGCATATGGCAAATCACTTCCGTATGAACCCATTATTTTCTTCTGTGTTGACTTTGATTTACCTTAATTAATTCAGTTGATGATGTTTCTCAGAAAACATCACCAAATTGCTTAAGTGTTCCCAAGCCAACTCAGGCAGGGGAATGTGAAAAGGTCTCCTTACAGAAATGAAAGCCATTTAGACTCATTCTCTACACATCACAGATATAATTAATGATGTTTTCAGAAGTGTGTTAACATCAATATCCTATTAGGATGGCTTGGTTTTATCAGGTTGAGCAAGACATAGTCAGTTACAATACATTTATTTTGTTTTTACCTGGCCTCGTTTATTAAGAGCATTTATAAGAAAATAGTAGTGATTAATAATAAAAATGATGATGATGAAAACTGTTCTTCAAACTTAAACTACAAACAATGGTCTCTTAACGAGGAATCTAGCTTATTTGTTGTAGGTTGTACAGGTTGTGTATTTATTCATTATATATGTGTCTAGTTTGTTCCTATTCTTTTTGAAGGTATAGACAGACACCAATGCTCAATACGGACACATGGCTAAAGAACTTTATTGCATTAAAATGTATAATTTTACCACTGCTTTTTTCAGATTTGTAACAGAGCCTTGAGAGATAAATAGAACACGGTCAGAAATTTGAAGAAGAAGCTAAGGTTTTCTAGCTGTAAAGAGCAAATACGGTAGTTGGTAGATGAAATCATATTATACCCAGAAAAAGGGCTGCTTAATCGAATCAATGTCTCGCAGATGCAGCATCACTCAGAATGGAGCAGATACTACTTATTCAAACCCAGCCCCTCCTGTTAGCGTCTGGCAGGCCTGGACCAACAATGTCTTTACTTTAATCTGCAGATATTGATCTCATGTAGACGTTGACAAATGATTATAAGTGACCCTGCGCAAGAACTTATCTCTGACAAATTGTAATAGAGCAAGTTTGCAAGTGAGGTCCAAATGGAGGAAAGGGAGCAGGCTCAGCTTTTAACCATTTAATAGTTTATACATGGGTACTCAGTGTCATGGCCTCTTACTTGGTTCCAAAAATTCTTATTTTAGAATGAATTGTTTCAGGAGTGCTACATAGGTCTTTGGTGTGGAAAGATTATTCATAAACATGTGATGTCATAGCGCCTTGAAAAATATTGTAAATGTTATGTAGTCAAATGTATGTTAAAAGGAGAATGTTTTGGCTAGCTGAGCTTAATGATTATATTAATTACACAGCTGCCAGGGAGCTACCCTATGTACAAAAACATCTGCCCCAACCATGTTTCCCTGAGGATCCTCTAAGTTTCTTTTTCTTTGAATAAGAATCAGGCAATATCAATTGTCTGAAAAATAAAACTATTCAAATCGGCTTGAAAAAGGCTCTAACAGTTTTATGAATATGTATTCCTTAGACAGCAACAACCTGTGGGAGTCGAGTGACACTGAGTGGACCAAGCATCCCACCAACAATCACAATTTGCTACAGGTTAATGCCAGGTTGAGCACAAGTTTTTACAATGAGTAATTATATTTCTATGGTCAGAAATATTTGACACATTCTAGGTGCCAATGTTTTGATTTTGTGATGAAGCTGCTCCCTATTTTCCGTAGGTGACCTTTATCATTATATATGTCGTGTCTGTGTTCAAGTTCATCCTGATTAAATGTATTTGTATATTTTTTTTTCCTTTCAGAATTTTTCCCAGGGAATATTTGTTTCAACAAATTCATCTATATTCTCTTGCAGACTTACAACAGGTAATATATATATTTTTCTCTGGCCATCTGGTTTAAGATTAAGCTAATGAAAGACTCATTAATAAAATGATTTCAATACATTGGGGGGAGTTTTCATATCATTGCCTGTTAAATATCATTAATGACATTTAATTCAATAGACCACATTACTTTTGGAAAATGCTTAACCCATTTGACTTAAAAGGCAATCAATTGGCACGTGCAAGAAGCAAAAGTCTCAATCCAGGGACAGTTCCTTAAAAGACATCTTATTTAGGGATACATTGAGTTATTAGAAATGGTTAAATTTGTGTTTAGAAACAGAATTGTGAACATAAGAAAGGAATTTAAAAACACTATATAAAAGCTTTCTTCTATTCTAGTAGTTATGTATCAAGTGAAGGGTTGAATTGTTTATTGGTTTCCCTGCTGAGAACATCCATTATCACTCAACCTCTCACAGAACTTTTAATCAATTGGCTATCTATTTGCAGCAATAAACTGCTAAGTGATCTCCCCTTGGAATAGTGTAAAAGTAAATACATTTGTAGGTAGATGTTGGTTGTCAAACTGCTACTCTTCATACTATAATTACCAGTTTAGGTCAGCCCAAAAAAATGCATTGGGTAGAAATGAGTTACTGATAATTTAGAGGTTTGGCATGCCCTCGTTGTAGCAGTTTTTCAACCTGTTTATGGAAAGTTACCTGTTGGCTGGTTCTGATTGTCCTTCGTAAAAAATATTTTTGACATTTAATATCAGTGAGGTTTAGACGGAGAATCACCTCCTGTACCTCTATCATCTCATCCTCTCCTTTTCAAAATTTCAGATACCCTCTGCCATAGCATTTGTCTCCTTTGGTATCAGAGATCCATCCAAAACATGATTAAACTATTCACATATTATCATCTCCAAACTGCAACATTCTTCATCTTTCTCGCAATATATCATCTATTTTATATCTTCACTGCTTTATGACATCACGTATGGTATCTCCATGCATGTTATCTGGTTACTATTGTACATCACGCAGGCAGCCAGTATAAATATATATAAATAAATATGCAGGCCATGATTAAATATGACTCAGTAACTCTTACTTGACTTGAAATTAATTTACCTTCTGTAATTTCAGAGTTTTAAACTTCATTAAATCTAGGCCTTTGCATATCTTTTGCTGCTTCTTTAGACATAATATGCATCTTTTATGGACTGGATTATTTTGACGATTTTGTTCTTTGCAATTTGTCTGTAAAGCAAATCATCGTGTGGTGGAAATAAAAATGAATAAGCCAATCTGCTCCATGAGATGGATTTAAATTGTGTTTAGGTTTCACTAAAGGCAGCCTGCGGCAGTTTCTTATTATGTGTGTCTCTCAGTAAGGCATGTGGTTTCCCAGCCATTGCCAAGTCAAATAAATAGAAGCCACTCTTGTTTGGATGGTGTTATGTTTATAGATTTTGTGGATCTCTTGAAATTCCCATTCTAGCCAAGCTAACTAATATTAATAAATGATGCGGTTATTATTATCATACATCATTCTTGAGTACCAATTTAGTTATGACCAGGTGTGTTTCTGAGGATAGTTTATTAATTTATGACACAGCTCCTTTCCAACACACTCTCTTCTTGCAGCATTTTTTGAGACCATCAGCTGTCCATGCACACTAAACAGACTAGCGTGCTTCCAATGCAGCGGCATCAAAAATGTCCGTGAATGCTAAAGTACGGAAAGGCTGGCATGGGTAGAGCTAAGTGGCACTTAGGAATATTATGAAGGAAGACTAAGGTCCATGGGATCTGCTTTAAAAGAAAGGTATAAACAAACCTGGCAAAGAAGCTCATGAACAAAGATCACTTAGGAGGCGCTCGTGTATACCGGTTCGAAAAAATAGAAAATAAAACAGAAAAAAATGATTGTGTAGTATTATGCACAGATGATGCACTATATGTCTATATAATGCACTCACAATGTGTACATGTATTCAGGCTTCATAAAACATCCAATCCTCCGGGTGGATATGTGGTAAATATATGCAAAGAAGCAGAAGACAGGTAGGGACCACAATGGTGTAATATCAAGCAGTTGTTGTAACACGCAAATGTCGAAATACACTTACACTTTTTGAGAGGGTGTAATACCCGTATACATCAAGTGTTTTTCCTCTGCCTCTTCTCCAACGACTCTGGATATTTCCCAGTGATCTGCTGGTGTGGAACTGCACTCAATGCTTGAATTAAGCTGAATCCACAATGTAATGGAATAAAATGTACTATTTATTTAAGGCTATAAGCCAAAATAAAAACTTATTGACAATTACAATACTTGACACTAACATAATGGCACATGGGACTGAAGCTTTTCTCTCTTGGAGAGAAGAAAGAAACAGAAAACTAGATGACATTTTTTTACAGACACCCAAAGAATTCACACCGTACACAGGTTTATTCATTAAGATGGAAAGGCTTATGGAAAAGGAAATTAAACGATGGTGGGAAATTACCTTCATCGAACAATACATAAAACGATCCCTAGGGGGTTAAGAATCCATAAAAGTCCTGCGTTTGGTGCAGATGATAAAAGCTTTATGCAAAACTGGCACAGGACACTAGATGAGTGCTCCTATAAATTAATGCAATTGATTGTCATACAACAGGGAGAACAACTTAACCATATTGAAGATGAAATAAAATTAGTAGAAGAAGAAATAAAAACAAAAATAGATAAAAAATCCATTATATCTAATAAAAATAATATGGAAAACAAGCTTGGTAGGATAGAAGAAGAAATTATCAATAATAAAAAGAGAAAATTTTATAGAGATAGAGAAGATATGGAAAGAGGAATCCATGTACCAAGATCAACACATAACCAATACAATCACAATTACCACACACAAAGAAATGGACCCAGACAAAACAGAGGAACTATTCCTTTTAGGAAAACACATTTTGAACAATATAATAGAGGCCACCTTTCACATACACGGTCCAGAATTCAACCTTCACATACACGGTCCAGAATTCAATCCTTTTCACCCACCAGACAAGTATTCTCACCCACAAGACAAAATAAGATTAGCGACATTAATCATATAAGCAGAGACCCTTCACATGAACAGGCTTTTTTAGACAGGGAGCCATCCCGAAAGGGTGGCACAAAACTAAAAGAAACCCCCCCGAGAAGGGAAGCCATAGAACTGAGAAACAGGTACATACCCCTAGAGCAGAGCCCATGGAAGAAACGAAAATACACAAACGAACAAGAGGCCAGGGGGGGGGGACACCAGATGAGCAGATATTAATCCCAGAAAAAGAAGGTATCATCAATATATCATCCATTACACTTACACAAAATGAAATAAGTCTACTCAGAAAAGGTCTAAAATTTGCGCCAGCTAAAGGCCCTAATCAATTTCAACTCTTCCTAGACACCCAGAAATATCTAAGGAAACTTACTGTAAAAAGGTTTTTCTGTAGACCAGAGAGAACAGAGACAAGTAGTGAGACAACTGTAGAACGATTCTCACACACAAGTCTCAAACCCAAATCCAAATTTTTTCCGCAAAATGAAAAAAGCCAACACATAGAAGTCTTTACCGACCTCATACAAAGAGATTTGGAAAAGCTGGGCAATAAGACTAAAACATATAACCTTAATAAAAACGAACAAATTGCACTACGACTATTAAAAGACAAACATGATATAGTTGTCAAGCAGGCGGATAAAGGGGGAGCGACTGTGGTGATGGATCACCCTTACTATATAAAAGAATCCAGAAGAATCTTGGAAGACACCATTACCTACAGAAAATTAGGTAAAGACCCCACAAAGGAATTCAGTATATTTTTATATGATATTTTGGAGGAAGGTCTGGAACAGGGTATCCTGAGTAAGAAGGAGTTTAACTACCTAAAAAAGGAACATCCAAGATTACCGTTCTTTTATTTTCTTCCTAAGATGCATAAGGATCTAAAGGAGCCACCCGGTAGACCTATCATCAGTGGTATAGACTCCCTTACGTGCAACACATCAGAATACGTTGACTATTTCCTTCAGAAGTATGTCCCCAAAATCCCAGCATACCTTAAGGATACCACTCATCTTCTTAAGACACTGAAAGACATTTCATGGTCCCCCGGTTGGTTTTGGGCCACAATGGACGTTTCCTCTCTATACACTATTATAGACCACGAACAAGGATTGGAAGCTATAAATAGGACCCTATCGAGAGATACAGATATGAACCCTTTACAGAAATCATTCATTTTGAAATGTATCAATTATATATTGAAACATAACTATTTTTGGTTCGAGGATGACTTCTTCCTCCAACTTTGTGGCACAGCCATGGGCACCAGGTTTGCACCGAGCTACGCCAATCTATTCGTAGCTGAGTGGGAGGACCAATTCATATGGAACAACAACCCATTCAGTGCAAGCCTGGTGCTCTGGAAGAGATACATAGACGACATCCTCATAATTTGGAGAGGGTCGGAGGAGAATTTGAACGAATTTATAAAATACACTAACAATAACAAATTCAATTTAAAGTTTACCTCGAACATACAGAGTCAACAAATTGAGTTCTTGGATGTAGAACTGTTTTCGGAGGACAACCAGATATGCTCAAGGAATTACAGCAAGCCCACAGACAGAAACGGGTACATAAATTACAACAGCTGCCATCATCCCCAATGGCTTAATAATATTCCTAAGGGCCAACTCTTGAGGGTAAAGAGGAATTGCACAAAAAGAGAGGATTTCGAAATCAAAGCAAATTAAATTAAACAGAAATTCATCAAAAAAAACTACCCGGAAGAAAAACTAGACAACAGTCTCCGCGAAGTAGAAGCAGTAGATAGACAGCAACTGCTGGGGAATAAAAACATGTCACGGAAAACACCTAAAGAGAGGGACTTTAGCTTTTCCTTTTTTACACAATACAACACTCAAGCAAATAAGATTAAACAGATCATAAACAAACATTGGCATATATTAAAAAATGATGAAGTCTTAGGTATGGCATTACCCGATAGACCACAAATAATTTTTAAAAAAACTGGATCACTAAAAACAATACTGGCCCCGAGCGTCTTACCGAAACAAATAGCAGTACAAAACCCACAAATGTTCGTAGGAAATAAACCAAATGGGTTCCACAAATGTGGCTATTGTAAGATGTGTACATCCCTACCTAAAAAAAACTAATCAATTTACAGGAACAATAACAGGTCAAACATACACCATTAAACACTTTATAAATTGCCTAACAAAAAATATAGTTTATTTATTAGAGTGTGGGTGTGGCCTACAATATGTGGGCAGGACCATAAGACCCATGAAAGAGCGAGTACTAGAACACCTTGGGAACATAAGAAACAAGAACACTAAACATAGTGTTCCCAGACACTGTAACATGTGCCCAAAATATTCTATAGAATCTTTAAAAATCATAGGTATAGATTGGGTTCCTCCCAATTGGAGAGGTGGCAGTACAGTAATACAGTACAGATAATTTATCCAAACGGGAAACCGAATGGATTTTCAAATTAAAAACTTTTAAAAAAGGGGGTCTAAACATGGAGCTGGACATATTGACGTACATGTGAGAATTTAGCTGATCACACTTATACGATATACACACACACACCATCACACTTAATGTAGTTAATATGGGCAACACATTTTCACACTTTCATCACACACATACCCATTATCAGATATAAATATACATATACGCCACACAATATAAAATAAATCTACATATTTTTATTTACATTTTTATTTTTATTCAATATTTCATTTCATAATATTTTAATAGTACAGCAACACTTGATAAGACAAATTAAAAATAAAATAAACTCAACCAGGTAAAAATAATTTTTATTTAGCATTAACTTAACATGTATGATAACGTGATAATAATAATATCAAAAACACATACTATATATTTACAATTCATTGGATAATCAATTTTTTATTATTTTTTTATTATTTTTTATGATTATTTTTTATTCAGATTACACAAAAGGATTTTTTTGTTTATTATTTACATATCCACCATTTGGCCACTTAGGTCGAACAGAAAACTAGACATCCATATTCAGATAGATATCCTTCCAGGGGAGTCCTTACATGATGAATGGCACTTCTCACATTCCTGCAACTAGAGGATAGGGTCCTTTCCTAACAATAGAAATCACAGAGTATAAAGACTCTGATTGGTATCTTTATCTATTTTGTGTCTTCCACACGTTCTTTAATTTAACTATTACTGCCGATTATCCTGAGACTTCACTTCACAAACGGCCAGCTCTAGGGGGACGGACCCCATCGATATAGTAGGCGGTACTAGTATGACCACATTAATCGGCATTTGTAATTGCCGTTTCACCTAATAACGATATAGTTCACTTATTCCCCACTCGATGCACGGTGTAGGGGCACACATCCGGTACAGCAGGCGATCGGTATCGGCGTAGTAGGTGATCATAGTACTGCAGCACTAATCGGCACTTTCGATCGCCGATAAAATGAGTTAATAAGAGTGTTCTCTTACTATTGGAGTTCCGCGGAACGTATTGAAGGTCGAACGGCAGACGGAATGACGAACGGCAGACGGAATGACGACATCAGACGGACCGACGTCAGACGCCGGCAAATTAAGATGGCGCCCCACATAATTTAAAAGAACCACACACCAACACCGAAGATACTCCTGATGAAGCCACAACTCGGCGAAACGCGTTGAGGATCTTACAGAGCTCTTTTTATTGGACTTTTTTATTTATCTTTTAAACATCCCTTGGTGGATGATTGTCAATAAGTTTTTATTTTGGCTTATAGCCTTAAATAAATAGTACATTTTATTCCATTACATTGTGGATTCAGCTTAATTCAAGCATTGAGTGCAGTTCCACACCAGCAGATCACTGGGAAATATCCAGAGTCGTTGGAGAAGAGGCAGAGGAAAAACACTTGATGTATACGGGTATTACACCCTCTCAAAAAGTGTAAGTGTATTTCGACATTTGCGTGTTACAACAACTGCTTGATATTACACCATTGTGGTCCCTACCTGTCTTCTGCTTCTTTGCATATATTTACCACATATCCACCCGGAGGATTGGATGTTTTATGAAGCCTGAATACATGTACACATTGTGAGTGCATTATATAGACATATAGTGCCATCATCTGTGCATAATACTACACAATCATTTGTAAACCGGTATACACGGGCGCCCCCTAAGTGATCTTTGTTCTAAGTTTAAAACACCTGGAGAGTGTTCTGTACGGGTTGCAGCTGGGTATCCGGTAAAGTGACATAAAAGGGAAGTATAGTGATCATTGTTTCTTCTCTATATACCTCACTTCACACTGGTCTTCATCACTCTCTTTTCCTAAAAGAAGCTCCTGAATCAGATCTCTCGATGTAAGGCTGTAATTGCATACAGATTGTGATTATGAACAGAGACAAGCACACGAGACACATTTCTGTAGAATGGATCTGTCAGTCAGCAGTTTTACAAGGACACATCCCAGCTTTATTTCACACATATCTACAAGGCTTCTTTTATATAACGAATGCTGCCATTTTTTCTAATTACGAGCCAGACCCGTACTAGGCTCTTGGCACCTCGGGCACAGTTGGAGGCCCTGCGTTGATGTTGCATGCACTTAAGGAAGCAGAAGGAGGTGCGGGGACATTGCCACCAGGCAGCTCAGTTGCGCTCCTCACATTGTTGCGCCTCTTGACCGATGGAAGTTACAGGACCTGCTTCGAGACGTTGTTATTCAACAATGTGTTGGCTTCGACTCCCCTAAGCCCCCTTAAGGTTTAATATATAATGAGGAAGGTGCACACATTTTAGCAATTAACTCATACATGCATCTTGCTGTAGAACTACAACTAACAGGAACAATAATAAGGAATTGCAAATTTGATGGAAGCAAAGGTTTGTGGTTTATAGGGCCAGGCACTGGTTGAGCGGCCAACAGTCCATCTGCTCTGTATATCTTGTGGCAACCATTTTTATGCTACAGTATTTATTTAAATGAGCTTTAAAAACTGTTTATTTGATGACAGGTTCACATTAAGTTCTAAGTCTACTGGTCATACTTTATTCTTATATATGCTGTATTCTAGTGCTTGCAGCTTGAATAGTGCTGGCCCCGTAGGAAATAAAATAACAGAAGCTCGGCACAGAAATTATCCACAGGACTGCCTTGTCCCGTTCTCATTATGTAGCCGCCTTTCTCGTGTGCCTAGCAGGACCCTCACATAATACAAACTGCAGATGTGGACACTGCCCTTTAACCAAAGAAGCTGTTTATCAACAGGTGAAGCCGTTTGGTTGCTCTTGTTCGTTACTCGCTGATTGGATGCTCTCAGCAGGATGCTAGCTTCCAAGCGAGGCGGCGTGACCCGTTCTAAAACAGGACCGCAATGCTGTGCTCACACGCTGCATCACAGACTTGACCTAAGTTCAGAAAGAGAGCCAAGCAAAAGACGCTTTGGCAGTCTCCCCCACCAGCCCCCATTCCCACCTCCCATTCTCTACTTCCCATTGTTCATACCTCTTAGTAGGCATGATAACTAATTAGAAGCATTCAGACTTAACAAGCAGAAAGACAAAGCGTGACAGCTCCTATATACTGCCCTGCTAGTAATGATTGTATTACACTCACCAAGCCTTCACCGGCTTCACAGCCCTCCTGGGTAATGGACTGTGAGACAGGAATGAGGCCAGTATTAAAACACTACTAAATATCTGTTAGCTGCTTGATCCCAGGCAATGTTGCCAAATTATCAAGTTAGGGCAAAATTAATTTGTTGTTAGTTAAATATTTGCCAGCAATTAACAGAAAGTTCCTTTTTGTTTGTTAACGGGAAGACAGTTATCTGCTAAATTACGTTTCTGGTCATACTTGGATATCCTGATCTAGAAGAAATAAGCTGTAAATGTTTTAGTACGTAATCAACTAAAGGGACAGCCTTGCTCACAAATAATACGCACTTATTTACATTGTAAGTACTTCAATATGCATTCTTAGCTGCAGGAAAAAGAGCCACTACCTGTAGGTGAAGCTGCAGCTTCCGAGGACTGCTCCCTTTGCGGTAAGATTTTTGGCTTCTTTAATCAGTCAGTCAGCAAGGTCCTCCCTTTGAAATCAGTGGGAGCATTTTCCACGCATGCGCATGGAGAGGTCCCTTTGGACCAGTGATGGCAAACGCTTGTGATGGGTACAAGGTGTTTGCACATATATGTAATACACATGAAACTTATGTGCTGCTGCCACTGCCATTTTCTTCCATAAGAGAAAAGAAGCATTGAACCTTTCCATGTCTCTTCCTCCCCCTCCTTCTATCTATCTCAGGGCTTGACACATTTGTTGTGAATCTGGGCGCCAGCTAAAAAAGTTAGGAGCCAGGAATTTTTTTAAACCAACAGTTGGTCAGGAGTGATCTGATCATCATCAGCCCACAAGCTTGTGGGGACAAATGTTAACCCCTGCAATGCCACGAATGTGTCATACACAATTGTGGCATTGAAGGGGTTAACGCTGCACTGTCGCTCTAATGGAGCGATCAGGCGGCAGGGGAGGGTTGGGGCTGGTGTCCACACTCATGTGGAGACCGAAGAACCCTCTCCCCCTGTCCCCGAAGCTGCCTCTGGCAGCTGGGACACAATAGCTGGTCTATAGACCAGCCATTGCAGGGGGGAGTCTCTCATGACTGCTGTAGGCTTCCATGCCTACAGGAGTCATCAAAGGGCTTGTGGGGGCTCGTTTTTGCTGTTGCTGGCCTGCGGCATTGAAGCGGTTAACGCTGCACTTTAGCTCTCCTGGAGCGATCAGGCAGCTGGGGGGTGTTGGGTCAGGTCCCCACACTTGTGTGGGGACCCAATCAACACTCAACCACCTTCCCTGAAGCTGCCTGTGGCAGCTGAAAACGCAATTGCTGGTTTTCCTGCAACTGCGTTTTCAGCCTACAGGATCACTCCGTGACAATTTTTTGTGGCTGTAAGAGGCTGACAAACACCTAGGCGCCATGGCGACCTGGCGCCTGGGATTTGTCGAGCCCTGATCTATCTGCTCCTATATAATTCTCTATCTTACCTTTCTTTATTCCTGAGACATTGGTAGATAAGTGGAATAACCCCCCAGCAGAAGTAGTGAAGGCTAAAACAGTGTGGGAATTTAAACATATGTGGTGTAGGCACATGGCCAATCTAAGACGAGACCAAGGACCGATTAAGGAAAAAATAGGCAGACTAGATGGCCAAATCATTATTTGCCCTTGTGAAATGCCCCCTTGAAAACTCCTTATGGGAATAATGCCTTCTGTCAAACAAAATTGTCTCAAAATATATTTATGCTAAGACTTTTTTTGGTATAAAAAATGGTTATGTAGTAGCTATTGATATGTCTATGTACTGCTTTGCCAAATAATTAAATCTCCTAATGAAATTGTTATTAGACCCTTAAAAGGTTAATTGTATAGTATAATAAGGTATTTGTCAAATACCCTACACAATTAGTGTATTTGAATGGTAATAAGGAAACATGGCTCGCTGGAGCATGATTAACTCTTGGCAAGATAGAAGGTTAGTTCAGACCAGATTATAGAAAATTGTGCATATAGGTAAAAATAATAAAATGAATCCATGCTTTAATAACATGACTATACAATAATGGGTATACAATGCCCCTTTGTAAGTTTCAAGTAGGAAAGATTAGTTAATACATGAGTATAGAAACCATGTGCGACGTAGCAGTGTACGATCTAACACTTAAGTAGATGAAGTATTAGAAAGTGTTAGCGTTTCCGGATTAGCGTTATTATTATTATTTAATTGGTCCATACACCCTTTTTTTTTGTTTGGTTTGGTTGGTTATCTTTTTAGGGTTGTTATCTCTGACCATGCCATTTGCATCTCAAATATAAAATTTGAGATTAAAAGGTGAACAAATCCATAATGCCATTGGGTGATTGATATATTTTAGAGACGCGGGTGTGGTAATGAAAGTCTGCAGGTGTAGGAGACTGAAAAGTTTGTTTTGTACATACTTTATCACGATTGAACCAGTGCTGGCAAACATACTGTTTATCTGCCTAAAAGATTTGGAAACTGCGGTTAACAGTGAGTAAGTCAAATGGAGATTCAATGTAACACGCCCCAAGATAATTCTAGGAACAGGAAATTGGGAAAGATTAAGTGAATATTCCTTCTTCCAGTCTGCTGCTGCCAAGAATAATTATTAAAGTGCCTCTATGCCTGTATGCCTGACAGGGCTGGCAACTCGGATTATAGCCAACCATGGCCAAACCACTCGGCAATATAGTTGCCCAGATGAGAGTGCTGTATGTACACTGTGCAGTTCTCTCCAGCATACCCTCAATTAAATGACTTCATAGCAGGCCCATGAAGGAACCACATGAAGAATCCAATGACTGTAGGCAGAATGATGAATACAGTACAAAAATGATGAAACTTTTTGACATTGGCTTATGTTGAGTAAATGTTCCTCTGCCGCTCTTGCCAAACCTTCCTGATGCCTAAAATAAGTTTAAAAAAATATTGTATATTTTCCAAGTGTCTGTCTTTAGGATGGACAGTTCCTATTTCAGTCAAATCCCTCTGTCCCTATTTCCTCCCCTGACGTAATTTTTAACAAGCACAGATTGTTTGCTGGGCATGAGTGTTACACAGCCTAAAAGTAACAATATGTAGAAACAGCAGAAACTGTCTATTCTCATATACTTACCAAACACTCATCTACAGACACCAGACAAGACAGAAGGCTTGTTTTTCCCTGAGAAATCTCATGGTGCTTCCACAACCACAATGGATTCTGGGTAGGCGCCTACCCAGAATCCCTTGTGGTTGTGGAAGCACCATGAGATTTCTCAGGGAAAAACAAGCCTTCTGTCTTGTCTGGTGTCTGTAGATGAGTGTTTAATAATACTTCTGCTACCCTTTAAATTTAAGTGGAAGGGTTTCCATCGCCTTTTACCCACCATAACTTATGTAATCATATACTTACCGAATCATTGAAAATGAGACTTTAAGCACTTAATAGAAATACAATTTGGATGTTCTCTTTATTTATTCATTCATGGTCATATTAAATCACAGAAATACATTAAAGAAAAAGACAACCTTTCGTCTTGTGAGTCCACATGAAAACTTGGCACTGGGATTTGTTTTGTATGTCCCTATACAAGCTACATGAGTAACGCCAAACCACATTGTTTATTGGTCCCATTGGCTCCACACACTGCATTTCAGAAACCTCTGCGCCTTCCACAATTTGGGCTTTACCATAACCACCCTGCTCCCTAATTACAGCTTAGTCTTAGCTTGGCTCTGTTCACCAGTGTATTTTTAGGTGGAATTCACCTAATCATCTATTTCCAGTAGAACACTTTATTATAACTGGTTGTCCTAGTCAGGACTATCAGTGTCTTCCCTTAGAGAAAATGTTTATTGAAAAAATGCTTATGCTATTTTGGCTGAAATTGTATGAAGAATCTATTTTGGGGGCATAGGGCAGTGGTAAAAATGAATTCCACCTGTGCTTATATTTGCCAAAGTTAGGGACTTATGCATAAAGAAATTGCCATGTGTGTGTGCGTCTTGTACATTTCTATTAATAAAATGTTTAAGCAGACATAACTTATTGAAAGTTAGATGTTTACTGATATTATGTGAGTGCTTAATTCCTGCAGCATGCCTGTGGTGGGCAGAGCTGCTCGCTGACAGTACACACCGTCGGTGTCTGTGCACCCTTTGAGATCCTCACTGCTAGAAATTAAGTTGAAAGCTTTTTATACACTGATCAGCCATAACATTATGACCACTTGCCTAATATTGTGTAGGCCACCAAAACAGCCCTGACCCATCAAGGCATGGACTCCACTAGACCTCTTAAGGTGTGCTGTGTTATTTGGCAACAAGACATTAGCAGCATGTCCTTTATGTCCTGTAAATTGCAAGGTGGGGCCTCCATGGATACATCCTGGTGCCATCTGTTCTCCAGGTAAGCGATGCACACGCACCAGGCTATCCATGTGATGTAAAAGAAAATGTGATTCATCAGACCAGACCACCTTCTTCCATTGCTCTCGTGTTCATTATAGGCGCTTTTGGCAGTGGACAGGGGTCAGCATGGGCAACAAACTGTGATGCACTGTGACACCTTTCTTGTCTGTTGGATTTGTTGGAATAAGGCCAGCCTTCGCTGTCCCACTCCCCACGTGCATCAATGACCCTTGGCCACCCATGAGGGAAGAAATGTTCACATGCTACCTAATATATCCCACCCACTGACAGATGCCATGATAACAAGATTATCCGTGCTATTCACTTAACCTGTCGGTGGTCATAATGTTATGGCTGATGCATGTGATTTAAGCTTTTAGGACCTCAAGGAGCGCTGCAGAATCTGATGGCGCTATATAAACAATAAATAATAATAATAATCTTTTTCTGCGTTGATCCAAAAAAGGAATCAACATCAAGTAAAGATTAAATTTACTCTTGAGCTAATATGGCTCTATACATTTATCTCATCATTGCTGGAGCTATTTATGCCCAAAGCTGGTAAAAGCTAGACTCCTGTAGGAACCCAGCCACAAATACTTGTATGTACTTGGGGACATTCTTGTCAAACTCTTAGGCCCTATAATTGATTACATTAAAGATTCTGTATTGTGAGCTGCAAATTATAAGAACCAAATAATTCAAATATTAATGGTTATGAAAATCTTGTCAGGAACATGGTTACCAGTTTTTAGTTTAATAAAAAAACAATGGTAATGGTACACAATATTTTAGGCATTGCATGCAACAGATCAACTTTCATTACGTTGTATTAGAATTTATGTATAGAGCACCAGCAGATTCCATAGCATTAATAGCATTATAACCATTAGAGGATTCAAAAGTTAACCATAACATTAAAAGCTTACAATAACATTAACACACCTTAAGACATAATGGTAGAAAAGGAGAAGAGGGCACTGCTGTTCCAAGCGGAGAGCCTTTGATGGTCAAAAGTATGACTGGACCATATGTTTCAAATGGGATCACGAACGTGAAGTTTTCAGGAACAAGTGGTTCAGTTTGAACTTTTTCATTTAAATGGGGCTATAATGAGAGCAATTTAAATAATATAATAATAATATAGATCTTGATCTACCTTTGCTTTTTGTAGGACCCCCTACAACATACCTTCCGAAGTTTAAAATAGCCATGGCGACATTTTTGTTTTAGGTGTTCTTTAGAGTCGTAGCCACAATGACGTATCTAGGCCTAGGCTGGCAGGCTCAGGGGAGCAGCAGCCCCCTACTACGAAGCCGGGGGTGGCAGATCAAGCCCCCCAATGTTCTGCCGCACAATGAGCTGGTTACAGGGGAGATCTTTGACCAGCAGCCTATTTACACAGATGCTGGCTCATGACTTTTAATGTATTTTTGACTTTTGATTATTATTATTATCTTTTTATTTATATAACGCCAACAGTTTACGCAGCGCTTAATACAATACATAAATTAAAGGGATATGACAAGACAAGAATTGACAGACTAAGACAAACCGATACATTTGGTGGAGAGAGCCCTGCTCGCATTTGATCTGAAGAAACATTTGTTTTATGTGCACAATCTAAATTAGAAACACATTTTTGTTTTACATACAAATTATTGTGACTTTTAGGGTTGTAGAACACTGCCTTACAGTACACTCATACCTACCAAATATAATAAGCTCCAAGAAAAGAGGGGCAGACAGAATCATAGAGGCCAGTGGTACTGTTTTGAAGGAAAGAACATATTGGGTATATTTTTATTATGGAAAACCAAGATCGCTATTATTACAACCAAAATAACAAAGATGTTATAAGATGCTCTGCACCAGTATTTTTTTAAGTTGCGGTTTATTATCCTCAGATAGGGTTAAAAAAACAGTCTGCTTTCCCAACCATCTATCTAAAGCACTGCAGCTGTGCAGATAGACATTGATACATTTAGTGCTCTTCGGTTCTTCTGTTGATCTTCTTGCACCATTGTGAAGCTTGGGAAATGTAGTCATGCTGGCACCTGAATCACATCACAAAGGATGAAAGAGGATTGCGTGATTAGCATGTGTCTACACAGTCTATTGATCTCCTTGTCTGATGTAAATGTTTTTCAGGGCAATTAATAGATGTTTACATGAATGGAAAACATTTTACACACGTTGCCACAGTGAAGAGCTGGTTATCCTGCTTTCTTCGATTTGTGTGAAGTGGGTTTTGACACAGGATTGGAACTTGTACTTGGACACTCAACTTAATTAATGTATGTCCGTCTAAGGTTAATAGATGTAACAAATGACCAACCTCTAAATAAGACTAAGACTAAGAACAATAGTAACAATTTTTGCATTATTTTTACATCAAAATACCTTAATTATAAAAGACTTTAAATATAGCAACCGAAGTATATGCTACATGTAATTTATCAGCCTAACAGTAGCTGTTATTGAATTTCAACTAAGTCAAGACAGTCAAATAAGGAGCAACAAGGTTTTATAATTCCGTAAGCTAGAGAGTTTTTGCATAAGACAAGATGGTCGCTCCTAACCTTATTGTTTGATAGTCGTATGTTTTCACATCAAAAAGATTGTGAATACGTGTTTCTTTTATAGGTCACTGAAACTAAATGTTAATTAGATCTTGTTTTCTTCCAACAGTTTCAATGTGTTTCACTGCAATCCTATGAAAGACCTAACACAAAGTAGACTTAGTTGAATATTTAATCTACCATATGACTCAAAACAACGGTCACAGATTTCTTTGTGTCACAGTTGACCTGTGCTGATTTGAACTAATGGCCTAAGGGTTATAGGCCATGTCACCCTATCAAGCCATCGAGTCGGTTCCTGCTGAGAATCCCGTCTAGAAGCAACTTTAAGCCATTTGTGTGCACATCATCTTAAGAATAGGGGACACTTGTTCCAGAAAAACTAGTTAAATGTTAATAAATTGCATGCGGAAGAGCAGTTAAACATTGTTCGTTGGGAATTGTACCTACTCTGCCAAATGTGTAATGGATCGGAATTCTCTGGCCGATGGGTTGACAATGTCAATGTACTTAAAGCACCTGTCAGAGAGTAACTGCCATCTTACCTTTGTGAATGTTAGGTTTATGGTAGGATATGGTATATGTTTTCTTTTCAGGAAAAGAGGTTAATTATTGATTTTGCTACTTTTGTAAAATTATTACAACTAAAATGCAGGATATAACCAACCAGTACATGTGTCTCCTATGGCTGGATAATGATGATGTTGTAATAATGAATATGAAAGTCATGGGCTTGATACATTGACAAATGAGGGGAGGTATATTCATTGAGGGGAGAGATGTGATTTCAATTCCTTCACTATTTATTATGAAAGGTCAAAACTGGCAGGTTTCTCCAGCAAGAAGGATTTAGTGGTTACCTTTTCTTTCTAGCAGTAACATGAAGCTATACACTACTTGGCCCTCCTGTCTTTGCTTTTTTGCAGGTTGTCGATGGCAAGCTGGCTCCATTTCTCTTGAAGGTTATTAAATTTGCTACATCTCATGTTTACAGCTGTAGTCTTTGCAGCCAGAAGGGGTTCATCTGTGAGATTTGCAACAATGGAGAGATACTCTATCCCTTTGAGGAGACTTCAACAAGCAGGTAACATGTGCTTCTAAGTTCTCTCTGTGCTGATGGTCTGCCCAGTGGTCCATGTTGTGATAGTCTGCTTAATGTTTGTTAGCCTTATCTGAAACTCTCACAGAGTTTTCTATTATGTCTATGTTTACATCCATGTGGATTTTTTTTTATTATTTGTTTACTCTTATAAGGTTTTATTACTTCCCCAAACAACTTCAAATCCATGTGTGCTCTTTAAAACGATGTCCTCATTTACCACCTGAATGCTGATCATAACATTTAATATTAGAGTGTTTATTAAAGCAGTTTACTATACATTCTTTATTTTTGAGGCTACATAGAACATTAAACTGTCCTTTTCAAATACATTAAAGATAGGTTAATATGCAATGTCGTTCCCCTCTTTTCTCAGTAGTCAGTACAACCATTGTGGTGTCTTCTAACCATGACAATATGCTCTTGAGTAATAGCAGTCACTATAATAGGAATATAGCTTTTAAAATAACCCAAGCCCATCTGTTATACCTTATGATTACAAATGTCAAAAAGTAATGTAAACATGATGTACAACTGTACCATAAAAAGAATGATAGAAGGGTTGCACGTATATAGTTGATGTTCTGTTATGGTCTTAGACGTGTAGTAATTGAAATAAGAGACTTCAAGGGTTCTCTCTGTGATTTTATCTAAACAGTTCCCTATGTATATCACAGACAATATCAGTTGTGCATCTGCAGCAGCATGTTGAAATCATAGGTTTTGTCTCCCAAAAGTATGGATTCAGTAATTGTAAGGTTGTTAACCTTATTCTTGCAATTCACCCCGTGTAAAGCTATACTCCATTCCTACACAACATCAACGAACCTAGAGTCGATCATTTATCATCCCAGCTTTTAGCATTTAAATTGATTAAAATTCAAACTATAACTTGTTGGCAATCAATGGCATTTGCATATATTAGCATATATTGTAGGCAAGTTTTTCCAGTTTGTAAGACATCTCATGGCACATTACAGTAATTACGTAGGTATACAGAGCAAATACTTGAACTTTAGGATCAGGAAAACAGAAAATGATCCTACTAGTAAACCTAGATCAAACATGTCACAAATCTTTGGCAGTAAAATTTCAACACGGACCTTGGTTTTACTAGATTCAACAGGTTGATAACCAGTAATAAAAAATAAAAAAAAGATGATGATGCAATAGGATAGTGCATTTATGCTTCCTGAAAGAATTTTAACTGAGAGATACTTGAGTAGAACATGTACGTGGAATTGTATTAACAATGCATGCATGCAACAATATGTAACAATTCTCTAAAGAGCTTACTATGCTCTAAAAACAATGTAATTTTGTATATCAATATGCCTTCTTTCTGGTCTAGTGTTTTTCTTGGGTGATGTGCCCAGTTCCTACAAATCACTATTATACCGGATCTTGTATGCTTTGATATCAGTTAATAATCTTATATCTGCAACAGTTTGTGGATGGATATAAATAATTGCATCCCTTCCAACATTTCAAATGGGCAAAAAGTGACACTTTTGGGGTATGGTTGGAAGATTGCCTACTGACAGGGAGTTACTGACACTTTGGGACCTATGTAATTGAGTGAAGAATTATGTATTTTATTTACACAATGTTTTCATTTCTCACTTATTATATATTATGTAAAATATGTAATGGAGTTCAAACATAACAAGGATCTGCAAAACAAAAAGAATAATGGCAGAAAACTCAAAATGACATTATGTTATCTGTATATACACCAATCAGCCATAACATTATGACCACATGCCTAATACTGTGTAGGTCCCCCTTTTGCTACCAAAGTTATGGCATAGACTCCACTAGACCTCTGAAGGTGTGCTGTGGTATCTGGCACCAAGACGTTAGCATCAGATCCTTTAAGTCCTGTAAGTTGCGAGGTGGGGCCTCCATGGATGCATCCTGGTGCCATGTGTTCTCCAGGTAAGTGACACACCATCCATGTGATGAAAACATGATTCATCAGAGCCACCTTCTTCCATTACTCCATGGTCCAGTTCTTGTGCTCACGTGCCCATTGTATGGGCTTTTTGAGCAATTTGAGCTACAGTAGCTCGTCTGAATTTGACCACACGGACCAGCCTTCACATCCCACGTGCATCAATGAGCCTTGGCCGCCCATGACCCTGATGTCGGTTCACGGCTTTTCCTTCCTTGGAACGCTTTTGATACTGACCACTGCAGACCGGGAACACCCCACGAGAGCTGCGGTTTTGAAGATGCTCTGACCCATGCTCATCTAGCCGTCACAATTTGGCCCTTGCCAAAGTCGCTCACATGGTTACACTTGCTCATTTTTCCTCCTTCTAACATATCAACTTTGAGAGCAAAATGTTTACTTACTGCCTAATATATCCCAATGACAGATGCCATAAAAACAAGATTATCAGTGTTATTTACTTCACCTGCCAGTTGCCATAATGTTATGGCTGATCAGTGTATAATAAACAATGGAAATATTATCAATATGTATGAATTAATAAACAAAACCTCCTGAAGCACAAACATAAGTTAAAACATCAATTTCAATGAGGAAGCTTTAGCAAAAACTCTTACTGATGCTCCGAGATGTGTAGAAGACATCTCATATGAGCATTTAAGATAGTTAAATTGTGGGCAAATAAAATATGAACAGTATAGTGAGAATGCTAGAAGGAAGGGTTAAAGACAATGACTCCTTTAACGATGGGATTAGTCCAGCTCCATGGATAATGAAGTGGAGTCATTCCATTAGCTTACACAGAGGAATCCAAAAAACAGGTAAACACTGAAGTTCATTCAACTTCTTAAACAAATTGTATACCCATAAATTATCCCAGCTGTCAGTGCATATGCTGTCTGTCCTTCAATGCTTTCTCAACTGCTAGTTTTAACAAATGTGCATTGTAAGGCTTCGAATGCCATCACTCAGTGTGCTCGCCTCCCAGAATATGTATACTCTGTCCTTGGTATATAAAATAATAATAATATATATTTCTGTCTTTGGATATTTCTGTCTCTGACAAGGTTTGATAAATGCATAGCTATGTTCTGTCTAAAAGATAACAGGGTAGATATGTCAGTCTGGATCTCGCAAATTACCACTGAATATATATATAGCACTGAACACATACTGATATATTTCTATATATTTAACTTGGCAAAGTTGTTAAAGAGCTTAGTTACTATGCTCATACATATTATCTGCTGTTATAGATGAGTCCAAATAGAGATATTCAGGTCTTTAATAATCCTGTCCCATCTTTTATCCTAATTCTGTTGACTTTTCCCAGTAATTTAAAACAATTCCAAGGGAAATTCATGGGCCCCCATTCAAGACACTGGTGGGATCAACTAGTTCTTGTAATATACACCTTTGTATATTATTTACATTTTATTATTGCATGTAGTCCTATACTACAAATATAGTTGTTCAGCTCATTCGCACAGTCCTCTTACCATCTAATGCAATGCACAGAAATCACATGGTAATTATACGTTTCTCCGTGTATTTAGTAGCACTTTATTTGTTTCATAAAAAAGGGGTAAAGGTTTACAAAAAAAGTTATTTTTATCATGAAAGTGTTTCTTTTAGAGACTACAGTATCGTTATATGATGTCAAATGATTTCTTTAAAGCAGCTGAAAAGAAGGGGACCCAAATTCACCGACTTACTGACCCATAACTGTTCTTCGATATGTTGTGTAAAGTAGCATTCCTGTGCAGAATAGTTTGAACATAAAATAAACACAGGGATTTGTTTCATTAACCACATTTCTGCTTTGTCTCAGCTGCCCAGCCGAACGACACAAGAAAAACACAAAGGGTGACATTTTTCCTAAAAAGCTCCACCAATGCTAAAGAAAAGACCTGTAAGCCTAGCCAAGAATCTAATATTTGCTCTGTATTGACAGAGATTGTGTTCTAGAGATGCATTACATGTTACAAACATGTAAAAAAAATTCCCTGGATTCACGGAGAAACTGGTTACGCCCTACTAAAAATATAATTCACTTGTAAATGAAAACGGGCCATTGAACTGCATGTTAAAAATAATAATCGATAGCCTTTAAATTGTGATCATATACAATAGCTAAAGTTGTAAGTTAATTAAAAAAATTAAAAAACCCTTAAAATAAAACCTTACGCAGCTATTATATGTTGTACTATGTATCTTCCCCGCACCCTGCAGATATAATTAGTTGAGTAAAATGGTATCCAGGTATTTGGGAGAGCCAGACTGGGGCCCATTTTTCATAGCGGATACAAATTTGTATGCAGTGCATTGCCTCTGAAGCATTAGCATTGGACATTTTGGCTACCTGTCTGCGCCCATGGCACGGAAACTGTCTCAGTCTCAGGCCGGCAGCACTAGCTTGTACACCGTAACACTGATAAAAACAAAAAAAAACCCTTTCATACCATTTAGTATAGACAGCCCTTCCTACCATTGTTATTTTATGTATGCAGCAGAAACATCGGAAAGATGGGAGTTGGGTTTTTTCCCCCAATGGCTCTTTAGTGCTCATACAGCTGTTGTTTCTTGGTGTTCTTTCTTAACCTTCTCCTTGCTTTACCAGTTTCTTGGCACGCAGCCGTAGCGTTACGGACATAGTGTTTGTGTGCAGTGCTTGCTGGATCTTGGACCACTGTCCATTTAGAGTGCACCACTGCGCAATCCAGAGCATAACGAGATCTGTTGCACAGTTATTAACTCAAAGTGCTCAAGGACTTGCGCATATTGGCGTCCGGCAGGGACAGGTCCAGGTCACAAGGGCCCTTTCTAAACTTTTTTGAACCGGTACAAGGAGACAGGAACAAATAGCTGCCACCGCTGCGACCTCTGTAGTTACGCCACTGGTGTCCAGCTATTCCGTACACTCAATCGTGAGTATTGGCTGGTGCTGACACAGGCTTCCCTCACGTTTTTGCAGTAGCCGAATCTAAGTAATTTTTTTTTTAGATCTTTTAACTAAATCACAATTAATTGCATGAATATGTGTCTGGTGTTAAGGATCTGAACTAGTTTACTGATGTAAGGTATTGTCCTGTCTGCATACACCCATGTACTGCCATAAAAAGGGTTAAACTCATAAGCATACGTATTGTTGACTAGTGGAGTGTCCCCTATCAGAGGATAAAGAGAAGGAGGCATGTTTGACCTCCAGGTGACATTATTTTTTGTATGTCTCCTGGCTGTTGGGAAAGGACAATAAATTGGCTGCAGCTGCATTAGCCTTCGTAGGGTTAAATCATAACGCAATAAGGAATGTTTTCTATCAGTAAGAGACTTGACACCCACAAAGCCTCATTAAGGTGAGTGTCACTTGTGCAAACAGCATTTTTCTCCTTGGACATATCCAGCTTGTCAACAAGAAAAAATATCTCAGCCGCGTCTGTTTGCAGTCGTTCTTCAAATTGTGAGAGATGGTCCAGGTTCAGACAGATCGTTTTTTTCTTGACTTGGAATGAGACAGGAGTTGGGGAAATCTCACATTGTAGCCCCTTGAATAAGCTAGTCTCTTACCTGACCACTTGTTTGCACTTAATTAATTTTTGTCAGTCCTTAAGCAAACAGGGAGAATACCTCGTCGATGCACTCACCTGGGTCTCTGCACACACATTACATACCCCCGCTCTCACTTAATCAGCATGACACATTCTTTTGTTAGTAAATGGATCCAAACCAAACAGAATCAGCACAGCTAATTAGCAGCTTTTAGAAACCCCTGCTTAGATATCCTGTCACATCCTGCCCAGCAATAAAACAAGAGAACCAGTTTACTCTACTAAGCTCTAAATGCCAGGGACCTGTAAAAAAAATTACTTCAGCTAAGATCGGGAGGAGTGAAGACTTGAATAAAGGCCAGTAGATTATGAAATAGGAGGGAGCAGCTGCGGCCCCGAGCTGGCTGCTGGAATGGATGAAGAAATGCTTAGGCCCTTGCTTCATATATGGCATCTTAAAAACATCCACCATGATCTATTTCCACACCAATTTACTGTATTAGTACCATAGCAAGTACGTTCTAGAGCCTTTCACCAACTCCTCCTTTTTTTGTGACACCCATACTTTACAATATAAACAACGTTTCAAAAATGTTCATTGTTACATTTCTTATCTCTTAAAGATGCTTACCCTTCCAGTTCTTTCCCCAACTCTGCCATTTTCTGTCGCTCTCAGTCATCCTTTTGTCTCTCCTTCAGTACGTCCTCTCTATTTACTTCCTCCTCCATCTTTCATTTCTTTACCCTAATGGATAAAGGATGGTCTGCCTCCCAAATTCAACTATATACTGTTTTGGGACATCAGCAGAGAGTATTCACTAAACTGTAAGTTAAGTTCACTGAAATCATCTACAAGCTTAAAATGTAATTAATATACAGCCATACAGGTTGATCTCGGCACTCATTTAAGGAGAAAGTCTCTTGGCTTGTCTCACTATAAGCTTCACTATAAGAGCCTATTCAGGTCATCTCAGCTGTTTGGTAGGATGTCATGGTTGAGCTTGTGGACCCCATGACATCTCAACAAAAATGTTATATTTTTTTCCAGATATTTACACATGAAAATATAGAAACTTGTAACAAGATAGCACTGCTGTAAGGCCCACAGAATTATATCCGCTTCTCATAAGTTTGTGTCGTACGACTTGAGACTGCAATTAATCAGTTCCCGGAAAAAACTGAAAGGAGTCATCTCCTTATGGTATATTATTATATTCCAAAAAACCCCTGTGTATATACTTGTATCATAGATGCCAAAGCCGTCTCGACTTCCAGAGTTTCCTCTGTGTATGTATAATTGGTACTGTGCATGTGTTGAGCGAGCAGGATATTGGTGGAACTAAGGAAGGAACTGGTTGGAGATAAGGTGGGAACTGAGCAAATATAGGAAAGTTTATGGGCTTCAGCCAATGCATATGGGGTTCTTCTAATATAAGCTACATGCTATATGCTGCCTTTTGCTAACTTGATGTAGAAATGAACTTCACCAGTACTGGGACATCTCAAAGCAGCTAGGTTGAAAAGGTTAAAACATACTTTTCACAGGACTGGCTAATCATGAGATGTTGTCTCTGAGGTATCCTTCCACACTTGAACACGTCATGGGATATTTAAATATTTATCAACATGTACAGGTGAATGATGTTTGTTTTGACAAGGTTTTGTGTTCTGAATGCATCCAGGTTCCCTATGTGATGATATCCACCTGAGCAGTAAACTCAACTGATACCCGAAAGACCAACTACTTGAAGCTATCCCAAGTTAATTTGTCGCAGCTAAACAGCTTTCAAGAATAAGCCCTAAAATGGAATAGTTTTACGCTCGATGGTTTCATCTTTTGTAAGACTTTGGCCCCTCTAAGAGACTTCTGTGCTGATGGTATAGACCAGATGTGCAGGGAATTGGCAACGCACATAAGCATGCTTCAAAAACCTATGCATGCCCACACCTTTGCTTTATGGCACATGCAGATACTACATTACAATTACTGATAGCCTCAGCTTCTTGTCTCTTTTATGGTGATTTATTTGTGAATTTGTATATTTACTTATAATGATGAGAATAATTTGTATTTAATACTGCTGCTCTACAGTATGTGGGATGTATAAACTCATGGAAAGGAAACCAATTAGTCAAATATACATTCCCCATCCTGGGGGGCAGCACTTTATCTGGGCTGGTCAGCAGTTTGTAAAAATGATGTGTGTCCTGGAAAACATGGCTGACCCTACTTCCTGGGTCATATTAATGAAGCTATGGCACTTTATTAAAGTTACTTTGCCTCTGAGTTTGCCACAGCTTTTCTACTTTCAGATACAGATACATGACATAGTAGTCTGAGAGGGTTTTACGTTACTTTTCCCTTGTGCGGCGCTGCGGAATATGATGGAATTATGTACATTAACTAGTAATAGTAATGTAAAGAGTCACGGTCTAGCTTCTTTCAATGTAAGAAAAAAGTTTCAGCATAAATATAAAAAATCAATAAAAATGTCAGTTCAGGTACAGACGTCATCCTTAGCAGAACCTCTGGTGGATACTGATGATTTGTGTCAGTTTGTAACGTAAAAAAATCCAATCACCTTTGTTATTGCTGTGTAAAAAATAATTAGCATTTACGCATCCCAGCTGTCATTTTGTTTTAATTTTATAGCTCATGTTCCTCTCATTGGATTTCGCATTTAGCTTCCAGACTGTCTTGAGAATGTAGTCTCATAAAATGATAATAATAATAATAATATTAATGGGCCTTATAATGGCCATAGAGATTACGTAGCAATTATGTGGTTATTAGGCTTTCCTTGGAATGTGCATAGAGAAAGTGGATTTTGAGTGACAGGAATTTTTAACTAGACTACTGGATTATAGAAGGTTTTTTGCATAAGGGTAAAACACCATTAAACGAAAATAACATTTTAAAAGTTAACTTGGCCAGCATATATAGCCTGGCTTACAATTAAAATACATTATCATCCTCGTATTTTTGAACCCATACACTTCCCTTCCTTGTAATTATTTCATCGACTATGTCTTTTGCCCCCTATGGGTAAAGTGTCGATTCATTAGGGTTCATGACAAGTGCCTACAGATGACCAGACTTCTCCTTGGTTTATTGTGTTAGTGCCTTTAATGGGTTATTTGGGGGGATGAGTTACCATACAGACTTTCATACCGGTATCTCTCGTATAAATAAACCTTGGACTAATGAATCTTTAAGATGTGTTACTCAGTGTTGAGTTTGTTGAATTTTTCAGAGGTAACAAAAAAGTGAAGACTGTGGATTAATTTCCACGTATTCTGTCACCTGTAACTCATACACAGAGAGATCAACATTTTTAACATAAACTATTGAAGTTCCTGTCTTCTTCCCCACATTACGTTTTTCAGAAGCCAGGTGCTCTGCTCCCTCGTGGCTCACTTACATGTTGTCCTACATACCTAGTAGGCCACTTGAAGAGCCAAGTGTTAGCAAAACCTGTGTAGTTACTACCTCACCAAGGAAGTTTTATTACTGCATCAATGGCAGCCTGGTCAACTTCTCATAACCCAACACTGCCGTGCCTTCTCTTCATTTATTTGTCTATAACGACGATGCACCATGCTTTCTGTATTGTTGGTTCTTGTGGTTTTAAAACAGTCTCCCAGAGATGGAAGAATTTTAATATTCAGTCTTTACTTTTGGATACAATTAATGTATGTTTCAATTTCCAATAAGAGGAATGCCATCACAAACAGTGCATTAAAGGCCATTCAGTACCACAAGAGGAACAATGTTGTCCAGAGTTATTAATAAGGTAGCACCACATACCCTAAATACCATTAGCTGAAGGCCTTTAAAGAGACTGTAGAGCCATAAGCAGACAAATCCAGCTCATTGAACCTTGGCGTTCAATACTTTCTCCCTACACCCTCAAATCTTGTAAACACTCTTGTGAATGTCTTATTCCTTTTTATTGCTGTAGTTACTATGTAACTTATATTGCTCACATGGTTTGTTTTTACCATTCTTGTGTCCGACCTGAATTGTTCTATAATCTGTTCATCCTTCAAGGTACATTTCCACTAACCTGATTACATTGTTTGAAGCTGATGAAGTAGTTGGGAGTTAGCTTGAGATCTATTAAAAGATTGAACTTCATTAGGATAACGGATCAGCAGGAACTCATGTTTTTGGTATATGGATCTAGGTCTATATTAATGTCTGCCTTTCATTCAGAAATAACTAGTTCTATTTCGAAAGTGAGTTTCTGTCCAGATAACTGTTGTAACCATTGATATTAAGCAGGGGGGTGGGATGTGACATACTGACATGTTTTGCCCATCCCTATGGGGGCATCTTCTTATCGTTGCTAAATTACTGCAGGAAAAAAATTAAGGTTACATTTAAAAAGTCCTGTTTATAGGAAAAAAAAAATCACCATTTTCTCCTATTGGCATAAAGCCTATTTCTAAACAATTGTAAACAATTCCACCAGTCTTTCAAAATTAGATCAGTATGATCCAAAGCTAAATTTGCATTTACTTACAATGAATCCAAATGACCCCAAGAGCCATGGACTTTGGACATTGACATAGGTCAAGCATACTTGCAAACCTTTATAGATTGCAAGCTGCAAAACCAGCTGAAGCGTTGCAGCTCATGTTGGCACACTCTTTAGTGTTTTGTTTTAGATTTTTGAAATCTAAGATGCAGCACCCCACCTTTTCCATAATCTAATAATTTGCACCACTGATTAGCTGTTTGCATGCAGTAAAATAAATTGGAATTCTTGCTAAATGAACACCGATGTGCATTAAAGGGCAAAAGATGAACTTTGGGGACCAGACTCTTTTGGTAGGCAAATGACCAGGGACCCAGGAGAGCATAAGTAGGGGATTTGCGTAAATGAATTGTAAACAATCAAACAATGAGGTGAGAGGATAATTATAACCTGAGATATATATATATATATATATATATATATATATATGTTGATGTGAGACAACAGTCCTCATGGAATTTTCTTGCTCTATGGTGCAGATAGTGAACCCCAAAATATCTTAGGACATTATCTTCCATAGTCTGTCTGCACGATCATATTATGAGAACTTGAGAACAGAAGCAATGTTTTCCGGCTACACCCTCACCTCCCTTGCCCCAAGTTAATAAGTGTCAAGCTGCAAGACTTATTTTACTTTTGTATGTGGTTTTATTTTGCAATTACTGAGTGGAGACCTTTGGATGGAACAGCAGGTGCCTCCGATCAGCTAGCCATTTTATTGGTAGTAGCTGCACCCATGGCGGTTGATAAGAGTTATGGGTAAACGGAGGTGACAGCCAAGAGAGAGGGTGTGTTAAGTAAGGAACGAAACGTGCCGGCATGACTACACCTATCATTCAATCACCCATCACAAAGCCTCACACAGCTGTTTTCAGGTTCTTGTGGAAAATATGTAGGTTGCTATTATTATGTATAATATAATTATTACTTATACTGTACTTAGAACATTTGCAATTAGTTGTTGTACTTTTCATAATATATATATATATATATATATATATATATATATACCGTATTTGCTCGATTATAAGACAAGGTTTTTTTCAGAGCAAATGCTCTGAAAAATACCCCTCATCTTATAATCGAGGTCGTCTTCTAATCAGACCTCCGCTGGGGCCAGGCTGCTTACCGGTGCTTTGGTCAGGAGCAGCTTCTCTTCTACCAGCGGCAGGAGAACAGGAAGCTAGTAGAGTGTCACATAACTCTGCCTCCCCCCTCCTTCCTCTGGGGGCGGGGCCAGAGAAGTTGCTCGCACAGCCGGGCCTCTGCAGAAGTCTGCGAGTGAGAGATCTGCAGTTCAGGTAAGGGGGTGGGGGAGGGTTTTTGAGCAAGTATGTGTGATTAATGGAATGAATGAGTATTTAAATGTTTGTGAATGAGTGTGTGTGTGTGTGTGTGATAGCATGGATGTGTAAGGTGGGTGGTGGTGGTAGCATGGCATAGGGAGGCTGTACACTCCTATCATCCCCAGGTTCCAGCATGTACTGGCTGCCTTGGCTTGATAGGAGTGTGATTGCTGTTAGCAGTTATATATATATACCTCAAGAAATGCCTTATAACCCCCTATATGCCACTCTGCCCCATGATATGCCTTTTAACCCCCTATATGCCACTATACATATACATAGGGGTATAAGGCATATCTGGGGGCAGAGTGGCAACCCTGGGGGCAGATGTGCATAACTGGGGGGGCAGGTTGGCAAATAAAAGGAAATAAAAAAATATTTTTCTCAATCATAGCTTTTATTAAATATGAAAAAATTGTTTACATGAATTAATATTTACTAGTAAAACTTTTTTTCCTATAGGGTAGTCTTATATTCAGGCTTTTTGTTTTTTCCTAAATTAATATTTAGATTTTGGGGGGTCGTCTTATAATCAGGGTCGTCTTATAATCGAGCAAATACGGTGGGTGGGTGTATGTATATATATCTATATATCTATATATATATATATATATATATATATATATATATAATGTTGAGTAACCCTGCTGTACCATGGATGCTTTCACACATAAGCTTAAGGTTTCATAGTATGGGACTACCAGCTTTTGAACTATGCTCCTGGCTGGACCTTGCTTTAGGACTGCACAAGGAAATACAACAAACAAGGAATCCACGCACACCTAGCAAATACTATTTAAAAACACATATCTAAGGCATATATTGGGAATCCCATCACACTATATGACCATATATTGCATAGCCCCCCACTACGACAAAGTACCCCAATTTTGGGAGTCCTGTCTAATTGCTCACTTCCACTTTCTCTCACTGGAGTGTTCCTTTAACTTACATTCACATTCATTGAAATAGAATATTTTTTCTTCAAATAATTCAAACACTTTAAGGGTGACACGCAGTACAGTATGTAGACTGTTAGCCTTTGAGGTGATTTTTGTCCCTGCTTCTTTACATCTTTTGACTTTTTTCACCTTAAAGCGACTCCACAGTAAATTGGCATCCATTCCCTCTCTGTTTGGGTAAAAGAACAACAAATTGACATGAATTTTCTGTCCATTAGACCCCTGGCGGGATACTAGCCAACATCTATTTGCTGTCCATTACAAAGAGTAGAGCCAGTTACCAGCTATTTAGTGTCCATCATGTGTAGTTAGCGCTGTTAACATCCTGTTAGCACTTACTGTATGTGGGTCACTGATTGGATTCCTAACGTATAAAGAAGGGCAATTATTCATAAAAGATGTTTCCTTCTACATTTATTATAAAAAGAAAATAATCAGCTTTTAAATCCGACGAGCTGACAGCAGGAAAATACACATTGTGGTTCACGACTAAAATCACAGTGGTTTCTACAATTTTATGTATCTTAAAGAAATAGCATGCATAAAAGCTCCTGTAAAGTACCACTTGAAAACTAGGAGATGATGGTTAAATATGTATATAGGGCTGTATGTCCTGTTGCTTTAAAGAATAATAATGCTTCAAAATAAAAATGCTTTTATTGTATGTTTTTGTTTGGGTTTTTGTAATTTTATTTTCAAGATATCGCAACCTCCCTGGCTGGGTGGAGATACAAAACTCTGGATTTGTGGTGGTTCAGTAGAAAGTGTGCCTTCTAGCCTGACTAGAGAGTGGAAATTTATATTTTCAAATAATTTAAAAAAACAATATCGAGTTGATAAAACGATAGAATATAGTATTTCTGATTTTCTATACCCCTAAGGTAGGATGGACTGGTTTGATTTTAACCAATGTCTGTGTGTGGCCTGGCGTCCTTGGTCTTTCACAGGCCCCCACATTGGCCCTTGCAGCATGCTACCCAGGACTGGGCCCCTGCGGCCCACTACCGTGTCTGATCTTTGGGGTCTGGTGGCTTTATTGTGATCTTAAGGGCTGGCCTTATGGAGCAGGGCAGTGGGTGAAGCATGTGGTATGGTGGTAGGAAAGGAGTAGGGCAAGGCATTGGGGCCCTGTCTTTAGGTTTGTATTGGGCCCCAAACATTTTGATGGTGGCTTTGTTAGAGAGTCAGAGGTTTAGAGATAATGGTGGATAATAGGGACAGACATTATGTATGTTAATACAGTGACAAAATGTTAGCATGTGGAATAGGCCTAAGACTATCTGGTCTAATAAAAGGCCAACTAACAAGTATGAGTAGATATCACAGAAATCACAGAAAGACATTAAAAGCTTGATTCTGCCATCTGGTTCTTTGTCTATGGATTGTATACGCGTAATTAGTGTGACTAATAATATATATCTTTTTTGCTAAAAACATTCCAATAAGAATCTCTCTATGGTCTTTTTTTTAAATAGGTGTGAGAACTGCTCTGCCATATTCCACTCCGACTGCAAAGTGAAAACACTCCCCTGTCCAAGGTGTGTGAGAAATGAGCTGCAGAAGAAACAAAAGTCTTTCTGGCAAACTTTGAATATGGATGACAGCTTGGACGAGTCCTGCAGCATGTTTGAGTTGTCCTACCAGAGTACATGACATCTGAGTGAAAAACCAAATATGTCCCCTCGCTTTACCCAGCTCTTATTTAATTAGCTGAACCAGTGTACTCGTTTAGAAAGCATATCTAAAATTTAACTTAGCAGCTATATGTTTACTCTTTAATAGATGGGGTAAACCACTAGAAAGAACTGGAAATCCAACACTAGCGTATTATGATTAGCTTTCCACAACTACTAACTGTTCTCTGTACCAGTGTCCTCGCTTGGGTGTTATGAGCCATTTTACTGGGCTGCTACTCTATTCATAAAATAAAGAGTTTGAAGGTGAGTTAAAGATGTTAACTCCCTGATAGTACAATACCTTATGAAGGGTTAGTTAGAACAGCTTGGTTGGCCATCTATAAATCAGGGACAGTTCTTGAAAACTATTTGATAGATTGAACTATGCATTTTGCAGGGCAAACTCACCGCTTTATTAGGAGAAATGTGTCATGGTTGGCCATTCATAAAGCATAGTGATGTTAGTTAATTAAAACTGCAACTCTACCGCTAACTATAGTTTTGTGGTTGATACAGCTTTTCACACACGGCTGTGACTTGCAAATCAAATCACAGAATATAATATTACTGAAAACATCAGGTGAGCAAAATAAAACCCTGTGCTCAATAGATCTAAAAAGAAGCCAACGCATCTGTAGTCTGATTTCTAGAGTACATATTATGAATAAAAGGCTTAAATAAAAGGCATTGCAGGTTTTCTGCCATTTTTCTCCTGTCATAATCAGGGCATTTACCTTCAAGAACAATGCATAGTTGCTTTGGTACATCAATAATGAGAATAAAATGTATTAATCACGTCTATTAACAACATTTAAAGGTGTGTGACACTTTAACAGGTACAGAATATGTCAAATGGGATCGTACAGCATGCATTTTACCTTTACAGAGCAAGAGTAGAAAAGCATCTCGTGTGTGGCAACCTCAGATACCGGTACACAATTTGTAATGAATGGGTGTCTTGATATAATACAATTGGTTTGTGCAATAAAACTGGAATATCAAGTGCACTGTATGCTACCAAAAGCTAAAATTCAAACATATTCCATAACCAACATTATGAAAATATTATATGTCGTCATTTATTAATAACTTTATTACAGGGGTGTTGATGGGAGAAGACACTACGCATATACATCCTGTAACCTACGGCTTCTCTTTGTGTGCTGACAGCCACGCTCCCCATACACTGTGGACTGATTACACACTAACTGCAGAGTTGTATTGCTCCTAATACCTTGTCTGTGTCATCATGTTACACGCCGTTATATCCGACTATATGGTTCTCCTCCAAATATTATGGTGAGGAAGATCCCACCCAGTTCTGATGACGCATTGAGAGCATTATACTCAAAAATGACCCTGTTCTAAAATGGCTTTAAGTGTCAGTCTCTTATTTATGTCTGTTGCTGTTTCTGGACATTTCTGCGTCTCTAAATGAACAAACTTTTCAAAATTCTCCTTTATAATCAGGTCCTACTCAAACTAGGTGGTATGTGTCTATTATAAAACTCATTGTGTTTCAATAAAAGCATGGAATATCTCATTTTTTTCTGTTTTTCATTTCCTGTGTGATTAAGAGAATCATTTTCCTCTGGTAACTAGTGAATCAAGACAGGTCAAACACATACCATCCATTTATTTTTCTCTGAAGCCCAGAGGTATCATGTGCTTTTGTGTCAATGTGCGAAGATGAGTGTCAATGACCTAAAGTGGTAGAGACAGCGTGGAAACCAGATCCCCAATCTTCCTCTTTTGGGGCTGCACCCCCCACATGGGTATATGCTTCCTCCATGACTAAAGTCTACAGGAGGCCCATATTTTTTAGGTCCCCTCCCACCCAAAGGGATAGACACTGAAGTCTTCAAGGAGCATTGGTGGCCAAAAGGTCAACTCCATGCTGCATTTTCAGTGCAAAATATCATGTGTCCAAAAATGACAAAAAGTGGTCGGGTATGTGAATAAAAAGGAACTGTGCTGTACCTTGCCCACTTTTGTTTTAGGGGTGAGGTTTAAATGTATACCTTTTGATTAAAAATAAGGTATTTTATTTATACTTTTATTCTTAAATGTTGTTTCTATACACATTATTATAACTTTTAGGGCTGTAGACCATAACACATTTATACCCAGCAAATATATTGTGCCGCTAGGAGGAAAGAGGGATAAGCGCTGTAGCTTCAGGTGCTATAACCAGAGACTCTGGAGCAGATCTGAGAAGTTCCCAGGTATGATTGTTACCTTTAACCGTTCCACTCCTAACTGCATATGAGGTACTTGGTTGATCAAATGAACCTAGGGAGCCAACCATGTTTCCCAACCATGTTCCTCATACATTGTTAACCCCCCCTCCCTCTTCTGTGTGAAGTGATGCAGCCGTCTCTCTCATATTTCCATTTCAGACGGAATCCTTGAGTTTTCATGTGAAGGCTCTGATCATGGCAAGGAGAATGCTGTTTAATAAAATCTGTCAGTCAGTGACAGATCAGCAGCATCTCTTGGATTTAAAAGACAACCTCTGATCCGTGTGTGTGAGCAGGGATCGGTGCATGGAACAGGCAGCTTAGTGAAGAGTTGAAAGAAAAAACAATGTTATATGGCGCACAGTTTGCTTTAAACTAGTAATTTATGAATAAGTTATGATGTGGCTAGAAAAGATACTGATTGTCCCCTGCCACCGAAACCAGTGGGTAGTGGTGAACAATGGAGAACTCACCACTACTTACCATGGCATTTAATGCTCACCGTAGAGGCATGAGGGGTTTATTAACAAATTAAACCATGAGTATATAAATACCAGTCAGACGGACATGTCAGGCTTTATTGCTGTGCATTATGCTATTTTCCTATTTTTTTTACTTTTGACTAAAAAGTTGCTTTTGCACCATAAATATTTCAAATTCTAAGCTCTTTCACAATAACGGTTAAGAGACCTTGACAACTCTTTACTGGAGAGTATGTGTAATTACATGTAAAGAACATGCCAATCTCTATTTCTACTGGGAAACCAATGATCATTTCACATACTTTCCCTATAGTTTGTGGCTTTTGGGGACTAAAATAAGAAACACAAAAGAAAAAAATAACTGCAGAAATAATGTAGGCTTCAAGATTTTACCAGAAAATATGCTTTTTATTGCTTTAGCTTCATGACTCAGCTCTTCTACCACCCGTAATGAATGGGTTGAATGTTTTGAGCATCTAGCTTTGGTGGAGAGTTTAATCATTTTTCTTTTAACTCTTTGAACGCCAGAGAGGGAGAGAGATAGTCCATCTGAAACTGCAAGGGAGTTCTGCCTCTGTTTATTCAAATAAATAGTGTTTTGCTTCCTGCAGGTGGTATCTGTGGTCACCAGTGGTACATGTAGCTGTGTCTACATAGGAGAGCATTCACTAACATGGGAGTTTGTATGAGAATCAAACATTTCCATTGCTTGATTTCACTATTCATTATAAGGGGTCAAGACATGTAAGCTTCTCCTTCCAAACGGTTGAGCTAGCTCTGCATAATACATTGTTAAATTGGTGGGATGACCTTTTTAAACATCTTCCCAATTTAACAATGAATTTCCAGGGCCAATTCAGCCCTTCTTACAGGAGAAGCCCACGATGGCCTTCATCGTGCATAGGGTGGTCTATGAGTTGGAATGGTCAACTCTTCTGCAAACTACCGCTTTAGGGAATATACTTCTATTATAGAATCCAAATGGAGACAACACATTTCGCTCCCCTTCTTTTGGTGCAAGAAGATGTCGGGAAGAAGGTTTAACTTGTGATGAGTGAGTAATGAACATGTTTCTGTAGCCACCTGGTTGAACAGAGAGTAAAGACTGGTAAAAGTCTTGCAAATCAACAGAAATTATTATTATGTATTAATATTAATATTATCTGTAGCGCTGTACAATAGGAAAAAAATGGCAGAACAAGTAGTAAATATTACGGTATAATTTGAAACAAGAGATATGGAGGACACTGCTCAAAAGAGCTTACAATGTAGAAATGGCATACTTTGAGCATAGTTGCTAACTGTCACAATTTGGTTGGGACATACCAACAGTGAGACTCACGACAGCTGGCCTGACTAATTGAAACAGCAACTATCCTGAAATCTCCTCATTTAGTGAATAATCCCCTGTCCTCTGCGTATGGACATTTAAGGTTGAAATGTTTATAAAATTATACGTTAGAAATTAATATTGTGTAACTGCCTTTTTTCGCCAAACCAGATTTACAACATCTTCAAGCCATTGCTTTAAACCACATTTTTATTCACTATAGTTCCCATAGAGATGATATATTTGTTTGCACAGGAAATCGGTCCTGAGTCACATTCAATTATGAGACTGTTTGACAAGGGTTAATTTGCATACAAGTCAAAGTACATTTCCATTGAGCAGGATTTTAAGGTAGAATTCTTGTACAATTCTTAGAGAATTAAAATGTGTTTATAGTAGTATTCCAAAGAGGGAGACTGATTTCTAAATCCCAGGTCTGCGTATCTGTAAAGCAGATTTAAAGGTGCTGTTCCACATGGTAAGCAAATAAACCTGGCAACAACCTATAAGTGCCTACTTTGGTCTTAGATGACAAGGGTTCCCAGCATAGGTTATGAATGAGAAAATATTTACATGATTCATAGATTATTTCTCGGCAAGGTTTGGCCATTCAGTAGTACTAGAAATTATGTTTCTGATGCTGCATTAAGTTATGGAAGTGGCAAACTAGGTGGAACAGCAGCTTTATCGGAAATAAAACCTTATTACAGGAGAATTACATGGTACATGGGCTAATAATAAATATGTTTTTATAATAAAACAACGCTTATTATAGCTGAGTTTTTATTCTTTAGCAATATTTTTTGTAAGTGGCAAGGATAATCCTAAAGCCCTGAATGCAACTTAGTAGCCAGAGGTTTTGGGTGTTTGTAACCAAGAAAGCCTTATGGTCTTCATACAGAACCCATGCGCTGTATAACCTATGGCTCAGATGATAGGCGCTGTGATCTATGTGACTACTCGGACCGTTGCTGTAATGGTGAGGGAGTGACTCTTATGCTGTATTGGAACGGCACAGGATCTCGGTGTGGTAGCATGGTTAATTGAAAATGAAACAGTCGAGACTGGCTAAACAAACATCACACCCAACACAGGAAGAATGGTCCTATTTGAATTCCCTTCCTGTGCTGATGTATAGACATGTCTTGTCAGCATTAAGAATGGAGTTCTTCCTGCAAATATTCAATAATAACCGGTACCTGTATTCAGACTGAGCACAAATGGTAGGAATTGCTTCAAAGGGAAATATACTTCTTGTCAAGACGTCTCATCATATAAAAGCTCCCTGTATTCAGGCAGCCAAATGGGACGTTTTTTGGAGGTTATATTTTTTACCTTTCATTTAATGATTTCCTTCTATTTTTTTTATTAACGTACAATGCATGCTCGCATAAGCACTCCTTGTCAGGATCGCAGAATGTAAGGTTTTAAAACGTTCCCTGTGTTTATTTTGAAAGTTTGGGTACAGTTTAGTAGTTGTGCCATATAGCTAGTTAAGTAATGCCAGTCCCTGGCCATCGGTGCTTTGTGTGTCAAGGCTAAGTGCAGTTGGGTCTTCAAACATAATAGAGAAATGCAGTGCCAGCTACATCCTGGGTTTTGTTTGTGTTTCTTTCCCATGAACATACAAGTGGTACCCTCCACCACACGCTAGCACTTCACATGCAGAACGCTGGCACATATAAAAAGAACCTGTACTGTGTTCATTCAACCACAAACTCAACACCCCCATCCCAACTTGACTACCCCCCACTGTCCTACCCTTTTTCCAAGCAATCAATTTTATATACCGATTTGTTAACGGTTTTGCAAAGCAAAACCAATTTATGGTGACGCATGTGTGTCATTCCCATTTCTCCTATTAGGTTTGAGAGATTCGCTATTTGAAAAATGGAAATTGCCCACCCCACCCCACCTTTTCTTTTTGGAAAGTTTTCTTCACAAACACTCAATTGTCGCTGCCAATTAGTGCATTGTTAGCATACACAATGGCGTTACTGTAGCCAGTGGATGGTCTGCTTTTGTGAATCTCCAGTCGGCCGTGGGGGCAGTCAAGTTTCATTTGGGGCTGCACATAACATGGACAGAAAATGCCATCAGAAAAGCTAGAGAAAGAAAAAGGAAAGGGGAGGAGGTGGATGAGTGTTTGAGGAGGACCAGGGCAAAAGCATGAATGCCATTCAAGTGTTAGCCCAAACTGGTGAAAGGGCCAATGTGCAGGCCTCACATTGAAATCTCCCCTCTGAAACACAAAGACAAGTTAGGCCTTAGCAGTAATTAGTGCTCTAACTGTGCTATGTCCACTGTGCCTAGAAAACCAATTGTCCTCGTGTTTACTCTCCCTCTCGCCAATCCAATAATGAGAAAGGGGCCACTATGCTCCAGCCTTGGCAGTCTGCGGCCTTTCATTCAATGAATTGCTTTTCCAGTTTGGATTTTAACTCTTTCGGGACAGCTATTTAACTCGACTTGAGTCCATCTATGATGTGCTGAGGCCTAATGTTTTTAACTATATAAAAAAAACAATTTAAAATGATTAGGCTGTAAGAAATATCTTATTTATAAATTAAAATATTGGTTAATGAACCAGGAGAGACTTCAGAATGTTGAGAAGAACATTTAAAATTAGGAATGTAATTATTCCCTGAAGAGTGTTGTTGATGTGGCTCACAGCACCTTTATATAACATCTAACTATGCAATATGAACAACCAGTAACATATACAAACAGTTCTTAAATGTCCATTTTCCTTTATTCCCAAAAAAGTGTCTTTAAATGAATTTAGCATTTTGGTTTGCAAGACAATAATGAAAATATAATATATATGCATTCACTTTCCCATCTTGACTACTATAACCATCTCCTTATTGGAATCCCTTCCTGCCATATATTCCGACATGTTGAAATTTGTTTCTGGCTGTATTGTTCTTTGTTGATTACTTTTCCAGGCTAAGTTTCCCTGTTAGCCTTTTCACTGGATATTTGTATAATCCAGACATACAAAACCTTAGCAAATTCTTCCAAATACCTTCTATTGTGCTATGTCTGCTCATGACTTATACCTATCCTCCTCTGTCATTGCCAGACTCTCATTGTATTCTATGAAATATGTCTCCTGCTGCCTCTTTGGAGGAGCAGATTGCACATCTTTAAGGGCTCCTTGTTAAAATTATGGGGGTGGGGCTGATATAATTAGGTAATTTGTGTTGTATATACTACTAGTTGTTCAGATTGGATAGTTAGGTGTTATACAAAAGGTGTTATGAGCCACATCAAGCCTTCATATCAACACTCTTCATGGAAATGTCGCACTGCTAATTTTAAATGTTCTTCCCGAAATTCTGAAGTCTCTCCTGATTCAATAACCCAATATTTCCCTTCCATTATGCCATTCTAGTTATCACATCACAGTCCCACCCCATGCTATTCTCACTTTTATCTTACCATTACAGTAACCCAATGTATTTATTCCACCCTCTTTCTTTTACAACACGTCTCCATCACTATTTGTTAACAAGTTGACCTACCAATACCTTTGTTTCCTTTACATCTGACAATTATTTGGGACTATAGGATCATCATGAAGGACAACAAGTTCCCCATGGCTGTTTAAGATTGCACGCTTCGGTAAGAATGGTCCTATTCTCATTACACTTTAATTTTTATTGCATTTACATATTGACAATTTCCGGATCCCTTAACCTTGGCTATGCTGACATTAATATATGACAGATTTTAACATGCTAAAGTTGGCCCATTAATGTGATTTCTGAACTACAAATTAAGCCACCAGACAAGTAAATGTACTATAATGGGAAAAATATTGATTGGATCATTTCATAAGAAGATAAACAGCCATTACCACACAATGTGATGTCATGTACCATGTGTAAATATAATTACAACATGTTGGTTCCCACTGATCAGTCAACATATCTCCAACCCAAGTAGGTCACATCTTCTAAAGTATTTATTTCGTTGCGTTATAGTTTAAGAAGTACCGTAAATTTCCAGACTAACCTAATAACTAAATAACTGATACTTTATTACACATCATAATTTTCCTGTGAATTGATAACATTAATCTCCCCAAGCAGTGTGTAAAGGTTTCAGATGAAACACTATCATTTTATGTTTAAGTACATAGTATCGACTAGCTAACATGCCCAGACACACTGGGCAGATGGCTATATGTATATAGTATTTATTAAGTATATGGTCTAGCTCAGCATCATTCGGTGCCATGAGCATACACTTGAAATTGGTAACTATAACACTATAACATGCACTTTGCTCTCTCTCAAGACATGAATACTCCCACGTTACATTGTTCACATATCTGCTTTAAGCCACCTTTTCAAATAATGAAGGACCAGATGATATAATGCTCTTCTATATTAAACATGTATTTTATTCACCATGCTTTGTGTTAATATGTACATTTTTTTAAGCTTTTATTATCAGCTCATGGCCTGTTCAAGTGTTTCTTTAAATGTCAATATCGTATAACATTAATTATCATCTGGCTCTTGTAAATAATGTGATAAGTGCATGACTAAAGCATGGGCTGAATCTCTGTTATCAATTATTCATATGAATGAGGGGTCAGGTTGCCAGATCACAACTTTTGATCATTTTTTTTTATCAAACTACAATTATCTACGTCATCTTATGTATTATCCTTGACTAGTCATCTTATGTATTATCCTTGACATTCCGTGAATTTGTGTTGATGGAACCAGAAGTATGTTTTGGTTGTATGATGATTCTAGTATCAAAATAAGGTTTAAGATTAAAAAATAATATCCAGTTAAAAAAATTCAAGCTTGATTGTCTGTTTTATACAGACTGAACAGCTGTTACCCTCAAACGTGTATTATAACAGCTAAAGGTTACAGAAAAATGAATATGTACTGATGAGTGTTTCTGTAGCTCTACGGGATATGATGATGATGAAGAAGACAAAAGAGAAGAAGGAGAACTATGATACATACGGCCGCTACTCCGAGGTCTATTCCTCAATAGGTAAGAGTGACATATTGGATATGAGAGACTATACCTGCCTTTCTTTTTCAGTACAGTTTGGCAGGTATTTAAGGTCAACAAGCCATTTGCAGGGTCCCTGAGAGCATTCTTCTGTCTAGCACAGGAGACACCACACCGAGAATGCACAAAAAACAGCATTAGGCTAGGTTTCCACTTGGGTTTTTGTCCTGCGTTATTTTCTTGATGAAAAACACCAGGAAAAACGCCAAGAAAACTGCCACTGCATTTACCTGCGTTTTGGCTTTTTTCTGGAGTTTTTTCTGGCGTTTTAGTTGACCTTAGGCAGTTTTCCCAGCCTTTACACGTTAGAATTTTCACCTAGCTAAAAGGGATTAGGATAAATGGCAAGTATCTGCCCCCTCCTGATGTCATTTTCTTGGTAGAGTTCTACTTAAACACGCCCCGGCGGACCCTTTTGTCTCTTTTCTGTGGTTTGTAAGGCATGCTTTATTCCGAATGTCTGCTCCTCTAGGAAGATTGGCCCCAAATGATGGTGCAAATTGTTTGCTGTTGCTTTTGGCACGCAGGATCCAGTTGGGTATGTTTGTTTGTAATGGCATGTTTGTTTTGTGTGAAACTGTTTGTTTCCAGCAGATACTGGGTCCATCCTCTGCATTGTAACTGTGGAAAAAAACGCCATACAAAACGCCAAGGCAATAAACTCACATGGCTTTTTCATGGTGTTTTTTCTCTCTCATAGACATCTATTGGAGAAAAACGCCAAGATTTCCTTGCAAAAAACGCCAGAGTGTCAACATGCTGCGATTTTGAAAAACTGCCACAGAGCCCAAAAAAGCAGAAAAACGCCAAAGAAGGCTGAAAAAACGCCAAACAGAAAACCGCCAAGCGGATATGGCATTGTTTGATTTCCTATTGAAGAACAGCTAACATCTGGCCGCAGCGTTTTTTCACTAATAAAACGCCGTGTGGCTGAATTGGCGTTATTATGGGCATTTTTGCACAAAAAACCCAAGTGGAAACCTAGCCTTACGGATCCACTCCACCTCCGTATCCTGCATTATTCTGTGTTTATTTAAATGTCCATGCCAACTCACCCCAATCTGTAAACAGCACAAAAAAGGGCTTAATGTTACATTAATCTATTTCTTTCAAACAATCGATGCATTAGGCAAGGGGGCTGTCTGAGCAGCCTCAACAGAAAAGAAGCTCTGCACAAAGTAAGTGAAGTAGAAAGGTCATGGTTCACCATAACCTATTAGACTATAGTAAACTGGCTTTGGTGCCTGTTTGGAATGTGTAGTTTCCTTCCTTAGCTAATGGCTCTTCACCTGTTCCACTATTTAAAATAGATACATTGGGAACCTGGCAAGACGTCTAATGGGTCCTCTGGGTTACCATTTTTTAGAACAATAGAAATGCAACTGCTCAGCTTAATAAATCCAGAGGCTCGCTATTTTTAAGTCAAGCAAACAACACTGAAAAATTGAGGTCCAACATGTTATTGTCATTCATAAACCAACAGCTGTTTTACTATTTACCAATGATGGATATATATATATATATATATATATATATAATGTAATAGATGATTACTTATTAATGATGACATACCATTGCCATTCACACTTAGGGTGTCACATGATATGTGTAAGTGTATTTGCCTTGTGAAATGTAGTTTTGTTTTTTTTAAACAAACAATAGGATTAGTTACCAAAGGCCATTGGTATCAGTTACATGTCAAATAAGTGATAGAGCTGTATCAGCATTGGGCACACAACCATTGTCGTGCGTTAATGTATATGTGGCAAGGGATAAACACACTCCGCAATGCTAAGTAAATTGTCATTGTCACACTTTACAGCACATGGGCAGAGAACCAAAACAGTAAAATTAAGGTTCAGATCATTTTATTAGCAGACCATGCAACAAGTTCCAGGTATAATCAGAACAAGTCAGGGCTGAAGGAATCATAGTCTGGTTCCTGGGACAGATAAACAGTACATGTGATAAATACACACTACATGCAACCCGTGCTCATAAATTTGAGTCAGAATTACCTTAAACTCAACAGGGCAAAAAAGTCTTCTGCACAGGGTTGAACCGCACTCACTAAAGACCCAGCTGCCTCTATTACAAACTGACAGTTGTGGGATTGAGGGATAAAAATGAAAAATGAGTGGCGTCTTATAGTGGATTTACAGTAGACTTGTGCGCATGGACCAGGATTCAGAAGAATTTTTCTTTTAGTTTTTGGTCCATTCCTTTTCAGACAATGAATTTTGCTTCCAGAGAGCTTTATCCTTTCAGAAAAAAAAAATGTTGTCACTCACTCACGCTCTCTCATACTCTCGCATTCACTCTTGTCTCCCTACCTACTCTGCCTACGGCTTCCGTGCCCCTGCCTACTTTTCTGCAGCTCCGCTTCTTCTCTTCCCTCTTTTTGTTCTTCGGTCTTCTGTGTTTTTTCATCATCCACTTCCCGCTATCTACTCCGTTAACTAGGCCTCCCAGAGCACTTTCGCAGAAGAGCTGAGCCTACGTGCCAATTGATTGGAGGAAAGGGGGATAAGTACTCCAAGAAACCAAAATATTGCAGACAGATTCACAGAGAAAAAGAGGTGCAAAGATGCTTCTCTTTCGCCATAAATCCATCTTCAATATTTTGTCCTCTTGGGTAGCGCCATGGCGTACCACAGGTACAGCCTCTCCCAATTACTCCAACTGGGGGAGCGGGTGTGTGCTGAGGCTTTGCTCTTTTGCGTAAGCACTCCAAGGGGGGTTTGTTAACCTTGGAAAAAGTAGACAGATGAAGAACTAAACTAACTAATCACTAAACTAAGAGTTTCTATTTCAAGTCCTCAACTTCAATAAACATGACCATGAAGGGTCACCCTTAACCTGTTCCATCATATTGTCTCTTTTATATAACTATTCATTATGTAGGCCCAACCAATCTCTTCCTGCAGAAGGTGGTCATTGGAGTTGGATCTTCCTAATACATGGAAAAGTTGGTCAGATGATTGGTGAGCAACTCTTCTGCAATCTCCCACTTTAGTGACTAAACCTCAGCTTTATACTAAATCTCTCATGCACCCGCAGCACAGGAAGTCTATTACAACTTCCTGCTTAACCTTATGAGTTGATTTCGAAGCAATCTCCACTAAGGGAATCACGGAAAATGTATGGCGATTTGCATGAAATGCCCTGGCTGTGTCAGTTTGGATGCAGATGTGATATCAGAACTAGGAAATATAAATTAGAATGCCTTCAACATTGAACATCAAATAAAACTATGAATAATGCAGGGAGCAGATCGGTGTTCGATGCTAAACACAATTAAGATGTTGTCTCAGATGTGACAGCTGCATTTAAAGCTCCAGTATTTCATAATTTGATTTGGCAAAAAACGCTATTTCTTTACCCATTACCAATATTCTGTCTTTTAGCCCAGACCATCCCGGGTCTGTGGTGAATAATTAATTGCCATAATGTTGAAAACAACAGCGTTAAGTCCCTTTAAGTCCAGTTCTGCTGGTTAGTTTGTATTTAAATACATCTCAGAAACACATCTTTCAGACGATCCTATGTGTGCGTGCATGGAAAAGATCCTCATTAGTAGCTGTATAGACCCTTCTTGGCTGAAATCAAAGAAAAGCCAGGTCAATAAGTCTAGAACCTTGCTACACGGATTATCAATGCATGGGGCCACCAAATCAGTGTGTCTATAATGCATAGAGGCCGTTGTCGGTGCTAAAAAAATGTAAGCAGTGATTATTATTATTATTATTATTATTAACGTGGAGCCGGAATTTTGTGTATTCCGTAAAGCAGGTAAATGCAAACCTTTGTGGGCCCCTTCCTTATTGATTGGTTAATCTCTTAAACATACACAGAGCTGTTACAGCAAGTAACTGGCTATCTAAATAGGGCTTTAAGATGACAAAGCTTTCAATGTGGTATTTTTGCAGCCGGGCAGCCTCGTCAGGAAATTCCTTGAGAAGGTAAGAACAATGGTAATGACTTCTGTACTAATAGAGGACCAACTCGTGCTCAGCTTCTCATTGTATTGTTTGTTTAACGCATTTGGTGCTGGCGATTTAACAATTATCGTAGCAATGGGTAGCCAGGGTTTCTCTATAACCCCAAAAATGACGGACATGTATAAAAGGTGATTGGTTTATCCCCATAGCAACCAATTGAATGTTGATTTTGATTGGACTAGTACATCGATTGCGGTAATAACATTTTTTTGCATCACTTTTTTATGCATAAACCCCATTATGGATATACTGACGGCTCCTATAAAGTGACAAAAGTTCTCTAAGTAGTATTCAGGCACTATTCTAAGTATATATATATATATATATATAGATATATAATAGTTTTTATTATCAACTGATACATAAATCCCTAAAAATAACAATACATTTTTGTAATGCTTATTTTATATTTTTATTTTTTCATATATATACATATATATATATATATATATATTTTTATATGTATACCTTTTTGTACTTTGTTACAGTACTAAGTGATTGTGATGGTCATTAAAGGTAATAAGTTCTTATAAAAAAGACAGGTATTTTTGAGTACTTTTGGATATTTTTACAAATACTGTTGTTCAATTTTCTTAAAGCTGATTAGATTTGTTTTGAGGCAATAAAAAATCCAACACTAAAGTTTGATTCATTTGCTCAACACATATAAGCATTTCTAGATTAAAATATATAGAACTTGGCGATGGGGGACCCTAAGCATCTGTTTACATGTTAGGACACTGTGGCCCCCAACCCTCCCGCACAGCCGACACACGATCACTGAGCAAACAACCGCACACGGACCAGGGGCGTGACCAGACAGAGTCCGCTCGCTGTGTGTGATTGGCCAATCAACACGGAGGGTTGGACTAGATTGACAGGTAGGAGGGGTTACTGGCAATCCCTTTTGAGCACAGGTAGGCTGATAAACCAAACTTCAGAAGGTGGAGAAGCTGCTGTGCGGTGAGCTGCGCCGGGGGCCACAGTCCATAGAGGTTAATCTAAAGCATTTATCTGTACGTGCTGGAGGGATAATAGTGCACAGGCGAATGAAGGATCGCTTAATATCCCTACAGCCTCTGGATGTGGATTTTAAGAGAGCCGAGATTGATATCACCCTCTATTTAGATCGAAAGCAGGATTCAGGAATTAGTATAAGGAGCTGAAAAAAGGATCAGGGCATCCACGGATCGGAGGAGCTGTCATCATGAGAAGTTTCTATGAGCAGCCCTGGAAGTTGGATGGAAAGCAGAAGTTTGCTAACCCGCTCCATTAATAAGAATGTCTGCCAGAGAAGAACTTGTGGATTCGGTCATCCCGAGCGATCTAGCACTTTACCTTTAATGTGGAATCAAGCTGATCACATCTGAAAAAAACTATTTAAAAACCATTGTTCTTGGGTTAACCCCATCCTCACATGCAGCGAAGCCTCAACACTCTTGTGATCGTTTGATTTTTATGGAGATCTTAGAAGACGCCTAAATTCTCAATTTGTAAGTTAAATTATTTAGCAAAATGCCCCCAATTCTTACTCTTAGTCCTTTAGCGTTTTTAAAGGCATGGCTTTTCCTTGGATTAGCACCGGGGTTGAGATTGTCAATCGTGCATCGGTTTTAAGGTATGTTCATGAGATATTGGTGTATTTGATTTCTATTTTAATTTGTATTTATTTGCTTCGACTTAAGTTTTAATTAAGGTCTTAATTGATTTATTTTAAATTATATTATTCATTAAAAATGCAAGTCATCTAAAATATTATCTTCTTCTTTTTGGCAAAATATATTTTGTTCACACATAATTATTTTATGTACAAACATATGAAGTTACTGAATTCCCAAATATATATGTATTTAAATATTTTAAAAAATTGAGTATCTTACACAGTTATTTTATTTTTAAACCATTCATTTAGGAACCGGCAATTAGTTTTTCTGTGTAATGTTTATATTTAGATATTCACATTATTTATAAATAATAATTAATACAAGAACTACTTGTTACAATTTAGAGTAATCTTCCTTTTCAGTTTGTATTTTTTAAAATTCGTCCTACATAGATTTAACCTCAAAGTATTAAATATCTACTAAAAATCAATGATTTTCAGAAATATTTTAGCGATAACTTCAGGTAATCTAGCATAGAATAATTTTAAGCAATTATATATTGTAGGGACAAAACAAGAGGTCATAACCTAAAAGTAGAGATTTTGGTGTAATGTAGAGACGTTTTACTTTACTGAGATGATGGTAGATAAGTGGGACAGCTTCCCAGCAGACATGGTAGAGAATAACACATGCATGGGGTAGACATAAAGCTATCCTGAGTCTAAGACAAGACCAATGACTGATTATGGTCTTAAATAAGGAAAAATGGGCAGACTAGATGGGCGTAATATCTTTTATCTGTCATTTAATTCTATGATAATGAGTTATCTTTTGTTTTAATATCATTGGAAAGCGTAATTAGTGACCCTGTTATTATTAAATATTACGTAATATTTTCTATATATATATATTGTTGTATATCATTATGTTTCATGGTAGGTGCAATATAATATGTGTAATATAGGTAGGACTCCGTTTATTTAAATATCCAGAAGCTCTTTGGAATAGTGAAACGTTTAGAAACAGCCCGTCTAATCTGCCCATTTTTTTTTTAACTCGCTGTATAAAGGAACTAAAGGACACCCGCGGATAAGTGATTTTGTTAATCTGAGCCTGGGGAGGTATTCACACACACTTTTTTTTTGTTATATTTTGCAGATTTAACTCGATGATAAAGCGTATTACAGGAAACCTTGCTGCCCGTAAATGAAATCATGGCCCAACTGAAGATCTGGAGCTTCTTCTCTACGTTCGTCTTTCTGCTTCTGAGGTATCCCACACCTGTTCCAGCAGCGTCCAAAGCAATTGTCTGCCAGGAAATAACTGTGCCCATGTGCAAGGGCATTGGATACAATTATACCTACATGCCAAACCAGTTCAACCATGACACTCAAGACGAAGCTGGATTGGAAGTACACCAGTTTTGGCCGCTGGTTGAGATCCAGTGTTCACTTGACCTGAAGTTTTTCCTCTGTAGTATGTATACGCCCATTTGTATAAGTGACTATAAGAAGCCTCTTCCACCTTGCAGGTCAGTCTGTGAGGGTGCCAAAGCAGGCTGTTCTCCCCTGATGAGACAGTATGGCTTTGCGTGGCCAGAGAGAATGAACTGCGACAAGCTGCCAGAATTTGGAGACCCAGACAACCTCTGCATGGATTATAACAGGACAGAGACCACCACACTTCAACCTCTGTTTGCAAAGCCCACCTACCCATCAAGGCCCTCAAAACACTTGACTCCCCTGCATAGCCAAAGGCAACCAACCAATGAATGTGATGGTGTATGCAAATGCAGGGAGCCTTTCATCTCCATAACTAGAGAATCGCACCCACTCTACAACAGAATCAAGACTGGCCAGGTGCCCAATTGTGCCATCCCTTGTTTTCAGCCCTACTTTACTCCAGATGAGAGGACCTTTTCCACTTTTTGGATTGGACTGTGGTCCATTTTGTGCTTCATCTCAACCTTTACTACTGTAGCCACTTTCCTAATTGATATGGAAAGGTTTAGATACCCTGAACGCCCCATTATCTTTTTATCTGCTTGCTATCTCTTCGTATCCTTAGGGTATATTGTACGACTTGTCGTAGGACATGAAAATGTGGCCTGCAATAGGGACCATATTCACTATGAAACCACAGGCCCAGCTTTATGTACTGTTGTGTTTCTTCTTATCTATTTCTTCGGAATGGCCAGCTCCATTTGGTGGGTAATCCTATCTTTCACGTGGTTTTTGGCGGCTGGAATGAAATGGGGAAATGAGGCCATTGCCAACTACTCTCAGTATTTTCACATGGCAGCATGGTTAATACCAAGCGTGAAATCCATAGCGGTTCTTGCCTTAAGTTCTGTGGATGGAGACCCAGTGGCTGGCATCTGTTACGTAGGGAACCAAAACCTGGACAATCTTCGTGGCTTTGTCTTGGCTCCTTTGGTTGTGTATCTTTTCATAGGGACCATGTTTCTTCTAGCAGGCTTTGTGTCCCTTTTCAGGATAAGGAGTGTTATCAAACAAGGCGGCACTAAAACAGACAAACTAGAAAAGCTTATGATCCGCATAGGCATCTTTACTGTACTTTATACCGTGCCTGCAACAATAGTCGTTGCTTGTTACATTTATGAACAGCACTACAGAGAATATTGGGAGAAAGCCCACAACTGCTCTTGTCCGGGGGACAAAAGGAGAGCCCGACCTGAGTATGCCGTGTTTATGCTAAAGTACTTTATGTGCCTGGTGGTTGGAATAACCTCAGGTGTGTGGATATGGTCCGGAAAGACTCTAGAATCTTGGAGGAGATTTACAGGTAGATGCTGCAGACCAAGCAAACCCATCAATGTATCTGCATACAGTCAGGCTACCACTGCACTCACAGGGAGGACTGGTTTACCAAGCTCAGCTTTATATCACAAGCAGGTGCCGCTGTCTCACGTGTGAATGGGCTTTATACTGCAGAACTCGCAGAAGAGCTAAACTTTTGGCCACAAGATCCTTTTGTTTAGTTTACGTGTCCTGCCATTGCTGCTTTATCACTGTTCCGACAATCAATATGTGGAAATGGGTAGTTGCCCTTTAACATTTCATCTGTTGTATTTATATTTTCTATGTTTTGGGAGCCATTAATATGGGAAAATACTTGATTTTTCCACCTGTTTGCTGCAAAAATGATCTGGTAGATATTATTTTTTTATTTTTTTGCAGTTGATGGGTTTAAACTCATGAATGTTTTTTTTTGTTTGTTTTTTTTTACCTTTTTAAATATGTAAAGCATCATAAAGCTCTCTCATAGGGACAAAATCATTCCACTCTGACCTTCTCACTGCCACTTTAGTAAGGTACTTAGGCAGGGTGTCTTGGCACCTTTTTATTATTAGTTGGATGAGTATCAAAGAAATTAGACCAGCCATTTTACAGAACTGTGTTGAACAACCTTGTGGTAGTAAAGGGGTTAAATTACACAACATACATATTAGTGATCTGTGGTCAAACACAGCTATAGGTCTTTGAATCCTAAGGAACGCGTGTGCTTATAGTGTGTGTTTAACTTGGCAGGGCAGTTTCGGTTAAGGGAGAGACACTATTATGATCGCTATAGATTACTGTTTATTAACCCCTTAAGGTCAATGGGTTGTCCTTAAACCCATTAAAAACAATGCATTGTGAGCCCGTACATGCACGGGCTTTGTCATGCAGGGGTTAATTATTTCAATGGAGAACGTTGAATCTTTGGTCTGCTTCCTATATGTGATCAGCAGCATGTGGTACGTGGCCCAACTTCCACTATATGAAAATATGCCACAGAGGTATCCTCCGAGAAACCCCCTTTTCATTATTTTTATTTTATTTTAATCCGTGTTAAATACGAAAAGATGGGAATTTATTGCACTGTGTATTATATTATGTTGCAAATGCTTTTCTGTAGCATTTGTTGTTGTAAGCAAAATCACTTTTCTGTCCCAGAGAGATGTCCAAAGCACTGCCAAGAAACCAAGAAGGGTCTGACCTCAACATCTCTCGGCTGCAGAAAGGGTGATAATCTCTTAATAACTTTGCCCCGGAACTTTCTAAATGACCCGACTCTGACACTCTTCAATTATTAACCCTTCAATAGCCCATTGTAAAGACTCTATGTAGCGACTCTCCACAAGTATTACCTAAATGATTCTAATTCCAATTCTCATGGAATCTTAAATGTTTTTTTGAAGATCCACTTAATCCACCAGCATTCAATCAGGGATATCAACCATAACATACTGATGGCAAAACTAAAAATTGGGAATTTAAGATATGATCTCCGCAATATAGAATAGGAAAGTGTCAGCTTCAGACCCTGTGTGACCCTGAGAATCTGCCCCTTCGGGCAACAACCCTGAGACCTCTCGAGTATAGTGATGACAGCATTCATTCAAGAGGATTTAAAAAAAAAAAAAATTGTTAAAGGGACTCTGTCACATAAACAGTGTTTAGAGTGGAGACACCGCTTATTAATCTGTTTATTAACTGTAATGTAGAGAAAACGGGTACTAATTGTCAGCTCGGTCCCTAATGTATGAACTCTCCGTATAATAATGTATTCTTCGTGGTGGTAGCTGATTTGCTATAATGCCACAGGGTAATGCCATAATGGGGAAAATCTAATAAAAATAGTATTGTTATGTGTAGACTGTAAGCACTATTTAGTAAACAGATCTCCTTTTTTTACCCCATTTTCACAGTTAAGATATACTAATCCACTCCAGTAGCCGGACGGTTAACAAATTGTGGCTGCTGGCTGCCAATCAGTACTATATGCTACGGAGTTATCTGGAAAGCATAAGCCGTACAGCAAAGGCCATTTTGTGTCCTGCTTTATTGTTTGTTTTGCCGTTCTTTGTGTGTGTGTGTGTGTGTGTGTATATATATATATATATATATATATATGTGTATATATATATGTGTATATATATATGTATATATATATATATATATATATAAAAAGTTCCAGTCTCACCCCCTCGTCATTTATACAATGAAAAGAACCTGTTGCAAATTCCACGTATTCATTGTGTTGTATAAGTTATTGCTGTCAACTCCCAAACATTTAGAGCCGCTGGAGCTGTCGTGATCGGTTTATTAACCATAAACCAGGTTCCAGCAGAGAGGGTGGCATGGGATTGCTTTATGGCAAAGCTGGAAAAAAAATGTAATTCTCAACATTACTAAATGGCCTCTGCGATACAAATCCCATCATATCTTCATTAATCTTTACTGTTTTAGTTCAGGGGAGTTGTAGAGGCAAAGGCTGCCGATCCCTCACTGAGTCACAGATTTTAACAGCGGATGTTTAATGCTTAGGGATTTATTCACTAAGCAGTGAGTTGAGGTGAAACCTAACTGACCTGCCTAAGTAGTGAAAGGCCAAGCCAGGGCAATTTCTGCAAAGCTGGCCATTTTTACAGGAGACGCTGACCTTCCATAATGTATTAAAGCAGCAAAGGAAATGTTTTCAACTACAATCCCCCACTCCGGTGTCCACTCCTGTACCGTCACTGCTGTCTAGACAATACTACCCTTTCCCTGATATATTCCTAGTTCGATAACAGCCGGTGAGAGGTAGGCCCTCCCGCCTGAGGCTGACAAAAGTGGAGAGTTACCGGATGTGTCTAAGCAATAAGGCGAACTTCATAACATGTTCCATGATCCTAACTCGAGGAAAACCTCGGCAGTAGGGTGTCCGATTCCTTCTGCCGCGTGCTTCTCTCAGGAAAATGCGATAAGGTTTTGTAGGCCCTTCAGTCCACTCCTGTTTGACGATGTTAAACAAACAGAGGCCATTGTGCAAGATTTATGGTATTTTTATTCCACGTGCCAAGTGAGTCATAGAAAGAATATGATTTACTTAATTTTGAGTACAACATGGCGCTGTTGGGTTAAAAGGGAAGTTTAATCTGAAGCTTCGAATAATAGTAACTTCAGTCGCATGCGACCGGCTCCTTGTTTTTCGTTTTATATATTAGCGTATTCCTTTATTGGATATTTGACCTCAAATGTATCTAATAATATAACCAAAGATCCACTTTGTGAAATAGCGATGTAGTGGTCTTGTCACCAGGAGACTTTTTTGTTCTGGTTGCCAATACTGTCACAGTGGAGTTGTCTATTACAAGCCAATGTGAAAATTCCCATCTCTGCCCTCTGCTGGTTTAGCCATACTGTTCCCAGATTTAGGCTTAGCTTTATCACGCTGTTAGGCCATAACCACCAGGTACTGTGAGGGAACGGATATTTAAGACAGGCCTATTTATCATAGCAGACCATGGTAGTGCCTGGGGCGAGGTTGTGAAGGGTCATAGATATCTGAATTGTCCACCGCAGATCCCAGTGAAGGTCCACCATGAGCAATGTTGGTGCCTAACCCTGGTGGTGCACCTGAAATAAGCATATAAGTGTAGACCGTGAGTATAATTGCAGGCTACGTCATATGTAGCCCACAGCTCTAATCCAGAGCAGTACAGATTTCCTAGGAGTGGACCTTAAAACATCCATATACCTATAATATATACACATACATGTACTCGAGCCTATACATTTAATAGGGACATCCTTTGTATGTCACACTTTGCATATTTCAACACAAACATGTTTGTGAATTAAGAGCCAAATAGGGCAGGTTCAGATACCAGTAAGACCAGAACAAAAATGTTGCTATGTTTAGTTAATGGGTTGTGAAATCTTGGTAGGGATTCCTTGTTAACTTTTAAGCATTTTTAATCAAATATTGGGATACTGATAACACAGATTTCTGTTTGGTAATCCGTAGACCCAGTTTAAATATATATTGAAATACTGTAGTGTTTTTTCACATTGAAATCAATGCTACAACCTGTCAAAAAGCAGTTCGGTGACACCGGTATATTACCAGTGAAATCAGCATTATTCTGTAAATTGTACGAATAAATGAGGTTTATGGACAATTTAAACATGTGCAGCATTCATTTCATCAATAAGCAGTCAGCGCAAGGGCAGCCATTTTTCTTTTATCTATTGGCTAACATGATTCTAGAGTTTAACCCATTCGTGTCCCTCTTTTGTACATTTAAAACTTTTAGGAGCACACAAACTTTTTCCTGTACTAAAAATACAAAACACACACACCTAGCAACCTTGTTCTGCTGATTGTATTTAAATGGATATCCAAATATCAAAAAGTCGGGCAGGACCTTTCATAAATATAATTATGCCTAATTTATTTTTGGATGCGATTTTAACATTCCTGCCAAATCAATGTTATCCCTACACTAGCACTTACGCATTTATATACACCCATGCTATCCACAAAGACATTTCAAGTTTGAATTTGACTTGGCCTAAGGATACCATTCATCTTCAGTCCCATAAAAAACAAAGGGAATTAAAATGATCTGAAAATACATTGTACACTCGTCATTCCGCCTGTTTTCCGTATATATGAAATAACTTTGTATTATATTTTGTGTAAAGCTAAAGTCAGAAATTTTATTCAAAAAGAAATTGTATGAAAGAATTGGTTATTTATAAAAGAAATGTAAAATTTGGTTGTTTTCACTGTTCCTAATAATTGTAGAAAAATTAAACGTTAAAAGATCAACAAAATACGTTTTTATGTGTTCATTTTTATAATGCTGAACGAGTTTTACATTTGTCTAGACGTATGTGCCAACTGTCCCAGTTGGGCAGGATAGTACCAACAGAAGGGCTTGTGTAGCCTTAGATCATAGGGTACCCAATGCAAACCCCATACAAAAAGAACCCCTGCACCACAGGCAAACCAAAACCCTGGCATATTTTTAACCCCTTAAGGACAATGGGCGGTCCCTAAACCCATTGAAAAAAAGTGTATTTTGAGCCCGTACATTGTCATTAAGGGGTTAAATATGCATGCAGATATACTGAAATATTTTTTGTTGTTGTTCCTATACCTATTATGGTGCTTTTAGGACTGCAGAACCTGACCAAAAAACCCTGAACTCCTAGAAAATGGGTGCAGTGGGCTTTGGATCCCAAAGGAGGCCCATTCCTTCCCATCCTCCTAATTAAAAACATTGCTTAAACATTCAGAGTATGCATTTATTCAATCTAGGTGACTAGTGAATTAGTCCCACTGAGTTGCCCAGGTCAGAACCACTGCACTGACTGCATTAAGCGTTGATAGAGAACTTATATACATCGACCATTTAATATCTACATATTCTATTGTGCAAAAAGGGCACGTACTTAGTGGATTTCTTTTTAAAAACAAAAACTTTTTAAGGTCATCTATGGCCATCACTGGCAAAAAAAAAAACCGTTATCATCTAAATCTTTTGAATCGGTTTGCAATTCACACAGAATAAGCCGATAACATACTATGACTGGGAACCCTGTGCAGTTTCGGCTTGAAAGCCAGCGCTAGGTATTTGTTAATGTATCGATTCATCTTAATCTTAACAGAAAAAAAATAACAACCCACAAATGTACCCTGATAAAGAATTACATGTATAAGAGTGGGAGCATGTTTGGAAAAGTAGTCTTTGCTCCATAGCAATTTATGAACTTCTGCTGATTTGACTGGCCCATTGTGCTGGTTGGCTTCCATCAGATGTTGGGTTTTATACATATCTCCCCAACTTGTCCTCAATATATGGAGAAGAGAAAGCCAAGGTAAATAAAGCCTAGATAAGTATTTAAGAGCCATGTATAAGTTTTAGAAAACTTGTGAATACCTGGTAATGTCCATTAAAATTATACTTTAAGTATGCGACTATAAGATTATACCAGAAGCCTTGAAGATGAGGAACTTCAAATATTTATGACACCAGTATTCATTAAACGGTCCAAGGTTATGTATCTATCCCAATGTTGACTTGCTATTGATAAGCTCTGTTAAAGGAAAACCTTTGGCTCATGAAGACTAGGAATGTGGCCATAAAAAGCCTAGCGGTTTCTGCAAAACTATTAAAAGATCCCAAATGCACTGGTAGAGTATTTAGAGCCAAAGCTACACAATACTTGGTTTACATTTCAATAAACAGAGGATTTAATAAAACCCTATCCAATTATGAACTTTAGCGCATTGGATAATGACTTATACCTGGTATTGCCTTAAGGACACGCACTAGCCATCATGTACAGGTTAAATTATGTTGTCCCCATTGCAAATGCGTGGGGGATTCTGCATAATGCTCCATATGCATTTAGGACTTTTCCCACAACCAGCTATTTGGCATGCCAGTGGGGTGATTGGGCAAATACATCTCTTCTCACATGATACACTTATTGCCATTAAGCTCCAGTGCTGGCTGAGATGTGGTCCAGGTGAAATTTATTTCAATGGCAGCCCTTGGCCACCAATTGGTCCAGTCCACACCTGAGGCCAATGCCCTGCTTGTTTTTTTTTGGTTTTTTTTTGTTAGAGCCATATTTTAGTTCTATTTAAATATTTCCACAAACATTAAAAACCTTGGAGGATCTGTCCAATTAAGTTACAACGCAGGGGAGATGTGGGCCAGAGAATTAAAATTCCTTTAACTTAAAATAATGTCTCTGCTCTAAGCTGTACTATTTACCTAAGCCCAGATATCTACCAAGCTCACTGTTAAGGATTTCCAAGAACAAATGATCTTTCCTCCCTTACAGGATAGGTGTTGGTTAGTGTGGGAGTGATTACTGTTTTGCATCGTCAGGCAAGTCAAACATGTATAATTTTGTTTGCATGTTGGTTTGCAGGTAGAAGCATGCCACACTTCTACAAGGATGTGGAAAAAAAGATTGCTCCAAAAATCCACATCCTGCCCTGTTTAAATACATTAGGGCGAGGCACAATTTTCATGTTAACTCAACGTAACAAGACCTGGGGAGGACAAGTCGATCCGCTAATTAGCATCTGAAGGGCAACATAAGCCTGGAATGCTGTTGCCAGAAGGAAAATGCTGTTTTAGGCTTTAAACTGGCTAAAATTATAACACACGCTCCCAACAACGCATGGTAGCATGTACACGTTTTAGCCTTGGGGTATACACACCGGCTGGAGAGATCACAAGTCTTCCCTCAAATCCACTATAGTAAAAGTAGGAGCGTATCATAGAAAATACGTACAATACGTACCAAATGGGGAACTGTTACATGTCGAAGGTCAGTCCAGGAAAAAATACAGATTATATGCTTCTTATCTGTCAACTGAAACTGTTAATGTTATATACCGTATTTTTCGCTCTATAAGACGCACCTGCTGATAAGACGCACCTAGATTTTAGAGGAGAAAAAAAAGGAAAAAATATTTTGAGCTAAAAAATGGGCTAAAATATTTATTACAATAACTGAATAAGCTATGAACACAGTAAGACACACACAGTAAGACACACACAGACACACACACACACAGTAAGACACACACAGTAAGACCTCCCTCCCTAACCCCCCTTCTCAGGATCTTCCCCCCGCCCCCCCCGGTCACTTACCTTAAACTCCTGTGTTGGAAGCGTGAGGCGTTTGTCTCGGGTGCCGGCGCTTCACTGCTGAGCGCCGGCGTCTGACGTCATATGCCGGCGCCCAGCGTAAAGCGCCGGCACCCGAGACAAACGCTTCCAACACAGGAGTTGAAGCGCTGAGGCAGGCGGCGGTGGCGGCCGCCGCCAGCAAAGGATTCCTGTATATCTGTCAGGCAGGGGGGCCCGAGAGTTGCCGAGCGGTTGTCTTCAGCAACCGCTCGGCACCCCTTGGGCCCCCCTGACTGGCAGAAATCCAGGACTCCTCTGCTGGCGGCCACCGCCGCCTGCCTCAGTTGCGACCCCCGGATTTATCGGCGTATAACACGCAGGTAGGGTTTAAGCTCCGGATTTTAGTTAAAAAAAGTGCGTGTTATACGCCGATAAATACGGTATAAATACAAAATAAAAACTTTTTAAGATCCACAAAATGAAACACATTGCCGTTTAATAAAAATAGAGTTTTATTAGCTTTTTTTTTTTTTTTATATAAAGAAAAAGCAAAAACCACCTGAAGATTTAGTATTAGTTTCAGAATATATCTGCATTTCACACACTTGCTGCTAGGGGGCGCTGTAACGAACACAGAGCGCCTCCAAGAAGCAGAGGGAAGAGATAGCCGAAGTTTCACAGGCCACTAGACAACATATTGGCTGCGCGTTTATGTAAAAAGAACGTGGGGTGTCCTTCGTGTTGAAACTTTGCTGTGTATACATATTTAATTCTTGGAGTGAAATGTATCACTTGTCTTGCATGCAAAGGGTTAACTTACTCCTGTTACCTGAACTTAAAACCCAAGACCTGACCTCCACACACATTCAATCCCGCTCCGTAATTTAACAAGGCTTATGAATTATCACTAACCGTCCCTGATGACAAAAATCAAAGTATTAAAGTATTAAAAATTATTAAAAACCAAAAAAAAGACACTACTGCTCTGTGGAAGCAAAATAAAGCAGGGACGCAAACAAGAAGAATTATTCTACATAACGTGTTCTAAAAGTCTAAAGTATTGGAGGCTGTGCCTGACGATTGACATTTTTTGCAAACTTTTTCTCTGGCTGCTTACTTTGAGATTGGTGTAAAAAAACAACAAAAAAAAAAAAACAACAATATTAACAAGTACAAGTTAGTTACAAAACATTATTTCCAGATTAGTTTTGCACAATGTAAAAATAATTTAGGCAAAAACAAAGGTTTGGGAAGTATTTCCTGTTACAAAGAAGCATTAAGAAATCAGATTAATATCGGAGCGCAAGAGCCTTTACTTCTGAAATGGTTCAGATCTTTACAAGACTCGACAATCCCGACTAAATTAGAAATGACACAAAAGAAACACGTGGCCTGGTCTAGCGGAGTAAGTGGGGTTATCCTTCATTCCCCAATCAACAGATGACGACTGCAAGCCACTTTACATTAGTAAACTTTATACAACCAGGTGGAGGTAACTGTTGGGGGGGGCAGATTTAATAAAAGCTATTTCACTGAAATTCACCTCAATTTTAACCTACTGTTGAGGTTACTTTATAACAATAAAGGCATGCTTTGTAAGTGATTGAGATTAGTGTACATGGGGATTTCCCCCTTTTCCAGAGACTCCATAACGTCTCAGCCGGCTGCAGAAGTAACAGTCATTAAGAGGTGCTGGAGCACAGTCTGAAAACAGACCATATTTTGGTTTTCCTAGAAAATAGGGGCCAGCTTTTATAAGCGAGTGTTGGCCAACAGTGTTTAATGTGTGGTTCTTTGAAATTACTGAAATCACTAGGACTGGTTAGGGGTTGCCATTATGATATGAAGGCAGGTTAAATACTCATGAAACTTCTTTTAACTTTCATTAACAATTCATTGTTAAATGGAGCCCGATCCAACCTTTAACTCGATTGCTAAAACAATGAGAGAGTCCGATAACTAGATGTTCTGGTGCTAGTATGAGCTCTTGTTCCCATGGTAACTACATTCAGGAGAACTCGGTGGTAGTGTCAGAACTCTGGTACACAACAGAAGTAAAATGACAGTTAAAGGACACAAACCAAAATGAAATGCAGGTATCTTCTATTAGATATGGGCATATTGCAGATTAGTCTATCCAGAATGATGAGGACGTTGATAGCAGCAAGCAGTGCATGGAATATACACCGCTCCAAAAAAAAAAAAAAAAAACTTTAAATGTCCAGTCAACACATCTTAAATGGAGCACCATTAGTGACAGAGACATAAACCAGTTCCCAGTACTACTGAAAATGCATCTTCTTTCTTTGGATAGTGGATATCATAACCAAACCATCTACTTGGCATTTGTGCTGGTGGGCCACTGAAAATAAAACCTTGCACCTTAAGAATCCTGATTGAATCTGCATCATCAGACTGGGATGTGGCTTTCTTCAGTCCCTTCCACTAGAAGACACCTTTCACCTGCTCCAAAGTGGCTTTGCATGACTAGAAAAGTCTGTACTAACACCAAGGAGAATGTGCAGCACAGATTGTTAAAAGATTAAAATGATAAAACAAGGGCAATAAAATTGTGACTATAATCACATGATTAGTGTTTAGGTACTAGAAATTTAAACTATATAGTGTTAAAACGTCTTGGTTCACAGCTATTGGCCTACACAGTAAGCATACTAATGTAGGTGCTAGAGGGGTGGCAGAGAGGACGTCAGCTGCTTGCGCTCCACTGATGATCCTGCATAAGGAGACTGTGCTGCTTATTTTACGCCCTCTTCTCTGTTCTTATGGTGTATGCTCCTTGGTCTTGAAGGGCTTCCTGTGCACCCCTTTCTTCCCACAACCCTCATGCTGGAAAACAGCATCACTGCCGGCTCAGGGTAACGTATAGGAGAGCATGTGGGAAGTTTGATGGCCTTTCACACCGCAGATGTTCTAGTTGCGCCCTGGCTCTTGTTCTGTCTTGACTCAGGAGATGATCGCATTAGACCGCCGAATGCCAACTAGATTATCAGCACTGATTGATCTCCTCATGGCTACTTTAGAAAGGTCTTTGTACTTATCTTCACACAACCTGGAGATAGCCTGTGGAAGACAGAGCAACAACAATTTAGACAAAAGTCCATAAAACAAAAGGGGACATCAAATAATTTATATTATTCTTGCACATCACCTTCTCTCCCTCACATCTGGGATCTCACCCGTGCTGCACGCCTTTCTGAATTCCCTACCTTCTACTTTCTCAAGTTGTACCACTGACTAAATGCCCCCCATTCGAAGCAGCATACAAATTTATCACACAAGGAAAAAAAAAAAAAAACGCCCCCCCTCCCCACGCAACCATCTAGATCTACAAGTCATTGACTTCTCCTCTACAATCAAATCATCCTCGCCTTCTGTTTCATTCCCCCTCAGCCCCTTAATAAATTGTAAATATGCAAGAGGAGGACCCTCATCTTCTGAACCAGTAAATGTTTTTTGTTACTTTTCATTCTGTATATTGCTTAAGTCTAACATTGTTAATTTTGTAGTCTCCTCTCATTGTAATATATGCAATAAATCCGCTGGATAAAATATATTTAATAAGTATCTTAGACACTATTTTGGTGTACTGTGTTATTAAGAAACTTTTTACTGCTTAATAGGGAATAATAAGTAGCTCAATTGCAAAAGAATGGTAAAGGCAAGTGCAAATGTGAATATAATTATCCATCCACACTAAGTAAAGTTGCACAAATGGCTTAAAAGGAAAAAATACTGCAAGGACAGGTTGGTGAATGAATGAACAGTCTGAAGTCTTTGTGCAATAAAACACAAAGTCACAGCATGTGCCTCTACTCTAATTCACGCAGGACATGCCCGGCAGGGATAGGTCATGCAGCTCTGCTATGTATTATCACACGTTACATTTATTTACAGAGCATAGGGATATTCCATAATACTAATATTTCACGGTTAATAAGTGAACTAAAAACCCAAATTATTAAAATTGACAATGACATTAACATGCATGAGGACATAACAGTACAGACAAAGATACGGGCCCGGAACTTACATTCTATCAACCGCACAGAGCAATTCAATTTGGGGCTCAGACCAAGGTTTCCATTAACTGATCAGCTAACACTCTAGGATCACCCCCATTTACCCCAATCCAGCACTGTGTGTGGAACGTCTACTACTAGAAGCCGTTGAAGGTATGTTTTTACTACTTGACTCTGTGGAGCCCTCTTGTGAGGGGAGCTGGTAGTAATGGGTAACTGTACACCGACAAATGGTGATTGTGTAATTATTTATGTTTTTTTTTGTTTTTTTTTACAGTGCCATCAGATTCCATAGCGCTGTGCAGTGTTATACCTCTAGTTTCTGGGCTCTTTCCTTGCTGAGGGGTTCCAGCAGAAAACTGAGGTTATTATCATCTGCTAGGGACCGAAGGTCAAAGTAGTATTTGGCATAAACACTGGCAGGGACGTTAATGTTGAACTGCAACAGCTCCAGAAAATGCCTTTCCATCTCGTTCCTGGAAGTAGAAAAAAATAAGACTTATTTTGTGAAAGAACGCAAGGTCTTTTACCAGCAACATCCACTTTCACGTTGCAATCACTGGAATTCCTATATAAATGTTGGCTAGATTAAAATCTCTAAATTACCCATTATGGCATTCACATTTTATTAAGATTTGCTGTATTTGGATTCATGAGAAACGTGAGGCTTTCCATTCGGATTCAACATACACAACATATTTCCTACACATAATGGTGCCATGAAGAAAACCTAGATTTCACAGCAGGAGGCAACCGATAAAACAAATTGACAACATACGCCACAAATGTGTTAGAAGAGAAACAGCAGGAACGTGGCCATCCAGTCCGTCAGGTTTAGTAGCCAAGGTAGTCTTGGTAAAGTAAAACTTCAGAACAGCACAGACTTCATAGCACATTATATATACACACACATATATACATATACATATAATGATCAGCTTAAATTTATTGTCCTTCGTGTGTCTGATATTACCCTTAAACTGGTATTCACAGACAGAATTAAAAAAATAAAAATAAATAAAACTGTGTTCAAAGGAAGACAAACAGTGAAGACGGAGCAGGTTGTTAAATAATTGCGCTAGAAGCCCCCCCAATGACACAGTTGCCAACTATGCACAGGCCTCTCAACCTTCCTTGCTTTGTTTAGAACGCATGATAGAGACAGGCGGCATTATTACAAAGCAAAGTAGATGTCATTAGTTTTGGATAGCGCTCTAAAGTACTTTCTATTGCTCGAGCCAATCAACAAGATCCAATTTATTTGTTGTTGTGGTGAAGAGCGGGCCCTATTACTGCAGCTGTATAGTCGGTTTCTCTGCCCTCCTCCCCTTGTTCTCATGCAGACGCACTATAGTAGAGCAGATGAAAGGAATGATACTTGCTGTTTATTAGCTCAGATGAACTCCGTAGCATTTTCACAAGATTGATAACAGGAAAGGGCCTTTTTTATTGAAGTACAGACGTACCAACAAAAGAAGTGGGCACATCACCAAGGCAACAAATGGATCAGCAAAGAGCTGCAGCTATTATCTTGGTGAAGAAAGGAGCTCTTGAAGCAATATGGACTTATTGCATAATAAATAAATGGCACTAAGAGAAAGGAGGAATTCCCCTGCCCCCTTCTCAGATGCATAAAAGCAACACGGCTGCCACAACCAGTCAACCAATGTAACCAATGAATGGCATGGAGATAAACCTCCGGTGGCAATTTTCCCCATCATAGTCCATCCCACCAGCCCGACGGATGTGTAAGTGCGGCATTTCCTCAACAGCCAACATTGTAAACAAGATAAAACAATCATAAGTTTCTTGTAACCGATCTTATAACTCAAAATATATTCAAGATCATCAAAATCATTCTAACCTCCTAACTAGATCACACAGCAGACATGAAAGTCCTGAAACGGTCTGACACTCAAGTCTAGACAGATCATCAGAGTTCAGGTAGGGAGAGGAGAATCCTCTCTAGTAAGCTCCAACAGCAGCATACATGAAAAGAAGAGCTCTGACATGGGACTAATAATGTATAAAGTAATCACAACAAATCGCTGCTGGGCAATAAAGCAGGAATGGTCTCATACTTCACTTAAAATAATATGGTTAGGCTTCTATGATAAAGCGTGGTCAATGGTTTTTGTAAGAAGCGACACGTTAGCAATATATTGTAGAACTTGGCAGAGAACAAAAATGACATGCTTTCTGGTCACTGCACGAGTATACCAAGATATGTACTAGCAGAGCACTCTGCCTCCAGAAATGCCTTATGCCCCCCATTTAACACCCCCCCCCCAACTTACCGGTGCCTCTGACTTCCCTGTCATGTAGCCGGGGCAGCGTGTAGATCCCACGCACTTACACTGCAGCCGGAAGGAGGCGTGGCTAGCAGCGGGGGTTGCGTCCATCGCGCAGACCTTCCTCGACTGTCAGAGATCAGAGTTCCCCGCACCGGTGCAGGGGATCTGGATCTTAGTTGTCTCATAGTCAGACCTATTTGAGGTCTGATTATAAGGCGACCCTGATTATAAGAGCATTTTTCAGAGCGAATACGGTATTTCAGATTTGCATTTTGTCTTTATATTAGTGATATGCGTAACTAATGTTTACATGTTATTCTGGACCACAACATCAGATGCATCTGCAGGGCAAAAAGCCATAGAGAATAAAATCATAGTTAAGCTATAATGCAAATCTGGCACCTTTCCTAAATTTAAAAATGGATCCCTTAAGGACAGAGCTGCTCTTTATTTTTTTGTACCTTCTGTGACAACGGCTGTTTTAACATTTCTGTGGCGCTAGTGTTTTCTTCTCTCTAATTTAATGTACCCACACAAATTGTATATATATTTTTTTAGGACAAGAAGGGCTTTCTGTAGATACCATTATTATGATCATATCTAGTTTACTATAAAAAATATATATATATATCAAATATGGTGAAAAAATGAAAAGTACTTTTACATCAAACATTTTATTTATCTAAAAAAAAACAACTGCTAAATAGGATTTTACTATTTGTCCTGAAATAGTCAATGTTTTCATTGTCATAAGGCAATAAGTACAAGCAGCATATGGCTATTTCAAAACTGGTCATTCTGCCCCATGTGCTATTTGGGACATTGCTGAACACAGCAAATTTAATTTACCTCATGAATTGACTTCATAGTCATTTAACATGCCAGTATTTTAACGCTTTCCATGCGAGAATTGTTTGTGGTAATTTTAGTACTTGCTCAAATTATATATTTTTTTGATGGACTTTTTTGTTTGTTTGGAAAGGTTACCATGATGGTGACATCAGTTGAGATTTATTTTTTAACACATTCTGACTACAAAGCTGGGCTCGATTGACTTGCATGGTGGAATGCAGTACCTGTATTCCAGAGTCCGTCCAGAGTTCACAGGAGGGTCTGGAGAGACCCTCTTGGAAACTTGTTTACTCGTTTTAAAGGATGCCGCCATCTTGGCAAAAACTCTCGCAGTGGCACTTGTGACCACTCTACAGACGGCGTCCTGAGGTGGTCGTTCGCCTCCTAAGCTCTTCTAATAAAGTGTATGTCGGATGTCGACGCCCTGGGGAGGGGCCACAAATGGCCCCTGATGCCAATCTCAGCGTTGCTGAATGCCTCGACATCAAGGCATTACAGAAACACCATTTGGGTGAAGAAAGTGATCATTAATCTTTCTACACCCGTTTAAAAAGTCATGACGTGCCAGGCAGGTCAATTATTGTTTACTGATTTTTTGCGATGTGACTGGACCATCAATTGCATTAAGGAGCTAAGGATTTAAACTTATGCTGGGTTAGGGGACTTACATGTCTTCAACAGTAATATCCTTCAGAATCTGGCAATAGTCGACGTTCCAGACTGCTTGATCATCCCAAACTTTAGAAGCCAACAAAATGGCACCCAACACAATCCGTTTCCAGTTACTGGGGCAAATGTCAATTTCTGCATACGTCAAAAGCCTTTCCAAGTAAACCTATGATAAAAAGCAATACATGTTATTTCTAGAGCACCAGCAGATTCTGTAACACTGTTATAAACACTGTTAAAAACCAATGAAAATGTATTTCAAATGATCAACTTCGTTTATATTTTGAATTCACACAACTTAAAGGCGTTGATAAAATGTTTTGCTATTAATCAGTTAATAAATAGTGAATTTTGGAAGAAAAAGACTATAAAGCACAGACATAAATGCCATTTGCCTAAGTTTCAGATACAGAAAGTGCAGGGGATAGGGCACTTTTCTAATATGAGAATGTAAAATTTTTTCGTTTCCTTGCCAGAGCATATTGGTAAAAACACCGTTTTCACTCCATGCTTAAACTACATACGACTGGGGAACATAAGCAAAAATATGAAGACCTAGTTAAAGAACCATTATTGTGGAGGCAGACAGTGACACCTTGTGGCTGAACTGAAGAACTGAAGAAACCATCTCTAAGTATGGCAGCGGGTCATCGATTTGTTTTAAATGGAAGAGCTTGGTAACGGCAAAACACCCACTTACCTTAAAAGTAAAACATACTGTTGAATATAATCGATTGATAACCAGTGTCATGTCCCATATTACTGCCATTATACCATTAGCCCTTTAGGCTAAGAAAATGTTTACCATGCACTGAAGCAAATGTCAGGTAACCCTAAATGACACAGAACCTGTCGCTGATGACACGGTTTACAGTAGCACGGATACCACATAGATTTGCCAGATAGTGATTTTCCTTTCATCTTGAAAAAAAACGCAATTTCCAGTACGTTTAAGTTTTGCAAAAAGCATGAACAAAAGTCAGGGTCAGAGTAAGGGTAAGATTGGAATATATTTGTCCCAACCTGTATTGTCCGGGAAAATTGTATTTAATTGTACTGTCTGCAGTACCGCAGGCTTTAGGATTTAGTATTAAGAAAAAGCAGCATTTTCAGGCTGGTTTATTGAAAGCATTTCAATAATACTACTGGCTTAAGGGGTTTGGGGGTAGTTTATTTTGTTTTACTTGTGTTAAGGCAATTGTGTGGTGGAGTACTTCGTATAACATGTCTTTAGAATGCATCTGTGTTTTTTTTTCATATTCACGTTATTAATTGACTTTTTTTTGGTTTTGGCCACACATAGGGAAAAATTTAAAGCCTGTTTTGTGCCAAAAGATTCTGAAAGGCAGCATTTTGTGCAGGACCTGATGTGTTTGAAGCATAAAGAGCACACATCTATTTACTTTTACTAAGCTTTACAGTTCATCGTTCTAGGGACGTTTCCCTCTATATTGTTATATGACCGGTTAAGAAGCCCAGTAGCACTTTTATCAAATGCCAGGTAGAATGTAATGTTTTACATATTACTCAATATATTTAAAAAAAAAAAAAAAAAAAAAGCGTCTCCAAGTACTGATCCATTCAACTATTTAAAAAATAACCCCTGCAATTTGAGTCATGCATTAGAAGGCTCAAGTGTCCTTTTAAAAAAATATATAAAGGAACTCAAGATCTATGTTAACCAGCAGGAGAGTCAAAGCCGTTAATATATATCAAACCATATGGTACAATGCATAAAACACATTCTGCATGTATAAACTGTACAAGACCTGGACAGGCTGGATGGGCTTAGTACTTACTAACGTAACAATTGCACACTCTGCTGTTAGCTGGGCTGCACTAAATAGGGTCCTCACAAACCGGTAGATGTGCTTATGGTCTGGGTCTTGTTTACAATAGTCTTCCGTCACCTCTTCACGCTGGAAAACCAAAAGGTTACAGTTCAATCTTTCCGCAGATTTTCAAAGAAAACATCACTTTCATTTAGTAAAGCCAAATTACAAAAAAAGGTAGCTTGGTGCAGAGTTTGACAAGTGGTTTTATCACCATAGCAACCAATGACATGGTCTAATCAGCAGGAATATTCTATTGGTTGCTACAATAAGGCTGCTTCGCAAACTATTCAGACTATTGATTAAGCAAGACACATGTGAGCCTAAAATGCCAACTGATGTAACATGTGACAGAGAAGAGCAAGAGAAACAAATGACAAGTGATAAAAAAAAATGGATTCAAGTTAAGATCTAATGGCCAAGGCCCCTTAGACCTTACACACTGCTACTTGGGCTTCTACAACCCAAAGTACAGTAAATACAAGAACTACATCTTCTTTCCTCTTGTTTTGCAAGGATCTGTGAAGACGGGGCACTTCAATTACCTGAAATTGGGGGTTTCTGTTAGACGATCCATAGGGGCCAGATCTGTGTGCAGGATTCCGAGCTTTTATCACTTTTTTCCACCAGCTAAGTTTGTGTTCAGGCCTTTTCTGGTGGCCAACAGGAACTTGCAATGTCAACAGAAGCTGACATTGCGGAGTTCCATTGCTAACCTTAACAGCCATACCTTTTTGTGGGGATTTTTTTGCTAGAAGCTGACAAAATTGAAAATATTAGGTATATTTGACGGTAGGGAAGCCTTAAACGCAGAGCTAGCCAATACTAAATATATATGAGAGACTGCGTGCATGTGTAAACAGTTTAATCATAAATGGAAATCGATCCCTTCTAACATTTAAATAGGCTGAGAAAGTAACGTAGTAACCGGTCTTCTGCTATACTGTGTAACCTGCAAAGAACTCGGCCGAGAGAATCTTCACAGAAACTTCTCCATATGGCCGACTTTGCGAGGCTACTATAATAAATATGGCTAACTGCTCTTAGGAAAGGTTGCCTTCTGAGGATGTTTAACATCCAATCATCTCTAAGGTTAATGCAGATTTTACATACCCATGTTTTTATGCACCCCCCAGTTTAAATTCTGCACTTCTATCCAAAATCCTTTTTAAACATGAAAAAGTAACAGGTTTAAGATTTCCAGATATGAACCAGCGAATAAGGAAGAAAAAATAGAGGGCCACACTTACAAGAGGTATAGAGAAATTGAGTTTTACGTAAATAAAAAAGACCACAAAAATGTGGAAATACCCAAGGCCAAGGTTTTGGCTTCTCCCTATTTTTGTGACCAAGTAAACAAAACCTATCCGCACTCACCGTTAAAGGGTGTAATTTTTCATCAAATATATCCAACGATCTATCCGAGTCCCTGCAAAACATAAAATTGGTTATAAAAAAATAAAAAAATCACTCTAATACAAAAACTATTAAGGGGGGGGGGTTGACAGCAATTCACCTTAAAGTTATGCCAGATTACAAAAACTATAGTAGAAAAAGTAGAAAACCATACCTGTTCTTTATATGATAATATATTGCTAGAGTAACGCTGCAAAAAAAAAAAATATATCTTTAAGTAGGAAAACTCTCTTATAAGACATACAAATCTCAGAGGAGTCAAAATATCTTTACACTACTTCATATTAACCAGCACAGGGCTTTATTATGCTTTTTAAAAAAAAAATACTAGCTAATATAACATCCACATTTCCTTTTTCAAACACGTGTTACTGTTTTTCTAGTACTTTCCTAGAAAGTATCCCCAATATTTTTTCTTCCTTCAAATGGAAAATCCTAACAGCAACTACTTTCAAGCAACCACCTCTAAAAAAAAAACCAAAAAAAACATGATCAGTCTATAATTTATTTGAACAGTGAGAGACAGAACAAAAAATTCAGAATAAACGCATTTCAAATAAGTTATACATTGATTTGCATTTAACTAAGTATTTGACCCCTTTGCAGAACATGACTTAGTACTTATATGTACTTAGTCAGACATATCTTGTAGTTGGCCACCAGGTTTGCACACATCTCAGGATGGATTTTGTCTCCTCTTTGCAGATCCTCTCCAAGTCATTAAGGTTTCGAGGCCGACGTTTGGCAACTCGAACCTTCAGCTCCCTCTACAGATTTTCTATGGGATTAGGGTGTGGAGACTGGATAGGCCACTCCATGACCTTAATGCGCTTCTTCTTGAGCTACTCCTTTGTTGCATTGGTCATGTGTTTTGGGTCACTGTCATGCTGGAATAACCATCCTTGAACCATTTTCAATGCCCTGTCTGAGGGAAGGAGGTTCTCATGTAATCGTCCCTTTGATGTGGTGAAGTTGTCCTGTCCCCTTAGCAGAAAACAAAGCATAATGTTTCCCCCTCCATGTTTGATGGTGGGTATGGTGTTCTTGGGGTCATAGGCAGCATTCTTCCTCCTCCCAGCACGACAAGTTGTGTTGATGCCAAGTAGCTCAATTTTGGTCTCAACACAACACTTTTACCTAGTTCTCCTCTGAATCATTCAGATGATCATTGGGAAACCTCAGACGGGCCTGTCCATGTGCTTTCAGTCCCTTACAGCATAGTGTGTTACCAATTGTTTTCTTGGTGACTGTGGTCCCAGCTTCCTTGAGATCATTGACAAGATCCTCCCCGTGTAGTTCTGGGCTCATTGCTCACCGTTTTCATGACCATCGAAACTCCACGAGGTGAGATCTTGCATGGAGCCCCAGACCGAGGGAGATTGACAGTTATTTTGTGTTTGCGAATAATCTCAGCATCCTTTGTCACCTTCTCACCAAGCTGCTTGGCGATGGTCTTGTAGCCAATTCCAGCCTTGTGTAGATCTACACTCTTGTCCCTTGGACAGCTCTTTTGTCTTGGCCATGATTGATTGCTTCTGTGGACAGGTGTCTTTTATACAGGTAACAAACTGAGATTAGGAGCACTCCCTTTGAGAGTGCTCCTAATCTCGACTCGTGTACCTGTAAGACACCTGGGAGCCAGACATCTTGCTGATTGATAGGGGGTCAAATACTTATTTCACTGAGTAAGATGCAAGTCAACACATATCTTATTTGAAATGCGTTATTCTGTATTTTTTTGTTATTCCGTCTCTCACTGTTCATATAAACCTACCATTACAATTATAGACTGATCATGTCTTTGTCAGTGGGCAAACATACAAAATCAGCAGGGGAACAAATCAGTTCTTCTTTCACTGTAACTGATTTGTAAGGTGGGTGAAATGAAACTCAAAATAAAGTGCGTATATTAATCCCCTATAATTCCATGAAACTACCAACATAGGTTCCAAATCAAGTACATTACAATGTGAATTGCGTTCTACGTTACGTGAGCAATCTGAACTTAATAAAAGCTCTCCATCACTCACCATTTTATTGTGCTTCTAAGGTTGGGTTGGCTGACTGTGCTGTCGTCTAGAAATATTGTTGAACATGAGCTGTACTTCTTTGTAAGCTGCCCAGGAGATACCTGTTTGATAGATAACAGGAAAAAAGTAATCCAACTTCTACAGAGCATTGCATTTGTATATTGTGTCCCTATATTGTTACAGATACAACACAATTGATGAATCCGCTGTGCAAGTGCTGCCACCTCCCGGCCAACAGAACACCCTTCAGGGCTGCACAGTTCATGTTTGGTCATTAAAATTACTTAATGGTGGAGCATGAAATCGAGCCATTTAAAAAGGAAATTTCATGGGGGAAAATACAGCGCAGTAAACAGTGGCGTGGTTTAGCACTGTGACAACACGACTCATTTTATTCCAATAAACTCCCTTTATCGGCAGTCCTGTCCGTCATGTGTTATTTTGGGTCACTTTCCCTGCCCAAACACCACACTAAGTTGATTCTTCATGGCAATGCTTGTACAATGAAATATTTTCCTCCATTCGGTCAGGTTGGTTAATTAAGACTAAGCAATTCTATTGTATACCATAAGCACAGCATGATAATAAGGAGTCAGGGTGTTTGTCTAGTAGAATAGGCTAACATAACAGCGCTAGACCACATACAAATGGCTACTATGCAGACTACTGTAAACATTTATAAGCCAAGACTTGTTAAAGAAAAAAAAGCACAATGTTTCCGACAATCGCCTCTTAAACCAAGCCATTGAAATCATTAAAGAATAGGTTAAATCATTTCACACGTGTGAGCCACCCATGCACTGAAATACATCTGGTACTCAAAGATAAAACAGGCATAAAAAAAATCAATAAAGATTAAGCATTGTTTTAAATAGTTCAACACACTGGAAACATACAAAAGGACTGCCAGTGAATATGGCATTCACCAAAAAAACAGCTGCAGATCTAGAACCCTAGGATCAGATTGTGTTTTCCTTACGTGATACAAGTACGTCAACAAAACTTAAGGGTAGGCATACTTACATGATTTATATGGTTGCTCTTCCTCTTTTCTCTGACTATAAATGAAAAAGATATACAAAGTCATGAACACCTGACCACAGAATGACCTGGTTTAGGGGTCTTTAAGGTGTAGCCATTAGGAAGCCACATCTACCTCCAGTTGGACACCTACACATCTTTAGTATAAATTGTACCCATCAAATCTACCAGTTTTTCTGATAAATTTTGAAGATTTTAGCTACGGTCAGACTATTTCACACCTTGGGGACTCTTCATGCCAATATCTAAAGAAAAAGGCCAGCCCTGTTCATATGGACAGCATTACTATATTCTTGTCAACAAATACCATGGGGAATAAGCCTGCTTTTGCTCGTCTATGAGTGAAGTAGTTCAAAATATTTATTAAAAGTACAAATAGCCTTAAGTTAAGACGAGTGTCATATGGTTATTGCTTTTTCTACCATTATTAAAACGTGATATACTTTGAATTTAAAGTTTAAAAACCCCCTCCCCAAGCAGTGACTCGTACCTTTGTTAAGGTATATTTGGTCCAAAACATGCTAGACCCTATTGGTCTGCAGTTTATTAAGGTCATGCGACTCGCACACCACGGCCTTTTGATACGAATAGAACACATATGGTAACACTGTCACAGTTTAATAGACTGGATGTAGGAGTTGGGTTTTAAATACCTCCTCTCCTATAATAGAAATTCCTAATGCCAGGATGTCATTGGAGCTAAAAATTGGTTCTAAAGTTAGACTGAAAAACACAAGACTATTTCACACTTTTCACGGAAATGCTTCTCTGATCACTCTGTAACTCCGGATAAAAGTATTTTTACAAAAGTTCATTTACACGCACACACGCACACTTACCATCAGTCTGTGACTTGCTGAGAAATATTGTGCTTGCTCGCGGATGGTCAGAAGGATTTGACTCTGGTGCCAAATCTGGAACAAAATGCACATAAAGCAATTAAAGGAACAGTCTAGCTGAATCCTGCCCTGGCACTTCCAACACCACGGACAAGGTGCCAGTGGGCTCATCTCTGAAATCAGTAGAACGCCTAAACGGATTTGATTATATGTGAAGTAGGCTCCTTTTGAAAGCATATTTAACTGACTGAAATCTATCACTACACTATACATATACAAAAATAAATAAATAGAAACTACCCGCCCTTTGAATTTTATGGTTTTACAATCATCTGTTCCATAGCAGGTCTAAAAATTAAGTAAATACAACCTCAGAGGAACACGTGACATATTACATATTACAACAAAAATAAAGCCAAAATAAAGAAGCCATGTGTGAAAAACTAAGTACACCTTATGATTCAATAGCTTGTAGAACCAGCTTAAGCAGCAATAACATGGAAATAAACATTAATTTCTGGGATATATACAAGGTCTGTATGTGTATTTAAAGTGAACAGCAAAGCATTTGGTAACTGGCAGGCTGCATTAATTATCTTGCTTACCCTTTACATTTCTTACCTAAAGATAAAAATCATTTGTCAGCATTTGCTGCTTCGAGCCCCTTAGTAACAGAAAGCACAATCGTATTTTAACCTTGATAATTAAACAACAAAGTTTCTCTACATGAAATATATATATATATCTATTCCTTGTATATGCAATAAATGTCTGCCAGGCATGAAATATAATCACTCCCAGGCAATGTTTTGTTTGGATATTTGCTTCAACTAGTATGCCAGGTGAGGTCAATTGGGACAGGAAAGCTGTTAGTATGCAGATTAAACTGTGGCTTTGTTTATAGAATAAAGACAAGGCACTGCCCATGAAAGGCTGTGATACATAATATAGGCATGGCGTACAAGGCTTCAAGGTAACGGAGTCAACATCCCAGGACAAAACAGGAGCTCAATAAGTCTGTTATAACCTAGAACTGTGGGCAAAGCTGAGGGGTCAAAAAGTTTTTATGTAATGTAAAGAAGTTGTACTTTATTGAGAGGGTGGTAGGCAAATGGAACAGCCTCCCATTAGAAATGGTGGAGTCAGTTAATTTAATCATACATGGGATCGGCGTTAAGCTATCCTGAATCCAACACAAGATCAATAACTAGAGAGCCTTACATAAGGGAAAAAACGGACAGAGTAGAGGAGCCAAATGGTTCTTGCACGCCATCAAATTCTATGTTTCTATCATTTAAAATGAAATGCACCATGCCCTTGGACAGGCCACATACTAATCACCTGTGTGATGACTGTAGGAGTATAACAAATGGAAGTACCAGCAGGAAGTATTTGACTTTTTAGCTGATGGAGAAATGATATTATATACATCCAGTATAGGCAAATGCCCATGCTTACTCTGACCATAGCCAAGGAAAAGCCTAATGCCAAAGAGTTACTTCAAGCGTCTTAAAGGCAGCCTCTCCAGCGGCCAGAGCTGAAGTTCCCAACTTAGACCGCCTTTCCTTGTTCATGCAATCCACTAAAGTGATGTAACTATGGATGTAGACAAAGATTGATGGTGCAGGAACTGTTCCAAAACTGTACTCTTTACACAGCTCAGCACAATATTCAATATGCAACCCTATTATCTCTTCTTTATTGTAAAGTTGCTGATTGCTGATGAATCAGTCTTTGGAATGGTTGGGCGAGGAGAGAGGGGTGACTTCAGGATAAGAAATTGATCAGACTGCGCGGGAGAGCTGCAACAGTTCTCTTTTATCCGATGTTCAAAACTTGTTAGAACAAAGAAATACAGCCATTTAAAAATAAAATAAATAAATAAAAATCATGACTGATCTGACTTTGGTCTGTTCGTTGTGAAAAAGTCAGTAGTTATTTATTCCTTTCTTCACTAATTTGTATTATAAATGCTGAAGAATGTAGCACAATGAAGCTTTATTATCCATCAGAAATGAGATTGCAGCAGTTAATGGAAATGTATATTGGAGGTGATAGCGGCAGGTCACCGGCCACCTCCCTTTACTGTCTCGGAAAATGAATTGTAGAGGAAGTAAGTCATGTTTGTTCGGCATTCTTCTCCCAGCATCACCTTCCTGTTTAGCGCTGGGAACAGGGATAGAAGGGCGTTTGCTTTGGAATTGATGACGGCACGGTTTAGGATGCAGCGCTGCTGAACAAGCCTTGGGGGCTCATTTCTTTGCGTTCAGCTCAGAACCTGACAAGGCCTGCTTTGAAGGACATGTGAAAGTGATAAATGATAATGCAGCGATGTGCAGGGGTGCGCAAGTCACACGGGTCTGATCAGATTACCGCTGTTATAAGCTTGTCCTCTGATGGGCATGAACGTGATCCCGATTCCTCATCATCACTATCACTGCATTCACAGCAACACTCGGCTATTCTGGTACATTCATCCGGTTACTGGTTTGGTGGAAAGCGTGACTAATGGACTGACCAGCAGTCGCTTACCTGTGTACTCTGAACAGGATGTTTCCCACACAATATTGTGTATGTGTGTATGTATAGTTTACACATTATGAGATACTTTGTAATAGTATGTCTAGCTGACAGATGCCACTAAGAGATCCCCCCCAGTCTCTTTCTTGGTGAAAACACTGAGCTACAAGCAATGTCATTTGGTATTAATTTCAGTTAACATGTGAAACCTGAATAAAATAGAACATGAATTTAAAACATAAAAACAAATGAATCTGGACTTGTCAGAAAAAAAATCAGAAGTCTGTAAGTCGTTATAATACTATTATTTTTGTGCTGTATAAATGTTTATATTGAGCATCAAATTGGGAGCAGCTTTGACACTCTTAACCAACTGACCACAAGCAGTTACTGATATCTGGATCTGGAAAACCTAGAATGAGAATTTACTTTTAAGGCTCCTATCCAGAAGGGAACATGTTAACAGTCAGACATTGTAAGCAGCAACGATGGGAGGAAAGGAATCCATAGTTCTCCTGAGACCAAGCAGACGTCAGTGGAAGTCCAAGCAAAAGCCTTTAATTCAATGGGGAAAATCCTTTCCTCTCTAAAGCCAAGTCTACTTCTCCTGGGATTTAAACCAATTATACAGTGCTAGACGTTGTGTAGGATTGTGTGTTATTGCACTGCAATGCATTTTCAACACTTATAGGCTGAACGTTCATGAATTTCTCTACCTCAGAAAGGACATTCATTTAATGACCTAGAGAGGAAAGGAGAGAAAGCTTTTCAAAGGTCAACGCAGGCAGTTTACAAAAAAGAAAACTCCAAATTCCATACACTTTGAAAGAACGGCCCGGATACTAATCGCAAACTACTTCAAGCGCAATAGCGAGAAGCATTTTCACTATCTACTGGAGGAGAGGATTAGCTCCAGGTGACCTACATAAAGGCAAGGAAATATTCGACAAACAGGTGTTAAACCCTGTAGAGTACACAACCTTATCTGTGTACACATACGATAAACTGCTTGCTGAATAAGTCAGTGATGGTCATGTGAACGAGAACGAACAATACTTTGTGAAACAGATCACGAGTTGCACGAGGTATTGATCAAATCAACTTAAAAGCATTAAGTGTAGGAAGCAGGTAAAGGAAACGTGGGGTTATTAAAAAAAAATAGATTGCTTACCAAAAAGGTCAAAAACGTTGATCAAACTGGGAGCAAGAATATTAATCTATCACATTCATCACACTTTCTACCATGAATACCCTGAAACGGCCTTGGGAAGTTCTATTGACCACGTCGCTATGGTTTAAACATTTTCCACTGTTTCATATACTTTTTTGTATTTTATATAGAATCCTGCAGCCTTCTTTTTACTGGCTCATAACAGATTTAATACCATAAATGCCACCTTCCTTCCTAAAACTGACAGTAAACCAAGCCCTGAATTCAACAGGGTAATAAAAGTAGATAAGACCCATGTGTGAACAAACCAGCAGATGTGAAGCACTACGGTTAAGAACATTTCACAATATCTGCTCTAACACATTAGATAAAATAAGCCGTGACACTAAAGCACAAAATGCGAGGTTTTTAAATGCCCAGCCGGTTTATAAAAGGATGAATCCCATTATCTGCTCAGCAATCCTCAATAGCAGCTTTATACAGAGAATACTGATCTTTCTGAAGAGATCGACAAACGCCGCCGCGCCAGGCACTGCTCTGATACTATTTATAACACTCGCAGGACGTCCGTCTAAATAGAAGTATCCTCAGAGACATCGCTAATGTGCTGCAGATATCCGACACCTTTCATTGTCTCCAATAACTGCAAAAGAACATATCAATGGATGTCACAGGGACTGAACACAGGGATACTCGCTGAAGAAAAACCACTTCTGAGCAATTGAGCATAACGGGGAGCTGAAGCTACACGAACATAAGGCAGCACCGTTTTGAAATCACAATTTGTTTTTCAAAGTAAGGCGTTTGAAGAGGCAGATATGCCATATTTTCAGGAATTAGTGCAGCAAACAGTTTGGTCTCCAACATCCTCAGCGGCGTTTCTGGAGGACACCTTTTCACATTAGAGCTGTACTGCAGGTACACGGAGGAGAAAAGAGCTCTAACGGAAGCACATGAGGATTTTCTGCTGGCTATGTACACTTTATAGAACGGATGGGGAGCGTTTCTGCATCGTTCTTAAGCATTAAAACAGTATTTGGCTAAGAGTTTGGAAATCATTTGGAGAAAAGACAGGTCACATTCCTGAGAACGGCGTTAGAAATGAACCCGAGAGAATTGGGCCTAAAACACACAGAATTACTGACTCCGCAGCGGTAAAAAGCTCTGAGAATAAGACATTGACGGAAGGAATATTGTCCTATAATGATTGTTTTAAAGATAGTCTTCCATCCAGCGCAGCAGTCCGCAGCATTCCATTCATACATTAAAAGCTTCCTATGCCGATTTACCTCATGGAAGCTGTGATCTGAGGCAAAAGGCGGCAGAACTAAAACATGTTTGCCCTCGTTTCCCCACACTTGCAAAGGCTGCCTTATCCACAAACACACGATGTGGACATAGAGTATTGGGGATAAACCTCTTCATTATTGAATTCAGGTAGACCCATTGCCACAGGTGTATAAAATCAAGCAACTAGACATGTAATTTGCATTCCTAAAAGAAAAAAAAAAATTGGAGGGAAATAATGGGTGGTGGACAAATGACACTATTCTGTTTGGCTGTCTGGTGGGTGAGTCTGGGTTCGGTGGAAGCCAGGAGAACATTACCTGAACAGAAACAGAAAGACATCCCACAGAAACACTCCAAAATCTTGTGGAAAGCCTTCCCAGAAGAGTGAGAAATGTTATAGGGAGGACCAAATTCATATTCATGTATTCAGAATGCAATGTCATAAAAGTCCCTTTAGGTGTAATAGTCAGGTTTCCCAATACTTTTCTCCATATAGTGTGTGTATACACACACACACACACACACACACACACTGCTGCTTTACTCGCAGCCTGTGCTGCACAGATGTCCTCACTTCTCATACACAGTCTGGCACACGTGGCAAGCGCAACACGCCACCAACGTATGTACAAAGAAACAGAATCTGATGGCAGATAAAAACCAATCGGCCCATCTAGCCTGTGCATTTTTTTGTTGTAGAGACTCAGACCTTCATCAGTTCTTGGTTTTGCCTTAGATTTAGGACACCTTTATGCTAATCCCATGCATGTTTTCATTCCCTCGCTGTACTAACCTCTACTATTTCTGCTTCCATTTACCACCCACTCTGTAAAGTAAAACTTAATTTCATCTAAACCTGAGACCCTCAAGTTTTAGACTATGACCTCTTGTTCAAACGTTTCTCCTATGACATAAACCTCCTCAGGTACTTCAAGGTTTCCATCACATTGCCCCAAGCTATATTTACAGAGATCACTTAGTCTTTCCTAACTTTCATCCTGCAAACCAGTTACCATTTTAGTAGCCTCATGTGACCTTGATGACCCCCCCCCATCAAGTGTATTTGTGAATTACACATTTATGCTGTTTTGTCACCTACAAGGGGTCTAATTCTTGTTCTCATCATTTTCTTCTTGAAATTCCATACATGTCCCCCACATTATTGTGAGCAACTAAACTTATCTTTATATCGATTCCTTCTCGGTATCGGCTGTCCTGGTTTTCCATATCGTTTCCTCTGTTTATAGTAAAACCTAAAATGGGTCTCACAAACTAGACACTGTATCAAACCCTAACTGTTATACCGATTTAAAGGCAGCCATACTACAAATATTCTCCGCCACAAGAAACTCAGATATCTCCAGGAAAGTGCAAGAAATAAATTAAATGAACCGATTACAAATGTGATCAGTGACTTATTTACAAACAAAACTCAGTCACAAGGTAGCATATGCTAAATTCTTCCACAGTGCAAGAGATCGGCCATTTAAATACAAATGGCATCCTAAAAATAAGCTTCCCAAATTATACATTTGCCAAAGTGTTTGCAGGCTTCCAATCATTCAGTTCCCCTGCCTTCTTCAAATATGATCATGAGGTATAGAGCTGCACTGCATTAGCAACAGAAATAAAGAGCCAATTTGGTAAATGCGATACCGCTATTGGTATAATAGATTGCAAGCTCTTGAGACAATCTACATCTTTTTCATGCTTGATTTTATCTTAAGAAATGGTACCAGAACCCTCAGCGTGCGCTCCCTACAAAATGAGACTTATAAGTAGATCCTCAGCCCCTACCAAAGGTATAGCTCAAAGCCTCTTTGTAAATCAAGGGGCCACCTATTTCCAATTAGTACCCCAAGATATCGGCTTAAACCAATTCCTTGGAGGACCCCTAGGAAGGATCCCCCCACCCTTATCAGACAGATCCCTAGGAAAGGCAATATTGCAGCTGCCTGAATAGGGGAGGCTGTGCAGCCCTCTATATGGTGGAGGCCTGCGCCGCAATTTATAAGACTCAAGCACTCGAACCAGCAGAGCATTGCGCTGCCCCATGCCTACAACCCCAAAACTAAATTCCGTTATAAATGCCTGTATAAAGTGAGAAGAGCGCTTACCATCCGGTAACTCTCGGTCACTGATATGCTGCAAGTGAGGTCCGGGCTCCGCTTCCCCCAGCTCCACTTCCACCTGATACGGATCAGCCCGCTCTACCCCTCCACGGGCCCGGCCCGTTTTGGGGCTAGCGTCTGGAGACACGCAACAGGTCACGGTGTTACCCATAGCGCTGGCCCCGAGGGTGGTAGAGAGAAGGGATAACCCAATCCGCCGCCGCCGCCGCCTCCTCCTTCCCTAGCTCACAGCGGAGGCATGAAGAAGTCCGGCTTCAGGTCACTGGAAAGGAAGGCGGAGAGGATGCTCTTAGGAAAACCGGGAGAAGCACCACATCTTCCTTTTTCCCCTCTTGCGGCCGGTCCCACGGGAACTAAGGGCGGGCGCGATCCTGTGACGCAATTCACACCTCACTAATTCCCACCTCTACAGCGTTCACCGGATCTGCAGTCTAAAACCCTACCCGCCCCTGTGTTTGGAACTTCACCAATGAGCTGCGAGCTGGGCGTGTCCTTCAAAAATAGTATTAGGGATATCGCTTTGCAATTTAAATAATGAAAAAGTAGCATCCTGTTTGGGGCGTGGCCACCAAGTCCTAAGCGGAAGAAGCCAACGCAAGGCGGCCAATCACTCATTAATAAGTCCTGGGAATGAGGCGTGGAGTTAGCGCAACCATCCGGTGCGTTTGAAAGGATTGTTTTCCCGTTAAAGAGCAAAGGGGTCTTTTGAGTATGTGGTGTTTAATGACGGGGCTGGGCGGGGGAAGAGGAGGAGCAAGATGCTTGTAGTTTATGTCTAGAATATATTTGCATTTGAATAAGGCGCCGTTACTGAGCACTGGGGAAATAAAGAAGGGAGAATCACGGGTTTAGATCACATATGGTTGGTGATCTGGAAAAGTAATATGTAGGAAGCGGAATAGAATCTAATATGGCGTAACACAGGTCAGTTTCCCAGGATGTATATACTGTGTGTGTGTATATATATATATATATATATATAATATATATATATATATAATCACTGTTTGGTACAGGTGATGTGCTGCTCTGCAGTATGTGGGATGTATAAATGCAGGTGCTGGTCAAATACATGTGGAAGCATACAAGTGACAGCTGGGTTGTCTCTTTTGATCTCGCATTATCCCCTTGCAAATACATAGGGGTTACTGCAACCCCCCCCCCCCATGCATCTGCCCCTTTTCCCACCGCTCACCTGTGCAGGTGATGTGACATACTTACCTCCCGGCCACCTCCACAACGGGATTGGCAAATGTCACAAGGGGGTGCCTAGACCCCCGCATGGATGTATGTGAAAAGTCCTCCCATTGATCTCAAAGGGAATGCTTTCCTACCACTTGCTTCTTCAAGTGTGGCAAAAATTGTCAGATCACGGAAGAGGTGGTGAGCTGCAGCTTCTCCCTTAAAGTAAGTGCTTTATCTTGTTTTTAACTTATAAATGTATAAAGTTCTTAAATGTGCATTCATTTGGGGGACTGGGATATTAAACTGCCCCTTTAAGATTTCTCTCTTTTCATCTTCAAATTGCTAACTCTTTATTGGCGGTAAATAAAACAGAACAAACACTTATATGCATATGTAGCCTGGGAACCCGGGGGGCAAATGCATATGATGGGGGAGAGGGAAACCGCATGAAAATACAAAGGAACTATTCAGTGGTCTTATGCATTAAAGTAGAAAGGACTTTGCAGAAAAGCCTAAAAGATATAATCGTAACCAGCGCTGCGGAATCTGATGGTGCTATATAACACAATAAATATTAATAAACCACGCTCCCAAGGCTTAAACAGATCCAGCATGTCCTTGGGCTATTGTATACCTCGAGAATAACACCGTTATTCTCAGTGATGTAACAGAAGGAAGATGCTAATCATTGGAAAGGATACTTTCTAATTAGGACTGTTTTTGACGTCTTTAAGGTTCATCCTGAAAACGAAATATTTAATAGTGTATAATAGTAATATTTTTTTATATTTACGTGAATGTAGTTAAATACCCAAAGAGGGACCTGTCACAACATATCTGCTGATGTTATATCCAGTTACTACAATAAAAGCCCATATTCTAATAAATCCCAGATTTGCCGGAGTGATGCACCGCATACAAAAGACGATTGTTTTTTTACAGTCTGCCATGGAACAGGTGGCTTGCTCAGGATCCGCAGCACAGTCCATATTACAATGAGATGAAGCCTCAAGCGAAACATTCCCGGCGTGTATAGATTTGTTATACTATTCTAGTCCAGCATCTTACTATGTTTAATGCATTTTGGAAATTGACTTAAAGGAACCACCAGCTTAACTTGTTGAAAACTATTTTAAAGGGACAGTTTAATGTCCTAGGCAGCCTCACCAGGTAAGAATACATATTAAAGTACTTTGTGAGTACATATGTAGGGGGATATATTTCCCCCTGGAAAGTACTATGCATTCCCACAAGAGACACCATGCCAATTTACTGCACGGAATATCTGAGGGGTCCTTGTGATAGCTGGAGTGCCCCTTTTATTTATTTCTTGAATGGCAATCTAGCAGATTTACCTAGGAATTTGGTTTGGATCTAGGAGCCAGCCAAAAAAATGTAGGAGCCAACTTTTTTTCTTCCCCTATCATGTTTTTATTTGCATATTTTACCTCCTGGTCTGCACTTAAAGGATGTTTATTGGGGCAATACAATATAAAACACAAATTTATTCAGTGCTGCATCACTTTGTAAGGTACTACAGTTAACCCCTGCATAACAAGAGGTATTTTACACTATGAAGACTCAAGCTGTATGTTTAACCATTATTCTTACACTTACACACACTAACACCATGCGGTAACTGACACACATGCTAACACCATAAGCTAATACACACATGGTATGTGCTATATGCTGACATACAGGGCTGGGGCAAGGATTTTTACCACCCTAGGCAAAACATAATTTTGCCGCCCCCTGGCTCCACCCCCAAAAGCCCCTCCCCTTTTGTCCTAACTGACTGACTCGCTCCCACTCCTCCCCATAGTGACCGCGAGCCGGCACCCCCTCCAATATACTTTGCCTATAGGTGGCGCCGGCCCTGCTGATATACACGCTTATGCTAATGCCATACTGTAACATACACAACACGAAACACGCTAACACCACACTATGCACACATCAACACTTAATCTTGCACTACTATACAGTAGACATACTGACTCTAGCACTATACATATATATACACACACACACACTGACTCTAGCACTACACATACACACACACTGACTGACAAAATAGTATAAACACACACTTGCAGACTGACTCCGGCGCTGTTATTATTCTAACAACCCGGGAATCTGAATGTGAAATGCCTTTTATGCTTTTAAGGTGTGTTGGATGAATCCAAATGTATTTGTTTTTAGCCATTAATTTGTTCCTTGTTTCACTTTGTATAGCTTTATGAAACTTGCTGAAGTTTTGGTTTAAATAACCTTTGGAGCATCTATTTTTAAACCCTCACTGTACTGTAGGAAATATTACTTAAAGGAATCTCATTCACGGGTCTGTGCATGACCAAGCCGCTTATTAGCACGTTGGTGTTTTATGGTAGGATAGATTTCTTCAGACATGGTAGAGGTTATACATGAAGGGAACGTAAACATGCATGGGGTAGGTACATGGCTATCCTGAATCTAAGACAAGACCAAGAGACCGGAGTTTTTACATCAGGAAAAATGGGCCGACTAGATGGGCCGAATGGCTCTTATCTGCTGTCCAATTCTATTTTTCGTTGTAGTGACTTTGGCGAGTAATTCTGTTAAATTTAGACATTCTGAATATCCCAAAGCCAAAAGCCGTAAATCGAGAGTGAAGCTTACCGGGGACTTTCTTTGCCTGGTTTACAGGGAGGAATCGGTTAAAACAATGGCTGACGCATCAGTGATTCTCCAGCCATATCACAGCTGCTGCCTTCTCCGCAGTTGGCATATGGCATGAACTCCCAGCCACTACCGGCAGATGATGTATAAGAATATACTAAGCCCAATGGCGATGAGTGACCTGGTGATCTGGAGGACTTTTCTCATGGCGTGATGGAAATGTGTTTTTTTTTTATTACGGCTAAAGAAGGCATATTAAAGTACATTAATATGCATTCTCTATTGATGATGGGACTGCATAGGGACACCAGAGTGTGCCTTTTAATTTTAATAATCTAGTTTTCCTGTTGATGGTATTTGTCGTAGCAGCGAAATGATTATTAAGTTGACAGTAGGTTATTATTTTTTTTTGCTTTTTGAGGGGCAAGGGGTATAGAGAGGCAGAAATGAATACAGTGTGACGGCTTTAGCATACCCAACCATATGGTAGAAGAAAAAAAATATCCTAAAAGTACAACATGGTTCCAACGCCTTAGTATGCTTACCTGTTTTGTTTTGCCTAGGTCATTAATTTCCCAAGAAAATGGCATTGGTTCCTTATGAAGAGAGTGGAGTCCATGGACTGAAGAAGTTTCACAATTCTGAAGCTACGTATCGTTTCGCCAGTCACTCTATACGGATCAGGCAAAACTGGAAAGAACTGGGTGTAGCAGCAGTCGTCTGGGATGCCGTATGTATGATCTCGCTTTAAAGTCACCTTGAGTTCTTATAAATAATAATAGCAAGAAGAATGTTTGGTATCACGACTTATACCCCCACATGTAGATGCTTAGGGCTGTCATAGATGAATTCATCCCCCAGAGGAGGAGGATGGGAAATCAGCATTTTATTGAGTATTCTGTTAGTTGCGTTACCGTAGACATATTGAGATTAGAAACATGCCTTCTGCTGTTTACCATGAAGTAACGCAATAACATTTGGATATTTAGTTTTGTTCTTTTAGCCTGGTTAGAAAAACAAAACAAAAAGCCGTATGCAAATTGTTTAATTTCCTGCGTTTCGTGCTTGCATGATGCATTTTGATTAATGAAATTCAGTTCATGCTTTCTTAAAGGAAACAATACAGTGTCGCATACAGTAATGTAGGTTAGCACTGACAAAAACCTTTATATGCAGACCTAGAGAATGCCATCATTGTGAGTCTTGTGATAATTTGGGCAGATCCACCATATAATGTATTGTGTAGTGTTACAGTCAATGTGTGTTAGTGTATGTTGATGAATAGTGTGTGCTGCTATCATGTGTGAGTGTATGGTGTGTGGTACTGTATGGCATTGGCACAAGCGTGTATGCAAGCATATAATGTTAGTGTGTGTGTATGGTAGTAACGTGTGTTTGTCATCAAATAGTGTTCATATGTGTGTTTCTAATACGCTTACACATTGCAGCACTATATGGTGTGTTAGTGTATGGCGTTAACATGAGCTTGTCTAAAAGAATTTGGTGATGGTGTGTATACGCTCCCCTTTGCTCTCATAAGGCGAGGTGATGGGTGGAATATAAGAAGACATAGGGCAGGCTGATGGGTCGGGACATGGAAGCCCAAATTTTATGTCCTTACTGGGCCCTAACATTTCTGATGGCAGATTTTGGGTCTCTGCTCGGAACAGAAATATTACTAGTAGCAGTAAAAAAAGCTTCTGTTTTATATAATATTTTCAGACCACTACATATTGGTCCTTTATTTGTGTTTAAGCTGTGTTATCTAAAGCCATTTCTCTGGACAAATACTCTTGACTCCTTATCATACTGGCATATCGTCGGTGTGGCGTTTGAGCAGGGAATCATCCAAAATGGCACATGACCGACAACAACATCAGGCTTCAGATCTTAGCAAATAAATTCCTTATTTGTGACATTTCTCTTTAGGCAGACAGTTTTCCTCCTAACAGTGGCGGATCTACCGGGGTCGCAGGGGTCGCGACAGCGACCGGGCCCCGGCGGCAGGGGGGCCCAAGCCAAGGGGCCGCCCGAAATCTTTTTTAAGTTTTATTTTTTATTTTATTTTTTAAATAAGGCAGGGGCGTCCAACATGCGGCCCGCGGGCCAAATGCGGCCCGCGAGACCTCGAGGTGCGGCCCGCGTAAGATCGGCAGCCAGGGCAACCGATCTTACACGAGCCGCACCTCAAGCCCTGCTACTTACTTGTGGGAGGGTCTTCTGGACAGCACAGAGGAAGCGGAGTTCACGTGACATCCTACTTCCTCTGTGCTTTAGCAGAGAAGGCAGAGGGAGGCCGCACCCCCTGCTGAAGTCTGTGAGCTGCATCGAAGGGAGATGCAGTGCAGGTAAGGGGGTGGGGAGGGTCTTTGAATGAGTGTGTGTGATTGAGGGAATGAATCTGTGAATTAATGATTATATGAATAAATGAGTGTGTGTGTGTGTGTGATAGCATGGATGTGTAAGTGCTGGAACCTAGGCATGATGGGACTGTGATTGCTGTTAGCAATCACACTCCTATCATGCCAAGCCAGCCAGTACATGCTGAAACCTGGCCAGCTGCCCCCCTTGTGTAGTGATGCTGCCAGCAGTATGGGGTCTGCACTTACAGCCACCCTGTACCAGCATGTACTGGCTGACTTGGCATGATAGGAGTGTGATTGCTAACAGCAATCACAGTCCCATCATGCCTAGGTTCCAGCATTTACTGGATGGATGTGTAAGTGCTGGAACCTAGGCATGATGGGACTGTGATTGCTGTTAGCAATCACACTCCTATCATGCCAAGTCAGCCAGTACATGCTGAAACCTGGCTAGCTGCCCCCCTTGTGTATTGATGCTGCCAGCAGTATGGGGTCTGCACATCACTTACAGCCATCCTGTACCAGCGTGTATTGGCTGACTTGGCATGATAGGAGTGTGATTGCTAATAGCAATCACAGCGAGCACAGTCCCATCATGCCTAGGTACCAGCATTTACTGGTTGCCTGGGTATGATAGGAGTGTGATTGCTGTTAGCAATCACACTCCTATCATGCCAAGTCATATTGCTAATTTTGTCCAATTGTGTGTTACCTACTTTTATTAAACATGTGAGTTTTTATTATTATTTTTAAAGGTGGGGGTCATTTTCAGTTTTGGCTAAGTGAACCCTGAATGTTTTGGTCCAGAATTTTCATTTTAGTTCATCCCTAGAATAAATCTAGGGAATCCTGAATTTGTAGTCGCAAAACTTTCAAGGCCCAGAAATCAGTGAGAGGAAGAGTAAAGGTTTTGTGTCATTTTACTTTATTTTTATCTGCATATTTTATTAAAGGCCATATTTTTTGTCACAGTGAAAAATGAGTGCGGCCCGCGCACGTATACAATTCTGATGAAGTGGCCCACTGCAGAAAAAACTTGGACACCCCTGGATTATGCCCTTTGTACATGCGCCCCTTTTTCTTTGATTTTTTTACAGATATGATTCAATATGTAAATTGAATTTTTTGAATTAGTTGAAAAATAATTGTTGGGTAAAAATCATGTTTTTTTGGGGGGGTGAGGGGGGTGGGGGGGCCCTTAACAGATTCTCGCACCCGGGCCCTGAGGCGTCTAGTTACGCCCCTGCCTCCTAATATTCTGCCAGTACAAGTATAACATAGCTGCCAAATGTAAAAGTGATATTTAATTATACACTGATCGATGTGCAAATAACCCTGTTGGTGATAATGGTAGAGATGCTTAATTGTAACCTTTTGCAATCATTTCACACAAACTTCTTAATTATATGTGTTGAGCAGATGGATGAAAGTCGGTTTGGTAAACTGTTCTGCATAGGTGTTATTGTTGTAGCTCAGGGCTATATCATCTTATCATTTAAGTTGTAAGGCATACAGGACTGCTTGTAGCAGGGGTTAAGTGCACCTATCACTGTACTGCGTAAAAAACATACACATTGTCATTTTTATACCTTGTTGAGTTAATTGGTGCTGCTGTTGTTATTTATAAATTTGTTATATTATAATTTTGTCCTTTGAGTTATGTTTCCTGTGTCCTGTTTTTACCTCTGTAGGCGGTCGTTCTTTGCATGTACTTGGAAACAGGTGCCGTCGATCTGAATGGAAGATCAGTGATCGAATTGGGTGCAGGAACGGGTTTAGTTGGAATCGTAGCAACAATGTTGGGTAAGTTTCATCCAGATGAACCAATGTGGCTGTACATGTTATGGTACAACCAAAGCTAATGAGTAAAACACTCCAGAAAAATTCTACACAAAGAATGGTGTAGACTTGATTAGTAGTTGTGTATGTACTGTATTATATTCATGCATAGACAATTTCATCCGTGTTTGGGTATAAAGCTACTGCAATCTGGATAGCAATGAAAGAAACATTCTTGATTATTTTGTCAGGTGCCCGTGTAACAATTACAGACCGTGAGGTGGCCCTGGACTTCCTCACGATGAATGTGAGAGAAAACCTTTCTTCTGAGCTGCAGGACAAAGTATCTGTAACCCCGCTGACCTGGGGAAAATCTCTTGAGAACTTCTCGACATTTGATGTCATAGTGGGAGCTGATATCATTTACCTAGAGGAGACTTTCCCAGAGCTACTGAAAACAATTCTCCACCTCAGCTCGGAGGACTCTTTGGTTCTGTTATCTTGTCGCCTTCGCTACCAGAGGGACCAGAACTTCCTAGATATGCTGAAACAAGATTTTGTAGTAACCGAGGTTCATTATGATAGTAATACCGATGTCCATATATTCAAAGCTCACAAGAAGACTCCAAGGAACGAGCTTTAAATGGCAAAATAAAAACACTTCACATTCCTGTTTATTTGTTGGAAGTAGGTAGATGCTAAGGATTTGTGTTTCAGGCATAATTGAGAACTTCTCTGGGAATAGCCTTCATCCAGGGGATTGGAAAATATAATTCAAATATCTTCTCAAGAAAACACCCATGCTGTCACAAGAGGTGAATTAGCACTACTTTGAACTGGATACAGATAAGTATCTTGACTATGTAACAAGAACAGCCTGCTTGTGTTCAAATACATTTTGGTCTAAAATGAACATTCATACACCTTTGTCCAAGTTTTTAGTTGTTAATAAAACAGACTTTTCTTTCTTTCATGGAGATGGTTATCAATGTTAAATCTAACACAAACCTGATGTTTGTGAACAAATATTAACCCGGGTTGACCACCCTTATCACTATATTCCTTTGGGGTAATTATGGAAAGAGATTTGTGATTAAAACCTTCAGAACTGGTCTTCTCAAAAATCTTATTGGGCTTATGACTCAAGCACCTGACGCTAAACGTCCTTTCAGCAAATTGGCTACCTCTTTCCTCCAGTATTTATCCACCCATCATGCCTCAATCGTTAAATCCGGATTGTATATGTGACCTACTGTATACCAACTAAATAATAGACACAGAACCTCACAAACTCATGTGCAAGAATACTGTTCTAACTAATTATTATACTGGCACTTTTCATGGGTGGTATGGAAGTAGAAGCTTTAATAGATGAGCTTGTCTTCCTATTCATACCAAGATGAGGTCTGAATCACTGGCATAATTACAGGGGTAGACGCACAGCCCCCCTTCCGACCCTTTGCTCTTGTCTCCTCATACTGGTTCAAAATAGTTTAGAAAGGGCCCTTCTGACCTGGACCGCATTGGTGTGCATGAGCAGCCGGAGATAAGGTGAGAGCATGGATGTATACTTGTGTGTGTGAGCATTGATGTGTACTTTGTTTAAATGTGTTTACATATGGCCAGCTGGTAAGTTGGGGGGCCCCGATGCAATTTTCACACAAGGGCCCCGTGTTTTCTAGTTAAGCCCCTTCTCTGAATCCAAACAGCTTGTCAATGACCCCAACATACATTTATACACTCGCTAGATCACGTCCTCTCTCTCACACCCTCTTACTTGATCGCAGCTTTCTCTCACTCACTGTACAGCGTGCGTGGTGCTGAGTGGCAGATTTAACCCCACAGTGGAAGTGAGGCTGGCCGGTTTCATACGTGTGCCTGCACCACGCGATGTAGCTGCAGGGTCAAAATCTATTTTACTCCTTCAATGGCAGCCACGGCCGCCGGTATTATTAGATTACCTCAAAACTGGCCTCAGGCGGCATACCGGGTAATCTAATGGTATCTCCGCAGGTCTTGCGTATTTGAACTTTTAAGGACGCTCTAAATATTTGTCTGAACCTACACCTAAAGAAGCTTCGACATCAGCAACACCCAGTGAGCTTTAATTCATTCATTATAAGTTGTCTCATAATGTAAATTTCATCCTGTCCATAACTCACAATGCTATTCTTTATATATGTTCCCTCCATGCATGCAAATAAAGTCATTGTAACTGCAGAATTATAGCAATAACACCCATTCACATACAGTTGTAGAACATGCGCTGAGTGCTCTGTTATTCTCTCACGGGTCTGACATCTCACAGAACAGCACATAACAAACCAGGACATTTAACTGAATCTTCACAAACAGAATAACATTTTATTACAAGTATTTTATTTAGAAATGAAGTATTCAGGTTACAGTTACAATATAACAAGATAATAAACATTTAATATTTAAAGCTGTTACTAAAAGGTTTTGGGGAATTTTTAGACTCTATAGTTTGGAACTCTAACTGAATTCATTCAGGTTTCCAGTCGTTGGTCTCGTCTTAGATTCAGGAGCCATATGTCTATCCCGTGCATGTTTTAATCCTCTCTATGTATCAGGCTCTATCACTTGTTTAAATACCAATAAAGGGGACGTTAATCTTGGTTTGTGGACGTTGAGTCTCGATGACTCGCAGTGTATCGCAGCATTCATTACGCTGAGATGAGGGAGAAACTTATAGGACGGTCATCTTAATGAATAAAGTTCTAGATCAAAATCACTTGGTGGTAGACTTTTTGCTGGTGTTTTGTTAGCAGGGGTTAATACGGGGTTAACGCAGTAGCAATATGCAGCAGCTTTGGCACTAGGATTTTATAGGTCCGTAGAGCAACTCTGCTTTTCATTGGTTGATGCAAGAGGCAGACCGTGGTAGACGGTGATATACTCCAACTAATATGGACCCCTAAAACCTGCACAGCAAAATAAAAGCATCTTTGTGGGGCTCGGGACAACCTCTTTTATTGGAATTTCAAAACCAAGAACCTGCCAGCGGATCGGCCCCATTCGGCCCCCGTCTTTTCGCCCGTCTTCTCCTGCTGTAAAGACTCAAACTTTAATCAGTCGTTAGATTCAGGAGCCATATGCCTATCCCATTCATGTTTACATCCCCTCACTGTATTAGACTCTACTACTTATCTAAACAAATCTTACTTATCTTAAAACAAATACAGTTTCACTTAATTATAAATTGTTTTATTAGTTTGTGAATAAAATGTAATCCTATCAATAAATCATCCATACAATTATATAGATTTATATATAGTGGGGGTAGTTTGGGTTGTAATAATTTCATTTTGGTACGGCTACCAGCTTGCATTTGTTTATAGCCATGTATTTATGTGTCACCCATGGCAACAGGACAGTTATCGGCATGCTTGCCTTGGTGATGTCACTATGTCCTGATGATGTCAGAGAACGGCCAGTGTTCCGTCTGCTGCATGAACCTCACTCACTGTTGGATTTTCAGAGAGTTCGCTGAGCTTTTAGTTGACAGCAGGGAATTTGCTTGATTTGATAGCTTTTTCTGCAAAAGAAAGATGCCTTTTGGCAAGGTAACTTAATTTACTGTGAATTAATAATATAAAACGATTACTAGAGGTTAAACATTTATATTTGCATTAAATACATTACAGCGTGTGTCTCCAGCAAACTTAAAATATTTGATTGAGATCTGGGTCTCTTGCTGAGTAGATTAATTTACCTGGATTTGTCCTGGACATGAGTGGAGCAGACATGGAGCAGAAAAAGGGTTTAGGCAAAAAAGTCAGATGAGATGTAAATGAGATTTAATACTTTGTTTTTCCAGATTTGGATGGATTTGGGGAATTGGTTCCCCCCGTGCGAGTCGTGGTGCAGCTGCGATTATGGGGTAAGTGAATTATTTAGTCATTAAGCTTTATCCACCACCCGCTATGATCTGATTCGTTCTATGCTAATACCTTAACCCCCCTCCTAATATTTACATATTTGTTACGTTTTCTGACAAATAATATATATTTATTCACCATTTTCTTTTGTTTTCTCCCCAGTTATTTGGATTAAATGAGAAAACTGTTCCCCCCGAGCCGGAGGAAGAGGTGAGTTCAGATTAGAAGCCTCTAAAAGCTTAGATTTCTAGTTATCCGTTACGATTCTTGTTGAAAGAGAACGTTCGCCCTTCCTCGTAGGACATCAGATTTTTATCTGATATCTGTCTATATTTAGAAATAAACTTTTTTGTTTTGTTTTTTCCTCTCCCAGGTAATTGTTCAGATTAGAAGCCGCTGAAACCCGTTTATCGGTTACTCCCTTCTCAGCCCTTCCACAATGTGATATGAGATTTTTATAACTATATAGCTGGAAGTAACCATTTTATATTTTTGTAGATATACGATGACACCATATCCCTGACGGGGTCAGACGAGGTAAGAACGCTGCTCTGAGGTCACCGCGTTTAATGGGGTCTTGTTAGTTTATATCATTATTATTATTTTATATCATTTAACAAAAATAAATTGATATACAGAATATTTTCCTGGACTAAGCAGAAAAGTCACATTTCTTTTCATTTTCAGACCATTTTTTGTAAGGAAGAATGGCTTAAGGTCTTGAGCCCGCAGGAGGCCATGGATTTGGAGGAAGAGGCTGCGGAGGGCAACAGGTGCATTTCTGATGACATCAAATCCCTGACGGGGTCAGACGAGGTGAGAATGCTGTTCTAAGGTCCCTGCGTTTAATGGGATCTTGTTAGGTTATATCATTATTATTATTTGATATCATTTTAAAAAATAAGGTGATATATGGAATATTTCCCCGGGAATAAGCAGAAAAGTCATATTTCTTTTTTATTTTCAGACTATTTTTTCTAAGGAAGAATGGCTTGAGGCCAGAGAGGATAGAGAGGAGGCCGTGGACTCCGAGGAAGAGGCTGTGGATGGCGCCACGTGCAGTTTTGTAACAGCTACAAAGAACCTCTGCATCTGGTTCTTCACCTAAAATATGTTATTTATCACCATTTAAAATAAAAAAAATGCCTATTATTCTCAAAATGTCCTTGTAAATGAGACCAAAATTTCCTCCCGTCATTGTCATGAAGATGGGACAAAAAAATTACATCAAATCTATCGGTTTTTCTTCTACTGTTTTGGAAACCTGTGGGAAAGTTGAGATATTTTGCATACTGGGAAATATGCAAAGCTAGTGGGTGTGGTTTACATGTAGCTCTTACCACATCAAACCCCACCCACTTTGAACTATACCTCGCCTCGATCTCTCCCTACTATTGCCAATACCTCATCCACACAGGGGTTACCAAAGGGTCACATCGACCAAAGACAGAGAACGACCCAACTACTCAACCTGAAATAATTGGTTGTGGAGTGCCATAAAGAACTTTGAGCTACTTAACCTGGACAACGCGGTGGGAATCGACACATAATGAGTCCTGAATCTTTCTTCCAACTCTTCAGAATTTTATTTGTGTAAAGAAATTTTAAAGGTAAAAAAAAATAGAATTTAATTAAGAGCTGTATGTGTATTTAAGTGTATATATCTGTAATTATATATATATATATGTGTGTGTGTGTGAAGGTATGTGTAAAGTGTTAGTGGGTTTGTGTATATGTATGTTTATGGTGTTAGATTGGCTGTATGTAAGTATGTATGTATGTGTTAGTGTAGAGCTGCCCCTGGCCATCATCATTTTCATATCACCCATCATCATATTCCTCCACACCATCATTTCTATTCCCTAACATGATCAACGCCACAATCACCCTCCATCTTCATGCTCTCTAACATAACTTGTCATCATCTTTATACCGATACTTTATTTCCCAATCATCTAAATGCCTTTCCTTAACTGTCCCCTTCATATCCATACAATATCCAACAATGCTTTTCATTAATTCACACAATTTAACACAGGGGTGTTGATAAAAAACACAGGGTCCTGGTGTGAAAATTGACCCCTGACATTACAGCAACATGTCCCACCGTGGCACATTTGTCCCCAAACACTTGTGAGGGAAACCTTTGCCCCCAAACCAGCTTGTCTGTGCCAACTTTGCCCCTAAACAGCTTGTCTGTGCCATCAGTTTGTGTTTGTCATCATTTGCCCAAATAGCTTACTTGTACCATCTTTGGCCCAAACATCTTCTCTGTGTTATATACATTTACTTTTCTTAGCTCCTGTTTTGTTTGTTGAAACAATGCTTTTCCAGGTTCCTGGACAAGCCGGCATGATACTTTGGATTCTACCCCCCAATTATTCTAATCAGCATAGGATCTACTTTCCTGGCCCTGTTATATTAACTATCACAAGCTCACACTTAGTTTGACTGGATGCTCAGTAGATGTGGCTACCTTCAACAAGGGCCTCTCAACATCCATGGACTTGTATCCTTTTGTTTTATAATGGGCAGAAGAGCGGAGTACTATTATGTTTGTCTCGCTCTTTCTACACTAGATGACCAAAAGTATGTGGACACCCCTTCTAATTATCGAGTTCAGGTTTTGCAGCCACACCTATTGCTAACAGGTGTATAAAAATCATTCACACAGGCAGCCATCTCCACAGACAAACATTGGCTGTAGAATGGGTTGTGCTGAAGAGCTCAGTGACTTAAAACGCAGCACTGTCATCGGATACCATCTTTGTCCTTGTCCAGTGTGAGTGCTATTATTGTGATGTGAAGTGCCACAGCGTTCCAAACTGCCTCTGGAAGCAACATCTGCACAAGCACTGCGCATCAGGAGCATCATGAAACGGCTTTCCATGGCACGAGTAGCTGCATGCAAGCTGAAGATCACTATACACAATGCCAAGCTAGAGATATGTAAAGCATATCGACACTGGTCTCTGGGGGTGATGAATGAAACTTCATTATCTGGAGGTCTGATGGATGAATCTGGATTTGGTGGATGCCAGGATTTTGGAATGCATAGGAGGAGGGATAGGGGCATGGTGCTGTTTTTTTTTTCCAGGGTTTGGGCTTTAGCTCCTTAGTTCCAGTGATACAAAGACAATTGTATGCGTCCTACTTAGTGGGAACAGTTTGGGGAACTGTGCCCCAGTGTCCATAAAGGCACAGTTGTATATGTTTGGTGCAAAGTAACTCGGGTGGCCTGGACTTAACGGCTCTTGACTTAAACCTCAATGTTGCTGAACGCCTCGACATTGAGGCATTACAGCAACACCGTTTGGATGCAGAAAGCGAACGTAGAACGCTTTCTGCACCTATTTAAAGCCATGATGGTCCTGGCACGTCAATTGTCGCTAAGTGGATGTTAGTGCAAACAAAAAAATAACTTCACATACTTTACATATGTAAAATGATTCAAATGGTGTTTAGATATCACCAGGGCACATGCATGATCTCTAGACAACCCAAAAGCTGATGGGAAAGACAAGCCACAGGCAGGCCCTCCCAAGTCCTAAAAGCCAAAGTTTTCAGCACAAAGACCGACAGCGGGAAGGAAGAGACCGCCCAGAGTCCAGGTAGTTTTCAGGAGACTGCTTAAGGCTCCAAACACTACATGTTTGTCGACCCCCCAAAGGGTCCTATCAAGAGCATGCAGAGAGCCCATGGACCTAAGAAAACAAAAAAAAAAAAAAAAGAGGGCGAAGGAACGAAGCTTCTACTTGAAGTATGGCAGAAAATAACTGAGGGGGCAGTTGAGAATGATTTCCTGCCCTATCTGTTGGAAGATGATCTCACTTGTTAGTTCTGCTGAGGATCACAAGTGGAATAGGACTATGATGCCCACATTTTGTAGGGATAAGCCTGTAGGAGCTTTTGTACCCATTTAATGTCTTTTAATAGTTTCTACAATTAAAATTCCCTACTTGATGACAGGGTAAGCTTGCATGAATTTATTTGCATAGCTTAAGACCTTTTCATTTACACTGCAAACTCATTTCCCTAACTACAGTAACAAACCACGCACCTGTGGCCAGGCAAATCTTTTATTAGGATTTTGAAACGTTACAAATTGGTGCTACATAAATAAGGATTTTTAAACAGCATTGCTAAAAAAAGGCTTAATCTAGACGAACAAGTAACTTTTCAAAAGTAGTACCCTGTCACTAGTATCTTCATATGCCATCCACACACTTCCATACCATGTACAGGAAATTCAAAGCCATGATATTTTATACCACTTCTCAGGCAGGAGAATCTGGCTATTAGAGCCATAGGCCAATTCACTGTTAACCCTGTCCAGTGTCTTACAATCAGTTTTCATCTAGACACCCAGTGGAATTAAAAGGAATATAAAAGAATTGATTGCATGGGATACTTTGAATTTGACAACTGTTTAAATATGAAATGTTAATATAACAGATTAAAAATACTGAAAGCCAAGTTCTAATTTCTGATGTTTTCATTGAAATTAGTGAAAATATCAGTGAGGCTTTTTTGTACTTGGGGCTAAACATATAGCAACACACAGCGTTTTAAAATTATAGAAGTTATGCTGACCTGCAAGCTAAATAAAAATCTCACATTTTGAGTTACAGGGGAAAAAAAGTTATACATGTACAGAAATGCTGTAGAATACAAAATATATATATAAAAAAGTATTATACATCAGAATTTAAACTGGATCCTTCGTAACATCTCAGGGATGTAAGCCAATCTTAGTCATAAGAATATCTGCAGTTTGCTTTCTGAATAAATAAAAAAAATGAACTCAAAATAAAAACGGCATCTTAAAATCTTTTGCCTAATATAGGCTAGAAAAGGGTCTTCTGCACATTTTCACCCCAGAAGTAATCAATTCCTTAAAATGTGATTTAAAACAAGTGCAGAACCTTAATGGTTGGCTAAAGATTGGGATACCCAGTATACAATAAACACACTTAATCGATAACGCACCCTTCACATCTTTCTTATATAAAAATAAAAAAAAATGGGGGAAGAGGGCCAAAAGGTGACATCAGGGGTGCTGTATTTTCCAGTAACTTTACTTACCGTGGAGTGCATTTATCAAATTAGTTTTTTCTGACTTATGTAACCATTTAGTGCTTAAACTACGGTAATACTGTGTGATAATAAACATGGCCATCAAAATGACCTTTAAGAACTTTTTTAATGCAATGAAAAGCTGTCTCATTATTTGCCAGCTTAAAAATACTTTACTCCCTTTATGTACTTCCTTTCCCTTTATCACATGTAGTGGTTTTGTAATGAACCCAAAGTGAGGAATGGCATCTATATCTAAAAGGAGATGTCTGCTTAATACAAGTTTACTACAGAGAATTGCTCACCGACTTCAAAACATAAGAAATAGGTCACCCTTCTACTCGTGAGCAGCAAGCACCCATTTGCTTCTTTTTAGTTGCCTATATGACATATATACCTGCAAACATAATTGCGCCACCTTTATATGAAATCTTTTCCTTTTGGGGCAGGATGAATGAAACCGACCACTCGCAGAGGGAAGTATTAAGATAAAGGAAAGACAAAATACTTTAGTAATGGCCTTTCCAGTCACCTGGCATAGAGCTGGATAAATTGGTATTGAGCCTTAATAATCAAACAAGATAAACCAAAACTGGAAAAAAAAAAAAAAAAAGTGGAAGTAAAAAATATATTGCTAATTCATTCGCATTGTTAAAAAGGCTAGAAACACTGTTTTTTCCCCAGTTATTTTCTAGTACCAATATTTGGTATATCGATACAGCAAAGTATAAGGATGCTCTTCCGTAGCAGTTCTAACGCTCGGCTTCAAACCACTTACATTACCCTCACTGAAAAAATGGCTTCTAAAGTGGCAAAGAAACCATAGCAATAGCCTGCACTCTAGCTAATTGTTTTTGATCATTACTTTCGGATGGCCGAGAATTTATTATAAATTTTTATATATAGATATATATATAAAATGTTAGAATAAAAACTGTGTTTATATACAATTACTAACACACACAAGCATGTAGAAATCCTGCACAAACAAAAAAAAACTGTTCTGATACACACAGAACATTGTAGTTTTAAAATACAAAATGTATTTCAAATGGTACATGATAATTCTACTTAACATAAAATATTTTTACAAGACAAATCCCAAAAACACAAAGCTTCAATTAAAAAGGCTGAAGAAACAAAACAAAAAACTTATCGCTAGCTGAAGTAAACTAATGGCCACATATCCATTGCATGTAGGATACTGCCAAACAGTTTTAACATATGATAAAGTCTACACTGTACATTTTTCACTTTTTTATGTTGTCAAAATCAGAATTTTGTGGTAAGGGATGGGTACATTGTTTTTTCTCCCATAGGTTTGCACATGGATGCCCCCCAAATATTTCCACGCTAGGCTGCTGGTGATCGGGATTTGGGTTTGGTACATAAAGAATCATTTGCACAGTTTTTAAAATCAGCCATAAAGTTCATTGCAAAGTTCAAGCGGTTATATAAACTTTTTTTTCTTTTTTCCTTTTTTCTTATAAACTTGGATAGACAAGTTCCACGGACCAATATTTAGGAGGATTTGATTGCCCGAGGGTTACGCCAGTTCTCATCCTTTTAGACTTTTCACGAAATTGAAAGTTTAGAACTGCACCTCAGTGTGCTTAGAATGTCTCTCCCTTCTGTAGTAAATCAGCGAATCTGCCGGAAATTGTCAAGTTGTACATGTTGACCATTAACCTTTGCTCTGGATAACAAGCGGGCTGTGAGAATTTGACCTGATAGTCCAAGGGAAAAAGTGAAAACGTTCCAGACCAAAATTTACCTGCTCATACAAGACAAAAAGGTGTAAGATCGTTCGGTTTGCATTGGATGTCCTTTTTGACCAATCCGAATGACTATATGAAAAGACACCATTTTCGACATCATCTAAACGTTCTATACAAAAGACTCAAAAATACTGGAGTATAATGGATGAGTGGAACAGGGCTGTTAAAAAGCCCCCTTGTCTTCACACTACAGTAGATAACTGTACTAAGGAAAGGGCCATTTAAGATAGGCCTGAAATGCATTATATATACAAGCTCAACCTGCACTAACTTGGCTGAACAAATATGGGAAGGAAAACCCATGATAGCTAACAAAAAAATATGATTAAAAAAGAAAAAAAGTCTCTTTTTCCATTTTGTAATCCTGAAGACAGATGGGCAACTCTCTGGGGTTTGGAGGCAGGAGTTAGGAGCATTCATAATTTTAATGCAAAAGCATGAATGAAATCCTATAGTTGGTGTGAGGCAGTTTTGCGCAGAGCAGAGACATTGTTTAGAAAACAAAACAAAAATTGTCCAGTTGTGGTTAAACCAGTCTATTTTAGAAAGAGTGGAAAACTCAAGATTTTCCTCCTTAATCAGATTTGTGGCAATAGAGGTCCTTTAGTGCTTTGAGTTCTTCAATCAATGTCTTGTTTTGGTTTTCAAGGACAGCCACTCTGTTCTCTAGACACTTTACATATTCCTTCTTCTTTCTGCGACATTCTCGTGCTGCTTCTCTGTAGGCACAAAACAGTATTCAGTAGAGTGGATATATTATGCACAATGGCTTAAAGGAATCAATGGTTATGTATAAAATAAAAAAAGTATTTGCTGTAAACAAAACCTGTATAGAGCAATAAATCCTAGCTGGAACGCAGAGCCACATACCTGTTTTTCATAAGCCTCACTTCCCTCTTCCGTGCGGCTTCTTCAGCTGGCTGAGCAGGGAGTGCAGGTGAGGATGCCATAACCACCCCTGGGGCAATCGTGCTCGTGGGTGCTGTGCGAATCTGATAAGTCTGTACATCCCCTGAGGCAGCTGCCAGGGAACCAGAAAGATATTCTTTTAACAGTTACTTTCAGGATATATAGAATTGAAATGAAATGAATATGATATGAGCAGCTCCCGATGGGATTCCTGAACATGTAAATAAATCCTCACCTTGTACAACAACTTGATTGCTGGGAACCAGTATTTGCTGTCCATCTGTGGTTTGCGCATATTGTAAGATTGTGGTTCCAGGTTGTGTTGCCGCTGTATTGGCCATCGTTAATGTTTGAAGCCCTTGGACACCATCTGTGCCATTGTTTGCAAGCTGTATTGCTCCTCCCTGGGTAATGGCAACTGGATAAAGACAAAAAAAGGAAACACTGCTAGTAAAAGCATCTTCAAAGAAGCTCTGCCTTAACCATAGCTTTGGGATATCACATTGAGATGGATAGCTGTGCTTCCGCATTGTTTGTTTCTTTATTATTTTAAAGAGCACTATGCAGAATTACTGCACAGGAGGGGCTTTAATTATTAAGGAATAAAATAGCATGACTTCTCGTTAAAATGGGTAAACTGGTTGAGCAGCTTTTTTGGAGTATATTGAATATCAAATCTAAGTCATTTTACCAAATACTTTCTTACAAGAAGATACTATATGGTGTACATTAAAGAAAGCCCCTCTCCCCCCTTAATTTTAAGAACTTGTACGTACTGTACTGGCCACTGCTTGTTTGGTAGATGGGTGTTGGAACAGTCACAGTTGTTATAGCAGGTGCGGATGTCTCCTCCTCGGATTTTTCTTCCTCAATCCTCGGAACACCCGGTGCATCCGAAGACAAGTCGTTTAAAATTTTCCTGGAAAAAAACAATGGCGCAAATCAATGTCAAACTTACGAGATTTCAGCGCTGCATAATAAACAAGAATCACTGGTTTCAGAACTATCAACCCTGGACATGCACTAGAACTCTGGCAAATTGTGTAAATTCGCTTTCGTTACAAGTAACTTTAATTTGACCGACATTTCAGTCCACTGTTTTTACCACCAACCACTTTTTTACCCACTTTCCCTGCAAATGTCTAGATGACCAGCAGGGAGTACAAAAGGACAACTTAATATGCTGTAGAGAGCAGGAAGATATCTTCAACATGTTAAAAAAAAAAAAAACGATGATGGTAAGGGCTGGAGAGGATTCTCATTCTCAAGTAAAAACTTGTTAGTTTGTTACATCTTGCAAGACTTCCAAACGACACGCGCCTGGTAAAACCTGCACAGAATACACCTTTAGGTTCAATCATTTTTTGTTACCTGTAAGACGGCCGCCTGGACAGGATTTCTCTGCGTTTTTGAGAGTCTGTAACACTGTCTACTGATTCTTGAGAATCTTCGCTCTCTGCAATTGTGGAAATCTAAGCAAATTAAATGCAAATAAAAAGATTTAGGCGTAATGCTACAGGCCAATAAGATGATTGTATGTTGTTGTAAAGAGTGAAAGCACTGATAGAAATTCAGATGCGTCAATCCTGAAATATTACGTTTGAAGCTACTCACTTGCACCGTCTGTACTTGTGGAGATTGTATGACAGAAGGTTGTGCTGCCTGAATGACTCCATGTACTTGAACGGTCTGTCCATTGGGAAGTTGGACTAATGTCACCGTGGGGGCCGAGGATGTTGCATGTGCAGCTGCCATGGATACCTGTACAGAATAGTGGAAGAAAATGAACACAAAATCTTGCTTGCATGCACAATCCAATGGAAATTTAATGAATGGATTACATTTGCTTTGCGGTAAATAGTTACACAGCACATTTTCTCAGCACAACATGTACTATCCAGGCAACTACGAATGCACAGCACTTTAAGAGTTGAAAACCATATACAGCACGATAGAATGAATGGATTTAATTGCAAATTACTTAATAAGCAGCAGAAAGCAGTTGACGCTGGATACCTGTGCTAACGTTGCAATCTGTGGCTGGGTCTGCATGGTCATCTGTTGGGCTTCTGCCTCTGTGACAGCTGCATCTCCACTCTGCTGGGTCTCTGCACCAGATTCCATGGTCATTTAGTTACCTACAAATTGCAGTGAATAGGCTTTACCCTTACCCAAGATTTAGGATTTCCACTGCCCTAACTTTCTAGAAGGACTACTAAACACATGAAATAGCTACTTCATTAACTAGATTACCGGAGACACCAATAATGTGCGCGGCAAAGTCTACGTGCCTTATATAAACTGCGCGTTCCTCCAGAAGTACATAGATGCATTTTCACACCTGCCCTGTTCTGAATTATTTCTCTTTCTTCCATTAAAGAAAAACAAACACGTAAACAGGTCGGAGAGAGATTGCTGTATGTTATATACGGTAGCCGATATCATCACACCATTGAGTATTTAGAAAAATGATGGTTCCTTTTCCTGGGCTAATGAAGAAGGAGACTCTTAATTACACTACAAGGGCAAAGGATTGAATCCCTTGGATGTAGTATGAGGACTTTGCCTAAAGCGGTACACATTTTCCTGAAGCCTTTAGCCGAAGTTGATACATTTTATTGGGTACAATGTAGACATTGGCTTTTGCAACCTCAGAGGTCTATTCTTCAGATAGAAGGCGAGAAATACTCACAGTATAAACAAAAACACTATATGCAAATTAACAAGTATTTTGAGGATCACTTTTTTAATAACAGAACTTCAATAGGATTTTCACTGTGTACCAGCAGTTCAAGTGAAGAAGATGGACATGCTTGGGAAAGCGATCAGGTGAAACGTAAAAACTCCTTTTACTTCCCCTACTGATTCTAAGGACTCTCAAAGCACGAGAAGAGTGTTCTCAACACTTGAGGCCTTTATTTGATAGATCACTTGCATTTATGCTCCTAGTGTCTGAGTTTGTGCCTTCAGTTACTCACTTAGACAACTCTCATATATTGAGAGACTTAAAGAAGTTCTTAAAGTAGAATCTACAGATGGTCAGCTCATCAACAAAAGGACACATCAGGGTCTGAGGATGTGAGAAGCAGAGTTCGGTTCCTCTCCCCTAAAGCAGAGTTGGTAATACCAAGATGAAATTCATCACGCCGCAAACCGGGCATGAACGGAAATTGTCTCTTTTGGATTAAAAAGGAGTACTTATAGTAAGATGTTTGTGTATCCGCTCCTCATTTAAAGCGGATGACACAAGCAAAGTGTACCTATCCGGAGCTTCAAAGACTCTAAACAAAGAGGTTGGTTCGCTAGAGAGGTTTGGTGGAATGGCCATTTCCAGTGCAGTTCTGCTCCAATAGCAGCTGGAATGGTGCTGTATGAAGCATTTCTTTAAACCAACAAGATTTCTTGAAAGTTACCTCACTGACTGAACTATACATTATGCAGGGCCTCAGCCAGCCATTCTTGCTCAAAACGGTACCAGAGATGTCCTGTGTTATGAATAACACTGAGGGAGTTTTAGAAAGTAAATGGAAAGTGTTAAAAAGGGTTTAACTGAAAGCCCCTAGCAGATCTGCTCATCAAAGTCTGTAGCCTCGTAAACTTGCAGCTGCTTACCCGGATTTATAAAATGGCACACAGAATACCAGAAAGAGGGTCCAAGGAGAGAGGAACATCTATGGGCCGCAGGTTTAACATTTAACATCTAGGCAAATCTGATTACTGCCAATAGGCAGCCATGTCCGGATGACAGAATCTCTGCTCGTTCTTCCCTAGGGCTGGGTTTAGGAACAAACTATCACCTTTCACGAGTATATTCATTAAACTACATGCAGTACGTGCCTAACAACTAAACGTGATTGCTGTGGAGATGTTAGATTTAAAACAATGAATAATGTACCCCAAAGAAACTGACATTCCTGGGAAATGTCCTCATTTATTAATAGGGCACCCAGAGCTGGAGATCTGTCTTTTTTGTGACAAGAAAAAACAGTCTCACAGCTGGGCTTTATGTCCATCATACCATTTTAATAAGATCACGATAGCTTTCTACTTACTATTAGCTATATTTTTGTTGTAAGTAGCTTCTCATGCATTCTTTGGGGGGAGGCCGCATGGGACACTAAACGCTACCTTAGATAAACGTGTACTAATATACTATGCCGGCTGTATCATTAGGCAACAGGTAGAGGAAGAGCCTTCGCTAATTATTATTAATGAATACTTGCAGGACCAGCATTGTAGTTAACCCCCCCCCCTTCAGTATTGTAGATAATAGCTGGATCCTGAAGATATTTCATCTTTATGAACGATTCAGCAAAACAAACACGAAACACTGTTTTTAAAATTAAATTATTATTAGGGGTAAGTGGATTTTAACATAACATACCAAGGAACACAAATAAAATGGAACGCACACCGATTCTTTACACATTTTCCATGATATTAGGGCTTAAAAGTAGTTATGTAGAATTGCAGAAGGAAAAAAAAAATCTATTTATGATTAAAAACGCAACTATTTATCAGCACTGACTCCTTTCCGTCAGGTATTTGTCCATAGAGAGATACAATAAACATGTGCCAATCATACCATTCTACAAACATGCTAAAGTTACTATTATTCACTTCAAAATAACTTGGATTTCAAGGGCAATATCCAGAGAAATTAGGGCCTACAAAAGCATTTTGTCTCACACTGAGACCGTGTCCGGGTACGGAACTTATAATTAAAGTCAGTTTAAAGCAAGGCTCTGTATACAAAAAACCAGCACAAGGCTAATTTAAGAGTCATGCACATTAACGTTCACCTAGCGCTGGTAGAAGCAGTATTACACCTGAAAGAGTCCAACAAAAGTGCCTGAGAGGATTACGTTGCACAAGAAAATCCTCCCTACAGATTAGCCAGACAAGTGACCAAGTCAGAACGTACAAGCTCTTCATCAGCGGCGGGGAAACCATCACCATCTTCAATGCTTTATGTGGGAGATAGCACTGCACAAAAGGCGTCCCTGGACATACACAGGCACAGATAGCAAGGCATTAAAAAAACGTCCAGGGAAAAGAGGGGTAAACATTCTCATTTGGACAGACAGAATATAGGAACCTTCTTGCCCTGGCTATGCCATTTATAAGCTACATGGTTCATGTAAACGTGTACAGTTTGCAGCCAGATAAACCGGGGACCGAAGCAATCACTTGTACTATGAAACATATTATAAAAAATTAATGAGTGTTGCTTTTTAACTTGTCCGGTAACCGTCAACTGATATGAATCAGGCAGGAGTGCAAGGAGATAAAAGCCCGGTGGCCAATCTGGGCCATGACATTGATAAAGGGGGACAATGCCGACACGGGATGAGGTTTCTTACAAGACTATGTTCTAGGGGGTAAAGGCTTCAATATTTTGTTTAAAAAAAAAATAAAATATATATATATTATATTATAAAAAGGCAAGCGTGTCATTTTCACAATGAACATTTGTAAGCCTCCAATTTACAAAGATAACAATCACGGCTACCCCTCCCTCTCATGCCAACACGGGCAGACATCATCTATTAATCACAATGACGATTCGGAATGTGATTTCCGAATAAGTAACTTGGATGCAACCTCCAGCAGATGTAAGAATTATTAAAATGCCAGAACACCGGGCAAGACGATGTTTCTGTCAAGTAACTGAATGCAGTGATGTGTTTCCAGTCCAATAAATGGAGCTCTAGACATAACATCACTACTGCCGCACCACGCATACGATCATCTGAAAGCGGAACTCCCACTGCTTTTATTTTCATACTACGATCTCCTAATAACGGGCTAAAAGAGGAAATGACAATACGTTGTAATGAATCATGTAACAGCAGTATTGTTTTTGTATGTATTTAGAGCTTTTATCCTGGCTTATTCTGTGATATATTAACTCCTTATCATTTGGTCTTTAAAAAATGGAAGGCCTCGGTCTTAATCATCTACAGGGACCTCCGTCTAATTAAGGACTAGAATGAGAAAATTACCACCAAAAGCAGGACTTCATCAACAATGTAGCAATCAGATCAATGTAGTATTTAAGTTTTTAATGTAACCAAAATATAGCTGGACTGCCTGCCATAGCGCTCTTGATATTTTTTGTAAACAATCTCTGCTTACTTCAGTGCCAGAAAACGTAAAAAAAAAAACATTGCACCATATTGTTTATTGATTATGTTGAATGATGGAGAAAAAATACATGCTATTTAGCCGGGGAGCACATCTCATGTGGTAGGTCCCGAGGGCACACTAGAGCGCTGCAATTCCATAAAAATAAAAACCAAACCTATGTAGAATTTAGGAAGACAAACTCAACGAGATCAATAACACAATATAAAAGAAATAAAAAAAGCATAGGTGCCCGTGATAAAGCTTTAAAAGCATGACCGCTAAGCTCCTGGACACAATCAGATAAGTTTTGTCTTCTTCCTGAACTTTACTCAATTTGGCAGCAACGTTGTCCGTTATCAAGAAAACGAAATTTTTTGGGCAATTGTGGAAAGTGTTATGTTTGATTAGTAAAACCTTTGTGACTGATGTAAACGAGATAAATGGCCGGAACTTCCTTCCTGTGCCAAATTTGCAGCCTCTTCCTTTGTTAGTAAACATGGAAGGGGAAGCTCCTGGGGACCCACTTACCCCATATCAGGTACAAAAGGTTTACGCAATAACCTAGAACACCAAGCATTTTAAATCGGGCGCCCCAGCTTCACAGTTAACCCCCTTGGAGTATTCCTCATTTTGTTTTTCAAATGAAGTTAAATGTATTTAATTAGGACTTTTTGCCCCAAGGAACATAAACATAACTTTTTCCACACGGACATGCGATTTCCAAGTAAAACTTGATATATTTGCACCCTTTGCTTAAACGCCACAAAAGCTCTGCTGCATTAGTGAACAGTGCGTGTCAAAGCCAACATGGCTCATCAGCTAAAACAATATTCCCACATTTAATTATGTTGTGGGGATTCCTTTCAGTGCCAAGTGCCAGGAAACTAGTCAGGAACGAGGCCTAGCGCTCAATCCAATATGGTGCTAAGAAACATGGCCATGGGCAGCAGGTTCTATAATAATCGCATTAGTAACGGCTGCTTAAGTTTAGATTTTTAGGGGTAGGCATGTTTCAAAGTGTTAAATAGGTTATGCACGTCTAACAGTACAAGCGCCATTTAATTTTATTATTCTATGTTGTAAAAGTGGCAAATACTGCAAGGTAGTGTATTTCCATAGGTGTGAGAAGTGGTAGATGCAGCGGACATCACTTAGAGGAGTTTTGTATCAAGTTGGGATCTCTGTTCGACAAAAACTCCAGGAGCCAGGTCTCCCGTAGAAATAATCCCCAATTGGAGTTTTATATATGATACTATGGATGCCCCTCTTTCTTGGCACCTACACGCCGTCCCAGAATTCAGAGTGGGCTATTATACCTGCTACCCAATGTCATACCCAATACCCCCAAATTGGCCAAAGAATTTGAGGCAACTGGTAATTTGGACAGTCGGAGGGACTTGTAAAGGCAGAAAGCTACTTCATGCCAGCCTCTCTTCCTTTTTGGAAAACAAGTGCAAATCGGGAGCTCCAAACGATGCTGTTCCCTTTGCTTCTAATCAGAACTCGCCTATACATGTTCACCATCTAATGCTCAATATTCTTATTTTAACTGTGTTAGTGACTTCACACTAACGAGAAATGAATAAAAAATAAGGTGTCTATTCAATGAAGCTTAAGAAATCCAAGATAAACATTCTCAAGAATTTCCACCTTAAGAGAATGCACTAAAATCTTTCACCTTGGCCAAAACAGACAAGGGGTCCCCAGATACCTTTGAACTGCCCTCACCACAGCTCTACTGAGCTCCAACTAACCCCAATATAAAGACCCAACCTACAAAAACCTCAACTTCTGGCAACTGCAAGCTCTATGTTATAAGGTTTGGCACAGCTGGACTAAACCAACAATGATAAAAGCTTGATATGGATAATAAAATCCTAAACATTTTAGAACTACTTTGTATAAGAAATAGTAAATATCACACTGAGCTGGGTAATATTGGCCAATTAGTTTTATTTTTGGGTGTGTTGATGCAAATAGAGGGTGCCAAAATTGTATGAGTGTATAGTGTGTGTATATATACATGTTTAATCAATAAGTAAATAAAACGAGATGACACGTGGTGACTGCTATATTACATCATATTCTCTCTTGAAGAGCCTTCTTATTCTTCATAAAGGGAGCATGCACTGAAGCAAGCAGGATCATTTCCACTTCTTGAAACGATACTAAAACGGCCTACTGCCCGGCCCTGCCGCCAAAACACTGATTTTGGAAATACTTTGCTTACCACACTTATGGATTTTTTTTTTAGATGTATACCATTTGTACAATTACAGACTTATCACGGCCCCTTATAGATTACTTGCTTATGTGAGTAAATGTAAATGGTCTTCTTTAAAGAACAACTGGAACAAAGAGGCATTTTATATGTATATATTTAAAAGGCTTTACACAATAATTATTAGGATGCTTCATCCTGAGAGAGAGAGAGAGAGGGGGGGGGGAGGATGTTACTGAAACAGTTACATACATAATGGGATTAAACAAAGTAGGGAAATAAAGCAGGCAGACTAGATGGGCCGAGCAGTTATCTGCTGACAAGGTCGGTTTCTATATACACATAGCAACATTTTTGCATCTTAAAATTGTGTGATATATATATATATAAATATATAAGAAATACAAGATATGTTCGCGTAAATGGAGGGATATTGTATTGATATTTAACACTTAGGCAGACTAGGTAGGAATCTGTTAAACAAAAGGGGCTCTGGTGCTACACCTACAGCCAGCAGAGATTGCACATTTAATGCTTCAAGAAGAAGAAACCCACCCGCCTGAGATCTGCAGCCCCGTAACGCACAGAGCGTGCTTTTTACAAATTTACAACCGTTGCAAAAAAAAAAAAAAAAAAAAAAAAAAAAAAAATCAAAAAAAAATCCAAGCAGCGCTCGTGGCTTATTAGGAATTTGTGGAACACGGCTAAAGTATGCAGGCGTAACAAGGAAATGTCATAAGCTTTGATCTACAAATACATATCTCCCGCCTAAAAGGAAGTGAGAATAAAACACAGATACAAAAATAAAACTCAAACATCTTTCCGTTGAACTTTATTTCACACATCACGAAGAAAAAAAAATATATATAAAGCAGCTCCACACCATCGTTTCACATCCTAATAGTAAAGAATAGTGACTCAATGTTTCAAATGTGTGTGAAAATGACCTGCGACACTTTGATCCGGGAGAAAAGCTGTTATTTCCTTAAGATGATTTACCTAGATCATTTTTAGGAATATGATGTTTGCTCAGCCATACATACTGGGGCAACCGATATGGTAAATCTGTGTTAATGTATACATGCCATGAGGGGCTTCAAACTATTTTCCATCAAAAGGCATGAAACTAATTGTCACGACTAAGCCAGCAAAGAGTCAATGGTGTAAAGGGAATCGTAAACACAATAGTGCTCGCCAGCATCGACATGAGATTTCATATATGTATAAACTAAGATGTGAACATCCATAGATAATGTCAGATATGCCTGGTGTGTGTATAATATACTAAGAATAAATAGATGACTGGCGAAAGATTGAGGCTAATCCTGCTTTTAAATCTCTGATGTCATCTAACAAAAGAAAAGAAAAAAAAAGCAGGCGCACTTGAACCTCACTTTGGTAATCTGGACCCAAGAACTAACACTCATTTTACCCAAATAGAGGGTCAAAAAAATTTAGAAGGCAGTCTGCATAAATAGTGTAGCACATGTGTATACGAAAAGATGACATTTACAAAACAGGGCAAAAAAAAAAAAAGTCTCGGGCAAAAAGGGAATTTTTGCCGTAGACTATATAGAGACAGGGACGTAAAGATGCTGTGGAATATATATATTTACACATATATATGTATACACATACATATATTCAACCACTGTACTTGATGAAACGTTTACAGGGAAAATAAATCGCATTGGATCTGAAGAAATTTGAAAAATAATTTAAAGGAAAAAAAAGCCAGAAAAGGGGACTTTTAAAAATACAAATTTCAAACTGGCGGTTCTGTCGCGACAGCTGGCGGTTCCTGTCGCGACATAGAGAGCGCGCCTCTCTCTCTCCCCCCGGTGATCCCCCTGTGTCTGCCTGGCTGCACACCCCCGGCTCAGGAGCCGCCGCCGCCGCCGGCTGCCTCCTCTCGGCCGCCATTATCCTTTGTTTCGCGGTTGTTTTATTCCCCGGTCTTGCTCGGCCTCCCCGAAGCCGCAGAGCCTCCATGACGAGACCACGAGTAAACGTAGAAAAAAAAACCAAATGTGTACGAGAGGGGGGAAAAAAATAAATGAGGCACCGGGTACAAGGCGGATGATGGACCCCGAGCCCCCCTGTGTGTGCCTGCCAGTGTCTGAGGAGAGCCCCGGTGCTGCGGCCTGCTCCATGTCTCTCCTCCATGCCTCTCCCTCTCCTCCTCCTTCCTCTTACCGGGTTACACTGCCTCTCCTCCGTCACTGCTTTCGTTCGCGGCTGGGATCTCGCTGGGCTTTTTTTATTCTCTTCCCCACCACGTAACACACCGCGTCAAACTACACCTCCGCCGCGTCACTGCTGCTGCTGCTGTTCTCTCCTCTCCCTCTCCTTCCTCTTGTTGTTTTTTTTTTTTTTCTTTTTTTTTTTCTCAGGCTCAGGCCCGGGCGCGGCGTAGAGCGTCGGGCTCTCCTCACACAGGACAGTGACTGGGCCTCAGCAGACTGACCAGCCAACAGCGAGAGAGGAGGGCGGGACCACAGCGAGACAGGGGAACATTGCAATTGCGCAAGCGTGAGAAGGGACAAGGCCCGTTTACGGAAATAAACGAATGTTCACGAAGGCAGGGAGTTCGGATCTAGCTCGATGGGTTGACGGAAATGCACGAGCGCTTCCGATGAGAATAAAAACACTACGTTGTTTGACAAGAGACTGTTGAGTTGTTAGGCGGGGGAGACAGTGTGGGAGTGATTTCAAAAAAGCTGCTGCAAGCAGTATGCAAATTACTGTAGTCTGTCTAAAATCCATTAAAAAGTATACATGGGCATACCAACAGGACTGCCCCTAGTGGGGTGCAAGGCCCAGGGCATATTGACTTTTGTGGGGTCTCACATTGGCAACAACATCATGCAACCAGAGTGCAATTTTTATCATGCAATAGTACATATTATTTAATAAATCTGGTATAAATAGTTTGCCCTACTAAACATTTACCCAGTTGTAAGTCCCTAGGCTCATCCCTGACTCTGTAACGCCATACGCTGATGCACACACACACTCATTCCAGCACCATACACTAAGCATACACACACTCTATATGTTGACATATACACTGCCACCAGGGCCGCCCCTACCATGGAGCAGAGTGGGGCAATTGCTCCAGGTGGCACTTTTGAAGGAACGGCACTTTGCCACCCCAAGCCCTTTTTTTTTTTAAAGCAGAAGAGAGGGGCGCAGCTCTCTCTTCTCTGCGAGCCCTCTAGCTCGGTCTCGGTGCCGGCTCGGCACCCCTCTCTCTCCTCTGCGATGATGTCATTTCCGGCGCTCAGCATTACAATCCGGCACCAAGACCGAGCAGGGAGACTCGCCGCAGGACTGCTGAAATGTCAGTACAAGGGGTGGGGTGGTGGGTGATAATAGGGAGTGAGGGAGAGTAAGGGTAGATAGTAGGGAGGGAGAGTAAGAGTAGATAATGGGGGGGGGGCGGCAGAGGAAGGGTAGATAATGGGGGGGGGGTGGCATTTTAAACTTTGCCCCAGGCGGCATTATGTCTTGGGCTGGCCCTGGCTGCCACCATACGTTAACATGCGCACAAATACTAACAACATACATTAATAGGAACATACTGACAGGAGCCATCACATCATTCGCTAACGCACATTGTCAAATACCATACAGTAACGTATGCACATGGTAACAGGTTCACTCATTCACACACATGCTAGCACCATACACACACTAACAAAATACACGTAATGTATACATGCTTTCAGTCCTTGTGCTACACATACATACATACATACATACATACACAAACACACTCTCCTCATAGCTCTCCCTCTCACAGCTTTCCTTCTACCTCAGCTTTCCCTGCCTCACAGCTCTCATTCTCTCTCATCTCTACCCCTTTGTTATTCTTCCATATATGTCAACAAAAATGGACAGCACTAAAAATATATACATATGTGTGTGTGAAGAAACAATAATATAATAAGTAAAAAATACAAACACTGAATTAAGAAAAATATATAAAATTTATTGATTAATTAAACAAATAAATATAAGGAGATAATAAAAAGACAAACAACATATATGTTAGGTATATTCAAGTAGAAAAACCCTTGCATACATATACATGCCACTAAAAATGTATATAACTCCAGGAAATGTTTCCAGATATAAAAAGTGAATATATACTTAAAAAAACAAGAAAATACATTAGAAAATAAAAATGTATGTACCTTTATACAAACACACTATCTGTACGATAGTGTACCCGGCCGGGAAAACTCAAAAGAAGGGAGGTGCTGCTTCCGAGGCTTGAAGAAGGGCTATCCGAAATGTGTTGCTTTTAAAGCAGCACCTTCAGTTCTTTTTGTGTTTTCCCACCCGGGAACACTGTTGGTTTCTGTTGACATTTCTGTTTTCTTTCCTTTAGTGTCCAGGTTATTTTTCGCTGGTAAAAGCGTTTGTACGGTTTTAGCCGTTGAGAAAACAGGAGAAAAGTATAGTTAAAATGAGACCATTTATTGGTTAACTGAGAGTTTAATTGCAAACTTTCGAGACCAAGTTGTTAGGTCCCTTCTTCAGGCATTAATGAAGCTAACACATAATTTTCTAAATACAAAAGCACAATTTACACAAACTTTAAATAAACACAGAGGTAGGGGGAATTTGCTCAGCAGTAAATTAGGTGGACTAACAGAGATCTGATAGACAGATATGGTTCAGTCAGAGCATCTTTGGTCAGTTTGCTCCCTGGTTAGAGGGGCCATAAAACCATTTGACAGATGCCAGATCCATGAAGGTGTCAAATGTTGACAGGAATAAGTTGTTTGTAGTTAATTTGATGTTGGTGAGAGGATTAATGGTTTGTAATGTAGATGAATGCTCTGTCTTTCTGGTTTTTATGCTGGATGCTTCATTTAAGGATATGCTTCTTTTTTCATTATTTTGATATGAATTTATACATGTTTTTCCCCAAGGGGTTCGTATAATTGATTTATAAATTTTCAGGATGCCGTTTGTCACTTTGTAGAGCTGTACACTTTTTCTTTATTATTCTTCCATATATGCTATTTTTGTAATCTAACACGCCACAAGCTATGCAAAGCTGGAGTTGTGGCCTACCATGTGAGCATGCACCGACATCGCGGCTTGGAGCCTCAGGACCTAATAGATCCCCCTGTAAGGGCCGCTCTAAGTCAGGCCCCATTTAGGCTGCAGAGCTGCTCATCTCTGGCTCTCTTGCCTTGCTTCAGTTTCCTTGCCTTGCCTCAGTTCCCATGTTTTGCTGTAATCCGTTCCTGCATTTCCATATGATCTGTCCTGAACCTCTGATTTCTGGATTCCAGTCCTGCTCTTGGCTTCAGCTTATGTTTCCTTTATAAATTGTGCCTCACCCGTTATGTTTGTCTCAGTCTGCAGTCTCAGGTATGGTTTGATCTCTGTTCTGTGTTTAGATTTCATGTTTAGTAATTCTGTAGGCAGGGTTTAGCGTTAGGACCCACCGAGCACTTTGGCGTAGTGGTGGGCTAAGCATACTATGGCCATATGATGTGACAAAATCTCCAATTGTTATCTCATAGTCCTAGGCTAGTCCTGTATCCATGTGTGTCTGTATTTTGTGTACCTTTGCCCTCCCACCCTGAATCATCTGAGGATTTCGGTTCCTCTCTCTTCTCCCCATGTCCCAGTTAAGATGTCCTATCCTTGCTTAAAGGAGAAGCGTCCAAGGATTCCAGCTCCTCACTCCATCCCCTGTGTTCCTTGCCTTGTTCCCTGTCCTTTGTTGTGTCCTGTACATGTATGTCTTGTCTGGCTATGTTTCTTGCTTGGTCTCCCTGTCCCTTGCTTACTCTGTCCCCCTTGCTTGCTATGTTTCCGCTATATACTCTGCTTAGCTTCCATACTCCCAGCCTGCAGCATCCTGCGCATGATTCTACTGCTATGTCTCATGCCTGCTCCAGGGTGCCTGCAGGATATCTCCAAGTTCTGGTTAACATCAGCTGCTATGTCAGGGTGCTGGTATGTGGCTGCACAACCCTAGATGCCCACCCGGGAGATTGCAGTCGCCCTGCACCAGGCCCTGTCCTAATCTGCTACTGCACAATAACTCCTGAACACCATCATTGGGCACTCTGGGTCATTACAGTCGTCTGTATAGACCAAGTTCGTGACACCCCCTTACATGACACCCCCTTACATGATGACCTATTATGGTCTCTATGGAAGGTCCGGGGCTTGGCAGGTGAACGGATGTTTGAGACCAGTTCCCAGGAAGGCTCCTCAGGTCTGTAACCTTTCCGGTGGATGAATGTCACGGGTGCCGCCGCGGCACTTACCTCGCGTGCTCGCGGCAGCTCCCTCCATCCTGCCGCTGGCGCCGTGCGGTCACGTCGGGGTCGCGGCTCCGCTCCCACCGCGACCCGATGTTGGCTGGGCGTCACGCGCGCCGCCGCGGCGCGCACGCCAGGGGCTCCCGGCGGCGCGCCCGTCAATGCCGCCGACGCCGTACGGTCGCAGCGAGGTCGCGGCTTCACCGCCGCCGCAACCGGACGCCGGCAGGGAAGTCCTGCCTCCACGGCCTCACTCGGGCTTGCGCCTGCTCGCCAGGGACGAGCAGGCGCGTCACCACCTTCCCCCACCGGGATCGCGGATCGGACCACTGCCGCGATGACGTCACGCGGCGCACGTCACGCACGCCGCGCACGGCACGCCGCGGCCTCATTGTGAGTAGACGGTTTCCTATTTAAAGGCCATTTGTTTTATCTGCTTTACCCGTTCAAAGTTTATTGCTTTTTGGGGTGTGCTGTTCTTTATGATATTACCTTGCCTTGTGTACCGACCATTGCCTGCTCTTTGACTACGATTCTGATCTGCCTGCCTCGACCTCGGACCTGTTATACCGTTTTGCCTCTTATCTGCCTGCCTCGACCTCGGACCTGTTATACCGTGTTGCCTCTTATCTGCCTGCCTCGACCTCGGATACGTTTTTGACCTCGCTGTTTGCCGTTGCACTTTTGACCGGACTACGCTACGTCCATATATCTGCATAGTTGGATCCTCCCCTGCTACCTGACCCCGTGACAATGAAGTATTTGAGACGCCCTCTGTGGATGTAGAAATCCAAGATCCCCACTTTGTGATTGTTAGCACCCTGAATGTCGAGAGGCGGAGGAGGTGGTTAATGTCTACTGGTGGCGTGATACATATTTGTTTCAGAAGCTACAAGTGGAAGGTCGGATGGCCAAGAGTCAGGTAATCATAGACAAGTGATTTCAAAGGGACTCAGGTATTTTGTTACGCTTTCCGTCTTGGCGTTAGACTGCAGGTGGAATGCTGAACATTTGTCACGGTTACCCCCTGGGTACACATAGGGGTATGTTTGGGTTTGGGAGGGGGGCACTGATGGATTCCTGGGAAGAGTCCTTGCCTGCCTGCCTACTCCCCTCTTATGTCTTAGTCACCCTGTGCTCATTGGGGGACAGAGGGTAACCGGAAAACCCTAACCAGACTCCCATGAACTAGCCAGGCTCTATATAATACAACCTTCAAAAATACAAATCTGTAATGCACATTGTTTTTGGATTGAAATCCAGGAGTAACGTAAAAGAAAATACATAAACAAAAAAAAATAGTGTAATATGTCAAAGTAGAGAAACCCCGACTGCATAATATTGCACTATAGAACAGGTAATTTTTTTAGTCTTGTGCATTCATATTCGGGCGAACATGAAAACGAACACGAAGGGCGCGTTTTTGTTGTTCAGCCCAAATACTGAAGAAACGAACATGGCGGCGGCAAAACATACACGGAAACGTATACACACAACACGAAGAATCTCCGTCTTCGTTAATCTACTAATCTCCTAGGTCCCTTCCCTATCTAGCCTACCTTATCTATGCAGTATCGCATGGGTTAACGGGAGCGGAAATCTGTAAATTCGCGCAAGGAGTTAAAGATCTGTGCGAGCGACTCGAATTGGTTGATGCTAGAGGAGACCCCTGCCGGTGACCAATAGAGTCGCTCTTATGGACCCTTAACTCCTGACGGTGAAGCTCCGCCTGGGGAGACCATTGGTCTCCCCGCTCCAGGAGTTGAAGGTCCGTACGAGCCACCAATAGAGTCACTCGTACAGACCTTTAACTCCTGATGGCGGAACTTGGCTTGGGGAGACCATTGGTGTCTCGTACGGACCATTAACTCCTGGAGCGGGGAGACCATTGGTCTCCCCTGGTGACTCTATTGGTCGCCAGCAGGGGGCTCGTCTGCCATCCACCAATAAAATGCAAATCTCCCCAGGCCATGTTCCACATCAAGAGTTAAAGGTCTGTGCGAGCGACTCTATTGGTGGATCGAATGGACCTTTAACTCCTGGAGCAGGGAGACCAGTGGCCTCCCCAGGCCGAGTTTCGGCACCAGGATTTTAAAAGTCTGTACGAGCAACTCTATTGGTCGCCAGCAGGGGGCTCGTCTGCCATCAATCAATGAAATGCAATTGCACTTCATTGCTGGCGATCAATAGAGCTCCTCGTATGAACCTTTAAAATCCTGGCGCCAAAGCTGCTATGTAGTGCGTACCACGTTAACCCCGTATTAACCCCTTCTAAAAAAAAAGTCAAAAAACGAAAGAAAAAAAAAATGGAACAGGCGAATATTCGTGGAATATGAAGATTTTTTTACCCACGAAGATGAACACGAAGAGTTGGCCGGCGCCCGAGTCAAATTTTTTTGCGCCTTGAGTGCGAAATGCTCCAACAATTCCAAGGTAAGTAATCTTAAAATAATGAATGATGATCTGATTCTGATCAGCTGATCTGAAAAATTATGTTAGCAATGACTTTTTTTCATAACACTTGGAGGTGGTTACGGAGAGGTAGCTCATTTGGGAACCCTGGTATTACCAATTTTAGGACCGGGGTTTAGTCAGGCATGACTATTCCCAGGGATGTTATCCAGGCTGTTGCTCAGGGTACCGACATCGGATTAAGTGGCTTTTTGGAACATAACAGTGTCACCACTCCCTTGGGATCATCCCGAAATGACTTTTGTCAGGTGGGCATTGCTGGCCATAGAGTTGTATGGAGTAGAGCCCTGCGCGGGACTGCTTTTTTAATCCCGCTCCCGCCCGCTGATTTTTTTCCCAATCCCGCCCGCTCCCGCAATGTGGGTGTTCCACTCCCGCCACATTAGTGGTCAATCCCGCCTGCTCCCGCCACATTTGCAATCAATCACACCCATCTCCTTACCTGAACTGCAGATTTCCCGCGCAGTCCCGCAAGGCTGCCCTCGAGTCGCTCCCTCACAGCGTCTCTTCTCTTGCTCCGCCCAGGAACAAGGCGGACTCACGGGAAGTGACGTCACATCATGTGACTCTGTTTTGTTCCTTGGCGGAGCAAGAGAGGAGACACTGTAAGGGAGCAGTGCGAAGGCAGCCTTGCGGGACTGCGCGGGATTACCGGGACCCGCAGGTACAGTGCCTGACCGCCCGCAACACCAGCAATACCGCCTGCGCCCGCAAGTTTTTTGGCAGGACCCGCTTCCCAATGCAGTCTTCTAGTATGGAGGTGCCGGGCTGTCTGGCAGTTGATGGGATTATACTCCTGATCCAATTATGTTGTCTGTATAAATATCTGTGCTGGCGTGTGGTGGGAAAGGAGTGATGGCGGGGGGGCATGTCCTGCGGTCCAATGACGCAGAAAGACAGACCAGGGGCTGGATAAGCGGTGACGGATCACCATGAACTATGAATATAGGAGAACGAGGGTTGGGGGAGGAGTCAGGCTTTGACAGGCTATTTAAACTTCCCGCAATGATCCATCACTGCTTGATTGTTCAAGTCCCTTCCATACCTCCTTGCTGGATACTTGTTTTTTGGATTCTGTGGACTTTGACCTTGGCTTGCTTAACAGACTTTGCTGGTTCTCTCTACCCCAGACTACGGATTTTTGTACCGTACTATTTTTGCCTTTTATTATTGCACAGTGGAATAAAACCTTTGCTGTTACACTTTTCCTACTTTACCTGGTGTCTCTCTGCGCTGTGCTCCAACCCTTACACACCTGACAGCCACCTTATCCGGAGAAGCAGTCTGGAGGACAGTGAGCGAGATGGAGAGGCAGGTCACCTGGAACCCGGATCTATGCAGGAATACAATGCTGAGAGCGGACGATTACAAGTGGGAAGCTCCATTTTGAGACTTTGAGAGGCCAATTCCAGAAGAAGCATGCCTGGAATGGAGAACCATGTACAGCTGCTGAGGCAAGATCCTACCCACCCCATAAAAGCGCTTCAGGGAGCTGGTTAAGCTGCGGCTTCGCTTGCTGAGATGGCAGCCAACTGAAGAGGAAGTAGCCACTGTGAAGCAGCTGGTGACAAAGGAACTTAAACTCAGGGACCTATACCAAGCATTGTATTGGTCTGCAGGCCAGCAGGAGTCAAGGTCAGAAAGCCACTATTCTCCAGAAGGTGAGGACTTCAGCGGCCCTGGCTTGGATTGGGAGGCTTTTCAAGAGGAAGAAGATTTTGGTAGCTCTGAAAGCTATAGATTCTGGGACCTGTAGAGAGACCATGTGGAAATTCTGCCGCTTTCCCAGGATCTGACCCTGGCAGCGACTTGGAAGGGCTGATCTACAGGGAATGGTTTATGGAGATGGACTACTTGCATCTGCTGGAAGTCAGCAGAGTCGGCCGATCCCTTATTCCCAGCTGAAGCGCTGACAACAGGGCAGAGCACCGCTTGCCCCAGCCCTGCACCTCGGTGCAGGGATCCAGGGAGATCTCACCAGTGGCAGATAGGAGCAGGGGAAGCCATTATCCTTCCCCAGCAGCAGGTCAGACCACAAGATCCTCTATCCTAACTGAAGCGCTGGAAACAGGGCAAAGCACCACTAGCCTCTGCCCCACACTTGCCAAGGCTCCCCAGCGGCAGATAGGAACAGAGGAACCTGTCCTCCATCTAGAGCGGCAGTGGGAGCAACCAGGAGATGTGACAGCTGGCCCATCTCTCCAGTGGAAGACCACAATTTCGGGAGCGGAGGAACCTGTCCTGTCAATTACAACACCAGGGAGAGGATGCAGGCGCCATCTCTCCCCAGCGGCTGAGTGCCTGAAAGATGGAGCAATTGGCCCATCTGGCCAATGGTTGCAGGAACTCATTGGCTGATTAAGTGGCCATAAGTTCACGACCACTACTTGTGGTCCGCTGGTGTGAGGTTCTCAAAACAAAAAGGAACCAGATGTAACAGCTCCTTCTTTCGGGGTCCTTGGGAAAAGACAGCCCCCACTGCGTTCTCAGAGGCATTGTCTTCCAGAAAGAATTATTTGTAGGATCAGGAAACACGAGCACTGGTGCATTGGTGAATCATTGGTTGAGATGTAGCAAAACTGATTCATCTGTGTACCGCCTTTATTGTGGTGGACTTTGGCCACCTTAGCCGAAACCTTTTTAGGGTTCATTTCGATGTGACCTGGAGCGATAAAATACCCCAGGAAGTACACTGTGGTTGCATTAAACACTTCTCCAGCCGGGTGTACAAATGATGTTGTAACCACTTCCAGTCCTCAATTAGGGAAGAGGAGTAGAGCAGGATATCATACAGGTATTCCACTACTCAAGTGTCCAGCATGTCTCTGAAGATATGGTTAATGAAGTGCTGGAAAGTAGCAGGGGCATTGCAAAGGGTGAAGAGCATAATAAGATATTCAAATTTGCCATAATTGGTGTGAAATCTTCCACTCATCCTCTTTGCGTATGTGGATCAAGTTGTATGCCCACAGGAGGTTCGAGTTTGGTGTGTGTCTATGCTTTACGGAAACGATCCACGAGTTTGGGGATTAATGGAAGTAGATATCTGGTTTTTATCGTGATGTTATTCAGTTCTCTGTAATCTACCCAAGTTTGGTATGGAGCAGGAAGAAGAGAGACATATATATATGGCTTAAAATTGTCTCCAGGTTGAGAACTAGACAGGAGCGAAACAGCAATTTTGACAACAATGAGAAGGTGACCTCCCCTGCTGACCACTTTATAACCAGATTGTGAAGTCGGAGCCAAGGTAGGCCCAGGATCAGCAGAAAGAGCTGTGACTAGACCAGGTTGAAATGGATAGTCTCTTGGTGGTCAGTTGCCAAGGTTCAGAGTGAGGAGGATGGTTTCAGAAGTTACAGGCCGGAAAATATTGGGCTCCTATCTACTAAACACACCATCAAAGGATGTGTCTTGGGTTGAGTTTGCAGAGCACGGGCCAAGGAAATATCCATGAAGTTATCGCTGTCACCTAATTCAATTATGTGTTCTCGGTGCCCTTGTTACTTGCCCACTTTAGAGAGACAGGAAAGGAGAGGTGAGTGACAGGAGATGTTGGCTTACCATGAGCATGAGCCGACTACATGGCTTGCACCACCACAATACATGCATAGGTTGGCTCTCCATCTGCAAGGTTTCTCTTCTTCCATGAGCCATGCCAATTTGCATGGTTTCCTCAGCAGATGGTGATAGCGATGTTGTTGCACAAGGAATAGGGAGAGCCATTCGTGAAGAAGGTCTGGCAGGAGCGCCATTTGACGCTCCCTAAGCCTTTGGTCGATATGGGTGACCAGGTGTGTCATGATCTGCAAAGTTTCGGGTGCCTCCACATGAGTTAATTAGTCCGTTATGGATTCTGATAACCCCAACCGAAATTGGTGAAGCAGAGCCGGCTCATTCCAACAACTGTTACCCTCCAGAACACATTGATACAGTATATTCTTCCACTCGGTTATGCCCTTGTTTGAGAAAGCTGGCTTCAGCAGTTGAGACTGTGTGGGAGTCCTCATACAGGACATCCATGGCATGACAGAAGGAGGTTTAGGAGTTTAAAGCAGGGTTTGTCTTTATGCAGGAGATGGTGGGCCCAGGACAACGGCCCATCAGTCAGCAATGATATGGTGGTGTGCACTTCAGAAGAATAGGTCCTGGGCTTCAGCATGAAAAAGGAGTTCACAGGATGTGATGAAAGCTCGGAATTGGCTGTAGTGCCACTTGATGGTCCCTCATGCTTTGTCCTGTTGGGTCAGGCCTTGAATAGCACCTGCAGGCTCCATTGTGGCATGTGTGTTTCTGCTAGGGCAGGACTGGTAGCATAAGGCAGGAACATAGGGCCTTGGGGCTTGACAGACAGTCAGAAGATGGAGCACACTTGAAGCCGAACTGCCCAGAGGTCAGAGAAGGCAGCACTGAGGTAAAAAAACAAGCCAAGGTCATGGGACAAGGGACAGCCAGCATTGTTGAGAAGGGAGCCAAAGTCAGAAGCCAGGAGGTCAAGCTGGAGTAGGGATGAATGGTGCCTGTACCAAGACACCACAGCTTGGACACAGAAGCCCTGACTGAAGCAAGAGCAGGGATTATATATCAGGGGACAGAGTATGAATCCCCACCTCCCATGGGTGTCCCTACCTCCCTGTGGAGGGCTCAGTGCTGAACTAGCAGCCCTGGCATTGAGGTCACACCCCACGCTGGCAGAAGACGAGTCACCATGCGATGTGAAATTTATATTTGATTCATTAGTAGCTTATAAAACACATATAAGGTCGCCTTCAGGTCCCGAGGCCCATTCCGGAATGGAGCAGGGGTTTCCCATGATGGGAGCGTACGCTTGTGTGGGTTTTTTTTGTGGCATTAGAACAATGGGTTGTGAATCCAAGCCTTTAGAAAGTGTTCCTGCAGCAAAACCTCTGTCTTGTACATTCTTAACCAGTTCTATACATGTCTACAACCATGTAGCCAATAACTATTTATTTCCAATTTCCAGCAAAAACATTTGAAAAGTTACATTCGGAGACGATGTAAGTGTATTTGCTTTCAACTATGAATTTGCTTGAATTTTGTTTTCTTATGAGAAAATAGGTTCCACATACCTCAATTAATATAAATATCCATAAATAGATTTTTCTGTTGCATGGATTTGAGTAAATCGATAGATTGGTTAATATTTTATTTGGCATGATTCAATTCATATGAATATATCAATACACTGAACTAGTGGTTGCATTATTTTACACCTGCAATACTGCTATATTAACCCCTTATAGCTTATTTTATTTTTGTACCCTTTGTGACAACATTTCTGCGATGCTTGTGCTGTAATTTTATTCTCACTTATTTAGTGTAGACTATTTGTCTTGATTTTAGAAATACCCAATGTTTTAATGTATTTTTGCTTTTTTGCAAGTTATAGGGCAATAAGTACATGTAGCATATTGGTATTACAAACCATTTTTGTCAAAACTGGTCATTCTGTCCTCATGTGTCATTTGGGACATTTTGAAACTGGTCAGTTCAGTTTACCCCATCAAACCATATATTTTTGAAAACTAGGCACCCCAGGGTATTTTGAATGCTAGTATTCCACCACCAGCCTTTGTCATACTTTGTGGTAGTATTTTTTTTGTGTGGTTTTTTTTCCCCCACACACATTTTACTTCAGGTATGAATATACAGCTCCTGGTATATATCACTTCCAAACAACACCCCAATATGTGTTCAGCAACATCTCATCAGAACAGCAATACCACCCATACCATGTTTGAATAAAGATACAACATAATAAGTATCAAATTAACCTGTTCATGTTTATGGAAATAAATCACTGAAAACAAAGTAATTTAAAACACAGAAATGAAAATTATTTTCACAGTAGATAATAAAAAGTGGAGATAAAAGTATAGCTGTCCTAGAAACATTTAAAGCTAAAAATGTAGGAGGGAAGACAAAGTGTTTGAGCTGCATGGATCATTAGAGTAAGTGTGTGTATGTATATATTTATAAGAGTGGCAGTGTGTGTATGCATAACTGCATGGAGTTAGAGTGAGTGTGTGTTGATGCATATACACTATATGTATTGGGACACACCTCCTAATTATTGAATTCATGTGTTCCATAATTTGTATAAAATCAAGCACATGCAGTCTGCATTTACAAACATTTGTGAAAAAAATGGGTCGTTTTGAAGAGCTCAGTGATCATCCAATCAGATGATCTCTCACACTATTTCCCTGTACTCAGAATAGAGTGACATCACAGCAATTTCCTGCATACTAGATCAGTCAGCAAGAAGGGAGAGAAACACAGAGGCAAACGGTTTGGGAATAAGATAGCACAGGCAAGCTGCTTGGGGACAAAGAGGACTCAGGCAAGCTGGGGACAAAGATGGCACTGACAAACTGGTTGCAAAGGTAAAGTCGGGGGTTGGGGGCGCAATTTTTGCAGGGTCCTGTGATTTCTAGTTACACCCCTTTTGTAAAATAAATAAACTTTCTACCAACACTTACTGACAATTATGGTATTTCTGATACAAATTGTTTGAATGATACAAAACAGCATTGGCTTGTTAAAAGTCCTCATAAGAGATAGAATTTGTAATCAACTAATTTATGAGTACCTGAGAGAGGGCAAGGGGCTAATGAGGCCACTTTACCTGCTGCCCAGGCCAGACGGCACCAGCCCTTCCTTGCCTTAAAGCATCAATTGTCTCTATCGACTGGATTATTATTTCCCAATGCGTCATTGTATTTGAAAGGTATGTTGTGGGAAGTTCTATTGTTGAGAAATTAAAAGTTGTTTGGTACCAAAAAGTTAAGTTTAGGTGCATGGTCAATTGAGTGTCACATGACAGGTGCGCTTACAAAGTGTTACAATGCTTACAGTTTGATATTGAGAGAGAACGTCAGAGAGTGTGAGAGACCGTAAATGAGAACGTGAGAGAGTGAATTAGTGTCAAGGAAAGTGAAAAACTCAACAAAATGCTAACTGGAACTGATAAGCTGATGACACAGACAGGCTGTTTGGGGCCACTAACAAGCTGTTTAGTGGCAAAGATAGCACAAACAAGCTGTTTGGGACCACTGACAAGCTGTTTTTCTTACTAAAGTATTTTTCCATGTATGACAGATCCCCCAAATAGGTGATGCTTTACTATGCGGGAGTCAAGGCTTAAATTAACCTCTAGCTAGTGTACTGCTATTTAGAGCTCAGTTACAAACGCCAAAGGAAGACATTTGTTTCAGGCACAAGGAAAAGGCTGCAGAAATCCAGTCTTCGAGCACTACAAACAGGCAACAGTTTTTTGTTGATTTCCCAGAGCACAGGCACTTCAATTAAATTAAACTAAATGTTTTCAGCCAAGAATACACATAATGCCTGGACTGTTTGTAGCCCGGTTGGACAGTAGTTGTACAGCTCTGCACTTAGATTATACTAGGGATATACTCAATCCAAAAAATTAGATGCTTGCAAGTATTTTTTAGGTGACACACAGTTTGGCAGACCATCATATTTAGAAGAAAATAATAAACATAATCTTTAACTAAACTCTGACCAGCTCTTACTGTACACACTCCAATGGATGTAATAAAGATGGATGGGGTGACTGGTTAATTTGTATACAATCAGATACTTGCTTAGGGTTCTATTGAAAAAGCATACAGTCTGTAACAATAGCCAGCAATGATATCATTGATGACATCAAGATTCCATTTTATAGTAACTTTACAGTATTTTATCATGAAAAGATGCTGAGCTTTTACTTGCATCGATGCAGTAAAGCAAACAAACGTCAAGCCATGAGACACCGGCTGTCTCTTTTTGCAACATGGTAAGTAACTGAGGAGTAATTGATATTCTGTGTTCCACCTGTCTGTATGGGGTTATATGCTGTAATTTCAAGTGTGTAAAGGGAACTGGGTAGTGTGTATGCTTTTTGTTAACCATTTGATTTACACTTTAAGGCAAGCGGATGTTGAATCACATCGAACAGCAGCAAACATCACTGGAGACAAAAGCCCAACTTGGAAATACATCAAAGTCAACTCGCATTAGCACTTGCAAATGAAAAATCACAACTTGCTTACACTAGGATGTAGGAGAGTCATGTGTGTGTAAGTTGAAAAAAGCAGGCATAGCACAAATTAATTACCTCTGAGTTACAAATGCAATTTTCAACCTACAAACCTCCCCCAAACAACCCTTTCAGCGAAAAACAAAAATACGAACAAAAATTGAAGTCAAGAGATTAAAGTAATTCCTTATATCCAACACCAGAGGGCAGTCTATGCATTACATTTTGGTGATGTTTTAAAATAAAACTTCAAATATCTTTAGTTATTAGGAAAATGAAATGAGATACTTTTAATGAAAGTAAATTGACCATTACAATCTGATACTATAAACAAAAAACAATGGGATCTGTAAAAAAAAAAATAAGTGTGAAAGGCATTATGTAGTCACTTCATTCAGACTGCACCCGCAACAAAACATGTCCCTACAATGTATGGGAAATTAATTCTCGGAAGCATTCAATGAACCCAGTTCCATATTAGCGACCGTAAAATGAGACTGACATTTTCAGACTGACACAACATGGGACTCTAAGTCTACATGTCTAAACTGAACACATGGCCACATGTGCACACTGCACCAAACAGATAAATATGTCATTTTTCATCACAGCATACACATAAACACAACCAGCTTTCTCACGTGACAATGTAACACATGATGTCATGCAGACTCCGCAGGAGGATAAGAGAAGACATGAGGTGAGAACAGGCCCCAGGTGGACACCATCACACATGCTCCACATGTTCACAAATACAATTCATATCAATATGCAGACAAAAATCTCCTTATCTATCACAGGGAAGGTTCTGCTACATGTGGCAGTAGCCATCTCCATGTCATGTATACTTGAGCTGGCTGCACCTGTTATCCTATAGCCCCAAGTGGCACTTAAGTTTGTTCTGCCAACCTCTTTGGCATGGTTGAGGACAAGATAAGGGTATTTTCCAACTCTGCAACATCCTATGGAAAGATATAGACCCCCTTGCACATGTAAAAAAAAAGGGATCACTGGTTTGCAGAAATTCTTATGTATTATACACTTCATGCCAAGTAACTCCTTCCAGAGCACTCAGGGAATTGTGTGTTGTATATTTCAAGCACAGAGTGATAACCATACTTGGGAAATTTCATGAGCTGACTATTGAGATTTAGGGCTTTTGCTCAATGTCATGTTAAATGGGTGGAATGTGTGGGGGGTTACACAGTCTGAAATTGACTCCTTTCTATTCTACATTGCTGTGATCCTATATAAGACTCCCAATTTGTGATTTTGCCACAGTCAAGGTTTACAAAAGGACCGTACTTAGAGCCACTTGGTTTACATGTCTGGTTAGATATAATTTTTACAATGGGTTAACATTTCAAGAATCTCAAGGTCTGCTCATTTAGAATATTCCCAGGTATGATGATAACTGCTGCACTGGCTTGAGGTAAGAGAGGGAGTGAGTGAGTGAAAGGGAAAGTTAGAAAGGCAGGGAATGTGTGTGTGTTGAATGGATAAATGTGTTAGTGTGAATGTGTAAGTCTGTGTGTGTTAGCATGAATGTGTATGAACTAGTGTGTGTGATGGGGATGTGTGAGGGGGAGTGTGTACTAACATGAGTGTGTTAATGTTAGTATGTGTAAGTACGCATGTGTTAGCATGGGTGTGTATGTGTGCAGGGCCGGCCCGACAATGGAGCCGAGTGGGGCAACCGCTCCAGGCGGCACTTTTGAAGGGGCGCCGAGTGGTTTTTGCTTACCAAGCTGTCAGTACCCGCTCAGCGCCCCTCTCTCTCTCCTCTACGGCGAGTCTTCCTGTTCGGTCTCGGTGCCGACTTGTAATGCTGTAATGAAGATTTCCGGCGCTCAGCATTACAAGCCGGCACCGAGACAGAACAGGGAGACTCGCCGCAGGACTGCTAAAAGGTAAGTACAAGGGGGGGGGTGGCAGGGACGGAGGGAGAGGAAGGGTAGATAATGGGGGGGGGGCGGCAGGGACGGAGGGAGAGGAAGGGTAGATAATGGGGGGGGGGCGGCAGGGACGGAGGGAGAGGAAGGGTAGATAATGGGGGGGGGGCGGCAGGGACGGAGGGAGAGGAAGGGTAGATAAGGGGGGGGCGGCATTTTAAAATTCGCCCCAGCCGGCATTTTGCCTTGGGCCGGCCCTGTATAAGTTTGTGTAAGTGTGAGAGTTTGCACATATGTGTGCAGTTGTGCACGTAGTGATAGTTGTAGTCTCTCCAGTAGTGCCAGAGGTGGTCATTGCTTTGGAACAGGTGGTGGTATTAATTCAGCTCTTGCAGCAGCGCTGTGGTTTGTCTCCTCTCCTTATGTTTCATGCTAGCAGATGTTTTACCTGTATGGAAATAAGAGCATTGGACTATGATTAATCATAAGATATTTTAATGATTATTAGTATGACCTCTGGGTTTTAGGCCTTATGGAAACAAACTGTAAATGTATAGTGTGTATAACAAAGATGGTATTTAAATATGTTGATGACGGGATTGTGTAGGGCACTGCCGTTACCAATGTTCACAGACTTAGGTACTTCAGTAGCAGAGACTAAGCTCAACTTCATCCTGAACATTTCCTCTCAGCCATTGAATGTTACGTGGCTTGGCAGTCCTCAACCTGTGGTACTCTAACGTAATGCCATCTTCTTCTTTATGCCTCTTTTGGAATTTAACCATCTTTTCTCAATCCCTTGTCCTTTTCACAGCAGCTACTGCATTGGCTGCAGCCACAATAGCTTGCCTTTCCCATCTCTCCTGCACCAAAGCAGCCTTTCTCTCCCATTAAGGTAACCTGCTTGTCCTCCAAGCTGTTCTCTAAAAATGGTCACAGGAAATGAAGTGTTCAGTAGGGCTGTCATTTGTATATGGTGAAACAGGACAGGTCGTCCCATAGCCACAAGTTCAGGAGAGCCCCACTCTCCAGCCTGTCCTGCTCCTAGCTTTCCAGCCAGGAACATGCCTCAGACACCCAGAGAGGTCATGTAACACAGTACTATTTATTTGTAAGTGTATGATGTTAGAGTGAGTGTGTATGCATGTGTGTTACTGTATCATGTCAGCATGTGTGTGAGTGTACGCTGTAAGTGTGTGTTAATGTATTGTGTTAGTGAATGGTGTGACTGCATGTGGTGTTAGAGTGTGTATATATTAGTCTATAGTGTTTAAAAGAATGTATGTTAGAGTGTGTATATGATAGTGTATAGTGTTAGAATGAGTGTATGAGTATTTGTATTCTGTTATGAGTATGCCTAGGTTTAGTGTCGCCCGAGAGAGGGTAAGAAAGGAAGGAGTAAGAGAAAGGAAAAAGTTTGCGTGTGTATTTATGTGCAAGTCTATGGTGTTAGAGTGAATGGGTGTGAGAACAAGTTTGCTTGTTAATATATGTGTGTGTTAGTTACCGGGGGGGAGTCGACACTGAAGGAAAACTGGACCCAGGCACAACTAACCCTTGGCCACTAAAACTAGTACCATCCCTTCATATTGCACTGCCCCTTAGGACACCCAATGAACAGGAACACCAGGGTACTCCTGCGGGACTTCCACGATGCAAGTGGTGCAGCTTTGATATCAGGAGAAAAGTCACACACATTCAATTAAGTTGAAAAGCAGCTGGATATAGGTATCCATGGCCTAGGGCAATTTTGTTATGATTTTATCTTAGCTAGCTTTGATGGACAAAATAATAACACATTATTCAGTAGCATACCTAAGGAGGGGGCAGTCCACCACAGGTGCCATTCATCAGGTGGTGTCCGGTGGGCTGGGGGCAGGCCAAGCAGATGTCTTTGCGGCCCACTTTCCTGCCTTCCCTGGGCGAGAAATTAAAGTTTACTTGCACAGCGGTAATCGGCTGGCCCGTGTAGTCTATGCCATCAGGCCGCATAGACAACTGCACAGCCCCAGTGCTGCCCCCGGACCAGAAAAATCTGCAGGTGAGGTAAGAATAGAGGCTGAATGAGTGAATTAATGAATGAATGAGTGAGCGTTTAGGGGCAGAAACGGGAGTAGTGCTGGCACAGGCAGGATGTTTTAGAGGTAGAGGCCTACCACATCAGTGTTTGGCTCAGTGTATAGTGATGGGGTTACGCTGTACCACCACCAATTTATGGCTCAGTATATAGTGATGGGAGTTATGCTGTTTACATTTTAAAGTGTGGCAGAGTGCCACATACAGGGTCTGCCATGGGTGCCAAATACTCTAGGTACGGCCCTGACAATAATGCATGTACTATTACATGCATTTTTACAGGAAAAACAGGAAAGGAAAAACTGAAAAGTTAGATCCGAATTTTGGCACCATCCCTGGTTGCTGAGATGTCTATATGAGAAAAAACTAAGCACGTTTTTAGTGTATTGTCTCAAATCAGTTAATTGAGATTGTTACCGATGGGGGACCAACAAAAGTCAAGTTGTCCTAGGTTCCAAAGCCCACTGGGGAGAGCCCTGGTGTTCAGCATACTGGCAACCAACTGTGTATTCTGATGTACGCCAACTAGGCCTAGGGGGGCAGGGACTGCCACAAATCTAGGGGACAAATCACAATCTTGAACAATTAGGCCAACCAGCACTGATTATGAGCCTTAGACATCATTAGATCAATGTGGGGTATGAATGAATCAGCTCCAGACTGTGTGAACCTGAGATTTTCCAACTTAATTCTGAGATTTTGGGAAAACTCTGAAACTCAGGGTCCAACCATTAATGTTCCCATTTATACTGATCACACTTCACATACTAGTTCTTTACTCCTGTATGCCAAGATCATTCAGGGGAGAAAAAAAAGCTGTAAACCCAAAATTTCAAAATGTATTTCATTAAATGCATTTTCCGTGCTAAGAATAAGCCAAATAAATCATTTTTATTTTGATATTTAAAAAGGGATCTCTTGCCTATTCATTTATCCACTTACTGTAAAATGAGTAAATACAAGATAAAAGACAACATATTTTAGTAAGTGGATTTGCACATTTAGGCAATAAAAAAGACAGGATGTGCATTAAACGGCTTTGATGCAAGCCTCAGGAAGTGAATTGAAATCTCTTAATGCACACTCAGCTGAGTACTTAGAAAAATGTTAAACCACAAAACATATCCTCTGTTGTGAATTCTAAAGGCATATTGTGGGTAATATATGATGGGTAATAACGATCCAAAGTGCGAAAAATCTAGCAGTCTACAGAAAGATTGTATTTTGACTATAATAAGAAAAATGGACATAGCCATTTTAGCCCAGAGAAAATAGAGTCTTCAGTTGAAGATGATACCTTTTATTTGAATAACTTAAAGAATATAGAGAGCCAGATAAGCACATAAGTCACTGATGAAGCCCGTGAAGGCCTAAGTGTACATCTAAGGTTGTTGGTTCCTTTGTACAAGAGGAAGTTGCCTCGCATATTGGATCTAGATTGACCTTGTGGGTGAATTGGATTTATATGTTGATGGAGATCTTTCTCTATAATCTGACACTCTTGTGAGCAGGGATTTGCTGTACGGTGGGTTATTTAAGAACTGTCCTTTCATTGCTAAGCTAGTCTAATTTTATTGTATGTATTTTTTTAAAAGGTATTTTTGAAAAATAGTTTTGGGGGTTGTAAGTTTAACATTAATGTTTTGCAATATTTTTATGTAACATTAGCTAACATCAAACTGTATTTGTCCATGAAAGGTATAATGAATCAATACAAAAATATCTGAAAAGGTTAATTTCTATTCTGTATAATCTTTGAAATATAATTTTGAGGATTTTTTTTCAGCAGGAAAAAATACCTTTTGGGGAAATGTCCAATACTTGTTTTTAATACTTGTTTTGCATTGAGGAACTCAAAGTGACCCAGTCCTCCCAAAAATATCAAGCACGTTCAAGTTTCGAAAAAATAACCAAAATAAATTTAAACATGACATGACTGCCTATTAACACAAGTTAATTTCTGCGCGAATTGTTCTTGCTATTAGGAAAAAAAAAAAATTATAATGTTGGCTCCCCTTGCTCAGCAGTATGGACGTCGGTGCTAAGAGGGCAGCACCAAAGGTAAAACGTCACTTGTCACATCCACTTAAGGAAGCAAAAGGAAGTGCAGGAACAACGCAGCTGGAAACAAACTATAATATTCTAACGTAAACACAAATTCTTACAGAATATCAACAAATCAGCAAATTAAAATAACTCAAGTGCGGCTTTTACAAAATAATAATTGCCTAGGCAAAAGTTTCATTGGCACTGGGCAGCCATCTTTACACATGAGTTATATTGAATTATGTAAATGATCTTGATGCACCAAGGATCGGATCCAAATTAGCCATGTCCAAAATCCGGATGCGTTCCCATGAGAGTCCCTTTCTGGTGGATGTGGTCACATGGCATTTATGGTGTATTATTTTAATGGAGCATTTTACTTTTTAAAAGATAATGGACCTTGCTTTTCGTATTTTCTCGGGCTATTGAACATCTTGATTGTAATCTGGGGTCCCTTTGGCACCTCTGTGTTGCTTACTGCAAAGCCATTGCCAATTTTGCCTAAAAGAACAAATGCAAATATGTCACCAGAGACAGTCTGATGAATTCCTGGCTTAACCTCTCCTAAATGTTTCTATGCATGCCCACTCTTAAAAACAAGGGTTTGCAGTTTAGCTCCTCAATTGCCCAGGACAATTTTATTGAGTGGGTAGTACAACAATGTTTCTCTTTTCTCTTGAGCATGTTTGAGATACTAACATCGCTAAACAGAGTTTTAGTAAAGGCTGCAATAGAGTTTCAGATCTGCCAAAAATAAAAATCCCAAAATATTTAAATATAAGTGCTAAATTTCATGCAAGTACTGGAAATGTTCCTGTGTCGTCATGCAATTACTCCTAACCTCTGTATGGTCCCACCTCATCCAGTCCTTTCAATTAGATGGGTCATTCACAAAGTTGTGGATGATAGGGTCAACTAAAGGTAAAGTATAACATTTCATATATGCATAATGTTAGAAACTTCCTACCATTATACCTGGAAACTTCTTCACTCTGGCTATCCAGAGCCTTCCCTTGCGGGACGCGGCCATGACTGCCCACTGATGTCAGTGTGCGGTGGGAAACACCAGGGAAAATGGGTGGGGAGCGGGGCATATCAAGACCCCGCTCCCGCGACCTGTAGGATTTGGGTCTTGACCTGGAGAACCGGTGCTTCACCCAGAGATCTCCAGGTCAAACCCGGAGAGTTCCCAGGTATGCCTACATTGTGTATAGATAAAACACACACTAGAGGTTTCCTGGATTCTGGATTTGCTTCTGATTTTATTATCTGAGTACAAACACACAGAATACTGTTTACTGTCCCCAAGAAAGAATTTGAGAGTACTTTAATATGCATTCTTAAAAAATGAAAGACCTTAGGTAGAAGCTGCAGCTCTGGAGCCACAGCTAGCCGCAATGGGAGTGGTTTACTCACTTACACATCAGTCGATCCCCCTGCAACTTTTGGAAAACAGCTAGGGAGGAAGACACTACCATCATGTGGCAGGAGATAAGATTGGCCAAATACTTTTCCTGCAAACATAATAGAAGGGGTGGGGAAAGGGTCAATGCACATAGGGATTTCAGCAGAACCCCTCCAGGCATTTGCAAGGGGGCATCATGAAAATGTAAAGAGACGTCTTTAAAGTGCATATGCTAGCTGACGTGTCTCTTTAAGAAAGCATTGCTTCAGTAGCCATGTTGGTAGGTAATATTGTACCTACCAACACAGTGGCATGTATTTGTCGGCTAAAAGTGTCTGTATAGGAAAAATCTAATTCATGCCTTTTTTGAATTAGGTAACACAATGTATAGATGGAATTTTATCTTTTTTAAGCGTAACAGTGTAAAGAGAGTCCACCATTTTTACCAGATTATGTGTTGCAATGATGAAATGATAATGGTAATGATGAAATCAATCTAAATTACACTGTAGTGTAGTAGTCATTTAATATAACTGAGAGTTTTTTAATAACTTGTATAGAATTCTATAGCATTCACTGTTTATAATAATACACAGACCCTAAAGATGGCTGTTCTGCTTATCTACAATGAGCGAGCACATGGCTTTTCCTTTTCTCTCTCTTTCTTCCTATTCCTCATCTGTTCCTGCTTTTCATCATATAACCACTGGGGGGCAGCAGAAAATCACACAAAATGTATTCCCCCCCCCCTACACAATGATCTAATTTGAACAGAACTTCCTCGATTCCTAGAAAGCATTCATCACAATATGCATTTTCTAATTTAAATATGTATTTAATTTTGTGTTTAAGATACAGCCTTGAAGGCAAATGTCTTTTGCTCAGATTTAACCCCCAGTTCATATGCAAATGTTGCCGTATGCCAGAGATTGGCATTGAATATAAAGCGTGCTTTTCTGATATAGCGTTGCCTCGAAGGGTTTTCCTTAACAAAGACAGCACATGTTCAGGAGCATCGTCAGTATAGTTTTATTCCGTGCATATAGAAGATCTTCTTTACTGGGTGAAAAGTTTAACAAAATTCTGCATTTTTTTCATGAACCTGCTCTTTGTGGACAATCTCTTGATGATGGCATCCACAATGGTTACACCGAGAAAATCACGCTGCATACACATGCAAAATGTCTGTATTTCTTCCCTAATGTTAAAGGTACACTACATTCATCATATACACTTTAATACATGTCATGGCAGAGGGTAACCTTTAAATCACCAGGTTTCTTTTGCATGCAAGTTCATAAATAGATCCATCAGACTCCCCTTTATGCACTTGTTCTCTTTACCCACCCAAACGCTATTACCTCGAAGTAAATGAGTTACATTTAACACATCACATCCCAAGAAATGCACATGCAGAGAATAATGACCTTCAGCCAGCTTCAAACCTGGCTTGCGCAAGAGTTCCAGGGGGACTAACAAGATTCCCTGTGTACATGCGCAGAAAGCCTCCCACTAATTTTAATGAAAGCACTTTGCTGCCACTGATTGCTTCCTCCAAACATCCAAAACCGGTGTAAAATTGCAGACAGCAGATGGTGCAGTTTGCTGCATCTCCGGAGTACTTTTAGGTACTTCAATATGCACTCATTGGTGGGAGTTATACTGTCACTTTAATGCGTAGATGTTGAATAAAATACTGTTTTCTGGTTGAGTATAAGACATGGAAAAAAGGAATAGTCTTTAGCAGTTCCAATATAATAAATATTAGTACTGTGTTTGTGTCTGGACTGAAATTCTGTTAAATATCGTGTATTACACAAATCTTTCAGCAACCCCTCTGATGCCAGGACAAATACAGACTCATCTTAAATAGTTTTCTTTTGATAATGTTCAGAAATACCCCTTTCGATAACCTTGGAGATCAACTTCCCCTGGAAAAGTTTTTACCCACAAGAAATTTGGGGATTCTAGATCAGGGAGTTAGAACTGCAAAGGCATGTATCCTGAGCTCTCTGGATCTTTGTCAAAATACGTCATGTTCAGGTTGATTTTTATATTATTGTGTCAGGCGTTGCTGCGTTAAAGGGGATCTCCCCATTTGTTTTTGGTGGTATAGTTGTGTAGCCAGTTGGGTGCCTAGTGTGCTGGAATACACCTTTCTGAAATTTTCAGTGTCCTTACTTCTTGGTTCCCTCTACATTCACAGGCTGTTGTGTCTTCTTTCTTCAAAATGATGTGTCTTTATTGGAGCAAACAGGAAAGTGATATCGCTAAAAAAATAAATTTTGTGGCCTTTTTGATAATATGCATCTTAACAGTAGGAGTGTCTGACACTATTTGACACTACATGCTATGTGGTGTGCAATGTCGTTGCTGCAGTCTTTTGAGCTCCAGAAGGCTTCCAGGTTACTAGGAGAACAGTAATTAAAATTCATGGTTTAAAAAGGGTGTCAGAGAAAGCATTACGTAAGTATTAATATAATGATTTATTAAGGAATATGAGACAGGATGGTGAGAGTTCCCTTTTAAGGAATTATAGGCTTTAAGGTGCCCCTAGTATGGATCTGGATCTGTGTATATGTTCACTACTTTGAACCATGCTTTTGTTATTATTAGTTACTACTATTAATGTATTGGTCTAAGATTTATAATCCAAAATTCATTTTTTAACAATCATGAAACACAGGTCAGACTTCATTTTTTAAACAGAATTCTAAGAGTTCAATGATGTAATTTTAGATTGCTGTAACTACATTGCAAAATACTCCAGGGTGTTCAAAAATGGCTAACCAGATATGTCCCATTTCTTAGGTTAAGAATTTGGTGGGATGTTGCAATATTTAGCAGAGATTAACAGCAGTTGCGCTAGAAAAGTGAGGTCTAACCACAACAAGAAAGTGAAGAGTACACAGATGCACACGCTTCCTCTCAAAGATTTGAATTATACATTAGTCATATTAATGTACAGTCCATGGCTAATTATTAATTATTTACATTAATTGGTTTGGATAATTACCCACAGGAAGATTGATTTTTTTTATATTATACAAATGCTGCTGATATAACACTAATATATAAATTATTACTACATTTTTTTTGCTAGAAAAATGATAATTAAAACTTGTAAATAAAAGCTATTGTTAAGACACTAGAAGATACATGTATATGGCTGCAGGTAACAGATGTCCATCTGTTCCATCTGAGTCTGTTTTGTCCACTGAACATTTTTCCAAAGATAGATCATGGCTTATATTCTATGGACTCCAAAATGTCTTCCTGGTTAGGATTACTGGGTTCCTACGAAACCAAGGGCCTCAATTTAGTGGGTTACGCCATGTTTTGTCCTCCAGAAGAGGTTTGTGTGGACCCCTGATCCTTTTTTCATTGTAGGAGTGTACAGTAATTGAGAGTCAATCCAACATGTCCTCACTAAAAGGAATCTAACATTGTGAAGGATTGAGACTGTTTATCTGCAAACAGTCAGACATCATTTCCCTATCACAAACATTTTTATTTTTTTATGGCATCCCTGCAGCTTACTGACATAACTTTATTTATTGCACATCTGTTAGAGAAAACATAGCATATCCTCCTCATGTCAAAACAGCAACATATGGGCCCTTTGCTACGTTGATAGTTACAATTATCACAATCAGTGCCATATTTTATGATATCCATTACTGGTGCATATTGATCAAACAAATTGTTGTAGTCCACATGCCGCAGAATTGCTATTGAGTCAAAGATACAACGTAATCTGATAATGACACACATCTCTATAGTATGGGTCTGCCAAAGGGATTGTGTGCCTTGATGTGTGTATCACCCTGTAATACACTGATAGATAGTACTACAATTAAAGGGAACTGTCCCATTTCCGATAAAACCATAATGGAATTCAGCTTTGAAAGTCATCTATCACTTCCGTTATTATTTGTAGCCATGTTTTAAGTTCAATCCTTGTCTTAGACCCAATCTCTGTGAAGATTACACAAGACTCTTACTAATTTACCGGTCGGCATGTAGTCCTTTAGTGCTAGAGGTTGTTCTACACAGTTTCTTTGTAAAGCTATTATAACACGTATTTTGGGCCATTTCTAAAAGAATATTTTTTTTTTTCTCGCTTTACCATTTGATTAATCCAGACATGTATAAATTAGTCCTTTCCTTTAAACCGCAGCAGGAGTAAAGTTATAAAGTTTGGTGTAGTGCTTGTGAGGGAAGTGGCAAACACAGAGGACATCGTTGGTTAGCGGCTACAGAAATGTTTAGAAGGGTTTGAAGTGATTTGTTCCCACTACCCATTTGTCCATTAAGTGCTTTATATGACATATATATACTTGCCCTGATTTAATTTTACCATTATGGCCTTATTTTAGGCCTGAGGACTTCACTCACTTTTGAGACTGTTCCAGTCACTGAAATCCCCTTTCTTTCCCATTCTGATACTCGGTTTGAACTTCAGCAAGTTGTCTTTACTACGTCTACATGCCTAAATGCATTGAGTTTCTGCCATGTGATTGGCTGATTAGCTATTTGTGTTAACAAGCAATTGACCAGGTGTACCTAATAAAGTGGCCAGTAAGTGTACATATATATATATATATATATATATATATGTGTGTGTGTATGTATGGGTATGTAATTGTGTGTGAGCATGGATGTGTACTTGTGTGTGAGAGAGCATGTGTGTAATTGTGTGTTTGCATGAGCTTGGATATGTAATTGTTTATGTGTATGAGCATGGGTGTGGAATTGTGTATGTGTATGTGAGCATGGATGTGGAATTGTGTAAGAGGGGTGCGATGGAGTGTGTTAGTGAATCTGTGTAATTTGTATAAGTGTGTTTACATATGTTGTATGTTGGAAGGGAGAGGGGAAGGGGCAAAGAAAGCACAGACCAGTTGTGTGGGCAATAATAACTGAGACAAGCTGTTGAAGCTGGGGTGCCCAGGCAATTTTTCGCACCAGGGCCCCGTGGTTTCTAGTTACGTCCCTGGTCTAGAGGCTGTAGTAAATGTTCTTATGTTTTCTCTTGTCTTACTTCATCTGTGCAATCTAAAAAGACTTGTTTTATCTTGTTTCACAAGAACACAAGTCACAAACACCGAACAACTGGGCAAGAAAATGTTTGAGCTCGACGCCAATGATTTTGCTTTATCTAAAAAGTAAAGGAACTAAAATCAATAGATGCTTCAAAACTGCTGTACGAAAAAAGTGTACCACTGGGGACATACTGATGTTAAAATGTGATGACAGGTTAGTCAGGCTAGTATCCCAGTGTCGTTATCATTGCCAGGCAGATAAAGTGACAGATAACACACAATAGGCTAAGATGGTCTGAAATAGTCACTCCAAGAGACGTGTTTTCTCGGTGACGGCTTTAATTTCTCAAGAAAACTTGAGGTTGGTGGGTGACTTTAAATTGGAATATGAAGCCCTTTGGCGCTAGTTTAAGCTCACACTGGAACACAAACACTTTCAGCATTGTAAAAACACAATAGCCTCAGCTCTGATACCTTATATCTTCTTTATTACTTTTACTATGAGGCTATTAAAGTGAGCTGAAAAAGAAAATATAGGTTTTCAGGACACATTGTTTTATGTCCTGGTGGAAAAAAGAATCATAGTAGAAAATAAATGGTGCTGAGTATCTCTAAATGCTGTAAAATAGCGTAATAAAAACAGAAAACTTGTAAGCCGTAATTTAATCATTATTGTTGTGTCTAAATGATTGTGATTGAATAAAACAATGGTAGAAAATGCTATATAAGCAGGCAAGAAGGATTATATTATTGAGTTTACTGTATAACATGTGTAACATACAATGACCATACAATAGGTACACTCGATAGCAAAGGACTTAATAGGACTTTAGTCATCTCCATTGGGCTTAATTTAATTCATTTTTGGAACCACTGATATTGCCAAAGACCACCTACAATTGTCTGCTCTAAAGAATGATCTACAAATTCTAACTTTATAAACCAAAGCCAGGCTTTGAGATTTTAGCCCACACACACTCACCTGCATTTACCTGTCAGTTTTGTAAGCCCCTTTGTTTAAAGCACCATAAGTTCGGAATATGCTCATGAGAAATCAAAATGTCTTTCTACTAAATTTTAATTAATAGAAACATCTCATAGCATTACCGTTCTTTACCTCGTAAATGTTAATTTGAAATAGTCATAGTTTTTTTCACATCCGCCTCTACCATGTAAAATATGAAAATGGAATAGTGATCGCTTTCATTCTGCCAATAACACTATTGTGGAGGAGGGATATAATGAGATAGATTATATGGAGATTACGTTTTTGCCAAAGTGCTGGGAAATAATGGTTGTTTAACATGGAGCAAAGCTTTGTAGTAGAAATGGGAAAAAGATTTCCGCTTGAGTGCTGAATGGTTCAGCACTGCTTCTTCATTTATTAATGTTTCTTAGAGCACTTTCAGAGCTCATATGCTCAACAGCACATAGCTAGAGCATTGGACACCATCTGCAAATGCAGCTACTCTTCAAAATACCCCAGAGCACCCTATACATTCCTTAATGCTGGTCAATCACTATTGTAAAAGACCTGTCCAGCGCATCTTGCCATCAGATGGCAATTTTGTCTGAACATTATGCATTGGGCAAGCGCCTATTTCTAATTTAAAAAAAAAGCACCAAGCACACACGTAGGTTACAGATTTTTAATTACTTCATTATAAATTTGTTGCTGTGTGAACTTTAAGTGCCAGCGGTGCAGCATCATAAAGTATTGTATTTTACTTCTTGCTTGCATTGATGTCTTGCTGATAATGCATTCTCACTCAATAATGCTTTGCAGGAGACTGTAGTTAAACGGAGGCCTTTATTTGTGCCAAAGGATAGACTATACTATAACTGCAGAATGGCCTAGTTGTTAATGAAAAATACCAAGATAATTTGAGCTATACCACTTTTCTGTAAAATAGGGTCTGTTTAAAGGGCCAAGTTCTGCTGTGAAAATTAACAATATGGTATTTCCTTTTTACTTAAATAGGCCTCGCTAAAGTCCGTAGACTTCCCTTGTTTAGGTGATAGGGCCCCCTATTTAGTTTTTTTATTAATAATAATTAGGTATATTGCTAGAGGATGTTTAAACAAACATAGGATGGGGGTGAACGCTATGTGTAAAAATGGGACTGGTGTGGAATATTTCCTCTAAGGCTTTTTTATTACCTCCCATCCACAATATTATTTTTAAATGATTGTTTGTTTTATATTTTCTTTATTTTTCTATTAATGGTATTGTGAGAGATGGTCATTTAATTGAATTATGCAAATTTCAGGAGAGGACATGAAAGTTTTCATTTAACTCGTATGCCCAAACTCACTAACAAGGGGAGGTTGCTAAAGACAGTTTTGAGGTGGTTGAGGTAGACACAGAGGTTGACGGAGGAAACTTGCAGCAGTGCAGCAGATGAAAGACACATCATGCTTAGTTCCCTTCGTAACTGGAAGATGGGCAAAGGTGCCATCAGCTCAGAATTGGCAGAATACAGTGGGCCCTGGTATACCCTTTTGCTTTCTGGAGATGTCTGGTTAGAAGTGGTTATCATGGAGGACTTGTGGCCAAATTCCATACCTCCAACTTGGAAACTCAATTATTCATGAAAACACAGGAATCGGGTGCAGAAAAATGTCAGCAGGTGCCCTGGACCGATGCGTCAAAATGTGAAATATTTGGCTGTAACAGATAGCAGTTTGTTAGCCAAAGAGCTGGAGAGCAATGCAAGAATGAGTGTTTGCAGGTAACAATGAAGCATTGTGGAGGTTGCTTGCAAGTTTGGGTCTGCATTTCTGCAAATGGCGTTGGGGATTTGGTGAGAAATAATGGTTTCCTCAATGCCGAGAAGTCCTGGAAGTGATGGTATGGCCCCCACAGAGCCCTGATTTCTACATCATCATGTCTGAGATTGCATGAAAAGATAGAAGCAACTTCGTTTGCCAAAATTCACAGAAGAACTATGGTTAGTTCTCCAAGATGTTTGGAACAATCTACCTGCCAAATTTCTTTGTGCAAGTGTACTTAGAAGAATTGATGCTGTTGAAGGGAAAGGGTGTACTTCATTTTTCACAAATGGCTTCTCCATTTTGGATTTAATTTTGTGAAATAAATCATGACATGGTATAATATGTCATATGTTGTTGTCCATCTGAGGTTATATTTACCTACGTTCTAGACCTGCTAAGAACAGATGATTGGAAAAAAGAGTGATATTCAGCGCTTAAAATAAAAATGCCAGATATCTGGTGTAATGACACAACTTAAACAAGTATAATACCTTGGTGCTGCAGAAACAACACACTGACCATAAGAAGAAACTCAATTCCATTCCCCAGAAGGGGCTCTATGGGCTTCCCAACAGAGGAACCTATTGAAGAATCCACTTAAATGAATTTAAGTATTATTTAATTTCTGCACATATTGTGGTGTCGTTTGTAAATCTTGCGCAGCACTTTATTTCTTTGTTTTAAGAACAGATGATTGTTATTATGTCCTGATATGTGAAATCATAGAATTCAAAGAGTGTGTACTTTCTATTTTCACACAACTGTATATTTACACTTATATATATATTATAATAAATGTGTTATTAATATATTTGTATTAATATTGCACAAACAGCAATGTTAACTGACATGACGGCATAATTCATGTTTGGTTGTATTGCTGTGTGTGATGCTAGTAGCTAGTAGCGGTGGTAGTAGCAGTGGCACCACTAGGCACTATATTACATAACAGAATATATAATATACTTAATGATGGATAGTTAAACCAAGCAAAAAAGAAATTTTTTTTGTAGTGGCTACTGAAGCAAAGAAAATCAATTTATTTTATGTGACTATGTTATTATTACCTGTAATAATATATTTTACACAGACCGTATTGATTTTTTTTGTGAATGTTAACAGACAGCGAGGGACCCACAGTTTTATGCATTTATTGCGTATATTATTATTTCTATTGTGTGTATGACTAAGTAAGACTCTTTCACTCATTAAATACTGGTGATTGGCAGTGGTGAGATGTGACAATGACGAGCAGCACTTTACACGTGCTATTAATTAAAATGTAAAATCTATTTGTGTCCTGGAGTAAGTGGTTGATATGATCACCGTAATCACCATACCCTACATATATTTTGAATTGGTTACAACTTGGTCTTAACTGGACATCCCATTACCAATATATATATATACCTTATTTGCTCGATTATAAGACAAGGTTTTTTTCAGAGCAAATGCTCTGAAAAATACCCCTCGTCTTCTAATCGGGGTCGTCTTATATTCAGACCTCAAATAGAGGTCTGACTATGAGACTAAGATCCAGATCCCCCGCACCGCTGCAGGGGACCTGGATCCTTCTGTCTCCCCCCCACCCACCTCATACACACTTACCGGTGCTTCCAATTTCCTGCTGTATACCGGGGCAGCGGGTTGACGTCCACACGATCCGCGTAGACAACTTTCGCTGCAGCCGGCGTGGCTAGCAGCGGGGGTGGTCTGCGTCCATCGCACAGACCTTCCCCGACTGTCAGAGATCAGAGTTCCCTGCACCGGTGCCGGTGCCGCACTGGTGCGGGGAACTCTGATCTCTGACAGCCAGGGAAGGTCTGCGCGATGGACGCAGACAAACCCCCGCTGCCAACTCCACCTCCTTCCGGCTGCAGCGAATCGTGTAGACGTCAACCCGCTGCTCCGGCAATACAACAGGAAATTGGAAGCACCGGTAAGTGTGTGTGTGTGTGGGGGGGGGTGTTAAATGGGGGCATAGGGCATTTCTGGAGGCAGAGTGCTCTATGAAATGCCTTTTAACCCCCTGAAGCCACTCTGCCTCCTGAAATGCCTTATACCTCCCTATATGCCACTCTTCCCCATAATATGCCTTTTAACCCCCTAAATGCCAGAGTGGCATATAGGGGTATAAGGCATTTCTGGAGGCAGAGTGGCACATAGGGGGTTAAAAGGCATATCATGGGGCACAGTGGCATATAGAGGGTTAAAAGGCATATCATGGGCCACAGTGCCATACTGGAGTGGCAAGCCTGGGGGCAGATGTGCGTAACTGGGGGGCAGGTTGGTAAATACAAGGAAATAAAAACAAAAAAATATTTTTCTCAATCATAGCTTTTATTAAAAAATGTAATAGTTTACATGAATTAACATTTACTGGTAAAACTTTTTTCCTAAAGGGTCGTCTTATATTCAGGCTTTTTCTTTTTTTTCCTTTTTTGGGGGGTCATCTTATAATCGAGCAAATACGGTATATATATATATATATATATATATATATATATATACACATATATACGTACAATGCCAATATAAAATTGTTTTCACTGCCCCTGAGTCCCAGCAAAATTGGAAATGTATTTGTTTTTCTATATGCCACACTCTGTTTGCCACCTAAAGCAATATCAAGAGTTAAAAGAACACTGTAATGGATAATTTGTTACCAACATTAATTCTGGTGTCAGTGCTGCTGCAGAGAGAGCTGGATTTTGTGTAAACTATCCCGTAACAAATCATGTTTTGCTGTGTGAATCCACCCCGTAGTCTTCCCTCTGATTTACTGCCTTATTTTACAGGTTTATTTGCAAGGTCTAAAACACAATCCTTTATAGGAGTCTTTGCAACGTGGTGCATTTTTTTGTAGCTGTAGTAAAAAGCTGTTGCACATTTATCTTTTTGTTAAGTGATAAATGTATATTTCAAATAGATAGAAAGGCCTAGCCTACATGTCTATCCCTAGAAAAAAATCATGGCCATGTAAATATATGAAGGCTTCTGTTAACCTTAAATGTGCCACACATTATCATGTTAATGAGACTTTCTTATGGGAATATCACACATTTATATATTACTTAAGGGAATGTCTGCACGCTGTATTTTTAACTAAATCATATTCATTTAATGGAAAATTGGAAAAGTAGACATTAGAAATTGGCGATATATGTATATGCTTCTTTGTAAAATTCCCAGTCCCATGGGTTATTGATGCGTTCCTCAGTGGCGTGTACCGGAGTGGGCTGATTAGACCTAGGGTTCCCGGTCTGAGCAGAAGGTCCCTTAACTAGAACCCAGTAGGATATGACTTCATATACAAAGAAGACTGACAGAAGGCACAAAATTAATCCTTGCAACGATAGCTCCTGTGAATGGATTTGTCCCTAGGTCACTGATACCGATACACACAAAACTGCCCCCCCATATAAAAATGGTACCAAAAACTTAATGTCAAGAGCCAGATTATCATTCCAAAGGTACTAATGTTAGCCCCCTTAATTCTTGAACTCTAATACTAAATTCACAGTATGTGGTTCCACCTCCAGTATGCCTAGACCTGTCTTCTTTTTTTTGTTGCCCAAGAGGGTTGACCCCACTCCCTTGGCAATTTCCACTAAATTCACATGTCAGCAGTTTCTGTGTTCGCAACTTACCAGGTTGCAATGTCACAGGTTAGATGCTACCACAAACTGTTTATAAACATGACATGTTTTAAAGCCATTTGGATCCAAAAAGTGTAAATACTCGGTGAAGGGGCTCGTAGAGAGGCGCACTATTTATGTTATGCCCAATGATTACAGCATGCAGAATCAAACAGGGAGGTTTAACCACCTAGAGTATTTTGCTTGGACAAAACAACTATAATGTTGTTTTGGAAAGTAAAATAAAGGTTTGCAAAACAGACAGAACGTTCACAAAATAGGTTCTTCATCACTAGTTTAGAAAGCTGCCTTTGAGTAATTGTAAAGGCATATAATAGATAAAAATTGGTTTCTGTCCCAATCTGAATATCTTTTGAATCAAATATTTATGACTGACCTGAGTGCTGAAAGACTTAAGGTGACTTCCCAAGTGTTTTTTTTTATTAAAACAAAAATGGGCAATACATTATTTGTACTTATTTTCTAGCAGTGCTGTAATGTTGTGCAGTAATGCATCATATAAGTTAGTAAAAACAAATATTAGCAAATTACAAAATTTCCCTGTGTTTCAGATGTCAACCTGCTGCATCTTTAACTGTCAAACAGTAAGTGAGTCTTGACAGGCAGCCGTTAGACAATGGATCTTTAACTAAATTTTTTTTCACACAATGGATCTTTAACTGAATTTTTTTTGCTCAGGATACCTCTTTCTCAGATGATCTAATTCAGTGGCTGATTTATAGAGGCGAGGAGGTCACTGTCTGCCCTTGTTTTCTCCTACCCAATCCATTTCATTCTCAGGATGACATCCACTCCAAGATAGGGAATTGTGGGCTTAATTTTCATAGTTCTCAGCTTATTGATTCACGGCTTACATTTTCTTTTCAAAATGGGTCATTCAGTTACTGCCTATGGAAGTCACTGACAAATATAAAGTAAGAACAAGATCATGACTCTTCAAAGGAGTGACTGACTGTGTCTTGGGATAACTGATGAAATGCATAAAGAGAATTGTGATAGGTGCATAGGTTATTCCAATGAGGTTTTACATGGATGTATCATGAATGTGAGAAATTGACCTTAAATAAATTGAAGCCACTAAAGTGGCGGAAAGGTTGGGTGCACATATAGCAGGGTAGCCATACCATCTGCATTGATATTAATCATTTGTAATAGCTGACAATGTGTGTAAAAGGGTCAATGTAATATGTATTGTGTTTTCAAAATTAGCCCATAAGAGGAACAATGACAAATCCACTCTACTTCTCACTCCACTAATAGCATATATGTCTTGCATCAGCCACTGACGTTTAACAGCCCCAGAGAGGCAAACACTTGTGATATTGCAACAGAAACAGTAAACTGTCTGGAGGTCTATTAATATATCTAATACACTTCAGTCCAGATGATCCTTCACAAATGCAGAATCATGGGCAAACAACAGATGCCTGCTTTCTTCTGCATGGAAACAAAGGAACTAGGGGGTAGGTATGATTAGGTTTTATAGTATTATATATTACAGGTTGATTTATATACAGTCCTACCAGAACCAGAGGTGCACTTGTTCAATTTGGAGTAGTTTCTACTAGAACTATATGGTCTCAGGGTTATTCATCCTTGGTGTTTGGGAAGTAAATAATGTGTTAGTTGTGAATGAGCCTTGTGGTAAGAAGCCTGCCCCTGCAGTATAGAGTTGTTTCCAGATAAAGAAAAAACACATGGAACTGGAAGTAATTTAGAGACAAGTTACAAATGAATGAAGGCCAAGACAATACGTTGGTAGTAATCATGGGAGACCACTTTATATGTTACTGAGTCTGGCTTAATTGGGATATATTGGATGATAACTCAGTATTAAGTCATTGGCGCAGCTCCAGATTGACTCTGAAATGTATGCCTTTGTCTAAACTTACTTCCCACCTGAAGTCATGTTCCAGTACCTCCAATATCCATTTCAGAAAAGTAGCAAAACTATTTACAATGAAAAAAAAGAAGAAAAATGCATAATGAAATTTTGATAAAATGAAATACCAGTTAAAATGTAATTTTCTTGAGAAACTTTTGAGATAGATTAACACAAAGACTGGAGAATGGAATAACCCAATAACAGAGGGCACAGGAAAGTTCTAACCATTAGTGAAATAAACATTGAAGGGAGCAGAGTACAATTACATTTCCATGAAGAATGGAAAACCCTTTTAGAGAAGAGCAAGCTTCAAGGGTTTTGTGCAAAGGCTTTCAATCATGATGTGCCATTGGTTAATGCCTCTGATTTGTCTCATTGTCAGCATGAGTCATCCATTCCCCAACAAACCCTTTATGAGGCATGATATCTCATAGCTCCTCTAAGCTGCTGTGCGGAAGGAATTTGAATGAGGAACAACAGCAGAATTTCTGCAGCCTTTGAAACTCATTATATCCTTCCTAATAAATGTTTCAGAGCTGCAGACACAGGAAATGAGAGGAGCATGTTCTCTCAAGATACCTTTTTCACATGTATTTATTAATTGTATTGTTAGTGGGCTTGTTATCCTAGATACCCTACATGTTGTCTTATTTGTAATCATAAAATCAAGGTGTAAAAGGTTGTATAGGGTGTATTACAACAGATTTGACATAAGCCGATTATACAAAAAGTAGAGTAGTTTTCTGGCACGTTTTTGCTATATTCCAGAAACCTTGAAACTCTTACAAATATCTTAAAATACGATTAAATGGAAAATATTTTTTTCAGTAGACAGCATACAATTTACACATTCTTAAAACACTGTGTTTTGTAAGTTAATATTTTTACTTCATTTCATTCAACACAAGAACAATGTCATAGTTGTATTACTATTGTTGTACCCCAAGAAATTATAATAGCAGATCATACTATATTACATGATGGCTTATACTTAAATAACACTTTTGGTTTAAAAAAAATACACACATAGGAATAAATATGGAATTTAAAACCTGGTTTTGTAAGGGAAAGTCCCTTAAATGCTTTCAACTATAGCAATTAGAATATTTGGTTGATATAGTGAATGCCAAGATTCAAAACAATAGTAAACTAACTATTAGATTACAAAACCTCTAATCATTTATATAACTCTAATTTCACCACCTATGTTATCTCATTATAGTCTTCCGAAGACCATCCATTCCTTCCTTTGCACCTTTGTTATCCAGTGCTTTCATAGTTACGATCATATATCATTTGGGGTACGATTACAGGTATGATATAATGTTTGGAGGCCATATCAAAGATTTGTCAACTCATCAAATTTACAGCCCAGTTTAAATGATGAACATGTGAAAGTCACCATGTTGCAACAGATTTTTATGATAATCTCTAGATTTTAAATTCTCACTCATTCTAACACTCACTCATTCTCTCTCTCAATGTCATTCACTCTCTCTCACACTCTGCCAATGTCTCCTGGATTTGTGGAGAAAGATAAGTGTTTCTGCACCTCTCTTTCTCCACAAATCCATTGTCAAAATTATTGCCTCTTGGAATAATTCTGCAAAAGAGCGGAGACACAGCTCGCACCACAGGGAAAGCCTCTCCCTAGTTTCTCCAGTCGGGGTAGAGGGTGTGCATGGAGCCTTTGCCCTTTTGGGAAAATACCTGGATAAAGGAACTGATACCGGGGAGAAGTGTACAAAGAAAGAAGGCATAAGAAAGAAGACAGAAGAAGAGGCAAGAGAAGAAGCTGCAGAAAAGGGAACAGGGACACAGAAGCGGCCCTCGGAGAATGTAAGGAGAGAGAGTGAATGTGAGTTTTAGAGAGCATGAGATAGCAAGTAAGAGAGAAGGTGAGTGACAACCCCTAGGCTTAATCGGCTGAGCTGATGTTTGAATAAAAGACGACCATGATTATAAGACAAGGTCCTTTTTTCAGATGCTGTTTTTAGAAAAAAACCTTGTTTTATAATTGAAACAAAATATTGTTTCTTCTTTACATGAAATATCTAAACACAGGTTATGCCACAACTGGATTTATTTTATGTATTATCGAAGAAATGCATAAACAACTTTATTTACTCTGGAAATGGTATCTAATAATCTCAAGCAATTTTTCTCTTCAGGGTGCTTTGAAATTGGAAGTGACAGGTACTAGGGATTTATGGAACTGCAAGCAAAGAACAAAAGGAAACTGAATTTACATTGGAATTCACTATAAAATGAATACATTAGAAACCAGATTTTTTCAGGCTCTCAAGATGGTGTCATAAACTTCCAGAAATAAATACTATACAATAGAGATGCCATTAGCAAAACGACTGGTTTTATTTAGCGTTAGTTTGAAAGCATTATCCTTATCACAGCTTCAAGGTGCTTGACAACGAGCATGGTCTTTAAATGTCATAAGGCTTTGCGTAATCAATACCTTCATCATTAGATGTCAATTAATACATTTCATTTTTTAATTACAGTGTTTAGGTTTGGAATGTATGTACAGTATCTCACAAAAGTGAGTACACCCCTCACATTTTTGTGAATATTTTATTATATCTTTTAATGGGACAACACTAAAGAAATCAGACTCTGCTGCAATGTAAAGTAGTGAGTGTACAGCCTGTATAACAGGCTCTCATACTGGTCACTGGAAGTTCAACGTGGCACCTCATGGCAAAAAAAAAAGAAATGTTGCTCTACATAAAGATGGCCTAGGCTATAAGAAGATTGCCAAGACCCTGAAACTGAGCTGCAGCATGGTAGGGAAGACTATACAGTGGTTTCACAGGACAGGTTCCACTCAGAACAGATCCCACCATGGTCGACCAAAGAAGTTGAGTGCACGTGCTTAGTGTCATATTCAGAGGTTGTCTTTTGGAAATAGAGGTATGAGTGCGGCCAGCATTGCTGCAGAGGTTGAAGGGGTGGGGGGGTCAGCCTGTCAGTGCTCAGACCATACGCCGCACACTGCATCAAATTGGCCTGCATGGCTATCGTCCCAGAAGGAAGCCTCTTCTAAAGATGATGCACAAGAGAGCAGGCAAACAGTTTGCTGAAGACAAGGACATGGATTACTGGAACCATATCCTGTGGTCCGATGAGACCAAGATAAACTTATTTGGTTCAGATGGTGTCAGGCGTGTGTGGCGGCACCCAGGTGAGGAGTACAAAGACAAGTGTCTTGCCTGCAGGCAAGCATGGTGGTGGGGGTGTCATGGTCTGGGTCTCCATGAGTGCTGCCGGCACTGGGGAGCTACTGTTTATTGAGGGAACCATGAATGCCAACATGTACTGTGACATACTGAAGCAGAGCATGATCCCCTCCCTTCAGAGACTGCGCCGCAGGGAAGTATTCCAACATGATAACGACCCCAAACACCTCCAAGATGACCACTGCCTTGCTAAAGAAGTGGAGGGTAAAGGTGATGGACTGGCCAAGCATGTCTCCAGACCTAAACCCTATTGAACATCTGTTGGAGCGCAAGGTCTCTAACATCCGCCAGCAAGCAAAAAAGTAAACAGAAGTGAAAATATTGTGTTTATCATATGATAAAAGTCAGGCCCATAATGTATTTGCAACAAGTGAAATTCAAACCTTTTATTCTGTTCTCTCATTCAAATGCGATAATTTGCCAAAAGACTTGTGGGGTTTAAAAAAAGGTTCGTTTTTTACACTATATGTAATTTAACGAAATCTGCCAGATATAACTAAAGTAGAGTTAAAGTACTAATTCCTTGTATATGTTTTGATGAATATTGTATAGCTAAATTTATCTTCAAACTCCCTATAAACTTATTTGGTGTACAGTTGGGTTCCTTATTTTACTTTTGTGTATATTTCTTTAATGCCGAGATCAGGTTTTATTTTAAAGCACTAAAGATCCTTCAGAATCTTCCCTACCAGATGTTACCTTTCTTGAGGCTGTTAATTATTCAACAGTATCCCAGCCTGTCGTCAAAACTGTTAATGAACATGGCATCTATTATGATAACATTTTGGTAATAGATTCCGACAATGCTAACTATATCAAGAAAGCCTTCCACGCTGTCAGAGTTCTGCTCTTGTGAAGTCTCCCAAGGCAGTATTTGTCTGGCACGCATTGTAAATTTATGGGCTGATTTTTCAGGAAACCTTCTCCAAAGCTAGTTAACAAATTCTGTATGCTTTTATTTTAGCACTTTTCACTGTGTTTCAACCTGTGAGGTCATATACTGGACAGATTTAAAAAAACAAAACCTATATGTTGGAAATACTAGTCATACCTACATACATGGTTGACTTTTAACCTTTGAATGAAAAATATTAAATATTAGTTTTAATGTGCAAATAATATGAAAATATAACATTTTATTCAAGTAATTTCAAATGTAAAATACATTACTAAAAAATAAACCTAAAGGGAAGGCTAGCAATTAGCATGTCTAGTGCTAAAATAATGTCTTGCGTTTTTTTTATTTTATTATTTATTTATGACATTAATGCAGAAATAAATCTTATGAGAACAGGCTTGATTTTAGTTCATTTATTAAACATCAGTATATTTAGAAAGGTCTTATATATTCCACAAAACTGGATTCTAAGCAATGTTCCTAGGGAGAGGTCAAGAGAATAGAAGGTAGGTCCTCCGAGGTTACTGGCTCCCCAAGGTTACAAAGATGAAAGGAAATTAGAAACCATTGTCTCCACTCTTTATTGAGTTGAATAGTCTGTACAATTTATGTGTTCATAAAACTATCTATATATTTAATGACCCAAAGACGAAGGCTGCAAAGGATTTTGAGATGATAGTCCAGCCAGAGTTGTCCTGGCAATCGTGAAACTGTGTCTGCTGGAAGGTTGAAGGGTCACACCGCAAAGCAGCTAAAAACAGGATATTGACACATCTATCAAATAGTAACACTTGTCATTAAATGTTCTTGGTTTTAAAAGAAGACAAAGTATCACAAAAATAAACTTGATAAATATAGCAGATTCCATAAATGTGTACGTGGCGACTTAACTAAAGGTGTAGCTAATATTATATATAGAAGGGGGGGTGCACCTGTTCTGAAACATTTGTCCAGAAACCCTCTTTTTCTCCTAGCTAATTTAGGAAAACTTTGAAGGGAAACCTCAGATTGAAACTGTCAAGCCAAAACAAACCTTCTTTTGGTGTCCCACAATTTAAAATTATCTATCCTTGAGATCAGATGATAAGAGTCAGAGCTTATAAATAAGCTTGAAAATTAAAAAAGAATGGGTCATGTGGTTACATAATGCTCGGTATAGATGGTGTAGATCATCGGGGCTTGGAGAAGCAATAAACATTGGGGATGTATAAAAGGCAATCTTATTGCCATAGCAACCAATATAATGTTTATGCTGATTGGACTGTTCAATTGGTTTCCATGGCAGAATGTCTACTTTTTAAACTTTGCACCAGAATAATTTTTTTATCATGTAGCTCCAAATATCCCAGCTTTCCAAAATACATTTTCACTATGAAAGTTGGTTTGCTGATTGACCTTTAATAGCCTTGAGCTAAATATGTAAGGGTAAAATGTAAATATAATTGTTATATGAAAAGAGAAGGATATCCCCAGATAAAACTTTTACCCTATCAATAAATGCATAAATAGCTGACCAAATAAATATATGATTATTATTTAGTAAATATCATAACAAATATCAGCACAGGAGGCAGTCTACTGGGTTTGATTCCAATGGCTAGTCAACATGTGGAACACCCGACATTTTCTGACCTTGATATCATGTTATCATCCTAACTAGGTATGATCCATCAACACTGGAAAATTTGATGGAAGGTTCATGCAAACTTGAGGCTAGGCTCAAGTTAAAACAAAGTATTACCTCAGGGTCACCCATCCCTGAGAATTCCAGAATTCCTCTATACCCAGAGGACTCTCCCTTTCTGTCTTGATATATGCAGAAGACATGATTAGCTGTGCTGGGAAAAATATAAGTGAAAAGAAGCAGAAATGTGGGCACTCCCCACATGGAAAATAATAGACATCCCTTGAAGTAGAACTAAGTAGGATTTAGGCATAACCAAACACTACTGCCCCACCTAGAAGTCAAAATTCTAACCAAAAATCCTGCAATCAAATGCCGTACCATGAGAATATGGAGCCAAACTGGAGAGTTCCAAGTGATGTGTAGCACATACGGAGCTAGTTACACATAATGCGTTTTAATTCAATTCATGAGAACTCATTCTGTAACCCTTACTAATTGTCTGTATATATCATACAGTCTTAAGCTTTAACACCCTCATACTACACATATCACAAGCATGATTTTAGTTCAGAGTAGGTTACTACTACTAACGTCATTAAAAAATGCATGGACTGTTTAACTATTGTAAGTCTGGAAAATGTTTGGCAAGTGGGAAAAAAAGTATATGTAAACATTGTCAAGACCTGAAAAATGTGAATGTAGCGAGCATTCGCTGAAAGCTGCTGATCAGCATAACTACTGCAGACACCATGTGGAATATTTGACCTAAAAAAGGTTTGTTTACTTCCAGGCAAAGGGAAAGAATTTTTTCTTATTCTGACCTGACAAAAATGTTCCTAGAAAGGAAATGTAGGTTTAGTAGGGCTATAGTAGTATAAACCCTTGGTAAAATTGCTAACTATGCTAGGAGTTTAGGACTTTTTTGCTGTCTAAGGGAAGACAAACTGGGAGATCAGCACCTGACTGGGAAAAAATATTATTTTCATTGGCATACAGTACCTGGGAACTCGCCAGGCTTGACCCAGAGTCTCCAGGTAATTAAATGTTTCCCTGGGTCTGTGGGCATGTCAGGCTGTTTTCTATGATAATGGGCAGAAAGGAGGATTATGCTACATTGTTTTAAGTGCCTCTTCTACATTGTTACCCTATTAACTGAATGCTGACAGCCCTCTTAATGTAAACTGTTTTAGGGTGTGAGGGTTATTATAATGACATAAAGGTTAAATACAATTGTGGATTGTTTGTTGTTAGTCATACCCTCTTCCTCTTAATTTCATTTCATTTTTGTGATAATATATGTTTAGTGTTTACTTTTGATTCACTCATTTCCCAATTTTAATAGTACCAGATAGTATACAGATAAACAGGATCAGTAGAAAACAAAAAATACTTTGTTAAAATAATAGAAGATGGAATTCATTCAAGTACGGTATATACCGGTATTACAGAAATAGGTCCATGTTTACCTCTGCAGTTAAAAGTAATTTTTTTGGAATTGCACATTTTTTCCCAGACACCCAGTGTATTCATCGAAAATTTCGTGTGCATTGAAAGAGATACTAGTGGGTTGGTGAGTGTCAAAATCTGCAAATAGGACAAACTTTATCTTCAAAGGTAGCTGACCCTTAAAAATTCCCATAATTTTATGGCAAGAGGTTATAAGGCCATAACATATAATAAAGGAGGAAGTGGGCAGCCATGCCTAGAAATGCTGAATACATCTAGCTGGAAGTCTACATTCTGCACCTAGAATAATGGGGTGCCAAATTTACTAGTAGCCTTTGTGTACTGAAGGTCCTTACCACATCTAACGATATCAAGAACAGGGGAGTTTCATTGTGTTGTAGAAACCCTTCTTGATTAGGGGGCATAATCAATGGTAAGAAACAGTCATAATCCTTTTTATTAACAAAAGATTACCATTTTCTTTTACTGCCTTTACACGAAGAGGAATAATTCGTTACCTCAACCTCTAGAAGATACAATATTTGTAGTTATTGTATTTGCTGATTCTAAGATAGTTTTCATTGACAAAACTGACCAGGCCATGACTAATTTTTCGTATAGATCTCTAATTGTGAACCTTAGACATTTCACTTAACAACAAACGTTTAATATTTCCTTTGGTTTATTTGCCTTCAGTAAAAATGCCAAACCTTTACAGGCTGTAGGTAGCTGTTTTAAGTGCTAGGGGACCCTTCGATCACATGACAGGCAGCCGCTTTGTTTAATTCCAGCCTAAAAACCCTAAACACGGTCAAAACTGAGTATAGCATAAACCTCGTCTGAGGACCTCTGATGTTACCCATATCAATTAACATAAATTGTAAGTAGTCAGCCATTCTTTTCATTTCCCCCTGTATGCCATCCTTTGAAAAATGAACTGCTCATGCTTAACTGGGAGATAAAAACTAGAAGAGAAATAAATGGGCAAGTGATTTCTTGCATACAATAGCTTTTCATCTAGGCTTCTTCAGAAAGTTTTTCATGTCATATACACACATGAGCAGCTCCAGCAGGAGAGAGTAATTTGCTGAAGGTAGAAGAAGCCATTGTTTGTTGATATACCAGGAGCGTTTGACCTTGTCAGTCATGCTTTGCTTCTTCAGAAATTGAATGTTGTGAATTTTTTTCCTGCTTCACTGTCATATTCCCAAACCTCCTGACCTGTTTATTTCAGCGTCAAAGCGACTGATAATAACTAGATTTTTTTTTTCAGTTAACGCTTTGTCTTCCAATAAATCCTGACGTAACCGTACATGTAAAAATACCAATTTAGTATGCATTTTGATAATATCTTTGCATGTATTGAATAAAATATTATTAGATTATAGTTATTATACATGAATTCAAGCTACTGTAATGTTTACGACCACTTGTAATATTGTACCACTTTTATATTTTGTATACAAACAGAATATTTGCTTTGTTTGTGCCTCAGTTTTGCTTGTCGGTATGTTCTTTCTCTTATCAAACCAATAATTTCAACACAGTAATTATTTTAGAAGAAAATGAAAATGCTAAGCTGTTTTGCCAACAATTGCTCCACAGTGAGATATACAACTAGATTTGTGCATTACAAACCTATTGGGAAAAAATAGGGAAAGCTTTCTGGAAAGCTGATATATGTGATTTTAGAACATCTTTGAAGTGAGGAGTGTGTTTGATTCAGTAAATAAAATATATGTTTTATCTGTCATTGTATTCTAACAAATTTCCTACATTTAACAATATCTACATATAATGGTAGTAGTATTTTTTTTTTAATTGTTTGTTTTTTCTCATTAAGGTGTGTTGGTACTGTAAGCCTTCTTAAGAGTTTAATGTTTTTGGAAGAAAATAGATTAAAAGAGCGTTAACCCTACTGTTGTTCGTGCAGGTTCTAACATCACAAGTCAATCTACCATTCTCTTTCCCCTAGGTGGACATTGGCTCAATTAGCTACTAGGGCAGGCTATTTTGTAAGCATGCAAGCAGCCTACTGAGGTTGAGATATGATGCCATATTCGGGCTGCACGCCTCCCTCTAGAACATCAATGATTAACCTCTCTTTGGTACCAAGTAAAGACAATGGTCACAGCTATCAGAGAAAAGAGAGTGAAACAGAAAACACTGGGGATTGAGCGAGTGAGAAAAGAAGATAGGGAATGAGAAGGAAAATAATTTGGGCAGAATATCACAGTAGAAAATGGTAGAAAATAGACTGAGACTGTGAGAAACACTAACACCAATGTCAGGGAGGAGGACAGTTTGTGAAAATGAAGTCCAAGACTGAATACTGTTTAATCTGTTCTCTTACTTATAAGCAAAAGCATGTCTACACAAAGAACATTACCTTTTGCACTCTTGAAGATGTTTTATGTATATTTAGAAAATACCAAACTTTGTGAAATGTGAAGTATGAGGATAAAGGTGTAACATGAATCAGTCAGGTAGTAAATAAGTATTTGAGGGTTAGGTAGAACATTCTATTGATGGTAATAACATTGATATCTGGTAACGATGGATGAGGACAAATGTAGATTAGTAGCAGAAAACTTCTACAAGGCAGTAAGAGATGAAATGTAGCATGGTGTATTAATGATGAGAATGCAATAGTCCAAGTACAGAGTTGAATACACACTGTGTCAGCAATAGGGCATATGGGAAATAGACAGCAGGATTTGGCAAGTGAGTATCAAAAACGATGGAAAGAGCATCTTTGGGGTAGGGTAGCTAGTGGGAGTAGAATAGATGGTTGGAGAACTGGCAGTAAAAAAATATTAAAGAAAATAGTACTTAAAGAGGGGAATTGGATTAGAATGGACTTTATTAGTTTGTCCAGCGAGGCAGTGCATAATAAAACTCGAAGCGGGTCCAGAATTTAACCTTAGGCTACTGTGGTCTAGTAACTCATTCAAAATCCCCATTCCTGAAAGAAGTAAAAAGTAGATTTCGGAAATGTCTGGTTTTAAAGAGCACTGTTGTAAGAAAAACTTATTACATAAAAAATGAGCACCAAAACTTGTTACATAAAAAATGAGCACCATCATATTTGCTCATGCACAAGTTACGCTGCCTACATTTTAGAGGTAAAGAGTGTTATACCAACATATTAGTGTCTGACCAATATTTTCTTATGCAAAAGTTTTGTTGCAATTTGCTTGCTAGTGTAGTTTTGCTATGTCAAATGGTTTTACTCGGTTATCACGTTATCTCATAATTTATCTCTGAGTCTGGAAATAAGCCAGTGATACATTTGTCACAGGTGACAGAATATAGCACTGAAACCTAATTATATTGTATGCAGATTAAGATATGCATAAATAATACATTAGTAGACTGTTCTATTATTTCCTTAGATTCATAAAACATGCTATTGTTTGTATGTTCAAGGCTCCTGTACAAAATAAATTCAGATCATAACAAGGTCTTCTTTTCTAAGTGGTGTCAAACATGATACATTATAGGTATCCATTCTATGGTCCTTTAGCAGTGCATGCCATCTCACTGACAGCCTGTTGATTACAACAAAGTCGATTTCAAAAGTCTCAACATTGTATCAATACTATTGATTAATTTCTTGTCAGTAATATCAGTGATCCCCATGACTACTAGTGTCATATGGCCAACAAAGGGCTGATATCAACATAGTAACATAGTGATTTGACAAAAGAAGGCAAAAAAAACCAAACAAAAAAGTATTTTGTAGATTTTGCCACTCATCTATAGCCATTTTTCAATCCCCTTATTGACTTTGTAGCTCTTCTTTGTGCCTATTCTACTTCCATAATCTCCTTTTCATGTCCCGATCATGCATGTCTATATATAAGTGTATGTAAGCATGGATGTCTACGTATACGTGTATGTAAGCATGGATGTCTATGTATAAATGTATGTGAGCATGAATGTCTATGTATAAGTGTATGTAATCATGCATGTCTGTACATAAGTGTATGTAAACATGGATATCTATGTATAAGTGTATGTGAGCATGGCTATCTATGTAGAAGTGTATATGATCACAGATGTCTATGGATAAGTATGTGTGTGTGAGTATAAATGTCTATGTATACGTGTATGTGGCCATGGATGATGTACAAGTGTGTGTGTGTGTGAGCATGGGGGTGTAAATCGCGTGAGATGGAGTGTGTGTTAGCATGAGTGGTGTGAGAGGGATTGTGTGTGTGTTAGAATTAATGTGTAGATGTGTGTGAGTAAGTGTGGGTGTTATTATGTGTAAGTGTATCTGTGCCATAGTGTATGTTGGAGGAGGCAAGGGGCAATGATGGCACAGACAAGCTGTTTGGGGATAAAGATGGCACAGATAAGCTGTTTAGGGCACTGACAGGCTGGAGCAAACATGGAAAACTTACAAGCTGCTGGGGGCAAGGTGGCACTGTAGGACATATTGCTTGATGAGTTGGGGGGCCCTAATGGTAACTACTACAGCCCATTATCCAACCTACAGCCAACCCCTTCTGGCTATTGAAACATGTAATGTTTACTTCCTCCCTGCCTGTGTGTTGTTTCTGGCTGCAAGTGCATTCTCCTATATTCCTGATTACCTGTGTATGACCTGGCTTTCCCTGTTATCTCTCCTGACTCCTGATTACTGGTTTGTGCCTGACATCGCTGATCTCCGTATTCCTGCTGTCAGCTTGTCTGAGTACTAGTCTTGGTTCCTGACCCCGGCTTGTCTTTTGGTATACCTTCCTGTATTACGTTTTGGCTTTATTTACTTGGTTATTACAAATTAAAGTTTTGCACTTTATGTTTTGTGTTCGTCTGGTTCCCAGTCCCTAACATGCATTCAGGAACAACAGGCTGATTTTGCTCCCCATATTTTCTAAGGGAGATGCAAAGAAGCAATGGGGTCTCATTCTAAGTAGGAAGTTTACGAAATTCAGTCTTAACTGAAAGAATGAACAAACAAGTTTAAAAGTTAAATAAGATAACTTGCTGAAATAGAGTATAAAACAGAAAAAGACATTAAGACTAATCTGTAGATGATGGCTTTGCCCCTCCTTGTCCAATTAACATGTCAAATAAATAAAACAGAAGCAGTCATATGTATTATTCTACTCATATATTATTTCTAATTATTACCTCATTGAGATAGTGAGAGATTCATTTGGAATTAGCCTTCCGGTAGACATGATGGAGTCCAGAATAGTTGGGGAAGAGTCTAAGACTATTCAGAGCAGAAAGCCATAGATCCAATACGCTTTGTGATCTTTAAAAGCAGGTAAAATGAGTAGAAAGAATGGGCCAAATTCCTCTAAATTCCTCTAATCTCTAGTCTTATTCAATATCTAGAATTATAAAGAATCAACAATAAACATTACCCAGATTTCGTTTGGATAAAAAGCCTAAAAAACTCTTGAATATTAAACATTAAAGTAAAAAAGGCAAGTACTGTTGTTTTGATTAAGACGTAGAGGATATAGTACGTTGGGTGTAGCAAACAGTTTTATTGGAGCTCACAGACAGTCTGGACATGTTAAAATATGTCTTACCATTCATGGCTGTCTTTGGTGTAGGCATCGAGAATTGCAGAGATAATACCCCTTCTATAAATAAGAAGGGATTCATTGTCACATGTGGGCTGGTACGAAGTGACAGGACGGTGACAGAAAGAAGTGACTGAGAAACAATTTCATTTAGGCCACTTTAAAAACAGTCCCGCAAGGATCTTGAGATGAAAATATCCCCTGTGGGAATGGTCTGAAATGAATGTCCATATATCAATGTGATCTTTAAAACAGGGGGGGGAAGCAGGATATTGGTTGTCTGTCTGCTTACAAAAGGCTTTGGAGATTTTTATCACAGATATTTTTGTTACAAGTGATTTAAGTATTGGATTCAATTTAAAAGTGGGAAATGTTATCACAAGTAAAGATGCAAAAAGAGAATAACCACTAATGTATTTCATGACCCTTTAAAAATAGATTATATGATATTTATAAAGATCATTTTTAGTTATCTTCATTATTTCGTTGAAAATATTAGAAACATGGATTTAGGATAATATTTTATCTATTTTAATATTGTTGTAAAAAGATAGATTTGACGTTTTAAAAGTGTATCTTACAAAATATGTTTTTTAAAAATTAATTAATTTATTTTTGCATATTCTTGCATATTCTTTCAGTGTCATCGTACTTCCCGGGCACACTCCCAGACTGTCCTGTGAAAATCCAGATGTTTGGGAGGTATGAGTCAGGGACATTTTTTCTATAGGTAGTGTGTACCTTTCTAAATATCGTTTTAACTGTTGCTTCTAATAAAATAGTATTTTGAAGTCTTCTTAATACATCTTTTACCTTAGTTGCTGTCGCTAAAGAATGGTAGGATGTTGATCAATGGCGACATCCACTTATCATTGTTGAAATCAGGAAGGGTTTTTTTTCCCAACAGAATATAACTGGAAATAGCATCAGTATGGTTTGTGTTTAGCTTCCTCCTGATCAACACAAAAGACAAATGAGAAAACTTCAATTTGATGGACTGGTGTCTTTTTTTCAAAGATATTTTTTCTTGTAAATAGTACTGTGAATTCAATTTAAATACATATTCGTATGCCGCCATTTTGCACAGACAAGCATGGTGAGCATGGCGTGTAGGCAGAAGGAATGACGGATGGATACAGGCCCCACATGGGTCTGTCAGCGTGTAATCATAGGTGTGATTGAGTGCTCATCTCATGAGACTTGTGTGGCGTAAGCCATGCTGTCTGCACCTGCACGGTGTAGGATTAAACTTATCATATTGGGAAGAACATTGCACTTTAGTGATGCGTTAATGACGCGAAGGTACCATAAACTTCTGCAAGGATGCTCCTTTCACATACAATTCCAGCAGGATAATATATAGTTATTCAGGGATGCAAAATTCATGATCTGAGTAAAAAATGCAATCATGTAAAATTAATGTCACACACATACGCTCCAAAATGCAGACATTTCATAGACTAATTACAGAATTTACACATTTTTGTTTAATAAAACCCTCATTAAAAGAGAGAATGATTATTAAAATACCACTGATTTTAAGTAATCTCTGCAGTGTATATTTCCCATAATAATCTCTTTAAATATTTAAAAGGTAGGTATGTCCACCATGTCTGTGGGCTTTCTAAATGAGTTAACCCTAATATGTTTTAAGTATTAACCCTTTATCAATTGGAAAGATTCTATTGTAGCAATTCACTAATGTTGGCAACAAAATTCTTCTAATAATGGTTCTTGTAAAAACACTTTCGTTATCAGGAGATAAATTGGTTCTTAAATCAAAGTCACCATTTGGGCAGGTGATGTATTAACGGTGATATATTATGAGGAAAGCGCTATTTCGATGCTCAGATACTGTTATATCAGAGTGATGTGACTGTGCGACCCTGAGAATCTGTTCTGGTGTTGAAAATTCTCAGATACGGAATCCAACTATGTGCAGTCAATTACTTCTCAACATATGTTTCAGTTACAGTCTCTTGAAGATCACTATATGTCACCCATGCAACAATGTACAATATATACAAGTAGCATTTGGTGGCTGGTTGGACATAATTACTAATCTTTCTAGAAAGAAAATGTATCATATACATGAATCCTATACAAAATTTTCCTTATATTATAATTGAGAGATTATTACTTTTTTAATTTGATTCTCTTACACCCTTGAGTGTGGGGGGCAGAATATCATCCACTTTATCCTGTTGATCCAGGCACTGCACCAAGCATGGCATCAAAAAGAACAATGTTATTCTTATAGATTTACATCAGGGAATCAATTTTGATGGGTGAAAATTTACCAGAATAGACAAGCTAACTTGTATTAGAATTTATAATTTCATATAACACTTTTAACATATACAGAACGATACACTTTTGATATTTTCCTACAGGGAATGTATTTCTGTTGGAGCCTAAGGGTATGGGAGATAAGCCAACATGTGCTAACAGCCAAAAGAAAAATCTAAAAATATTCTCTGTGAGTGGTGTAAATCCTCTGTAAAATATGATCCTCCACATTGCTGTTTGCTGTTCAGATTAGCAGAGACCAGAGTAAGCTTCAACTCCAGGAAAAGGCTAAAAAAATCTCATCTGCTAGAGCAGCAAAGTCAACAAGGCATGTTGTCTCTGGATTCAAGAAGAAGCAAGATCTTGGACTAACACCATTTCTTAGATGTCTTTCCACGCAAGGTTAGCTGGCAGGTTTAGTACATCAGAGAAAACTTAGAATTAACATGTATCTGTAGTTAAGTAGTTAAACCCAGTGTGATCACATTGGCCACTTTTCAGGACACATATACATTTCACAAGTGGCTGACAGGCACCCTGTCAAGTACTACCCTGTAGTATCTGTTAAGTATAAACTCAAGGAAAGGAATCAGTTACACCAAGGTTGACTTCCTCAGTACCCATAATGCTGAAGGATGGGCTGGGTACACACATTGTGGCATGACTTACCTGGTTAGGTTATAAAACCCCTCCAGCAGACTTCTCATATAATTTAAGCAGGGGAGGGCTGGCACCATTTGGCCCAGGGGGGAGGCAAAGCCAAGTGGTTCCATCAGCCTCTTGCTGCCCCCTTGGTAAAATGCACATAGACACATGTTTCACACACTATCACACTAATACAAACACACATACATACTCATGCTCCAAACTTACATACACTACCACACACATTTACACTCTCATACTAACATACACACATTTACACACACACTCGTGCTAATGCACATACATACACACTCATGCAAACACAAACGTACACATACATACTCATGCTAACACAGTCACTTACATACACACACTTATTCTAACACACAGTCATCCTCATACGCTAATACACACTGATGCTAACACACACATACACACTCATGCTAACATGTGCACGTTCTTTGTAACATACATGCATGCATACATACTCACTCCCTCTCAAACTCTCGTATCATCTCTCTCACACCCTGTCGTGTTCCGGCTTTGGTGAGTGAGAGTTTTCAAGTGACCCAGGTCTTCCAGCAGAAGTGGTGGAAGTTAATACTGTGATGAAATTTAACATGCATGGGACAAGCATATGGGTATCCTGAGTCTAAAAGTGATTCGTTTTGAGTCTTTACATCAGGAAAAAATGGGCAGACTAGATGGGCCGATAATGATTCTTATCTGCTGTCAAGTTTTACGGCCCTACAGATTCTCAGGTGTTTTGTTCTTGTGAATTATCTGCATCTTTTTCATTTTTGATTGTGCTTCCTGCTTTTGTTATTCTTTTGGATGGGATTTTCAGCTTCATTGATGTGCAGCAAGGGTCCTTAAGAGCTTTTTTCCCCTTCAGTAAAGACAACCAGGAGACACAAAATGAAATCAAGATCTAATTTTGTAACTCCAATAATTAAAGAATGCCTGCACCAATTTGCATACAGTGAAAAGCAGTAGATGGAAAATGTATTAAATACAATTGGGGGACTAAACGTACCCTTAATTATCTGGGAACTATCAAAGAAAGACTATATTAAGTAATTGGAGGCTCTGATATCTCTAATATTGCCCGTGTTTAGGTTGCAGAGCTGTCAGGATTTTAGTATCTCTGTTACTGTCCAAAAGGTAGCAAAAACTGTAGTGTTCGTGGCCGATTGTAAAGAACTTGATTCTTCTATTTTGTTCAAGAACTGCTGCTTTAAATGGAACACTTCTGCAGTTCTCCCTAAACAGAAAAGACTGAGTAAATGAGGAGTAATATGCACATCTAAAGGAAAGAAATACAATTATAGGAAAAAAAGGATACCGAGAACAGAGGGTCAAAGCGATAACAAATTGGTCATTATATGCTAAGGGATGCAAACGCAGGCATAAGAGAAAAGGAAAACGGAGTGAAATTGAGGCAGTGTCTGTTAAGCTACAGTGTAGATGTAAGTATAAAATGGTCCACAAGTCTTGTAATTGAGAATATCCATCAACTGCATGACAGCTATTGTAGCATTTCCAGGAGCGATAAAACCTGAATTTATTTCACTACGGCAAAAGGGACCGGTATCACCTTCTGGCTGCTTTAATGAAATGCCATAAAACTTCAGGGAGAGAAAATGTGCTGTAAAGTAATAAAAAGGTATTCCTAGGTAGATTGTTTGTGGAAACGTGATAGTACGAAAATGCTCTGCTGGTTTGAAAATTAAGAAGCGTGGCCTGGTCGCTGCTGAAATCAGGAGGAGTAGGAGGGAACAAGTAAAATGGAGTTTGGTTTTAATTAGTTTTATGATATTATTTTGAATGGCACTTTTGCTCGGGAGACATGCAGACATTATGTGATTGCTACTGGTCTTAAGTCAATACCCTCTTGATTCCTGTATGGAACAGGAGCAGTGAGAGCCTCTAGGGGCGCATACCTGTAAACAATTGAGAGAATGGTCAAGAAAAGGCAGAGCTTAGAAACAGTAACTCAGATGACTTCCAAACAGAATCAAAGTCTAGAAGAGGTAGACAGGAACAAGCCATTGTCGAACCAGGAGATCAAATGACATAACACCAAATCAAGCTCCAAGAGGGTAAACAGGAGCAAGCAAGAGTCAAACCAGGCACACACTATAGTTCAAAACATTATGCACGAGCAGAAAACCAGGGAGAAGTCTGATAAGTCAATTCTCTGTCACCGTTTCTCATCTGCCGCTCTTCTGACCTCGGAGCCCTTAACAACTCTGAATATATATATGTCTACCCTCCTATCCAAATAAACCCCTAACCACCCTCTTTTTTCCTCTCATGACCTTTGTCTCTCTTCTACCATCATAACATCTTCCCACTTCCACATCCAGGATTTGCTGCAATCCTTCTCTGGAATTCCCTTTCCTGTTCTGTGAGATTTTCTCCCTCGTATGCAAGTGTACAACCTCTCCTCCTAACACTCTAAGCCATCTGAACTACCAACAACTTTTACAGCTCATCCTGAGTCGACCAACTCATCCTCATCCAAGCAGTAATCTCCTATTGTTTAGTTCCTCCTCAACCAACTAGATTGTAAACTTGCAAGAGCAATTTATTCTTCCGACTTTAATTGTAAAGTGCTACAGAGTCTCCTGGTGTAATGTAATTTAAATCACGCTGAGAGGTCAAGAAGTAGGTCAGGAACAAATATGAACTTATAAAAGGTACGCTACAGCAACAGAACAGAGATGCACCTACTGAGGCCTAAGACAATTTTGTACCACCCGTGAAAAGTGTCTAGCAATCGAATACAAAAAAAGCATAGATTAGGGATTATCTAGTTGATGTTTTATAAGTAGGCCAATAAAAAAAATAGGCAACTAATAACCCTAGGGAGGCCAGGTATCTTTTTTTCCCCAAGCCAAATAAGATGTTGTGACGCGCTTTGTTTTGTGTGTAAAATATTTAGGGAAATTCTTCTCACTGTTTACATTATATAATTGCCCATATAAAGCCAATTAGAAAAGCTGCTTCGCAGCATAAAGGTGAGTTAATATCCTCCTTACTGGTCTTTGTTAGGACTGAAAACCTGCAGGGAGAGCTGGTTTATCTAATATAATCAAAGACCTGTGGACTATTATTGCACCTTTGCCCTGCGGTAGTATTGATAACTGTGTATTCTTCTGTGCTCTACTAATAAAAAAAAAGATGCTTTTGAAATTCTGGATGTGCCTGCAGGGTGAATTGAGTCCCAAATGTGCCATCTGAGAATGTCAAAACGGAAGCAAATATGTAACATAAATCTGTTTAGTCCTAGGAGACAGCTAGAATGGTTTTTTCATCATTCATTAAAAGAGAACGGTGACCTGGATAGTATAATCTTACTCTTAATCAAATGTAAATAAGGTTCAACTAGGTGACAGAGTAGGGAATAATATGAAAATGTCAGTGCTTGTAGCTTAGTAGCATTGTAGCAAAATTATTGTCTACATAGAATAATGACTGCCTTTTTCCCCCAAAGATTTTTACCATAAATTGAGAGAAATTATATTTTCAAATCATTCAATCAAATTCCATTGGTGTTATCTGCATTCTGAACAAAAAACTTGCAACACAAAAAATCTATTTTTCTTTTTTCTTTGTAGATATAATTTCTATAAAGTTTTGTCCATCTTTATGGTATTGATAGCTAAAAAGAGATATTTAGTGTTTAGCGTAACAGCGATAGAAAAATCTAATTTGAAGGCAGATAAAAACCATTTAGCTATGATTGAGGTTTGTGTAAAAAAAAGCAATAGTGAAAGTGAAGCTGTGGTCTGGTATAAGGAGACAATTAAACATAAAGGCCACCTAGAGTACAAGAAACCACCTCATTGAAGGGGCAAAGGAATAGTGACATCTCAGATTTACTTGCAGGGGTCTACCTAGTATATTTGGCACCACACACACCCTTTAAAAAGTAAAATCACCTAGCTCTCGCTCACTCTTACACTTTCTCACACTGTTACTCACTCTCTCACATTCACTTACACTCTCTATGTAAATGTATCCCTATTTTCTCCGCCAATGGTTCAAGGAAAAGTGGATGAAGAAAGAAGACATGGGGAGAAGCAACAACAGAAGAAAGAAGACAGAAGATTCAAGAGAAGAACCAGAGCTGCAGGAATGGAGACACGAAGACAGAATGTAATGGTATGGTGAAGTAGGACCCCAGATGGCGGAGTGGGCCAGGCCAAACTGGAACCAGAAAGTCAGAGAACCAACTGGGTCAGACAGGTAATCAGGATAAGCCAAATCAGAATCCAGAGACGAGGTCAACAAGCCGAATCAATACCAGACGAGCAGGAATCAGGAGCCGAATCAGGAGACAGGAACGAGGTCAACAAGCCAAGTCAAACCGGAGCAGTCAGTAACAATCTAATGCGCAAGCAAATAGCAGAAATACACCAACCAAGGGTGACCCAGAAGAGGAAGTCCAGGTTTAAATAGGAACAGGTGGAGGTGTGTCCTGCATTAAGGAGGTCACCCGAGGTTATAAGAACACGTTACAGATATAACGTGTAATATTATGTTCTGTGCTACCTGTTTGCCGCGGTGGTACTCGCTGCCCGGGAAGCCGGCCGAGGAGGAAGCGTCGCGGGATCGGCCACGGCGCGGGACCGGAGAGGCAGGTAAGTCCTTACACAGAAGCAGCTGGCGAAGAATGTAGGGAGACTTGGGACCTCTGTGGGCCAGCCTGGTACCCCCCTGATGAGTGGTACACAAACCCCCTTCATAAGTACGCCACTCCTAAATTGCATCAGATTTGGTTCACAGAGCATGGACATAGAAGACGCAAAAAAATCTGCCAAACTAAGATGCTGGTCAGTAAATACCTCCCCAACAGTAGAAGGGAGAAAACACATCTGTGGATGAGAACCCAGAACCTAGCAGGTAAGAATATAACACATTTGAGAAAAAGATAAATGATAGAAAACAGAAAAAATATCTTAAATCTCATAAACACGTAAATGTGTTTTGTGCTGTTAAAGTTTTTGAAGAACTGATAGTATGCTTATGATGTTTTCTTTTGCAAGGGCCGACAAAGAGAAATTTAAATTTCAGACTGCGGAAAATCAAGTATTAATGATGGCTTGTCTTAAACAAATCAAGCATGACTTCTTTAATAATTCTTAAGTCTTGGTATGTTGCTTCAATAATTTAAAGACCCATACCAATTTGAAAATATCCTTGTTGTTTGTTTGCAATTCAGAGCTGGAATTTACAGGAAATTTAGATGGATCTGGTAAGATAGAACCCATTCTGTGTTGCTGGCCCACTGGCAGTTGATGCGGACTGAGTGATGTTCTCTTACTGCTCATTCGGTAAGAAATGCTTGTTTTGGATCCCAAACATTAGAAGAGATCTAGTTAAGATCAGCTGTATTGATTGTTGTTAAAATGTATCCACTCACTGCAAAGGCCGGATCAATATCTGCAAGCAGATAAAATTGGATACCTTGAGGAACAGCTTATACATTCTAAAGCAACATTTGGGGGCATTGAAAACATGTTTAGTTCCAAGATATTTATACAGTATCTCACAAAAGTGAGTAGACCCCTCACATTTTTGTAAATATTTCATTATATCTTTTCACGTGACACTGAAGAAATGACACTCTGCTACAATGCAAAGTAGTGAGTGTACAGCCTGTATAACAGTGTAAGTTTGCTGTTCCCTTAAAAACAACTCAACACACAGCCATTAATGTCCTAACCTTGGCAACAAAAGTGAGTACACTCCTAAGTGGAAATCTCCAAATTGGGCCCAAAGTGTCAATATTTTGTGTGATCACCATTATTTTCCAGCACTGCCTTAACCCTCTTGGGCATGGAGTTCACCAGAGCTTCACAGGTTGCCACTGGAGTCCTCGTCCACTCCTCCACGATGACATCACAGAGCTGGTGCATGTTAGAGACCTTGCGCTCCCCCACCTTCCGTTTGCGGATGCCCCACAGATGCTCAATAGGGTTTAGGTCTGGAGACATGCTTGGCCAGTCCATCACCTTTACCCTCACCTTGTTTAGCAAGGAGTGGTCGTCTTGGAGGTGGTTGGGGTCGTTATCATGTTGGAATACTGCCCTGCGGCCCAGTCTCTGAAGGGAGGGGATGATGCTCTGCTTCAGTATGTCACAGTACATGTTTGCATTCATGGTTCCCTCAATGAACTGTAGCTCCCCAGTGCCGGCAGCACTCATGCAGGCCCAGGCCATGACACTCCCACCACCATGCTCACCTGGTTGCCGCCACACACGATTGACATCATCTGAACCAAATAAGTTTATCTTGGTCTCATCGGACCACAGGACATGGTTCCAGTAATCCATGTCATTAGTCTGCTTGTCTTCAGCAAACTGTTTGCGGGCTTTCTCTTTAGAAGAGGCTTCCTTCTAGGATGACAGCAATGCAGATGTTAGACGTTTCCACTTAGGGGTGTACTCACTTTTGTTGCCAAGGTTTAGACATTAATGGCTGTGTGTTGAGTTTTTTTGAGTGAATTTTTAAGGAAACAGCAAATTTACACTTTTATACAGGCTGTACACTGTTTAGCGAACACAGCCTCAATGTTATACATGCTATAAACTTAACAGCCTCAGAAAATCAGGGCACTGACGACCAGGCTCTTATAACACAAACTGCTGTAACATTTTTACTGGGAATAAACAACATTTTCTCAGATGGATAGTACGATATACTTTTATGTTATGTGGCATCTTTCATGCAGAGTATCAGAAAACACATTTCAGCTGAAGTAAAGCACAAAGCAAAACAGAAATATTAGGGAACCTTACCATAAATATCCAGCAGAATAGTACAGCGGCAAATACTCTGCATGGTCTTTTACCAAGCAGTGGGTTTATTGTAAGGTGCTTAATATAACAATTGTAATTGCTACAGATAAGAATATCCCCAAGTTTACACCTAAATATGATATATACATGTATTTTTTTCCTTTTCACTGAAGTATTAATATGATGATCTTTAAACCATTTACGATGCAAAAGTGTTAAAAAAAATTGCTGTGGAAAAGCACCCAAGGCAGTCAGTAGGAATAATCAGTGACCTCCACTCATAACCATTTAAGTTTTGTTACCTATAGCACCTACGCTCCTCTACGGTATCAGGATCTGATGCAAATGTGGAGTATGTACTGGAACTAGATTTAGGCACAAGCAATTGGACATCTTTAGAACAGAATGGTGGTAGAGGTAGAACTGTGTTGACCTCTTCTGATGCCAGATGGTGACAGCCAAGGTGGCAGAACCCAATTAGGTAAGGATAGGTATGAAATCCAAGTTCAGGCCTCAGTGAAGCTTAGAGTCTGTTTATGAAGTATGTAATTTCATCTTGGTCAACTGAAAATAAAGACATCTGGATAAGGCCAATGACGATGGAGTCAGCCCTACTGCTGCATAGCCCTATCAGGCCCCCCAGTGCACTACTGCAACATGGGCTTGTTGAAGCGATCATAGATCTCCCTAGTTACCGGTCCATGTACACTATGGGCTATTGATTTACATAGCTGCACATCCACAAAATGCAGCTCACTGGCATAAGACATCCTATCCTGTCGCCCAATACAGTAGCTGAAGACAGAGTTCACAGAGGTAGGGGTAGGTTGGGATTCTGCCTGAAGTCAGACCTAGGGCAGTCCCCAGCCAAACCACGCCACTGGCCGCACACCATGTCAACCTGTGCAGAATCCACATATGAGAAAGAAAAATGAAAAACCCACAGTCCTGGTTGCTTTATGTAGAGTAAATATTAAATATTAACAAGCCTTTATTTTACTATCTTGTTGTATCAAGATTCAGAGAGAAACACTGTGCTTTATGTTGCATTCTTTTAGAGATCTTTATAAACAATAATATAGATAATCTTGCTTCAAAGCATCGCTGTCTCGGACTTTGCATGTTATGAACTCAGGGGCATCATATCCAAAGAGATGAAAAGGCTAATACAGAGTGACAGCTGTATAGATGAGAGCGTGGTCTGTATGATAAATGGCGTGGAGTGTTAACAAGTTGGCCTCAGGATCTGCAACTGGTGAGTCCATGGCACGACACCCAACTTTATTCCACTATGCTGCAAACTCATGGCGGGCTCGTTGTGCTTCAGTAGAGATGAAAGCCAGCCATATCTTGTCTGCTGCATCAGTATTCTGTGTACAAATCAGACAATGGCCACTTCTCAGCATTCCCAGAATGTCTTTAACTTCTGTGCTCCCAAATTCATGAATGACATATTCATATATGAGAAAAGAGGGAAAACAAGAATCTCAAGAATTAGGTTTACAATTAGACAAACTGTTTCCCTAAAGCAGAACTTCCCCTTTCCTGGTGATGGTATAGTTATGTAGTCGTTGGGGTACCTAGTGATACATTTTCAGTAGGTAGGTGTTAATTGAAGCAGTATGCTGGTAAACTTACTTGAAGTTTTCAATGGGTGCCAATGGTGCAGTACTATCTTCCACTAATAAATGAGCCCATGCATTGCCAAAAATAAGGCTGCATTGGGCAATATGGGGCTTACATATAGGATGTTGGATGCCCTTCATATCATCCATATTCATGGGATCGCATTACACCCTGGGGTATGAGAGTACCAGAGTATGGGTAACATAACAGTAAATACAATTTAAAAACTATGGAGGTTTAAGATATAGCATTCACTATTACTGAAATAATTATTATTTTTTTGTAACAAATTGGGCTGGGTTGTGAGAGTTCCACTAAAAAGCTAAAAATGATTGCATGGTTGCATGTTTGGTTAGGGGACTTTGATCGCTGTAGTGACAAAAAAAAAAGATTTTCTTAAATACATTCATTTTCTGTATATCAATAATGTGTGTTGAAATTGGATTTTTTGCAATTTATAGTTAACCTATTAAACTGCCACATGCTACCAGCAGTATTCATTCTCCCTGTTCCAGACTGGCTTCTTCACCGTACAACAGTAACCATAGGCTTTTTCTGACCTACTTGTAGCGGGAGCTTTAGTTGTAGAATACAAACGTTTTCCTTTTTGAATCATCAAATTTCTTAATAAAAATGTAACCAGCTGAGAATTATGAGAGTTGTAGTCCAGAGTGAAACAAAAATGTTGGTGCATAAAAGCAAATACTATTAAAACTTTGGCCAAACTATGTAATAAAAGTTACAAACATTCTAGTAAGTACATTATACTTAGTATACAGTTTTAAAATGACTATAACAAGAATTGTGCAGCTTTATCTTTATGAGAAATTGAGGGTTTAAAGAGAATCCTCATTTCTTGCTGCGTTCCATGGTGTTAAGATTATTATACAGGAATTAAAAATTCATATTGTGTTTACACAGACGTAGTGTTTGAACTGCTTGAGTTTTCTCTCTAATCTCCACCGATAGTACAATATATAAAGTTTAGATGTATATAACAATCGCTAGTTGTGCTCCAACCTTGTGACCTCCCAGGATGTCACTAGTGGATTAATGGATTATTATTTATTGTTTTATATAGCACCACCACATTCCGTAGCGCTGTACAATGGGTATGGAAACCATTACTTTATATATCTATTATGTTACAAACCTGTCCCACTGGAGTTTGCAGAGGTTTGAAATTATTGTTCAAAATCTTGATCTCAGCACACTAATAAAGCCGTGGTCTCACATCCCAATCTGAAACCCAAGATTGTCGGCAGCTGCTGTGAAAGTCAAAGAATACTGAATATAGTTGGTTGTTTTCTTTAAAAAGAGATAGAAATACTTATCTAGACTGTTTGTATACTACAAAAATAAAGATTTCTTTGCAGTATGTATTTCCATTGTTTTCATCAGCAAAGGAGTTAATGTAGATCCCACCTCAATTTAGGTCGTCCAGAGAGGTGATCTCATACTTGGTGAGTCATCATCCCACAAAAGGCATGAGGCAAATTCCCCTACTCTCATGCCTAGGACATGACATCATAGTTTCTGACAATGGCCCGATCTCAGAAAAAAGTTGCCTTTCAAGGTCCTTAGTTCCGAGAAACCAGAGAGATTGTGTTTCCCCTGATATATGAGACTCTAGTAGTTAGTGTGTTCCTGTAAAGAAGTAACCTTAAGATATGATTTTCCTCCTGTGGCTTTTTACACATTTTATTGTTCAAGAAATCTAATATTCTGGAAAGCTTTAGAGCATAAGAATATCTGTCACCCAAACAGTAAAAAACAAGGACCACTGATAAGATTGTATCTGCCACATTTCTATATTTCAGTATAATAGGATCATAACAAATCAATTGTGCTTCAAACTAGAAATGAGAACAATATAGTTAATAATTATTATAAAAAAAACAACAGTTGTTACAATACTGCAGGGGTTTTGTTAAAATATTAAAGCTTTTCCAATATTCCAAACGAGTCACAAGTGGCATATTAGGCAGAATGCTATAAAAAGTTGTTATGCGCACTACATTAAAAAAGCACATATTCAGGAAAATATGTTATTAATGTCTTATATTTGAACACAGACATGTTGCAGTCCATTTGTCATTGTGTGTGGGAATAAGGGAGGGATATTTGTACAGGTCAGTTTTTATTGTGTAATGTAGTTAAAGATAAGAATTCCCTTTTCACATGGATTATCACCAAGGAACATAAAAAATAAATACATATATCCGATACTATATAACTAAATCAGAATTATATAAAAATCAGTGCATATTTTACAAAATCCAAGCACAGTTCAAAAATGTATTATTGGATTAGAGAAGCATTTAACAAATCAAAACCATCAACCTAATTTATACTATCAATATTAATATAGTGAAAATGTTGAAATGCTGCTTTTTAAACCATGGCTCATATATAAAATGTTTTGCTAGGTTCTTGACTTGTGGTAATGTCATTTCTCACCAGCAGGTGATGATTCAAAGTTCTTCTGTTAACTGATTATTTCTCTTTTAAGGAAAGGTGAAGTCTAACCCATATGATACATTAACTGATATACTGTGACATGATATATAACTGCAGGTTAGACTAAGTTTATTCTATGTACTTCATGAACAAATATGTATGGGCCAAAATATTTTTTTCAACAAAGTTTGGGAGATCAGTAGGTCATTGGAGAAACTGGGCAGAATGCCCAATGGGCAACTGCTCGATGGTGCCTCTCATGTACCTTCTTAGCCGCTTTTGCAGAATATCCTGTTTTCTACTGTGTCTGCTTGCTGGAAACAAATAGCTGCACATTGCAAAGGTGTAAAAACATAGCATGGGCATATGTAATATATGTAAGTTATTGGCCACTGGCTTAAAAGTGCAAAACAGGTATGATTACCATCATTGCCCCCAAACAGCTTGTCGGTACCACAAACAGCTTGCCTGTGCCACATGTGCCCCCAAACATCTTGCTTGTGCTATCTTTGTCCCCCAAACAGCTTGTCTGCGCAATCTCTGACCCCAAAAACTTGTCTGTACCCCAAACAGCTTATCTGTTCCATCTGTGCCCCCAAACAGCTTGTCAGTACCCCTAAACAGCTAGTCAGGGCCATGTTTGTTGCCAAACAGCATGTCTGTGACATTTTTACCACCAAACAGCTTGCCAGTGCCCCCAAACAGCCCACCTGTGCCATATGTGCCCCTGCATACACCACTTACCTGGATGAGGGGTGTGTTTCTCTTATAACACTTACCTGGATGAGTGTGTCTCTGAATGAGAGCTTTGCTCTCTAGCAAAGTCCTAGTCTCCAGCATTCAGATAAATGAACATGGGTGATCACAGAAGGGACTAAAGGGGCATTTGACACCCCTGGAATATTTTTGGCTTTGACTACCCTAGCCTGTGTATGCCTTGTCCCATGGTTAGGGTTATTGTGTCTGTGGATACACGTCAGTGAATTTCCACCTTAAGGATGTGCTCTTTCAGCTTGGTTCTACAGCTCAGTGATTAATGGCTGCAAGGGAGATTAGAAAACTTGATTAATTCTTCTACCTGTCCCACATGGAAGGAATCCATTAGATAATCTACAGAATCTTACCATCTCTGACTGCCCTAGTCCAGAAGTGACACACATTTAATACACATTTCTTTCCTTTCTGGGAAACCTATCCAGTTTCATGTTTTTTTTTATTTTATTAACTAGGGTTTTATGAGTTTCTGCTACAAGCAGAAAGGTAGAATCATGTAGAAGAGTATACACTATCTTTCTGTAGGGCAGGATTGCCCATAGAGTAAGTCTCCTGATGCAATTTGCATGAGCGATTTGTCTTCAATCCTGGGAGACCTTTCTGTTTTGTGCTGGGGCAGTACAATATTCTCAGGGTGATTGGAGGGAATAGCACGTAGAAATACCCACTCACAACACATTATTCCCCAGTCTTTCTCTGTATTCTTATCCCATACACCCAGTCTTTTTCTAACCATAAAAGCACTACAAGGTAGAAGGCTCCAGGTCATCAATCTCTCAATGTCCCAGGTATAGGCACTGGTGATTAAAGATGCTAAAGCAGTGCTGCAAAACTTCAGTCCTTGGGAGTCGCAATGAGGCTAGGAATTCTTTGTATCCTTGACTAAAAACGTTTTTTTTTAATTAAAATGCCTGTGCTCATCCTGGGATATAAACATAATTTTGGGGCCCTTGTGCAATAGGGTAGTGCAGTCCTGTGTTATCACCTCAATACAATATGGTGGACCAGGAAGATGGCCGAATGTAAAGTAGACCACATTTAAAAATTCTTCCTTGTGTAATAAAAATATAGTGCAAGGACAAATCTGACTTTAGATTTGTAGACTCTAAAAATTAGTGCACAGGTAATCGCCATCATGTTTCAGGCACTTTGGCTATGCAATCACCAATAAAGAATATATTGCTCTGCACTACTGTTAAAGCTTTCATTTTTCAGCAGAGGATAGTCAATTTGCATTTTCACACATGGTGCCAGTTAGCCTAAACACTGCTTTGATTGTGGATTTTTTTTTCTTTTTCGTGAAACTAAAAAGTAAACTGCACATCCAAGCGAAAAATCTCAGATCTGCTTCTGTTAATTCTTACAATAAACTGGCTTCTCAGCTGGTATTTCCCTGTTTGAAAAGCCTTTATTAGCAGCTTTCAGATGTTCCTTTCTTTTTTTTTTCGCATTGAAATCCTTAGATTGCTTTAAACAGATCAGCACAGCACAGGAGGCAAAACAGCAAACCGAGGACATGGACATAAAAAAAATTTTTCTTATTGAAGTTCTGCCCGCACAACGGAGAAAAGACAGCACAAGGCTCCACACAACTCCATGCAACATTTTGCCAAGAGATGACAAAAATCCTTGGTCTGCTGTGTACTCTATGGAAGCAGGATGCCCTGTAGTGTATATCCATGAGGCTTGTAAAATGAAATGATATATCAGCACTATGCCCTGGCCAATCCGACGCGCTGGTTGCGATTATGGTGTATATTCCCCCTGGTCTATTATAAGCTTTCCAATAATGAAGGCTTAAAAAAGCAATCTCCTTTATAACATTGTAAAAAAAAAAAAAAAAAAAAAAGAATATTTACCTTGATGTCATCTTTTAACAAGTTCATCATTTTCCTTTATTCTTTCTTCCGTAGGTTGGGAGTGGATCTTTGTTTCAACACCTAACTTATATAAAGTATATTTCAGTATCCATGGGTTATATTTCACAGAGATGCTAGAAGGTCTCTCATTTTGTTCTAGCTTGTCTAGAATTGCAATATACATGTATTTTGATGTTTTTAAGAGATTTTTATCCATATATACTGAAATGAGTTGCACCCGCTTTATATGTTTTTTTAGGTTGGTTTTAAAAGGAAAAAGGTGTATGTCAAAGCGGAAAAATATTAAAATAGATGCACAGTCGCATGTAAGTCTATTGAATTGTAGGTAATTGAATACATGGTCATCGTAGATGCTTTGCAGGATCCTACAAGATACAATAGGGGTTAATGTGTTGCTGGGCAGAGTAGGTCTGATCACGCCACATTACGCTGTAATTGAATGAAGGATAACTGCCCTGGATTTTCAATGAAGTAAGTGCTCTGATAAGGGTAAAGGGATGCCTGAGAACCCCATGCTGCTACAATGAAGATATATGGGGTCATCTATCACGAGCTAAGCTGAGTGTATTAACACATTCCTTGCCACATAGGCCAATAAAAAGAACAGTCTAAAGACCCACTTTTCAAATATGGCCAGGTTACTGGTTATAGGTAAACTCTCACCATATTCGTACACCCTTATGATCATAAGGAATATGTATGTAATATTTTTTGCAAGAAAATAACATAAGTAGAAACGTTGTAATTGATTTCTATGTTTAATGTGACTACCCATGATCTTCTGATATTTGAGGAGCTAGCTCGAGTGACCTGGAAACCTCTTGGAGATCAGAACACGGCATCACAGCCCACTTGATGCAGGGTGCAATAAAATTACTTAAATATTTATGCTGCAAATGACATCAAATGTCCTCACACAAGCCATGCATTGTCAGAAAAACTGCAGAATGTGCCCATATTTGCAACAATATTCTAGCTTCACGTATGGCACTTAGGATGTCAGCTCAGGCTAGTTCTGCACCTTGCCCGATGTTCAGCTAGTAAAGATGGCGCAAAACTATAGTTAACACTAGATGTGTTCCCTGTAAGTCAGGTTGGGAAAACCATGACCTCATAACTGATATAAACTTTACGTTAGTTTACTGCTGTTCAGCTACACGTGACAAAAACCTACTTAGCAAACATTGCATTGTACCTTACGGACAATACAAATATGTCACATACAGAAAAAAAAGCGTGATTCTCTCTTTAAAGGAAATCTTGTGAACTGAATAGCATATAGTCTATATAAGTTTCAGCACTCAGTGAGGCAAATGACAAGAAGAGAATAGAAATTTAATGTTTGTTCATATTTATGCTGTCTGTGTCAGGTATAAGATGCCATTGTGTCATTAAAACTATTTTTCCTTAGATCATAAAAGAGGAAAAGAAAATTAAATGTCAGAAAGTCAGTTTACCATAGTTTCCTTGGTATCGTAAGCCTGTAAATGCAAGAATTGGTGTTACGACCATGGCCACTTGTGAACTTACACGCATGATAGTGGAAAATTGTAATTCTCATGTAAACTTGATATAGAGGCCAAGTGTATATTGTAACCCCGTTTAAGAAGCACCCTTACCCCCTTACCTCTTGTTTCTGTAAGTCAGTTTGTTGTGTTATACACTACTTATTATGTTCTCTTAACCCATTTTACAACACTGCAGCATATGATGCTGCTATATAAATCAATAAATAGACTTAACGAGGATGTTGGAACCACTCTTTGTCCCTGAGCACCAGGGGAGGGCTGGCAGCCTAAGGCCTGGGGGGCAAGTCTACTCAAGTGGCCCATTTCGCCATCGAATCAGTCTACCATTCATGCCCATCTTTTCCTGATTTTCTAACGCATATTGATGCAATGTGATGGGATTGGGAGTACGTCAGTACATAAAAAAAGTCATCATACACATGATGCCTTAAGCCACAATTTAGTGCCAATAATCCTTTTCAATAAAATATGCAGATTGAAATAGAGTAAATAACACAAAACCTTTACCATCTGACTGATTTCTGGGCCTAAAAAGTTTTGTCCTCTGAAGTGACTACAAATTCAGAATTAAATAGTTCTATTTATTCCTACAGTAAGTAATGTGCCAGGAAACAGACAACCAAATACACACCAGGACAGGTTCTGCCATACAGACACCCAATCACACACACCAGGACAGGGTCTGCCACACCGACACCCAGACACACACACCAGGACAGGCTCTGCCACACCGGCACCCAAATACACAGACCAGGACCGGCTCTGCCACACCAACACACCAAACACACACACCCCAGGACAGACTCTGCCACATTGGCACCCAAAAACACACCAGGACAGGCTCTGCTACACCGACACACCAACACACACACCAGGGCAGGCTCTGCCACACCGACACCCAGACACACACATCAGGACAGGCTCTGCCGCACCGACACACCAAACACATACACCAGGACAGGCTCTGCTACACCGACACACCAACACACACACCAGGGCAGGCTCTGCCACACTGACACCAAGACACACACATCAGGACAGGCTCTGCCGCACCGACACACCAAACACATACACCAGGACAGGCTCTGCCACACCGGCACCCAAATTCCTACAGTAAGTAATGTGCCAGGAAACAAACAACCAAATACACACCAGGACAGGTTCTGCCACACAGACACCCAGACACACACACCAGGACAGGCTCTGCTACACCGACACCCCAACACACACACACTAGGAAAGGCTCTGCCACACCGACACACCAAACACACACACCAGGACAGGCTCTACCACACCGGCACCCAAATACACAGACCAGGACAGGCTCTGCCACACCAACACACCAAACACACACACACCAGGACAGGCTCTGCCACATTGGCACCCAAAAACACACACCAGGGCAGGCTCTGCTACACCAAACACCCAAGCACACACACCAGGACAGGGTTTGCCACACTGAGACACCAAACACACACCAGGACAGGCTCTGTCACACCAACACTCCAACACACACACCAGGACATACTCTACCACACCAGCACCCAAATACACAGACCAGGACAGGCTCTGCCACACCAACACACCAAACACACACACACCAGGACAGGCTCTGCCACATTGGCACCCCAAAACACACCAGGACAGGCTCTGCCACACCGACACCCAAACACACACACCAGGACAGGCTCTGCTACACCAACACCCAAGCATACATACCAGGACAGGCTCTGCCACACCGACACCCCAACACACACACCAGGACAGGCTCTGTCACACTGACTCCCAAACACACACACCAAGACAGGCTCTGCCACACCCAGACACACACACACACCAGGACAGGCTCTGCCACATCAACACACCAAACACACACACCAGGACCGGCTCTGCCACACCGGCACCCAAATATACAGACCAGGACAGGCTCTGCCACACCAACACACCAAACACACACACACCAGGACAGGCTCTGACACATTGGCACCCAAAAACACACCAGGACAGGCTCTGCCACACCGACACCCAAACACACACACCAGGACAGGCTCTGCTACACCAACACCCAAGCACACACACCAGGACAGTCTCTGCCACACCGAGACACCAAACACACACCAGGACAGGCTCTGTCACACTGACTCCCAAACACACACACCAAAACAGGCTTTGCCACACTCACACCCAAACACACATACCAGGACAGGCTCTGCTACACCAACAGTACAGGTTAATCTACACAAAGCACAAAAATGCTTTCCACATTTGTTTTGTGTGATCCCCCTTGTGTTTTGATGCCCCAGCCACTTTGGTTTTAATGTGTTCCCCCCACACCCTTGTGTATTGCCGCATGTGCATTTGTGCCTGCAGCCAGCCCCCTTTGTGCATTTATGCCCCAACACTCTTGTGTATTAATTTATGTAATGTCCTCAGCCAGTCCCCCTCCCTTGTGTATTGATGTCCCCTTTTGTACTGGTTAATGTACCCATGTGTATTGCCCCCAACCACCCACCCCCTTTGTGTATTGATTTATGTGATGCCCCAAACCACCCTGTTGTGTACTTATACCCACCAGCCACCCACTTTTTGTATTTTATTGTTGTCCCAATGCAGCCCCTCTTTAAATAGAGTCCCCTTCCACCTATCACCCAACTATTCCCTAACTTCCCTGCAGACTGTTCTTCTCCGACGTGTTGTTCTCCCTGTCACGACTCATGAGGAGCTGTTCTGTGTGACTCCGCCCTCTTGAGTGGCACATAGTGTCTTCACAGGGGCGGGACGAAGAGCCTCACGGAGGCACCGGGCTGCATGGCGCAGGCACCGCTTTAAAACTCGCAGCCGCATCCGCTGCATTGGGATCTCAGTGTGACGGCCAGGCCGCGGCACTGCGGTCACTTCAGTGTGCGGCTGTTTAATTTAGATTCAGGGCGGCCTGGGGAGCAATTGCCCCCCCTGCCCCCTGGCCCAGCCCCTGCTAAGCACCACTTACTGGTCCCACCTTCACCTGTGTGCTTGACACCAAGAAGGATCCAAACATAGTTGTTAACACAGTATGTTTTCCATGGGTTGCATGCACCTAGTTAACCATTGACTTGTATTATAGCTGGGTAAACTGCTGGATTGAACCCAAGCCTGGTTTCAAAAGAGGAGAGGTCTGTACAGAGCTGTCCTCATGTCATCAGTTTTTAAACTTTTCTGTGGCATTTCCAATCTCACTCATAAAAAGTTTGCTCGGGTCTGGTAATAGTCAACTGGTGGCATTGACGACTCATAGCTTGAATTAATATAGGGTGTAAAAAAAGGTTTGTAGTGTTATGTGGATTTGTAATCCAAGTAGGGTTTTCAAACTCAGTGTTTTGCAAATAAAAAAATAATAATTGTGAGGACAGGGAGCGGGAAGTATCTGCCTCTGGGGCCTGCACTGCATGAGGACACATGAAAAAAATGAAATTAGTAGGAAGGAATAGTACTTTGCATGCTGTGCTCAGCAAAAGAAGAAATTAACTACAAATACAAAAGTGTGTCACTATAAAGACCTTAAAAACTTGCAAGGGTGCAACATTTCAGGCTTGAGAAAACCTGACAAAGTTGGATTGTGGCCTGCTTACACTAGATAGTACGCTATAGGGCAATAATGTCAACGGTGTTGAGTTTATCAAAAGAAAACTGCTTCTACTTTTTGTTGCATTAACATTTTGTAAAAAGCTCAGCATTTTTAAGATCTATATAGCAATATGTGCTTATTATTATCTTTTATTTATAAAGTGCCAACAATTTAGGCAGCGCTTCTTATAGTATGTACATTCAAAGGGTGTGACAAAACTGGAATTGATAGACTAAGACAAACAGAAACATTAGGTAAAAATGGCCCGGCTCACAAGCTTACAATCTAAAGGGTAATTAATTTCTTCATTCTTAGAAAAACAAACAAATTATTACTTCTTTTGGCTGTACATTTTCTGGATTTTTTATATAGTAGTTTATAAAAACATAAAACAGTAAGAGGACTGGGTGAGTATCCAGTATACCCTGGCATGGCAGGGTAAAAACCGTTGTGAAAAGATCAAGAAGGAAGTCCCATGAAAAAGTAAATATTTTTCTATATACTTGTGGTACTCTAATTGTTAAAGTAAACTTCCAGATCTTCATGGTGCCAGTCATGTGATATGTGGACACCACCCCCTGTTCACAAATCATACTGTGCTGACTGCTTTATGGCAGAGGTAATGAAGTCTTTGTTAAGTCATTTCTCTAGAGGCCTTCACTAGTCAGATGGGACCTCTGGAGCTTAGGCATTATGTTGTCTCAAAGCAGTACGATAAGGACTAAGTGTGTTTGTCTAATAGACTAGGATTTACAGTTCTAAAAAACACACAAAGCTAATTTTGAACACCTAAAATCAATGTATTTTATTAAAAATAATATTATTTTGAAACAGACTATGTAACATTGTTAAAAAATTGTATCAAATGTTACAAATAATTTTTCTTATATAAATATTGACTCTGGTCCAAGTTATAAGAAAGTGGTTAAATCACAATAACAAATAGAATGAAAGAGGTTGATATAGTGCATAGATAATTTTTCTAACTTTTAAAACAAAGTCACTTTTCTACTTAATACTAAATATTCATTTTCATCTACAAGTTACTTCCATTTTGGGTGCAAAGTGTATGAGGCAGACACAATACCTCTGCATAAGAATGTCCATAATTCTGTAAACCATAATGCATATGATAGCTGAATGTTACCGAAAGCATATAATGCATTGGTCATGACTCCCTGCCCAAACACATCTGATGCTCAGGACTGCGCAAGAGCAAGGTACTCACCTCCAGTTGGTGAAGATTTCCAGTAGATCTAATGCAACTCCATGCGGAATCCATTAGAGTGCCTTGCTGCCCAAAGATTGGCTGCTTCAGGCAAATGGTGGAAATTAAGGGGAGCAAGGGGGTATTTCTTTTTGAAAAATGTTAATGTATAATAATCTACTTTTAATTAAAATGTGTATGAATCTGAATGTACAAGTCTACTGCCTAGCTCTAAAAGACACGTATATATATATAGAGAGAGAGAGAGAGAGAGAGAGGGAGAGAGGGAGAGAGGTCTTCGGCAACATACAGTATATACTTTAGAATATTAACATTATTATATGTAGTAAAACCAGTTACTCTATGCGTGCTGAGGATGTGCACTGTACTCTAAAGATTCATTCTAGCTTAAGGCTTCCTTGGTTCATTACCCATTGTCATTCTCCAAGGTCATCTGACCTTAAAGGTTGAATCAGGGACACCAGTTAACAAAACCTGTCCATTTTACTCCCCCAGCCAATATTTAGATGGATGATAATCAAAACAAACTATTTTCTTTTCTATTTACTTCGAGGACTAAAGAACCATCCAACCCGACAATTCATAACAATAAAGACAGAATTAAACATCCTTAAACATAAATTGAAAGTCAAAGAAATTATTCAACAGCATTGCTTTGTGTAGCTAACCTTCTAGTCAATAAAACATGGTTTCTTTTCATTCTCAGTGATTTGTCACTCGTTAGCATGTGTTGCACGAGGAACTCCGTGTCTTCCACAGTGCAAAGGAGCAAGCACTAAACTGCATTTGACATCACAAAAGAAACACTTAATACATGAAAGCACATCAGCAAATTAGTCTTAAGATTGTCTCTAAAGAATGCAAGACCGCCTGCAAATCTAATTGGTTAGGTGAAGTAATGCACGGAAGGCTAGCGTTCATCCGGTAAAAAGTATTATATATATATATATATATATATATATATACATGCACGCACACACACCTTTTCAAAAGTTTGGGGTCACTTAGAAATGTCCTTGTTTTTGAAAGGACAGCCTCAGATGTTCTTATGTAGAATGTTTTAAATAACTATTATAGCTGACTTTTAATGGAATATCTTCATAGGGGTACAGAGGCTCGTTATCGCTCACATCACTCCTGTGTTCCAGTGGCACGTTGTGTCCACTAATCCAAGTTTAAGTTTAAAAGGATAACTGATCATTAGAAAACCCTTTTTCAATTATGTTACAGCTAGAAATGTCCTTTTTGTCCACGAAAACAGCTGAGTGACCACAAACTTTTGAAAAGTAGAGTATATTAGATTTGTGCATTCGTACAAGCTTGTTTTTTTTAATGAAAATTGCCTATTTCGGGCATTTGTGCAAATCTACGCTAACGGGGGCAATCCACGACAAAACTGCAGAAAACAAATTGCAAAAGTGCCAAAATTTTACTAGGACTCATCCATTTGTTGCCACATGTAGCCACCATTACGAGCCATTTTGGCTCCGTTTTGGTGCTCGTTGATGAGGTAAAGTGGGAGGGACTGTGTGGGAGGATACATATCAATAACTGATATTCCCAGGAATACCTCCGGATCAACACCTGGATCCTCGGGGTCGCGTGAGCAGGCTCCTAACAGGCCCCGCTCATTTCCTCTTTAAATTGGGGTGTTTCCCACGTTGTCAACAGAAACGCCACTGACATCAGTAGGAACGCCCCCGACATCAACGGGAACACCCACCGACGTCAGCACGACCACCCGTCGACGTCAGTGGTCAATCAGTGGGCAATCCTGGCCGTGTCCCAGAAGTTCCCGGGTATGCTGATAGGTCGAAGTAGCCACAATATACAATACACACAATACTACAAGTTAATAAGGTAATAATTGTTTATTTTAGTGCACAACATTTACTGGTGTGGGATGGATTGAAGAAGCTGTAGTGTACTATATAGCACTTACACGGACTGCTTTAGAGATATTTTTGGGGTCCCGTATGGTAGGGCTGGAAATGTGTCAGTGTCTACCTACTCCTAGGGTTTTGCAGTGCAAAACAGAGTGTGGATTTCTTCCATAATCTTGAGATGATGCTCCTGTAAGTAAAAAGTGAGTCCAGAATGTGTCAGGACCCTCCTCCTTTGGGAAATGCCCCTGAATTTCGTCCAAGCCGAACATCTGGGAAACTAAATTTGTTGCAGAAAACAAATGCTGCAAAAACAAAACAAAAATTTCGTCCAAATTGATTTTGCTTGCAATGCACAAGACTAGTGTGTATGTATATACATTTTGAGCTTCTACAAAAAGATGGACATTGAGGAAAGAAACAAAGTATAGGAAAAAACACGTTCAAACCTTTGTTGTATCTTTGTTGGTTTCACAGTGTCCACTAAAAGTTTACCATTAAAGTAAAGGCCAACCGGAACCATTAATAAATGAAGGTCAATTTTCCATACCCCCAAAATTTTAGGTGCCCAAATCGAGACATCTGAGTTTGAGGTTTTGCAAAAGGCACGGAGGGGCCAGGTTGCTCCAGACAATGGGCCACATGGATCTTATCTGCCTCTTGAGAAGCCAGAGGATCTTTTTTTGATGTCTCAGGCAGTATGATGACTGTAAACACTACCTATTGTACATATATTATTGCCACTATAAAGGACTTATCTCAGACCGCAGGATAACTGGCACCAGACCTCTTACAGAATCCCTACAAAGGGCTTATCTAATGGGTACATACAACATATTTAAAAGGCTACTAAAATGGTGAATGCTATAGAGGATAAGATTCCAACATCTATATCTTAGATGAGAGAAGATAGGGCGTATATTAGAATCATGTAAATACATAAAGGGATTTAACAAAGTATATTTGTTAAGACAAGACTCTAATGGTAGAGTACATTTCTTTAAATGTAAGGAAGTTTTCATTCATTGAGGGGATGATAGATAAGTGGAACAGCCACCCAACAGCGGGGGAGAAGTGGTAAAGGTTAATACAGTAAAGGGTATATAAATAAGTCTATCCTAAATATTAGACAAGGCCAATGATTGAAGAACGAGTTGCGTTTTTAATTCCATAAAAAATGAGCAGATAGGCTGAACGTTCTTAAATGTTATCAAATCCTCTGTCTGGCATGCAATGGAATTGTATAAAGTTTCTGGATATGCACCTGCTTCAAGATTTATATAGAATAGGGCATTGCATGGATTGGGCACTAATAGCTTCTCAAGGTGAGACATGCTTCATTTTTCCTGGAAAACAAGCACTTACCTCACCTTGAAGGAGTTCAAATGGAATGCAAACCACATCAGATTTAACACTTAGGTGGGTTGTTACATTAGTTAAATATCGGTAAGAGGACGCAGAACTTGCAGTTAAATGTGTTATCTTCTAAGTGGGATTTTTATTTTTTAACAGATCATAATAAAGTAAACATGCCGTCACTCAGTCATTTTTCTGATGACTTTATGTAATATTTTTTTGTGAACATTTATTATTATTATTAATATTATACTTTATTTATAAGCGCCGACAGATTCCGCAGCACTGTAGAAAGAAGAAAATGTTCCAGATAACGACAAGTACAATACAACAATTGACATAGAGATACAAGAGGAATGAGGGGCCCTGTTCCCGCAGGAACTTACAATCTTGGTGGATAAGGGGTGAGAAGCAGGAGGTGAGGACTGTGTAGTAGTGAATGATGTTAGTAGGGCGCGATAAGGGGTGTAAGTGGGTGAGAGGGAAGTTTTGATGTTTTATGTCAGTGGTAGGCTTCCCTGAAGAGAGAAGTTTTTAGTGAGCGTTTGAAGGAGGGTAGAGTTGATGAGAGTCGGAAAGCACGGGGAAGAGAGTTCCAGAGGGTTGGTGCTGCGCGAGAGAAGTCCTGTAGGCGGGTGTGGGAGGAGGTGCCTCCATTCCATTGTCCTTCCCATTGCTCCACCATCACTCCGTATTACGATCCTCTCATAAATACACCTTATCAGAGCAGAGGCAATCCTAGGTTTAGTGGCACCTGGGTGCAGTATTTCTTTCAGGCCCCCCATAACGAACATGCATACATACTGACATACTGAACTCGCTCTAAAATCCTCTCACTCCAACACCAAATCTTACTCCTCCTCTACCAGGCGCCACAAACCCTAGGCTCATCTGACATAATACACTAACTCTAATACACAGACTGATAGCGTGTGTGTGTGTGTGTGTGTGTGTGTATTTCAGTATATATTGCTAACACCAAATACTAAAATACACACTCATGCTAACACCATGCAGTAACATACTCGAACACTATAAAGTAACAGCCACATACATGCTAATATAACCTTGAAAACACTAACACCTTACAGTAACACATATGCTAACACCATACACTTATACATAGGCATGCTGATACCATACAACAATAAACACACACTCTAACACAACATAATGACATATACACTCATCCTTGCCAAGAATAACTTCTATTTATTAAGTTGGTGATTAGTTTATATTAATGAAACTTGATGAATTCTTCTGAGACCAAAGGGATGCCTTAGAGCAGGGGTGTCCAACGTGCGGCCCTCCATCTGCTGCAGGACTACATCTCCCATACTCCTCAGCCAGCCCCTTAGCTGAAAGAGCATTTTGGGAGATGTATTCCTGCAGCAGCTGGAGGGCCGCACGTTGGACGCCCCTGCCTTAGAGGCTACACTATAGGGTTTATTCACTAAGGGGCAAATTGTGAGTTCAACTCCTAGCCAGACTAGCAAGTTTTTCCAGCAAGAATGGTTGTGCTGGCATAATGCATAATTCAGTACGCAAGGAGACTTTGAAGAAATCTTGCTGATTTAACTACACATCATACAGGGCCAGGCAAGCTCTTCCTGTAGCAGTTACAGGGATTTGACTGTCTTAATGTATAGGGAAATGAAGGAGCTGAAGCACAACTATCCTGTCTCAACTCTCCCTTTAGCCAAAAAATCCTTATATCATCCACTGGGTTATAAGTGAAGGCTGATTATCCTCAACTTTTTGTTTCGTTGAAAAGAATGTTTTGACTGGGGGCCTTGCACGTTGCGTCCCAATATTCAACTATTTTTTTCTAAAACATTCAGGCAGGTGAAGTTATTCTCATACTTTGATGTAGGGACATTCTTTTCATTAAGCATCAAAGTATTCTAAATCAGCCTCCTTCTAATGCCACCAAGTAATTTCCTGAAAGTGATCAAGTATTTCTAAAAAACATTTCCTCTTCAAAGGATTAGTCAGACTCATTACATTTCAGTGCTTTTATCCCCCTTTCTTGATCATTGTGTGTTAACCCTGGGGCATCATTCAATGTTTTTACTAATTATATTTTCATGTTCGAAAAGGATGGTAGATAAGTGGAACAGCCTCCCAGCAGACGTGGTAGAGGCAGTGGCGGAACTACCGGGGTCGCAGGGGGGCCCAAGCCAAGGGGCCGCCCGAAATCTTTTTTACGTTTTGTTTTTTTTTAAATAAGGCAGGGGCGTCCAACATGCGGCCCGCGGGCCAAATGCGGCCCGCGAGACCTCGAGGTGCGGCCCGCGTAAGATCGGCAGCCAGGGCAACCGATCTTACACGAGCCGCACCTCAAGCCCTGCTACTTACTTGTGGGAGGGTCTTCTGGACTGCACAGAGGAAGCGGAGTTCACGTGACATCCTACTTCCTCTGTGCTTTAGCAGAGAAGGCAGAGGGAGGCCGCGCCCCCTGCTGAAGTCTGTGAGCGGCATCAAGGAGCTGCAGTGCAGGTAAGGGGGTGGGGAGGGTGTTTGAATGAGTGTGTGTGATTGAGGGAATGAATCTGTGAATGAATGATTATATGAATAAATGAGTGTGTGTGTGTGTGTGTGTGTGTGTTAGCATGGATGTGTAAGTGCTGGAACCTAGGCATGATGGGACTGTGATTGCTGTTAGCAATCACACTCCTATCATGCAAGTCAGCCAGTACATGCTGAAACCTGGCCAGCTGCCCCCCTTGTGTAGTAATGCTGCCAGCAGTATGGGGTCTGCACTTACAGCCACCCTGTACCAGCATGTACTGGCTGACTTGGCATGATAGGAGTGTGATTGCTAACAGCAATCACAGTCCCATAATGCCTAGGTTCCAGCATTTACTGGATGGATGTGTAAGTGCTGGAACCTAGGCATGATGGGATTGTGATTGCTGTTAGCAATCACACTCCTATCATGCCAAGTCAGCCAGTACATGCTGAAACCTGGCTAGCTGCCCCCCTTGTGTATTGATGCTGCCAGCAGTATGGGGTCTGCACATCACTTACAGCCACCCTGTACCAGCGTGTATTGGCTGACTTGGCATGATAGGAGTGTGATTGCTAACAGCAATCACAGTCCCATCATGCCTAGGTTCCAGCATTTACTGGATGGATGTGTAAGTGCTGGAACCTAGGCATGATGGGACTGTGACTACTGTTAGCAATCACACTCCTATCATGCCAAGTCAGCCAGTACATGCTGAAACCTAGCTAGCTGCCCCCCTTGTGTAGTGATGCTGCCAGCAGTATGGGGTCTGCACATCACTTACAGCCACCCTGTACCAGCATGTACTGGCTGACTTGGCATGATAGGAGTGTGATTGCTAACAGCAATCACAGCGAGCACAGTCCCATCATGCCTAGGTACCAGAATTTACTGGTTGCCTGGGTATGATAGGAGTGTGATTGCTGTTAGCAATCACACTCCTATCATGCCAAGTCATATTGCTAATTTTGTCCAATTGTGTGTTACCTACTTTTATTAAACATGTGAGTTTTTATTATTATTTTTAAAGGTGGGGGTCATTTTCGGTTTTGGCTAAGTGAACCCTGAATGTTTTGGTCCAGAATTTTCATTTTAGTTCATCCCTAGAATAAATCTAGGGAATCCTGAATTTGTAGTCGCAAAACTTTCAAGGCCCAGAAATCAGTGAGAGGAAGAGTAAAGGTTTTGTGTTATTTACTTTATTTTAATCTGCATATTTTATTAAAGGCCATATTTTTTGTCACAGTGAAAAATGAGTGCGGCCCGCGCACGTATACAATTCTGATGAAGTGGCCCACTGCAGAAAAAACTTGGATTATGCCCTTTGTACATGCGCCCCTTTTTCTTTGATTTTTTTACAGATATGATTCAATATGTAAATTGAATTTGTTGAATTAGTTAAAAAAAATAGTTGGGTAAAAATCATGTTTTTTTGGGGGGGTGAGGGGGTGGGGGGGTGAGGGGGTGGGGGGGCCCTTAACAGATTCTCGCACCCGGGCCCTGAGGCGTCTAGTTACGCCCCTGGGTAGAGGCTAATATAGTGAGGGAATGTGTGGGATAGGCATATGGCTATCCTGAATCTAAGATGAGACCATGAGCTGATTAAGGTTTGAGTCTTTATATCAGGTAAATCAGGCAGGCTAATCCCTCCCAAATAGGTTTCTGGAGCAATTACTATTGTTGTCCCTCTTCTTTCAATAACTTTTTGGCAATGCTATGCTTGTCTCTTCATTAGTTTTTATTTCCCCATACCCCAACACTCCAAATAGTAAAAGACGCACACTTTTGTTTTATGGAGTATGTTGATTGGGGTGGCTATGGGGGAAGAGCTTTTTTCATAGCTTTTTTGTGACTGTGTGCCCTGTTGATCAGTATTCAATAGCCATTTGTGTGAATGGGTAAAGTGTGTGGAATAATAATGTTGTTTATTTGCAAATACGATTCGGATACATTTTTCGGTTTGTTTCTGGCCCATCCATTTTTGGCCAATGTATTTCATTCCCTGCCCATTTGGTTCGGCTGAAAATTTGGGGGCATTCTTAATTGGGAACCGAAATTAATTTCCCGTTCCCCACATTCAATCTCACGCTCTCATTCTCGTTTACTCTCACACTCTCTAAATGTTTCCCTACCTTTTCTGCCGACCATTTCTGCTTTTGCTATCTTTTATCTTCTGTCTTCAATCTGCTATCTTCTATCGTCGTCATCCTCTTCGAAAGTTGGCACACATAGAATTGGTTGGCAGAGAAGGTAGGGAAACATTTAGAGAGTGTGAGAGTGAACAAGAATGTTAGTGTGAGAGAGTGAGAGTGTGAGTGAATGTCGACTTACATATTTCAGATGAAAGTTGAAAATCATAGCATTGAAGATCACTGGCAAATCATTTGAGTGTTGTCTGAGGACTGGTTCATGTTTAACCCCTTAATGACAAAGCCCGTACATGTACGGGCTCAAAATTCATTGTTTTCAATGGGTTTAGGGACCGCCCATTGTCCTTAAGGGGTTAAAGATTATACTCTATATTGGGCTTAGCTGTATTTGCTTATATGAGAAACATGCATTGTTGAGAATTTTAGCCTGTGCGCTTGGGTTACCCTATACACCTCATTCGCATCAAATCTGGGCCTCTTACCAGAGATAAAAAGGTTGTCATCATGTTACACAGCTAGGAAATTATTGGGAACGTTGGTAGCGTTAGGTAAGACTGTACAAGTTAAATGTGCTGTTCCAAGTCTTCTCACGAATTTAAGACTTTTATATGAAATTAGAGACACCAGGTGACACAGAAGCAGACACTGATAGGTTGGTGTCAGAAAAAAATTGTGTATGATTAAACCATCAGAGAAAAGAATAACCTTACACAACTAAGAGGGTGTGTTTATTGGGAAAATATAAAAAGTTCTACGGATGACAGCTGTGCAAGTAATTCTACGCCATAAGATTAAAATGACGTTTAAGATTTTATATCAAACATCTATTAGTACTTTGGTGATTTCATTTTGTTACAATGTGTCTTGGAAATTGCAGTAGAACATTTATCATCATCTGTTCGCAACCCTACATAATCTTATTACCCCATATTGCACCCCCTCCATTTCAAATGACCTTGCAGGGGCGCTTCTCCCTTGGGCAAAGCCTAAGGAATGGACACAGATGAATTAAAAGAAGCGTTTGCCTTCATCCTCTCCCAATCTAAATGAAATCATCAGCGTCACTTGCTATTTGCGGACCAAATCTACCGATATGTAGAAAAACAAGAAAAAACGTATCAAAGATCACATCTTCACAATAACATGAGTAATGAGCATCTCAAATGTTATGTTTCTTTACTTTCACATCTAATGTTCCATGACGGCTGTTTGCCTGTTAGCTCATACATGGTGTATTATTTTCATATTGAAGCAAGGGAAAAATGATAAGCTCAGCCGGCTATTTTGATATATCTTGTTATTAAAAGAGCCTAATGAACTCTTAAGTAATTCCTGCTCTCAAAATTCCACCAATCCCTTATTGGTACAAAATGGGTGTGCTTATATTACATATAGACATTATGATGGATAATTAAGATTTCTTAATCAATTTAGAAGCTGGAATACATGACTTGACCCAATCGCACCCAACATACATGAGACTAGACACACAGAGGCAGCTTATACAAATTCCCGGCGCTGTTGTAATTAACAATTTGAAACAGACGTTTTGTTTTCAAACAAATTTAACATTTCATTGCCTTTAGGGTTATTTGTGTGAGTAATTTCTTTTTTATGCTCCTCTTAGTTTTTAGCTGTAATTTACTGAGGCTGAAACAATTGTAATTCTGGCAAGGAAGATTGCAAAGAATACTGAACATTTATTGCCAGCCCTTAAACGGTGCGATTTTATTTCCGTATGCATGCGGATCTTTATTGGGCTTGTTTTTTTTAGTGCAGTTAAAGTGGACGTGTTTTTTTTTGTCTTTCGTGTAAGTGGTAAATAATTCATATCTGCCATCTGGTGCTAATAATCTCTCCTTTTATTTCTTCTCCTTTTACTTATCTTTTTCTTCTCCATCCTTTTGCTTTTTAGCTTATCTCCTAGCAAAAACAAACAGAGGTTAGCAAAACCCCATAACAGCTGAGAATACAACTATAGGCTATGTTCACTAAGCACTATTCAGTCAACCGTAGATGACAACAGACTTGTCCGCAGCAGTGCCAGAAGGTCTTTAATTATATAAAAGAACCCTAATATAAAAACACAACTAAAGAAAACACGTGCAAATGGGATGTGTTGGTTTGATGTTTGAGAAAATATAGGATTGCTCAAGTGTATTTCTTAATCACAGGAGAGCTCTTGCTATTTCTTCTAATCAGATCCAAACCTGTAAAGTTCTGACAGCGTTAGTTAGCAGGTCCATGTAAGAGATGGGCCCTCAGCACAGTTTTCTCTGGGAGCTGGGAAGCCTTGGACTTGCCATAGGTCTAATGGCAAAAATAAGAGTTTCATCATAGCCAACTGGTATGATAGGCTTAGGATGCCTCTCTTTGGTGCCTAAAAGAGCTGGAGAAATGGCCATATAGGCATTTATAGCAGTGTAAAGTTGGTACAGGGGGCCCATGTGACTGTTACCCCAAGTACAATATTTTAGTGGGGGTTTTTTTGTGCTTCAGTATTATCACTGCTATAAAATACTAAAGTATTATGGAATTTGTATATGGTAGTGGCATAGTCCCTTTAAATTGTCATGATGTCCCCTTGCAAATTCATGAGGGATTCTACAGAATCTTTTCATATGTACTTGCCCACCCTTCCATTATTTTTCATGTAGGAGATGTGTATGGCCGACAACATCTTTATGCAGGTGGTATACATAATGCCAGTCAGCTTCAGCACCGGCTCGGTGAATGCAGCAGATGGGGACTCTATAGACCATCATGCACATACACGAAAGTGCCACCACTGATTTCAAGCAGCCAATCAGTGGCAAGAATGATTGGACAAGGGCTGCAGGACTGTAGCTGCAGGGCTGCAGCTTCTACCTCGAGTAAGTACTCTGTTTTCCCGTTTTGAAAGAGTGCATATTAAAGTATTCACAGAGTACTTTGATATGCCTTTTCCTTTAGCAAGACTCCCAGGGACAGTGGAGTTTTTCTTTAAAATTAAAAACAAATTAAATAAATTAGAGGCTAATGATCCATACAGTGTCATAATACCTTTCTAACATATCCTTGTATTGCAAGACCATTTCTTGGCCCATCCATCATGAAACTATTAATATAAAGTGAGATACAGGTAAAAAAAAGCTAATGATACAGATATCTCTCATCCACATGAAAAATGTAAGGTCACTTAAATATATATATATATTTAAAATAATGTTTGCTTTTCACTAACTTTTTATTCCCTCTTTTGGAGCCTCATGTGGTCAAAACCAATGCCAACACCATCATCCAACTTTACTCCTCCAAATGCCCATAAGCTCGGCAGCTAGTACAATTTAAACATATCTGTATGTATTACTTTCCACGAAAAAGGGTTAGCGGTGCAGAAATGAAATATACCCACTAATGATGATTACATTCTTAAACAAAGTAGATTTATTTGGTGAGTTATTTTCTGTGCAAATAATACTGCTAAGTAGAATGATTCTTTTCCAAATTAAATTCCAATAATTTCTTGTTTCATTTACTTTTCTTTTTAAATCATCTCAACACTTGTAACCAATTCAAATTTGTGGTTTCTGGATGTTAGAGTAGGATTTAATTGGAAAAATAAATAACTTAAGGCGCAGAGCAGCCATTGACGTCTATATTAAAAAATCAGTAAAAAAGGTTAGGCCAGATAATTAATGCGAGTTTACAAAGAAGTTTGACTACATACCTAAATAGCCAACAATAAAGATAAAAATGACAGATTTAAAAGTTGGTGCTTATATATTTTCTGAATTGCCAGCTCTGTATTCAATGAATGTTTTGTCCTGGTTATAAATTCACAGCCATAATTCACTCTGCACTGAAACAATGTTGTCTTTATGATATGGCTGTCAGTGTTCTTAATGAAATAAGGTGAGTTACTATCATTTATATGAAGCATCTGTGCACACGCACCATAAAAACACAGGTCAAAGGTTGCATGCAGTCCCCAGGGTACGGCCCCTGCAGGGAGCAGACTAATTGGCTTGTATTGATCTACAAATTGAGCCCTTGTTTGATTAATGCAGGATTGTAAGCTCAGCTAGGACCTCTGTGATGGGTCAAGGCTAGTTTAGGAGTAGCACAGAAACTCATTTTAAGCTGGCCGGCGATGGTAGACAGCTCGTTAATGCCCTCCCAAGGCACTGGGATAAACCTATGAATGTGGATGCATTTAACTGTACAGATACCTCTAATGGTAACTTGATGGCCTCCTAATGTACAGCAAACAGAAGTCCTAAGATTGATGAGGACAAGATATGAGAGATTTATTACATGTAAGGCTAATTTGGAATTGATAGTACATTATCTCTATTCTCACACAGATTTCCATAGTAAACAGACAGCCTGCTTTCATTGATGTAGTGCAAGATTTGGCTTGTTCTGAAACTTACTCTACAAAGCGTGAATGCCTCCTGGTATACATTTTGAAGCTTTTCTTTTTAAATGATTCTTAGACTGCATTTTGGGTTAGCTTGGTGCACAGTTCATAGCCGTATGGAAGCAGATAATTTTGAGGCTGTCAAAGCAACACTGGTTAAAATGCAAATATTCTCCCTTCTCTAGATAATGTACAAATACAACTGGAAGTAGCCGGTACCATTATAAACTGTATGTAAAGCTGATGTGTGGTACAGGTAAGATACCTAATTGTCATCTGACCTTCATACAGTCAAAAAATAGGCACCCCTTCTAATACTGTTTTATAAGTTAACAGTAAACAAGTAAACAGTGTATAGTAGTAACTCATAGTAGGCCTGGTTCTGGCCCAGGAACACCAGACGTTCAGGTGCTGCCAGTGGAGGAACTCATGATACTAAGTGGACTGGTCACTCTGCACAGGCAAGAGTTATGTAGAACCCCAACAAACTGGGACTGCCATAGTTGCATGACTAGGAGACTAGTGTGTAGGCAGAGAATATAGATGTAGACAAAGTGACCAGATTAAGACAGAGGCCAGAAAACACAGTCTAAACCCCAAGGATTTTATTTTCACAGAAGTAGCAGTCCAAGTGTGGTCAAATAATGGTCCAAGTTCATAGCTGGTAAGTCTAAGCAAAGACTAACAGGGAAGTCAAAGGTCAAGCCATTATATCTAAACAATCGGGCTCAAGGGCAGGAAAAGGGTGGCAAGGTATAGGACTGGGCACTAGGCAGGGTCAGACAGGATCCAAATTAGGGTAAGCATAACAAAAACACCAAGTTGATGTAGGTTTCACCAAACAACTGAGCATCTTGAGAAAGAGGCCAAATAACTTTGACCAATATCATTAATTGGTGGTGTCACAGCTGCTCACACTCAGCTGCAAAGACCTTTGAGCAGTAGCTTTACGGTCACCTGTTGCCCAGGTAAGTTTGGAACTGTTCTTAGTTACCAGAACGTCAGAGCTCCTCTGACTTGATTCAACTAGATGCAGTGTTGTGTCTCTTAGTGCTATAGAACTATAGACATACTATAGAACTAATTAGGATGGACTTCTTATTTCATATTTTGATTAAAAATACTAAACAGCTAAACAGCTATGTTAATTAAAATAAATGTGCCTATATTTCAATTTACTAACCTCTTAGGCAGCATTGTGAATGCTCCATGATGATCTCCCACAGAAAAAAATACAAATTGACAAGAAACTAGACTGAGAAGCATCAAGCAACAAGCAATTTTACGACCATTGCCGTTAATTAGATTAAATTAAATTGCAGTTAAATCAGATTCAGTCGTTCAAAAAATATGAGTATTTTTTTTATTCAGAGTAAGGATCCTTCTGCTTTTAACTTGTCTCCAGCTCAGTCTAGCCAGAACCAAATGCACCAAAGGTACTCCACTCCACCGCACCACAAATACTTGGGATATTTTGGTGATTGGCTTGCTCAATATAAATATAAATCTAATTCCTAAACTATTAGTAATACCTTCAGATTATATTAAAAAGGGAAAAAAGACCATTACAGGGGACAAACAAAGCAGATTATCAGGTCCTTTGCATATAGATGTCAAAAAGAGAAATATATTTTCTCACATGCTGCATAACTTACATAGACATACCGAATTTGATTTCGGGTAAGAACCCTTTGTTCCATCTAGTGTCCCCATTTATCATACCTTAATCAGTGCTTTGTCGCATCTTAATTTCAGGATAGTCATATGATTAATCCATCCATGTGTACGTTTCCTCACTGTATTAACCTCTACCACTTATAATGGGAGAATGTGCCACTTATCTACTACACTCCCAGTAAAAACTCCTTACACCACATGTAAAACTCTGCACATCTAGTTTTAGACCACAGGCTCCTGTTCTTTAATTCAGGTTTTATGGATCTTTACTTTACATAGGTATCTTACCAAAGTGCTGGTGTTGTATGTGGAAATCCAAAAGCAGATATCAGGATATTGGCTGGTCATAAACATAGAAGAATAAAAAGAAGCTCACGTAAACTTTTTATCACAAACCATCTGAAATTCGAAAAGAGATGAAAACCTACCCGATTTCGTCTACTTATTTTTATTCAGAAGCACACATTTCTGGGAAGAATATGATTCATCATAACTTGTACCAGCCAGAGAGACATTAACCTTCTCAGAAGTAGTGAAGGGCCTAAGAAAGTTTTGTGAAGAGAGGGTGGGTTACGAATTACAATAACATATTAGTCATTTTCTGGTTTTACCCTAACATGTAAAAACAGGTTAACCGAACACTAGCTGGCTACATACATTACATTATTTTTGTAAATATATATACGCAGTATAAATATATACAGAGAGCTATATAGCTAGTTATAGCTGAATGGTTATCTATAACCTTTTATATATAAGAGCAAGTGAGAGAAAAGTTGTATTCAAGTACGGAGAGAATTTTCAGTTTGATTTTGTTATTAGTTAAATAATTATGTTTTTAGCACTGTTTACCAGATTTAAGTAAGGCAGTGTTATTGCATGTATGTTGCCATGGCGTAATATTTCCTATCTAGGGCAGATCATCACACTATGTGATAGTGACATTCACTGTTCGCAGTGTCTCTACAAACGCAGTCTTCTGCTCTGTGTTTTCTCATTGTCGACATACGATTATCATTGCATTTTATTTATAGAGCACCAGCAGCTTCTGTAGCTCTATTACAATGAGGAAGAAATACAAAAATAACATAAAAATTATACAATAATTAACATGAGTCTTCAGACCTTTTTTTTCTATGCTAGGCTTTAGCAGGCTGGCTTATGCAATTCTATGTTAAATCAACCCCATTGTTTTGGATCTGGATTTACGCATGTTAAGATTAATGTTGCCCCATTCCCTTATAACAGTATCTGGCCAATACAGATTATACATATTTATGCAGATGGCAATTTTCCTTTAATTCTTGGCAACAAAATTGGAAAGAAATCAAATTTCTCCTGTTCAAGGAATATTTTCTTACCATGTCACTTTAGTACAAATCTGTAAAATAAACCAGTTCTCTATAGGGACACTTTATTACTGAATGGTCACATAAAGAGCTAACGTTGTAACTAAATACATCATGCATGGAATGAGAGGAAATGAGAGATTGTTTCCTCTTTGTGGGCATAAAGCAAGTCTCTTTACATCTGTTAAAAAGGTTGTCGGCTTCTGTAGAAAAATAAACATTCTGGGTTATTTCCTAAAATGCTTTAAAGGAGCAGTTCCTCTAAGACTCTAGGAGAACAATACGTATTGTGTTTTAATTGGTTAGGTGGAGCCATTAATCGAACACCATGTTCTTTAACAAGTTGAGCCAATGTTATTGTAAAAGGGACTACACAAAAACAACATGTGTTGCCTAAAAACCAGAAACAAAGTGAAAAAATTGTGTTTGCTCCATGTACACAGGTCTACTCCGCAGTGTTGACACTTGGCATTTGGCTACTGGGGGCCACAACCACTGGTGTTCCAGCGTGAGGACGCAGAATAATTATGATGCCTTCTTTCCCCCTCACCATTTTGGCACCAGAAGGAGCATGGTATCCCTACACCAGAACACAAAGTTGGCTGAAACGCTGCATGGGTTCAATCACATGCTGAACCATCGTACCTACTGGTTCTGTAAGAACAAAGGTGCGCACCCATGCAGAAAATGGCTTTATCATAAGTCAGCAATTTTGTATTTGTATGTATTTTCCTGCTTTTAGTGAAACAGTGATATTGATTAAACTCAATAACCACTTTGCCATGAAAAGTTATATTGTAATATAATATATTTAACTATTTGCATTTCTGAATAAAGGTTCATTTTTCTTGTCCTTGCTTTCTATGCATCTACACATATTATGTATATACACAATGATATTATGAAAGCCTACATACTTTTATTATAAGCATTGCAATTCATTCCATTACTCCTGAATATAAATACAGGAGTATGAATTGGATACTTTACAACTGCTATAGGCGTCAATTTATACAAAGTAGGTATAAAATTAGTAAATATAAAAATAGCTATAGGGTTATTAGTGGACTTCCAAAGAACTTAGTCTAAAGCAGCAAAGGGTACATGATAGGTCGCCAAGTCCTTTTGAATTACCATTCCCATGACCATCCATGGCTTGCCAAAAGTTATGTAAAATGATGGGTGTTCTGGTTCTAGATCATTTATGGCTGCGAGTAGTCTAAAGGCAATAACAATACCACCATCTAAGCTATATTTTGCTGTCTTGGGAGCTCTAGAAGTACAAACAGGCAGAATTAAAAGAAGGAGACAGACGGAGGAAAACATGTAAACAAATGTAAGCAATTTTTAATTAGCAGAGTTTGTTTCCCTTGTGGGGATACAAAATGATTATTAATCAGTATCTAGAGAAAAGCTGGTTTTATCACTAGATAGCTTGTTTTTAATCCTCCAAGCAAAATGTCATTAGCTATAAGTGGAGACTGCACAGATCTCTGTTCGCAGAGTGGAGCAACTCCAGAGCGTATGTACCCTATTGCGTTGACACGTGCTGTATACACATGACATCCACACTGAGCCCATACAGACAGTTCTTTTTGGAGACGTTTAGTCACTGGTATTTTCCTTAAGGATCCTGACTCATTTCCAGTTTGTGTTTGCCACATATTTTCTGGCAGTAGGGAGATTTATGCTTTGACTAGTAGTTTTTTAGCCTTAACGTCATCCAGTTCTGAAAATGTTGGCACAAAGCACAAGTGGTCTGATGACACTGATAGATTGTAATACATCCTAAGGTGTGTTAATCATTATGAGTAACGCAAGCCAATACTAGATACATTATTATCATGTGAAGTTCACAAACCCGTACCGATAGGGGATCATGTGCTATGGGGTCATTAAGAACCGTTATTTTATAATTCATTGTGGTGTCTGTAATTTGAAATGTTTAGTTCTCCAGCTAACACTTCCATGTTAGTCACCTAGACAGAGCTGTGACAATGTGCCAGAAAAAAAGTCCCAAATGTTGGTTAGCCAGTAAGAATATGACAGAGTCTGCAGTAATAAAGTCCCCATGGATTGAGCTGTCTAGTTTGAAAGGAATATGATGGATTCAATCGATCCCTGAACTAGAAAAGTTTCCCATAATGCTTTTGAAATACCACACTACAGGCCAATGATCATAAGCTTCTAATAGGGAGGTCAGTTCTTCTGTGTTGCCTACATCACAAGCAATGTTTTGATACCTTCAATGGCTGGGGAGTTATTGATAAGATGCCTGAGATGGGGACAAAGCCAATGCTTTCAGTACGTTGACCACGTCGGCCATGTTCTCCAGGACAAGTATAATTTTTACATATTGCTGACCAGCCCAGGTAAAGTGCTTCCCTCCAGTATGTGGGATGTATGGACTTATGTAAGGGAACTAATTAGTCAGATATACCTGCCACATACTGCAGGGGAGCACTTTAACTGGGTTGGTGAGCAATATGTAAAATTATATGTGTCTTGGAAAACATGGCTCATATGGTCACCCTAGCCTTGAGTTGTCTTTGTGTGCATATTTGTATACGTGCTTGTCTATGTGTATTATTATTCCCCACCATCAACAACATGCTTTGTCTGCCAGTGTTTGTATTTGTATTTCTCCCTTTTCAACCTTTCACAACTTTAAAAACTCAAAGATTAGAATATATGTCCAGATTACAACTGTCTGTACAAATTTAAAAATAGCTTCCAGAAGCTACTGTGATGTCATCGAACTATAGCTGTCGGAAAAGGGCCCTTTAAGAAGGTGCTTAAATGTAACATGGTGCTCTCAGAAAAATGCCATCAAGCTCTGCATGGGGAAAAAAAACCTCTTGGAGTCTTCAGGTCAGGAGAAAAGAAAATCATGCAATAATTATTTGTGGAATGATAATTATTATGAAGAGGTCTGTTTACTAGGCAAATCATTTCTGTGACTGTTTGCTTTCATGCTGAAACATTCAGCAAAATGTTAGGTTTACAAAGAGATAACATTGATTATAAATATTGAGCTGAGTTAGAATAATCCAACTTATTTTTTATTTTTTTTAGACAAATATAGTTTAGATATTTGTTCAGTATTTTGTACTGAGTGTAGTATGTTTACTATGCCCTGGAAATTTAGGCAATTGTGATGAACAGCTATGGTTACATTTTGTAGCAAACAAGTACATGGAGACTATCTCCACTGGTGTGCCAAGGCCATCTAGGGGCTGGTTGGGAATGCCATATACTAATACTCACCATAAATGACGACAGCCGTGGAGGTGAAGCGACACCCTGGGTTGGACCTGTATACATCTCTGGCTACTGTACTGTAATGGCTGCAACAACCTGAGGACTTTACCCCTGTAGAGTCCTTGAGGTGGTAATTGGGGTGAAGACCCATTCTGGTCTGGTATTCACTAACCCCCAAAACTACATGTCTTCTTTGTAGTTCAAATGTCTGGCAATCTTGGAGATTCATTTAAATATATTCTATTACATCTACCTTTTTGTTTCCAATGCTTAATAATTGTATTTGTATATTTTAATAAAACACTAAGAAACTGATTTCAGGGACAGTTTGAAATCAGAACAGTGACGGCAAGAAAAGCATTCATACACTATACATATATTTATGTTTAAAGGAACAGTACTGAGTATTGTGTACTTCAAGACATACACAGTGTATATATATATAATATTGTATCTGATTTGCCCCATTAGTTTCTACAGTCACAAAACATAATAAACTAGTGAACATTTTGCAATTACTGTGGACAATATAGATGTACAACATATTTGACATATCAGCCCAGAAAATTATTTCTACAGATATTATCAGTCTACATGATATTTCACTTGTTTTGGGCAACCTGACCAGAGCAGTGCACAAGCCTATTTACGAGCTACGTTGACCAACTTGTGTTGATGCAGGTCTTCATGCTGAACATTGCAAAAGCTAAAAGGTAGGAAGCTGTCCTATGCTTCACACCCCTCACATTCTAACTACTCGTCTGAAGAGTAACATAGAGGTAAGGAAGGCAAGAAATAGAGTCTAATCCTTTTGTTAGAGCTCTCTTAATTAGAATAAAAATTGGTTAGTATGTCTATATCATAGGGAGCTGGCTATGTTTTACAAATGCACCATCTTTTTTCCCCAGACAAATCTAGTGATGTTGTAATAATACAACATTAATAGTGACACGGCATGATGTGCATTATTCATCTTCCTTTTTGTAACATCTCCGTATTATAAGGACAACCTGATGGAATATTCATCAAATTAAGCTCAGTCTCAATGTTTTAAGAATGTAGAACAGCACATAAGAATTTTAAGAGTTTGAAAATGGCACAAATGCAATTAAAAGATATGAGATACCTATTATTATTATCTAATTGTCTAAAGGCCATATAATACAATAGTTCATTGGTTCTTGTGTAATATTTATCGTTAATATTAACCCCTTAAGGACAATGGGCGGTCCCTAATCCCATTGAAAACAATGCATTTTGAGCCCATGCATGTACGGGCTTTGTCATTAAGAGGTTAATTCTTGCAATGGACTCAAGACTGGATACCTCCATAGCTGTCAATCCTACAACTGATAACAGGTGTTTTAGTAAAAGGGACAGAGAAGGAGCCCTTTAAATTGTCTGGGATTAGACGTTATTGTGATTAGCATGTATTACTGTAAAGAATATTAATATTTAATTGAAAACCTTACTTAATGTTAATTATTAGCAGTAACAACATAATCAGGGTAGAACAAGACGGCCTTCCCACCAATCTCATTTTAGATCTGCGATCCTCTCTGACTTTCTTTTATATTAGGAGTAATGACATGTTTCAGTCTTCTCTAAAATGCATGAAATTGTGCAGAATTCAAATGGTAGTTGTATGTTTATAACTTAACTCTTGTGACATTTGGGATCTCCTTAATATTCTTTTGGGTTTTACACTGAGGTTCTGGTCTTCCATGGTGCTAAAAGCTTATCTTCTAACCCAATAAATCATCAAAGTTTGTGAGTGTATTTTCCTCCGTAGGGTGATCTGCTCTGGATTAAAGAAGCCCGGGTTTCTACCTGCTGGTCTCTGAATCAACTCATTTATTTATTGCACAAAAAGAAAAATGTTTCTGTCCAACATAACCAAACTGAAACCTTCAGTTTATTGTTACACAATTACATAAGAGCTAAAAAAATAAAAAATTGTTGGGTTTTACAGATCCAATATATCCCTAATTAAATTCCTCCAGATGAAGATACTTTTTAAAAAATATATCTTAAAGTACCTTAAGGCAGATTTGCCCAGAAAAGGGGGCATCACCACATAGGCAGCCAGAAAAAAACCCTTACAGTTATAATGTATACTTTGGAATACTAATTTATTGCCAAGCAAAACACGTCTCTCTAGTACCTACAGTCGCCATCTCTATAGGGAGTGGATTCCAGAGCGTTACAGCCCTTACAGTGATGAAAGCACTCTGTTAAGAATGGAACTTTGTCTCCTGTAATTGTAATACGTGGTGTTTTGTTACAGATCTGTCCATGGGATGAAGATTTTCCTGTAAGGGTCTCATAAAATTAACTATTTTAACTATGATGTTTCATTGATATTAAGCATTATGTACCAAGCTTACCAATGTGAAAAAACATATACTAATAATAACTTATACTTTACTAACCCTCCTTTGCGTCCATCTCATAGACCCGTAGTAGTGTTTTTTGTCATATAGTATCTACCAAATATTAAGTCATATTTCGCTATTCATTTAATATTTTTAATATGCAAATAATTTATTGCTTAATTAAATGAAACAGATAGATCTAGTAGATTGTACAAGAAAAACACGCTGGGAGTTAAAAAGTAAATACACCTAGTAGAAAAAAAATAAAGTACAATAATACAAGAGGAAATAACTGTTCATTTTTAGTTTAGCATTTGGTATCTACATACTTTATATATGGTCCCCAGAGGGATATAAATTGAGTCACTTTAATAATTCTATCTCTCATTGTTTAGTAGAATATTGCTGTTAAGATTTCTAGTGAGTGGGTTTAATAGCTGTTGCTGCAACGAAAAAGCAACGTTTTAATAAACCTTTTAGCTGATTATTTCATAGTGTCTCAATATTTAAAAGAATTAAAAGAGAGTCTTGTGGGAGCATTATTAGGCATCATGTGATCATTAAAAACATCACAGCCACTTTATATTTTGTGTAACAGCTAAAAGAATGTAATTTAATATATCTTTACTATAAAGCAAATGGTGATTTGACATATTACCAGCTACAAGGACTCTGTAGATCCAAGGAACAGCATTTCTGCCAATCACTGTGGCTTTGGGTACCCTTCATGATATTAGAACTTCAGCACATGTCTAATGATAAACAGTGGCATAACACAAAGTTCTACCCTTGTCCTGGGGCACAGGGGAAGCCTTGTGTATGTATACTGTAGTAGATCTAACTGTGTCATTCTACATTCATTATGATGTCTTGGTATGCTGAAGGGGACATACCAAAACATTTTGAAAATGCCATGCTTCCAACTTTGTGGGAACAATTTGTGGAAGACCCTTTTCTATTCTAGCATGACTGCCCTAGTACGCAAAGCAAGGATCATAAAGACATGGTTGGATGGGTTTGGTGTGGAAGAACTTGACTGGCCCGCACAGAGCCCTAAGCTCAACCACATCAAACACCTTTGGCAGGAACTAGAATGGAGATTGTGAGCCAGGATATCTCTTCCAACATCAGAGCCTGAGCTCACAAATGCTCTACTGGATGCATGGGCAGAAATTCCCACAGAAACACTTCAAAATTTTGTGGAAAGTCTTCCCAGATATAAATGTCTATTAATTAAAAATGCAATATCATAAAAGTCCCTGTTGGTGTAATAGTTAGGTGTCCATACAGTGTGACCACTCCCAAAGTGGACTCCACTGCGTTCAAATCTGCTGTGAACAGAGAATGAGTGTGCATGATGGCTGGGTGTGATGTATGATGGGTATGAGCTGTGATGGCTGAATTTGATGAGAGTAAGATATAATGTGTGGTGGCTAGGTGTAACGGGTGTTAGATGTGATGGCTGGGTGTCATACGACTGGTGTGTGTGTGATTGGAGTGAGGTATGATGGGAGTGTGTTGTAATGGGACAAATGGTAGTCAGATATGATAGAAGTGATTTAAGGTAGGTATGAGTGTGTAAGTGAGTTGCAATATGTGAACAAGAAAGAAACAAAAAGAGGAAGAAAGGAAGAGATAAGGGGAGAAAATAAAATAAAAAAAGAAGGTTGAAAAGAGATGAAAGAGGTAGTGAAAAAATAGGAGTGAAAATGAAGAGGTAGAGAAAAGAAAGAAAGAGAAAAATAATAGGAAGAAAGGAAGAAAGAGTGAAAATGGAAAAAAGAGAAAGAGAAGAACGAAAGAGAGAAGAACAAAGTGAATATATGATGGGAACAGCAAAAATCAGCAGAGAGAAAAAAAGAAAGAGATAGATAGATATACAGGGAAGAGTCGGAACAAAAATAGAGGAGGAGAGTGGAAGAGAGGGAAATGGGTGTGCGGTGTGTGATGACTGGTTGTGATGGGGGTGAGGTGTGATGAGTGGGTGTTGATGATTGAGCGAGTGGGTAAGAGTGAGAAAGCATGAGCACTTGAGTAAGAGTGTGAATAAGAGTGAGAGTAAAAAAGCTACAAAATGTAGCTCAGTATATAGTGATGGTTGTTATAGCATACTACAATCAGTGTCTTGCTGTATAATAATAGGAGTCATGCTGTACCACTCCCTGTATCTGGTTTGCTATATAATAATTGGTGTTATGCTGCACCCCTATTGATGTCTGGATGGATCGCTATATAATAATAGAAATTATACTGTACCACCCTCAGTGTCTGGATCCCTAAATAAAAACAGGAGTCATGCTGTACAACTGTCTGTGTCTGGCTCACTATATAATGAATTTATCCACCTATTAAACAGAAGAGGAATTGGGTGAACACCAGTATAAATGTATTAGCGATTTAAATGCAGTTTACAGTTTAATCATGAGGATTTTGGGGCAGCAGCTAGACTAGGTAGGTAAAAATTAAGAATCATCAACCTTCTAGATGTCCTAGAGTAGCAATCCAGGGCAAAAACACACAAAAAGTGTTGCCATATATGCTTCTGGCCTGCAGCCTCTACCTGCAGTCTAGGGAAATATCTGCTGTAAGATATATGGAACCCTGTACACACAGCAAGTTAGTATGAGAATTAATGTACTTAACGTGAGTATTTTTAACCATCATTTTGGTGTGGGTTGGTTGTCAAGGCTCTTAGATACCATTCTAAGGTTTATGACATTATCTAAATTTAAATGTCATAGGGTGATAAGTGGTGTAAGGATTATTTGTGATGACTACAAGTTTTGCATTTCAACATTTCATTCTTGGGTCTTTAGATATGGGGGGGGGTCAGAAGTAAATATGCATATTATATGTTAATATTATACCATACCATCCAACATTTCAACGTCCAAAGAGAGACACATTTGTTTTAGGGTGTGATGTTAGAGCCAAAGCTATAGAGAAGGGCCAAACCAAGACTATTCATTGATATACTGGAAACATTTATGTAAGCGGGCATTTATTGGAAGAATATTGTATTAATTTACACGATTTAGCGGTGCTGTTTGTATACAAATTATTGTAAAGCTTAAGGCTGCAAAACACTCTCATTCATTAAACACTTAGAGACAAGGGGATTTGGGTCTCAAATGGGGACTTGGCCTCATAGATGGCACTTGGTTGGTATGATTATAAATGTGTGGTAAATGTGAGTCCTACCAAATTTTCAGTTGTAAGAATCTATAGTTGTGGAGCAGGTGGCAGTGGTGGGATCAATATCCATGTTAGGGTTTAAGGAAAATATCACAAATAAAGCATATGCCCTTTTTTTATGGGAAATATAGAGGTTACATTTGCATTATGAATTCTGAATATATATTTGAACAGCTGCCAAGCAGTCTAAATCCAAGCCTCCTTCCCATAGCGGAGCTCTTAGCTTCTTGATTTATTAATGATTATGATTTTAAGGGCTCAGATGGAAATGTCAGCTTTCATGGCCTGATTTTTGAGAGGCTGGCTTAGCTGAGCTTTAATGTGTTTGGAATGAATAAAGACATTTACTTTCTCTTTTTTCCCCAGACCACTCAGTTTTATTTTGTACAAAGAGCCTAGACTTTTTCCTTTCTGTACTTTTTACATTCATTGTACTGTATCCTATAATATGAAATATATACATTTTTTATAACATATTTCACGAATTTGTTCCCATTGGTGTTCATTCACTGAAATCTGAGTTTGCGTTTTAGTTACAGTTGCAACCCCCCAATTTCAATATACATTAACCAACCTTAGTGGGTTTCTCTTGCAAAAATAATTAAATGTTGCCTGTTTTTCACAATTTCAAAGTACATTGTGTATACAATAAATGTACTGAAGCCTTTTATATGGTTTTGTCTATTACAATGAGCAGCCCCACCAACCCATACTATGTGGAATCGTGTGGTTTGGTTTATATATATATATATGTGATTCAAAAGACTAATAAGCAATAGAAATGTTGTTTATTGATGAAGCAAAGCCTGTTTTGGATCTCTTAATACTTCCACCTGCTTTGTGTGATAAATCCGATGCAAAAATCCTCTTGCCATAACCATTACTTCTAGAAAATCTAAACACCAGCATTTCTGTTTGGTCAGTATTAGCCAGGTGTATGTCAAGACAAATAGCCTTGGAACGTAATGGCCAAAAATAGATCTCTCCGAAATCTCAAAACAAAGTGTATCAACCTGCCACATATATCCTATCGCTCAATGAAACAAATGCTTTGAAAAGACAAACGCTCATCTGATACTCAAATGCATCAGAGTAATTCAAATAGACCCCCTTGCCAACCCACATCTGGAAGCTGTTCGGAAAATGCTAAGGGGTAATTAAATGGTGCTTTGGGGAAAAGACAGGAAATAAGTATATATCCTGTGGGTAAGATTAGAATCACATTTCTAGGTTCTAAGCATAAAGAACTAAAAGAGGATGTTCTAAGGCGGGGAAGGTAAGCAAGAAGGGGTAAGGAAGAAGGTTTGCATTTTATGCATGGGTGACCATTTGGCACAAATTCCTCCTTGGGAACATTGAATACTTCTGTGGTCCACTAACAGTGGCAACTAAATTCTTCTATAAACAGCCTTTATGGAAACCTATACATATCAGGAGGAAAAACTACTCCTAATAAAGATGAATACTGTATTTTACTGTGGCAGTTCTAATACAAGCAGTGGGTTTATTTATATGCATCAGCTATAGTACAGATGAAAACATGCTTTGATTGTTTTATTTTAAAGTATGTTGCAGCAATAAAGCGTTCTATCACATTTGAGTAGGTCTCTCACCTCAGTACTCTGATGGATCCAAATCCAAGTATAGAACACTGGAGGTAGCTGCTTGAGTCTCATGTTGTTGACAACTATGGGGAGGGTGAATTACCTGGACTTCATGAAAAACTTTAAAACAATTGCTTAGCTCGACAACAGTTGGAGTCTCATGACCCACTTCTGGACTTTCCTAAACTCCTTAATTCTTTTTACCTATGTCCCTGAAAACCAATTTCAATTATGCAGTGAAAATCCTTTGACCCAATAGCTCCTCGGTACACATCTGCCCTTTATAAAGTTAGACTTTCAGATGAACAAAGGCACCTTCACTCAGCAATACCATATAATTCTATGTGATTCCAATCCTAATAACCAACAAGATTACTTCAAATCAGCAAGATATTCAGAAACTGAAACAAAAGTGCAAATGTCTGTAATATATTAAAGCTAAATCGGCTGCTCATTTAATATCTCCATTACTTCTTATGTCAAGCTAGCGCTCTCCTGTTTCAGATATAAATATCTTCACTGCAGCCTCCTGTCCCCTTGTGAGCCATGACTTATGGGTAGAAGATGTTCTGAATCAGCAAGATGCAGTTCTAAATATAAACAGCATTTTCATTACATTTCCTTTCTGCATATTAAAGCTACATGGTATGATTTAGTCCCCAAACGAAAAAGTTAAAGAAAATAATGAAATATTTCATATATTCATTTTAGCCATAGGGCCTATTACCAATATTTGGCACAGAAAATGTTATAACTTTTATTTTTACCATGACTAGCAGAATCCCCAATTGCTCCTCAAACCTGCGACTCTTCTATATAAATCCACGTATTTTGGTAATAATAATAAAAGCTATCACCATGACATAAACATGAGTTAAATTATGCATACTTTATTCAGTAAAAGCACTGTCCATAGTGGGAATGATCTCTATGACTAATCATCTATGAGATAGCTTGGCATGTTCACCACACATTTATTATTTATTGCAATTCCTCAAACACCCCCAAATGTCTTTAGGGTCACACAACATGTACCTATATTTCTTTCCAAATATCCAAATATACTAGTTAAATAGCCAAGTGTTACTTGCTGGGATGCTGAAGTAGTACACTATTAGGGATAATTAAAATTCATGTAATGGTTCAATAATCCACCATGGCTTTCTGCTTAGTGGTATATCTGGAATACCCAGTGCCAGCTTACTATATAGGCAGACTAGGTGGTTTTGAGGTGGTAGGGACACCACCATGAGATTCTCTACAATGTTAGCAAGAGGAACATTGGAGACATAACTTACCTAAACGTTAAGAACTGGCCCTGGCAGTCAAGAGCAAGGGTTATTTCAGACTTGCACTACAAAATGCCCCACTGGTTCTTTCATTCAAGACGCACCCTAAGTAAAAGTGATGTTAACTCTGACCAGATTACTCTTTAATGAACAATGTCATAGTCGTATACAGCCAAGAGCCAAGAGAGGTCAAGGTCTAAAAAGACAAGAAGGAAGTGAGTGGAATAGGTAGGGAGTGGGCAGGTAGGGAGATTCCTCTGGTCACTTTCTGCTATTTAAAAAGCTGGTTATGGGGGTAACTGTCCACAAGCATTATTAGCAAGCCCGTGAACAAGCGTCACCTCAACCTAATGGTACATGAGTTGAATGGATTGGGATAGTGCAGAGCTAAACGCCCCCATCCAGAGAACAAAGGATTGCCTTAAGGGGCTAGTAATGAGCTTGTACAATTCTTTGATGCAGATCAACAGATAATTATCTAATCTGGATCAAGTCCTTGAACTGGAATAGGCATTGGCCATACAGGGCATCTCCCAAGTAGACCACTGGACATGTTTGCCTATGCATAATGACATTTATACTTGAAGCCTTGCAATAGTATAATGTTTGTGGTGACTTAAGACATTTTAAATAGAGGTTTGGACAAATATTATAGTCTCAGTTTGGCCAAAACCTTACCAGCATTTATATTAATTATAGTTCTAGTTATAGCTCAAGTTCAAATTATTTCAGGGCTACATCAATGGAAATAAAGTTAAACAGCATTTTAACAAAGAATGAAAACATATTCTAATAGTCAGTCAATGCTGTACGTTTTGATCTAGTAAATAGTTAATAATATAGCATATTTCTCCCCCAAACAGCTAATAAACTCATGTTGTATAAGTATATTCTCAAACTATTTTTTTTACAAGAGCATTTGCAGACAGGGAAGACAATTTACTGTAGCAGTTCCTTCCTCCTGAGCATACTGTATGATAGCATTTTAACATGGTTTATGCTGTTAATTAGAAGCTGGGTTGCTGTGCACTTTGTTGCCATTATATCTTGCTCGGCTTTTCTCCCTCTTTATGATGATCTCTCTTCCTCACCGACTCTCTAGGGAGATCAAAATGGCTGCCATTGTAATTTCCCCATCTTTCTTCCATAATTGCTGCAACACTGTAAATGTACAACACATCATTTAGGCTACATATGTATCTCTCTGACAAAACTGTTTCTTTAATGCTTAAATCTGTTACCCAAAGGAGACATGCTATAGAAGTTCTAGCATCGAAGGGGTTAGTCTGGGATCAGAAACGCAGCCACGGGAATGTGAGTAACTGATCAATACTGAAATGATTACAGGATGCAGCCTAATACAGCAGGGACCACAAGTTGCTAATGTATTCATGCAGATCAGCTTATAAGTGCATGTGTTTTATCTCAGAGAGAGAACTGCCGAGAGATGGCGAGCTTTGGGAAACCAATGAGAAAAGGCCACAATATGACATGATGCTTACGCCATTGTGATAAACAGTATAGGACAGGGCTGTGGCATTATTAGGAAATTAAAGGAGCAAGCCTCAATCACTTAGGCACAATGATGTATTCATGGATATGATTCATGGTACTGCTTAACTTTACTGCAGCAGAATGGAAAATATACTTTGTGAGAATTAGACATGTAGGATGCGTAAGCAGATATTATAACTTTAATGATAGCATTGTACTGTAAATCCAAAGTGTGTGTATTTTCTGGAAACAAAAATGACTTTCCAACTGATGAAATACCAGGACCGTTTTAAATGCCTGCATATGAAGCATACTGAAGTAAAATTAGGGTTAACAATCTCCACAGCTAACTCTAGGATAGAGCCCCATCCTTCTGAATTTCCAGGCTGTAGATCAGAGGTTCTCCTGTGAGCATGTCCTGGTAGCTGCTCCTGTAGACACAGCCAGGTTCGGGCTTACACCTACTAGGCCACAGCCCTATTCTGGTGCTGGCATCACCCCATAACTCTCAGGTACCACTCCATTAAAGGTCAAAATCTAGCTAGTATTTCATATGGCTGGTCTTATTCTGTAGCCTCCTTCAGTTGTCCCACTTCGTAAACAGTATTAGCTTTTGTATAGGCCCTCCTTTATTCTGTTCTTGTGGCCAGGGAAGTGACCACCATGGTCATACATCGGATAGAATCCCAAAGTCCTTCTAAAGACAAATCAACCAAGAGGCAATCATGTCTAATGCCCATGGTACCTGGCAATGTTTGCCAAAAGAAAAATAAGCAATGTAAGGCCATATGTATATACAATGCAGTACATGTTAGGCAGTGAAGACATTTTCAATCACTGATATGCAATGTATTAACTCTTATCTAGCTTCATTTTCTTATTGCTAATGATAATTACTTAATTATTCATGGACAGGAAAAGGGTGGCCCTAAGGCAAGGGAGAAGGATTTAACAGGAAAGTGGGCATAGATGCCGTTAGACTGGACTGTTTTGTAGAGACTCAGTCTTTGATCAGTCCTTTGTCTTGTCTTCGGTACATTATAGCTTTATACCTTTCCCATGCATGTTTAAATTCTCTCACTTAGCCTCTGCTAGTGTCTGAGAGCAGACATACCGTATTTTCACGTTAAAAAAATCACTTTAGTGATGTAGCTTCAATTGTTTAAGTGACCAGATTTCTGTTTTTTATCATAGCTAAATGCAATTTTCACCACCTGCAAAATGCAATCTCAGCTAAGAGGCCATTAAGATATTAAAAGGGCAGAAATCCAGATCATAACCCTGCAAATATTTAATGCTATTATTTACATATTGGCAGGGCTGGACTGGGGATGACGAGGCGGCCCAGGCACTTTTGCGCGCTAGGTTTTAATGCTAACATAGCTTGCAGTTAGCCATATGCACACTGTAGCTACTGATCTGCTGTTTGAGCAGCTGATCTGGTATGCAATGTTCCCTCTAATTGTTCTTGGGTGATGTGCGCAGAAAAATTCTGTTGTGCAAAATTTTTCCCAGAGCCAAAATTTTGTGCGCACAATATGCTTCTACAGTCCATATAAAGTTGGTGGAGCTGGGAAAAAAATCACATTGCAAGGGGGTAGAGCTATATATTTCCAACCCTTTTGACTCCATGGTCTATTCTAAAGGTGAAACTCTCACCGCAAAAATTAATTATGAGCGAATCATGAGCGGGGGCTCCGGGCTGCATAAAGGATCAATATATATATATTATTTATTTTTTTTATTGGGAAAAACTGCATACTATTGACAGGGGTACAGCATAACACCTATCACTATATACTGAGGCACACATTGACTGGGGTACAGCATATCACTATATACTGAGGCACACATTGACTGGGGTACAGCATAACACCTATCACTATATACTGAGGCAGACATTGACAGTGGTACAGCATAACACCTATCACTATATACTGAGGCACACATTGACTGGGGTACAGCATAACACCTATCACTATATACATATATATACACACACACAAACACACATATATATATATATATATATATACACACACATATATCTATATACACATATATATATATATATATATACACACATATATATATATATATATAAACACACACATATATATACACACATATATATATATATATATACACACATATATATATACATATATATATACACACACATATATATACATATATATATATATACACACATATATACACATATATATATATACACACATATATACACACACATATATATATACACACATATATACATATATATATATACACACATATATACATATATATATATATATATACACAGTGGCGGAACTACCGGGGTCGCAGGGGTCGCGACTGCGACCGGGCCCCGGCGGCAGGGGGGCCCAAGCCAAGGGGCCGCCCGAAATCTTTTTTCCGTTTTTTTTTTTTTTAAATAAGGCAGGGGCGTCCAACATGCGGCCCGCGGGCCAAAGCCCTATATATACACATATACACATATATATATATACACATATATACATAAACATATATATACACATATATACACATATATACATATATATACACATATATATATACATATATATACATATACACATATATATATACACACATATATATATACACACATATATATATATATACATATATACATACATATATATATACACATATATACATACATACATATATATATATATATATACATACATATATATACACATATATATATACATATATATACACACATATATATATATATATACATATATACACACATATATACATATATATATATATAATTGCTAACAGCAATCACACTCCTATCATGCCCAGGCAGCCAGTACATGCTGGAACCTGGGCATCATATTAATGTGATTATAGCCTCCCTATGCCATGCTATCCCCCCCCTTACACATCCATGCTATCACACATACACACACGATCATTCACAAACATTCAGCATAAACTACAGCATAACACCCATCACTCTCACACACTTACTAATCCACTCTCACTTAATGTTTTCCTACCTTTCCTCTGTTACTTTTCCTCCTCCTCTTCGTTCTTCCTCTTGACTCTTCTTCTTCTTCTGTGTCCTGTCCTTCCGGTGCAGTAAAGAAGGTGGGCGTGGCTTCAGTGCTGTGTGCCAGGATCTGACATCAAATCCCGATGCACAGCATCAGTTGCCACGCGCAGAGCAAGGGAGCAGGATCGGAGTTCTGCATTAACCTCCCGCTCCCTTGATTGATTTTAAGCCGGTTGGGGTGAGATTTTTGATCTCCCCAACCGAGCTTGCTCCTCCAGCGGCGGACATTACTGTCCGTATCTGGAGGAGTGCCAGCGTCACCCTGGATGGACTGCCCGCCCCCCCACAGGTACTGTGCGCACAATGTTAGAGCGTGTGCGCTTCCTCGAAAAGTTATGTGCGCGCGCACAAGCGCACAGCTAAGAGGGAACACTGCTGGTATGTATGGAGCAAAGGTTGCATTTGCTCAGTGTGCCAGATGGCTAGTAAAGGCCTGAATACTGGTACACAAGAAGAAAAGGGTCCTGCTTTTGTAAGCTTACACTCTATTTAGACAAAAGGTAAGGGAATGCTCTGGCAAGGATGAGTTAATGCCCAAAAGGAGAAGTTCTATCCATCACACTTAAAGGTTTATATAATATACAATATATAGTAGTGGATTATTCTGGTCTAAGCCTAGGACAGCAGGTTTAATGGGTGCAGCTGACCAATAACCTTGCCAGATTGCTGGCCATGAGGGTTACCAGTTACTCAATGGACTGGTTGGGGAGAGGAGACATCTAGGAGGTCCTCGAAGGGTTACCTGACAAAGTCTCCATAGCATGCTGTATTGGTGCTGCATGTTCACAAGAGTTGGCGTGTCAGGTGAGTGGGGTCATTGGTCAAGCAAAGGGCAACCCCTACCCAAAACAAGAAAGCAATCCTTAGGTAATATGTCTTAGAGTGAAATACATTTCATACTTGATTATAAAGACATTACTGTTCTGCCACATTAGATTAACTACAGTAGAGTAACTACAGTAATTTTTCTAGTTACCATAATTCTAGGAATCAACAGCTTATTAAGTAAATGGTATTCTAATAACAGTCATTGCTCCTGTAAAGCAGTGCTACATGACATAAATGTTGTAATGGCATCTTGCTTCAGATCAGTCCACTGATGGCACAATGCTTCAATTCTAAAGTATGAAATTGCTTTTATGAAATACTGTATAATTTATACACTATTTAAGTGTAATTTTAAATGATTTTTTTTCCTGAAAGTGAGCTAAAGCTCAGAAAATGTTTCTCGCAAATTAGATAAGGCTAAGAAAATGTTTTGCTTTATATTTAGAATAAAAGCCCTGTATAGTTCACTTCCTTTGGTAGTGACATTCAAAAGGCTTAGCTCATTAATAAAACATTACAGGTTTCTCTTAATCAAATACATTGGCTTTTGTCACCCTTGGAATGCCAATGATGCATCGGTACCCAAACTCGCTACAGAAATCCTTATATATTTCCAGCCACCGACTAAGATGGTATCTCTTTCGCTTTCTCAACTAGTATATTACTAGTCAATAAGGCAGCAGGTGTGATTAACTCAAATGGTGTGCTGTTCACTCTTCTAGGGTTATGCTGATGATGTTTAAGCTTCATTTGTGAAAACATTATATTGCTGAATTCTTTTGTTTTATTCATATAACCCATGCAGCATGTGCTCTTATCGCTGTACTAAAGCATTGAAGCCACGCTGCACATTAATTGTGCAGTCTCACGCTTTCTTAGATTGATCTGTTAGCTAGCTGGTCGGCGCTGACTCTAAGCTGAATCTGGTTCATCTCTCTTTACATAGCATCCTCTTGGGATATCTGCTTTCACATCCTACACCATGTTTCTTTTATTTTTCCCATTTCTACATTTGTAACCTATTATTTAGCTTTTTATCCACTGTGCTACATGATGATCCTCAGAATTGTGAAGTTCAAAAGCTGAAAGATTTCCTTTTAAAAATAATTTTTCAAAATAAAATAATATGATTCCTTTTCCCTTAATTTAGTTGTTTACTTTTTTCTCATTCTTCTGTATTATTCTAAATTGTGGTTTTTGGTGGATCAGATGGTTTAAGCAAGCTTGTCCCAGTTCGGTGCTCCAGGAAATTTGTAAAGTATATGTTGGTGGTTCCTAGCAGACCATGCAGTGTTTTAATGTATTGAGTGACCAGAATTTTTCCCAGTGCAATTGTGAGCATCTCCACTACTGGTCATCCAATGCTCCCATAGCCACTTGCTGCGCATACTATTTAGGACAATGTTTATTTTTTCAGCATAGATGTACATAGTATTTAATCATTTGTAAATCCCTTATCCCTCTGGTTAAGTCTTTGAAACAAAAGGCAAATATTTCTTCATAGCTATGGTCATAATTTATTCCATACATATTATATGAACATTAAACATTAAAGTAACCGGTTATTGTGGTTGATAAATATTATCTAAGATTAATGAGATCACCTCCCATGGTTGTAAATGTAGCTCATAAGAATCCTTGAAGATTACATGACTTTGAGCCCAACACCTGGCCAAGATGGAAAGAATGTGGCTAAAATGTCTCATCCGTTATTCTGGTGCCCACACGTGTTTGTTGGTGCTCAATGTGACTCCAGCTGTTTGCTGTTGGGTAAATCAAGCATGGGGTCTGGCTGAGCTTCCTCGCCCCCCCCAAAAACTGAGCAGCAACATCATTCATTCCATTCATTGACTCACCAAATTATTCACACACATCTCAGATGGAATGGTCTACCTGGCATTGACCTGAATGCAACAGTAACTTTTGTTATAATCCAAGCTTAGCTGGTATATAACCTTCAACTTCTTTCGCAAAATAGCACCCCTATTTCATGCTTTCTTATATGTAAACCAAATACCACATGAAGGTCAAACTAAACCTGAAAATTACTTTGATGGAAGAGAATCCGGTAACCTTATATCTTGTGCAAATATTTTTGTAATAAAGTATCAATTCAAAAAGCAAACACAGTTTTATTATTTCCTGAGGAAGGGATTTCACCAGATTTCACGTGTTTCTGAAATCTCCTAAAAGATATTCTTTAGTTCTTTTTTTCTGTCCTCAAAAAAAAAAGGTTTATACTTTTCAGATTTATAAAAAAATTAGCACGTATGTATACTTGAGAATGCACATCAACAGTTTGTTGGGTACATTTGTGTGTCTGTGTTCAAATAAATGTTTCTATAACTCTTAAGTTGTTTAGTGTCACATCTGGCCAAGAATGTTAAATCTACACTAAACTAACACAATTATACTTGAAAGGGTTACTTCAGGGTGACGGATGCCTTTTGGAATATTTAGACACGGGAATCAATGTGCTACTCTTATTGCATGTTAAACATCTGCCGTCTGGCCCCACATTTTCAGCTTGGTGCAGTGATAGTCGAAGGCTGTGCATACATTATTCTGTACAAAACCGAGGAAACACATGGAAATGTCAATTAAATTCCGCACCTACAGCTGTGATCAACGCATTACCGATCTCCACGTCCAGCATGCATTTGCATTTGCAGCAGATCATTTGCATGCTAAAAGTGTGCAACTTTCACACAATTCTATTATACTGCAAATGTTGCAACACCACAATTTGCAATTAGCAAACTCATTGGGAATGGTCCAGATCATTGTTACCTCTAAGGTAACCTTTGGTGTGGAAAAAGTTAAAAGACGACTATATGATAAATGCATTGCACATGTTTTATGTAACAACGATCAATTCTAAGCAAAGTGCAGGTTTTTTATGATATTTAAAATTAAAATAAAAAAGTGCGCTGCTCGTGATATTAGGATCCATAGCAACCAGTGAATAAATATAGTATACATTACATGTGTTGAATTATTTCTGAAAAATTAAATATCGGTTTGGGCAATCTCTCTACCTTTACAAAGACAGCCACTACAAATCAGAGACTTAACAAGAAAAATAACAATAGGGAGAAATAATCATCCTGATCCAGAGAGTAGGGAGTTAAGAGTTAAGATGGACGCTTCCCACAAGTATGCAGATATTATATATATATATATATATATATATATATATATATATATATATCATATAGAGTGAATGACTGGATTAAAGCCCCTAAAGACGACTCGAACATTGTTAGGCTGATTTTGGTGCAATTGTTAATGTGTTTGATGCAGTGAATAAATATTTTTATTTTGGGGGAAAAGTATCAGATCAGAAAACTCCGATAAAAATACTGTATTATTTTTGTTATCTGCTCATCATTTGTTCAGTCAGTCCATTTTTCCATTCATATATTACTAAGCAGATAGTAAAAAAAAATCAATAGATCACCAGACTGTTCCAGACAAGACTAATCCATTTCTAAACAATGGAGCTACTAATCTGCCCAGCAACTGTAAGGGAAATGATCCCAAAGAAATGTATGAACCGGTGACTTGCTTTGTATGAATTTGAGACTTTGAGACAGCAGCTCACATTCTATCCAGGATGAGAGGGTTCTTCCTGATAATTCCTTCTAATTATTATTATAAAAAAACAATGAGGTGGTCACTCACTGTTTCTTTTTGTGTGTGCCATAGAAAGAAAAAAAAAGCAATTTAGGCAATTTTGACCTTGACTGGCTAATTGAGTCATAATCGTACCTGGAGTCTCTAGGAGGAGTGCTGCTTCTCCCGGTCCCCACCGGAGAACTCTGTGACACTCCTCACTCATTCCTCCCCTTCAACAGCATTTCCCACTGACATCAGCGGGACTCCTCATCGACCTCAGCGGGACTCCTCATCGACCTGAGCCATAACATTGGATATGGGCATAATAGATTGCAAGCTTTCTATATAGAAATATAACAGATTGTAAGCTTCTGTTATAATATGTCTGAAGTAGAGGCACAGATAGTCTTGAAAGGTTGAGGAGGAAAGTTTATGTCAAAGGAGAAGAACTGTTAAAACATGACAAGCGCATAGTTGAGTTTGTGCCCAGGAAGACCGTACCCCATACCCAAATAATGACTCAGACACTTTATTTGGGTGCAAAATATTTTGTCCACAGCTTTATTAACATATATACAATATTTAGAGGTCATTGTCAACCCAGCCACCCCGGTTAACATAATTAACAGTTTACATCTTATTAACACTGACAATGACCTCACATAACCAATAAATTAACCATACAACAATGGCACCAACACATACCAGGTGCCTCCACATTAACATATTAACATATTGACCACAATAGGGATGTACCGAGACACCCCCACCAGACCGTTTAACCAAATTATAACTATGTAGGGGCATACCGAGACACCCCTACACCACCGATTTAACCAAACCACCAATGCAGGGGCATACCGAGACACCCCTACACCACCAATTTAACCAAACACCAATGCAGGGGCATACCGAGACACCCCTACACCACCCCAGGTTCTGAGCCACAGGCCAGCTCGAAACCTACACCAATAACTTGAACCAAGTCAAATTATTAACCAAAAACATAACAAAACACCGTATTAGGCAATAATCCCCAACTATCCCCGCCGCTGTGACAAAACGGGGTAGTCACCCCCCACAACCCACCTTAAAGGGACGGAGGGTGGGACAACCAGGATTTAGAAAAGCAGTTAAGTGACCGTTTACAAAATGGTTGCCACTTATATACCTTACCAATAACCCCACCCATAACAACTCTGAACCAATTAAATTAAATCATTCCTTTTTGCACACCACCTAGCTCTGTCAAGGCCCACTCCGCCTAAGCTGCGCTGCTCCATGGGCTTCAAGAGGTCATGGTATAAAACTAGAGGGTAATGTAGGGTTATGTAAGGAAGCTTTACTTCACAGAGACGGTGGTAGATAAGTATAACTATTAGAGGTTATCTATTTATCTATCTATCTATCTATCTATCTATCTATCTATCTATCACCTATGACAGATTCTTATTATTTATGTAGAGAAAGCACCTACAACTTTTGCAGAACCAAAGTTTCTGTAACTCCAAAATGATATGCAATGCATTAATTCTTGCTTGTTCATTGTACAGCACTACAGAATATGATGCTATATAAATCAATAAATAATATGTGAAGTTTTGACAGAACTGTTCACACGCTTGCAATGTTAACAGAATAGCAGGCTATAATTATATCTCACAGCTTATATTAGCAGTCAAAACAGTTGCTAATTCAACTTTTTGAATTTGTCAAGAACCTACAGCGATTCCACTGGTACAAACGTGATCTAAAATCACTAAAATCACCAGGATATTTAATATAAAGGCAAAGCAAAAAATATTTGCAGATATTTGCCCATTTATTTGAGTTTCTCATACATAATAAAGATTTATGTACATCTGTCTTCTGCCATTTGGGGATATTTATGGGTTTTAACTACCCCCAACATGACGTTACAGCATCTCCATTTCTATTTGTATGGGTGATAAGAGACTGAATAATAAAGCTCTATATTTTATTTCTGAGACCTACAGTCCTGTTAAACTCACTACGTGAGTCTATGGATGGGTAACTAAAGTAGGGACAAGACAAAAAGAAGGTAGAAGACAGTACCAAAAACAATGTCCAAACTCATATGACCTGGTACCTTTTGTTTAAAGAAATACTGATACATATTGTGCCGTGTTATGATGACATCTGTGGCTTCAGTCGTTAGAACCTGTATAGGACAAATACAAATAAAAAAGCAGTTTTATGAACATCTGATCTCCAACAGTATTCCAAAGACCTTTATTCTGCCAGGATCCATTACCCTGCGTTGGCAGCAGAAATTTCACCCCTGCTAAAGGACAAATATGTATGTGTCATCATACTGTAACAGAGATCCATGGAATTTGAGGAATAGCGAGCCAAAGTTTGAAAGTGTAATTCAGACAAATATACATATGATCAATGACTGTCTGCTTCTTAAACAGATTCATCCATTTTAAACTTGCTTGGAGCTGCACCTTCCTTATTCATACAACAGCTGTGAAGAAAGCTACAAAATAATGTCTTCTGTACAAATCTACTGTAAACAAACCTGATTGGCATTCCAGTTAGTAAAGAGAGGAAATGAGATAGATTACCCTAGAATCTGCAGCCAGTAATTGGTAATAAGAAAAGTAATTTTACATTCAAAAGTTATATATCAACTCTGGACCACGTACAGTCTAATGACCCTCATTGGCCATTTACTCTTCACTAATAAGAAAGACAGAGCAGACCCGATAAATGCATAGACATAGATCAGGATCTGCTCCCGCAGGATGCTGGCCAAGTAATGAAAATCTACAAGACGATGTCAAAAATTATGCAAATGTGACTCTCAGGTTACAGTTCAATTTGTTTATAGCAATAAGCTACAGTTTATACTTTATTCAAATACTTCTATTTGATTGGAGTATGACATGAAAATGGCCTCGGTTTTGCCTAAACTATTTTATAGGAATCATTTGGTAGCTTGAATATTTTTAAATAGCTCAATGCTCTTTTTTGTGAATATGAACCCCATCTTTTTATTTGGTATTTTCCCTTTGACATATATACTGTATAAATAAATATACTGGCTTCTTCTTTAATCGCCACAGCATTTTTATAGCATTTATATTGAGGGATTAATTCCTGCCTTTTATGCATTCTGACCCCCTTGATGAAAGCACTCTGTTTTCAGTTTTGAAGCAGATACCTTTTGTTTTTGCATGGTATCTAATATCTAAAATAGAGATTGGTCAGTGATCTATGTTTCTTCTTCATGTATTGGGGACATGTATAAAAGATGAGTTAGTTAGTGCAGTTAGAAAAGTGGTCTTGTCCCCATAACATAGCAATGGAATGTTTGTATACTGTCCTTGGGTGGCAGGTCTGGATATAGAACACTATTGGGCGGTCCAGCTCCCTTCTGCGCTGCTGTTCATTTGGATGGTTACAGGGGATGTCTACGGTGGTGTCAGACCCCTGTAGACATCCCCTGTAACTCCCTGTTGAGCAGCATCACAGTTGGTGTAGGCCTCAACCATGGACCAAAGTTGCGACCACTCCGCGTGCACCTGTGGAGGGGGAGGAGAGCCTGATTCCACAATTACACTGCCAAAGACAGTAGCCATAGAGGCAGAAGGATATATGGTATGGAAACCCCTCTGCCATCCAGTTTGATGGGGGGCCTTGACCAAAATAGGGGAGGAGTGAAGGCCTGCAGCTATATGAAAACCACACAGACCACTAGCACAGTGCTCCGGTGTTCCAGAGCTTTCATCCCTGTGAACTCTTGGATCTCAGTTTCCAAGTAACCTCCTCGCTGTACTACAGTGTCTTCTTTGGATTAACTAGTATTCAACCTCTTGCTTGCTTGACTATGTCTACCTATATCCTTGGCCTGTGCTTTGAATATACTCTCGTTTGATTGACTGCTGCCTGTCTGGACCATTCAGAATGCTCTTGACTATGTCTTTTGTTCAACCTCTATTTAATTGCACCTTTGTGTTTCCGCCTCTAACTAGGGGGTTGCCTTCTACTGCGAACCACATGGTATCGGTGCCTGGCAAGAGATAGCATCCTCCCCTCCAATGCTCCAACACCAATCCTGACAGATGGCCCATTTATACATTGGATGCCTTTTCAAATCCTGTACAGCCTCCATGGTACTTTGTACCCAGAGCTATGTATCCTTCTGAGATGGAAGTTAGGAACCAGATATAAAAATCTAGGATCTGTGGAAACCTGGCTCTTGAGGATTGTCTACTCCTAGGTTAAGATACTTTTTTAATTAGTGGAAAGTGAAAAGATGGCAAAACTAGCACTAGCTAATGAAGTACCTGTCCTACAGTTTCCTCCTTTTTCTGCTTAACCCTTACAAGTGCTGTTTGAACAACAATCAGCAACATAACAATATGGGGCAAATAATAGGGAAGGATAACCATGTGGATATTGGAAACAGAAAGTTAGCTGGTCCCATTGTACACATGTAGGGAGACCACATGTCCTGAATTGTCGGGATAGTCCCGCAATGGGACTTTAAGTCTTGAGTTCCGGGCAGTAGTCTGAGTGAAGGAGGTCTCAGTCAATCAGGAGAGACTTCTCATCTCTCCTGATTGCCTGAGAATTCATAAGCCTCTCCTGATAGGCTGAGTCCCCTCTTCAGACCAAGCTCAGTGTAAGCTGCAGCCAGCACCAGGTATGTATGTTTGGCTGTGTGTATATGACTGTGTTTGTCACTGTGTTTGTATGTTTGTGTGACTTTGTGTGTAATGTTGGGTAATGGAGGAGTTAATTCTCTGAATCTGCTCATGTCTGTAATGATTGTATGTATATTATAAAATCTGAAATCAACATGCTTTCCAAGGTTTCCTAATAATTAATATATAATAGTATATGTGAATCAGTGTGTCTGTGAGACATATATATTAAACAATGTATTTTATGTGTATGTGATGGTGTGTATATATATATATATATAGCTTAGTTTATTCTTAACACCACATCAGGAAAATACTAACTAAAAAAATAACAGAACATATTTTTGCTACAAAAGTTTAATATTCCTGAAACAAGTAAAAAAAATCAACTAGAGTTTTGGGAGATGTTTGAGAAAAACACTGATTCAAGCTGCTTAGGAAAATAACATTAAAGTTAGCAGCAGCCATTCCATAAGTCAGCTTGAGGTTTTGGATGGAAGAAATTATCAACTAAATCATGGTTCCTATCCTAAAATCTATAAAGGACATTTCTCATGAGCAGACTGCCCATTCAGAGAGTTATTGCCTCAGTTTGTTTTCTCATTTCTAGATCCTATCATTTCATAGTAAAGATTAAAAAGTGTCAGACAGATGATAGTATAAGTGCTTGAAACAACATGTTATTCTTTTGCTGCCATAACTACCACAAACTTAATACCCATAAGTTGTGTTGGGATGCCGCCATGATGTTATGTTATTACACTGTTATTTTTCACTGGGGAGGAAGGGATGTCGCAACACATAGTTTAACACAAGTCATGCTGCAACAATAATTTTTTTGTTTCTAGGGTTTTCTCTTGAAATAAATAACTTGCACTTCAATTACTACATTTTTATTTAAACTTAAAACGTGAAATACTCTTCAGTTTGAAAGTAAATTCTTACTAGCTTCTATATCAATTCACTTGGAAAATCTATGTCCAGTTTACATGGAGTACAGGAGATCCAAAGGCAAATTTAAAGGCATAAAACATACTATTTTTAATGCTGACCATTGCATTTTTACGTATCTCAGTTGCTTGACTCTGCATTGGAGATAAATACGAGTTGCATCAAAACACATGAAGGGACACTACCAAGGTACTGATCCAGTTCCACCAATAGCCATCCCATGCTTCCCAAGATATGTAAACCAGCTTTATTCATATGTTATAAAGTGTAATAAATAATAGGCGTTATAATATAAACTGTCAATATTACTACACTAATCAGCATTAACATTATGGCCACTGACAGGTGTAGGAAATCACACAGATAATCTTATTATCATGGCACCAGTGGGTGGGATATATTAGGCAGCAAGCAAACATTTTGTCCTTTAAAGATGATGTGTTAAAAGCAGGAAAAATGTAAGGATCTGAGCGACCTTTGAAAAGAGTCAAATAGTGATGGGTGGGCGAATGGGTCAGAGCATCTCCAAAACTGCAGCTCTTGTGGGGTGTTCCCTGTCTGCAGTGGTCAATACCAAAAGTGTTCCAAAGAAGGAAAAGTGATGAACTGGGTTATGGACGGCCAAGGGTCATTGATGCACGGGGGGTGTGAAGGCTGGCACGTGTGGTCAAATCCTACAGACGAGCTACTGTAGCTCAAGTTGCTGAAAAAGTTAATGCTGGTTCAGATAGAAAGGTGTCAGAACGCACAGTGCATTTCAGTTTATTACTTACGGGGCTGCATAGCTGCAGACCAGTCAGGATGCCCACGCTGACCCCTATCTGCGGCCGGAAGCGCCTACAATGGGCATGTGAGCATAAGAAACGAACCACGGAGCAATGGAAGAAGGTGGCCTGGTCTGATGAATCACGTTTTCTTTTACATCACGTGGAGGGACGTTAGTGGAATGGTAATACAGTATTTTATCTAATAAACAGGCATACATGTATTTTTACATGTTTGGTATCTATTATAAGTTAGTCAGCATATGGTATATATATAAACAGAAAACCAATAGCCATTTTAAGGTCCCCCCTCAATTCATAATGCACCTTACTTATAGATATGCCCCCTGATATGCCACTGTGTGCCCCCAGATATGCCATCCTGAGCCTGCTGCTTACACGCAGCAAGGATAAATGAAAATGAAAAAAACACCCGCCCGGTGCCCGGAACTGCATGTCCCAGGCGACGGGCAATACAAACTGCGCATCCCTGAGCTAATCCCCGAAACCCCCCCACTTTAAAGACCTAAATTGGGGGGAATGCGGTCTATATTTGGGCCAATACGGTATTTAATGTGGATCATTTCCTTCAGATTTCTGTCATTTTTGTGAGATCTTTATGATCAAAGTTTCAGAGGGTTGCATATGCAACAGTGGAGATTATTATTCATAAACATTATGTCATTTACTGTTTGTTAGTAAACATAGCACCCAAGAGAAGCCTCCAGCAATGTTTTGTTAGATTGTCTGACATCTCATTACCCCCTTTTTTCAGTGACCTGCTCCACATCAAGCTTACACAGACCTATATTGGCACCTTCTCATTTTCTTCATTGATGTGAGAGGAATGTGCTATGAAGTCTAAAAAACATATCAATGTAATTTGTTCTTAATTGACACAGAGGATTTACAAGCTATTCCCAGGGGGTTATTCATAGAACTCCAACAGTGCTGAATAGGGCCATAGATAAGAAATTGCTCTTATGCATTTATTGTAATTATAAAAGTGGTTCAATTTTTTTTTTTATACAGAACAAAAAAATAAATAAGAATATATATTCAGTCAGCGTAATAAATTTACTTGGACACTTACTAGTCCAAGGGCAGACCCATAATGAGGAGTGGAGCTCTGGCAGCCCCTTTTCCCCACAAGTTGAACCACTGGGTACTCTGTAGCCCCTGGGATTTGGGATCCTAAGCAAGGTGTCAAATAAGTAGATGAATTTGAAACCTAAAACTAGCAAGGAGGGTCATGGCAGGCAGCATAGTTGCGAAGGTCAAAGCAAAGCCAAGGTCTGGTACATGGAAACGTATGAACATGGAAGACACAGAGAGTACAGCAAGGTAGCTCATTGAATGGATGTGAGATACTGGCGAGACAGTGCTTAAATATCCCATCATACCTAAGAGAAATGTTGTAGCATAAAAGATGGAAAGATTTTTTAAAGCTGCGGTGCACTTTTACTGCAGGAGCGCTTAACATTGTGTTACGTGATCTCATTGTCTCTGGTGCCTGCAAAGTATCACTAAATAATAAGAGTGCCTAGGAATGTTTTCAGTTTTGCCTTCAATTCCATTTATTAAACACATGCAAGGAACTCCATGGAAGTCTGCGAATAAATATCAAATCACATCTTTAACACAGTACTTCTCTTTCTCATGCCAAAGGATGTTTCCCATTTGCACCACACCCAAATAAAACCAGTACAGTCATTAAAGACCCATCTCTACTTCCATTCCCCAAGCTCATCCTGAAGTATTTTTTTCAATCCCCCCACTTTCCCTCTCTTCAAATTCCAATTTATCACAGTTACTTTGAGGTTTTCCTTACACGGCTTGATTCAGCTCAAATGGCATGCATCACAGCTGGTCCTTATTATACACACATGGCTCTGTTCCCCCTACTCCCTATTAATTAAGGTTTTGCGATAAAAGCCTTATGACCTTTTGTAGTAGCCCCTCTTGGAGCAGTCTCCCTTGCCCAGAGAAAAAAGAAACTTACCTGGAGACGTGAGGAAGCATGTCTTTACCTGGAGACTATGATTCTTACCAGGAGGGTTCATTGATATAAGCATAACTAAGTGATTTCCATAAAATTGTACTTGCAATATTACTTCAAGGCTTTACCATGTTTCTTTTTTTTTACAGGGAAACTAAAAGGTAGATAACCAGCTGTTTGAAAACTATGCATCCAATGATGATCAGCTTAACGCTAGCTGAGGATCATCGGCATACCTGAGAACTCTCTTGGAATACCTGCTTCCCCGGTCTCTGGGATGAACGTAATACCATGAACATAATTAAGGAAAGATGTTGGAAATTGTGATGTGTTTATTGATCTTAGATATCTACTGAAGCTGATATTTTCTGAATCAATAGATAAAATCATTAAATGTTATATGTAAGTGTGTGTAACACAGCTACAATCACAAATTTCTATGCAAAACTCATTTTTCAGTATTAAATAACAGAATATGTTACCAGATCTGAAAGTGATAACATAACTCTAAATTCTAATTCAATCATTTGATCTGTATTTTCCTCCTATTTTTAATACTAAGCCTTAAAAGAATCGGTATTTATAAGTTACACAAATAGTTTCTATTGGAAGAGCCTCTTCGTACTTTATTTTTGGATATACATCAAAGAAAATAAAGGAAAATCACTTTGTCATTAACCCGAAGGAGAGTCACATTGTTTTTCCTTTAACACAATACAGGAAAAGAAGATACCTTTGCCTATATAGATTGTTGTCCAGGAATTGAGGTCATGCGCCATACACATCCCGGGTCAGGGCTTGTTCTGCATATTGGTCTTCTTCACCAGATGCTGTTTTTATCACTGGTGATGGCATTAACATGATATTTTTCTCTAGATGTCACATTTACATCTGTCAGGAAAAACATTAACCAGCAACTTTTCAGGCAAGACCTGTCAATTCTCAAACTATAAATCAGTATTATCTCAATGTGTGGGTTGGGAGGATTTCAATAAGCTTTTATGGATGGTCTTGCTTTTACATACAATGACTAAAAAAGGTCACATGTAATTATAATTAATTCAGCACAATGTTTTGAAAAGGGAAGTGTTTTTACCTTTTTTTTTTTACTTTGATCTGGGCAATGTTCTAGTCATTGCAAATTATTTTTTTTATTACTTTTTCTATTTAATGTAATCGATATCAACTCAGGTTACAAAAAAAATGTGTGTTTATTGTAACTGTGTGTGTCCAGTGCTTTCTTTTAAGAAGGAAAAACTGGAAAATATGTAATCTGAAAAATAGAAAAATATAAACTGTAATTTTATAAAATATGGTAAAGCCAGAAAATGTTTGAAAAAGAATGGTTAATATGTAGTAATTAAATACAATTTATGACAAGGAGCTTGGTGAAGTAGGACATCAATAGGAACCATTATGAATATTAGTGGGTTAATAAACATAGCTTCTATTCTATATATTAATGTCACATTATGACATTTTCACTGTAATATCGCATACCTTTCAACATGTCCAAATTGGGATACTTGTGTTGGCTAGAGGCAGGGGTGGACATGACCACCACTCACTTTACCTGAAGAGACTACTCACGGTGCTCAGCTTCTTGAGGTAGCCACATTGAAGCTGCAATGTAGTCCAGTGCTCAGGGCCAGACTGGGGATGACGAGTCGGCAGTGGCACATTAAGTCCAGTGGTTGCCTGATGAAGGAAGTGAGTCCAACCGCTGGCTAAACATGGCCACACGATGCATTTTTATGCTCACATAACACCTATCGACAGCCAGTGGCCCATCCAGCATTTGACCGATGTGCCATATGGCCACTCCAGAAAAGGCAAGCAACTCATGGATTCATCAAACCACAAATAGTTTGTGCATTGAAAATGTGAGTCCTTGTCCATTGCCTCCTTCCTCACACCTTCATTCCCAACAGATGCTCCCCAAGGATATTCTAATTATAGGAAGTGTGATACATGCTGTCTGTGGCTCACATGGGTATTTATATATATATATTTAATTTTACATGTTTTTAGCCTTTGACTATCAGGAATATGGAACATTTTTCCCACTGGGAGGACAATTTTTGGATTGTTTTTTGGAAACATTTTTTTTTTACTACAAGTTAAGCTACTCATAGATACCTAGTTTGAGACAAACCATGCATCTCATTACATGATATAATGGTTATAGTTAAGGAGGGATGTAAATTCCATAATTATTGTAAAAAAATAAAATATAGGTATGAAATACATTTCAGTTGTATGACATTCATCTTGCAGTTTTTGAGTGCTATAATTCTATCAATCTCACCATCAGTGGTTCAGAAAAGCTGCTGATACTTAATTTGATTGATGCTTTTAAATCCCCAATCTTTTCTTTGCTCTGTAACAAAAAATACCCAATAATGCAGATTATAAATACACAGATTAAGTGTAATTTTTTCTTTTATCGAATTTTAACAATTCTGTTATCCATGTTAATGTAATGATTTGTGAACAACTGTGTATAGGAACAAGTGTGAACGATACATTAATGATTAATAAACTAGGAAAGGCACGCTACAGCTCCAGTAGGCTACAACTCCCACCATGCTAAACCACACAGATCTCTAAAATAGTCACGGAGTGTTAACCTTTTTGTTACCAATTTGAATTCCTTTCTTCATAGCCATGGGGTTAACAATGCAATGTCACTCTAGGAAGCACCATTTCTTTTGTTCTGGTGAACACAAAGCAGATGAGATCATACATGAATTCCCATGAGTAACTGCACTCTTGCATTAGCCTGTTTGGAATATTTGGATGATTAACTTGGTGGGTGGGGTGGTTTTTTAAGACTCGGGAGTCTTTTTATAGATGATCCACCTCTGTGCGCTCCCCAGTGATGTGAAGATGTTTGTGCTCACAAAATAGTGCCATTTTTGGCTTGAGTTTCACGTCCTCATCCTGCTTTTGTTAAGTAATGTTTTGATAAGATTGATTTTGTGCGTGATTTCCTAAAACACATGCACACACGTGTCATATAAGGTTTAAATTATGTCTTGTAAGCAAAGGGTCATCTGGTAATTGATAGATTCCCAGGAATCCATTTGGCACCACTGCAACCAGACATGTTTTCTGGATGCATAAAATAAATTAAAAATCATTAGCTGGGAAGATGCCTTCCTAATGCCTATGGCAACCATATGAAGCATCTTTGTCACTTGTAGGATTTTTGTCACTTGTATGTAGGATGTATATAACCGATTCTCTTCTGTGAGTATATATATCCCACGTAGGCAGAGCACCTAACATGCTTTGGCCAGCAATACGAGAAATTCATATGTGTTCTTCAATATATGCGGTCACCCCTTAGGCCCAACTTTAAGATCTCAAGTCCAGTATAGTGTTAGCGATTGCCGTGATAAAACCCCTTGGGGCCTTAATGTCACTTGTCTTGTATCTTTAGCATAGTTTTCCAAAGCACAGGAGCAACAAGTGTTTCTTTATAACGTGTGTACCCCCAGAAAAAAACAGAAATGTGAAGCTTTTAACTGAAGCCTTCACTGGTCTCTACTTTTTTTCGGGGGGGGGGCGGGGAACTCCAGGAGAAGCACTGCTTTAAATAGGGGTGTTTCTAGCAAAGTCAGTGGGAATGCCCACTAACGTCAGGGGAAACGCTCACTGATGGCAGCGGGACCGCCTCCGATGTCAGCTGGACACCAGTGGGCAGTCCTGGCGCATCCAGCTGGACACCAGTAGCCGGATGTCACAAGTTCCCAGGTAAGAGCATGACTGACCAGCCTAAAGCCTTTTAGGTTCAGGCTCCCCACCAGATGCTGTGAAAAAACTCTTCAAGGCTTCACTTATCCAGGCATGTATTGTCTCTTCTAACACAGAATTTCTGCAGACTTGCCCCAACAGCACTGGAAGCTTCCTTTCTTATTAACAGTTTCCCCTCTTAACTACTAGTGAATTATCTACCAGATGTAACAAACATTTTCTTATCGCTCTGATTATTTATTCCACCATCGTCGAAGGTCCACTTGCTTATTTTATAATTGCTTCATATATACATTTAATTCTTTATGGCACATTAAACATCATAACATCACTATAGCAAAAACATTTTAGATATACCGTAATATATCAGTAATAAATAACATTGCTACCCACGTGCCCCACTATACATTTCTATACAGTTCTATTCTGATGTTCATTACAAATATTATATGTGATATTGTAGTTTTGTAAGGGAGAAACCTCTACATATGCATCCTCTAAAATTATAGATTTGATCACACTTTATCAAATGAAATGGTCAAATTTTCTTTCAAGCGTGATCGATGACCATGGAGTGTTAAGGATAATGTATGTAAACATAATGGAAGTCAATGGCGTGTCACAGGAAAGATAACTTTCATCTGGGTGTGCGGTAACATTGATTGAACGGTTCACAATAGGAATCCTTTTATCTGTCATGCAGTGAAGTGCCGGCACAAAGATACGAAGGTGGGGAGGAGTCAGGGACATCACTGTCAGGGTTATCCCACAGGACCCTCTTCTTCTCTATATGACCTTCAATGTTCTGACAGTGTCCTGCTAATCTCTCCTCACAGGCACATGTTCTGTGTGTTATGATACTCAGTACCCAGTTTCACTACTTGCTACCAAACCTCACAAGTCTTTTCAAGTCCTGTTCTCTACTCGTTTCAATTTTCTCGGTATTTAATAATTCCTAGTTGTGCATAATGGAGACTGTAGTTCAACAGTAGGGCCATATCTTCACCACCTTTGGTATGTCTGGGTGAGAAGTATTTTGAAGAATAGACTCCACTTTCTTCTACACTCATTTGTTTTATGTTTCTTCCCGTGATGAATCAATCTTTTTTAATTATCTGTCCTTCCTTGAGTGCTTTATGCTATTTATAATGGAAAATACCAAATTTAAATTTCAGAACAAGGTGTTACAGCGCCTAGATTATGCACAATATGTGAATCTGAAACAGAATGTATTAATAAACGATTCATATTTTAAAGCATTAATTTTTCTAAGATATGATAGAAACTGCATATTTACGCGTAATAAGAATTTTATTGCATTCAGGACTTTATAGGCTTTAAAGTTTGTGTACTGTGTGAAACTAAAATTGGGATACTATGGTGCTTGGCCAAACATGTTGGTATGCACCCTTCAGGTGAAATCTCCTGTCACACATTTTGTTAGGTTAGATAAATGATACGGCGGCCACATGTAGTCAGGTGCCAGTTGAGTACAACTTTGTGGAAGCTTTTCTAGACTATGGCAATTAGTCATGGCCTAAAAACACAATGGACCCAGATAACACATGGTTTTGATGGTTTAGCATTGGCTAGGAGGGGATATACACAGAGGTCCAACAGGACTGGGAGGGCTGTCAGTCACCCAATGTATCACTTTGTCTATGGAGTAAGCCCAATGGTGGACCTCAGTGAGTGTTGTATGCTAATGTTGATGTCACCCCCACCCTGGGGTATTTATTGCTCTACAGAGTGCACCCCCCCACACAGATTTTACTAAAATTCAGCAGATGAAGTCCCCGCTCGCCCTTGGTTTTTGGCTTTTTGTATGGCAAAGGATCCCCTGAGGCTGGCATGGGAGTTGGTCATCTGAGGTATGGCAACTCAGGTGGCTTTAACTGGACGGCTACATGCAGGACTACCCATAGTACCTTTTGCTTTAGCTACCATGCAGCATTCCCAGGGGACCCCGTCCTAGTAAGCTATGATGTTTCGTTTAGGTTTGGTTATCGTATCTATGGTATTAGCTGATGCTGATCTGGGGTTTACGTGAATTTGGGTGGATGTTTACATGTTTGTATTTTATGTTTAGATTTACGTATGTCGCAGGTTTTACATAAATCTGCAACCTTTAAAATCCAGCAGGTCTCTTGTGTGTTTATTGAGTGATTGATTATCAGCCATGCCTCTGCTAGCCCTGCCATATTCCTTCCTACCCTATCATAGAAATTAATTGTATGATAAATGTCTAGGGCTACCCTTCCTAAACTTTACTAGAAAACTGCACACTAGAGGGGTGTTTTAAATCCATTGCACCCTACATAGTGGCTTGTAAATGGGACAGTTAAGTTATTGCATGCATGTTTCTATATTTCATATTAAACGTCATATGGACCATATACAAAGATAATCACACAAGCACGTGAGCACGCAGAACTGATGGGGGGGGGAAGAAAATGCATATAGAACCAGGAGAGGTTGCTGTAAAAAGACACTGGTGCAAATGGCCAAACGCCATTTACTGCCTAGCCCTGAATATATACTGCAGCTCTGCATTAAGATTATTGCTTTTTTATGTGGTGCATTTTCTAATAACATTTCTCCAGTAAAAGGAGCTGTCTGATAATGTTACATGATCTTAGGAGGTTGCAGAAGAAGACAGTGCTGATGAATGATATACCTTATAATATATATATAGTAGAGTAGAGGTTGTAGCCGTATATATATACACATAAATGCATACATACACTTTTGGATAGCCGTCTCTATCATAGCGGACTACATCTGCATACATATTATCTTGCTTATTTTTATTAGGCTTATTATTACAATGTCTTTAGAATACACTGTGTTAGACAAGAGTTATTATCGTAAGACACCCCCCCATGTTAATTCCCATTTCCTAATATTAACTAATGCTTGTTGCGCCCTCGCAGTAATTATATGAATAATTCATTGCAGGACATGCTTTCCTTTCTTCTCGTGCTCTGGTCAGTAACATGCCAATTAAACCAATTGACAGTAAATCTGATTGGCTGCTGACTCATGTCTGCCTGAAATCCCCTGGGCGTTAGACAAAAGCCGCACTATCTCATTTAGGGACGAACAATACAACAGACACATTCTGTTCCATTCATTTGTCTTTTTTTACTATGGGCCTGTGCTATGTGTTTGTACAGTCCAAAAATAGCTTGTATTTGGCAGAATCGAAAGGGAAATTATCATGAAAATACTGTGATATTAGGCAAACGATAACTGTTTACATAAAGTGCCGCTGTTAGTAGTAGGATTCCAGCCAGAATTTATGCGAAATCCCAATGTTACTGTCCGTCCTCCCCCTTCATGGTAATTTTAGCAATTTTTTCATTACGCTGTCCTAATTGCAAGATGCGAGACAGACATCCCCATTCATACCAGTATGCATTTTCCAGAAAATGTTTGATTTTTTTTTTAGATTTATGAACACAACAGCATTGTGGGTGACCCTGAGCACCCCTATCGCAAACAATATAAAAAGTCTTAGCTATAGAAAAAATCCATTACAAGGAAAACGCAGACCTACGTGGCATGCATGTGCTTTATATGTAAGTGCCATCTGGAAGTGTAACGCAAGAATATTGAACATGACAACTTATTGGTCTGGGTTTGCCACATCGGCCATTTTGTTTAGGACACATTTCATTTATACACGTTGCTGACCATTACATTATAGGGAATGCATAAACTTGATTAAGTACCTGATTTAATCTGTAGGTTTTTTACATCCAACACATTACAGGTGGTGTTAAGTTTAGTGAACCAAATGGCTGATATGGCAATTTTGAAATCATATGGCAACCTTACCATGGCCATGACTGATAATACATACCTATTTATGAACCAAATTAGTAAAGTAGGTAGAAAAGGCTCAGGACTAACTTAAAATGTAATAGGTCTCCTTGCAAATCTCTCATTTGGGACCCCAAAAACCATCCACACCTTCTGGACTCCCTGTTACCTCAAAAGGGTACCCTTCAGTACCCTTTCCACAATGTCAATCCCCTCCCTACTTCTTCTTTCAAGCAGCTTTCTTGGGTCCCTGATGAATATGGGGCTCTAGGCAGTCGTCCTATTTTTTCCCAAATTAAAGACAGTCCTAAGACTGAGTTCCCATGCTATGGCCATATCACAGTGTTATTGGTACCATGTTGCTTTTAAAGTGACAGTAAACATTAAAGTGGATTATAGTGGTGGTCACGTTGAGTTACTGAGTTTGGTAGCAATGTGCTTTTTCATGCAGCAATTATTGAGAGCATCAAACATGTCAGAAATAACTTATTCTGCAGTACATTAGTACCAGGATAGGCTGATATGTGCTTACTCTGTAATCTTGGCTGGTCTTTTACACACTTTCTTCACAAAGACAGATTTGTTAGTATGTATTGAATCAAGATGTCTAGCGATCTGTGCAGCCAGATTTCTCACTTTCACATACATTAATGTAAAGTGATCAGTATTGTTTACTCTCTTCCCCAGTTTTCATTAGCAAGCTAATGCAGTGTGACAGGCTCAATGTATTCTCAATTTAAATGTATTAATGGAAAACTGACATTTAATGAAAACTATAATCAACATGGAGCATAAGACACAGGCACAGCAATGAAAATACAGGAATATGATTTAGCATCCATCGAGCAAATAATGGGAGAAAACAATTTGCCTTTGATTTTGCTGATCAATGATATCCACCGGCTGAGAGTTGCTTAGTTAAAATGAAACTGGCTTTAAAGAGGTGAAGGCAGTTTAATTCACAGAGGCAGCACCTTGTGTTTATAGAGAACAGAAGTCATGTGACATGGGACATAAAGGTATTAATGGATTTAACAGATATTTAAATAGACATATATATATATATATATCCCCTCAAAACAGATGGTGAGGGGAGCTTGACTGCTGGGCTATCCTGGTTCAGTCATTATGGACAAGGGTCATTGGTTGTTTCAGGGCAAGGTTGTTAGAATTGGGGGGTTTGCAGCCTGTCCCGCCCGGCTACTTCTGTTTTCTTTTAGTCACAGTGGGGTGTCTCTTGGCCAGCACTCCTAGACGGTGCAGAACAGCAAGAGGTCTGTCGAAGTTGGGGACGCTGATGGTACCGTAGGATGAGAGCTTATGGTGCTCTTTACATAAACTTAAAAATAGGATTGTGCCCACAACAATAGTACCTAACTGTATATGTATAAATATTGTGTGAACATTAAAGGGTTAATATGTTTCCATTTTTGGAAGCTATCCATGAGACTGAAACAGAATAAAGCAGATACTTGTAAGGGTGAGATGTAGTTGGATCTTAGCTAAGAGTTCAACAGCTGCATCTCTTTGCCCAGATGCCCAGGAAATGTGCTTCTTTCGTGCTGTTTATTGATGGCTTTGACCTTTTGTAATAAAAGAGCAACCTTGTAATCCATTAAATTGTCACAGATCAAACTGACAGTTTTCAGGACTAAGAGTACAGACTTATTCTCAACCTGTGTTGTAATCAGAACCAACATCTGGTCCTACTGCTGGTGTAGACTACAGCTCCAATCACAATCACACAGATGTTGTTGCAGATGTTTTTGCAGGGTTAAAAAAACAGAAGGATTTGTCACTAAAAAGAGATATCTTAGATGTGAATACCATGTGGAAATATTGGGGATGGTGGAACTACTTGTCACTTGGGAAAAGACAGACAGTTCCCAAATATAGAGAAATGCTCTATTTTAATGTACTAAAGATTGCTAGTTATTATGTTGTTCATGCTGTGATAACCTGGACAGCTTCGGTTAGAATGTGGGAATCATCTTCATTGCATATGTTATTCTTCAAAGTCTATAGGGTTAATGTATAAAAAGTCATAGAAACCAATTAATTGGTCCAAACAGGAAACTCAGAGGCCAACACAGGGCACCATTTAATGCAATAAAGACAAAATCATGGCTTTATTAACCATCAGCCTCTGATAGCCATCAGCTTCTGGCAGGCCTTGCCTTCTTTGGTTGACTTTTAGTTAATCAAGTAGACGAGCACCAGCCAGGGACTTTCCTAGCTATGACTATAGTAAAAAAACATGAATTACAGCAGCATTTTCAAAAGAAGGAACAGAACTTTGGTGCATTTGGAAATGCCCAGGATTTAACCCTTTGGTATCAGTCCCCTTTCTGAGTCCCCCAATCATATCAGCCATGCCTTGCTGATCTAGCCAGGGCCAGTAAGCTTGCCTCCCCTTCTAGATTATTCTGCATTGATTTCTATGGTTAAAATACCACTTTTTAAACGTTGTACCATATGTTTGAATACATAACACCCCATTCCTAAAGGTAGATCTTTATTATTGCTTAGCTACAGCTCAAAGGATATTCAACTTTACATTTATCACGTTGAAATCTATGTAATGGAATGTGTTTAGTTCTCTCGCTTTAGCAGATAGACAGCTGCTTGTACATGCTTTAGTTATTACACCTTACTATCTGGATTCCATGGTGTTGATATAAACCCATAGATTATTACAAACATTCTGACTGTTCCCTTCACAGATCATTGAGCTTTAGAAACAACTACAGAACTGTGTGGATCATGATCTCAAATCTTGTATATTTTTTACCACGTATATAGCATTTTTTGTATTACACCCCTAATTGCCAAAATAATAAAGTATCTTTAAAACTTAATAATTTAATAAAAGAGAGGCAAGGTCATGCTCTCTTCAAAACTACTTTTATGAGTAAGAACAGTTTTAGTTTTTTAACAATTCCAATAATTAGTGCCCTAATGGAGTAAAAACGTAAAAACACATTTCCCAGAAAATGCAGTTTAGTTGGCACGTATGATAACCTAATAATATTGATATAAAGACAAGATATAGGATACCTTTATTAACTATACCTTTATTAACTGTACTAATATATATCTATTTATTGAAACTATCAATCTAAACACTGAGGTTGCAATGTTTGAAAACCTATAATCCATATTGAACTACAGTATATATATATATATATATATGTTACACTCACTGGCCACTACACCTGTTCAATTGCTCGTTAACACAAATAGCTAATCAGCCAATCACATGGCATGTGGCATGTAGTACAATTTAGGCATGTAGACGTAGTCAAGACAACTTGCTGAATTTCAAACCGAGCATCAGAATGAGGAAGAAAAGGGATTTAAGAGGCTTTGAACATGGCATGGTTGTTGGTGGCATATGGGCTGGTCTGAGTATTTCAGAAGCTGCTGATCTACTCAGATTTTCACACACAACCATCTCTAGGGTTTACAGAGAATGGTCCGAAAAAAGAGAAAATATCCAATGAGCGGCAGTTGTGTGGATGAAAATGCCTTGTTGATATCTTAGTTCAGAGGAGAATGGGCAGACTGGTTCAAGATGACAGAAAGGCAACAGTAACTCAAATAACCACTCATTACAACCAAGGTATGCAGAATATCATGTCTGAACGCACAACACGTCAAACCTTGAAGCAGATGGGCTGCAGCAGCAGAAGACCACACCGGGTGCCGCTCCTGTCAGCTAAGAACAGGAAACTGAGGCTACTATTTGCACAGGCTCACCAAAATAGGACAATGGAAGACTGGAAGAACGTTGCCTGGTCTGATGAGTCTTGATTCCAGCTGTGACATTTAGATGGCAGTGTCAGACTTTGGTGTAAACCACATGAAAGCATGGATCCATCCTGCCTTCTACCAACGATTCAGGCCAGTGGTGGTGATGTAATGGTGTGGGAAACATTTTGGCACATTTTGGGCCCCTTTGTACCAACTAAGCATTGTTTAAACACAACAGCCTATCTATGTATTGTTGCTGACCATGTCCATCCCTTTATGACCACAGTGTACCCATCTTCTGATGGCTACTTCCAGCAGGATAATGCACAAAGTTCACATCATCTCCAACTGGTTTCTTGAACATGTCAATGAGTTCACTGAACTCCAATGGCCTCCACAGTCACCAGATCTTAATCCAATAGAGCCCCTTTGGGATCTGGTGGAACGGGAGATTCGCATCATGGATGTGCAGCCAATAAATCTGCAGCAACTGCGTGATGACATCATGTCCGTATGGACCAAAATCTCTAATGTTTTTAGCACCTTGTAGAAAGTATACCACAAAGAATGAAGGCAGTTCTGAAGGCAAAAGGGGGTCCAACCCAGTACTGGCAAGGTTTACCTAATAAAGTGGCCAGTAAGTGTATATATATGTATATATATAAAAAAGTATATATAAATAAATCCTGCAGACATTACTACATACTACAATATCGCCACCCTTTTGATCAGTAGCATTTCACTAGCCCTAGACTAGTGAGAGCTTTTGTTTGCCATCACTTAGCCATATTAATCAAGTGGCTGATATTATCTTGCATAGGATTATATCGTTCCATGTTATGTTATTCCATGGGGCTGATTCATCAAAGTGTCTTAATAGCGCTTTGCTTCATGAATCAGACTCACAGAATAACCTAGTTTGAAGTGATATTATCACACATGAGATTGTATCACCAATTTAATCAATATTCCCATTAATGTCCGTGTCTACAGAGTCATACTGTATTTTTAGTGCATTATTTTGTCATTGCACTGGCTATGCATAGTTCTTGAATTTTCCACTACTGTAATAATAATTATTTAGTTTTTTTGTTTTTTTCTTAAAGTTTGGGTTGATATATTGATCAAGTTAAATTTTTATCAAATTATTCTCCGTCCAGAGTATGTGACACTGTCAACTTGAATTATGCTCTGTCAAATTGTGCAAAAGCATTTTCTCCCTGCTAAATGTGCATTTTGTACACAGCTAGGGTTGCCACATGTTATGAACAAAATACTAGACACCAAAACACACTTTTGAAATATAGGTGGGACTCATAGTTGTAATCCAGAACTGTTGGACCACTCTAATTAAATACAAAATACACGCAAGTGTTTTGAGATGTAAAGAGTTTAATAAAAAATCTACCACCCTTCCTTTGTCCTACTGCACCCTCATATTTCATAAAAAGTCTTCGCCACTCCTTGTCCAACTCTCATGTTAAAATTACAAAAAACTATGAACCCTCACCTTGTACCAGACGCCTATTAAATTATATAAGACCATCCTTAAAGAAACTCGTTCCCCTTTCCTTGTCTCATAAGAAAGGACCCCCATTTCCTGGTTTCATATCTATTCAAAAGTCCTGAAACCAAAGAAAGAAATGTTGCCCTTTTGACATTTGTAATTGTTATTTCAATCAATGGATAGTCTAACTAGTCCAATGTCAGAACACCTGCCAACCCTACATATGTTTTCACCCTCCAGACTTTCTGGACATACTGTAGGTCAATACAACCAGCCATTGGAAGACGAATCTTGACCAAACTGATACAGAAGACCGCATTTCCCTTGTATTTCCAGAGTACCCTTACATATATTAGATATTCATGCTGAAGGGCTACATTAAAGTGATTCGTTTTCAGCATTGTGCATTTTGCATAAGTGCCCCTATTTCAAGAGACCATCTGGTAACCCTTATGGGAATAGATGATTAGGTTACCATACCTTTAACGTAGGATAAGTGTTGAAAATTTTTATTTTAAGGTTTCAATGAAATAATTCTCACCCAACAAGTTGCGCCCGTACTAAGAAATAATTGGTCACTTATAAAATGATTAACGTTTCAGACGTCATAAAAACTTTTAGCGAAAGTATACATTATTTAGAGTAGATTATGTTAACCATACTTATTCGATTTTCATCTTTCTAGTATGGGTCGATTTCCTGTTAAATAAATGTATTTGGGCATGTTCAAACATATAGTCTTATGTTTTTAATATTGGACTTTGTACTTTTGAATGCAAATATGAGTCTCGTGTAATTTCACATTGGCATGAAAAGAAAACTATTTCATGGGTATTTTGGTAGAAGGATAATTTTCCAGCTCGTAAAAAAAATGAAAATTCGCATGAAACCTTCCAGGGAATTTATTGTAAAAAGCACTGAATAATAAAACATTATGTGACATTAATACATTATACATTAGTCATGAAAGCATATCTGCCAGTCAGTGCATAAAAGGAGAAGATCAGAAGATCAGACAGAAAGTCTTTGTTCAAAGCCTTTTCATTTGGTGAATAAGCAAGACATCGACATCCACACAGAATATAGCATCTTGCATAGGTTCTTCTGTACATTAACATCAATGACTTAGCATGGCACTCTGCTAACCCTGCAGCTTCCCTGCTCAACAATACTTCTACTGATGTGTCTATAACATGCTAGAAGAACACTAATGAACAATTTATATGCTTTTTGTAGGTATGGAAATATGTAATATTTGTGCTTTTTGTAACCACAGCTTTACCACTACTGGTCTGGAAACACTTAAATATTATACTATATAGAATATATTAAAAGTTTTGGGAAAATAATGCATCTGTGAAGCTCTAAAATGGGAGTTCAGGGGAAATATGTAGAATTTGTACTTTCTTAAAGGATATATATATATATATATATATATATATAAATATATAAAATATACATATCTATATATATATATATATATATATATATATATATATATATACACATAAGATATATATATATATATATATATATATATTGTGACAGTGTAAACCCCAGGGAGATGCTTAGTGTGGCATTTGGGTACAGGTGCTATCCAGATTGTAAATATGGGTCCCTGGGGTGGAGCAATTAGAGAGCAGGGTGGGCCAATGCTCCGTTTCCCCATTTTGTGGAAATTCCATGCCGGGTTTTCCAGGAGGCAAGAAGTCCACAGGATCCGGTCTGGGATTCCTATGGGGAAGCCTGATACTCAGGGAGACTGTTGGGGGAAGAACAAGTTCCCTGCGCTCCCAGGGCAAGGAGAGGCCCTGAAGAGGACCATCCCTGAGCCAAGTGAGGCAATACCTGCCTGGACATTTTGTGTGCTGTCTGGGGGGAGGTTTTCCAGAGCCTGGCGTAGCTGGGTCTGGCTGGGAGGTTGAGGTAGTGGGTGATTAGGCTGGTCAGTCTGGACCAGTATAGTTCAGTTAGAGAGGGCTCCAATTGGGAGCTAGGTTTTCTTTTTATGATTTGGTTTTTGGGGTTTAAGCGGGTAAAATAAAGCGCTGTTTTGTTCAAAGCTGCTGTTCCTGACTCTGATTGCCCTAGAGGACTGTGCTTAGGACCCCTAAAAGTGACATGTATGGCCCTCATGCTATAGGGTTTGTCACAATATATATATAGATATATATATATATATATAAACGCTGGAGAAATGACTCTATACCATAAAATACTACTCCGCAGTGAACTTTCTATTTTTTTTAAAAGGTGTATTTTTTTATTTTTTTGGGTTTGTGCATCAAACATAACACATTCTTATTTGTTGAGAAGTAGAATTTTTCTCCTATGTGTTGTTGCAGTTCTACGGAACAAAGGCTGAAAATGACTAAAAAGGTTACGGAATCCTAAAATCACTTAAATAAGCAAGAATCAATGTTCGATATCTTTGGTGTTATGTTTTAATCTGTATTTTTTGTAGGTTTACAGTGAGGCCAATTCCATCCCTTGGATCTGTGTCTTTATTTCAGTATATGGGTAGGAGTTTGTTTTTATACTAAGTGTCTGTGGGGTCATGACTAATGAGAAACAATCAACTGTACATAATACAAAAAGGAGAGGTAAAATGTCTTATATTAAGATTGTCACTGTAGCGCTATACTTGTCCCTACTTAGACCTCTTTTGTAAATGCTGGAGGTAACGCAAGTATAAATCCAAGACGTTTGCACTTGCTATAAGCAGACAGTCTGTACAATCCTAATACTCACCCTGGATGTTTGTGAGTGCATTGGAGCATATAAGTTGCTCATTACAAAATTCCATTAAATATTCAAAGGCTTGGTAAACCCAGCAAGACAATCGACCTATTTTAAAAGAAGCAGAAGAGCGATTTTATGACCGTGTATCCTGGTTCTAGCATGTAAGTGAACTTATATAATGTATCTTATAAATGGGACGCTCCCTAATTTACAAAAAAATAACACACAAGAATAAATTACAATAACGCAATGGATATTATTCAACTAATATCTTGTTTAGATGTTTTAAGTTTCCTATATATATATATATATATATATATATATATATATATATATATATATATATATATATATATAGTTTAGCACATTTTAGTTATTAAAGCATACCTCTATATTTTATCTCGTAGTGGCTTACGATACCCTGGGCAATACTCAAGGTATTAGCTTACAGGGTCCACCGTATGTGATAATTGATCCTTGCCATATCATCTGAAAGTGAGTGAGGTTACAAAGCTTAAAAAGTAGTCCTACCAATAGATTAGTCCAGTCAGCAGGAATATTTTATTGGTTACTATGATGAAAAAGGCCATTTTAAAAGCTTTGCTTTAGAACATCATTTTCTAAATAACCCCAAGTGTTTCTGTAGTGGCTCTATCTCCCTTATCATGCTTATATTTTTTCTTAAAATTACCGTTTATACTGTTTAGAATATATATTCTGTAGATATTCTTGAACAATAAGCATTGCTTTTTATAGGGTAAAAATCGTCTTATTTTCCATGTTTAGAAATACCTGGGTACTTGTCGTGTCATGTTCTGTAATTATTATATGATCATACCAGCTTATATTTTCACTTTCAGGTTAGTCATATGTTCATTAAAGTAGTTCCATTCTGCTTATGTACTATAAAGGTGTGAACTGAAAGTTTATGGAGTTATAAAGTGTACATGGTCTTTAAAGAAATTATACTTCAAAGTTAAACCGGTACAATAAATGAATTTACAATATCCTTTATGGTGATTACATATGTCTCTGAAGGAGATGGTATTTACCCCCAGCCGTTTCCTCAGACCTAACAAATGAATGTTGTCTTAGACTATGACATCATATCCCAGTGCTACGCATTAGTGCATGCAAAAGACACAAACGAGTCTGCAGAGACATCCCTCTGTACAAATGGGCTGGTTTCAAAGGGTATCTTTGTTCAGTCCATTAAGAGCTGTGGTATAGTAGGGACGCCAATCACCAAATCGAACCATAGTGGAGTGTCTCATAGGCTGCTGCTCCCCACAATCTGCTGCCACATGCCTAGTCAAGAATACACCACTGATAAGGGTGTGTAATATTTCTCACAACCTTAGTTGTGCGTGACACAGGGTGCAACAGCGTGTTTATATATATATATATATATATATATATATATATATATATATATAATGTGTACTGTATGAGCATGTCTGCATTTATATATTCACATGCACCCACCTATCATGTATACGTGTAGAGTCAGTGTACATTTTTGTGAGTGTCCGTTAGTCAGCTGCAATGGGGACAGGCTCTAGAGAAGGTAAGTGTGTGTGTTAGAGTGAGTGTTATTGTGTGTGATTGAGTGTTGGTTAGTCTGTGATACACCGAGTATGTGTAAGTGTGTGTGTGCTTGATTGTGTGTAAATGTGTGTTAGGAGTGTCTGCAAGTTATGGGGATGGGGTCAGGGGCCAAGGGGGCCACTCGGTTTTATTTGCCCCCTGAACCAGAAGGTGTCAGCTTTCCAATGTATCACACCTTTATATATCTCCTCTTGTGACTCTTATTTTGTATTTTGCCTTTTTTAACGTGTTTTTTTCCAGCATAAGGTTCAAAATGTTCATCTAATAAAAATGTTAAGCAGTTAATACCAATTTTTGTGTATATTGCTCACATATAACTAAAAACCTAGATAGATGTATAATCAGTGAATATGTTCACATTTTAGTGGATGATTTTGTCACCAATTAAGAAAAATCTAAAATCTAAAAGAAAAACATGAAAATTTATGAGGCTATTCATTTAAAATGGTTTCTGTTTATGAGTATGGTTATAAAAATACATACAGGGCATTTAGCATTTTTATGTGTCTGCTGTAGGAGCAGAATTGATCCATATAGAAAAGTTGCACAAATTCTGTGAAATTATTTAATCTTTTAATGTTCGCTTCTTGCCAGCTTAATTGATGTATTAACATAACCGACTGCTGGGTCACTGCTCCTGACTGAGATCGTGTCACATCACAGATAGAACCAATATTGTTATAACATGGAATGAATAACTCAAGCAAAAGCATTCTCTTTAGCACGCACAATGCCGCTGGAACCCACGCATTATCACCTACAGCAATGAACGGGTACAAATACATTGAATCAAGAGCTGAATTAGTTTTTGTTGTTTATGTACAAAAAAACAGCCTTACAATACTTGGTAAATAAATATGTTTATTTTCTACTTAATGATAAAATAAGATACAACATCACAACATAATATAAAAATCACTTCTTAAATAATTCTGTTGTATATATGTATTTATGTAACAGTTAGTTTGGAAAAGTTTGGATATCTGGTATTAAATGTTGCCTCTATAATTTGGTTCAATATAATATAATTGGTTGCTACATCATAATATAGCATAAACAAGCCATATTTTGTGCACATTTATTAATGTGTAAAAAACAAAAAATGGCGACATTTGATAACACAATCTTAGTATAAATGTTTACGTTAGTATTTCCTCGGGATGTGTATTAGGTCTAGTTCACAACCTGCGGTTTGATATTGTCACAAAGTCCATCCGGTATCCTTAAAGATCTGTGAAAAGTGAATTTTGCATATTGTTAATTACCAGCTTCAGCAGGTTTACAATTGCAGATGATTGCAAGGCTGGGATTTTAGTTCTTTATATGTTTCTCCAAATGCTGAAGAACTGTGCTTGTAAAGTATCTGTGGTAGTATCACTTGTATGTTAGCCACGAAAAGCCATTGCAGGAGTACCTGTACTCAGCACTAATTATCTTGTGCGCATTAGATGTTTCAGATTTAATCCATACAGCTAATGACCAATCTCTGCCACTAGCTTTTGTTCTCTAAGCAATTTAAATGTATGTTTACTAGGCAGAAATGAATCACCGCACCTGTTACTTATATAACTAATATGCATCTGACCGACCTACATTCTGGTTTTCCATCCATTCAGTTTCCCTTTTCATTCCAATCTAGAATTTTGACACCCATGGTCAACTCACACACAGAGTAAACCTCACATGAACAAGATCTTGCAAAATAATGTAGTGATTCAGAGGTTGAAACTTTGCCCTGTAGACTGGAATTAAACAGCTCAGGTGTATATCTGTCTAGGTCTTGTTTATAGAACAATTCATATAGCAAACCACTTACCTTACTCATAGACCTGCCACCTACACGTCTAATCTATCTTGACGTCTGGTTTCCGCCTATCTGTACATTCCTGGGGACGAAATCACAGTTTGCAGACGGTGCATGTCACAGCGAGACTGGCCTCTCTTACTCATTAGTATCTTAATCTACATAGGAATAAAACATTATTTGTCTGCATTATTTGGTTTATTATTGCAGCTAAGGAATTAATCTGACTTTATCAGCATTTTGTGACAGTTCCACTATGGAATGAAGAACTACAAGAAGAGGTCCGACTGGTGATTTACATACTGTAGATATTCTTTGAAAAGTGAAAAAACTATTTTTGACGTATAGAGAGAGATCTGGTTTAGCAATTATAAACTGATGAACTTTATTGAGTCTGATTTGGTATATTCCAAGCCTGTCAGTTGTTCAATGATCAATGTGCAGGGATGGGATTCTTTCCATAGTATTTTGTTCACAGAAGCCTACAACATTATTACAGATAACTTTTTTCCTCTTTCATCTCGCCCTTTTCTTTTAAGTGGAAAAAATCCATTCTCGACCATGAATGAAAGGAAAAGTTCCATAAGCGATCCCTTTGGCATATTTAACGCCTAAGGTGGTATGTGTGAAATATATCAAGCTATGAGAAGATGAAGCTTTGTGTGCTATGAGAGTTCTGTAATTTATCATGATTTTACAGTGACTCTGATGTAATCGAAAGTAGACCTATTCTTCCTATACTATATAGATATACTGCATCCTAATTTGTATCCTAGTTTGGATTAACAGTTATATATTATTCTATTTCTAATTCTATTAAAGTATTTGTAATTCATTCATCTCACAAATATTACAATATGTGTTACAAAGTATGTATCAAAGTAACTTTTGTTTAAAACATGATGAGCTATGTCATAGATACCACGTATTTGGCTTATTTATAAAAAATATTACTTTAATGAAATATGAATTGCAATTAACCTCTAGTAATCATGATATTCTAACACCCACCATTGTTAGGAACTAAAGAGAGCTAAAATATATTACAGATTAGGATATTGCATTTAGATACTGTAGTTTAATAAGGAGGGGCGTAACTAGAAACCACAAGGCCCTGGTGTGTGAAAATTGCCCCAGGGCCCCACAACTTCAACAGCTGGTCTGTGCCATCATTGTCTCGAAACAACTTGTCCGCGCCTTCTTTGCCCCTTGCCCCCCCTTCCAACATATACTCTGGCACACAAATGTAAACCCACCTACAGAAATTACACACACACTTACTAATACTCACTTACACACACGTACACATTCTAAACACACGCTCCATCTCACCCCAGTTACACATACATGCTCATACACAAACACCTACACATACATGCTCACACAATTACATATCCTGGGCCCTAGGGGCACAGGCCCCATCGCAGCTGTGACCCCTGTAGTTACACCACTGTTAATGATCATTTCCATTTACAACCTAGAGATATGATACATGAATTATGAATGTGACGCTAATGTGCATTTTACTGGGAATGCTTGTAGAAAAATGTGTTACACAACGGGTACGGAACAATGTGGGCTCTTATTTTCTGATGCTTGTTCTAAAGAAATAGTAAAGTAACCATTTTCTTTCCATTCAGTTTCCAACATACAAAAAAAGTGATAGTGACAGGCAAAAAATTTGGGGCCCTGGTCAGTTTTGTTTGCCTAGTGGAAAGCTGTGCCTGAAGATCAAAATGTTTTATGGAAAACCTAATTTAATCTTTAATTATGCCCATACAGACACATGTATATGTCCATTGCAACTAAACTGCCAATTATAAGCAAGGTTCTGGCTTTTGCTCAGATTATTTGTTCTGATACTTACATTTAGGACGTGTGTCTAGTGGGAAATGTCCTTGATGAAAAGATCACTGATGTTACAGGAAGAAAAATAAAAAACACTTCCTTGTTCCCTATCCATTTTACAAAACATAGGAGGTTAACAAGATTCAAACCCTGAGAGTAGATAATACAGGCATTATCTTATACGCAATGTGGCCAATGTCTCAATCTTTAGTAGTTAGTTCAACCAGTCACACGAAAAATAATAGATGCTGATAAACACGGGGGCTCCACTAGATAGCTGGCACATTTACGAAGGACATTCAGTATGTACAGAGAGACTTAATTATACCCAACACATATTCTAGCATCCCATGCAGATCGCATACATTGCTGTCTACCCTTTAGGTCACCAGGAATGATTACACTCGGGTTCATCAGACAAAAATAAATTACATTACAAATTACTTAGCATTAATTAGTTTGTTTTCTATTCTCTGTGTGCCATAATTTCTCACATTTTGGCATTAGCCAGACATCTATTTGTCCAATTTGGCTAGAGCGTTTGTCATTTGGTTTAAGCCCCATGTAGTTGACAATCCCGCTCATCAGCTAACAGACATAATTTCAAATGTATTCTGAATTTGTTGTGTTTTTAAATATTTAAATTACTATTTTTCTTGAATAAATTTTTACCAAAAGTATTTCCCTTAACTTTATAATATAGTAGTCTATAAGGACTTTTCTTCCTATAAATTTCTAGTTCCTATTCACTTATCTGCTGTAGTGTATTGATCAATGCTAATGGAATATATGCTAATAATTATGTTTACTGTAGTAGGTCTGTAAATACATTATAAAGGAACAAGATGTATGTATTTTGAGGTATAGAAAGATCTTTTACATAGTTCTTTCTTTTTAAGAATACCTGAAACTTTGCTGAATAGTGAATTAATAATACTGGCTCTGGCTGTACACTGACACTAAGGCATTCCTCATGCATGGTGTGGGTCCTGTCACCAGGAGAGCATCTTCATCCTGCTTTCCTTATATGATAAATGAGAAAATGGCATCCATTTTTTATATCGATAATTTGTGTCCACTGTAAACATCACATGTCCAATACCTAATTTCCGCACTATCTTAGTCACTACATACTTTTAACATCTCAAAACACTGAGATGCCATATTTTTTGCATCGTCTGATCACGTGTGCATTGTTTTCAACTATTAGGAGCTAATTCTAACATTATTGGTGGAAATACATACTGCCGTGTTGTTTAGTGGAAGTTACCTGGCGACTTCTGGCCACTGGTGTGCAAAACTTCCCTTGACTCTCAACTGGTCATTGTCCATGAAAGAATAGCGAATCAGTGCAAGAATGCACATCCATTGTATTATTATAACTATATTTACCAATTTAATGTGCTATAGCAAATGACAAGAAGCCATTTAATTGTGCATTAAACCTCTCAGCTGATATTCAGTTAGTGGAACCTCTCATGTATGTCCATTTATTATTGGCAGAGTGGATATTTTTTATCAGGATGGTATCAGTCACCAGAGATTTCCTAAGCGCTTGGTCAGTAATTAGCATGCTGTCATCTGGGACTTAGACATACCTCCAGTATATAATCACTTACAGCTGCCAATTTAGCCACAAACGACCAAGGAAATAACTAGGTAGCTTTTAATGCCAACATTCACTGCCAAAACTTTCCTTTGCAGAAATAATTCTAAAGAGTGTTACTACTTGAGACACAATTACACGGAGACAAAGACGTTGGATGAAAGGAGAAATTACCAAATGAAAAAATAACATCCTTTACAATTAACCACTTGAGGGTTCAGAGATTAAAAGAAGGAATTGTGAAGCATGTTCCTTAGTCATCTAAATCCTGGAGTGCCAAAAAACAAACTAAATAAATTAAAAAGCAGCACCCTTTAGATAATCTGTTGTATCAGACATCTAGAAGAACAAGAAACAAATTACAGTCATGTGAAAAAGTACACCCTCTTTAAATTCTATGGTTTTACATACGAGGACATAAAAACAATCGTCTGTTCCTTAGAAGGGCTAAAAACTAGGTAATTAAAATCTCAGATGAACAACACATGGCATATTATAGCGTGTCATGAGTTATTCAACAATAAAGCCAAAATGCAGAAGCCATGTGTGAAAAACTAAGTACACCTGATGATTCATTAGCTTGTAGGACCACCTTCAGCAGCAATAACTTGAAGAAATTGTTTCCGGTATGACTTTATCAGAGTTACATGGTTGTGGAGGAATTTTGGCCCACTCTAACTGGGCCATTGCAACACCTTGATTCTTTTCTTTTTTTCAGCCATTCAGTTGTAGATTTGCTTGTGTGCTTGGGATCATTGTCCTATTGCATGACCCAATTTCCCCCAAGCTTTAGCTGCTGGACAGATGACCTCTAGAATACTTTGATACAGAGGTGCCATGAACTTTAACATATAACATGCTAACCAAGGCCTGTCCAGTCTGAGATTTTTTTTGCAATTTCACTGAGCATTGCACGGTTTGACCTTGTGGTGAATTTGCTGGGATGTCCACTCCTGGGAAGATTGGCTAACGTCTTGAAAGATTTCCACTTTACAATATTCTTTCTCACTGTAGAATGATGGACCTTAAATTGTTTGGGAATGGCCTTATAATTGATGGGCAGCAACAATTGGCTCTCTAAAATCATTGCCGATGTCTTACCTCTTTGGCATTGTGTTAAAACACATCTGTATGCTCCATACCAGCAAACTGCTAAAACCTCTGCTTTTATAGAGGTAGTCACACTTGCCGATGATCACTTAATCAAGGGCATTTGATAACTGCTACTTAGCATCTTAATTCCTAAGGAAGCAGTAAGGGTGCACTTAGTTTTCCCACATAATTTCTCCAGCTTTATTTTTGTTAAATAAATCACGAGAAAGTGTAATATGTCATGTGTTGTTGTTCATCTGAGGTTGTATTTAGTGAAGAAAAGTTCATATACACAACTATATATTGTCTGCATGCTATTACTAGAAAATCATCAGTTTTCTTCATGCAGATGGACAGCATTTGCATTTTACCTCTAGGACTACTTAATAACAGCAGTGCAAGCTGCTGGCCTTTAGATAACAGCCAGCTGTGTGCCTCAACTTCACACTAAGATTTTGAACCATGTGTTCAGGTTCTGGAGAATCTGCTTTCAGGCAACCTTTTGGTTTGTAGATTCCTAATATGTTCCTTTCAAAGCTGTATAGAATGTATCTGCTATCTAACAACCAGATAGCTTTATAAAATTGCATGTCTGAGAAATGTAAACCTTTGGCCTGGCAGAGTGCTTAGAATCTTGAATTCAATTATGATTTGCCACAGGAGGAAATTCACATAATTCCACTAGAATTAAAATGACACTAAAGCCATTATATACACTTTTGTTCTTTTTAAATTTTCATGGTGACCCCTTGAAAATACAGTTGTGGATTCTGCAGAACCCCCCATATGCATCTACCCTCCACCTCACTATTTGGCTTGCAGGAGTTGTGTTTGACTAAACCCATCTTCTAAGATGTGATACGTTTGCTGCTAGTCATCTCCAGTTCTGGGTGGCAGTCGTTCTGAAGGTGGGTCCAATGAGACCACCTGTGTGCATATGTAAAATGTGGTCCCATTTAAGTTTTTGTACAGCTTTAGTGTATGCATATTAATGTACTTGGAAAGTGCTTTGTTGAGGACCATGCCTTGGACACTGGAGTGAAATGGGCAAATATTACATCAGAGACACAAAAGTCCCCACAAAGTCTGGGTAACAGGATACATTTGATTGATTAAGACTAGGTCAGACAATAAGTGAGCAATAATCCAACGTTTGATCAAAATATATCAGCACCTGTAGAGCGATCAGAGAGGCAGAATTACATCTAATATCATACATTTCACGGAGATGTATGAGATGCTTCTCCAATGAAATGTTTAATGCCTGATTGACTTTGTTAGTTTTCAATCATTGCTGTATATATTTAGATATATTTCAAATGTTATGCTCTGCGGTAAAATTGTGACAAATCACACAAATAGATAGGCTTGTGCCCTTTGGGACAGTATTATAGATTTTGACAGCAGATAAGAAGGAATTGTCTAGTCTAGCTTGATAGCTTTTATCTGTAAAAATAAACCTTATTTACAGAATAGCCTTTTGTGATATCCCTAGAATATTTATCCTTCCTAAATCTGCTGAAAAGCGATCCCAAGGACCTTGGTTTCTATAATTATATAAAATTCCTAAAATTGTCAGGGTCATATGTACCATTTTACAGTTATGGGTTCAGTTGCCAAGTCCACTAAAATCACAGCTCATTTTTCACAGCCTGATTTTATAGGGATAAATTGCTCTGTGACCTTTCCTATTTTTTTAATTTGCAAACCTTACCTGGTTCTTGGTAATGGCTTATTCTCACCTAGGGTCACCAGGCCTGGAACTAGAGGAGCAGGTCTGGGGGTGCAGCAGCCTTTCTGCTGCAAAACCAGGGCAAATTACTAAATTAGGAGATCAAGCACAAGTTGATCTACCCAACTGGCCCCTTTGTGCTATATAGGACTAGGCCAGGACCCCACAACCCTTTATAGCCCAATGCACCCTGTACCATAAGTCCATCTGAGCAGAGTGCCAGGATGCGATGTTATATCCTGACTAGAAGAATGGCTGCATATGTGGAAATGGGGGATATGAATAGACTTCTTGATTTTGGCCTTGTCGTGACAGCATAGCCTTATTTCTATCTCGTGTGCTTCTTGGTGACTTCTACTTGTCTTCTGAGAATTGCTCCTGTTTTTCCTTAATAAAGAACTTTCTATAGTACTGGACTAGATGCCAGAGTTTTCATACATGCTCCCTCCAAAGTAATTTAAAAGTTTGCGTTCACGACTGGGTGTAATGAGTGATTTGGTTCTTTGAAGAATAAAGATTTTATGTTAACACAGTAAGGGAATTTGCATCATACTAACTTTAACATGCACACAATTAAACGTAGAAGATATAACGTCAGTTAGTCTAAGCATTATTAAGAATTACTTGCCACTTTTTTTAAAGAGTGCCTTGACTAGATCCCATGCCAGTTTGTTTCAGCTTCCCTGTGGTCGTATTGTTTATTGCTATACAGTGCCCTCCACTAATATTGGCACCCTTGGTGAATATGAGCAAAGCACAGTTGGTAAGACCAATAAATATAGCTGTAATGTGCGTAAAAAGATTGTTGAGCTTCACAAAATGGGCTATAAGAAAATAGCAAAAGCATTGAAAATGCCAATTTCCACCATCAGCGCAATAATTAAGACGTTCCAGTCAACTGGAAATTTTATGAATCAACTTGGAAGAGGACATGTGTCTATATTGTCGCAACGCACTGTTAAGAGCATGGTTCGAGTGGCCAAAAAATCTCCAAGAAGTTGAAATGTCTCTACCTATTTCGAGGGGGGGGGGTTGCCCTGTTGCCTCCACCGGATCCAGGCAGGCAGAGTCCGTGAAAGGTCAGAGAACTAGCCGAGCACCCAAACTATCACCAAAAAAATATCTCACTACACGGAACAAGGTGTGCTGTTGGTGTCTGAATTAAAAAGGCCAATGGTAGCTGCCCCATGGGCCCCATCAACAGGACCACAATATTCCCCAGCTTTTGACTAATGCTCCTTCTCTTGTTGCCTGCGCATCTTTGCTACAATGTCATATTCTGGGACCAAGCAGCAGACAGAACACAGGCCACAAAAGAGGGCGCGTGAGTGCAGAGATCTGTGCAGACCTCGACCTACCTCGCAATAAGATCCTGTTGGGCTGGCCCATGGAGGAAGCTTGCCTTAAGCCTCATCATATATAAAGCCAGCCCTCACTATTGCATCTGAAGTGAAGCTATCATATCCACAACAGAAGTATGTATAATGGCTAGAAATTGTATTTATAAGTATCATTATACAGCAGGCACAGTTTTCGTTACTATGGCTGTAAAGTGCCTTCACTTTCTGTAAAGGGTCAGTGAGTTTTACAACAATTTAGGCTGTGCTGGCCTTTCAGAGGTCGTTGCTAATAAATTGTAATAAATTGTTCAGAGTTTATTGAGAAAGAAGCAAACTAAACAAATAAGAACACCAAAACATCAAAACCAGCTTAGCCTAGAATAGCTAACCAGGGTTTTAGGAGTTGCAATGTCTCATTATTTTGCCCCTTGCTTTCTTCTAGATCTACAAATATGGTTATTTCAAAAAGATGACCTTCATGGTTCTTTCACCTTAGCACACCATAAAATGCTGACATAATCATCTTGTACTGGCTAAGCAGACACATTAATTTCATGGTACAAGGCCCATCCTTACAAAGCATGATTTAGAATTTTTTAAATATGATGGTTTTGCTTGAATTGGACAGGTTAGAAATGTGAAACAAACAAAAATTGTCGACTATGAAGAAAAGCCTTCTGACTTCTGAGCATTATATGTGTCCTGCACAGAAATTCTACTGGGAGTCATCCATAATCATCCTATTCTTAAGTGATATATTTCTAGGGCTCACTTAGTATTTCTCAACATTCTACCAACTAAGTACCATTTGTAGCTGATTTAACAACCAGCATACCCCCCCCCCCAACATTTTGGGTGACCGGCATTATGTGAATTCCAACAAATGTCAATTCTTTGATTGCCTGAAGGGTGTGTAGCAATTCACTGTATATCATTGTGGTTCTTAGACGGTTAAAATGGTACCTGGCAGATAGCCTGTACGCTTTCCCATGCGTCAGTAGAATTTAAGTAACAGTGTTGCCTTCTTAATAAGACTTCGAGTTTCTATGAAAAATGACACTGTTTCTCTGATTTTGTTTTACAGATTTGGTGAAAACTTAACTGGGGACTGCAAAAGCCCTAAGGCTTATCTTTAGTAAGACATTGTTTTGCTGTGCAAATGCAAGATTGGATTCACGCAGAGGAGAAGGGCATTGTTCCAGCCCCGCTGCAGAATAGGAAACTAGGTCATGAAAGTTGTTTGACAGAACTGAGAATTGAACTCGTCACCTTGGAGGCCCATTGCAGAAGAAAGTGAAAGTTGGCACAATGTGCTTTAGAACAGAATGGCACCAGGGCTTTGTGAGAAAAAGCATCGAGGAGAAACCTGTGTTTAACCTTTATCTGCCTTTCACTCTATTTGCCTCTTTCCTTCATTCTCTCTTATTGAATCTTATATTATCTCCATTTTATGTTTCCTTATTTTCTTTATCTTTACCCCCCGCCTGCTCTCCTCTCCTCGCTCTGTTTTTCTCTAGTTCTCTATCAAGCCAGGTGGGCTTGCTGAGGTTGCAAAGCTGTTAGGGCAGCTGGAAGTCTCAAAGGAGCTAAGATGCTTCACTTGGCAAACATGCAACCAGACCAGTTTTTATTCTCTCTAAAGATTCACCCCCCTCCATCAGCCTTTCCACTTAGAAATGCAGCACTGAAACTGAAATACAAAGACTGTCTACGGTTTTTTAAAAGGTTACATCAGGATACACACAACCTTCTTTCACATGAGCTCAAACATCTTCTGCACATATTTTTCCTTATTTTCCTGTGTTAGACTTCTTGCATTTTTGTAATTCAGTAACAGAATCAAGAGGTAGTAAGCCTCAGGGGAACAATTTTGAGGAGGCTTATTTTTTCGCCTTCTTCTTTGACTCCAATTGTTGTTAGGGTTTCATGGGAGGTAATCATGAGACCTGTCCCAACATGAGGCAAGATATCGGGGTTACAGGACCACTCATCCTATGTTTGACCCCAACCACAGTTGCACCTGCTGCACCCCTTGTAACAAGATACTTGTCATTACATATCCTGATATTGTGACTAATGAAAGTTTGTAGAAGAAAGAAATCCATGGCAAGCAGGACTTAATTAGCATTGCTATTGTTTGAGCAAAGAAAGTCATCTAATATATTGCATGACTTATAACAATGACAACTTTCAGGTCTACAGATTAAGGAAGTGTATTAATAAAAAAGGAATAAAATCAAGTTTTTGTCAATGAGCACCTAATGTTTCTGTTTTTTACCATGGGACTTCTCTAAGTAGCTGGCTGTTAAAACTAGACTTGGGCACCAGGGGGCTCTTCGTGTTCGTCTTCGTGCTCGTCTTCGGCAAAAAAAAAAACTTCGTATTCCGCGAATATTCGCCTGGTCCTGTCTTCTCTTCGGGCGAATATTCGCGGACATTCTTCGTGCTCGGGTTTTCTTCGTTTTCCCCGGTTAAGGGGTTAAAACGGGGTTAAAGCCGCTCTGGCGCCAGGAGTTTAAATGTCCGTATGAGCAACTCTATTGGTCGTCAGCAGGGGGCTCGTCTGCCATTGGTTGATGGCAGACGAGCCCCCTGCTGGCGACCAATAGGGTCGCTCGTACAGACTGTTATACTCCTGGTGCCGTAATTGTCCGGCTGTAAGGCTTGGGGAGAGAGAGGAGTCCAGTATGCAGGAAGAATACACCAGGCGGGATGCAACTGATACAAATAGCAGCAAAGTCCGTATACAGAGAGTAGCATAGTCCAATATACAAGCCGGGTTCAGGAACACAGGAATTCAGGAGAGCCGTTAAGTAGACCAGGGTCGGTACACAGGAATTCAGGAGAGCCGTTAAGTAGACCAGGGTCGGTACACAGGAATTCAGGAGAGCCGTTAAGTAGACCAGGGTCGGGACAATAGAAGGCAGCAACGTCAATGGAATAGCCGGGATCATACACAGGAGTCAATAGAAATACACCAGGAACGCAATACTCGGCACAATAACTGAGCACTGAGCTTTGCTCAGTGCTGGCTTTTAAACTTGCCGCTCTGGGATACTCCACCCCCAGGCCGTGACGTCATTCCAGCGCGTTCCCCGGCGTCTCCACTCGGGGACGCATAAAGTTTGTTGGAGGCGCGCGCGCGCGCCTCTAGAGGCAGACACACCGGCTGCAGAGGAGGAAGGAGAAGCGCCGCGGGATCCAATACCCGCGGCTAACGGGTATTCAGGTGAGTGGCTTTGTTGTGGTCCGGGTCTCGGATCCTGACACCGGCAGATCCCGCTGGTCTCCCTGTTCTATAATTTATTAACTGATAGAACAGGGAGACCAGTGGGATCTGCCGGGTAAGTTACAGCATTGGGGTTTTAAAAGTCTGCACGAGCGACTCTGTTGGTCGCTCGTGCAGACTTTTAAAACCCCAATGCTACAACTTACCCGGCACATCCCACTGGTCTCCCTCCCTGTTCAATTAATTAAATGTCCGTACGAGCGAACAATAAAGTCGCTCGTACGGACATTTAACTCTGTACAGGGAGGGAGACCAGTGGCATCGGCAGGGTAAGTTGCAGCATTGGGGTTTTAAAACCCCAATGCTGCAACTTGCCCTGCCGATGCCACTGGTCTTTAACTAATTGAACAGGGAGGGAGACCGATGCCACTGGTCTCCCTCCCTGTTCAATTAGTTAGTCCGTGCCGGGTTAAATGTCCGTACGAGCGACCAATAAAGTCGCTCGTACGGACATTTAACTCTGTACAGGGAGGGAGACCAGTGGCATCGGCAGGGTAAGTTGCAGCATTGGGGTTTTAAAACCCCAATGCTGCAACTTGCCCTGCCGATGCCACTGGTCTTTAACTAATTGAACAGGGAGGGAGACCGATGCCACTGGTCTCCCTCCCTGTTCAATTAGTTAGTCTGTGCCGGGTTAAATGTCCGTACGAGCGACCAATAAAGTCGCTCGTACGGACATTTAACTAATTGAACAGGGAGGGAGACCAGTGGCATCGGCACTGCCGATGCCACTGGTCTCCCTCCCTGTTCAATTAGTTAGGGGTTAACTTTTTTTTAAAGGGTTAAGGGGCCGTGCAAGTGAGCCTATTGGTCGCTTGCACGGCCCTTTAACCTATGGATTTCTGCTCCCGTTAACCCCTTCGATGCTGTGTTAACGCAGCATCGAAGGGGTTAACGGGAGCGGAAATCCATAGGTTCGCTGTCAGGGGCTACAAAGACCGTGCGAGTGAGCCTATTGGTCACCTGCAGGGTCTTTCTCTGGCATCAACCAATTGGTTGATGCCAGAGGAGGTCCCTGTAGGCGACCAATAGGCTCATTCGCACTGCCCTGTAACCCGTGACGGCGAACCTGCGGATTTCCACTTCCGGGAACTGCCGCGATGCCGCGAAGCCGCGAAGACAAGACAAGGTAAGATGAAGGGGGGGAATGGTAGACGAAGACGAAGACAATCACGAAGATCTTCGTGGTGTGTGTCTTCGTCTTCGCCTACGTTTTACCGCCGCCGTCTTCTCTTCGGCGTGTCTTCGGAACGAACACGAAAACGCACTCTTCGTGTTCGTTTCCATGTTCGCCCGAAGACGAATGCACAAGTCTAGTTAAAACGATATGTTTACAGTCATTGCTATTGTGCTGCAAAGGGTCATGTAGTTACAAGAAGAGAATTAAAGGGAAACTAAACCCTGCAAATAGAAATTGATTATATCATTGTAACAACCACTACCAGATGGACCTCAGGGAGCGCAGTATGTGGCTTCCCTGTTAGCCCTGAGATTACCTGACAATGTCCAGTGTTTCTCAGAGTCTATGTATGTGCTGATTTGAGGTCTTCAAACACATATGGAAATTCTATGAAATAAAAAATGTGTTAACATTATGAAGAACTAACCTACTCCTTTCACTCAGGACAAAGTTGCCATGGTTAATAATGTAGAATTAATGGGGTGAGATGAAACTTCTCATCTCTCTGTAAATTACTTGCAACTCACTGCTTAGTGAATAAAAGTCAATCTAGTAATGAAGAAAAGAAGCAAACTAAGAGAATTGAAAATCACTATTTTTCTTAAAGATGTATTCTAATAGTTAGGTTCTGTGATAGCATTAGATATGATTTTGTTTACATGAACAAAATATTTAGCGACAATAGCACTAATAACCTCAGATATACTGTACTAGACTTTCTTCGAAATGGCTGTTGCTTGGTTGGTAGGTGATGAGTAGTCTCTAGAACTATGGATATAAACATAGATGATCTGTACAAATACAAATATTCAGCCTGATGGAGTAATGTTTACAACAATTATCTTGTTTGTTGCGAGAGAACTAAGTGGCACATGTGGCTGTGCTGTCCTTTAGAATGGGATTCCTGCCATATTACCTCCTGACCATTCTAATGAAAATATAGTAAGGCGTCGTCATCATTTTTACCAATCTAGAGCAAGCCATATTCCTGTTTATGTGCTATAGCAGGAGCTTCCAATACATATATTGCCATTTTCCTGAAATCACTATTGCTTCTAACAGGCAACACAGAAAATAACCCAGATGCCATCTTGTAAGTATTTGCCTTCAGTTAGTCATCATGGCAGTCAAGTACTTAGAATATACTTTTCTATTTGTAGTAATGGTTTACTGACAACCCAAAGGTGAAATAATAGATGTCATTTCTACAATAGACAGCTCTTTGTCAGAGCACAGTTATTCCAGTTCATGCACTAAACTCCACTGCTTTATTAATGAGAACAACTCACCTAAAATGACTCATATCCAGCAACGTCAGCTGGTGATGCCACAGGGAAGGGCTTCCTGGAATTACTTTAGCACTGAATTTACATAAAGCAGTTCTGTAGGACTGAGGCCCTTGCAAAGTAAGTGGGACTGGGGTACAAATTTTAGGAAGTGCATCATTTAATATTCTTTACAAATATGTGTTTATTCAGTCAGGGAATTTCCATAAATGTTTGTTTTCATTATTGGGCTTATTAACAGAAATCTGAATTGCCTACCAAATGTCACAGTGTCTTCTAGATTATCAGTGGTACTAATATGCACCAGTTAAGAAACTTTATTTATTTGTTATTATTTATTAGTTATTTGCATTGACCTAAAACAGTTTGCCGGTAATTACAAAAAGAAATTCAAAATATTTTGGGTATTTAAATAAACAATTAGAAAAGTCAAATTGACCATCAGGAACCTCTATGCAGTTAGGGGAATCACCTGACCTAGATAGGAACTCTCTAGGTTTGCCCTGGGGTCTCCTGGTGAAGCCCTGCTTCCCTGGGTCTGCTTCATATTTCTCCAGATAGGGGAGCAGCATTAGACCACACCCACTCCCCACCCACTCCTTCACACTTCCCTCCAATGTCTCAATCACTAAGTCTGTTTGGAGCTAAACCACTCCTACCAGTTGCTAGCCCTTTATGAAGCCACATCCTCTGATGACGAAACACTTTAGTTAGACTACCGTGAGAAGTTCTTAGATATGCACCTGGCTAGTTTTGCAGCAGGTCTAAAGTAAATGTTTTTAAATAGAAATGCCCTACTGCCAATCAATTGCTATAATTTCGGACATTTAGCTTTGATTGATTTATAGCTACATTCACATTGATACGCCTGCATATTAGGGTTGAAAGCCAGTTACGTTGAGGCGGATAAAGAGAATATTGTGTCAAAAATCCTTAATGGGAAATGTGCTATTTCATAAACCCCTTTGGATGAGAGAGACTGGTAGGTTCGCTACTAATCTTTTTTTCAATGCTTTTTTAGGAAACTATAGGATTCCAAGTTATTCTAACTCTATCATTACTGCATCTAGAAATCAATGTCCATCCAGACATCCAGTACAGAAAGTCTACCGATAGGGTACACCATGATTATATATATATATATATATACACACATACACACACACTACATGGTCCTGGGAGACACCTCTTAATTATTGAATTCAATCAGACCCATTGATACAGGTGTATAAAAACACCATGTAGTCTGCATTTACAAACATTGGTGGAAAAAAAATAGTCATTGTGAAGAGCTCAGTGAATTCAAGCATGGTACTGTAATAGGATGCCACCTTTGCAGTCAGTTCATGAAATGTCATCCCTGCTAAATATTCCACGGTCAACTGTAAGTGGTATTATTGGAAATATTTAGGAACAGCAGCAAATCAGCCACAAAGCGGAAGACGACATAAAGCACAGACCGGGGTCACCGAGTGCTGAGGTGCATGGTGCGTAAAAGTCATAAAATTTTCCACCATAATTTGCAAATAAATTCTTTAAAAATCAGACAATGTGATTTATGGACTTTGTTGTCTCATTCTGTCTCTCATAGTTGAAGTGTAACTATGGTGAAAATTACAGGCCTCTCTCATCTTTTTAAGTGGGAGAACTTGCACAATTGGTGGCTGACTAAATACTTTTTTGCCCCACTGTAAACATGACCCATTATGCCTACAAAATAGTGACTTGTTACAGTAAATGTTGTATAGTTATAGCTTTAGTAGCATTTTAATAAAGTATATGCAGTGATGTGATATCAGCTTAGCACAAGTACGAACAGACATACCCATGGACAGCCTGGATCTGCACAATACTGACAATGCAAAATGGCAGCCATGGCTGGGTGATCTATTATACAGGTAAGCTGTTTTTCAAAGCAAAAGGAATCACTGCTATTAATTTAAAATATTATTTCTGATAATATCTTCCTTCTGATAAATAATTTTCCTTCAGATTTAACAAACAGTACAAAGTACATTTTAGAGATAAAGTTGGAAAGAAAGAATAAAACAATTCCTGGGATGTTTTAGCACTTTTACCAATACACACAACAATAAGTTAAAGAAATAAATGTGAAAAAGAATATTTTTGGCATAGGGAGGAAACCAGTGAGTTCCCACACATGGCTGAGCTTTGAAAAAGCAACCAAACTACCCTTGAAAGCCTACGGGAGATGGAGCAGTCAAGGTTATTCCAGCTCACCTCTGAATTATTTACTTCCTTCTCAGTGTAGCTATAATGTGGGTTCTTTGCTAAGTGACAGTAATTTGGCTGCATTCGCAGTGCATGTTTTTAAGATAACTTGGAAGCTTCCCCAGTATTTCTGTTCTGCGCTGGTATTGTGGAGGTCACCTGACCTACCACGTCAATAAAGAGATGACAGCAGGAGGCCTACATATTTGTCTAAGAGGAAACCAAGATGGCCGCTCTTTGGCTCTCAGCCACATGTTTTTGGGCCTGAGGTGAATTTCTATGTTGTCCTTGCCATTTCTGAGGACAGTACATTTATGAGCACTGGGACAAATTAACTGTACTAGCCTCATAACGTAGCCCCATATATAAATATATTATAAATAAATAGCTATTCAAAATTTTATTTGACACTTCAAACATTCTGACAAGATTCCTGTTGGTACAAATCAGGTATACATCTCCTAAATTCATTTACTGCATTCCCTAGTATTTAGAAGCCTTAGATTAGAAACAATTGTCAAGTTTTTTTTTTGGTTTTTTTTATAGTATAACAGATTATTTGATGCATATGTTTTGCAACAGTAAGCACAATATAGTGAAGTGTATCAAAATGACTCTCCTTTGGGTAATAGACTGATTCTGTAGCCTTTTTTTGTAAATATGAAACCCAATTTGGATTAATTGTATAATCAGGTAACATTTATAGAATCAGTCATAAGAGCTACTTTGAAAGCAGATGTTATAGTTGTGGACTTTTGCAAAACAAAAATCCACATTCACCTAAACCTGTTTAAAAGGCATACTGTCAGTCTATTAACTCAAGTACAACACTGCCGAAAGTTATGTAACGGATATTCCCAGTAGGAGAGGTAGGCAAACTGTGGCTACATGTGGCACCAAGTTAGGGCACCAAATATTGGACATATTACAAACTGGTTTAGACAGACCCCTTTGTACGACTTGCTGGCTGAGGGAAAAAGATTTAAAAAAAGGAAGCAACCAGGATGCAAATGTCTTTTTTTACTTTTTGGAAGTGAACAGAAGTATGTGGCTCTTCTGGGTGATCTCCATGTCTCTCTTTGAGGTCCTCATGAAACTTTGGTGCAGAACACCAAGCTCTGAAGTCATATCTTGTGCTGCTCACATTGAAAGTCACATAAGAACACTTGTGTCTTCTACTAGTCCATTGAGGATCAATGCAGAGCCTTCCCAACATTGTAAGAAAAAAGCACTCAAAATATGGGGGAATTTTTTTCTATACCACTATTGTATGTTGTCCCATTTTACCAGTTTTAACCCTTAGTAAATTTACTTTAATTTGCCCCTTTAAATTGAGGAACCTTATTTCTTAAATACCCCTCTTTGCAAATATCTCACTCGTGTTTCACATGTACAAATTGCCCTGTGTGTTCATTTGGCTATTATCTCCTTTAAGAGTCTGTGTGGATACCCATGGATAAAAATGGGATTAGGTAGAATTTAGCTGGAGCAGTCAAGTGAGGATAACATGTAACAGGGAACATGGACCTTATCACATGCCTTAAATACATCAATTGGTTTACGATTAAATAAGACATTTTACAACGACTATAGCTGATTCATAATGTAGTCATCATATAAGTACAAAACAACGTGTCCCTGTGTGGGGAAATGTTTGCCTAACTGTAATATTTATCACTTGGGTGAGTCTGATCTGTAGTATAATGATTTTGCTTTCCAAGTATCAAAGGAAATGACTGTAGTATCAGAACATTCCACTCCCATAATCTTTCACTTTTATTATATCATTTATATACTCAGAACCAAAAACAGGAACAATCTGGGGGTTTGCAAAAAAGTAAAAAAAATAGCACTAAATAATTCCAGCCTGCATGTCAATACACAACAACATAAAGCATTGAGAAACTTTAACTTACCAAAGAGGCAGTTCACCACAAGTACAGAGCTTGCCCAAGAATGTCGGAAGATGACACTCTGCTTCCCTCCAACCATACTCATCAAAACCATGCCCATATCCATTATGTTATATCATGATTAAAACATTTACTCTCTCATGCTCTCACACTCCCATTCACGCGCTCTCACACTCTCTCACACACTCTCACAATGTCTTCCTACCTCCTTCACCGACTGTATCCGTGCCCCTGTCTCTGCTTTTTCCAGAGCTCTGCTTTTTCTCTTGAATCGTCATTCTTTTGTCTTCTTAGTTTGTCCACATCTGTCCATGTCTTTTTTTCTTCCACCTTTGCTCCTGGTGCACTTCTGCAAAAGGACGGAGCTTCCAAATACACTCTCTTCCATGATTGGAGGAACGGGGGGAGAATCTCCCCATGGCTCCATCATTTTGTGGAAGTGCATGAGGGGCCAGAATAATGCTAACTGCCGCCCCTATCAAGGCTACCCCAAAGTGATGGGACCCATGTAATGGTAAAATTAGATTGATTTTAGGAGATGGGGGGGCTGTTGTTAGTTTTCGATTTTCTGTACATTTTCTAGTGATTGATTTGGTTTTGAAACTGGTTTTTTTAACAGCTTTTTTCACCTAGAAAATGCAAATTGATTTTTTTACATTGCATGGGTTTATTCACTTGCCATGAGTTTGAAGGAGTGCTGCAATCTCTACATGCTGACCTCACTTTTTATTATGCATTGGTAAGAAATGTTAGTAATTTACCTATACATTTACGTTTTCTCCATATTGATTAATGTATTTTTAATAAATGGTACGGAATGAAGCAGTACGGTCATACCTTTCTGCATGTCAGTGATGTTAGAATATTTGTAGTGTAATCACTACTATAGCAAATAATTGAGGCCTGTGAATATGTTTTTTATAAATAAAGGTAACATTGAAGTGAGCGAAAAGTAGAGCACCCTGTTAGCCCCTGTTAAATCTCTCTGATGGTTTAGGAGAATTAATGGCTAGTCCTGTTATCCTTGTATAAAGAAAAAAAGGCCTTCATGTTAGAACCACTATTTCATTTAGAAAGAGGCTGACACAGAGTTGTACACTCAGCAGGATGTAAAAGCCGAGCCCTCGCTGTTCAGCTGCCAGAGCAAATATAGATCCCAGAGAGGTTTAATCTGCCCACCAGTGCTGAAAGTGAACTGGACTGGTAATTTGCCCAGGGCTGATTTAGACATAAGCTTTCTCCATTTCACATCCCAAACAGGGTTAATGAATGCATTTAGAGACTATAAGGACTAAAAGATCATCATTTATTCACAGAGGTGGCGTCTCTCACACAGACCCCTGCTGTCTATCACACTACGGGAGGCCAATATGTGATGGCTGACCACCCAGGCGGAAGGTGACATCATTTTAACACCGAATTGGGGGATGAGGTAACACTGTCTTGCTGGCAATTCAGATAATGTCCATGGTGATAATTCACCTCTAACCGTTGTCCCATCTTATGCAATAGTCACTGAATCACTGAGATAAAAGGACCTCTGTTTTCAGTGGAACTTCTAAGATGCCAAACCATCAAACCTGGGAACCCAGGAACGTATGTAAGACAAGAAGAGGATGTGTCTGAGCTAAGGAGCCAAGCATAGGGCAGAGATAGGCCCCAAAGACATGAAAGGAGCAGTGAGTGATGGGGACAAACACCTCCTGGCAAAATGCAGTTCCCAGGCTGGCAAGATGGGCTGAATGGTTCTTATCTGCCACCAAATTCTGTGTTTCTAGGCATACCCACCATCTATGACTATGACCATCTATGGTTTGCCCACCTTCAGATAACATATTTATTACTTAATTTTCACATCAAATTATGCAATATAGCACATTGTGTAAAAGTTTTGTATTGTTGATGTGTATAATTAAATGCCAAATAGGTACGTTAGAGGTGTTAGTATTTTACAATGTATGCCTTCCTGGCTATTTTTACAGAATTTGTTTGCTTGATTATTTGAGAGTTACAAAGGATGGGCAGTCTCAACCATATATAGAATTAGGATATAGTACACAGAGTGATGATTTACTATCGAGAGTGACATTTTTTTTTCATTTTAGAAAAAGTAAGGAAATATTCTTTTGTACGCAGAGAACCCAGCACATGGATCAATCAGAGACCTCAAAGACAATCCATTTTTATTTTGCATGTAAAATTAGAACAGTTAACAATCAGAATGAAAAAATTAATTATTTATTACAATTTCTGAAAATAACCAAACCCACATAAGAGTTTAACAATATATCTCAAAACTAACAAAAATGTAATATTCAAACATCTATTTCTGCTTTTCTCTGCAATTTTGGACTTTTTAAGCTTCTGTCCCTATTATAATGCACGTTGTTTAATGAGGAAAAGGCCCTTGTATTACTTGGTGTATGTTCTAATCATTTATAAATGTACAGTTTAATAAATGAGGCACAATGGACTTTAGGAAATATGTGCAGTTGTAATCTCCTTGTTTCATTGTGGTTAATTGGGTGTGGGATATAATTAATTCTAAATTAGCAAGCACCATTTATTTATACATTATATACCTATTTTTGTTCCAGTCACCACTCCAACAACTGTACTTGACTGCCATCACTCAATCACTCGATCGTTAATAAATAGACCCAAATTACTTGACTGCCTGGATAGTTGGGGAGTGGTTATTTCATTAAAGAAAAATTTAATTAACTTTTTTTAGTTGATTTTCCCTCAGAAACCAGAACTATAATTATGAATTTATCGATTAGATGTCATAGAAAGTCAGTTCACTCCTCTTTATGTGCCCAACAATTTTGGAAGACTTTTTACATGCAAATAACACGTAATAACTATTGGGGGAATCATGTTCTCTAGAGGCTCCTGCCCAATGTTCTGCATTCATTTGGGGGGTATCTATTGGATTAAACAAATTGAAGTACCCTCCAGAATGTAATTGAATATAAGTTAACAATTCTGAAGGCCCCTGAAACAGTGGCGACTCTAGAAACGATATATAGGGGGGGCACACAAGATACCACAGTCAAACTGGGGGGGCATTAATAATTTCCACCATTAAATCATACCATTGATAAAACATCTATAATGTGCTATGGAATGATACTTTTTTTATTGGACACTAAATGATTTCAGGGCCTAATATTAGACCCTGCTGCCGATATATATAAATGTTAGACCCTGCTGCCGATATATATAAATATTAGATCCTGCTGCTGATATATATATATTAGCCCCTGCTGCCTATATATATTAATATTAGCCCCAGTTGCCGATATATATATATTAATATTAGTCCCCGCTGCCGATGTATATATAAATATTTGACCCTGCTGCCGATAGCAGGTATAGCTCAACACATTAACACACAAACCCAGCTTTGCATGTATAGATCCATTGAAATTCACTTGTGATCTCAGCACTGAAGGTATATATCAAAAAAACAGAATCAGACATACAAATCCTATATTTGCAGGTATACAATAATAATAATATATGAAATGTGGCATTGCAGGTATAGATCAAATAAATACATGGAAACAGCATTGCAGGTATTAATCAACTGAACAAGACATACAAATCCTGTATTTGCAGGTATACATAAATAATGTATGGAAACATAGCATAGCAGATGGATCTACAGAATAACACAAAAACCCAGCTTTGCAGGTATAGATCAATTGGAATTCACATAAAAACACGGCATTAAAGGTATATTTAAAACCCCTTAATTACAGGCATAGATCACAGGTTGTACACTCCAGCCCTGGTGTCCACACTGCCCACATAGAACCTGACCAGCACCCAGATAACACACATAAAATTTGCCATCTTTGTCCCCAAATAGCCCAGGGCAAGTCAACTTTGTCCCCAAACAGCCTGGCCTGTGCCATCTTTGTCCCATATACACCCTACATGTGCCATCTTGGTTCCCAAGGCTCAAACCTCCTGCTAGTGCCATCTTTGCCCTTTCACAATTATCATTCAGACAATTCATCCACACATTAACTCATGCTCTCCCTCATTCAGACAATTCATCCACACATTAACTCATGCTCTCCCTCATTCATACAATTCATCCACATATTAACTCATGCTCTCCCTCATTCAGACAATTCATCCACACATTAACTCATGCTCTCCCTCATTCAGACAATTCATCCACATATTAACTCATGCTCTCCCTCATTCAGACAATTCATCCACATATTAACTCATGCTCTCCCTCATTCAGACAATTCATCCACACATTAACTCATGCTCTCCCTCATTCAGATAATTCATCCACATATTAACTCATGCTCTCCCTCATTCAGACAATGCATCTCATTAACACTTTACTTCAATTCAATATTCTTACTACCCTCTTTCTCACTATGTACCCCCCACTCCCTCCCTTATCACTTTCTACCCCCACTCTCTCCCTTATCACTTTCTACCCCCACTCCCTCCCTTATCACTTTCTACCCCCACTCCCTCCCTTATCACTTTCTACCCCCACTCTCTCCCTTATCACTTTCTACCCCCACTCCCTCCCTTATCACTTTCTACCCCCACTCCCTCCCTTATCACTTTCTACCCCTTCTCCCTCCTTTATCACTTTCTACCCCTTCTGCCTCCCTTATCACTTTCTAACCCCTCTCACTCCTCTTTCCCTACTCACTATCTACCCTCTCCCCCTTTGTATTTCACTCACCTTACAGTCTTGCGGCCGGAGAACGAGGCTTCCTGGTCTGCCGCGGCGCGCGCTGCTTCACTGCTGGGCGCCGGATATGACATCATATACCGGCGCTCAGCATGAAATACCGGCACCGCGACGGAGGTAGAGGCCTCGTGGAGGAGACTGAGGGGGGCCTAGCAGTTGCTAGGCGCCCCTCTCTCTCCTCGTCAAAAAAAAAAAAAACGTTTGCGGCTGCCCGGGACTTAAAGTCCCATTGCGGGCAATACGTTGAGTGGTTCCAAATTCGGCGGGGGGCAACAGGGGGGGCAAGGAATAACCTAGGGGGGGAAATTGCCACCCTGTAGCGATGCCACTGCCCCCCTGTAGCGATGCCACTGCCCTGAAATAATAAATTCCCAATACAAAATGTTAGCCACCTGCTTGTTAGCTGTCATAAAAAACTGTAAAAAACACAATAGCGTCACTAAAATCTTAATATTAACACCATACAAATCATGCAAATTCATAGAATTATGCAGGTTAATCCACTGCTGCTGATTCTGTCCAGTAACCATTTTAAGTTGTAAGAACTCAAGAAAAAGAAGGAGCAGTTTATTCTTTCTGAAAGACAAGTGCATAGATAAAAAAAACTAACTGGATGCACAGATTGGTTCTGCATGAACTGGAAATGCCACAGCAGAGTGTGTTCCTAAAGACTTTAAGATTTGGGTGGGATGGCAGGCTGGCCTTTGGCTGCAATCTCACCTGAAGACTATATATCTTCCCTTCTTTAGCTGGGGATCAAGAACATCCTGGGCTTCCTGTTGGCCTTCTGGAAAGAAGGAAAGGTTCTGATATCCCTTCATGGAGTATGATCACAGAAGAAAAACACTGGGGACCTTATGGTACACTATGGCCTTTTGATGGCTCATGGCTTTCACCCTACATTTTCACCAATGAAGTGTGTCACCTTGGGCGTCAAGAAGAAAATTAAAACATTCTACTCTGTAAAGCAGTCTCTAGATTGTAAGCTCATTTCAGCAGGGTCCTCCTCACCTGTTGTTTCTGTATCTAATGGGGCTATAGAAAACAATAAATAATAATAATAATGCAATAAGACACAGAAGGCCACCTTTAATAGATCCCTTAGTCTTCTGATACATTTAGTGGCAAATGCCTCTGTCTGTCCTCTAGGCTCCATGTAATGATTCCTTGTTTATAAATGCGGTTGTGATCATAACATGAAGGAGGCAGCGATGACTGCGATGCCTCTCATTTTAAACTTTGTATTGTTGAATCCATCAAAAAAACAGGAAGAGAAGAATCCATCTACAGGTCATTGTATGACACCACTTCCTTCTGGTTATAGCCACTCGCAGATGTCTTGTGGGGCATGTCTTGTGAATGATTCAAATTCTGTCAGGAACGCTAACATTTAAAAACACAGCCTACTAATTTTATAGCAGTATCCACCTTATAATATGCTTACAAATGTATTATTACTTATGATTAATTTGTATATATATATATATATATATATATATATACGCATACATACATACATTCATACATACATACATACAAACAGAATGACCATGTTTCATACCAGAAATTTGGATCAGCAAGGTTGGATCAGCAAGCTGCTGTCTGTATGTGTGGAGAACCACCTTCCCAAAAAATGAATAGTGGACTAAAAATGCACATGAATTTAGAGTATAGACCCAAGCAGAAATACTGCAGCAATCCCTATAAACCCATATTGATTTCTGTCTTGCTGTTCACTCACATCAAGGTGAAAGCTGCATCAAAGCTGTAGACTGGAGTTCCCATGGTTTGCTGGCAGTTACTGCTACAGGCAGAAGAACAAAGTCATGTTTGATTCTGCTTTAGCCAAATGAAAAGATCTTCCAAGTGCAACATAATCGCTATTTGAAGTCTAATGGTGCTTCGTGGTACTGAGTTCCACATTCCTTTTTCCTTAGATTTCCGACTTGCCTCTTCTTTTAGAAATACGATGTAAAGGGGACTCCTTATATATATCCGGCAGTGCTGTGCCCAAGGTGTAGTCCGCCTTTCCTCCCAACTTTTATGAGCCAGTGTATCAAACACACTGTAATGCGAACTGTAAATGTAAAATGGATAAACATCCTACTTTAAGGTGCAACAATTACATTTAAAGCAGCAATTTAATAATAATAATAATAAAAAATGTTTTTCTGCGTCCACATACATAAGGTCCCTAGTACTTTTATGTTTTGTCAATCCAGTCACGGTTTCATAATAAAATTATAATATATCAATAGCATGAATCACTTATGAAATTTTCATTATATTGTCATAAGTTACTGTTCTATAAAAACTATACTATTATTTATGGTGAAATAAACATCATGTTTAATAAAAATGCATGTCATAAAAATAAATGACATCACAAGAGAGATAGGAGGAACAGAACTATATGAGCAATATGTCAATCTGTGCAATTCCAAAAGTCAAGGTAAAAATCAGGAGAGCATTCAGTATGCTCTTTGCCAAATCTCTCATTAAGCAATGCCGTGAAGTACGCTAGGTGCCAGGGAGGGCCAGGTGATACGTGTAAAAGTGACATGTATCTTTCTTAAGAACAAAACAGACTGAAAATGTTCCTACCGCCAGTCCCTAGAAATGTAAACCCACTGCCATGTGTAATGATCAGATCTTTCCATTGGTTGCTATGGTGATTCATCGACATTTAGATCTTGGCCCAATATTTGTTCTTCAGAAAGATGGGGCCCAATCTATAAAAGTCTAGATATTTGATTGGTCAGTAAAAGCCCATGGCTTTTTTTGTATTTCACATAAAAGTCAGCACTATTGAGGTGAATAGCCTTAAAGGGACACTCCAGCTGTCATACTCTAGCTGAGTGTGCCCTTTAAATGATCATTTTCTCCCCCTTGCAAATGCATGGAAACATTCAGCAGAATTATCTCCTCATGTATTGTCCCCTTTCCCTTCCCCCAAACGCTTTCCTAGTCCAAAGAGTTTAATGAGACCCCACAAAGTGCTCCCACTGATTAACATGCATTGCTTGATGGCAAGACGTTAAAAGACTATGATATCTGAAATAATTAATACAGTTTGGGAAATTAAATGTCAAGTAAGTGATAAGAGGGGCAAATCTTCTCCAAATGTCCCAAGAGTAAAGAGGGTCTATGGATCTATGGGCGTTAGGGAAATCAGGCTCTTCGTTTCTCACGTCTCTCACTATAAGTGTGTCATTTTTCGTTTTAGGTTCAATTTTGACCCTTTATGTCAGCTTGTGATTTGCACCACGTTGAGTGTCAGCTTGAGACATTTGTGTCATTAAGAGGCATAGGGCGTTTTTACATGGTGCATATTGTAATGTGATTAATCAACCCTTAACATCACCGTAAAACTACTTTCACATTGTGTTAGTATAAAACTCTGCTGTATGGCTTAATCTTTCACAGCTATTAATCTGTCTCATATCACAGAAGCACAGTATTGAGCATTGAAATGAGCCATTATTTTTCCCTTATTATACATTTTACAAAGTCAGTATCTCCATAATGTTAAATATGGCTTATTTCCTTCAGATTTCCATACATTTAGGCCAGGGATACGGTGGGTAGACAAATGCTATTTATTCAGCACCTGTAGCCACATTTCTGGCTATGAATCATTGACTTTATACCGGGAGTAAAAAAATTAATAAAATAATGCCAGGTTGCTTTCGTAGGGTAACACCTTGTTTTACATTGTTTAGCTGTATTTTTTAACAAATATTGCAGATAAATATTCATTGTATATATTATATATTTGAGTGTTTTGTGTGCATTTTAGTTTGTTTTTCCCTCAAATACAATGTTTCTTCCCTTTTTTCTATGGAATCAGATTTACTTTAGTTAACGTTCCAAAAAAGTAATCCTATAGCCATTATCTTATAAGAAATATAACAATCTGCTAAAGTAGAGGCTGGCAAGTTCTCATGCAATACAGAATATGTTCTTGAGTAGAGAGCCATCAAACCAATTTTATATAAAAACATAACATTTGATGATAAGAAGCATTTGGCCCATCTAGTATGCCTTAATAAGTCCTTGGTCTTGTCTTTCATTCAGGATATCTTTATCACTATCAATCTACCACTTCTGATGGGAGGCTCTTAGATTTATCTAGCACCCTCTCTGTAAAGTTAATTTTCCTTACGTTTAATTTAAGCCTCTGACCGCCTAGTTTTAGATTTTGACTTGCCTCTTGTATGTTGTTAAATCTTTTTATGTATTTAAATGCTTCTATCACATCTCCCCTCTCTCTTCTTCCATCCAAGATATACATTGAACTGTATGGATCTGTTACTAGATCATAAACTACATTACAAGAGATGCAAATGACATAACATGGCGGTAATATATGTTAATACATACACTGCATTACTTAATTCTGCATTAATATGGCATAGAGCATAATCTATGAATATGCCCCTAGAGGCTAAGGATCCAATGGACTTTAAGCACCTGTTATCTGGCGCTAAAAGCATGTATGCAGATGACATTTCTTAGCTTGGATGAACATGTCCTTTAATTATACAATCAAACTCCATACACAAATAATAAATACAGCAGAAAAGCATAAATTAATTGACTGTTTTAAAATGAGTCTAGGAAACAAAATTGACAGGCCTCTCGATCATTTTTCCAGACATTTGTGACCAGTGTCATCAATAAACTATGCGGATGTCTGATTACTAGTATGGTGTTTCGCCTTTTTTCACATGGTTGGCAGTCGGATAGCTTATTTTATTTCTGTACATGAATCATTTAAAAACTGCATTTTGTGTTGACTGGGAATTTGTTTGTTTAATATGAACTGCAGCCTTTAGATTCAGCAAATGGATTCATGTGTAAGGCTTCAACACTGGGCGGTTGCCAGATGGCCAGTTGGGTCTGTCTAGAATTAAAGGTTATTTTTGGAAATGCAGGAAAAACTTCTTGACTTTCCTGAAAAAGGGTTAAGATTTATATGTCACAAGGTAAGTCAGAAGAAATGGAGAAGCCACCTTGGACCACAGGCAAACTCACTGACATCTCAAAAAACAATTCCTGGAAAACTTTATTCAGTTGAGCTATAGGCTATAGTCTCTGTATGCAATGAGCAGCCATATAGCTCATAAATAATCCATATACTCAAATATAATTTAGTTTTTTTTGTTGTTGTTACTGTACAAAACTACAAAACTCAGATATTTTATATGTAACGCACCTGTGAAGCCTGTCAATAACTAGGGGTTCCTAAAAACAATATTTTTATAAAAACAGAAAAAGAACATTATGCATTTATAGGAAATGTCTTAAACACCCTAAAGCTTAATACTGGTTCATCCATTAACAAGCGTAAAGTTTATTTCCCATAAAACAAGCCGGGCCAGCTTGGCAAATACTTGGCACAACATCCAGAACTGAGCCTAACATACCCAGACAATCGTCCAGAATTTATATATTTAAAAATATATTTCTAGTAAATATAAAATATGTTGTCCTGTGCATGCACCAATGTCTCTAGTTTTTGACAACAGTTTTTTTGCCTCTTTGTGTTGTTTTTATCCTTTGTTTCATTCTTTCTTTGTTCTGTTCTCTCGTTCTCCCTCCCACTTTGTTTTTCTCTGTCTCTCTCAATCCTCCTTATGTGTGTTTTTTTTTTATAAAGAGAACACATTGTGGAAAGCAGCATTGTGGAGCCACTTTTCACACCCCTGCAGCAGCTGAGGAGAGAAGGAGCGAAGAGTCAGGAGTTGCTAATGAATGCACCAGCTGTGAGAGGAAATATCAGCCGCGGCCAGCCTCTGGGCTTTCATTTTTCCACTCGGGTTGTCATCCCAGACAGGCTAGAAGCATCACACAAAATCACTGCAACAGCAGAGAAAAGCACACAAGAAGCGGTGCTGGCAGAAACGGGCTTACACTGGAACACTGATTCAATCCTGCTTGGATAGGGTCAGGTTCCTAACAGTACCACGCAGATGTAGTGTAACAGCGCACAAAATCACTGAACAAGCATTTTAGTGGTAAACCTCGATGACACAATCGCGCCAGATCCAACTTTCCCTGCCTCAAACTGTATGTTCGCATAAATACGCAGTTAACTCGATATCTTCAATTTCCACGTTTATTGTATGTTTCAATTTGGAATCTTCTCTTTTTTCTAAATGTAGCAGTTTGTTGAAATTTATCCAAAAAAGGGCTGCTTAGTGGGCTTTTTTTTAACACAAATTTGTATATTTATCCTTCTCAATAATATCCAAAACAAATATCCTGATACAACCAAAATTAGCGAGGCCTTCCTGGCTAATATTCATAGTGATTCCCTTTAATTTATTTTTTTAATATAAGTTTTTCTCTTTTTTCACTCTTTTGCTTTCATTTGTAGGGATCATGATTAAGAGCAGGGCCTTTAATCTATTTAGTAATATTACATAATACATAAAGTGGTATACTAGAGGCGACAAACACTGGAAAATGACCATTACATGAAATGGGGCATGTGAGATGTAGTCCAAAGGGAATTAGGTCACAGATGAAGGGTTGCTACAGACAGCTATTCTTGTGATTAACAATATTTCTTAATAATTGTCAGATAGTGCTAGGTATCCTTGAATAAATGTTTTAAAGGTTGTGGAGTGTCTTATAGTGAGGTTCAAAGGACTACGAAAGCACTGTATAGTGCGTTGATTTTATAAACCATTATGGATAGATGTAGATAGGAGAGGCATAATGTACTGTAGGCCTCTGGAGCCCCTGTGGAGAAGAAGTGTGCTCGTATCTTACATGACTCCAAGGTCTCTTTTGGCAAAGTGGGTTCTTTGAAGAGATCTATTGCTTTATGTAATAAGTACCGTGCATGGCCAATCTTCTTCTTATCATTGGCTTTTTGTGCTAACCTGGCACCTTGGGCTCATTTACTGCATAATAAAAACACAATGGATACTGATTTAACATTGTTGCGAGAGACATTTTAAATGGAGACATTACATACATGGAGAAGGGACCCTTCAGCACAGCTTGCAGGGGGTGCCAGTGGCATTATATAAACTGGGACTGAGGGAGCACAGCCGGCTGGCCTAGTCTTATGCCTTGCTCGTGGTGGGAGCCCACACTGGACAGGGGTCCCCTGCAATGCGGCAACTGCTGGTGACTCCTTTATGCCAGCCAGCATGCTCTTAAATAGGGCATAAAGGACACAGAGTGGACACAGAAGGAATGCAACACAGATGAAATACTGGTAATTCCATAAATCTGCTTTTACTAAACTTGGCCACTCTGATCTGACCTTGATAATACACAAACAGAAATGAAACACAATAATAATAAGGATAATAGTATACATTTAATTGTGTAGGTTAAACAATTGTCTAATTTGTCTGGGAGGGTTCTGATATAACATAAGGCACCAGATACTATTATTTGAGATAAATATATCCCTTGTAATAGAACAGAACTCATAAGAGCTGTAATAGACAAGCTAGACTATTCTGGGCTAGACTTTTCACATCAGCTAATAGTATCCAGCACAATCCAAAGTTAAATACTTATTTCATGATGTCACTGCTAAATATAACAAAGAAAAAGTGCAGTTAGTCTTCGGTAAATTATAAAAAATACTCATAAAACCCCAACCTCTGCAGAAAAATAATTTACTACAGACACAACAAAATTAATTCCATATCTACCATACATCAAGCCAAAATGCAATTGTGTGGTATCTTTACATTTCATTGGTTAATAAAACTTTACTCAGTAAAATAGATTATTTTAATTTGATGCAGATCTATGAATACGCTGAATGGTTTCATTTCTTATTTATATGTGGCATTAGGTGAATACATCTGGATGTTACGTCATATCTGGTCAAAATAAGGCTTGGAATTTGGTACTTTGATACCTGTTGAGTTCAATGCAAATGTCCTGCCATTAGAAGTTGAAAGTGGGATAAAAATGTCTATGAAGTTCTCTGCGCTTCCAGCAGGTTTTGTGGGTACTCTAAGTTATATAATTCTGTGCTGGTTATATCATACTTACCACTATTTAATACTACAGGACTGCATCATTAATCAATGCACTGGTTGAACAGTGACATCACGAGGAGAACGTTTGTAAAGTATGACATAGTAGTATGAAAAGCACCAACTACAAAGTATAAGTATCATCAAATCGGTTTTTTGATTGTTACACATCTCCAGAAGTCTGCTCACTTGACTTGAGATTGGATCAAAAACCTTGAAGATTAAACCTTATTTTTTTTTTTAAATGCTGGTTAGTGTTAAGCATCAGGACTTGATGTTTGCGATCACTGAGCTATTTTAAACAAAAGTATATTCAAGGCATATCTGAGAAATGTGGCTTGTTCACTTAGTTAGTAGCTGCCTCCTTAATATTGGGAACATGCCCTCCCAATGCTTTTGCTCCTTCAGGCTGGGCTCACTAATTGGGGCATCACACCTGTATCATTAAATGGAACAAGCAGTGCTATAGTGGTAGATATATACAATTGACAGTTGGTCAATGCAGGCAAGAACCTCTTAATTGTCTTTCTGTCGTGTTCTTAATTAGTATTTTATATATGCGCATGTATCCAACACAAGTGACTTAAATCATTGCATGCTTGCAGCATTTTTATGTAGACCGTGATACGTTATATCTACTTTTAGGTTATTGTTTACTTTACATTTTCCTTTTTCATTCTTTTGTCAAAGCAACAAATTTCAAAATGGCCAATTATAAGTATTATGTAATGTATATGTAACGCATGTAAAGGATTACCAGGGGTTAAACGTTTTACTTGGTCCTAATCCAAATAAAATATACTTAGGCTGTATTCCAAGATACATGTAAAAGCAACTTTTTGTCTTTATGTAGAAATATTATTTTAAAGTTGTCGTTGAGGATTTACACTTTAAGATATGTCTGTTATTAAGTTATTCCCTTTAGTGATCATAGTACGTTCAAGCTCTTACAATACAGATATCTCAGTGCAAGCAGATAATTACTAGAAAGCCTAGATAGCTATCTAGGGATACATTGAGTATTCCATCTTATTACTAATAAAGTGACCTTCAACAGTATTCCTATCGCTTATAAACACTACACCCACAGCTACAATTTCCATCATAGCTTACGGTCTATTTCCAAAAGAATCTATTTCCTACAGAGGATATGAGTCTCAGGAAGCACATTAGAAGCTGCTGAGGTATAAATTGGTTTCAAGAGAGTGATCAAAAGCCTGTGCAGGAAGTCTTGCACTGGGGAAATGACACTAGGATTTGCCAGATAGGTTTGGCTATTATGGTGAGCGGAATATTTGGTGGGATTTGTCGATGGCCATCCTGTTCTTTCAAGTTTGTTTGTCTTGGTCTTTCTGGAATCCCCTGGAGGTTTGGACCACACATCTCAGCAGGAAATAGGAAAACACTCAAATCAGAAGACAGAAGGGGACCCAGGACATGATAGCAAAATCATTACATTTGTATGGATTTCAGTGTCTCTTAAGACTAAATTCTGGGACCCAGGCATTAAACTCTGATATCTTTTCTGTTTTTAATTTAACTTTTGGCCTGTTTTCACTAAACCTTTGGGCAACACCACTTAAAAGATGGTACAAGGGTAAACAGTTATCTATTTCTTATTTGTTATTAATATTATTTCCTTTTTTAATTATTTTAATTCGATTATTAAAATGTTCCAAATACTGGTATACCTACATAGTTAAAACATGCCAAGTCCCATTTAATAGGGCCAAGTATTCTTGCATACCCTGTTTTTATCATTCTAGCATGGTAGAGGACAATACTTGAGTGCAAAATTCAGGAGCCAGATATGAAGTCATATCTAAATTTTAAACGTGCAAGAGTTTAAGAGAAGGAGAGAGAAGGTGCTTTCTTCTTCTCCCAGTATCTGTAGGTTCTTAAATTGCATATTGTCCGTTTTAATGTTATTGGCAATATTCACTGTTCCGCTATTGTAACAACACTATGGAGTCCTATAAAAATAGATGAAATTAATATAATACCCAGTGATATGCCATTTCATATGGTTGTGTCCTATACAAGGCCAGATGTATTTCATGCTAAGTTACTAAAAGAATGTATTGTAGTTAATTAATTATAGCATTTATTTTTGTATAAATGTTAATGTGGCTTCTAGAATTGAATTCTCTATCCAGAATTGTTACAATAGTTTTGTAATTCAGCTGCTATATCTCCAACACGCCCATATACATGATACATCTTCCTAGAAATGTACACATGATATTCTGTGGGATGATATATTCATAGCTATTTAGTCTGCTAATTAATGATCTACAAATGTCATTAACATTATTAACTTTAATAACCTGCAGTATTAGAATGTATTACTTACAACATTATAATGATATTACATGAACAGAAATTAAAATCTCAGTTTTTTACTGGTTAAGTTTAGCTTGTTAATGATAATGGAATGTTGAAGCATCAAACTGCAGTCGAGGGGCTGACAGCTCTAATGGTGCAAATTTACGCTGTACCCATTGATATTTATTAATAATTCTTATCCAAAAGCAGCCTCTGACTATTGATTTGATCATGGAGGTTGGGTGATCATGGAGATCGTCACCGCAGTGCCGTCATTTTGGCGGAAGTTGCCAAGTTATGTTCGTGGAGATGCAGACAAAGAAAGAGGATTGAAGATTGAAGATAAAAGAGAGAACAGAAGGGGTAAGAGAGTGTGAGTGAATGTGGACCCACAAATGTCGGCTAAAAATTCAGAGCTTTTTGCTTTGTTTTCCAGTCGATTCACGGTGATCTGGCCTCATTTTCCAGGCTTCATATGAAATGCCGAATTTACCAAAATGAGGTAAATTTGCAATTCGTATGAATCCGAATGCATATGGTTAAATTTGAGTAGATTTATCTTGTATAGGTGTTAGAGATGAGCCTCCCTAGTACTTGAGCATTCTGCTACCAACTTCACACAGTAAAAGATGCAAAAATTACCAGGCATGACAAACTTCAACCAAAGCACAATATTTGAATTCTATTTGAAAACCTATTTTTAATCTGATACTAGTAATAAAAAATGGCATGTGTTCAACTTTAACATATCTTTCTAGATAGTATAAGGCTAAAGTGGGTACACACACACACATCTTATTTCAATCTGTGATGGGAAATAACAGATACATAATATACTATAAAAACAAATAAACTATACAAATTCTACATCCTGCTGGGCTACCCTTGCCAAACACACGACCAGGGAGAATTTATGGGAGAATGCTGATATGGTCTATAAATACTTCAATGGAAAAAGTTCCATTGATGAGTTTTCTGTGTCAGTAAGTAATACCCACTTTACCTTGTTGGACATGTCAGCCATATGATTATCTAAGTTATACTGGGCATTAGAAGCTTATAGCCTCTTTGGCTGAAGACGATCAGTCATATTATTAGACTTATCATTTAAAGGGACACACACTCTTGCAGGGTTTATAGATGGAAGAAGATAGATAGTAAGAGAATAGACACATAATAGGAGGTCATGCATCTAATACCAATTGTAGAAGTCTAAACAGCCTGTTAAATAAGGGAATGACAGGGGCTGTTCCAGATTACTCCGAATACATCTGAAATAGATAGAAGTGTGAATGCTTAAAGTGAAGTATGATCTGACACAGGGTAATTCCTTCTCCTTCATTTCCCCAACCTCTCTCTTACACAAAGCAATTGACCAATAATTCATAACTACTCTAATGCTCCATTGCGCGTCCCAGCAGAACAGAAAGCTGTTTATATTCTTTATGTAATACATTCCATTGTGCGAATTGAAGCCAGTAATGGAGCAAGCCAATGTATCCACACATTGAAAAGGTAATATTACACTGGATGCATGCTTTGCGTTTACATAATTTATACTAAAATAATGTGGTATCACCATTCTGCTGGGAATAGAAGCTAAATAAAATTATTTTGATGCAGGTTTATATCCTATAAATCATGTATAGTGACAATAGATAATTAAAGGTTTATTTTCTTTTTTGCCTGAATACATTTCTAATGAAACTATGTGAAGCCCATTGTATTCCGTGCTGATGGATTTATTTTAAATTATATTTTGCTAATATACCTAGTGAGGCAGCATTTATAACCTATGATAATATAATAAAAGTTCCCAGTCTTCATGATATCAGCAGACGTCTATAGCAATTACTGCTAGAAAGTAATGCGTCACCACTGGAGAGAAGAGGGAGTACATTGGCTAAGGGAGTGAACAGACCAAGGCACTGATCCTGACCACTGGTGTTTCAGTACATCAAGTACCAATGGGTTAATATTCCCTAGCGCTGTTGTTTAAATGGGATCCAAATATTACATGCCTTTAAGCTTAACCAAATACGTAAGAGACATATATTTGTAGTAATATGGATTTATCCATATATTACATTTATATTTCATACAACATGAGGCATGTTCTGTGAGCCTTAACAGATGTTGGATAAAATGAAGAACTACTTTCTACAAACTGTTAAATGCAAAAACACTGCTTGTTGGAATGTGAGTCCCTATCAATTTTCATATAAGTTCCACATCAATTAAACGGGGACTGAAGAAGGGTGCGAGAGCTCTTGTGAGTCATTGCTAAGTCTCCCTGCTAATCTCTGAGAGTAGCAAACTTCCCTAAAAGTATACAAATGTAATTATTATTATTATTATTGTTGTTGTTTTATATAGCACCATCATATTCCGCAGCACTGTACAATGTGTAAACAGGAATGTTGAAATATCATACCATTCACTGAAAATCACAGTGAAATTCAAAATTGTACATTGGGTTTTACTCCATCTTTTGTGAGATACTTAATTTTCCAGCTTCTGCATGTCCACAGGGGTTCCTTTAGACCTAGGAGGGGTTTCTGCACAATCCCTGTGCATTTGCAAGGACCACACCACAAAAAGTTAAACAGATCTCATAGCTGTCATGTTGCATTAGGTGCAAATGATGGCCGGAGTGCCCCTTTAAGCTATTTCTTACTTGTTAAATTGCCCTCATTTTTTTGTGGCTGCTGATTTTTTGTGGCCCTTGTGATATCCCATCTGGATTATTGCAACGCCCTACTAACTGTCTCCCCCTCTCCCGCCTTTCACCACTCCAATCCATCCTTAACACTGCACCTAAATTAATCTTTCTTTGTCACCGTTTCCGGCCTGCTGCTCCACTATGCCAATCGTTCCATTGGCTCTCCATACCCTCCAGAATCAAACTTCTGACCTACAGAGCCCTTAACAACTATTCACCCCCCTACATCTCTTCCCTCTTATCCGAATGCACCACTAACTGCTGTCTTCATTCCTCTCGTGACCTTCGTCTCTCTTCTACCATCATTACCTCTTCTCACTCCCGTATAACAAAAGCTCTCTGAAAACCTTTTTTGAAAAGTGTACAACCTTCCTAACACTCTCAGCCAGCATCCTAATCAAGCCATCTGAACAACCAACATCCTCTAGAGATCAACTCATCCCCATCCAAGCAATCTTCTGTTACTGTGTCACGTCCTCTCAACCACCGACTAGATTGTAAGTTTGCAAGAGCAGGGCCCCCGTCTTTCCTTTTATACCAGTATGTTAGTGTGTGTGTAATTTGAAATTCATCCACTGATTGTAACAGTGCAATGGAATCTGCTGGTGATACATATTTATTCCAAAATTCTGTTAGTCCAATAAAAAAGGTATTATCACAAGATACTTATTCCATCTGTTATTTGATATTGACACCACTGGACTAATACGGCTACAACCTTTACTCTACTATATATATATATATAAATGTAAGTTATTGAAATTTTAGTTCTGCCACCTCTGGCCACAGATCTGAGCTTCCATAAATCAATATAGTCCATTATTTTTAAACCAATTATCTCCAAAGCAATAACAATAAAAAATATAAGCTACAGGTAGCTAGAAAATACCTTACTTATTCTATGAGCTCTGGCAGTAAGAGTTCTCTTTTCCTGTTGAAATCTATCTGTACACAAGCTATAAATCAGTTTTTATGCTCAAGAACCTATCTGCCCCCATGTCCAACCAACTCTAATTCTGCAGATCAGTTTCACTTTAATACACAACATTTTGATGCCACCCACGACAAAAATCATTGACTAGGTACATGAATGAAATACACTTGGCAGGAAACGGACTATATTCTCGTTAAGACTGACTTATATCCCATTAATGTAAAGTATTTCTGTTGTATATTTTGTACATTACACAGTTAATGCAGGCAATAAACACATCAATGCTGGATTTAACTGATTTATCTATGTGTTTTTCTTATAACATCAGCTCTGGGACATTGCACAGGTATTTGATTTGGCCACATAAATATTACATATGCTTCATTTTGCTGTAATATGAGCTCTTTATGATGTTATTATAATACCTCCTCATTGCTTTGCTAGATAATGTGTTTCCAGATTTTCTGCTCTGGAGCAGTGTCAAGCACATTGTTTAACACTTTGTCGGAGTAACATGGCACTGAGATTACAGATGACCTTTCTTTTTCGATTCCATGCAGGTGGGCAAGACATGGGAGACAATAGCTGGAGCAGGTGCTGTGTCAATTAACAGAGTAGGACAGACTATGACACAGTAATCAGATTATAATTCAGAGGAGGAATCTGTATTTCCTCATATGGCCCATTTACTTTTATGCTGTAATTGAGATGGCAGGCATTTGGTTTTCCATGTGTTTCTGTCCTTGAGCGGTAATATGTAATAAGAATTTACAAAAAGTATGATTACTTGTATGGAGAAGAAAAAAGCTGTATGTTATGTCGGAAAACTCAAATCAGAGCAATGTATGGTATATAATTTAAACATCAGATATTGAAAAGAAAGTCCAACATGTTTAATTTAAAATCATTGAAGGAAAAATGAATACACAAGAATGAAAACAAATCACAGATCTAAAACATGCAATAAGTATTGAGAAGAAGCATACAAGAAAAGAATAAAAAACATTTATTATCCCTAGAAATTTTGGTTATTGTGTATTTTTTTATTTAATTCTGACTAGGCTGGTACTGAATAGGGACAAATGAAATGGGTGAGGATATTGATTTCAAGATAATGACAAACATTAACAAGGTTCACAACTTGGTGAGTGAATGAGTCATTTAAAAGAGATATTGTATGAGGGATTGTGTCCACAAACGGTCTTAAAAAGTAATCCTATAAAATATGGTACATTTAGTTAATCCGTTGTATAGGTTTATTTCTAGAGGTTGGCTTAGATCCAGCAATCTAGATCAGGACTTCACTTATAGGAATCATCAGGTGAGGCAAAGTGGGTTCCATTACCTGGAATTTTGTTCTGTAAAAGTGTTTGACAGACATAAACAACGGTATATTAAATAAGGAACAGAAGGAAAAGAAGAGATTCAGGGACTTCTCAAGCTTAACTTGGCTATGACTCTTAAGGAAAATGTGTTGGATTTGCTGATGAGATCAAAAGACAGAGACGTGACCTGTGTCTCCCTTGGATCTACATACTTAACTGCATACTCTTTCCTGCATACTGGTGCCAGGACTTTGGGACTAATTGCGCACAGACGATTAATGCATAGGAGATTATGCATAGGATTATGCATAGGAGAATAGTATTAAACCCTATGCATACAAAAGTGATCGTGCATGTATGTGAGTGTCTTTTGGTAGCAAAATAGCAACTAGCAAATGCTGTAAGGAAAATTGGATAGAGGGAAGATAATACACAGCTGGATAAATAATGGTATAGATAGAAATGGTAAAGTAAATAGTTCGAAAGCAGTGAAGAGATAAAAAAAACAACAAAAGAAAGGGAGACATATGAAAACAGGGGTTCCCTGTCCTACTAGACAAACATGCATAAGGCAGAGCTGAGGGAATCTGAAGAGGTGGCAAGAGTGACCCTAGAATCTTGCCCAGTGACCAAGAGTATCATTTCAAAAAATGTTGGGGAGCAATCACTGGTCACGGAGAGAAAGGCATTTTATGAAATCAGAAAGAAGTAAGGAAAATTAACTAAGAGTAAAAAAGTAAGGCATGTAAGTGGGGTTATGGGGAGATATCATTGTGATCCTCAAAATGTACCTGCTAAATTTCCGTTTGCTTTTCCATTAATTAGGAAGACATATGCACATGCATAATATTAGTATTATTAATAAATATACTTGCTTAATACCTTTGCTATGGTTTCAAGTAAAAAAATGTTATGCCCTCGCCTTAATTCCTCATTCTTTTTCCATTCAGGAATTGTGATTATTAGTATTTTGTTACATGTAATACTGTATTATATTGCAAGCATGAAGTTTAGTAAAACAGACATTAGTAGAAAAACAAAATACACACACAAAATCAGCAGTGTGCGTTTCATACATAAATATACTTTTTTGGGTTACTGTTTTTCAAAGGCCAGCAAATGTACCCTCTATGTGAATCAATATTTGACAGCTGCTGTTTGGCCAATAGTTGCCATGGTTACTGGAGGACACATGGCATCTCTGTTCTAACAGGTCACACTCTCTGCTGAGTTACAGTGTCTCTGGAGGGATGACCTTTCACTTGTGCTTTTTTCTTTTTTACTTTTTCCTATGAACAGGATTTTATTCCCCTCCATGTGTCACCGCATTGTCATCGTGAGATATACTCAGCTAGGGGTTGGAAATAAAGTCGATTATAACAGGTGGAAATACAAATGGGGTTATAGAACATATTAGAAAGGTACAGCTTTGCTTCGCCAAAGAAGGGACCCTGAATGTGGGACTGTATCTTGTGGCAGACCAGGGCTTTGTAAATTTTGGACTACAATAGGGAGCATTTAACTCTTAAAGGGGCAAAGTAGCACAGTCTACACACCTTGGATGCTTTTAGACAGCAAGTAAGGCCTGTATTTTATTGCAAAGGTCACACTAACCAGGTGTGGTGACACGTGTGAATATTTTATGGGACATCCCCCAGACTGTGAAGTCAGTGCCCCAATACATGTTTAAATGCCCTCTTTATCTTCTCTTCATAAGGTGTAGACCCAACGCATTCTACGGATGGCAGGACATATGGCAAATATAAGGTGCAGATAACACAAATAATGTAAGAGTTAAATAGCACATTAAAATTGATTAGGTAAATATATTCACTCATATTATTAAAAAAATACATGTGCACATCAGAGTACTCTTAGAAACATGTCTTCAACAGGAACAAATGAGAATATGTGATGTAGTGTTTCCAGACATTACAGGGAATAAAATGACATTTAGAAGATAGATGGAAAATACAGCATAGTACAACTAGAAACTCAGTGCTTAAGCGGTATTTAGGAAATTATGGGACGAATCAAGATCGCCCTCCACCTATCACAACATATTGCTACGAAACAATCCTCAAAGTCTTTTTCATTAAATTCAGGGATACAGTATTTCTATCATTCAATGTATTTCTCTGGGACATACAAGGTCGAGGTTTTTCATTAAATTCAGGGGGGAAATTATGTCAATAACTTAATTTGAATTGGGCTGAGAATTGAGGAACTCTGTCCTGAGAATAATAATTGCATTTATGCTGCTTTTGTGGCCCAAAGTCTCTGCTGTAGTTGACCTCCAGTATTTGCATCAAACCCAACTAGCCATCTACTTAATATAGTGGCAAATTCTGACCTAGGTCAATAAGGTCTACAGAAGCAGAGTCAGGGGGCAACAGTCTCTATTAGGCTTGAAACTGGGCTCAATGGGCTTGGTTGTACTATGAAAGGTGTGCAGCCCTCAGTACATTAACTATGGCAGAGCAAAAGGATATATCATATCCCGACAGTAGGAAGAGTCACTGCAGTGAAAAAGGAGGACCTTCACTACTTCTGAAGGTATAAGGAGGTGGCAGAGAGAGCTACCCTGAGTCAAGCCACAGAAAGTGGGCACCACTGGTTAACTGGATGAAAGAAAAAACCCTTCACACAGTATTCAGAACATTTTCATCGATATTTATAGAACTTTACAGATCTTAATGGGTGACATTTTTATTCCCTATACCTGTCTGAGCCCAAGAAGAATTGTTTTTTCCCCTTTCATTTATGATCACTGCACCTTCCCAAAAAAGCAGTTTATTACCTAAAACCAAAAGATCAAAGTTTAAAAAAGCATATGGCTTCTTGTAATAATAAACCCTTGAATTTCAATTAAATCTTTTGAAAGTGGGTGATTAACATTGACAATAAAGCCTGATTATATAAAATAAAGGAGTTTCAAATATTTTCACCAACTGTGATATAGTCCATAGACCTATAAACAGTTAGTGAAGCTCTGTAAGAATCTTACTTGTGGAAATAGTTCAATTCCATTGTGTTTTGGTTTGCCTCAATGCATGTTTATACTTCATATTTAGATGCTTCATCTCTGATGTGAAGATGTATGTACTATTTACGTGCCAATGACTCCTTGACTTCTGAAACATCACATCAGGTTTCTCAACGGTAAATCACCTGGTCACTAATTTGCATTAAAAGTTGTGATGTCCCACTAGAAGATATTAGTAATCAAGAACGAGTTTGCAGACATTCAGTCTATTGCCTACCCCAGGTGTGCCATGTGAAAGATTATTCCTACATCTATTTGGATTTCTGATCTATTAGTATTCAATTTGAAATGATGTAAAATATATTAACACCATAATGAATAATTTAAGGCCTAAACAATATAATGCTGTAAAATCCATGTGTTAGAAATGGGTAAGCCATGGCTCACTCGAGCAGGGGCTGAAAAAGACTTGATCTGACTTGAGAAGCAATCACCCAAGATGAGTCAACTTACCCTCTAGAGACATACAGTAGGTTTTCCCATGCATTCTTTGAGACACATGTGGGGACCCAGTTCCTAATGGAGACAACCATAACTGGGAATCTTTTGTGTTTTACACAAAGTCTCTGTGTAAAGCCCTGCTTTCCCAAGTCAGTTTCTTCTTTCTCAGTCCAGGGAGTGATGTTTGGTCATGCTCATTCCCTAGCTACCTTTCTCCCACTAAAGGTTGTCTGGGGTTTCACAAAGCAACTAACCGAGAAGAGGGAGAGCTCCAGGCAGCCAACATTGGAAAGTTCCCTGGTATTCTGGCAGTGTTCTGATGTCCTTCAATCTTATTTTGACTAAGCCATGAATTAGGTGTAGGTCTGGCTTTAGCTCACACTGTCCCCTTACCCCGCTCTACAATGAACTTTTTACCTTAAACAGCTCTGTCTTATATTGCATCTTAGCGAGTATCTTGGCTGTCTATTGCTCAGTGCTTCACACAATTCTTCTGATAAGCACTCAGAGCAATCACTCATATACTGTATTTAATAATAGTTTAACATTATCTCTAAATGCATTCCTATGCCTTTTTTTTTTAACTGTTACATAAAAATTATCTACTGACCACAGATTATGTTTTTTTCAGCAGTAAATAGTATCTACTTATTCAACAAATATAACCCTTGGGCATTAACATAGTTTAAATTTGTTTGCTGCCTTCAGGGTTCTGATTTCTTAGGTGAACATTAGCCCACGTGTTTCTTGCAGCCAGATATTTGCTGACTAGAAGTGGAACAACTAAATGAAAATGTATTAAAAAAAATAACAAACAACTTCACTGCCCTATCTTATCGTGACTGTTAATATTGCATGAGATCTACTGGATGATAATTGTGATATCTACCAGACTTTATATTTACAGGAAACAACATATAATTCCATTGCCTGTGGAGTGGGGGCAATCCAATGCTCACTCATTAAGAAAAGTGACTGGTTTTGAATTAACTAAGTTTATGAAAAAAAAGACACTACAAAGTACAAAATAAATACAGTTTAATCAGGAAATGCATTTGAAAAAACCTTTGAGTGAACTATTCATCTGTGAACATCCTTCACGCTATGTCATGCCAGTTTCTGCATTTTGCTTGTATATAATATCTGGGGCCCTCTAAAACGTCTCTGTTTTTTTCTCGAGAGCTTTAACATGAACAATATACTCTTGACCTCCACACTGTTTACTCGTAAAATGGCGGTGAAATAAAAAAAAACCAGAAACAGGGGTTGGATTTTAAAGGACGCAGGTTTTTAAACTCTGCTACATGTTTTAATGTAATGAAAATGAACAGTCCATAAACCTTATCCTAAACAGCTTACTCCATTAACATAAACACAACTTTTTAAGATTAACAAGAACTCCCATGAGGAATGAACCCCTGCCTTGAGCCTTCTCTTTATGAATATCCCACCAAATACCACCGGCTGTAACCAAACCCAAACTGGTCGGTCGGGCGCTACCTTCCAAGATTCCGCAACTATGGGTCCCTCTCCATAGTGCTTGATCCTGTCTGACAGATGGGCTAACCTGACCCCCAAAATCCATCTCTCAAAACCAGGAACCCAAAACACCTGATCATAAATGAAAAAAATCCAATTAGGGTGGGATAACTCGTAAAATAAATAAATCAAAAGGAAGTAGTCCCTGTCTAGCAGTCTATTTTAAATCCTTCTATAACAGAACCTAACAAGCCCAACATGGTTTAAGGTATGCCACTTTTATCCTTATAAAACAGAAAACTACCTTATTCAAAGGCGCATGGGATCATTCAAGTTTAAAGGTAACAAAGTTTCTAGTATTTAATCATGTTATTGTGCACACTTCCTTTTATCCTAGACAGGTTTACCTCTATCTATAACCTATATTATAGCATGATCCAAAGAGCTTGTCAAATGTAATAAAAATATATGGATTTGCAATCAAATACAAATTCAAACATTTTATTGGGGTAATAAAACAATTATACTGCAGACGTAAATATATTTACTTTCATTTTTGTCTCTGCCTCAGTCACCTTGCGACGTCTCAGCTTTAAGGTTAACATGTTTTTAGCTCATTTACGGATGCATAAAATAATCCATAATTTACAGTTGCTTTGTGAAAACAGAAGATCAAAAGACGGCAAGGAACCTTAGTGAAGCAGAAGCCATCAGGTCTATTCATTAAGCAATCACTCTGCTACTGTGTTCATGCTCCTATTAAAGTTAAGGCTCCCAAATAATGTATTTACATAAAACAAGCTTTGTGTTTTGGCTCTAAGAAAGTGTAGGATGTTTTATTTTAACCAGTTACTAGCACAGTGTTTTCAAATCTTGTTCCAAGGGTATGATAAGTGTGATGGTGTCTCTGTGCAAATCAAAATAACTCAAAATTTGTAACATATACTTAATGCAGGGGAGGGCAGGTAAAGCCAAGTGGCCCCATCGGTCACTTGTCCTCCCTGTTTCTCACATATTTACACACACACAATCTCACAGTTACACATATTTACACATTCATGCTAACACATAGTCCCTCATACACTTACATATTCATGCTAAGAAAAAACACACACACTTTCATGCTCACACTCTCATTCATGCTAACACACAAATACTTACTCTCCAAACCTAACATACATATGTACACTCCATCATACTCACCCCCTCACTCCCTTACTTTACTCACAGCTTTCTTTGTAGCTGCTCATACTCTAAATGAGCAGTCTCGCTATTACCGCAGGCTCACATAACATTGTGTGACCCTGCTCCATTCCGGCAATTTGGGCCGATAGAAAATGGTTCACAAAGTTCCCCAGGCTGGTCCAAAATCATTCCAGGTCGGACAGGCAAATTGCCCCCAGGTCACTCCGCTTCCGATTTAAGTATGGTACGAGGAAAATCGTATTTAAACTGAAATCGCTTTATCATCACTTTTTGTAGTGTAGCTCTCTCTATATCTGCAGTCTTCTACTTATGAACATCAATTTGCAATTGAAGCATAAGTGAAAATATGGGCAACTTAACATATTACAGTGATCCAACATTATCAATTTGTAGAACATTTGATTCAATTGGTCAATGGGACCCCTAAACTTAATAACATGGTGTATTATATAAATATTTATAATTTGGCATATTTATTTGGGGTCAGGAAATTAATATTGTATTGTACAATTAATCATGATATTTCACTGCTAGTTACCTATAGAAGTTCACCATGCTAAAAGATCATTGTGTGCAAATAAGACCCAGCTTAATTTGGATATTGCCATGACCGCATATAACAGCAAAAGCCTGCACTCAGGATGGATGGATAAACATAGCTCTCTGGCACAATAGCAAGATGAGTCAGTCCTGACCCCTTACCCTGCAAACAATGCCACAGATAATGAAATCATACGTCTGTTCTCATGCGTAGATGTCTCTTGGGATCTCTTGCCCATCAGTTATCAGTTCTATAGCTTTCATTTTGTTTATGGGCTTGTCCAAAAGTGAACATCACTATGCTTTTTATCTGTCCAGGCATGCTCAGTCTAACACATACATATATAAAAAAAATCAATCTTGCTACGTCTTCTCGCCTTTTAATTACTTAATGCTGTGTCTCTTTTGTTTTTCCTTGAACGCCAGAAATAATTATGTGGGTCAAGCTGGAAAATGTTCTTTTATGATTAATCTTTTGTTTCGTTAAATAATATTGCTATAAATTACAGATTTTACAGTAAGAAAAATAAATATAGGTGCATTAGCCCAAGAAAAATGGAGTCTTTAGTTATAGCTGTCTTTTTTATTGGCTAACTTAGAAGAAGATGAAGAGTTGAATAAGCCTTTGAGTCATCAGAGATATATTCTCCAGGGGGAATCAATCTGAAGAAAAGACCACCAAGGTACCAAAAGCTTATGTAACTTTTATTTCTACATTGGTCCAACAAAAGGTATTAGCTATTGACTCCAGATGTAAGGCCTTACTGAAGTAAGGGCCAATACGCAATCATTTGTGAAAAATTGCTAAAATACAATGCTGACCAGAGTATTTTTGCCTTTAGGTACCCTAAAGACCTTATTTAACAAAATAAGCATGCGTTTTGATATCCCAGGTCTAATATTTGCCCCTAATCAAGATTTTGAAAATAATTTTTAGAAAGAATCCCAAAATTCTCAGCCAAAACCCTACAGACACTGGTGCAAATTAAAAATAAAAGGTAGGCAAGCAGAAACTGTACAGCAGGCAGTATGTGGAATAATATTCGGTTTTCTAACTGACCTTGTATCATCTTGTCAACTTAGATTTTATGAAAATAATTTAAAATAGGTCATAAGGTCAGTAGAGTGCAAGGCTTTATTCTGAAAGTAATTACTCCAAAAGGTAAGTGTTTTTCATGTATTTTGAAGATTGAAGTGTTCACATTACGATCAGTCCTTCGTATGTTAGAAGGCAAGCAACACCATTGCTGTGTAAAGTCCATGATTTTCCAGCGAGCTTCTGAAATCTAGAGGAAAGGGCAAAGTTCCAAAGATACATTGCTTAGAACTGTAGAAGATCTCTAGAACCAGATGAGATCCCTTTCATTCTAGAATCAAAAGAAGAGACGCAGCATCATGCTTTATGTGATTGTTTTGGGGTTGTTGATATGCTTGTGTCAAAATAGTCCATTGGTTTATTATATTTTCAAAATGATTTTGGTTTCCTTTCTTTTTTGTTTCTTTCAAATAAGACTTAAGAGAACAAAAATCCTATTTTTGGCAGTAGGGAAAAACCGAAGTCACCAGTTTTTTTTCAGGTTTTTATGATGATCCCTACAATTTTAGAACCCTCCTTCATAATTACTCAAGTGCCCTAAAAAGTATGGTAATAGTGAGTGAGACAAAACTATTTTGTGACACCTTAGACCCTTTTGGGCGAATCGCATTGTCCTACTTGTAAGAAGGGAAATTGTTTTTAGAAAGTCTTTATTTGTTCTGAGTTTGCCAGCAGCATAAATCAAAATGAGGGTAATTGTTAGAAACAAATAAAAAATGTATTAGTGTGGAACCATTATGGTAACTGGAAATAATTCATGGACTTTATTTTCTTCTATTCTGAGCAGAGCTTAATATCGCCGTTTATCTATGCAAATTCAACCTAACCATCCAAAAGCAAAATATTGTATTCCGTTTACTGCCCGATCATAGCAAGGCAATAACTTTCAGGAAGCTTTTTACACATTAAAGATGTTTTATTGACCTCTGGTAATGTATGGTGCAACATAACTTTAGAACATCCCATAAATAATTGACATTTATGTCTCCATGCTGATTGCAGTTATTTTATACTGAAATGTGTGTACTTAGGGGATATTATCACTGTTGCGTAAGCTTATCACCTAAATCCAGGTAATTGATGCCTGTCTGTGTTACAAAAGTAACAGCAAACCTGTTGACAGAGCCAAAGATTGCAGTTTGTACAAAAATCGGAGATAACATTAAATGAAATTAATTTACTAGATCAGGTGCACTAGTCATAGAAGGCTGCTTCTCCTGGTCTTTCACTTTCCTTCTGGAAATTAAATTGCCACTGTTGTAATCCTTATTGCAATGTTAACATTCTTGTAGCAAACTGAAGGAGTTTTTTCGTGAACTTTTGACAGATAGAAGGATACTTGCAAGATTTCTCGAAGCATTAACACTGGGTGACCAGGTCAGGGCTTAACCCAACGCCTTGCTCAACATGGCTTATCAGCATACTTCTCAAAATGTAAGCTGCCAAAAGGGCACATTCTGGGGTTGTGGCTAGAGATATTGCTAGCGTCAGTGCTCGTGTAGTCCTCCTCTCCCCTGATAAGCCACCAAATCTCCCTTTTTTGGTAATTCTGGGCCACCACAAAATGATTTCCAAAAATGAGAAATACACAGGCCTTTTGCTAAAGGCAGAGGCGTATATAGGGTATGGCAGCCATGGCACGTGGCATTTTTTATTTTTTTTTGATGCGGAGGAGAGAGAGGGGCGTCTAGCAACCGCTCGGCGCCCCTCATTCTCCTCCACGAGCCCTCTACCCCCATCCCGGTGCCGGCATTTCATGCAGAGCGCCGCAATATGCCGGCATATTGCGGCGCTCTGCATGAAATGCCGGCACCAGCGAGCGGCTTTTAAACACTGATGCGGAGGAGATAGAGGGGCGCCGAGCGGTTGCTAGGCGCCCCTCTATCTCCTCCGCATCAGTGTTTAAAAGCCGCTCGCTGGTGCCCGCTGCTTCACTGCTGGGCGCCGAAATATGACGTCATATTACGGCGCTCAGCAGTGAAGCAGCGGGCACCAGCGAGCGGTGCAGGAAGACAGCAACATCGTGCTCCCATCGCTGGACTTCAAGGTGAGAGGGGGGGGTTAAAAAGTGGTAAGGGAGGGAGGGGGGTTAAAAAGTGGTGAGGGAGGGAGGGAGGGAGGGGGGTTAAAAAGTGGTGAGGGAGGGGGGTTAAAAAGTGGTGAGGGAGGGGGGTTAAAAAGTGGTGAGGGAGGGAGGGAGGGGGGTTAAAAAGTGGTGAGGGAGGGAGGGAGGGGGGTTAAAAAGTGGTAAGGGAGGGAGGGAGGGGGGTTAAAAAGTGGTAAGGGAGGGAGGGAGGTTAAAAAGTGGTAAGGGAGGGAGGGGGGTTAAAAAGTGGTAAGGGAGGGGGGTTAAAAAGTGGTAAGGGAGGGAGGGGGGTTAAAAAGTGGTAAGGGAGGGAGGGGGTTAAAAAGTGGTAAGGGAGGGAGGGAGGGGGTTAAAAAGTGGTAAGGGAGGGAGGGGGTTAAAAAGTGGTAAGGAAGGAAGGGAGGGGGTGGGTTAAAAAGTGATGAGGGAGGGAGGGGGTTAAAAAGTGATGAGGGAGGGGGGTAGATATAAGTAAAGAGTGTGCATTAATGTGTGGATGCATTGAGTGAATGAGAGAGAGCATGAGTTAATGTGTGGATGAGTTGTCTGAATGAGGGCGAGCATGAGTTAATATGTGAATGTATTGTCTGAATGAGGGAGAGCATGAGTTAATGTGTGGATGAATTGTCTGAATGAGGGAGAGCATGAGTTAATGTGTGGATGAGTTCTCTGAATTAAAGTGTGAATTAGTGAGTGACTGTAAAAGTGTTTGTGTGTATCATAGATGTATAATTGTGGAAGGGCAAAGATGGCACTAGCAGGAGGTTTGAGCCTTGGGGACCGAGATGGCACAGGCAGGGTGTATATGGGACAAAGATGGCACTGGCCGGACTGTTTGGGGACAAAGTTGACTTGTGGTGGGCTATTTGGGGACAAAGATGGCAAATCTTATGTGTGTAATCTGGGTGCTGGCCAGGTTCTATGTCGGCAGTGTGGACGCCAGGGCTGGTTTTGCGGTGTGCAACCTGTGATCTATGCCTGTAATTTAGGGGGTTTTAAATATACCTTTAATGCCGTGTTTTTATGTGAATTCCAATTGATCTTTACCTGCAAAGCTGGGTTTTTGTGTTATGCTGTAGATCCATATCTGCTATGCTATGTTTCCATACATTATTTATGTGTACCTGCAAATACAGGGTTAATATGTCTTATTCAGTTGATCTATACCTGCGATGCTGCGTTTCATATATTATTATTGTATACCTGCAAATACAGGACTTGTATGTCTGATTCTGTTTATTTGATATATACCTTCAGTGCTGAGATCACAAGTGAATTTCAATTGATCTGGGTTTGTGTGTTGATCTATACCCGCTATCGGCACCAGGGACTAATATATATATATATATATATATATATATATATATATAGGCAGCAGGGGCTAGTAAATGGGTTTTTATTTGGACAGGGGCGCAATTTCAGTGCTTGCCATAGGCGCTATTTTCAGTAGATACGCCTCTGGCTAAAGGCATATAATTGTTTGAGTATTTTTGGACAATTTTGTTTTCTTTCAATTAATAAATATTTTTTGGCCCAATGTTTTTGCTTGTGGTAGTAGAGGGTCAATGCAGTCATCTGTGTTTCCCCTAAACAGAAAACATGATTCATTACTTGTGTGTCTGTCTGAAAAGAAAAAAAAAGAAATCTGTAAAATTACAATTTACCCTCCATCCGAGGTGTGACCTTCAGTGACTTTCTTACGTTCTTTATTTATCTCTGTAGCTATTAAGTGCTTGTTTAGCCAACAAGAATCTATTGATTAGACATGTCTTTGATGACATGTAGAGAAGTGTAATGGCTAAACAATGTTGTTCCACTGAAAACTATGAGCTTTCTAGGCTCAGAACTAGTAAGCTCACATAATGATGTACAATGTAAAACAATATTTAAATAAACCTTCCACGTGGTGAGATGTGCCAAACTATTCACCTGGAATCGCCTCAAACACCAACCCATTGAAATAATGAAACTTCATTATTTCATTCTATGTAGTATTAATAAGAACCCATTGTATCAAATTGTGTATTCAATTTAATTATAGTATGCTCTGGAGACAGACATCCTAAATTTATTTAGGCAACCATTAAATGTACCTTGTAATGTGTAGCACAAAAGCTGTTTATGTACTTTGGCAAAATCGGGTTTGCTCTTCATAATGTAAAGGAGTTACAACTGCAACACCCTGAAAACACAGCTGTCAACTTCCACTGTATCGAATAAATGCCTGTATCCGATGTATGATGTTGAGTACACAAGAATTCTCAGCTAGATTCTTACATTGGTGTGATACCGCTGTAAATCATTCGTTTTTCATATTGTTGATAATACATACCATATTTGCTCGATTATAAGACGACCCTGATTATAAGACGACCCCCCAAATCTGAATATTAATTTATGAAAAAAAGAAAAAGCCTGAATATAAGACGACCCTATAGGAAAAAAAAGTTTTACCAGTAAATGTTAATTCATGTAAACTATGTGAACAATTTTTTTTAAATAAAACCTATGATTGAGAAAAATATTTTGTTTTTATTTCCTTTTTTTTCAACCTGCCCCCCCAGTTATGCACATCTGCCCCCCGGGGTTGCCACTCTGCCCCATGATATGCCTTTTAACCCTCTAATTGCCACTCTGCCTCCAGAATTGCCTTATACCCCTATATGCCACTCTGGCATTTAGGGGGTTAAAAGGCATATTATGGGGCAGAGTGGCATATAGGGAGGTATAAGGCATTTCAGGAGGCAGAGTGGCGTATAGAGGGTTAAAAGGCACTTCTGGAAGCAGAGTGGCATTAAGGGGGTTAAAAGGCATTTCATAGAGCACTTTGCCTCCAGAAATGACTTATGCCCCCCATTTAACACTCCCTCCCCCTCCCTCCTCCAAACTTACTGGAGCTTCTGAGTCCCCGGTGCTTGGTCCGGGCAGCGTGTAGAGCTCTACGCGATTCGCGTAGACAACTTCCGCTGCAGCCGAGAGAAGGTGCGGTTAGCGGCGGGGGTTGTCTGCGTGCATCATGCAGACCTACCCGGCTGTCAGAGATCACGGTGAACTCTGATCTCCGACAGCCAGGGAAAGTCTGTGGGATGGACGCAGACAACCCCCGCCGCTAGCCGCACCTCCTCCTGGCTGCAGCGGAAGTTGTGTATGCGAATCGCGTAGAGCTCTACACGCTGCCAGGACCAAGCACCGGGGACTCAGAAGTACCGGTAAGTGGGGGGGTAGACAGGAGGATCCAGGTCCCCTGCATCGCTGCGGGGGATCTGGATCTTAGTCTCATAGTCAGTCCTAGTTGAGGTCTGATTATAAGACGACCCCGATTGCTCTGGAAAAAACCTCATCTTATAATCGAGCAAATACGCACTACAATCATATAAATAAATTAAGATATTCCCCTAATGTATTGCAGGTACTCACAATCAACCCACCAAAAATGAGGCGCATATACATAAAAAAACAAAAAAAAATATAGTGTAAATCATATGATTCTAACAAAATGAATATAATATTAGTGAATGTGCACTCCCAAACAACTGTAGGGACTTTTACTGCACAGTTGGTGGACTTTTTAATTGAACCGCAATTTGCACAATGCGTTCCATGTTGTGCCGTCAGAGTCTATGAGTGTTGTCAATACACTATTTTTATATCTTAAAGCTATACCGTGCAATTGGTCTCCTTTTATTATTATTCTCCAAAGCCAAGAAGTATACTTGATGAGCCTTCTTCGCACAGTTGTTCACGCATATTATAATCATTTTTCTGGAATCATACCTATTTGCACTATATTTATATATTTTTTTGCTCTCCCTTTTATGTATTTGCAACTCTTTAGTGCAGTTCAAGTGACTGAAGTGGTGTATTTATGTGGACCCAGTTCCTACCTAAACTTCAGTATGGCCTTGTTCTCCAAGTTATATGTCAACCAGACTGCTGCCCCTCACAACTGGGCCAGAATATGACACTTGGTGGGACACCACAGCTCCACCAGTCACATCACAACTCCATATGCCATGTTCATAATTCATGTGAGTCCAAGGGCATATGCAGAAAAGAAATAGTCTATGGCCATGCACAGTAGGAATGGAAGCTTCCATGAGACAGTATTAGTTGGTGGTATTCTATGCTCTTGTCTTCCTAATATATGAATATTATGTCACAAGATGGTTATTGTGCCCTGTGGGAAACTAGACCTTTATATTCCCTGTATATCATAAGGAAAGAGACAAATTAAGTTGAAGCCCTATAAAGGAAACGATCCAGACCACCCCATCTTTTCCCGGTGCTAGTCATAGCTGCAGTGCTAAGGTCCATTGGGATATAGGTCTAGAAAACCACTAAGCCTTCCGAGGTCTCTGTTAGTGTTAATGTATATTTTACCAAAATACATCGTACAGATTTTTTTTGGTTTCTTTTCAGCGCAATAACAGAAAATGGTTGCTTTTGAAAAATTTCTGCAGGTTTGAAGAAATGCTTGATAACAAAGGAGACTGTTTAGGTGGTAAGGAAGTAACACAGACATAAACAGAATCTCTTGTGTCCTGTGGGGCTTTGTGTTCTTGGCACCATGATGATGAATAGAATTGGCCGCAGCTCTACAAAAATAGCATTGTTTGCTCTCCTTTCTGATTGACAAACGTGGTCTTTTTTACAGGTTGGTGAGCAGACTCATGTAACGAGGCAAGCAGACATTGCCTTCATTTCTGCAAACATGCCTGGGGCCTGCAAACCATTTCTAAGATGGGGCAAATACTAAACAGGAATACAGATACAAAAAATAAATTAGCTAAGCGATAAAATGCAAGAATTAGAAATAAAGGTTTGAAATTGTATAAGACATATTGGGTAGCAGAAAGACATCAATGGTGACTTTGAGGATAGGGACTTGGATACAGTAATAAGTATTGTAAAACTGAACATGTAGGTATTTATGTATGAAGGGAAATGGGGCAAAGCGATGTAATTGCCATAGCAACAATTGGAATGTTCCTGCTGATTGTTCCACTTTGCATCAGATTTGTAGTGGCTTCCAGAAGAGTTGTTGAAACAGAATAAAATTGTTACATTAATAACAATGTCCTATGTATAGAGATACAGGATTTAAAACGATTTTAACTTTTACAGTGTGTGTGGGAAGAGTATGAGCTATGTGCACAGTGATTCTTATCAGACATGCAATTCTATCTTCCTGTGTTTACGGAGAATAGCATGCTTTATCATGCTACAGTGTTCAGCATACAAGTGCATCTGTCAAAATATCAGGATGAGGACTTGGAAATACTATATGTAGTCAATGAATGGCCACACAACCATTCTCAACCACAAATCCTATCATCCGCAGATAAAAGGTAGACTTGGACACCAGCCAACTCTTCGTGTTCATCTTCGAGGGAGGAAAATCTTCGTATTCCACGAATATCCGCCCATTCCTATGTTCAGTTCGGGCGAATATTCGTGTACATTCTTCGTGTTTGTTTTTTAATTTGTTTTTGCTGTTTTTTGTAGAAGGGGTTAATACGGGGTCAATGCGGTACGCACTACGCAGCAGCTTTGGCGCCAGGATTTTAAATGTCCGTACAAGCAACTCTATTGGTCGCCAGCAGGGGCCTCCTCTGCCATCAACCAATGAAGTTGGTTCATTGCAGACAAGCCCCCTGCTGGCAACCAATAGAGTCGCTCGTACAGACTTTTAAAATCCTGGTGTCGCAACTTGGCTAGGAGAGACCACTGGTCTCCCCACTCCAAGAGTTAAAGGTCCGTACGAGCCACCAATAGAGTTGCCTTTAACTCTTGGAGAGGGGAGACCATGGTCTCCCCAGGTCAAGTTGTGCTGTCAGGAGTTAAAGGGCCGTGCAAGTGAGTCTATTGGTCGCCTGCAGGGGCCTCCTCTGGCATTAACCAATTGGTTGATGCCAGAGGAGGCCCCTGCAGGCAACCAATAGAGTCGTTCGCACGGCCCTTTAAACTTCTGACGGCGAACCTACGGATTTCCGCTCTCGCTGACCCCTGCGATGCTACGTAGATAAGGTAGGCTAGATGGGGAAGGGACCAGGGAGATTAGTATATGAAGACGAAGATGAACACGTGTTCGTTTTCATTTTCGCCCGAATACGAATGCACAAGTCTAATGAGAGGTGCCCATATTACATTAAGAAAATGTCTCATGGTATGTGTCACGGAGCTGGCTTGTCCGACCGACTACCTCCGCTGTCTTGTGCTCCCTTAGCCTGGGACAACACACTTTCCCCGGTTCCCCAGTCACTAGCCGAGACTCAGTGTAGGGTAAAACCAAACGAAGACTGATTTATTTTAGACACACAGAGCTGGATATATCCAGCAAAACACACATTAACATAAAACAAGATATTGGGACACAAACCTCCCCCTTAATCTGCCTCTCAGAGACAACAGGGGCAGTAACGGGATTAACAATACAATAGGGGGGAGACTGATTTATACAACATTAAACATCAAAGAATGGTGGTCACTCCCTGGTGGCAGATCCTGGCTGTCTGCCGGAGATAATCCCCTCAGCCAGTGATGAGATGATACTGCTGGGGGTAGCCACAGAAGTCTCTACAAACCCAGGGCCCATAGTCAATAGGGAGGAGGCTGGCAGTCAGGCTTCTCCAGTGGCCCCAGTGATGGAGGCTTCCGTCACAATTCTCCCCCCTTCGAATTGGACTGACATAGGATGAGACCCCAAACGGGTTGACTCCGTAGTCAGTCAGTTTATTTGGCCCATTAATTCCCTCCCAAAATTGGTGCTCCTGCTGCTGCTGGGGAGATGGGCCGGCTGCGCCATCTCCCGGGTACCGCTGGGGAGTGATGCCGCCTGCATCCCCTCCCTGGTGCTCCTGTTGCCGTTGAGGAGAGAGTTCCGGTTGATCCGGTCCTGGAATTAGGTTCTGCTGCTGGGGGGGCGGGTCGGCCGCTGTATCTCCCTGAACTCCTGCAGCTTTGGTAGGTGCTGGGCAGAGGCCAGCGATGCTCTGCCTGGTTGCCAGCACTTCAGCTGGGGTTAGGGAATCTTGTGGGTCGGCCTGCCGCTGGGGAGGGAGGGCCGGTTCCTCTGCTCCCGGACATGTGAGCTGCCGCTGGGAAGATGGACCTGCTGTCACATCTCTCGGTTCCTCCCACTGCCGCTGGGGAGGAAAAACAAGTTCCTCCGCTCCCGGACATGTGAGCTGCCGCTGGGGAGAAGGGCCGGCTGCCACATCTCCCTGGATCCCTGTAGTCATTGCAGATGTGGGGCAGAAGCCAGCAGCGCTCTGCCCTGTTGCCAGCTCTTCAGATGGGACTAAGAGATCTGGGCAGACTGCCCAGCATTCTGAGGCCCCCGGTGTGGAGACTGCAGTGTTATCCACCCCTCTTGGGTTAACATCCTCAGATGTAAAATCAGTTAGATCCACAATCTCTGGATCTGGTTGTGGAGCACAGTCGCACAGCTCCAGTATCGGATCTGGATTAGCTGCCCAGTATCCCTCTGACTCAGGGGTGGAGACCGCAGTCCCATCCACCCCGCCTGGGTCAACACCCTCAGCTGACCACTCAATCACATCCACAAAATCCATACAATCCCTGGACACTGGGGCATTCTGTTGAACGCGGTCAAACAGTTTTTTATACGCCTTCTCCAGTTCCCACTCCTGCGTAATTAAAAAGTCTAAATCACTTTTAAGTCCTAGTGCATCTGGGAGGTCCCACTCCCTGAAATCCCGGATGTCCTCAATCCGCCACTCCGCTGTACTGCCGAAGTCCGGATCCTCCTGAAGACTATCCCATAATAATCCAGGGCCACCAAAGTCATAGCCCTCTGGAGAACAATCTTTCGCAGTTCCCCAATATGCTTGCTCTGTATACCACTGCAGAGCCCTATAGTGATCTTCCAGCTCTACCTCCTGTTGGACCAGCTTGTCCAATTCGGATACCCATTGCTCCTGGGGTTGCTGTCCCAGGAAAGACATCCGTAGTTCCCGCTGGTCTCTAATCTTTTGTTCGGAGCTTGGAAGACACCGACCCCGGCGTATAACAGCCCTCTGCCATACTGACCGTCGAACCACTTGCCTCAGGTTCTGGTATTGTTCTGTAGGCAAAGCAGTGGTGTAGCAGGAGAGGATGACCCGCAGCAGTCCCTGGAATTCGGATACCACATCCATGTCCTTGTCAAGGCGACCGAAGTCTGCCGTCCTGTCGGTCAATCCCGGTAGAAAGTAAGTGTCCCTCAGACTAAGAAGAAATCCCACCGCTTGCCACCAATGTCACGGAGCTGGCTTGTCCGACCGACTACCTCCGCTGTCTTGTGCTCCCTTAGCATGGGACAACACACTTTCCCCGGTTCCCCAGTCACTAGCCGAGACTCAGTGTAGGGTAAAACCAAACGAAGACTGATTTATTTTAGACACACAGAGCTGGATATATCCAGCAAAACAGACATTAACATAAAACAAGATATTGGGACACAAACCTCCCCCTTAATCTGCCTCTCAGAGACAACAGGGGCAGTAACGGGATTAACAATACAATAGGGGGGAGACTGATTTATACAACATTAAACATCAAAGAATGGTGGTCACTCCCTGGTGGCAGATCCTGGCTGTCTGCCGGAGATAATCCCCTCAGCCAGTGATGAGATGATACTGCTGGGGGTAGCCACAGAAGTCTCTACAAACCCAGGGCCCATAGTCAATAGGGAGGAGGTTGGCAGTCAGGCTTCTCCAGTGGCCCCAGTGATGGAGGCTTCCGTCACAGTATGTCATGGTGTTAACTCTACAGGAGCACTCTAAAGGGGCAAGTTAACTTTTTAATTACTGTGTTTTGCATGTATCCTATATAATAAAAAATATTTCAGTTATTATATCTCTTACTTTGAGCAAAGGCTAGATTGGCAAATACCTATCCCTAAACCAAAGGGAAGAGATATTTCTATCCTTGACCAACATTGTAAATGAGGTAAATGAGGTTGTCTTAAAATGGTTACAATTTTATTCAAAGAGTACTTTATAGAGACGTATGTTTGTCCCTGTGTGAATTGATATGTTGGCGAGTATACAATTCTGTATTACTCCAGGTTAGTGGCTGCAGTCTCTGGGAGTGATGTGTGGACAAGCCCAGTCCCACACTGGTTTCTGCTTACTTTCTTGCCAGTCATGCCAACTATTTACCTATTCTTTCTACCCTTTAAAGTCTAACCAGAAGCCCTGGATGCGGCTTTCCCCCAGGAGAGAAGAGCTCTGCACAACTAGCCTTGAGAGATTCAAAGATATGATAACTGAGTCTTTTGTGGATGTGCACACAATTCTACATGGGAATCCATGGATTTTAGAAGAGCACATGGAGATATTCTCAGTGAATTGTACCCCTGCAGCTATTCCAAGGACACAATGGGGCCACAAATTAAATGTTACCCTACCAAACAGGCTAACTTGCCATTTCATGGAAGGATGATGGACCAGGGAGCTTTAGGGATTGTTTAATATAGAAACAATCTGCTGGGCACAGGAAAGCTGGTGGAACATCCACAGGTCGTATGTTTAGCTGCAGGTCTGTCAAAATGCATGCTCTGGTCATAGTGTCCTTGAAGCTTCCAAGGAAATGCATAGTTGCTCAGTTTGCCTTCCTTTGTGTTTCATGACCTCTTGCATTGCTTGCCTTTAGTATCATATCCTTCCTAAACAAAGCCATATTAAATATCTGATTATATGTCACAAGTTCATGTGATTTTTTTTTTGGTTGAGTTTGCACCTAACTTCCCTTTGACTGCAATTTGTAATAGAGACCCGGAAACATGACCTAAAATGTTTGTGATTTGCATGATTGTGTTAGGATTACAAAAAGTTAACATGCTTAAAGTGTCAATTTCCTATTCCCTTAGTTAACCAATAGTGTATAAAAGTGCACCCTGTTCCACCCTGTAGACGACGATGGACATAGAATAGGCAGGAAGGACATAACCAACAGATGACCTATGGAATGTTTAAAATGCAGGCCAGGAATCATTCCAAGATGGTTTAACTCACTTTATCATGAACTCTTTATGCACTTTGAGCACAAATTTAAATTATTTTTTCATGACACCTTCAGTTTTGTCTGCAAAGATATATTTGTTGAAAAATATTGGGGCCTGACCTCATAGATGATTTTTTGGCTGAATGGGCACAAATTCCCACAGATACAACCCAAAATCTTGAAGAGTGGAGGCTGCTATAGCTGCAAAGTGTGTGTGTCAAATCTGTATTATATATATAGAATTAATAATTATCACAATTAATATAAGACTATTAATAGTGTCTCAAAGCAAAATACAGTTCGGCATCTTGCAGTGAAGAAGGTAATATGCGTATAAGTGGATTTTTTGCTTGCTTGGAAGCATCCTCTGCAGCCATTAGAACAGGTACCAGCTGGAATCAGCTGACTCTACTCATAATTAATGTATGTGGGCTAAAATAAGACATTTTGCAGTACAGGCCTATTTTAATGGAGTTTCTCACTTGTGTCAGATTTTTTTTCTTCATCCGTTGCCAGCTTTGTGCACAGGCCACTAAAAAGTGGGTCATGCCAAACAAAAGTGTAGTCTACTTGAACACTGGAACAAATCAATTTAATATAGTAAAGTCTTCTCTGTAATGCATCGGTAAGAAATGCACTATAAACGTTTTTTTGCGCATAACAGGGGGGCTATAAGTTCCTAAAATGTGCACAGTATAGAAAAACGCGTTTAACCTATTGTGTACCAGATTTCTTTGTAACAGGCTGCATTAGTTCAAAAATAATACATTGGTTTTACATAATAGTGTGAGCTTTGTAGTTTTCATTATGTTACATATAATTTTACCATTTTTACACATTAAATGTCAGGTGATTATATAAATGCATTTTATAATCTGTTCTCTTTCAGAGTCTTTTGATAAGCCTTGGTAAAGGTACTTTTTAATGTGCCTATGAAAATGGCAATGCTAAACAAACAAACAAAAAAACCATACATACATATGGACAAACAAAGTGATGTCTGCTAAATGAGGAGAATTCATATGTTAGAATAAAATCACGGAAATGTCATTTGAAGTTCTGGTAATGTGACATTAATCCATCTTTATTTCAAGTGTTTTTTTGCCTCAGTTTATTTGTCTAAATATATATGTATTAGTTGTTTCGTAACAATTCCATTATCATCCTCACTCCTTCTACCCCTCCAAATTCTTCTCACAATGGCTAAACTAATTTAGGACCCCCCTAAACTGCTGTGACCTGCACCTTATCATTCCCTATGGGTCTCCTTAACCCCTATACTCCTGCCCATGTCTCACTTAGATATTTTGTGGGTTTGACTTGATAAAGGGAGGTTGATACTCTCAAAAGCTCATCCTTAAAATGGAATGCTAGTCCAATAAAAAATATATATATTGCAGCACTTTTTTTTCACTACCAGACTAACATAGCTATCCCAAGATACGTTCATATTATATATATATATATATATATATATATATATACAGAAGTGCAAGGTATCGCGTTTGAACCCTATCATAATGAACATTGGACATTGCCCATGGATATTTATAGATTTTTTTTTCCGACTAGCACAAGAACAAAGGAGCAACCAGATACATAACTAAGCTGGAATGGAAACTGGACATTAATTATAATTTAACCACACCGGAAACTCCCCGCAGATAAATAGGAATCATAATGATGTAGCAGCATAAGCAGGAGGGATTTGCACAAAGCTCACCAAACTTCCTAGTAGGGAATCACTAATAATTATCCTAAAAGTCTGTCTTATCGGCGATATAATGCAACTGCTTACAGAGACACAAAATGGCATGCACATGTCTTTAAAGAGGCACTCTAACCATTGTTTGTGCTTCAGAGGGTCTGTCAAGACTCCCCACACACATGCGCTGAAATCACTTCCACTGATTTCAATGGCAGTTCTTTCCCTTGACCACAAAGGGGATGGTGCTCTGTCCCCTACCTATACATGCATTCTTTGTTAGTGAGGCTAAAAGTGATAGTAAACTGTTACAATAACATACATGCTACATTGTGTAATTTATAACAGAGAGAGACAGATACACATCAGCTATGATAATTAGCTTTCAAGATCATTGCTTGAAAATATATGGGCCCCTGTGATACATGATTTGTTTTGGGTTGACCATTCTTTCACATTTAAAACATGAGTAGGAACCGCATTTGTCAGATGGTTTTGGTGTCCGGAACAAAAATGGTGCTTATTAAAATCAATTGACTTTTGTCTGGTTGAGCATGATCCAGTATCATCTTCAGTTCGGTATCCCAGGCAAATGTCATTTCCGTTCTTGTGATTGAGCCAGTATTGGAGAAGGTCCTAAGTCAGTCAGTATACTGGTACTCAATGGTTGTTGAGTTAGCTGAGCAGAGTAGGAAGTGTGAAAAAGAAAATATCTGCTCCCATTCTGTATCCTTTATCTAGATGCCAAGAATGGCTCAGCTTATGCCAGGGTTGGCTCATCCACCACTTTTTAACACTATTGTGCTTTAAGATTAGTGTCATCTGTACGCCAGCAGTTAAACCTCCAATACCACATTATACAGAGATGTGCATTCAGTAACAATACAAATACCAATTCATTTATATCAGTGTATCCTCCCAAGATTGTATCGTGAAGAGACAATTTTTATTTAAAACTATAGGCTAAGGGCCGATGATTAAGTATATTATATAATACAACAGAACCATTGGGTTTTAGAACGTTTGTTCCCATAATAAAGAAGATACAGTATGCTTGCCATTAGATGAATAACAATGACAAAGACCAAAGTAAATGAAACGAAATCAATGCATTTCGCTCCTAATAATAATTACTCTTCAGCGACATATTGGAAATTATATAGAATTATGGCCAGAATGACTCATCAACAATGCCTTGTAAGAAGGATGAGCCACTCTTAGAAAGTGTATGATGTTTCAGATTTTCATGCTGCCAGGAACTAGGACATACTGACGATACTCTAGCCTTAAAGGGCCTGGGACAGCTTGAAAACCCTCAAGATCAGCATCCTCTTCTCCTTTTGTACCAGTATGTCTTAACGTGTGTTAATCTTATTGTTTAATGTTATTGCCAACTTTCACTGTCCCTGTGCTGTAATAGCGCAATGGAATCTTATTGAGCTCTATAAATAAATGTAATGTGATACCTGCATCAGCTATAACTGCTAGAGTACTGTGTCCATGTGTGCCACCCAACACAGATTACAAAGAAACCAAGTCTCTCTTCTTCATGAAAGCCTATTGGTAAGCAGTCAATTTGGCTAGATATACAGCAACATTAAGAAACTCCCTTACCCCACAAAGAAGCACTGATGTAGAGATTCTACAAAATAATGTTTTCAAGCAACAGTTAAGGGAAGCCATAATATGGCTGCAAATAACATCGGACATATCGATCAATGTCTGTGTGTAGCTAACTTACAGATAAAAAAAGATCTGATGCCCAGCTGCCCAGAACCATTCACAGAACAGAAAATATAAAGATTGAAAAAGGTTGTTTTAGATAGAAATAATGGTATTTTGGTTTAATAAACACATGTGCCACTTGTTCTGGAGTGTATGCATTAGTGCATAAGAATTCTCTTTGACTATTCATTCCTCAGGTTCTGGTCTTTGCCTATTAGACTTTCAACCCCATTATCCATTCCACAGTAACTATAGGTACACAAGACACAAAGCCAAACAAGACCGTGGGCCAACTGCACACAAACTGAGGAGGACTTTGCTAAATATTAACCTCTAGATACCTAGAGACATAGAGAATATAGATAATATATTCCTCTAGATACACACAAAGGAAGTTAAGCCAATTCAGATCCGCTCAAGCTCTTCCCATTTTGACAAGCCTGCTCTACCAATAATGCCTCTGATCTACTATTTCCTAAGGGAAATTTAAGGAGACAAAAATTTCACCTAAATGGTCTATTTTTAAGCACTGTCATATATTTTATCACAATTCCTCGATTGCTCACACGCATGTAGGTGCATTTGTATAGTTCTACCACATAAAGAAGACTGAACGCTTAGAACACAATAACTTTAAGCATTGTGCTGGGTCATTAAAAGAAACATAAGCAAAAATGTTTCCTATAATCAGGGAAGATGAACATGAGACAACAGCCAGATGCTAATTCGATCTCTACAGCTGATTTATGTGAGCAGAAATCTGATCTTGGATAAAATGCATATTTTATAATATTCCTCCAGCCAAAGATGCACTTAGGTACAGCAAATGAATGGAATTATTCTCTGCAGTTTGGTTTAGATGGAAGGATTGGCTGAGAGAAAATATATTATACCATTCGGTATGAACAGTCAACATATATAAGATTAGTTGTATAGGTATTGGGCATAATTATTAGTAGGGAACATGCTTTAATATTTTTGAAATTTATATACCTTACAAAAAAATATAAAAATAAACATGAATAAATAAGTTAAGTTATTAAGAGTAAAGGGTTGGGCAATCTACATATATGTACAACTATGTACACCTATAAATACATTTACTTAAGGGAAAATGATTCACTTTAAGTTACTTTTACTTAAATTTATGCGGAAATAGGATTTTGTGGATTTTTTTATTTATATTTTTACCAATAGATCACGCAATAGGATACATCCTAAACTAGGTATCTAGGTTTAGCTTTTCAAGAAAAAAAAAATTTATATGTTTTCCTAGTTAAAGAGTAAGCCTGGTATAGAAATATCATCTGGGAGAAAACAAGTGCCCCAACTCCTGGCAATCAAGAGGTTAACTCCATAGTTCTCCAGCTCACAGTTGTCCAGTACATAGATTTTTAAATTATATATTTTTTTTTAAATTACACATTTGTAGATTTTGTTAAACAAAAAAGTTTGCATTTCTCGCTTTCGCTCTGTAGAATAAAAATACAGAAATGTCTTAAAATTGTAGTAAAAAGTGGGCTTACAGCACATTTGTTATATTGGGGCAATACATTTAAAAAGGCATTGCTTCTCTGTTAAATATGATGGGATTTTAATGGGCTATCCATACAGAACATTTGGCCAGTTTCACAAACTGATCTAATTTTCTGAATATGCTAATGAATAAATGGATGAATCTTATGATATCCACTCTGGTGCAATAACCCACCAGGCCATTCAGAATATTAGGTTATCGGTTTGCTCTCATTCCAATGAATCTGTCAGTTAGGTATATTGAGAAAAGCAATACCAGAATCTAGAAATGCATTAATCTAGTATGGTGGAGCACCATGTGATGATAATCAGGGCCAATAGCTAAAAAGATCCCAGTCTAGGCAGCTGAGAATTAAGTTTCAATAAATTTCTTGGCTGTCAGTGTTACAAATGAGTTCCATAAATATTCTTGCACCAGTACCCCATATTCTATAAGTCTGTGTCATCATTATTCAATGTATGTACTTTAGTACATAGTGCTATAGGGAAGTGAGATTTTTCTATTGTGTAGAAATGTTAATGACACCAAAGCAGAGTGGTAATATTGGCATGTATTTATGTTTGCTTTTACACACTGCAACATTAACATTTTACTATATAATTTGCCATTAATATTAGCCACACATGCATGTCTTTCTGTTAATTCTGTTTTCCATTTTTTGGTAGGGGAAATTTCATATGTATACTTGGAAACCCTCTGGGTATTCCCTGGAGACTGTGTGTGAAACGCCGCTTCTCTGGTTCTCCAAGTTAACACCGGAATCCTCCGGGTCGCAGGAGCAGGGTCCTAACACGCCCCTCTCCCCTACCATTTTCCCCTTAAATGGGGGGTGTCCCATGACATCAGCAGGAATGACCAATGATGTCAGGATCACCCACTGATGTCCGCCAGTAGTCCTGGCCGCAACCTGCAACCCCCTTGTAGTCTACCTCCGGGTAGTCGAAGCCTAAAAGCTCCCAGGTATGTTCATATGCCACCATATATAACATTAATTTCTAAGTAATGGTGAAGGAAATTCATTGATAATGGGGATAAAAAAATGTTAACTCGAAATTTTGGTAATCCTTCTGTCAGGACTAATTTAAGTTTAATTCATTCAAGAACATGCCAGTAAGATGTACCAGAAGATTTACCGTATTGGCTCGATTATAAGACGAGATTTTTTTCAATGCTCTGAAAAATAACAATTGTCTTATATTCAAGGTCGTCTTCTAATCAGACCTCAAATAGAGGTCTGACTACAAGACTAAGATCCAGATCCTCCGCAGCTCTGCAGGGGATCAGGGTCCTCCTCTCCTGCAGTCGGTGGAGGTCTGTGCGATGCAGACAGACAACTTCCTCTGCTGCTGCCGGCACTTCCTCTGGGGCTTCTATGACAGAGCGCCGGCATCACATGACCTTCTGGTGCTCCTTCATAGAAGCCCCAGAGGAAGTGCCGGCAGCAGCAGAGGAGGTTGTCTGTGTGTATTGCGCAGACCTCCACCGGCTGCCCCACTAGACATCACGGAATCCGAAGCACGGGGGAGAAGTCTAGGGATGCACTGGTAAGTCGGGGGAAGGCAAGAGTGGCATATGGGGGTATAAGGGCTTTCTGGAGGCAGAGTGGCATAAAGGAGGTTAAAAGGAATATCAGGGAGACAAAATGGCATATAGGGGGGGTTAAAAGGCATATCTGGCGGCAGAGTGGCATATAAGGGGGTATAAGGCATATCTGGGGGGCATGGGTCGTACAAACCTTTAACTTGGCCTGAGGACTGAGGAGGTTTCCACACAAAGACTAACACAAAAATTCTTCCCAGGTCTAGTTGCGGCGTTAGGAGTGAAAGGTCTGTACGAGTGACTCTATCGGTCGCTTATCCTGACCTTTAACTCCTGGAGCAGGCCCAGGCGGAGTTTCGCCATCAGGAATTAAAGGTTAAAGATCAATAGAGTCGCTTGCACGGAGCTCCTCTGGCATCAACCAATGAAGGAGCTCCTTGCCGGCGACCAATAGAGTCGCTCGTACGGACCTTTAACTCCTGATGGCAAAACTCCGCCTGTGCCTGCTCTAGGAGTTAAATGTCTGTATGAGCGACCGATAGAGTCGCTCGTACGGACCTTTAACTCCTGACACCGCAACTAGACCTGTGGAGAATTTTTGTGTTAGTCTTCGTGTGGAAAAAAAAATCTTCGGATTCTACGAATATTCACCCATTCCTGCGTTCGGTTCAGGTGAATATTTGTTTATATTCTTCATGTTGGTTTTATTTTTTTGAAGAGGTTAATACGGGGTTAACGGGGAAACGCTATATATATATATATATATATATATATATTATATATATACATATTTACACATACACACCGATCAGCCATAACATTATGACCACCTGCCTAATATTGTGTAGGTCACCCTTTTGCTGCCAAAACAGCCCTGACCTTTCTAGGTATGGACTCTATTAGATCTCTGAAGATGTCAGCAGCAGATCCTTTAAGTCCTGTAAGTTGTGAGGTGGGGCCTCCTTGGATGCATTCTGGTGCCATGTATCCTCTCCAGGTAAGTGACACACGCGCACAGGGACATCCATGTGACGTAAAAGATGAACGTGATTCATCAGAACAGGCCGCCTTCATCTGTTGCTCTGTGGTCCAGTTCTTAAGCTCATGTGCCCATTGTAGGTGCTTGCAGAAGTGGACAGGGGTCAGCATGGGCACCCTGACTGGGCTGAAGTTACAGCTATCATGTGCATTAAAGTGCATATGATGGTTAGGGTAAGCTTTAATTCTATATCTGATCTTGATAAGATAGATTACATTTACTGCAAAGACTTAACTTGTATTACATGTGACTGTCCTACCTGTGGTTTAAGTCAGACATGCATTAAGCTTTTTATTTTCAAATGAAACTAGGAGTATAGGAAGCTGCTAAGTACATCCATTCTATATACAGTGTAAGAGGACATTAAGACATTTCATTATAGCAGAAGCATAACCACCAGAAATCCCCAAAACACAGACAAGGTTTAACATTCAGTAACTATAATTATGCTAACTTATGGAATGCAAAGTATTATCTGTCGATGTAGATTTCTCAAATAGCTTTGTTTTTGCTATTTTGGATGGCAGGGGGTATGAACTCTGCAGAAGGTACCCAGTTAAGCTCTTTTACTGTTCTTACCCTGAAGAAATACATACAATGAAGAAAGAAAAGTCTGAAAATAGGTCAACAAACATTTCTTAACCTTGGCATGCAAGACATCGCTTTCTGAGTTCCACAGAAAACAGCAGAAATGCCAGGGTAAACTATTTCCTTCCCTGCAGCCTTTCAAGTTTTGAAAATATCTGAAAGCCATTCAAAGCAGCAAACGTCTTAATAGAACACTTTGGGAAATTTGACATATTGAACTGTGCCATTCTCAGTTCACTGGAGATACTAGTGGACCGAACACTATAAACCTTTCTATGGCATCTCCTTTTTTATGATTACTGTGTGAGGTAGATATCACTGAGAGTTTGGAGGCAAATATCAGGGCACACAGAGACTTCACCCTGTCAATGCATTGTTATTTTAATCGGTGCATCATTCTTACCTTTATATTTGTGGTGTAAGTGTTTTAAAGGTATGAAACTGCAAACATATGGCAAAGTGAACGTTGATCAACCAGAGTCCCAGTAAGTTCCATCTATGGAAATGGAAGGAGATCTATAAACAACAGTACAGTGAGGGAATTAAAAAATGCATGGGACAGGCATAAAGCTATCTAGAATCTAAGACAAGACCAAGGATTGATTAAGGTCTGGGTATCTACCTCAGGATAAATGGGCAGACTAGATGGGCCTAATGGTTCTTATCTTGTGTCAAATGATTCTAAGTTCCACACTTAAAGGTACTATCTACTATTCTGAGTAATTAGACGCAACTCGCAACTCATTGTTGTTTCCATAAAATTTAAGAAGAATCTTAAAGGCTTGAGTTTTTTTCAGCTTTTAGAAGAAAGAATAAAATGAGAGGATTTCATGAAGCGCACATGCTTAACTATGCCTAGCTTCTCCTTCTATCCATATTGTATGTATTTCAAACTAATTTGTCTTCAGTCTGCCATTTCATCTGAAGAGACCTGAAGGTTTTATCTTGAGACATCAAAGAGTTTCAAAAGCATATATTTTTCTGTTGGGCCAATAAAATGGTGTCACTTTCAACTAAAGACTATCTTCTCATTACATTAAATTACATTACATTTATTTATAAAGCGCCGGCCGATTCCGCAGCGCTGTTACATTCATTAGAAGAATGTATAAACAAACACAATAAAACATACAATAACAAACTGGTGCAAAGGAGAAGAGGGCCCTGCTCTTGCGAGCTTACAATCTAGCCAGTGGTTGAGGGGAGTGAGACAATAGGAGAGGACAGCTTGGGTGAGGATGAGTTGATCTGCTTCTGATGTGTTGAAGCCGTTTGTTCTGATGGCTGTAATTAGGATGATGGTTGGGAGTACTGTAAAGCAATGTTGTACGCTTCCCTGAACAAGTGGGTTTTCAGAGAGGTTTTGAAAGTTGTGTACGAGGCAGAAAGTCTGACTGAACGGGGAAGGGGATTCCACAGGAGTGGAGCGGCACAGGTGAAATCCTGAATACGGGAGTGGGAAGAGGTAACAACAGTAGAAGAAAGCAGCAGGTCATGACAGGAACAAAGAGGGCGGGTAGGGATGTATTTGGATAGGAGGGTAGAGATGTAAGGGGGTGCTGAGTTGTTGAGGGCTCTATAGGTCAGGGTTAAAAGTTTAAATTTGATTCTGAAGGGTATGGGGAGCCAGTGAAGTGATTGGCATAGTGGAGCAGCAGATGAGGAGCGGCGGCAGAGAAAGATTAATCTAGCTGCAGTGTTGAGGATAGATTGAAGCGGTGAAAGGTGGGAGAGGGGTAGACCGGTTAGTAGGGAGTTGCAATAATCCAGGCAGGATATCACAAGGGAGTGGATTAGTAACTTGGTGGTATCTTGTGTGAGGAAAGGGCGGATTCGGGAGATGTTTTTCAGGTGGAGGCGGCAGGATTTGGTGAGGGACTGGATGTGAGGGATGAAGGAGAGAGCAGAGTCGAGGGTGACACCAAGGCAGCAAACCTGGTCTGTTGGATGGATAGTGGAGTTATCAACAGTAACATAGATGTCAGGAAAAGTGGACATAGCAGATGGCGGGATTACCATGAGTTCGGTCTTAGAGATGTTGAGCTTTAGGTAACGGGACGCCATCCATGATGCAGTTCCTGATAGACAGTCAGTGAGGTGAGTTAGAAGAGAGGGGGAAACGTCAGGAGCAGAAATATAGAGTAGAGTGTCATCTGCATATAGGTGGTACTGGAAACCAAAGGAAGAAATAAGTTTTCCGAGTGAAGTGTAGATGGAGAATAGCAGAGGCCCAAGAACTGAGCCTTGAGGAACACCAGTAGATAGCGGTAAGGGAGAGGAGCAAGTTTCAGTAAATGAGACACTAAAAGTACGGTTAGAAAGGTAGGATTTAAGCCATGAAAGAGCCGTGTCACGGATGCCATGAGCATGGAGAGTTTGTAGGAGAAGAGAGTGGTCGACTGTGTCGAAAGCGGCTGAGAGGTCCAAGAGAACAACCAGTGAGAATTGGCCTTTTGTTTTAGCTGTGAGGAGGTCATTAGTAATTTTAGTCAGTGCAGTCTTTGTTGAATGCTGTGGACAGAAGCCAGATTGCAGAGGGTCAAATTGGTTCTCTGGAACCAATACTGCTATTTCAGTTTTCCTTAACATACAAGGGATTGCAATGTTTTGGCTCAAAGGTGAAACACCACCTTGTGAACAGTATTTGTAGGGAAATCATTTGCTGATGTCCTGCACAATAATATATTGCAAGTTTTGATCACAATTTATAAAAACAGCAACACGAACTTGAGTACTCTGCAGAATAGTTAGTGCTTTAACTATTTCTTCTATCTATTAACTACTCTTGTTCTTTTTTCTATAGACCAACATTTTTGCTGATCTGCACTTCTCGGTCCTCTTCTCTCTCCTAGTTCTGCTTCCATAATCCTGTGCACCTTTGTTTAAGTGACCTTTACCCATACTATCTCTCACTCTTGCTTATGTCTGACAGGATTATCAGAAAATTGATGGTTGCTTGCTAATTAATATATATAGTAAGTACAATCTAATCTTAAACCTCTTTTGGAATCATGAAAGAGATCAGAAAGTCGCTAATTTGACCATATAATTTTTAAAGAATTAGTTTATATAGTAAAATATTCACTGTGGCCTCCCAACGATGTAAACTTTGTGTCATGGTGTAAATCGGTGCCCTATCGAAAGCCTAATCTGGCTCTGTAGTTAAGTATTACTTATTTAACGTATGTCTTCTTATAGTATGAACTGTCACAGTCAAACACATCTCCAGCTGCCTGCCATGTGGAGTCGGTTCCAGAACGCTCATTGATTGGCTTAAAGCAGCCAATCAGTGCTGTGAAAACTGGACCTTGGAATGGGTACTGCAGCTTCACCATCGCCTACAGGTAAGTAGTGTGTTTTTACGTGTTTAATGAATACATATAAAAAGATTATAAAGTAGTTTAATAGGCATTCTTGGTGAGGCTGACTGGGACACCAGAGTGTCCCTTTAATATATTTACTTTATAGCATTGCATACAGAAACAATATTTTCTCAAACCGCACTTGAGCATGTCTCTCAAAAGCTTAGGAGGGGAATTCTGAAATAATCATTAGACTTTGTGTTTGCTTGTACACAAGCTTGTTAATGGGAAGCTGTCATTATTGACATTTTCCCATTGACCCACCATTGATTTTTACCACTGTTTTAAAAGTAGCTAAGAGTCACAAAAAGAATTATCCTAAAACCATCAATTATGCTTACATTTTCCTTCCATCAGTGGGTTTCCTGGAGAAGAGATGTAATTGGAGAACGTCTGAGATTTCATGTCTGACGGATAGGAAAATGCTTTTACTGCTCTCTTACCAAATAAAGTAAATAATTGTCCTTTGTCAACATCTTAAATTCACCATATTACAACACTATATTATATATTGCTAAATATTCTGGATAGCTAAGGACTCATCATGGCCTCTTTTTTGATACTTTTAATATAGCAATAATTTGTGGGAATTTTCCACAGTGCTCCTTTCCTGGACCTTTATGTAGAAAAGATATAGGCAGATATGCATCAGGATACATAGATAAGAACAACCAGTGACTGCAGAGTGTGTAGTTGTGAACATGCCATCAGACGCCTTTGTCTTTGGTCCTGTGTCTCTGGTTGTCTTTTTCAGCACAGATGTCCCTGCTCCACCTATCAACTACCGTATGCATCAGTATCCCTTTGCATATGTACACAAAAAAGAGGCCACAAAAAACATAGCCTATTACCATGTAGAAAGAAAGAAAGACAATGATGCCCTACACAATGGAACATATGTAAAGATTAGACAATTACACAATTACTTTGAACATAGAACAAAAAAAATAATCCTGTGCTGTTTGCTATAATTTAAGTTAAACAAATTTGTTACCATAATATTTTAATATTATATTTCTAAGTTCAGTGTAATGGCTTTAGAAAACCACTCTCCCACTCAGAAGTAATCAGTGCGTTTCTTTTTTTTCTTCAAATATATGATATTGCTGACTTATTCGGACAGGGGAGGGTTAACTTATTCTAGAAAATGTATTACATGTGATTTTGGTGGCCAAGAGGTTAAATACCCCAGGGCACATGCTATATAGGATGTGACCCACTGGTCAAGAAAAGGTTTATATTGTTAACAATAAATGTCATTTTGTAAGTAATGACTGCAGATTCAGTAAGAGAATACAATCTGAAATTGGATACGTTTCTTGATGAAAAAGCACATTGGATTTACAGGAATCTGAAGGTTATGTTTTAACTGTCTTTGAACACATTCTCTTTAGACACAATCTTTAAAGGATCTTCTTCTCATCCTGGCTCCCACTGAGGTCTGATTTTACACTAATATCATTAGGTAGATTTCACCTTAAAAATAAATTATATTTATAATCTAGTAAACTAGTATGTCTCCTTAAATTACTTACATCGTTCTATAACACAAGGGAAATGTATGTGTGTGTAGATTTTGAAGCATGCAGCCACATTTATGGAGTTTAAGGGATTAGGACGTTAAAAAGATCTGCTGTACAAGCGATTAAAGTACATTTGGCACCAGCCCACTGGGCATTTGTGCAATTGTTAGTTCGGTTCTGAACTATGTAACTATGTAACTTTAAGTTCTGAGTTATGGGTAGACGAGCCTCATGTACGAGTCTATTAGTAAAAGACAATGGGCACATTAGGTCAGTCATGGTATTGTATGTATATAGTGAACATGCAAGGAACATGTAGAGTTTGTAAGAGGTACAGGCTACATCCACGTGGGGTAGATGTGTTATATTTCTGTTTAAAGTTTGCTATGAGCAGAGAAATAATTCTGTCAGTAAACAGCATGGATATTCACTATTAACCTTGACCTTGTTGCTGGGAAACTTAACAGACTCCTTTACTACTTTAGACCTCAGACATATCAAATTTGTGCTTTGGTTATTTTGTACTATAAAAGGCACTATTAGTGCTAAAAGGTCTGAAGTGGGTTAGTATACTCTTCAAGATTAAAACATAGTTTACTCTATCAAAGTAACAGAAGAAATATGATGTAGATGTCCTTTCATATGTATTCTTTAGACACATGAAGAGTAGGAGAGATGATCTAAAATCTAATATGTGAATCTCTTTGTTGGCAGGCAACCTGCTGAATGTGCTAATAAAGAGAATTATTTGAATTCTTCCAGCGACAGTCCGACCTGGCTTGGAGTACATAAAACATACGACCCATTCAAATTTTCTCAAACGCACACACAAAAAAAGAACGTCTCAGATCATCTAGATGAGAGACTCTTACGGTAGCTATAAAGGTCTGTGATTTCTTGTGTTTGTGAGTCAAATAAGGCACTCCACCTAATTATGCTGACTGACTCATTCAAGAAAAGACACACAAATGACACGTTGCAGCCCAGGAAAAAAAGAGGAAGGAATTTTTTCCCCATCTCCGTTTAATGGTGTTGTCCAAAGCCTCAAAAATGTCACTCAGGTTTCCATAGTTACCAAGCACAGCAACATGAGTAGCAGCAGAGTAACTGAATATATTTCAAAGGATCTTTTGGTCTTCTATGTATAAAACTTAGGTGCTGTTCTACTGCAATAAAAAAGTAAACCTTGGGAGTCATTGACTGCCTACAGATATTTCAGTGTTTTTTTAATAAATGATATTTGTGTAATTAGTTCTCTCACCAGCCACATGTAAGTACAGATGCTTCAAAAAGACAACAAAATGTATCAAGTAAGAAAGATTTATAGTATTTTTCCAACTTTCATTATTATTATCTTTTATTTATATAGCGCAACAAATTTACACAGAGCTTCTTATAAGGGGTCTGACAAAACTATCATTCACATACTAAGTTAAACTGATACATTAGGGTAACTTAAGAGTAATAATTGAACTCTTTGATAACGATAATAATATACCACATTTAATCTTTTAAAGTGCTAGGGGTTGGGACACATTTTTTCCCGTGGGAGGCCAAACCAATTTTTAGGTGACAACTTTATTACCAAAGGGAAATCTACACATATATATTTTTTCTGGCCTCATTAAGCTATTCATAGAATCCTAATCTAAAGCAAACAGTGAATCCCTTCGCATAGAACAATGATCTTGGGATAATATAGGTAGAAGATAGGTAAGTAGAGAAGCATCTGACAGAAAAAGTGAATTTCGAATAGATAAGATAAGGGCCATATAATACATGTGTATGAAAAGAAATCCATACACAATTTTGTGTGGGCAGTCTTGCTGAGAGTTCTGTAGGTAACGGTCAGGAGTTTAAATTTAGTTGTGGAAGGTATAGGGAACCAGTTGAAGAGAAGCACAGTGAGACAGTAGATTAAGAACTATAGAATAAGAAAATTAGTCTGGTAAAGGTGTTCGAAATGGATTAGGGTGGCGAAAGGTGGTGGGACCAGTTACTAGGATGTTGCAATTATCCAGATGGGATAGCACAACATAATGTATTAGTGGTTTAGTAGATATGAAGACAGCTAAATTTCCTGATTGAGTAATTGTGAGCGGTGAGGGAGGGAGCGAGAGTCAAGTGTAGAACCATGCTAGTGAACTTGGACTATTGTTTCAAATGATAGGACAGATTCACGTCCACCAAACATTTAGAACTCCTAGAAAAGAGGGACATCAATAGAAGAAAGAGGAACAAAGGGTTCTCTGTCACAAAGAAGAACGGTGCCTCCTAAAGACGGACACTTGGGAGGTGTGAAATGATAAATTGGCGAATTATAATACTTGTTTACCTTTGCAGACCATGCAATGGAACATTAACAAAAAGCAGACCCATGTGTGTTTTAGATATAATGCTGTAATTTACTATAAGTCGCTCTAGTAGAAATTAACTCCTCAAGGAGCAGGGATATTTTACAATGTTTGTGCAAACAAGCCACAGCATTTTTGTGTTTTTGCTATGTCATTAACCCATTGAGTTTACCCATGCAAATTATATATATATATATATATATATATATATATATATATATATATATATATATATATAAATAAATTTAGGACAAGTAGGGCTTTATTTTACAGTAACATTATTATTTTTTTATTGTTTCACCCATAAAACTATACCTAGCCAGTCAAATAGGAAAAAAAGAACAAAACAGTTATTTAGGTACCGGATTTTGGAAACACCTCATATGCCTGGTATTTGCATCTTTTTTGGTAGTTACAAGGCTTAAATATGAATTATGTGCATCACTGTTTCCAAACTAGGAGTTTTAAAAATGTGATATACTGATTTTTCAGTAGTAGAAGCACCAACTAATTGTCTTAAACAGCAACCTATGTCCTTGAAATTGCATACTCACGGGGATATATCTATATATCTATATTTACACACAAGTAAATAATAAAAAAAATAAAAATAAGTATGGCATTATGCACAGCAGTGAAATTACAACAGACTAACACATTTAATTTGCGTATTAATCCTTACCATAATCTAGCTCAAAGATTTTAAATCTCATAGCAACAGTTTCAAAATATACACAGTATATGTTGTTTAGACATATTAACATAAGTATATATTACTTCATCCACAAAGGGCCAGTTTACATAACTGCTACGATTTTTTTTCCAAATTTGTGGTATCACAGAACTGCTAATAATAGGTACACTTGCACAATAGTACATATGACCCTTATGGTCATAGAATACAGAATATCTATGATTCTATGCGTATGATTTTCTATTTTATTCATATGTTGTTGTATAATAACTATAATAACTATAATAACTGTGTATTCAGCCATTGGACCTAAAAGACCAGCAGCTCTTACCACATCTCTGACTGGAGAGGCACAGGGTTCCTGTGCTCTGTTGCTGGTACATGGATGCAGAAAACAATAGGGTATGGCATCCTTATTATGAATTTTGTTACCAATATACTTCCATCACTGTGGCCAAAGTTCTTGTTAGCAAAGCATGAAGTACGTAAGTGATACATACTTAACATTTTAATTTATTTTTATTTTAAAAGTATTTATTTTACTTTTATTTTTTATTTATCAAAGCTTTAACAGAAATACTCACCACGATGACACTTTTTGACATCCTGCTTTACATCCTGGAAGCCTCCACAGAAGACAGAACACTGCAGCATAGCATGTGATGTCATTGCATAAATATGGGGGTTGCGTATTGCCAGAAATATCAAAAACTGTGGCCTTATCTTTAGCTTCATGCAGGGGCATCTGATATCACCAACCTCAAATTATGTACAATGTCCCCTAAGGAAGCCGTATAGCGTAACCTTATCTTTGCCAGTACACTGCCTTATGCAAGGGACGTCTGACATAATTGCAAGTCTGTGGCTCTGCCGGAAGAGGTAAGACTGGAGAACTGTGAAGACCGAAGAGATAGCGGGGTAAGCACTCGGAGAGGGAAAGAAAGCAGGGATGCCCATTGAACAAATAGTAAATTTATCATCACAGTGCTTCACCTAACACAACACTAGGTTTCCTACTGCCTGCACAGTTGCATCAATGGGCGTAACTAGAAACCACAGGGCCCTGGTGCGAAAGCTGCCCCGGGCCCCCCAACTTCAGCAGCTAATCACTCCAATGGCCATTTAAAGTGGTAGCTCGCCTGCCACTTCAAGGCAAACCTCTTAGGCGAGTCCTACACTGAACAATTCACCTTGCTACTTTGAGCTAAAGGTAAAAATCTCTAATGAGACAGAGAGGGGTATTCTCTAAATCCCTACACATTTATAAGCCCTTAATAGGAACCACATGGGGTGGGCAGCAGCAATTGTAACCTTGCTGTGAAATACAAAATTTAAATACTTGGGATATAGCTATTTTTTGGTTCTATATATACAAACACATATACATATGTCCTGCACCCGCTTAACTCTCACCTCTGCTGCACCTTTATCTTTGGCTACTCGCGCACAGAGCAGCCTTGATTTTACTGTGGTTGTGTTCCTGTGCCAGTTCAAAATAGTTTAGAAAGAGCCCTTCCGACCTGGATCGGTGTGTTCCAGCAGGGCCAGACTGGTCCACCGGGAAATTTCCCAGAGCCTTTCCTGGTGTGTATTTGGGTGTCGGTGTGGCAGAGCCTTTCCTAGTGTGTATTTGGGTGTCTGTTTGGCAGAGCCTGTCCTGGTGTGTATGTTTTGGTGTCGTTGTGGTAGAGCCTTATCTGGTGTGTGTGTGTGTCATTGTGGTAGAGCCTTATCTGGTGTGTGTGTCTGTGTGGTAGAGTCTGTCCTGGTGTGTGTTTAGGTGTTGGTGTGGCAGAGCCTGTCCTGGTGTGTGTGTTTGGGTGTTGGTGTGGCAGAGCCTGTCCTGGTGTGTGTGTGTCTAGGTGTCGGTGTGTGCACTGTACTTACTGTAGTAATAAATTAATTTATTTAATGTTTACTTATCTAGAGATAAAACTCCCTCCTGAATTTGTAGTCACTTAAAAGGACAAAACTTTCTAGGCCCAGAAATCAGTGAGAGGAAAAGTAAAGGTATTGTACTATTTACTCTTATTTCAATCTGCATATTTTATCACAAAGGATTAATTGCAGAAACTTGAATGGTGGTTGGGATCTTCATAGTGAAACCCAATTTAGTTGTAAGAACTGATTTCATTATTCCCATTGGTTTCACAGTCCTTCCCCCTTAATAGAGGACCTACTGGCAGACCACTTTGCACCATGAACTGTGTGCATTTTTAAAAATAAAATAATAATGGATCTGGGGTAAGGTATTCATTGGATGATGCAGTGCTAGAAACGGGGTGGTGGTATTAATAGCCAAACTTTTCTTACAAGAATATCATGAAGAATAATGTGATCACTGTTTTTTTTTCACTGAATAAAATGGACCTTTTTCATCTATACATTTTTGCAGTAGCAAATGTTTTGATTCTATTATGTCTAATGTATTTAATTTATTAGGGCCTTTTAACACTTTATTTGTATGGCAAATGGTGTGACTCGGGTTTGTATAAGGGGTGCATGTAGGTACAAGAGCTCGACCACGAGATACAATATATGGGGCTGGTCTCCAAATCTTTCCAGGTCTGCTTTTCATTCCCAGTCCGGCTCTGCGGTCCAGCTCGGAGGCGCCTTTCTAAACTATTTTGAACTGGCACAGGAGACAGGAAGAAGGGGAGAAGAAACCAGTGTAGTAACGCCAGTGGTTGCATTGTCACTGTAAAAATGGGCAGACACTACATACACATGGCAAGATTAGACATTAGGACACAATAGGACAAGCAGTGAGGAAGTTCTGATATTACTCAAAACAAGCTTACTACAAAAAAAGCAGTTACAAGGTGAATGGTAGGAAGTCAAGAACACGTATAGGTTTAATGTTAGTGTTTGATCATTCTGGGATTATTTAAAAGAAAATACATCCAGGTCAGGCCTGCAAGCTGCTCAGGTACTCTGTGCCAAAAAGGAACTCAAATCACATACAACTATTGAAACCCAAAAGATCTATTGTACTTAGATCTGGAGATATATTGAAAGCAAAGCATATAAAACATATATTTCTGTCTCAAATTTGGTAATAATATCTAAATAAAAAAACTTTAGGCTGAGCCCTTAATCAAAAAAATGCACTGTCCGATTTCTTTGAGAATATGACGTATTTAGATGTCACCTTGCAGCTCACCAATGAGCTGCTCCTTTCATGAGAGATGCTCGTTTTTCACATAAGACCACTGGAGATCTAGGTCAAAATTAAGTTTAATTACTGGCAAAATGTGGCAAAATGTTGATGGCGGCTTGATTCACTGTCTGCAATTAGACACCGTGACCGCTTAGAGAAAGCAGCTTATAACTTCTAAAGTACAAACTGCTTTCTAAAAATTCCCAGGTCAATGTAAAAGATAAACTTGACCTTTTTGGGGGATAACTCTTGTCCTGTACTCCATGAAAACTGATATCCATTGCTCTGGTACTATTGGTTTATTTTACCTCTGCTGTTTCCATCATAACATTGTTAATATCTACGATATCCATATACATGTGTCATTCATTATTGTTCAAAACTTATTCTTGAAACATGTACCCTAGAGATTTTGTATAGTAGACAATGATTTTTTTTCCTTTTTGAAGTGCAATGATCTTCTTCAAATAAAAAGGTTTGTCCTTGTTTGACAATAAAACGCTTCCCACTACAGACTTTCATTAGAGTCAGTCTATGTAATTAAGATTGAGTAATTCTATTGTTTACTACAAGGCAGTATGATAAAAAGTCAGTGTGTAAGTCTAGTAGACTAGGTCAAAATAACACAGCTGGAACACATATACACGACTGAAAACATAAACACATTATAACTTTTTGTTTAAGGCAAACAGCACAATAATAACAGTTTTAGTCTGATCATAGTGATAAAAATGGTGGGAGTTGCACTTTAACCCCTTCAGTACCGGGACGTACCTGGTACTTCCTGGTTAACAGTCACCAGTAGACCGGGACGTACCAGGTACGTCTCCTCCAAAAAACGCCCCCACATCACCACAATCGCGGTGATCGTGGGGGCGCTGCTGCTGCTGTCTGCCCAGGAGTCCTGGGCAGACAGCACAGCCTGTCTAAGCCCGCCCCCAAGCCCACGATCACTCCCACGGAGTGATTTTGTAGGCAGAAACAGCGATTGCAGAAAAATCTGCAATCGCGGTTTCAGCTGCCACAGGCAGCTTCAGGGAAGGGGGGGTATTGAATGGGTCCCCACACAAGTGTGGGGGCCTGATCCAACACCCCCCTGCTGCCTGATCGCTCCATGAGAGCGTCAGTGCAGCGTTAACCCCTTCAATTCCCGTTTTTTACCAGGCAGACCAGCAACAGCAAAAACGAGCCCCCAGAAGTCCTCTGATCAGTCCTGTAGGACTGATCAGAGAGACTCCTCCCCTACAATCTCCAGTCTATTGGAGATTGTGTCCCAGCTGCCAGAGGCAGCTTCAGGGACAGGGAGACAGGGTTCTTTGGTCTCCACATGAGTGTGGAGACCAGACCCCCCCACCCCCACCCTTCCTCAGTTAACCCCTACCCCCCTCTTCCTCAATTAACCCCTTCAATGCTGCGATTGTGTATGACCCCCATCGCAGCATTGCAGGGGTTAATATTAGTCCCCACAAGCTTGTGGGGACTAAATATCAATCAATGCTGTGCTTCAATGGAGCATCAGCATTGAAAGAGTTAAAAAAAATAATGTAAAAAATAATAATAATTAAAAAAAAAATTAAAAAATAAATAAATTAAAAAAAATTAATAAAATAATAATAATTAAAAAAAATTAAAAGCACTGACCTGAAAGTCCAGGGTGCTTCCAGGTCAAATGCTGGGCTGGGCTGATCAGGGGTAATCAGTATCTGTGACAACTATTGCAGTTATTAGACTACCATGCCAAATTTGAAAAAAATTACATTTCAAAAACGTGATGCATGCCTTGCAATATTTGCCCTATACTGGTCAAAATAGATAAAAATCCTGGCCATGTTGGGTGGTTTCCAAATCAGGACAAGTTAATGAATATATTTGGGATAATTTTTTCCCATTGGTTTAATGTGTGTACAATTTGTATGTATACAAAACTGTAAAAAAATGCGTTTTTTTTCATTTTTTCCCCACTTTTTTTCAAACAAAACAATGTACTACCCAGCTTACTATGGTTTCAAATGAAAGCCCTACTTGTGCTGAAAAAAACAATATATGATTTGTGTGGGTGCACCAATTGATAAGAGAGAAATTACAGTTGAAGAAAGACATGGCAAAAACACAAAAACGGCTCCGGTCCTTTAGCGACACGTTAGTATCAAAATCCCGGTCCTGAAGGGGTTAATATGAAGCTTATTTTTACTGAAGGTAAATAAAACATAAAGATTAATATGTTTAGTGATCAAGGATTTGAAATGTCATTGGAAGTCCTTTGTAAAATCGCACACGAGGTTCATACAGTAAATGTTTTGCTATACAGTTACACACACGCTCAATTATGCATTATTTTTTATGTGTGCTTCAAGTTAGAACATAAAAATATGGGCTTACATAAAAGAATAAATAAAAATGATCCATTTGGGGTGATTATTTTAATGCACTGAGAATTTAAAAAAATGTCCTAGATATATAATATAAACTTGTCAATGTTTACAGAATTTAGCGTAGATTACAATATTGCATTATAAATGGCTCTATAATCAAGAAGGAGGGGAAGTAAATGAATAGAAGATGCCATTTGTGATTTAATGATAAAACAGACAGGGCTAAATTAGAAGTCTTAATTATAGTTCACAGGGATAGCTATCATGGCTCATTGACTTTCCCTTCTATGTCACTCACTAGAGAATCAGACTCTTGCTTTACCAGTGAAAGAGGACTAAGTAGCTTATCTTTTTGGAAATCATCTTAAAAGGAACTGTGTCTCACTTTCACACATTTATTGTTTTTGTCTAAACACTATCGTAGGAGCCCATGATAAGCATGAAAAGACCCCAGCATGATGAAAATCTGTATGATTGGCTAGGTAATGCACAGCAAACTTTACTTCTGTCAGGTCTAGTGGAAAAGTGCTGATCCTGTTGTAGTGCCTCCAGTTGACTTCATCTTTAAAAGACCACAAATATGCCTGGTCATGGTAAAGGCAACAATCATTAATGTGATGAAAAAAACTTTAGGAAGGCATCTCTTTCATGGGTGTAACAGATTTTATTTTTAACCCCTTAATGACAAAGCCCGTACATGTACGGGCTCAAAATGCATTGTTTTCAATGGGTTTTGGGATCGCCCATTGTCCTTAAGGGGTTAAACAACCACGTGATCCCTGCGTTCAGATTTGATCAGAGGGAGGTGTATTGGTTATTTCATTTCCAGAGGGTTGAGCAATGCATGGAAGATCAATTAATGAGAAACTTTAAGATTAACATTTGCCTGCAGATAGGAAAGGATATGCTGCTTAAAAGGTTATAGGGCAATCACTGTTGTGATTTAAAGATACAGAGCAAAATGTTTATTCTGTACATAGAGCAGTACTTGTGAAACACAAATGCTAGAGGCTGAGTCACTAATAGAGCTCTAAGGTCACACAGAGGTTACGCTTACAAATGAACCAGAATGTCTGTGGTACCTGGTTCAACTTCAGGCCAACAGACACTTTACCTGCAAATACATTACTGATCTTCCCAATAAATTTGTAAAAAAATCTATACCGTTGGCATCATTGAAGACTGGTAGGTTGGATGAATTGTATAGGGGTGGAAGATGCCTGTGTTTCAGCACACAGTTCTCCTATATGACAAGTACTGGCTCACAATGCATTGTCCTTAATGGGTTTAAGGACAACCCAGAAAGGAGCACTCCAGTGTCTCATCTGGGATGTCAAAAAATAGTGCATTTTAAAGTACTTTGAAAGTACTTTAGAAAACATTAACTTACCTTTAGTGGAAGTTGCAGCTTCATAGCTGCAGCAGAAAGGCGCCTCTGTGTCCCACCATTTCATGAGAAAGTGCTCCAAATTGAAATCACTGGAAGTGATGCACAAAGTGTTTGCTGAGCCAGCATTGGTGGTAAGTACACCATGTGCCAATAGATGTGTTCTGCTGAAAACACCTTCTGTATGGCAAATAAACTGGGACCACACATAAATTTAAACATTTCAACATGTACACTATATGACCAGCTTGACATTATACTCCAAAACCATGGCCATTAATATACAGTCCAACCCCCCACCCCCCCAAACCCCTTTGAGCTATAACAGCCTTAACCCTTCTGGGAAGATTTTTCAAAAGATTGTGGAGTATTTTTGTGGCAAGATGTGCCCATTAATCCAAAAGAGCGAGCTCAGGCGATGATGTTGGACAAGAAGGCCAGGGTCATTCAATCGGGTTAAAGTCAAGGCTTTGTGTTGGTTACTCAACACTAAACTCATCAAACCATGTCTTTATGGAGCTTGCTGTGTGCATGCTGGAAAAGGAAAGGAATTAAAATCACTCCAAATATTGTTGAAGTTGGAATTAAATCCACTAAAAATAGTACAACATCTCAATAAAACTTAACATTTAGTTCTACACTTAAAAGGGAATGCCAGACAAAAAGGATGAGAAATGCAAAATTGTATCTAGTAGTGCAAAATCTACAGCTGGTTTTGAGTCTCTTGGAGCTTCACCGGCTATGTGCCAGCTTCATCAGGGGAACCCGTATTTCTGGCTTATTAAATAACCTGTATGGTAAAAGAAAAAGGTCTTCAGCAAACTGGCATCACAAAGTTGGAAACAATTGTCTAGAATATCTTTTTATGATGTAGCATTAACATTACCCCTCGCTAGAAGGGGCCCAAACCCAGAAAAACAGCCCCAGACCACTATCCCTCCTCCAACAAACTTTACAGTTGGCTCAATGCAATCAGGGAGGTAGTGTCCTCCTGGCATCTGCCAATCCCAGATTGCCAGAGAAGCACAATCTGTCACTCCGCAGAACTTGTGTCCCCTTCTCCAGAGTACAGTGGCAGCGTGCTCTACTCTGGAGAAAGGGACACGAGTTCTGCAGAGTGACAGATTGTGCTTCTCTGGCAATGGTACTGGTACCGGTCCGTGGCCTATAAGCTACCGAGCCACACTGCAGTTCCGGGCAGCTGTTATCTTTTTTTCATTTAGCCCTGCTGCGGGCAAACAGCAGGATGAGGATCCAGATCGCCCGCAGCACCGCAGGGCATCTGGATAGTACTCTCCGGCAGCCACGGACGTCTGTGCGATGCAGACAACCCCGCTGCTGAAGGCACTTCAGCCGGGAATTCTATGAAGGAACCACCATAAAAGCCCCGGCAGCAGTAGAGGTTGTCTGAGCGCATTGCGCAGACTTCCCCCGGCTGCCAGAGAGGAGGATATTCCGCTGCTGCCTGCACTTCCCCCGGGGATTCTATGACGGAGCACCGGCATAGAAGCCCTGGCGGATGTGATGTGTAGCAGCAGAGGTTGTCATCGAGGAGACAAAAGATAAATCGGCTTCCCCCACTAGGCACCAGGGATATCGGGGGGGGGTGGTAGAGTGGCATATCTAGTGGGGCATAAAGCATATCAGGAGAGAAGAGTTGCATATCTAGGGGGGGCATAAACATATCAGGAGGCAGCGTGGCATATCAGGGGGGGCAGAGTGGCATATCAGGGAGGCAGAGTAGCATATCTAGGGGGGCAGAGTGGCATATCTAGGAGGGCATAAAGCAGGGGCCCCTGTGAGATCGGCAGCCAGGGCAACCACAAGAGCCCGGCTACTTACCTGTGGGAGGGTCTTTTGTACTGCACGGAGGAAGCGGAACCCAGCAGAGTTCACGTGACATCACACAACAGTACAAGAGAAAGCAGAGGGAGGCCGTGCCCCCTGCTGAAGTCTGTGAGCGGCATCGAGAGAGCTGCAGTGCAGGTAAGGGGGTGGGGAGGGTGTTTGAATGAGTATGCGTGATTGAAGGAATGAATCTGTGAATGAAGAATGAGTATATGAATGAATGAGTGTGTGTGTGATAGCATGGATGTGTAACAGCTGGAACCTAGGCACGATGGGACTGTGATTTCTGTTAGCAATCACACTCCTATCATGCCAAGTCAGCCAGTACATGCTGAAACCTGGCTAGCTGCCCCTCTTGTGTATTGATGCTGCCAGCAGTATGGGGTCTGCACATCACTTACAGCCACCCTCTACCAGCATGTACTGGCTGACTTGGCATGATAGGAGTGTGATTGCTAACAGCAAGTATCTCAACCAACCAGTCCTGCACGCTGCAGCTGCTGATCGGGCAGCTGTGCACCCCCTCACAGCTGCACCCAAGGGCACTCGCCTCACTTACAGCCCTGGGGGGATTTCTCTATTATCGGTCCCCCCGTTTTTTTTTTGTTTAAAAAATCACGTGGGCTTTTGGGATCAACTAGAGAAATGTTAAAACCATAAGATCCTAATCTACAACTAGCGTGTCAAAAGCATAGATGTAGCATAACTTTTACTTTACTGAGAGGGCAGTAGATAAATGGAGCAGCAGCTCAGCAAAAGTGGTAGAGACTAATACAGTATGGGAATTTAGAATGCTAAGGAATGAGTCTTAACCAGGAATAACAGACTAGATGAGCCGAACAATTCTCATCTGCCATCAATTTATGTGTTTTTAGTCCTGTCTGATCAATCACCTAGCAATGAAAGGGTTAAATAGAGTGGAGATGGTAATACTGGAGCCAAAATGCCACCCATTGTAATTGAAACTCTAAATGAGTTATACACACAAAGAATTACTATCCCACCAAGTAACTGTCACACCGGTCCGATGGCCTCGGCCATCACTGTGCTGCGCGTCCCCTTTACAGCCTTGTTTATGGCCAGTCACTGGGGCTCAATAGTGCCTTGACTTCTCATACAATGTTTAGTTAAATGACTTGGGTTTCTGCAGTCTCCTTACATTGAATTATACATTGTTAAGGGCTACCTCAGCCCTGAGTGAAACTTGCCAGCCCTTCATAATGAACACTGACGTGAGGTACCTGGAACCACAACTCTTGGTTAGTAAATGAAGCCCCGTAGCGATAGTAGTTGTAATGAATACTACTAATATTTTTACGTCAGATTTACATCCTTACAAGGTTTGGAAATCAAGCCAGAAAGCGATTTCCTCAGCAGAAAACACTCACAAGCAGCTCTCTCCGTGCATCTAACTAACTCAGGCAGCGCGGTCCGAACGTGCAGCTGCTTATATAGTGCTCTAAAAATAGCCCTTCTTACACTGCCTTGTAAGGCAGCGAAGAGACTCGGATGCAGCCAACCAGAGGACGCCTACTTTCGTAAGCCCTGCCCATCCTGTAAGTCTGCGTTTTCAATTGGTCGTGCGTGACATCACAGCCCTTAGCTGACTAAGCCACACAATTTCCCTCCCTGTTCTCCTAATATGGCTACAGGCTCTCGTGAGTGACAGCTTCTTCCAAGAATTGTTTGCAGCTGCGCAGTGGATCGAAAGAGGGGGGCTAGGAAGGGGGGAGAGGGAGGCAAGAAGGGGAGGTACTCACTCATCTGCCAGATCTGGAGGAGGAGGAGGGAGACAGAGAGGGAGAGAAAGTCTCTTAAGAAGCAAGGAGGGGGAGAGAGAAGAGGGAAAAAAGATCGCGAGAGAGGAAAAAATGCAAGCACTTCTGTCCCCCCTTCCTCCTAAAATAGAGAGCTAAGATTGCATCCAGGATCAGGCAGCACTAGTATACAAACAGATGATGGCAATTTAATGTCAGTGAGTTTGCATCTTTCTTCCTGGTACAAGCTCTGGAGTGATTACTGCATTCAAAAGGATTTCTTGCATCACTTAAGTGCTCTGGATGTTGACTTTTTCATTATTTTTCCGAATCCTTTTTAGACATAAATATTAAGCACCCCCTGATTTTTCTTCCCTTTTTTTTCCAAATGCTTGGGTTTGAATGATCAACACTTGTTCTCCTGCTTCTCGTTCTTTGCATTGACTCTTATCAATCCTCCTTAACACATTTTCACGAAGGGGACTCTGGATCTATCTTTGTTATAAGAGGACAGCAGTCAAGGAATATATACGTTTTGATTCTTCTTCTTACTTGCATTGCAAACATGGATGTTTTGGCTAGTTATAGTATATTCCAGGAGCTTCAGATTGTACATGACACTGGCTACTTCTCAGCAATGCCATCTTTGGAAGAGAATTGGCAGCAGGTGAATGATTTAAATTAATCTTGTAATCTTTAACTGCATACACACACACTCTTACACACACACTCATACACACACACACATGCACATTCACTTTCACATTCATGCCTGGATTCTCCTTGGCATCTTGCAGAAACCCCTCTACCTTACATTTGGATCAGGTTTTTATTCCACCCCATCCTAGCATCCAAATAAGTTTAAATCCTGTGATCTCAGCCCATACCTCGTCTTAATGTGATCCTTAACATTCGTTCCTAATTCTCTCAGGCAATGTCTGTGTCGTTTCTGCAGACCCATTTTTCTAAAAGCAATATGCTTAATCAGCAAAAAAAAACCCCCAGTGACTTTTTAACAGGGTCCTGATCTTCTGCTTTTTATCATCAGATACCCCATGACACTTAATGATATTATGAGAATTTCACAAATACAGAGAGTTTCATTCATAATTATGTCCCTCTTAAAAAGGGGAAACATGCAACTCACATTCAGGCTTGTTGATGAGCGTAGAATCCATACATGCAACTGAACACCATATATGCACATGTGTGTTTGCCAATGTGTATATAAATCTGTATCTTTTCAGGGTATATTGACTGATGTTTGGGTTTCTCGGCTACTGTTTTGCAATCCTTTGAGATGTTGCAATTTTTATTGTGTGTGTGTGTGTGTTTTGTGAGACATTGGAAGACAATAGCTGCAGCTGTAAATCAATTACTGTATTAAACAAAAGAGTTGTCTTCTAGGTATGCCTTGCGCTGCGTACTGTACTTTATACTACTTACAGGAGCAGTGACATGTGCGCACTCACAAATGGGTTGATGGGTGAAAATGGCATCTTACTGTCACCTTGGTGTATTTAAAAAATAATTATAATAATAATGGCGATCTCGTCAGTTGATTTAAGTACCTAGTCCTTGATTTAATCCAAATATTTTATTAAATATGCTTGTTCCAGTAAGACGTTTTATTTTTCAATTGGACGTTTGGTGTTATGTGTGATATTCGGATATTCTTAATTGTTCTAGTTTAGTTACAGCCGGTGGCGTAGAAAAAGGCAAAGGTGCTGAAATAAGTGTTTTAACGGGATATAGAGAAATGGAGACACAATGGTTCCCTGGCTAACAGAAGTTGCGTAACTGGTTGTTCATTCATAGAGTCGCCTCCAATGCTCTTTATCGTTAAAACTGTCACATTGATGCATAGATCATCGTCTTTCTAGAACAAGATATGACAATTAATAAGCTCATTACGTGGTGCTTCTAATTTGGTGTCCTCCGAGATGGTTTTATTTCCTATAATGTGCATGATGAGCATTGGATCTGCTGCCATTTTTTATTTAAATTGAGACAACTAATTAAAAAAATTAACACCCCCCCCCCCTAAAAAAAATAGAAAAGCGCAATGCACATGGCCAGTAGTTTGAATCAGTTGCATATTAATAACAGTCTAGACAGCTCAATGCAAGATAATCTGTTGACATAGCCAGCATGCCCAAGGCAGACTGTATGTGATACTTCGGCTGCAGCTGTTGCCTGCCCCAGTAGGAAACCATAACAGCATTTGCACTTTAGAACAATAGATCAAAGTACAGTGGGGATCCCATTTAAGTTTTAAGAGTCATAATAAAGGAGGAACTCTGAGCTTGTACGAGATCGTCTTTTGTAACATGGTTTGTGTGCAGCGAGCCCTGGCAGTTAACGGGTTAAACGCAAGTCTCCTACGGTCTTCTCCTTGAATATAAACCTGTACCATCAGATATTAGAACAATCTGTACTGCTAACTCACAAAACACGGAATGCACGTCATTTTCAATATTGTTACGGAAACCGATCCTGACGACTTTTCCTTCGTGGTAGGACCAAGCGTAGTTTTGGAGAAGGAATGCCATGTTGTCTTAAGAGTCTCCGTGGAATTCTAAATAAGGGATCTTGGATTTGTGTCTGTGCTGTGTGAATCACATAACCTAACATTTAGTACATTGTAGAAGCGTAGAAGACAGGAGTTAGGATGTTTAAATGGCTGCCTTCCATTGACGTCGCAGCACACAATCACAAAAATAGCTGAAATTCCATTGGAATACAGAAACAAACAACCGGATCCATAAGTTTGTGTTGCCAACAATGTAGTCGTTACTGATCTTCGTTATGATACGTTGTCCAAAAGAGCTAATTGTTCATTTTGACACATAATGTATTTCTAGCGCAATTTTGGTTATTCTAAAAAGCAAGAGGAAGGCCTCCAAAAGCAACAGCGTCATCAGAATTTCCATAAGAGCTTTATAATGTGTGACTGTAGTACCTCGCGCAGGTGGATTCGGGGATATGTATAAGATATTTAAGAGAAGTGTTACATCCCATTGTATTTATTGTATTAAAATTGTTTCTATTGTGTTTTATTTTATATATATTTCTACAGTGACACTTGTTTATTTTTTTCAAGGCAAAATATAAATTATGGTATAAAAAGCCTTCTTCTCCATTCTGTTTCAAAGCACCATTATGAATAATTAAGGACCAAAGCATATTGCCCTGGTGTTTAATAATTCAGCATTAATCGCTTGCAGAACCATTAGTATTTGTTTTAAGCGTCTGTACAGAGCAGATAGACTGTAAGCCATTTGTCGTGTAATTTACATGATTTTATTGGTGACAGTAATACATGGAAAGCGGTAAAATGAATATAATTGGAAAATATTTTTATTTTTAAGAATTCACAATAAATTCTGTTTTGAGATTTCTTGCTTGTCATATGCACTGCATATCCGCGCATGTATTATATGGGCCAATAATCGTGCTTGATCCATACTTTCTAAGAGCGGACTTGCATTATGTGTTGTATACCTATGCATGGAAGCAAAGTGTAGCTGTGATCAATTTGGCATGCAGTGTAATAGTTTATAATATGTTTTATATTAAAAAGAGGCGCTGTTCTTGCTTATCTGGTGCCACTAGTGGTCTATCTGTGGTATGGAGTGATTATTACTTCGAAGCTGTTCACACCTTAACAATATATATTGATATTGTTTTGGATGTAATAAAAAAAATAGTAAGTATGTTGCCACAAATTGGCTTTAGCTTAGGCCAGTAGGCTATATAGTTTATATGTAAAATTTGGTTTGAATGGGCCAGGCTTTATATTTGGTAAAATACCTTTAATTTGCACACACAAAAAAAAAAATAATGTGGCCTTCCGCTTCTCTCTAGACCAATCACAAGAAGGCTCATTCTCACTTTGCCTGTACTTGAGATGAGAGGCAACATGTTAACGTCATCAATTTCAATCTCAAAAGAATACCTTTAATTAATGTACTTACTACAAGACTCCGAAAATTATTTGACAGGTCTTCCCAAGTTAGTGTTATTTGCATCATGTCAGTTAATGAGAGACTGGTAGATAAATGGAACAGCCTGCCATCAGAAGTGGTAGAGGCTAATATAGTGAGGAAACCTAAACATGCATGGGTTAGGCACAAATCTATTCTGAAACGGAGACAAACCTAAGGACTCATTAAGGTCTCGCTCTCTACATCAAGTATGGAGAAGAGCGTGTATATTCTGTGGCACACAGGCTTTCCCAGTTGATGAAAATGTAGGCCTACTTGAAATCAGTACTCCATATCTTTTTTTTGAGGTATCATTCTCTATGTTTAGAGGGGCAGTGAGGATTTAAGGGGTTATTTAATAGAGAACACATTATGAGGAACCAGCTCTGGGACGTTCCTCCTGTATAAAGAGCCAAGTTGTATCGCCAATTGGACTAATCAAGTCTCCTTGTGATATATGTTTTACTTTTATTTGTAATCGTTTTGGCTTACTGTTGTAATTTGTACAAAGATGTATACGTCGGCTGATGTACACTGTTTCAATTGGAATGGGAAGTGATTGTGACATTGGTTCTTCTTTGCAATGCTGCATTGGCAACACCATGTTTGCTCAAATGTTTCGCGTCACTTATTACCACAGTTACTCTCATGGCGACACAAAATGGAGAAGTGTTATTTTAAAAAAAAACAATATTTAAGTAAACCGGCACTGAAAACTAGCTAAACTATTATACAGATTTCCTCATTTCTTAAGTAAATACGGAACCATTGAATGGTGCGGAAGCTAGGTTTCCATTGTACTGTCTGTAATTGGCATTGTGACCCTCACTCTAACGGTCATGGTTTTCCTTGAATTATGTAAAGCATCCACATCCAATGAAAGAAAGCCCTTTAGAAAATATCTCCATGTTTATTCAATACTTGACCGTATAAAATGTGTCAAACAGAAAATGTAAAATTATTATACGGCTTCCCATTATGTTAACTTTGCAACAATATTATACAAACATGGAGTACTAAAATCGTGAAATAGCATATTCTAACCCTATTACAATTTCCATGATGGATACAACAGTCAGAGCTGGCAGAATTCCCTGAACGTTACTATAGTAACTACAGGCAAGATACCGCTGCCTGCATAAAATCAGGTTGAGTGTAGAACTCCCATACATATTTCCAATTATTGCATTAAGGATACGCGAGAAGCGAGAGCGAGGTGTCAGTCTCCCCCACACACGCACATCCTAACGTTAAACATATACCTAACCACAGGGCCAGTTAACCTCGGGCGACAGACATTTTCTAAATTGTTCAAATAAAATGAGATATACGGCAACATTTACAAGTTAACAAAATTGTAAAACCACATTGACTTAAATATTAGTAAATTGGGGGTTTTGACTACGATTGTTTTGTGTTTTCTAAAGCAAACAGTATTTTTATATTTACTGGAATTTACATTCTCACGTGTTAACACTTTCTAGTATTTTTAATAAACGTGTTTTTTTGAGTAAATTGTCAATGTACGATTATTTGTTTGAAAAAATCTTAAGATGTGTTACTGTTTATCAATAACGTTTGTGAGAATACACAGTAATTGTGGTTTATATGTCAAAGACAAAATGGAGTCAGTAGTTGAAGGTGATACCTTTTTATTGGACCAGCACAGAAGAAGATGTAGTCACATAAGCTTTGTGGCCCTCAGAGGTCTCCTCTTCAGTTAAAGACTTTATTTCTTGGACCATTGTGCATTTGGACACAAAGTGGAATTAACATTGAATTATATCTGCCTTCTGTGAATAAGGAAAGACGCAATATAGGCAGAAGAACATAAAAAAACAACATGTGCCCTTTTAAATTTTAATACTAGATTTTCCGTAGACTATTGTAAAAATGTGTGAAAAGAGTGATTATTTAGAGACAAGAACATCAGAGATTCTTGACGTGATCAGCACATTGAAATACACGAAAGGGATAATAAGTAACAGTTTTTAATAGAAAACCTGGGTCAGAGACAGAGGACATTCTTTTAAGTTATTGGGTAGATATTTTAAGCACAGTAGTATATAGGAATACATTAAAATGGTGGTGATTGCTTTAAATAGCTTCTCAGTAGATATGCTTTATGCTAATACAGTTACAAAAATACCAGGAATCGTTCAATAGGCCTCGGGCTTCACTATTGGGTTGACTCAATATACCATTGTGTTCCCATCTGAAGGCATATTCTGTCTGACACGTTGTCCTATTTTTGCGTATATTTAATTTGTGTTCTCACCTCATCTGTCACACGCTCGGTATGTCATTCCATATTCTTTTCTAGTTTTATTGTTAGTTTTCTTTAACAGGATCTGTGCTATGCCAAATCGGATTGAAGCAGTTCATTTATTCCACTCACAATGGTTTGTGTTTAAAATGCGGGTATTTTTAAACAGCTCTTGAAGTGAGTCATCAAACTGATTTTGATCTTGGTAAATGGGAACCGCCAAGCTTGCCTGTTGAGTCTGTATAAAGGAAGTGTTAGTGTGATGTAATAGAAGTGTGAGCTGATGGTAGTGAAGAGGCCTTCTCACAAATAGTGCAGGATGTTTGTGAACCCTTCTGGACACGTGGCTTCAAATGGCCACCGCATCAACCACTAGGATGTTCCTGCTGATTGCTGGACTATAAGGACCTTAAGTATGGCCCAAGAGTTCTGATCTTAGAGGCCCAAATCCCTCATATTATGGTGCAAATAAAATAGTGGGAAGTACAGCAAATGAATGATATATAACTTATTTTATATAAAATTTATTTTATATTAGTATTCATGTAGCATGTTTTTTCTAGTTTGCTTTTAAATACAGAAAGTAGGTTACAGTTACAACCTGCATATTTCACAATAATCTTCGAAGGGGGATTTGTCACGTATAAATGATATGCATTATTAAAACGGGTGCACTGCATATATCACATTTATATCTTTGTACACAATCCCTTAGAGGGTATTTGTGATTTCCTTGCCCACCACAATCTCGGACAGCCTCTGTGTTGACGGAGACCACCTCATGGGACCCAGGGTCACGGGAAGGCACTTAATGTTGTCTCTATGGGGAAAAGCTTGGCAATGCGTGAATGACTCCAAGCAATATCATTGATGGGAGATACTGAAAAACTTTTTTTGTGAATATGGTACACGTTAAAGTAGGAGACATCTTTAAATTGGGTGAAGGATCATAAAATCTACACACAATGTCAATATGGGATCTCCTTCTGTATTAAAAATGTTAGTAAGCACTTTAAAGTGGTAGTAAAGTTCTAAGCATGTAGACATTTTTATGCTCTCAGTGCGACGTCCCATCCTTCCCTAATAAGTAATGAATCAAGTTATTTAAATAGTCTGTTAGTTAAAGACCAATAGGTAGGTTGAGTAGAAACAGACATTTTGCTGCAGTTATATTGGAGTCGTTGGCAGAAACCATACCTGAAAACTTCTTAATGTAGGTCCCTTAGAACATTCCTTCTCCTGGAGAAAGGCTTTGAGAGGGGCAGAGCTGGCTCCATATGGTCTTAAATTAGGAAGGGGTTCTTTGGTCAGATGTTGCTCTTCTGCCTCCAGAAAGAGGAAGGTGACCAGGAGACTCCAGGTCAAACCCAGACAGTTCCTAATTACGGCAGGAACATTTTAAAATTTTGCCATCTCAGAATTCTTTTTTGAAGATATGGCCCTTAAATGTTTTCCTTTATAAAAAAAAAAAATGGGGAAAATCAGCACTGGGAAGATGAAATCCTATGTTTATTATTCTCTTTTAAAGCAGCCAAAGATTTAGCTATCCCCATTTTCAGCTCAATGTGATGTCACTGGAGTCACAATGCATCAGATCTTCCTCACAGCTGAAATTAGACACTTCAATTGAATCACTAAAAAGAAGACCATATTTCTTTATCTTGCATAAACTGCCATAGTGGCCTAAGTAATACCGATGCCACCTGCTGAAATAAAGCCAAGAAACATTAATGTAAACGTATACATTCTAACTGGGACAAAACAGTTTCTGTCATTCCAGATACATAAAAGGAATTCTTAACCACTTGTGAGTTTCTATGCTAGAGTAAGCACTCGAGGCAGGGTACAGTTCATGCCAACCTTAGGCAACTGTATTTACTGATGTTTTTTTATGTAAAGGGGTAATGGTCATAATCTTTCATTATTATTAACGTGCACTTACATATTAACCACCATTTAAACAAAAAAAATCCCCTAATGTAAATGAGTCAAATGGGGGCTTCTTAGCCTTGTGGAATCCCCGCATTATTGTTATTGTAGCATTTGCATTTTTGCAAGCTCCAGATAATTGTGTTTTATCAGCATTAGCCAGCACTGCTGAAGAAATCCGGTTACAAATGTCTCCACTTTATTATCTAGTAAAGGAGCAGAGACCATTAGTAAATGCATTTTTTATGGTAAGGTCTCAGGGACGTAAAATAGATGACAAAGAGTTTGTGCTTCCATTGGTTTAATTAACATGGATTTTTATTATAAACCTAAATCTTTAAATTTGCTAAATACCCTTTTTTTGTAGCCCTGTCCAGCCTCTTTTAATTTGGCAATAATGATAAAGGTAACTTATTTAAAATCAATGCCACGGGCTAATTAATCTTACAGCACTATATCCGACTTTTCATTTTCTCTGCTTTTGTCCATAAAGTGTGCATGTTGTACATCATTTTCATTGACAAAAAAGTAGACAAATTGATCTGAATGGTAAAATTCCACTTGGGACCTATTTAAAGTGAAAAAAAATTGAATAACCCCATTAAATGTGCCTTTTTATATTAGTTGTATATTTAACTTATGTTTTACATATCATAGTATGGTATTCATTACAAAACCTTGTGAACAGATCATTGCTATTTAACATTTCATGTTCAGCCATTAAATTCCGTAACAACATTTCGAGAACATTAAAGATAACATGAATTTAGAATATGGCAGCCATAAACAGAATAGCAACAAGGAGAAAGAATATGAAACATAGAATCTTACGCTAGCTAAGAGGCATTTAAGCCACCTAAGCCATTTACGGTCCATCTAGTCTGCTTTTTATTCCACCTACTATATGACCTCAAAACAGTTTCTCCTTGGTCTGGCCTTATGTTAAGATAATCATGCAAGTCCTATCACAGTGTTTAATGTTAAACCTAAAATTTAAGAAAGGAGAAAATACTTAACCCTAACTAATGTGAGTATATGTCCAGATCATTCTTAATCTTTATATTACAGACATTGAAAAAGAATGCTCCACCACCATCATTTGAATGTATTTGCTCACGGACCTGCCCTGTAAAATATATAGTTTTGCTATATTTTACTTTAAAATTACTAATAAAGTGGTCGACCTATGTGGGGTTCAAATGCATGGATGAACCTTTTCTGAGATCCGTGAACAAGAAGAGCTAATAAAGACTACATAGTTTCACCCAGATATCTATAGGATATAGATCCCAGGAAAGAAGCCCAAGCAGTCGCAGGGACCCAATTCCTAGCATCTTCATAGTTATAATGTAAAACACACTTTGGTTTTAAAAGGGAAATGCGGAATATTTTTTTTTTTCTCGGGTCAACCACCTTCAGTGCCAAAAATTTATATTACCTAATCCTACCTAATTACCTGTATCCTAATCCTAATTGCTGTGTGTTTATATATATATATATATATATATATTATATAGTATATGTGTACAGTCCCTTCTTTTCTAATATCGCCTATGTAACAAATAAAATGGGGCACAAATTGACTATTACGTGAAAAAAATGGTTTATGGGAATGGGAGTATTTTGTTCATTGACTAAGAGTTGGTCAACTATACCTTCAGTTTAATAGCCCCATAGTAGCCCTGCACTCAAATGCAGAACTATTATCCTCATGTTTTATTGCTGCGATCCTTATGTTTGAAATCACATACATATCTAAAGGTGCTGTGTGGTGGAACATATGGATTCCTCAGATGTGGAACAAAACGATGCTCTTCTGGTGCTCATCCATTCTCTGACCTTCCAAGAACACACATGTACTTCTGCTAGGTATCCCCCCAATTACTTAAACAACTACCGAATAGTAATTCTATGCAAAGAATCTTAACAACACTGTCTCCTTTACATACTTTACATCTTTACATTCTAATTTATGAGTGGAAACTAACATATAACCAAGCTAGTAAATATAACATTCGTTGATTAACATCTGTTGTGGAAAATGGAAAACTGCATTTTATGTTGTGAAGGCGCTTTATAATACCAAGAGGAATCATCAAAGCTAATGTGACTTCCCCTTAAAGATTATGCAATCTGGCTTCTCCAGAGGACAATAAATTCCTGAAATGTAGCAGGAAAGTTTTTTTAGACCATGTATTGAATTTGAAAGATGTGTCTAGAGACTGGACGCATCATGCGCTCTTTCACATGAATCAACCCCATACAGGTTCTGATAACCTTCGGCGCCAAATACTTTTATTTAACTGTAGACTTGATATTTTTATTTGAAATGTTGATAAATGGGTTGTCAAGGTTTCTAGATGCACCACAAAGAAGAAACAATTGGATTTCCATTCATCCTGATGTATGGCGCTGGTTCCACTTTCTTTTCATGCTGGATTTAGGAGTAGGCTAAGGCTTTCCGAGCCTTTGGTACAACAGCAGGGGGAATCTGGATATGACAATATTTTTCAATAATTACCTTTGTGTCTAGGAATGCAGAGGATTGCAGATTGTGGTTTTGCTTTATGATATGTTGTAGTATCGAGTTTTTCCCAGATAGGAATGTTAAGTGAAAAAAAAAAAGTATATGTTACAAAAACTTTTTACCTAAAGCTATAATTACCTCGATCGATAAAGGATATAGTATTTCTAATGAGGTAAAGGCTAACTAGTATTTGCATAGACATCCATATAGTCTACCATATAGGATTTTTCCTGTAAATCAGTTTCTTCAGACTAAAAGTGTTGATCTCTTACTTTTCCCAGACCCTACATTTTGCGTCTGCACACAGTAAATACATTAGTGTAATGATGTTTACTGATTTAAATACAGATTATATATGTATTAAAAACCCACCTTCTGTGTGCATGACTGGAGCAGCCATATTAAGTTCCTGTTCTTAGAATGGGCATGACTGTTCCTTGACATCAACTTAATAATGCCGGAAAAGTTTTTTTTTCTTGCTTAAGAGACTAATTAAGCAAACCTTACTTATTTTAAGGAAGGTTTGCACAATTGTTTTTGTAAGAGATTGCGAACCCCCCTTATTACTGACCTGCAAATAGTCTCCTGTACAGTTAGAGATCACTTCTGCAATGAGCAGCACGGAGGCGATGAGTTGGAGGAAGTGAGCATGGACGGTTCAGCAAAGATGGCCCTACTGTTTGTTGTTCGGGCTGGTTCACAACTGGGAAAAGAGAGATAACATCCGTTAAGTTCTACCATCCTAATAACACAAATCTCAGCTTGCATGAGCTTGAAATGTTTCCAAAATAATTACACTAATGGGCAAAGAAAAGGGCACACATTACAGTAAGGGCTGTGGTGGTGACAATTCCCCTTTAAGCACCCACTTTAGACCATTTTTTGTCTTCTCGTGGGGATATATGGCCCTTTAAATAAGCACAGTTGTAAAAAGACGAAATTGATTCACCTGTCCTAATGTAAGGGGCTGTTTATTATTATTATATTTTTTTTATAACGGCAACAATTTCTGCAGCGCTTCTTACAGAAAATACATTCAAAGGGTATGACAAAACTAGAAGTAGTCCTTACATTAGGCAACGAGGAGAGCCCTGCTCTCAAGCTTACAATCTAGCTATTATTGAGAAACCTGCTCTGTGCATGAAGAGCTCTACAAACTCTCCATCGATGATCTTGGATTCTTTGGAATTGGAGAGCTATAATTGATTTGTTCTGTTTCTGTAGTCCTTTAGGATCTATATATATTTTTACTATAGTCTACCTTGCATATTACAAATTTTACTACTCACTGTTCTTTTTTTCAGAGGGATGCAAATTGTTTCCAGTAGAGGAGATTAATATTTACCTAATTTGTTAAGTGGAAGTGTTGTATTTATTTATTGCAAACATTACCTGGGATAAACTACAGCTGATTACATTACAGTTTACATACAGTGTGTGTGTGCATGGTATATGTGTGTAAGTGTGTGTGTATATAAATCACGGTATCTGTTTGCGTATGATTTTATGGGGTTTTTCTTGGAAGGGGTTGAATCTGCTCCTCTCTTTCTGAGGCATAAACCTTACTCCATAAATTAAGGGGGCAGTCATGCTCATTTTTTCAGTCATCAATAAAATCCCTGCGGTGAGAAATGCTGCTCAATAATTCACAATGACTGCCTGTTGGCATCTTTAAATTGGCAGTGTTGTGTCTCTATACATGTTCACGTACTCATAATCCATTCTCATCTGGCAGCTTAGTTCAGGATTGAACCCAGCTTCATCCTGACCATGCCATTGGCACTGTATCTGTTGCCGGTTTATGGAAGAAGAGGTAAGCAGCTTTGTAAACTCACAAAAAAACTATCTGCAGGACACATTAAGGCTGTGAGAAATTTGTTTTTGTGGAACAGAAGCAAATAAAATTAATTAAATGTCGCATAACCTTCCCTTTAAATGGGAATGTTGAATAGGTAGTGTAAAGGGTCCTGGCTTTTATTTATTGAAATTAACAGAATATTTAATAATATTCTTATTCTAAAACTGGAATTTTTCAATAGCCTAACAGAAATAAGATTTTGAACCATAATGCGGAAAGAATGGTTACTCACAGGAAAGGTGTTACTTGACTGACAATGTAGCAAGCAGAAGATCCTACATCCAGGACTGTTGCATTTTTACTTCCTTTGCATTTCTGTTTTTTCTGTGACGTTTCCATGACGTAGACAATGTGGCAGACATCAGTGCAGAGGCCTACTTACTTTTCCAGGCCCTCCGGCTTAAATAACTATGGTTGCCAAGGCTTATCTTGTTGGCTGGGAATGCCAGCTCCCTAAGGGTTTTAACACAATTAACATCATCTTCTCAAGCCCATTTTTATTTTCCCTGCAATTTGACATTCAATTGGGTTCGAATAGTGAGAAACAATGCCACATCTTTAGTAATTACTAGATTTCAGTAAGAACCCATCAATCTCAAGTGCTTCTGCTCTATTTACAAGCAAAATAGGATACTCAAACTAGGGAAGGTAAATAAGAAACCTCTCTGCTTCACAAGGGTTACAGGAAAGCAACATTCTGTGAAGTGTATTATGTATCAAAGCAAACCCAATGGGAAATGTTTTCATACAATGTCAACACACCTAGACTTGGCTGCTGTGTCAAGAGGACCAGCCGTCAAGGAGCACCTTGCTAAATAGAAACCCAATTTAATTCTGCTTCCCATGTTAAATCAGATCATATCATCAGGCAGGGGCGGGCTGGGCAGGGGGGCAATTGCCCCCCAGGCCGCCCGAAATCTAATCTAAACGGCCGCTGGGTGCTGATGCCGCCGGCCGGCGCTACTTTAATACTTTTTTTTAAAATTTAATATGGCAAGCCGGATCGGCTATTAAATGAAAAAAAAAGGTATTAAAGCAGCGCCGGCCAGCGGCATCAGCACCCAGCGGCCGTATGCGATGGCCGCCAAGTGATGGGAGCAGCGTGAGGGGTGAAAGCTCCGCCCCCTCGCACTCACCTTTCACCCCTCACGCTGCTCCCATCACTATGCGGCCATCAGATTGTTGGAAATCGAATCTAAACGGCCGCTGGGTGCTGATGCTGCCGGCCGGCGCTACTTTAATACTTTATTTATTTTTAATATGGCAAGCCGATCCGGCATATTAAATAAATAAAGACCACTAGTCTATAACCTGGATTAATAACTGAATGAGCAGCCTTCTTCCAAGGCATTCAAAGAGTCGGTGTATGTCATGTCATATAGTGTGTTATTTCTAATCAATTGGGTTTTATTTTTGTCTTGCCTCAAACATTGTGATCTCTGATTTTTGTATTATATCATTGCATCAGACATAACAATCAGTGTCGTCAGCACTCGTTATAAGACAGACTGTAATTTAGCCACATGGAACAGATAGGAATTCCAGATTTAATGTGTAGGTGCAGTGCTAACAGCTGTATTACCCAAAAATCTTAGAGTTGTCAACTTCTGTCCTTTGCAGGGATATTGAAGTGCCCAGAATGGTATTCTGTAGTTTCTGCTCTGAAAGTCAAAATGTTCTCTGGAAAGGTTGGCCTACTGCTAGCTGACATTCTCGGTATACAATAGGGGTTAACTCTGAAGGAGACTGCTACAGGGAAAGACTACAATTTTGTTATTGTTTAATCTTTCGGGTTGGAATGTGCTGAGATAGGGAAAGAAGTCATAATTTCTCATTTCTTACTCCCCTTCAGTCTTCTTTGTATTTACATTCTGTTTTTTTTTTTGCTTGTGTTGGAAGAAACATTAACCCAGTAAATGCCAGAGGGTACTCAGTGGGTAGCAGAGAGTTAAACAATTGAGCATTGTACAGCGGCACTGTGGCAATCTTTGTTACGAAACAATGCATGTTTACAGAAACAAGATGGATTTTCCTCCGAGACTGGTATTTCTGCTTCCCCTTTCTGTTTGAAGCTGTACGTTCTCTACCACTGAGTCCTGAATTCCCATCTTCATTACTTTTCATTACTCACGATAAAATGCCATGTGCACCGCAGCCTTTATTATTTCACCTTTCTGCATTTCTAACACCCCATATATAAAAAAAAATATAGTAAAATGATACTTGCAGGGATTCCAGTGTATTGGATGAGGGCATTTTTTTTGCTCAGGTTTATTTATCAGGAGCGTTTTTTTGAAAATCGCTACAATAACAATTTTAAGAATATTTAAATAATAAATATTAATGTATTATTCTTACTGCAGTTTATAATTCCACACTGCACATTGTCGCATGTCTTCGCTCACAGTTTAGAACACCTAATCTCCTCCTGTAATACCGCAATCTTGATAATTGAAACATCTGCTGGGAAAGCTGACAGCCAACATATAACATCAGTTGTTGGGACTTTCCTTGAAAAATGTAGACTTTTGGCAGCTATATGGGCTAATCATTGGAAGACAATACAATTTTTAAAGATAAAAAGATAAGTGTGTGTGATTGGTTGGCATACAGATTTTTAAAAAATATATATTTTATATGGGGTAAATTGTAAGCCCATTATGTGCCTTCAATCATTTCTGCTGCTTCAGTATCTGTTCTGAAATGGATTTTTATTGGAAGAGGCTCCTGGAAATGTTCGTGGTCATCCGCTGAGTAATCTTTTCTCTGTGTCTGTGCCAAAAGATGCTGATGTCTCCACTGGAAAAAAAGCAATTCCAGGAAAACAGATGAAAAGCCCTCAAATAAGGAAATAGATTCCATCGCTTGGAAAGAAAGGCGTAACTCCAAGCAGTAGCTGCTTTGCTAACCCCTATTAGGGGGTGTAGGAGAGCCTTTAGCTGGCCGGAGGGTTTGGAATAGCAATTCCAGCCTGGATCTATTGTATCCCCGTTATCTTCATAACCCCTTTATTCTCCATGACTTTCTTCTTTTTTTCTTTTTCTCTCCCCATGCTTTCTTTTTTTTTTTAATTCTTGCCTACATCACACCATGGTTCATGATTGTATTTGAACTAGAATTCCACCAGTATGGTCTCCTTAGGTCCATTTCAATCTAAATTTGAATTTAGATTATTAGGGAGTTACCCCTAAATTAATCCTTTAGAGGCACTCCATCCTACTCTAGAGGACATAATGTATGTTATGTGAAAAAGCAAATAGGCATGGTTGTTTTTTTAGTACAATTCATGCATTTCACACTAATTCAAATCCGTTGTATATTGGTAAAAATCACAGCACAGTACTAATGAACAGAAGTGTAATTGCGGAATGAAAAAAAAAGAAAATATTTAAGGAAAATGTTATCTTTCTATTTTCTAATTTTATATTCTAGATGTGTATTCTGTTTTTCTAACTCTAGAAGGTGATACATTTTCATCCTTGGAAACAGTTTTTAATCAGACTGGCAGTAAAAATATCCCATTGATGGCAAACAATGTCATTACTCAGCATTCACAGAATGACCCTGTTGTCCTTCCTTAACTCTATCACAGCCTCTGATAGCTCGCTATAGTAAAATCCCTTCTTCTACTGTATCATATAAACTTCTAAAGAGCGAAATATAAGTGATGTGCTGGGAAAGAGAACCAGCCATTTTAATAGCTTCCTGGAAACTGCAAGCCTTGCTGAATTGGTTGACTTATCTACAAGAAGGCATTTTGCTGCACCCAAACATAAATCTGACTGAACCTGTGCATATATATATATATATATATATATATATCAACAAATGTGCTTCCTTCAGATGTATTTTTCTCTCCTTCTAGTAACCAGATAGTTAAATTTCAAATGACAGCAAGAGAACATGTTGAATCAAATATCGGTATCTCTCTGTAACAGACAGCATATGCTTAGTCTCGTATAAATGTATAGATCTAATTTAAAATTCAAGGTAGGACAAAAAGCATAGAAATAATGGCCTCAGGCTTAGATACAGCAAGCGAAGAAGCAACCTGATACACCGAAGAGACTGTAATGTATTGCACTGAGCCATGTGACGAGAACGTTCACTGGTAGCTGTATGTTACATTGTCAAAATATCAAATATTAGTTGCCTCTGTTGATGGATTTAAAACAAATGTTTAATTAATAAGGTATTATTTTCCTCAATAATTATACCAATTTTAAAGCCTAATAAGAAGCTATATGCCAATGTATTATTCCCAATGTAATTTCTGATTGTCCAAAAAGCTTGTTATTCAAAGATACCTGCATCTGTTTACATAATGTATAGAGCAAAAACGGATCTACTGAATTTTGAAGGAAACATATAGACTAAAACACATTCGGTGGAAAAAATTCATGCTGGCAAAATAGGTGGCATCTAGACACAATAATGAACCAAACCAAGGATCACGTCCTTCTCCACACCGCCAAAATGTGTGCACATGGTGGAGATGGTTAGAGATACATTGATGAACCCAATGTATATAGTGAGGTCAATTATATAAAATATACATTTTATGATTAAACAGCAGATGATAAGAAAACTGGACTTGGAGCAGAAAGACGTTGCATACCCGTTCAGATTGTGTGGTTATTGTAATGTAATCTATTTTTTTCTGTCTGTACAATGACATGAACTAATGTAACTCTTGAGATGATTGTGGCCCCAGGCAGTATAGTGGGGTTACTAAAAGGGCAATATGATGATGTATGAGCTTTTTCTTTCCGTACTGTTTCTTCCTGGGGTCGTAGATATTCAGCACCTCTTCAACTACAGCCTGTGATGCTTTAAGCACCAATGGTTTTATATTTACCCCCTGGGTACTCCATGCGTGACTGACAGTTAATAATACCCTGCATAATTAGGTAATACTTTGGCCATATTTTTAAAAGGAATTTTAATAGGGTTGCAGATTTCGACAGGGGCCGTCTTTTTTTTTTTTGGGGGGGGTGTGGATCAATAATTAATTTTATTTTTTACATAAAAAAATGCTGTAATTTTAATATCCCTGTTTATTGTCATAATTTCTAAGGATCCATATGTTTGCATAGGTTTCTTCAATTGGAAACTATGTACCTTTGTACAGTCTTCAACCACACTTAGCCCTAAGGTTGGTTTACCCCCTTGTGTTAAAACAGTGCAGTCCTTGAATGTCCGGTAAACCAGTGGTCAGGGTATTTTTAAATATATGGCCAATTATAAGCAGTCAAATACAAGAACTGCCATCAACTGGAATAAGGTGACTTTACTTGAATAAGATGTCCATGTATAAATTCACTAGAAGGAGCTTGAAAGGATTATTAGCCTTGTACGAAATATGACCTTGTGGTACTATTGCTCCATGAATAACCGGAGAGATGCTGTGAAATATCTTTTTGGTCCCATAGATACAGGATCCTGTGACCTCACATCTAATTTATTTAAGGGTGGAAAATCAGTGCAAACCAGTTTTTCCTTGCCTGAACCTATCAGTCAGGAACAAATTGCAATTGAACAGGGCAGATACGTTTGATAACTGTATTAACAACACAATAACTTCTTTGCTGTCCTGTTTTCCAGCATGTTGTTAAATAGATTTATTTACGTTTCCGAGACACGTTTGCTGATTCAACATTTTTACTACATAGAGAAAGTATTTTCTTTTTTTTAAATTATCTTTGTACTATACATACCTGCTTTAGACAGCTGCACAAGGATAGTTATAGTATTTCTCGTTGCCGATCAATTCTTTTTACAGTACCTCTCGATTCTGCGTGGGACAAAGTTTGGAGAAGATTTATGATATGTGGCTAAACGTGCATGGATACCCCAAGGTGCCATGGTTCAATATGAAGAAAGTGAGTGTTCTCCAAGTTGCTTGAGTGAGAGCCACAGAGGTAGCCGGAGTCATAAATCTTCTGAGGAGGCACTCCCCGAAGGGATATGCCTCTTCTTCCTTACCTCCCAGACAATAGTCTAAAGGAGGGCTGGCTCTTCTTGGTCCTCCTCAAGCTACAATGAGGAGACCACTGAATTCTTCAAGATGAGAGCCATAAGGCATCACCGTCTCTCCCACCAAAAAACCGAAATCTTACTGTGGCATGTCCAATGCGTCAAATCCATGAATCAGTTCAAATCCATGTAGCCCTTATGCTGGTGCAGTACTCATATGGTGTTCCAAAATATTTCACACAAAAAACAAAAACTATATGCAAATATCTGATTAATGGCTCAAAAGAAAAAAGTGCAATCGTGAGGACAAGTGAAAAATGAAAAAAAAGTGCCCATAGTAGACCAGGGAAAGTAAAAAAAAAAATCTGTGTAGCGCCCAATGGCGCTAACAATAAGAACGTTATCCATAAATTGATATGAAGAAACGTGATTGGCACACTCATGTGAATCGGAGCTAAAGAAATGGAGTGACATTTTCCTTAATTGCATCTGTAATTATATTCTAAATAAGAGTGCACCTTTTTATACAAACCATAGAAAATGCTGAAAATTCTTTTTCTATTTCAGTGCAGAATTACCAGTAACTTGCATATCTTTTCATGGTTTTAATGGCCTAATTGCTTTCATTTGCATAGCAATTTACTATGCATTTTTAACAGAGTGCTAATCAATTGTAATCCATTTTTGATAAAACTGCACTACAAATTACAAAGCATTACAAAGCTGCACAAAGGCAGTCTGGAAATGTGCAGTTTTGCTGAAGCAGTCCAATGTGCCTCTGGGCTTATGTAATGAGTTATAGGAAGGTGATTATCTGCTAATGCCTTGTTATGCAAAAGACACGATTTAAAGATGCCAGCCCACTGTAACATACTGTACATGCGCTTAAAAATGTTATCTCTGCCCTGTGGAATTGGAGTCCTTTTTTTAAGTCCAGTGTGCTAAATAAACCTCTACAATAGGATTCACTGGTAAAAAAGATACCCATGTGTATAATATATAAAATACCTATATACATACTTTTTGCCACATTTCAGGTTTCATAATGAAAAAACGCCTAACTATTGGAATATATCCAAAATTCTGCGCTGCTGTGTAAGTAAAGAATTAGAAGGCTTTCTCCTAGCACATAGGTCAAGCATTTGCAGATGCCTGAGGAATCCAGTCTCCAGTGTGAATGACTTAAGAATAAAAAAATAGAGTGTCTATAGAATATTCCAAAAACTAAGGCACTAGCATTAACATTTATGTATTCATTTGTTTATTGCTAAACCCGGCCTTGACTTATAAATCTCTCTCTTTCTGTTTGGCTGTTCCAGTTTCGCATGGCTCTCTATATGCAGGTAACTCATCAAATTGGTGCATCATTTCTGGTTGTAACTGTAGTAAAGCTAAACCGCGAAGCACATTTTCAACAGATATCAAAAGCAGTTCTGATGTTCTCAGCTCAATCCTAGAACTCGTTTTGGTTGCTGATGAACGCATGGTGGAAGCCAACACTGCATTTGAGGAATATGGCTTTGTTGACTGCAGTGACTTTTCATTCAAGCACCCCAGATATGAAGATTACTAAAAATACCTTTTAAAATGACTATCTTGAATTAAAATTTTAAAAATAAACAGTCTAGAAGTAGTACCCCATAAAATATTCATATTGACGCTGTGAATCTACACAAGGGAGGAAACCGGAAGCAACGTAAGAAACTAAAATGTGGAAAGCTGTGAACTTTATAGTGGTGGTCTATGTAATAAGTTTTGCACTTCTTAACACTTCTGATATTGTTGGAACTCGCTGATATTTGTATTCTTCCAGAAATAATAATCATAAACTCTCTTCAGGCACTAATAAAGGAAGGTGTTGAAGGGAATAGGATTATTTATGTTATGTTAAATTATACCAGTTTTTTTATATTTATTTTTATGTCCTGTGGACTTATTTGACTATGTCTACATAAACATAAACTCAAAGATAAAACAATGATTACTGGTTGACGATACAAGATCCTGAGAAAATATTCATAGATAATGTGTATGAAGATACAACAGACAATATATCAAGGTGGTGTATGTGTAACATTAGCCAGCTAAAAGGAAGTGGAAAACAGTCCTGTTTATCTGCATTTGGTTACATGCTGTGTCGTTGCTTCAAATCCTGACATGCAAATTCAGATGGTTTCAATTTTCCATATGTATTCATCGAATGCTTTTATGACGGGCCTCTCTCTGCCATTAAATCAATAAATTTGGTCTTCATTTCAGCAGGTACGTGAGTGCTTTTAATTTGTGCAGATGTGCCTATTCTAGGGTTATCTGCCATGCATCATTTACCAGAAAGTGGAGTGGGATTCAGGACACTGACTGTGCTGCTTACTTACCAATTAACCATAAGCTGCTCCATTTGGACACCTGGCATCCCATCCATCTGTCACTGGGTTTCTTTACACTCCCTTCCTCTGCCCCATTGCTTTTGAAGATAATACAAACATGACAAGTCAATTTCACCTTGATAGAGCTACAAAGACCTAGAAGCCAGAATTAAGAAAATACATTGAGAATTAACCCTTTTTACGCACCCTTTATTGACACCAATATGAAAGACACAGCACTTGCATGCTAGGATAAAAGACCCTAAAATAAAACCACAAGTGACCTAGCTTGTCACATGCTTTGACAAATTAATGTGCTGCTGACCCTTGTATTTAACAAATTACCTACTTTTTTATATTTTTCGAGACTGTTATGTTCCAGCTGTGCATGGAGTTGGCCCGGCTCTTTGCAGAAATGCAGATGGAGTATGTAAGAAACCAGTAATTCTTAGACTCTTTCGTTTGGGAAAAATAGGTTTATTTTGCAAATCCACCAGAAAAATTCTGGTCTGCTGCTAGATTTAGATTATTAGTCACAAAAACAGTTTCTGTAGTTAGATGGCAATTTTTAAATTACATTTTGGAACATGCAATTAACATAGTTACCAAAAAAGGACAACTGTGTATAGGCTTATTTGAGGTTTTAGAGATTTGTAAATTAGGAGATCACTAACACAGCTTGAATTCCTGACATTGGACCAACAACACTATATTATTTTTCAGATTTTCAATAAAAATGTATCAAAAATTCCTGTTGCCAAGAGATACTATAAGTATGTGTAACTAAAAAGTAACGCATAAAGAACATATTTAGCGGCTATATTCTCTGCAATTTGTGTATTTTGTATTGATAAAGTTGCTGATGAGATTTTTTGGTAAGAAGTAGAATCCTCACCTCTATTTTCTATAAAAAGTAGCAGATGTTTTTATCCAGAGGATCAGTTTGGCTTTTGGAACACCTTCTCAGAAGAGATGAATGGTGGTTTTCAAGGCAACACATGATACTAGAGCTTGTTTTTAACTTGAGGGATACAGAGTGGGGGTTCAGTAATTTGTAATCTGTAATCCTACAGAAGGCAGAAATACTAATTATGAACCTTGATACTTGTTTACTGATGGCGTCATAATTACTTTACACAAAGCAACAAAGAAAAATAGCAATTGAAAGTTTGCTTCTAGATGAAAAATTAGTCGTCAGGCATGAGTCTTTGTAGCAAAGGATTGGTTTGCCTGTTGCTTTTTGGTACCAGGTCGTATATATATAAGTGTCCATTGTATAGTATAAAGGAAGCCCATCGGTGTGTCTGACATTGTCATTTCTGCCCAATTAGTTGGTCACATCTAAATGTTATCTTTCTATGGGTGTTAGGTTACTGAGACATTGGGCAACACAAAGTGCCTGATAAGCATTCCTTATAACTTCCATCGCTTGCTTTCTTGGTAAGAGTCATGACTTGAGAAATGTGCGGATGTATCTGTTATAAAAATTGCCGTAGCAAAATTGAAAACATGTAATTCAGAATTGTATTTTTTGGTGAGTATGTAGTTGGTAAGCGCAAGCAAATATCCCTGCTTTGCTTAATGTGGTTTTGTTCTTATGCTATTCTCCTTCAGTGCAGCTTCCTCTGGGTTCCTTCTGTGCCATAAAAGACTGCTAATGATAAGGGTTAATCCGCTGCAGCATTGCTGAGATGTGTTGAAATGTCCATTACTCACCCTCTACAATCAGACTTTCCATTTCTTTGCCTTTTCAGCAATTTGTTTTCTTTAAGAGCTGCTGCTAGTTCAGGGAGTTGTGGTCAAATCAGAAGACCAGTGGATGAATGGAGTCATCTGAGGTTGAATTCCAACTGTGGCCAACTGTGATGACATAGTCTTAAAAAGCAACAAAAAGAATTGACAATGTTCGGAGGTTAAATGCAGGTGACTGCTACAGACATAAGACATGCTAAAAATACTTTGCTATTTAAAGGTTTTATGTTTTAAAGGGAAGATGTTACAAATAACAATACTGCACTATTACTCGCTTTACATGTTCTGTTGTGAATGGTACAACAGTTAAAGTTCTGGTCAGAAAATTGGAACTGATAAAATAAAAGCTTTTAACTCAAAATTATTTACAGCTCACGCTGCTTTGATGAAACCCCATCATGTTCTTTGTAAAAGTTTTATAACAGCATAGTTTACAAAAAGATTGCAGAATTAGTGGTCTTGTCTACAAATACATGGTTCTTCTAAAGCTGCTCTCATTTCAATTCTAATGATGTGTTTCTTTTGCCTTTTTATTTTACGATTTCTAACCTTAGCGTTAAATGGCTTTAACACACTCCGTTACATTTCATTTTTATTAGACAGCACAAATTTGTTGTTAATTCCAACTATATAATTAGGTCTTGAAACATATATTGTTTTAATACACTGCTTTGCTTATCAGATTTACTAGGAAGCGATTAGTTAGGCTAATTTAAGGTTTTTTTTCTTTTGTTTTACATACACCAATATATCGTGTTGTTTTTATTTCTTGATTTTGGGAGAACTGATTTAATTTGTGTCCCTTTCTTTGTAGTCGTGCCAGATTTATGTCCATCAGGAGAATTGTTTAATTACCTTATCACGTAAAACCCACTTATCTCTACTGGGAGGGATAGCTATCAATCTGTCTCCATTCTGTAAACTAGAATGCAGTTTTATTGTCACAGAGCCTGCCAAGTGCTTGTTTTTAGATGGCAATCTCTTTATTTTCTGAATTATTCTTCCCAGATGAATATTTTTCAATTTCACAAATTTGTGACACTTCTACCACACCCAGGCTCTCTGGATTATTTTCAACCACTCATTTTTTTTTCTTCACACCCAGCTGTATGACCCTACACAAGTTGTGATTAATTTTTATAAGAAAAAAAAATGTCTTCAGAATACCCACTCGTTTCCAAAATGTACCCATTTACATGTTTTATTCCACCCAAGAAAAACAGTTGTATTAACCTGATTCCACCTGTCCTTATGAATGTAATTCATTTTTGTTTTCTTAAGCCCTTCAGTACCCTATAGACATTCAGGTACGTCCACAAAAGTTGTAGCCAGGTTACCCTGCACGGGAGATTGGGTTGTCTATTGCAGACTTGGCTTCCTGCAGGCCGATCATGTGTTAATGATGCTCGGTGCGAGCGCCAGTACACCTTTACACAAGGAATGCCTGAACGTACTGACACTCACTGGAGTCTCTTTGGAAAAGAGGAAAAATCCAGCAGGGTTTCAAAAGACCCTGTTGGATACTGGCCAATAGCATGCATTGCAATTAGCAAAGCAGGGCTATGGAGTCCTCCTTGCTGAGCACAATGTGTTTGTGAAGGAGAGATCAGAGGTAAGTGAGCGAGAAACAACTTTTCTTCCTCACAATAGGAAAAAGTATATATAAAAAAAGGAGTGTTATTTTTTAATGAAATATAACTAAAAAATAAAAAAAATACAGTGAGCTCAGTGATGTCACTGAAATACATAAGATGTACAAAAGATCTCTATCCATATTGGATATGCATAATGGAATATAAACAAAACGAGTAAAAAATAATTAAAGCTCTAGCACTACATGTAAAAATGACACCCCCAATTAACTACCCCCAAAACCCTTAAGCCGGAAGTATCATAAATACTGCCCTAAAAGCTACCATGTAAAGAATAGATGTGGCCCACTTGAAAATATCTATAATAATCCAAAATATCTGGGGAATCGGGATGTTGCGGAACGTAAATTGGGTCATTGTAAGTCAGGGGCACTTACTGTGTAGAAAAAAAATTACTTTCAATTGCAAACAATATATACTAGCACTCACAATTATTATTATATGCATGTTTCTGTGGTTTCAAACGAAAGCCCTATTTTCCTGAAAAAAGGATGTATAGTTTTGTGTGGGTACATCAAACACGGTAAAAGGGAATCTTGAGTGCTATGGTAAGAATAGCAAAAAAACCTGTACGGTACGATAGGGTAATAAAGAATTCTTGGTACGGAAAAGGTTACATTAGAAAGTATAGGATAGACTAAAATGGAATCTGGTTTTTGGATGTAAACAATGTAAGCAGATGAAACGTTTGCTTACATGTCCTTTAACTTACAAGAGAGCCTGTGCATGTTTTGATGGCCTTGTGTGTAAGCAGGAAGCCTCTCCCCTTCCTACATGCACGTGTGTATCCGCATTAAAGGGTCCAGGAGATTCTGTAGTTATCCTAAAAGGCTAGTTCTCACGGAAGTGGATTTCCAGCCAGTGGATTAAGCAGAGAGGAGGGATTTTACAAATTCAATCAACAACAAAGGACCTGAAAACTATTTCGACCACAGAAAGTGTTAGGATTTGCCTGTAATACCATCTAATAAGAGTAAACCTATATAAAGCTTCCATCACAATCAGGAGAAAGGGTGGGGGACACATTGACCTGTGCTAAATATAATTCTTAGCTAAAGTGTTCTTGGAATTAGTAAATTATGGGTGACTGCAATCTGAACACACTCAGACATGCACATGCACACCTACTACACCTGCGCACGCTCTTCCAAGGTTTTGGTAATGAAGTCATATTAGTGCAAGGTTATATGGAATTTGTGGTATTCAATCATATGTATTGTACATATTTATCTGTGTATTTTTTCCATAACCAAATTTAAACTAGGGTAACTGGTATTAGTAATTGGTATTGTTATCCCCTGAGTGCCATTAGACAGATGGTTCGGTAATAGTTCATAGCCTAGTGGAGTATACTACAGCCGTAATCTAGAAACTAATGTGGTTAAATGTAATCTTAGATGCATGTATTCATTCAGTCTTAAATATATATCCCATGTTGTTCCTTGTATAAAAAGAATATACCTTCCCCTTTATTTGAGTGCAGAGTCAATTTTTGGTTTACAAAGCTACAGTAACTAGATTTCTCATCATAGCCTGTAACGCTTCCTGTTCTGCTACTTATGGCTTTTCTAACCAAAATGCTTGTAATATATACGATTTGTCGCTTTCATCTGTTTACACAGCTCTAGTTATGACCCCAGGGCTCAATTCACTACCTTTTCATACCATGAAAAAGCCTTTTCAGAAACCAACGATGGCTTTCAACAACACTAAGAAAAGTTTATTACGTGAACAAATCATCCACAATAGAAAAACTGAATGCTCCAACGCTTGGGGAAATCTTGAAGCATATTTTGCTGAAAGCTTCTGTAACATTTTCTTGGCAGCGTCTCGCTTTGATTCTGCACAGATTTGTAGAGGTCAAGAATTGGGAGACTCTGATTTCTTCTGAGTTTCTTACTTACAAGTAATTGGGAGTTTTTAAAGATGACCCACTGGTCTTGTGCTTACTTGATGCAGTGGGTCAAAATATTTCTAATCTGGAATGACCTGTAACACAACATCCTTTAACTAAAAGAGTATTTATTATAAATTGTGAACTGTCTAGTTATCGCGTACCTAAGAATTCGTGAACTCTGAAGACCAGGATTACAACATCTCTTCAAGTGAGAACAGTAGGTGGGTATTTCCACAAGTTCGAAGGATTCCCTTGTACTTATTTTGAAGGTTATACTGAAATTGTTGGGGCTTCTACACAGAATAGTATAATTCCCCTTAGAAAGTTAACATCTTTAGATGTATTGAATGTTTTTTTTTCATGTTATAAACATTTTATCAAACCAGAAAACTAAACCATATCCAAAAATATCTACTATAATGAAAGGTTATGTTATGTTCCAGAGTAGCCCAGCATATCAAGCAATGGTAGCCTTCTAAGCATGTCTCAGTGGACTGTCTCCAGCCTGACACGTCACAGACATGTTGCCTTGGTAGTGTGCTTTTGAGAACTAAGCTTGGTCACCTGATTATAAATAATGATGAACCCCCAGAGGTGTGAGTTTTCCCCATGTGACATGAGCTTGCTGTGTTTGCGCACGGAGAAAGCTATAATACGACATGCCTTACTAATGTAATGTTTTACTTCCATCAACGTGTAAACATTGTCATGTGCATTTGGTATCAATTTTAATCTATAAATATATATTTTACTCATTGTGATCTGTGTTTTGGCTTCCATGGCTTGTATGGCACACTTCTGGAATGAATTTATGTAATGCTTCCTTATGGGGAATAAGGAATATATATATATATATATATATATATATATATATATATATATAGTGTGAGGTAGGTCTCGGATCGCCCCTCGCTGTGGACAAGGGACAGGTTTATTGGAAAGGTTGCAAAGACAAAAAATATAACAACACAGCAACAAAAGAAAAACCTTGCCTGTCCGGCACTTACTATACAAGGGATGTCCCTCACTACCAGCTGGAGAGCTTCTCTCTGCCAACCTAACACAATACGTCCAGCAACCTTTACTCACTTTACTCACACGTCTCTCCCACAGACAGGCTTTCTGTGTCCTCAGCCAGAGAGCTACCTGCCCTCCTGGCTTCCCTTTTATATCCGCCCTCTCATTCACCTAAATTAATCACCTAGCAAGTGGAAGACTCTGGAGTTACTTCACATAGGAAAGGAATCTAGGAGAAACAAACCTCCCTTCCACCACCAATCCTACATGAATGTCACAATATATATATATATATTATTCCATGTCCAGGTTGCTGAAACAATATAAATAACTATTATTATTATGAAAAAGAAGTAGTAAATGTATACAGGTAAAATCCAAAATTTCTTTTTCCAATAAACGTTTCCTCCGTTTTTCTAGCTGGCCTTGTACAATAAAACAAATTAAAGAATTAAGAAGAAGACCTTTTTGAAAGAAACTCTGTTTGGTAAACCCACAGCTGAATAATAGGCATTTCTTAAATGCTATGTTTTATGCTTCCTTATGACTCCCTGTCATCAGTTAGTGGTTCAAGGGTCCTGATCTGAAAATGTTCTGCAGTATGTTTCCACAACATTGAAAGATTAGTTATTAAAACACCCCAGGGACCTAAAAGGCATTTTCAAAGCAAGGTTAAAATCACTTGTAATGATTAAAAGAAACTCCTACAGGGACATTAAACCTTTTCCACAGTCACGGCACAGAAACGGCAACCTTGTCTCCGCTCCAAAAAATATACTTTCTAAATGTCTCCTTTCAACAAGATGATTTATGACATCACTGGTAAACCACACTTTTCTGTACAAGTCGTTATTTTATAGCTTGATTTCATGTACAGATTTAGGGTAACACACCTGCCACGAAGGATGTTTCCATGAAGCATTGGGGCAAAAAAATTAGTAGATGTATTATGCTAACATTTTCTAACATAATGACTGGTCGATACTATATATATATATATATATATATATATATATATATATATATATATGCATACATATATGGTACTTGCCTCTTTCACTTTAGCTTTTTTCCAGAATGCAGTCAACCACCTCTTTGTTGGTGCAGCAGTCGGGAGAGAGGGTATGTCTTAGCTATGACCTTTAGATGGTTGTAACGTAATTATTTCTATTTTCAAGTAGCAGTGTTTAGCATGTTCTAAAATAAGGCCATATTTTACCCTCGCAGTGGGTTTCTGAGAAACACTTAGCAGAGCTGCTTGGCATCTCCTAGTCACTGATTGGGTCTTGCATGTCGGTATATACTGAAAGCACAAAGGGGTGCTGCTGGGTTCAGCTCTGAATTGAGTCAAATTGCAGTTTTTAACTCATTATCCTCACTAAGGATCAACTGATTGATCTTCTCCTGCAAGTAGGGATTGGCAGGCCCTTTAACATGCATTCTTAAATCAGCAACATTTCTACACATAAACTTTACCATGCATTAACTTGGGAGACGGATGTCAGGGTTGCCCTATCATATTATGAATCAATTTGCTGAAACCACAATTTTCTTGCAAAAAAGGAAATGATATGCTTCTAGATCTGCAGTGGAAATTAAATAATCAAATGCCTTTATTTGTAGATAAGATAACATGATTCCCTGTATATACATACTTTTATTGGTTTGGTTTAAATAGAGGATGATAAAGGCAAATTGTGTGTTATAGTCAATTATTATGAGATCAAGGACAACTCTGAGGATAAAATGGGCCAAGATAGATAAGAGTACAAAATGCGTAAATTGTAAAAATCAAGCCGTGTCCTACAATAGATTCGAGCCACCTAGACACCCCATTAGCCTAATAGTTGGAACATCTTATAAACTAGCAAAAAATATAACAGGCGGCTCAGATAAAGGGTTAAATTTGGGTGGAAGGCCAGCAGTCGCGCATGGCGCTCTGCCAGCTGCTTTCTCTAACTGACACAGGTGCAAAGACAGTGGGAAGAGTCGAGAGGAGATGTGGATAATTACAGGTTGCTGGAGCACTAGACCAGACTGGAAGGGACTTTGGGGAAAAAAAACGCTATGCGGGGATTCTGAGACCAGACAGACTCCTGCCTTGTGCAGTCTAGCTGCAAAGCCCAGAAACAGATTAGCAAGAATCGTGCCCAAGTAATTAGTTAAAAGACAGCAATAATAAAAACTGAATTGAAAAATGTCCTTGGATGAAGAGTAATTTAAGTATTTAATCTAGTATTTCTACAAAATCATTAACTATGGCAAATATTCAACAGGAAAAAAAAATCATATATAATGCTTAATTAGGCACAACTGGCACTATTTGATTACAGTTAAACTGTAATTCATCTGATTTACTTGTAAATAGATAGTTTTGTCACAAAGTTTCCCATTTCTAATATACATAAAACTTTCTAGAAACACTCGCATTTGCACAGAAATGTTATGTTCCTTGCTTTTTCCTAATACGTTTAATATTTTTGTTGATAAACTTGTAAGACTATTATTACAACTTAGTGAATAATTTGAAACTATAATTGGCGTTCCCAAGTGCATTCACTAAGGCCTATAGAAGGTGCTCAGATGCAGTATAGGACTCTTCGTAACGCCAGGTCCCATGGCAACAGCCCCGCTTACCACCATGGACAAAACGGCTCTGCCTGATACTGTTGGGCTCTCTTAGTACTTTATAGCGATTTAGTTCTGCATTGTTTGTGACCTTTCGGTGGTTATACTTGTGAAAGGTATGTTAAAGAAGGTTTTCTTACCTCATGCAAATGTGCTGGATTTTCTGTACACAGTCCCCAGGATCAGATGAAAAGCACTTACAGTAAACACCATTAAAACAGAGGAGCTTAACAGCCAGTTGTTATCCTCAAGTAGCATCAATTCAACATCTAATTGCACTTAAGTTACTTTTGAGGAGCAGCAAACCTTCACTATGGACATAATAGCATCCATTCATAATGGATTAAAGATAAAAAATGGAATTAAGAAAGTCAGCAAAAGACGTTCACATAAATAGTTCAACTGAATGCTTCTGTCAGTTTGTCCTTAGTCTGGTCCTTAATATTTTACTGCGGTAATTTCAAATTAAATAAAGTAAAATAAATCACTGACTAAAAATTCGGTTGACTTAAAAAGTTAATGGAATAAGTCTGGCACAGCATACTTTGGAAATCTTTCCATTTTGTGGAGACCCTGTTTGTTTTTGTGTTCTGTGGAGACCAGTTTCATGTCTGTTGTCTTCTACAGACGACAAAGTTGGGCCTCTGGAAATTTGTAATGTATTTGTGGAAAGTCCTAAAAACTTTTACATTTTTTGTACAACAACACTTATTTGAAAGTAAAAGTCAATTTTAAACAAATTCATATTACTAGAACCTTCATTTTTGAGATGAAAATGATAATTAAGTATGCATACCGTACATACCAGTATACCAGAATTAAAACATAGTAGAATGTTGGGTTTTCATTCTTGAAACCAGTTTTCTAAATGTGTACTAAATTTTTTTTTTAGACTACATTTCATTATTTGAGTAACTAATCTATTTCCAATCCTGGTTGCTTTAAGAGTTAAGCAGACCAGTATTAACCATTATTTTTCTAATTTATTCATGTGTTCACTGTGAAAATCAATCAATCTCTCTTACTGACAGACTTTGATCTTGTGTTAGAGACAGAGGAGATAGGGAGACTGTGTCCCTGAAAATAAAGTAATCAGAAAATAAAGTAATAAAAACTATTTCTTTTATTATTTTCACATCCTTTATTGCATTTTAAACAGTAAACAAAGGGTTAAGTATCTGGAAGCCCTGTCTGTCCTTAAAAAACCTACTTTATTACCCCTTACATAAATGTGTGTATAAGTGAGTGGCAGAGCATACGTTTGCATATGAGAGCGTGGCAGAGTGTAAGTGCGTATGAGTGTGTGACAGAGTGTAAGTTTGCTTATGAGAGTGTGGCAGAGTGTAAGTTTGCATATGAGAGCGTGGCAGAGTGTAAGTGCGTATGAGTGTGTGACAGAGTGTAAGTTTGCTTATGAGAGTGTGGCAGAGTGTAAGTTTGCATATGAGAGCGTGGCAGAGTGTAAGTGCGTATGAGTGTGTGACAGAGTGTAAATTTGCTTATGAGAGTGTAGCAGAGTGTAAGTTTGCTTATGAGAGTGTGGCAGAGTGTAAGTTTTCTTATGAGAGTGTGGCAGAGTGTAAGTGTGCGTATGAGTGTGTGACAGAGTGTAAGTTTTCTTATGAGAGTGTGGCAGAGTGTAAGTGTGCGTATGAGTGTGTGGCAGAGTGTAAGTGTGCGTATGAGTGTGTGGTATTTCCAATAGAATCATCTTATATTAAGCCGTTTTAATTTTTTCTTTCGATAAGATCCCGTTTGGAGCGGGTCGTCTTATAATCAAGCATATACGGTACATTCCCTGACCATTTCGGATAGCAAAATGTATACGTGGAATCTGTCACTCTTTTAAACCATGTCAGGTTAATTACCTTAATACATACGCCTGGAAATAGATGAAATGATTCAGACTGAGCAAAGGCAATCACTTTATCACAACTAAATAACCCATTTATGTCATGCAATCTTGTTGGAAACCAGTTCTATAAAAGCTTTAGTATCCCTTGAGACCTTTAACAAGACTGGGAATTTGATTGTTCAGTGTTTTCTTACCATGTGCCCGTAATCTACAAAATTCAACATCAAACCAATTTGTGAGATTTTAGTTATGAATTCTAACCTCCTACAGACTATGAATAAATAATCAAGTCTATACTCTCTCAAGGGCACTAGTCTCCATTATTCATTTGCCAGAAGGTTGAGTACTGTTTGCTAAGCCAGAAAAACAATATGGTTTGCTAAATAAAGAATTGTTGTTTTTGTGGTACCCTTGGTACACAGCATGTAATTACAGGATGGCAGGTACTCCCTTACATCACAGGCAGACAGAATAATCCATTCTCATATAGCACCAGGTTATTTATACTGTATTTGCTCAATTATAAGATAACTCTGATTATAAGGTAACCCCCCTAAACTTTGGATCTTAATGAAAGAAAAAAAGAAAAGGCCTGAATATAAGATGACCCTATTGGGGAAAAAAATCAAAATCCCTTTCATTTCTCTTGTACTCTCACTCACGCTCTCTAACACTCCCTCACTCTCTCACCTTTTCGTTCTCCTTTTTCCCCTGGTATCAGCTCTGCTATCCGGTAAGCCTCGATGCACACGCACACCCCCCAATCTGCGGAAGTACTCCAAGAAGAATGCTATTAGTGAACACATAGTTTACACGTAATTGTAGAAAAAGGAATACAAAGTGTTCATGAACGTGTACCCCACCCGACCCTTAACCAGCAGGATCCCATAACCCCAACCATACTTCCCACTTAGTCTCACCTGCTGTACCTTAATGGTTATTTGGCAGATGGTCTTGCTTTAAACTCAGAATAGCTTTATGCCATGCAATGCATGTTCAATTGAATCTCTTCCACAAACGTGTAGCCTTTCAACAACAAGCTTAGATTAGTTTATCTGGCTAATATCAACTCTAGCCATGCCCAGTTTTAGGTGGGGCTCTTTAAACAACATTTGTGTTTTAAGTTGCTTGTGTGTCATTAGGATTATACTTATGTCTGGAGTCTGAGTACATTTAAGATGAGCATAATAATGTGGATCAATACCAGGCCTTGTTAAATGGTAGTGGAGATTTTATCAAATCATCCTTTGTAGGCTGCCTATTGTTTTCTGGCATAGGTTCCTGCCTGGTGTTCTTTCCTATAGGCAGCATGCTGAATAAACAGCTGCAGACAGACTAGATGACAGGATACCAACAGCCATTGTCTTTATCGTTGGAGAAGGGAAACAGAGCAGGGGCAACTATACTGCTAGTAATAGGGGCAAAGGAACATCAAGGGGTAGCTGATGCGTGCCTGGACCTTGGGCAGAAGCCTCTTTAGCCCCATGTCAAAGATGGCCCCAGATCAATCTTTTGAACTTGGAATTCTTACAGTAAGTAATGATTAATCCTAACTGTGTGATGTCATTACAGACATTTACTTAATAGGAAGATAACTGAAGCACTCTAAACTTTCTCTGTAGATACTTTTGAAGTTTCATAGCCAACTTTTTTATTCATTCTTGAAATGTTGTAATTCACCAGAATTCGGGAAATTTGGTCAGCGTTTTGTAAGCTACGCTTGTTTCCATCCCCGCAAAGGATCTCTCATTTCTCAGTTCAGTACACTTTAATATACTTCTCAGAGTAAGACTTTTCTTTTCCCATTAAGTTGTCATTTTATTAAACCGCAGACCCACAGTCTCCCCCGTACTCCTTGTGACAGCTGCACATTTTTGTTAGATGGAATGCATGTTCTGAACTTATTGGGCTGAGACCCCCTGTCAAGGTATACTTGAGCATAATTCAGTGGCCATTAGCTTGTATATCAGATCACGTCACTGTCTGCAATGGAGTTTATTTAATTTGCATATTATGAGAGAGGAAATTCAAGCCAATTCCAAAGGGAGTAAGCAAAAACAGGCAGCCATAATCTGCTCAGCCCCATTAATTAACCCCTGTGATTGAATATGAGTACATCCTGCATGCTTTGACCAAGACTGTGTGTGTGTGTGTATATGTATGCACTCATGTATTTACTAATTTAATAATTTTATTGATCAACACTGACCCCATTAGACAAACCAGTTAAATATGGACCATTTCCTTAGTAAGTAAAATATAAAGGAGGATTTTATTCTACCGTTTTACCGTATAGACGTTCTCTAGCTGAGATTAAATTCTTCTTATACGCTGGCAGTCCTCATGGCTGAAGACCCCATAAGGCAGAATATACATGTAGTTAGAGTGTTGCTTATTTTTAACCATACACACTGAAGTATCTTAAAAGTCTCCTTATCAACTCAATTTGAATTGAAAGTCTCCTTATCAATTGAATTATGCATTATGCAGGGCTGTCCAAAACAGCCGGCCAGAGGAAGGTGTCAATAATTACCCTTCACCGTGCTTAATAAACTCAGTAAGTTGAAGCTACAGCTTTCCTGCCAAGCCTCATCATCTAAAAATGGATTTAAGTATATAATAAAGGGCAGCGTTTAGTCTTTATATGTTTCTTAGACAACACAGCTATAAAGTATACTATAGAGAAAAACGTAACCTTTCCAGACTCCATAGGTCATGTCCTCAGGGCAGACTATTATATTGTGTTTTTTTATTTTATTTCTGTAATGGACATTAGAGTCAAATCCATGCAGTTACCCTACCACATAGGCAGTTATATGTTTAGCTGCCATTAACTTATTAATTATTATTAATTTTATCAAATAAAGGATCTTTAAAACCTTTGTTACAGTGAATATGCAAATTAAAGAAAAGATGTTCAATGGAGCCTCATAGCTGCAGTATTAGCCTATGCATTTGATGGAGTGGGTATTCAGTTACTATGGTGACCCATTACACCATTTAAAGAATTCTAATCATTTATCCCCCATGCAAGAGACTTTGTCCTTTTTCTATTGTTGTAAAAACTCCCTTACCTGGTGTGTAAAATGTAAATGTATGAAATAAGTATTTTATGGGACATAACGTATATTAACCTTGGTCTCCCGCTGCCAAGTGGATCTCGAGACTATTTGTATTATTGTTTTGGCATTTTATACAAACACTAATTAAACCTTTAAAAAATTACACAGAAACATTTATTTTGTGAATGTCCCGTGTACCAAAGACTGGTTTTCTAACCACAGATGATACAATCACAAATACATCTTTTTCTACAGGTTTTGTAATTTAAATTATTGTTCTATAATATTATCCCCTTTATCATCATTCTTATGTATAGGTACATACCTAACTATATATATGGCGTAGGTCGATTTGTATTGGCGGGATCATCCTCACCAAACCATCAGTCATATTTTTTTTCTCAAAACAAGATGAGCTAGTTTAGGATTTTTTGTTTGTTTTATACACTTCATTTTATACTGATTATTTATGGATTGAATAAAAAAGAATGAATTACTGATCATGTTAGATCAATATCCAGCCAATGTACTGTAAGTAGACAAGGGAACAAAGGTCTAAGTTAGAAGGGAACCCTGAGCCAGTGGTTTCCAATGCATATCTTTCCATCATTGTGTTTCATGACTTGTTTCCATTTGTTTATGGAAAGACGATGGTCAATCAGTGTTGCCTGAAATTTCTAAAGTTGATATAGTTATATAGTATAAGGGTTGCATTAACTTGAGGGGTGATACATGTAATTAACAATGTAATGCAATAAAACATTTTCACAGGGGCCATGAAAAAGCTTGGAGGGTAGCTTCCTGTTGTTGGGCCATTAGTCGGACGACTCTCATGCAAATAATAGCAAATTCTGGGCTTTCTGAGACCCTGATGGCTCCCGCTGGTAGATTTGAGAACCAATTACCTCTAGTGTGTATTGTTCATCTTTAGTTTTTTTGTAATATTTTGTGAATTTCTATGTATCCGTAGTTTGTAATTGCTTCAGTGATATACTGTATATGGACTTTATAGACCATTTCTCTAATTTTATGTGTGGTCCTAATCTGTATTCCCTTATCATTAGACACTTTTCCAGTAATATAATTGGGTACGCGGGAACGGCATCTCACTGTTCATCCCACATACCATGGACAGCTCACTGTTTTGCTGCTTCTAAAGACTGCATGTCCAATAGCAGCAAACGCGATAATCGGCTAATGCATAATTATCACTTTTACAAATGCTTTTGCATTTCTTTTCTCATTCTGGCTGCACACTTCGGTAGTTTTCCATTTTCGTGATATATTGATGTTTGAATCATTTCTACGGTACCTGAATTGTTCTACCACCTCTGTGGGGTTTTTTTTCATTGCAGGTAATAAATAATTAGTTTCTCCAGAGTGAGCGAGAATGCCAGCATGTATGTTTTATACTGGTACTGAAAGAGTTATTTGAAACTCAATATTCTGCTGTTGGAGTAATGTCCCTGCCTGAAAAAAAATAATCAATTTTATGACAAATAATTTCTTTAGACTCTATGGGATGTGAGAATGTTTTTTTTATGTTTGCTGTATACAGGGCAATGAAAAAACAGTATTTATTTTGAATTCTCATGGACTTTTTTTAATGGTGTGTATTTGTGTGTCCATAATTTTTCCCGACACCTTTCAGATTTGAGTTGCATGAAACATTAGGGAGTAGCTCTCACAGAGCAATTCATTAAAATTTCAACTCTCACTATGTCCGCTTCTAAATCTCCGTCATATTAGACTGGCCCAGGGCAACCATTTTAATAACCACAAAATAGCTTATTTTCCTAAGCATTTAAGCTCAGAGGAGAAATATTGGAGTTCCGTATTGTCTCTGGGTATCCATTATGTTTTGCAAAAAGCGGTTATTGTCAGCTTGCTAACCATTACCTAAAGTTAATATCATGTTAATTTTGCACGTTATACCTCCTTGGAAAGAGAAATCCAGCTCCATTTGTCAATGAAAGAAGCAGGCCATTTATTTGTAATTTCTTATTCTTTTTTTGACAACGTGTTTAGAGCCTGTTCCAGATAAATTGGTATGCGCCATTCTGTTGCCTTAATTCCTCTGAGAAATTGTTATGAGCTGGTAAAGAAACCTGTAAGCAGTCAAAAAGTTATCTCAGCCTTTCAGATATTCACGGAATGCCTTACTGCAATATTTTGTTAGAAAAAAAATAATTTATGGTATATAAGGAAACAGATGCTGTGAGCCCTCTTCGTCTTGGTGGCAAAGAGAGCACGGAAGCTTAATTCTAAATACTATAAACATATTTAACTGCGTCCTTGCGGTGTTATTCAAGAGCGAACAAATTTCGACTCTGTATATGGGATGAACTGCTGTGGGAGACAAAAGAATAGAATACGCCAAGTAGCATGCCTCAGACTGATACACAGTTGTATAGTCGGTTGAATTGATTTTGCATGTCAAGGAATCATGATAATTCTTTAGAATCTACGTAGGGAATTGTGTTAAAGACCCGCAATAAATCCTTGCTCAGCATGATACACAATCGAAATGTCAAAAATAAGGCCTGTCGCTAGAAATCCAAAATGGTTGGCAAGTATACTCCTCTGTTATATATATATTTATCTTTTGGAATTCTACAATCCTTATCTTTAATGTGTTGTTTGGTTTTCCATGTTTCCAAGACACAGAGTGGCCATGCTGGAGAAACCTTAGTCCATATACAGCCGCATGCTAACTGGAATTTTTTCTTCAAAAAAACCCAACAAATTTTAGCATGTCCTAATCTTGTGTTTATTGTGTACCCTAATCATTTTATAAAATTACTTTTCTGTTTTATTTCTAGACATGTCTGGAGTTGGAACGGTATTTGCAAACAGAACCTAAGAAAATGACAGAGACCTTTGGGGAGGATATTGACTGTTTTCTTAACACCTCTATTGCTCAGGGCACGGAAGGCAATGCCCGAAAGCTTGATCCCATTGTAATTCCTGTGGACATTAGCACATACGAGAAGCGTCCTAGCATGGACGTTTTGCTTTCGCAAGACAAACTGCTATCTGAAACGTGTGTTAGTCTACAGCCCGCTAGTTCTTCTTCGGAGTGCTACACATCCGTAAATCAAGCGCAACTCAATGCAGTAACTTCTCTAACGCCACCATCCTCTCCAGAACTCAGTAGGCATCTAGTCAAAACCCCCCAGTCCCTATCTTCACTGGACGGCACTGTTACGTTAAAACTTGTGGCCAAAAAGGCCTCTATCAGCTCGGGAAAGGCAACAGAGTCTGCATCGTCTGCCGTTACGTCAAAGTGTGCCCTCAGCGACAGTGAGCAGGCTGGTGGCTCGGGGGAAGCATCCCCCGAAAACAAGAAAAGGGTTCATCGGTGCCAATTTAATGGCTGTCGGAAAGTCTACACGAAGAGTTCACATTTGAAAGCTCACCAGAGGACGCATACAGGTACTGCTTAGATCTTTCCTACTATATGTCATTGCTGCTATCTTTTGCTTAGCATGATTAGCAAATCCCCAAATTAGCTACTGAAAAAATGAGTAATCTAAATAATATTTATGCTTATTGTTAGCCGATTTCATACAGCTATATATAAAATCAATCCTATAAACCGATAATGAAACTCATGTAAAATTATATATAACCCCTTAGGCGACTCCTCTTATTTTATGCAATTACCCACCATGTGTACCAACCCATTCGTTCTTGAACCAGCCTTTAAGGAAACTCTTACCAATGCCATTCAAATTATCAGTATCCAAGCTGACACTTCACCTCTGGCATTTTTTTTAAAAACAACAATATATATTGTCTGTATACAGACTCACTGTCTATTGTCCTCTAAAAAAGCCTTTGGCTGTGAGTTTTATTCATCTATCAATGGTAATCCCATTGTTAATTGTTCAATAGACGCTCTAATATCTCTACTGACCTTTACTAGTGTTATTCCAATAGTCTGTAAATTCACATCTTAAAAATTATACATAAGAAGGGATATGGCATCACATCAACTGCAAATAGGGAAATAAGTATGTATCTGACATTTATTCCAATATCAAGAGCCATACTTTGTTTTACAGCACCCTGTGTGCTGATTAGAACTTATTGTTAAATGGGACTGTGCCTTGAAGGACAAAAACATATAATAGAGAGATCACAGGAGAACATTGACAGAATGCAGAATTGGGCAGATTGAAAATGGGAAAGCAGCCAAAAATTGATTCCTTTTTTTCTTGTAGTCTCTGGCAGGAGATTTTCTTAAGTCATTTGGTTTTTAGTCTTTTTTTTTTTTTCTTTCTTTTTTTAAAGGTTTTGAGCTTTCAAAAATATTTTTAACTGAACATAAAATCTGTACTAACCTTTTTATTACCACATTCACAAATATCTTATTAAAGGGGTATTTAAAAGGGCACTAATCCCGCTAACACAGGAAGAGGGATGGTAAATATTTATTGTGCTTATAGCAATGTTAGTATCAGCATGACATTATATCTTGGTGCTCTGCTACAGTATATTGTGAGGTTTCATGTTCTACAACCACAGATCTGCATTTAAAATGTTAAATCCTTTATTTAGTAAATTATTAAGGTGTACCAGTACACTTTTACAATCTAGTGTATTACACTCATATCTGTAGGAATACTGAAAAACAGTATATTCAATCTCCTGTTAAAGTGAAACAACTTCCTTGTGCACTTTGGCTTCCAAATCACAACTCCTGAATGATCCTGCTCATTTTATACAAAGTAGCCCCCAAAAAACCTAGAAATGTTGCTGTTTATGCATCATGTTATTCAAGTGGTTTTATAGATACAAGTTATTAGATGCCAACTAGCTGGACCCACATGGGTTAATTTGTGAACCTGGACTAATGTCCTAAAAGATCAGAGATTGTGTTGTTGAGGGTGCTAGGGCATATGTTTCCTTGCAGACAGATGGGCCATTGAATTAGCGAGGGCATCTTACAATGATACAATAGCTCTTCAGAAGTCACCATTACATAGCCCATTTCAGTCTTCAGTCAGCTGGAAGAGGGGGAAATAGTGCAGCACCTCAAGTACTTGGGTATGGACATATGCAGGGGAAAAGAGGAGACGGGGATGAGGAGTGAATAAAGCAGATTTTCTTCCTGTGTTCTGCATTTTCTTCCCTGTCAAAGAACCAAAAGAATTTACCATGAAAAAGGTTTTTCTTGGTGCTGATGTTGGTGGCATCATTGGTACTTAATTCTGCTAGTTGTTATATCGTCAAATAACTTTAAAGCATATGATAAATCTGCTATACAGGATAACAGAATCCTTTGCCGTTGGATGGGCTACATTCTCACATTTCTGCTGTGCCACACTGACGATGGCGCCAGGTATTTTCAGTAAAGATGCTTCTGCATTACTGTAATTTTTGTGCTGCAGGCTTTTTATGGCCAACCTGTCGCTAACCTGCAGCATAATGTGGAGGAGACTGAAACATCCATCTGGTGTGCAGCTCCAGATTAACCACACAGTTAGTCTGAAAAGTTTTAGTTAACCCTATCATGAAGATAATTAAAGATCTAATGAAGATGCTGAAGGAACCTCAGAATTGCACCAACAGCATTAAATCTGTTTTTACAGAAACAGATTCTAACATGCAGAGCACTATAAACTATGTCATAAAGCTAAAGGAGAAGATAGGGGGTTGAAAAAAAACAAGACTCTTGACATAGGCTCAACTTGAAGGCCATGCTGCCGTCTCAATCTCTGCTTAGAGCAATTGCCTCCAGTACAACATCAACATTAGGTCTGATGATTTCTATGTGACAACCAACCTCAAGAAGACTAGCACAGGAAGAAACAGGTATACGGCATACATGGCTGGAGATATATATTTATTTTCTGTTTTGCATGTACCTCTAAGAGCTGAGCTGAAACATAGCCACTTTCCCACAAACCAAAATGGAAATAATCAAAATGGCTAGGTGGAAAGTTGGAACCACAAAATGGCAATGGGATTTTTATGTGTTCTACCTTAGAAAAAGAATGGATGAAACTTGATTCTTTGTTTCATCAAACAAATGTATTGTTTTTCCTTTTGCTTGGTGGTATATGGAAAATAATGCTCAACTGACCAGTTTTCATGATACCACCACAGTTGACAAAAATAATAAATGTTTAAACTTAATTGCTTAATTGCTGAGACCATCTCTAAATGTTTATTGCTACTTCACAATTAATGTTTTGGAGAAGATGCAAAAAATTCAATACAGTGTATATTTTGTCATGGGTTTATGGTACAAATAGTAAGCATTAAAAAGAATGTGGTATAAAAAGACTGTAAGCCAAATGTTTGATATGGGTTTGTGTATCACCAGTATTCTAAAAGGACTTATGATGTAATACTAAAATAAAATGGTTGTTTACAGCAGGGTGACTTTTTGAAACCATTTGAGAAATGTCTCTTCCAAAGCGTCAAGGTTTTAAATTAATTAGCCTTTTTAATGCAATTTATGGTCAGTCACTACTCCTAATTTAGACTTTTTTTGCAGTGACAGGGTTAAAATGTGTTTCCCCAGGGTCTCCAGGGACTTCATATAATAACAAGAGCAGACAGTGGGGCTGTAATTACAGCCGCATGCAGTGCTCAGAAGAAGGTGTTACTGAGGGACTTGGAGCAGAGCAGGAGAAAGGTGTGGGGAACGGAGGCAGTGTGATGATGCTGGTTGCTTGGCAACACAATCAGCATTAAATGCATTGTGCTAATTGGCTGGCCTGTTAAATCCAGGGTACCATCCCTTGCTTGGTGCTCAGCTGTTTCTTCTCAGTCACTCTGTTGCTAGACTACTGCATCATCCTCTCGCTCTTTATTCTGAGGCTAATTGGCTGCCTGGCTGGTCTGTGTTTCTGCCGGGTACCAGTCTGAGCCTGCATCTTGGCTGTTCTCCCTGGAGGCACTCGACAGGAGGGGGAGGGGGGAGAGTGAGAGAGAGAAGGAAGGATATGTCAGCAATTAATGGAGCACAAGTGTAAATTCTACACTGTGGTGCCACCTGCGGCCCCTGAATCAGCCCTTAAACCCAAATCCTTTATATCTGTCATCATCATAAGCCTGCCGCTATGTTTGACTATATAATAAATTATTATTACAGGTTAGACGTTACTATAGCTGTTGTTACAAATGTTAACCTTTATTACAATCAATGAACAATCCAACCTGTTTCAGGTATCTACGTAGTTAATAGTAAGTTAATAGTTAAAATTTGCAGTTTCCTTACAGCTGCGATATACGGTAAAGATTTCTTTCATAATTGATGATCTGCTTAATGCCTAATGGCTTTCCAAAGTCAGACATGGGAGGATAATTCCAGAACACACAGATAAATAGAATGGAAGGTATTCCAGGCCTTTAGTCATCCTCTTTTTCCAACTGGACACAAGTCATGATGTTTCAGCCTTTGATGTATGACCCTTTGTTCACTGCAAATGCTGTGGTAGTCATACACATTTTGCCTTCATACTCCTCAACATTTCAGATGTCCAGTATAGTAAAAGTGCCCTTTCATTGGGCAGTGGGCAGTCCAGGAAATTGGGACTGTCCAACAAAAACCAAGACACGTGGATATGTTTTGGTACCTGGAAGATTTTTGTGGGCGCCTTCATAAAATTACCAACCAAGCCATTGATCTCATTGGATTAATGGCTGGTCTAAAAGGGGCAGCATTAAACAAAGTGCTTCTCAGGTGTCAGAGTTGTATACAGAAGTATTGTGCAGGACACAGTCCAGCCAATTCGGGGACAGTTTTTATTGTTGTTTTAAACCTTTTCTAAATAGTTTTCCCAGGCATAATACCGGTTTGTTGGAAACGTCATTCTGTTGCGTTACTGTTAAATATAGTGTATTCAAAAACCTTTTCCAACTACATGAAAAATGAATTTTGTATTATTTTAGTGTCATATTTTACATCTACTTTTTATATATCCATAAATATGCATTGACTGGTTGAATTAGCAACTTATGGATCCCCCGTTTCAGGTTGCCTACGCACTTATGTAACATCTTCTATTTCAGTATCTGTTATGTGTGACTTTCGGTGGTTATTTTCACCTTTTCTTTCATGGTTTTCTATTCTCAGGCCTAAATTTCCCTCACATTAGGTGTAACATCGCAAGCTCCCTTTTGCTTTCTTGTTAGCATTGAATATGTAATTCCCTGTCCTTATTTATCCTGGATAGTTCATTTTTAGATCGCAGAATCCAGCTCTTTCCCACAAAGACTCATATATTAAAGTAAGTGTGTGCTGAATGTTTCTTTTTACTGATTTGAAGGTCAGAACATTTAGAGTGACCATACACCGCTAATGACCCATTACTACAATACTCCGTCCTCAGGTTTTCGACAGAGGTGGTGCCCTTCAGCTGTTGTAAGCCTTAACATTCTAAGTCAACTGCTGGATGAAGGGGTTAATTACAGTCGTATTCCAACAATAATTAAGCCTTTGGGTGACATTAACTTGTCACCACGTTTTGGTCCATCTATGTTACGTGGATGATTTCGGAACATTGCACAGTTCTCTGTACGTGGGTGGCGTTCTGAGTTAATGGCCTATCTTTGCCCCTGCACAGTGAGTTGTTTGGGCGCTGTGCATGCAGCCATACATTTGGCAGGAAAATAAACTGCTTGTGCATTGCAAGGACTTTTTGGGCAAATCTAAAACAGCTGGAAGCTATGGGGTAAAAGAAATATCCTTAAATCAGCTGGAGGACTGCAAATAATTTTCCCTGCGTAATCAGATATTTATATTGGGCCAACATAGGAAATTATATTTAGTCCCATAACCTCAGGTCTCTTCTTTAGAACGTTGCATAGACCTGCGGATCATAAGGAGGGTATGCATACTTGGAATCTGTTAGAATAAAAGGACAAAAACTACAAGGACTAAAAATTTTAATTTGTGTTGGAAAAAAATCTTTTAGCTCCTGCCATGGAAAGCACTTAGTTGTTAATTACATATCCAAAGCCTGTATATAAATAGAGATTTCCACTTCCTTTTAATATTCTTTTCTTTCAAGGAGTGTAACCTTAAGTTATTTGTGGTACACAAAAGCAGCCTCATTAGGTTCAAAGTGATCATTCGGTTGTAGTACATTTGGATTACAGGCTTGTAGGCTTTTGTTTTTTGTACTCGGGCACCAATATGATAAAGACCTTAACAAAGCCATATGCGTTCTCTTAAGCAGACATCAGAAAAATATCCATAATGTATGCAAGGAGAAGGCTTCTGTTTCTCTAATGCTCTGAGGATTTGAGAAGCCTATAGGAAACCTATCAAAAACCCTGACATCTTAAATGACCCTGGAGAGAGCTGAAGTCATTATAGCATGCATCTAAAAAAAACTGGAAATCCATTTACCGTTTCCAGAATGAGGCCTAATGCTTGCCGTAGATGACATATCAAAATGGCTCCATGTCTCGCAGGTTGCATAATAAAATCATGCAAAATGGATTATCAATTCCGTTTTCCTTTCCCCCATATAGTGGATTGCTTTTACTGCTAGCTTTGCAGCTAAATCAGCCTGCAACACGAGTACAATCTTGGCTAGATTTTTTGACGTTTTACTGTTATACTTTGCTTTTAATATCGTCAGACTTGAGAAGGATCGTGTTAGCACTCTACTAGCAGAAATATATTATTATTATTTTTTATTCTTATTCTCGTTTTCGTGGAAAAAGTTTTTTTGTATTTTTATTCTTATTAGTGAAAAAAGTTTTGTTTTGTTTTTCATTTTTATTCTTGGTGAAAAGAACTTTTGTCAAAACGCCAAATAAAAATCTCTGTGTGCGTATTGTCTTTTTTAGTAACTATATATGAGCTGCAAGTTTGTACTTTTGGGCTTCAAGTACCATTATTCCTAAAACATTCATGGGCTGGCTGAGGTTGATGGGTGGTGTAATTAATGAAGAGCGGCTTTGTTGTACTGTACAACAAGAGATCGTTATATGCGCTCAAGGAGTATTGTCGGTTCATATCGAGATTTTTTTTATTTATTTTTTTTATTTCCCTGAAGACAGATCAATATTTTCTTAGTTATTGATATTAATAGTAATTGATATCATTATTAGTTATAATCTGTGGAGCACTATGCGGATGCAGTGTTTTGACCTATGCTATAGAAGTTTTATTGATCAAACCAAATAGGAGCTAATCTACATTAGCCTCCTAAAGGATGTTACTTTTAAATACAATCGACAAAAAATACATTGTTAGTATCTGCAAAACTTGAGTTTCCAATTTTTTTTTAAAATTATACTTTTTTTGCCCTAAAGCAATTAATTCCTGCAAAAGCTATTGCATAGTTCCCAAACAAGATAATTACAGCGGAAGCCATTTTTTTCCTCCCTCTCTCTCAATTCGCCCTTTAGTCTAATCAGAATACTTAATGAGCATCTGTGGGATATGAAATTAATCCTTCTAATGAAGGAAGGACCTTTCTAATTCACTTCCAGCCTTAACATTTGTGAATCCCTTAACGCTGGGAGGATTAATACGGCAATCTCTGTTTCTCACTCTGCCAGGCACGCAAGGACTAGAGATACAGCTTTGGGTCCTGCCCCTCTTCATCAATTCAAACACTTTATATTCAGTTACAGTGGTGTTTTGAAGTTTTAAACATGAAAAAGCTAATATGCTTGTTCTTCAAGTTGCTTTCTAAAGCCTGAAAACGATTAGAATGTACATTTTGGGCCACATCTTTGAAATGATTTAGTCGTAGACAAACACTTCTTGCTTAATAGAAGACATCCTCTCTCATCGTGCTCTATTGCCAGAGACAGGAATCCACATCATGTTCTACCACAGCAGCTGGAAGCCCACAGATAAACCTATGTGGACAGTGAAGTCCTTGTCTCCTGCCGTAATCTTGAATAATCATGAAAGAACATGTTCAATGGATAGAGAATGAATACTTTCTCTTTTTATCTTTCTAGATGAACAGATGTTTAGGTATCCCAAACAGACCACCATGACCACTGGGTATTTGCCTTGGGTACCTTATGGCTAGTCCGGGCCAGTGACTGGGCCACACAGAATATTATTCTTGTTTTATATAGCGCCATCATATTCTACAGCGCTGTACAATGTGTTAAACAGGACATGACAAGTAGTATATAACGTGACAATTAGACTTACAGCAACAACAAGTGAGGACGGCCCTTCTCAAACAAGCTTACAATCTAGAGATCAGTTGTACTTAGCCATTTTGGTTATAAGCCCCATTTAACCGGTGATACTGGATATTTTGGCTGTGTGTTAAGATTTACAGGAGAAAATATCTTTTTTTTCTCTATGCTCAGTATTGTAATAATTTTGGTTCATGGGAAGCCTTCTGGAAGTGCCTTCCCTCCTGCCTCTAGCATCTTAGAATTTAAAGTCCATTCTTTTATAAACACTGTAAGCCTTTTATTTCTTTGTGCAAGTTACGTCCTTGAAGTGCTGCATATGGTGACCATTATGCTTGCATACAAATGTATAGTATTCTTTTCTTTATTGTTCGTATTTCATACCTTAGATTCAACTTCCTTTGTTTGTGGGAATACGTACAGCTGCCGAGTGTATAGATTGGTGTATAATGCACATTTAAAATATTTGCAACAAGCAAGGAAAGGGCCAAATGTGAATTTTAACCACAAAATTACGGTTTTATACATACTTTGCGTGTTAATGTTTTATATATATATTTTAAAACTATTTCGACTCCCGGAGGATATGAGCAATATTCACGTATCTGGTGAAAAGGTTTAAGACGCTCTCACAATGTTTTTACTAAAATGTTTCATATTTGGAATAAAGAAATGGCCTCTCTTAAAGACTGTATTGTTAACGCCTGCATTTTTATTAAAATATACGCAAATGGTGGCAGTCGTCTTCTACAGAATACAACTCCCATCATGCCCTGCTCTTTAGAGGAGAACTTTCATTTTGGTTTTGTGTAACAGACAAGAGTCCCAGCCATGCTCTCCCACAGCAGTCATAATTCCAGAGAGGTACTGGCTTTGCAGAGGGGCAGTAATCATAAATTATCGTTACAAAAAAAATCTTTAATAGTGGATTGAGAGTGCACGGAGGTATAAGTCTGTCTAAAGATGGATATTTTAATATAGGAGGTTAAAGGGAAGTATTTAATAAAGGATAATAAAGTTCTTTAGTTTTATTGTGTTTCTTGAACGGGTGCTCACCTAATTGACTAGTGCCTTCAGAAAGCAACACGGGGAATCTAAGATATCCTCATTGGAAGAAAAGAAACATCCTCTAATCTTCTGAGGGTCGAAAATCCCATCTGACTGAGTTTAATAGGTCACCTACACATTTAGCTTTAAGTAATACTGCAAGGATTGGATTGTAACCTTTCCACTTCAGCCCCGGGCAGGGCAATGAGTCACTGTCTACCAGGAGACAGATGCTGCCTCGCTAATGGCAGGCAACAAAAAGAGAGGAATTCATCAAATCCCAAATATCCTTTTGGAGAATAAGTACCCAAAACCCTAGGAGAAATAATTCCATATAGGGCGAATGAAACAGAGAATGTTTATACACATTCCTGCTACAATTCCTGCTACAATTACCATTTTTGTAGCATGATGGTACACCAGCTAAATTTGGATTTGGAGACAAAAGACATGCTAAGATTTTTGCTTATTACTGTGGGTTTTGCATAACATCCGTATCTTATGGAGCCTTTCACGTTGATAAGATTGTGTATGCGTTAAAACATGAAAACAATTTTTTCTTTCCTTTTTAAATCAGTCCTTGAAGGTTCCAGACAAAAAAGTAAATGATCTAATGATCTAAGATGGACACTTCGGGGGGGGGGGGTTAAAATGATGGCTTTGTGGGCTTTTGAGAGTATGGGATTTAGAAATTGAATGTACTTTTTTTTATTGTAATTGCATTTCTGCTAGGGCAAATCTGCAAAGACCTCATACACTCATACCTATGACATTCTAAATTGTTAGAAAAAGAGAGACCATGGGAGAAAAGTAGGACACAGAGGCGCTGTCCCTCCTAAAGAGTTACTCTTGGGAGATACGCTGTTGATTAATCACCTAATTCCAGTAACTCAGAAAAATTTCAAATGATTCTGGCCTTTGCCAATAGACCTAGACATCCTTCTCTTTAAGGGAAAACTTTCTATTTCCTCTTTTCTTTTAATACATTAGTAGGGTCAGTAGGGTACAGTCAATATTTTTCTTTGCTATCTGATTGCATCATGATGTTTAGTGTTTTGAGATTATTGTGGTAGATTTCAGTGTTCCAAAGATAAGAAGCATTAGAAGTGAGAGGTTTAATTAAGGATCAGGCGTTAAACCGGCGTCATCAGCCGTTCTCGGAAATCCTAATGGGTAGGTTATAAGGGATTCAGCTAGAAATAACGGTGATGGGGCTATGAAGTAAGGTCACTATGCTTCCTGTTACATCCTAGTCTGCTGAGTCTGCAGACATGGATATCCTTTTATAGTCTGCTCAAGGGTCCTCTAACATATGGATACAGGATGTGAGTGGTGGTTTGGCACAATGGACAAGGCAGTAATTACCTTCTGGGCTACTTTGATTTGGTTCTGGTCCATTGGAGAGTGTGTGTGTGTGGGTGGGCAACTGTATTGCTGAATGAGGCCATGGATATGCAGTTCCCCTCCTAGTACATATGGTAGCCAGGAGGAATCATACCTTAGACAGGGAGAAGCACCATATGGAACTAGGTGGAAATAAATACCACCACCCTCTCCATTTACAGATAAAAAGGATTGTCCTTCAGGACAGATAACAGACATGGCCATTTGGCAGAGCTTGCCCTTAGGGCTGAAGTTTGTTAGCCCCCTGTACAGGAATATATAGCTGCCATTCCCTTCTAGCAGTACATATTAGCTTTAAAGTATACTTTTGGATATACCCTCTTGGTGTTATTGTGCGAAAAACTGGCATAGCAAAAAGAGATATTAGAAATATCGTACATAATACTGCATTTTGTTTCATGGTAAGCCATTGAGTTAAAGCAACACAGTCACTTAAATACAAATTACTGCAGTACGGAACCTTGACAATTATGTATGGAAAATGTTCCATTCTATGACAGAATTTAACATATACAAAATTTAATTTCGTGGTTTCAGCAGTCTACAGAGAGCAATTTTGCTGTACGCTTGCTGATTCCAACAGAATGAATTTGCAAGTACAAAATTTATTTTTCCTACCCTCTTGCAGTGCATCGAAAACATGTGAACACGGATACCTTTGTTAAGTGTCAAGTGAAAAACTGATAATGTATTTTTTTTTTTAACATTATCAGGAAAGATGAGAAGTGGAAAAACCTAACAGGTACAAAAATAAACTAATTACGAAAAAGAAAAGGATTATATAATGAGAATGGTTCTGGGAAAAACAATTAAAAATGTCCTAACCGAGGTGGTTTGGCGCTGCGTCTAGATATATCCAGAACAGATCAGCCTGCTCTGCCTAATGATATATTATTGAAGTTGGCAAAAATGTAGTTTGGCTCGTTACTGCAGTGGTGCACAGACTGTCCATTAATACTTGTTCACCCATAAATGTCTAATTACATATGTGGATTTCCTGCACATTGGAGTCCCATAAACACTTCAAAAAATCACAGCAAAATGTTCTTTTTTCCGGACGTGGAATATGATCGATGGCACTCGGAGGACCGAGGCGAAAAGCTCCAAAACACGACACTGGGAAAAATCTCCAAATGTCACATTTCCTCCCCTCTGAAAGCGTGCAAAGCATTTCTTCAGTCTGGTGATCCTGTTAATATAGCAGTGAAAGCTTATTAAGCATACAAAGGTGACCCTGTAATTGGCCCGAAGGATGTTGTATTCGGCTATTATGAGCTTGCCAACTACCTGCAGGTCACCAGTGATCCAGTTTATTTTTTACATTTTCTACTAGACGAGTGACTAGGGAATGTGAGAACCGTGAATAAGATCATGATCATAATATAAATGGATTTTTCCTACATAATGCTGGAATGCATAAAGACTGCTTCGGCTTCCTAGTTCGTTTTTGAGTCCCTCGGAGTGAAAGGGTACTTATTCTTGTTGAATTGTAGAATATACCATCGCTTATTCATGGTATGAAGGAAGGAAAAGGGAGCAATGAGTCCTTTTCTTCTGCTGTTACATAGCAATAGAGTTTTAACCTTATTATTTTAGCTGTATGTAATTCATCTTGTTTGCAGGTGTGTGCTCAGACCTGCCAGTTGTCTCATATTTCTAGGTTTAGTCCCTAGTTTTGGCATCCACCCCCAGTATCTTGCTATTCCAAAATGTGTCTTCGGTTTAGAATTGGATTGTAATTACCTGGAGCATTATTCTATTTTATTAGTTAAAGGCTGCTTTCCTCAACATTCATTCACTTAAGGGAATATCCATTATATATCTTTGTCTGCAAGTTTGCCTCAGATAAGTGGTAGTTTCATGAAAATAAAATAAAATATTTTACTAATCTCAATGTAATACTTGCCGTTGCCTTTCCTCACACTTTATGTCTCCTTGTCTCGTAGGTGAGAAGCCATACAAGTGTTCCTGGGAAGGATGTGAGTGGCGTTTTGCTCGGAGTGATGAGCTTACGAGGCACTATAGGAAACACACAGGGGCAAAGCCATTTAAATGCAACCACTGTGACAGGTAAGGAGAGTGTCCTGTGATCTGGCAAACAAAATAGTCCCTGTATAAGATGAGCAGACCATACATCACACATAAAGCTGACGTGCACCATAAGGTCTGTGCTCAGCTTTCACTAAATGTCAAGATCTCAGTATCCCAGTGTCCTTTTATACAGCATGCAATGTTCTAAACCTTTTGGACCGTCCAGCTAATAGAAACTGCGTCCGTGAAATAGTCTAAAATTATGTAAATGTTATTATAGGATGCGCATTTTTGAGTACCCATGATGTTATTTTGTCCAGATACATTTGGTGCAGAATAGAACGTCCTAAATGATTAATAGTTTAATTAATGTCTAACCACAAGAACAGAAGTCGAAAAATGACCAGTAATCTCAAGTTGCTAAGGGATGCAAAGGTGAACCTGACCATTGACTTTATAGCACTGTACAATGAGACATTATGATGTCATCTTTACAAAGGATTTAGATTTGTTTATATATCTCCTTTTATTTAGAAAATTATATATATATATCATTCATTTCTTTGTGTAAGAGGCGTTACATGGGTGTTGCTTTCTTCTTTTCACACTACACAGATAACATAAAACCTCAATAAGTTGTACTGACAACAACTTTCTCACTCTCTTAGACAACTCTCCCAATAAAAATGTTCTTCATTATTTTGTGTCCTAATGGAAGGAAATCTCACCGAAAGAACAAGAATTCCTGTATGGGAAAGAGAGGTTGTAGGGTGAAAGGGACAGAGAGCTCCTGTAATTATAAGTGACAGGCCTGACATTATCATCTTATGAAAGCCGAGTGGCAAAGGCCTAGCAAGCCAGACAAAGCCTCGGTCGGGCTATTGTCAACGTTATTGAATAAAGATGTGCTTTTAATCACATTAGAAAAGGGCTGAAGAAGATGGGTTATCAGGCCAAAGAACCCAGGAGTAGCATTAAAATAAAGGTCCGGGAAAATGTCTGTAATATAATCATGTTTATATATTTAGCTGCTGGTCGGATAGCAGGTCAGGAAACAGGAAGGCAGCCTCTTACTTTGATTGCAAAGACATGTGCTCTTTGCGCATCCTGCCTTCCCGAGACCTCACTGCTCCCTCCTGTGACACAGTCCGGTAATAAGCAAACATGAGTACTATACGCAGTGCCGTTAGAAAACATACCCCTGTCATACTGTTTATATGTATGATTCTCTCTGCGTCCTAAAATGGAAAACAGGTATTACAATAAATGAGTTTTGATAATGAATACGTTTGGAGCTACAACTAAATTAGTTGTAAAATAGTCGTGGGCCCCCATCGCCTATGAGATTTAGGGGCCTCGTTATTTCCCCCCTTCCTAGGGGCCACGCAGAAGGGTCAGTTCTTCATGGTTCCTGTTCAAGGTTGGGGAATCCATCTTTAGAGGAAGGTGGAAGTCAAAACGCCAGCATCCACCTTCCTTACCAAAAAGTCCAGGAAACTGGCCCCACTTCAGCCAGAGATGAAGCAGTAGTGATCTACCCATTACCTATTTTACAGTATACTAATTTCTTACATGTTTCCCTAATGCAGGGCTCGACAAATCCCAGGCGCCAGGTCGCCATGGCGACTGATAATTTTGTCCTGGCGCCTAGGTGTTTGTGAGCCAAACCGGTGACCGAAACAAAACAAAAAAACGGGCGAAAATGAATATGCAAGCAGCTTCTCTTGTGCTGGCCACGGGAAGCAGGAAACCAGGAGTCACATGAATTCATCTCAGGTCACATGACTGCTCCATTCCTCCTCCCAGTGGGCGGGACAAGAGAAGTATGTGCAGAGAGACAGAGAATTAGCAGGGCCCCTATGGAAGTCTGCGTGTGAGAGATCTGCAGTGCAGGTAAGGGGGTGAAGGAGTGTGTATGAGTATATGAATGAGTGTGTGTGATAGCATGGTTGTGTAAGTGGGGGGAGCAGCATGGCACAGGGATGTGCAGCATCAATACACAAGGGGGGGCAGCAAGCCAGGTTTCAGCATGTACTCCTATCATGCCAAGTCAGCCAGTACATGCTGGAACCTGGGTATGTCTGGGCAGGACTGTGATTGCTGGCTCCTAACTTTTTTAGCTGGCTCCTAGATTAAAAACAAATTTGTCAAGCCCTGCCCTAATGTGTTAAAAAAAATTTTTTACAAAATTGAGTTAATGTTTGAATTTTCTTTGTTTATCTCCTTCTGAATTATTTAGCATTTTTTTAAAGATGCAGTTTAAAGAGGCAGTAAAATGTAGTTGTCTGGATAATATGGATTATTTAGTGTCCCAGTATCTTGTGTCTTTATTGTGCAGAAGCCCCTTTCTATAAAATCCCTGTTATCTTACATGATTCAGAAAGCAGTAAAGCCTGCACCATTTATAGTCTCCAGAATTATTAGTCTCCAATATAAGTGCACCATTTTTAGCCACGACAAGGGTCGTGAATGGAGGTTCTTTAAATGAATCCACCTTGTTTTACAGTAGATCTGTCACTTACGCAAGTGCTATGTGTACAAGGGGGAAATGTCAATCAATAAGAAAGGCATGAGAAGGGAAAATATCTTCAGAACACAAAATTAGGTGATAGTTGTGCTACGTTTTGCTTTCCTTAAGTGAAATAGTCACCAGAGCAAATGGACCAAAAAAAACCCACAAGCTATTGGTAGTTCTGATAATTTGAGTTTTGTTAAAAACGCTATGGTTTTGACCAGGGCCGGCCCAAGGCAAAATGCCGCCTGGGGCGAATTAAAATGCCGCCCCCCCCCTAACTAGCCTTTCTCTCCCTCCATCCCTGCCGCCCCCCCCCATTATCTACCCTTACCCCCCCTTGTACTTACCTTTCAGCAGTCCTGCGGCGAGTCTCCCTGTTCTGTCTCGGTGCCGGCTTGTAATGCTCAGAAAGACTCTCTCTTTCGCTTTAAAAAAAAAAAAGGGGCTTGGGGCGACAAAGTGCCGCCCCTTCAAAAGTGCCGCCTGGAGCGGTTGCCCCACACGGCTCCATTGTCGGGCCGGCCCTGGTTTTGACAACACAGTGTAGAATCGGTAGAATGCTATCCAGCTCAAATTAAGGGGCATCAAATACTCTTTGTAGGTAAGGTGTAAATTAACTGCTTAATTTATTAAAATTCCCTTTATTAGACGTGCTAACACCGTTGCCTGAAAAAGCAGGGTTTAAATATTATGTTTATATATCATGTCTTTTGGCTCATTTTTAAACACTTTACTTGTATAATTTATTAGTGTTTTCTGCAGTGCTTTACATTGACCATTACAAACAGTAGCGGGGATCCTTTCTAATGAAAGCTATTAGCGGACAATATGGCGGTAAATAGGTTAAAGGACATTAACAATAAGCTGGATCAAAAATGTCTAAGATAGATTTGGTTCAAAGTAAGCCGCCATGGTACAGTTAACATTTGTATATATTTACTGTAGCATATTTTATGGTTAATGACATTCTTTGTGCTGCTTAATTGATAGTAAAGTCAGCACCATTAATTGCCATTGTAATTAAATCATATGTATGCATTAGCACTATGGTGCCCAGAGCCTTAGAGCGGAGAAACTCATACTTTCAAGGAGAACATTAAGGGATATATATGGAAGCTCTCCAACTGAGGCTAATGGCTTTTCAACAGATGGTACAGAAAACAGAAAGAAACAGAAGGCCAAGGGGTAGGGGGCAACAGAAAGGTAAATAATCAAACATTCAAAGGGTTTAGGGGAAGCTGCAAGGAGATCTAGAAGGCAAAGTCATTTGGTGATTTAACCTATTCAGTTCCAGGAAGACTTCTTTCTGGAAGCTCGCTTTCATTAGGTGTCCGTGATGTTGGCACAGGGCCAAGACATTTTGTAGAAAAGTGACAGTGAATGATTTGAATTTGAAGAATTCTCAATTCTTCAGCCTAGAAACCAATTCTTTTCTTTGTACTCTGCTACACAAGGATTTTAATGTGCTCTTCACCCCTCATGCACTCAGATGTTTAAATCATAAGCGTTTCCTTTTTTAATAATGCGTTCCCTTTACAGCAAAAGACAGGTTGGAGACTGTTGCTATGCGCTGATGGTAAGGGATAATGATTGCAGGTATAATGCCGTGCAGGATCCCAAACTGCTTACACAAAATCAGTGATATCGATGTTTCCTGGCTAAATGTCAGGGAGAGGTAGTCAGTATGTTCTCACTAATAAGAACAGGCCAGTGCTTTTCTGCTAAGCTGGCCAATTTGCCTAAAATGGTTGATTTACATTAAGATGATATATGTATTCTACATCTTGCAGATACACTTCAGTTGACAGGTAATAACTCACGGTACGTCTTAACGTCTATACTAACTGGTTCTTGTGAATCTCTTTCATTGCAGATGCTTTTCCAGGTCTGATCACCTTGCTTTGCACATGAAGAGACATATCTAAGGACATCAACAAACACATGGCTCTTTGGCCTTGGTAGTGCCCAATTTTTGATGGACACTTCTGGCGATACCCTTAATCTTGCAGGAGAAACATTGCCACATGTAAAGCTCTGTACACAAAATCCATATGAAATGTTAATGTATCATCACATGCTCGCTCATACAAGAGAACACAGTCTGTTTTTTATGCCTTATCCCCATCCTGATTGAGACGGATGCAGGCAGATGACGGTTGATTTTTAAGGATCTGTGATTTCCTCATACAGTTGCATACTGGATGCTCTTATATATGTTACCACGGAAACCAAGATAAACAAGACTTGCCTGCAAGTGGACAGTGGTCTTAAGGAGCTCTGAAGAACTCACTTTATTGCAACTCAGAAGCTACTGAAAAAAACCACCTTCAAGTTGCATTGTTGTAGCACTAATACTTTCTTTTAAAATTTATTTTAAGAGAAAAAAAAAAAATAGACGGATTTCGAACTAGGAAACCAAATGTCACTTCATGAGCCTGTAGGTTTGTGTTAATATCTGAAGACTCCATATCAAGAAAGGATCCTGCTACGTATTGGTTCCCTGTGGTTTTGCTTCTTCACTGACCTTTTATCTCAATGCCATAGGCCTTACTGGCACAAAACTGGTGGAGTCACAAATATAAAAGTGTCTGCAATTGACTGGTCTATATTTCAATAGGATTCATGAATGGAGGATCGCCAAGAACAACTCCCCATCCCCCACCTTTTCCTCAATTATTTATTTTGTATTTCTTTCATTTGTTTTACATTGTATGCACTAGGGACTTGTAAAAGCCACTAACACTGACTGTGACAGGACCTGATTTGTCAAAAGTGAAGTGTCCTGGCTTCAGTGTGTGCACTTCCAAAGGTTAAAAACCTTTCCTTTTTTAGTTCTGTTTAATTTGAAAAATAATTTAAGAAACTTTGTTCTGTTCACTCTATGGACTATTATCTGAACTTTTCTTTCTCCACCTGGACACTCTTAGCTTGGAAGTGATCAGCCACCTATAATTTGCTACTAAGGTTTGGCAGACTTCAAGCATTGTTCCACTGAACTTTCCACACTTTGTGCTTGATCATTGACTTCTAGTCCTAACATTATAATAGTTAGTAACTTGATGTTATTTCCAGAGCAGCTGCATTTTTTACTAAATATTTTGTTTAAGTGTCAACAACAACTGCAACAAAAAGCCAAATATCTGAACCTGTAGAACACTGAATTTTGAAGTACACCTTAAAGTAAGTTGAGTTTGTACCATCAGTGGTCTAACAACTGACTCTTCCTTGCATACGAAGGTCAACAACTGGGCACTTTTTTAAACAATTCAGAGTGCTCATATAGGTAGGAATAATGGCTACATTTATCCAGAAAATTGACTTTTTTTCCACAGGGATATCATGCAATTTCCAAGCAGAAGGTCCTGTGCGGCCTTACATTTTTAATAACATCAGGGGTTGTAAAGGAACTAAACCTTACCTAAAAAGAATAAATGAGAATCTACCACAAACAACAAATTATCCATGTACATATAAGTCATATCAGTTGTCATTAGGCTGTACTCCAAAAGCTGCCAATCAGACCATATCAAGTGATCAATTCAAGTAGGTGTGGTGGGGAACAGGTTGTATATTTTGTATATTCTGGGACCACCCCTAAGCAGCTATTAAAATTGCACATTTGGCCCCACTGTGTCCAGATGAACGCAGCTCTTTTACCCCAGCCAACTGGCCTCTTTTTATCTTGTTTTGACTCCTTGACTGTTAAACAAAAAAAAAAGAAATAAAAAAAATAAAAAAGTAAAATGAATAAAAAACATAAAATACTTAAAAAAAATACTTAAAAATCATTAGAAAAGAAAACCTTTTCAAAGTCTGAGACCTAAACAGATGGAATAGATCAATAAATGAAAGAGCAGCCTTGGCACTTACGGTTTAAGCTTGCAGTTGCCAGAGGGACACAGAATTTTGATTTCAATTTCCCTCTGGCTGCTAAAAGGGTTTTAAACTTCCCTTTACTATTGACATGTGGTACCTGCCCATTGTTGATTATTTTTTATTTCTCACTAAATATATTAAACTCTCGTTATTTTATTGTTAGAATGGGGCAGGGAGATGTTACATGATCAAGACCAAAACCTAAGAATATTTTAGGTGTTCCGACAAATCTTGTAACAAAGGAGGAAAGAAAATGTTTGATTCCAAAGATTTAAAAGCAAAACGTACTTAAATATACCTGAAGCACTGCTTGTCGACAATCCTTGTAGTCTTCTGCTTCTGCATATGAATATATTTATATTTTAATTAAATGGCCATCTTAAGAAGTTTTTAATGGGTTTGAAAAGCCGAGGGGCATGTTACATGTGATGTAACCATTAGACCATTTCACAAAACAAGTACTAGTCCTGATGTTAAAAAAAACATGTATTATACACCCCCCATGCAATTGAAATTTTTTTTTTTTTTTAAAGTTACATTTTTGGGTAACCCAGCCATTTTTTTCCCATTGTCCTCAGATATGTTTCTTCTCCCAGTTTATTGGTGTTTTTATGATATTGTATTGGATTTTACTTAACTGTGAAAATATGCAGATTAGTATTGGCTAGCAATGCATATGCAGTATATTCCATATAACAGCCCAACCTAGCCATCAAAGAGGTTCATTAATCTTTAAATTAAAGCCTGCTTTGGTAAACTACGGAAAGGCTCTAGATTTTGAACAGCCTATACATCAATATCAGTTCAATTGGCACAAAATAATATCCAACCACAGCCCTAAATTGTTGTCCAAAGCATGTCCTTTTGCCATATATGTTGCCATTTTCAATCTAAAATTACAGTTTTTCCTTTATACTATTTGTCATATGTAATACTTGTTATACCTTGTCATATGTGTTTACAAAGGTTTCCATAAGAAGAAAGAAACAACGTTTCTCCTGTGTCATTCTGGGACTTTTACATTATATCATCAACATATTAACAATTTGGCAAAATAACAGACCCCCTCAAAAATGGACTTCTTGCCCAGACAGTGACAGATAAAATGCTGAAATAACATGGCTTTAATGGTAGTCAGTAGCATGCTGTCTTTAATGGGAGACAATGGTTTCTTGAACTTTTTAAGCCAGGAAATTTCAGTCCATTTCGTAGCAGCACAGAAAATCTGGATGTCCTCAGGGGGATCACACGTGGAGCTGCCAAAATGACTGATCCACTGATTGAGCCATCTGTGCTTATGTGTGACTATCATTCTAAAAAAAATTGCAGTGTTCGCTAGTCCTAAACTCAAAAATCTTCTTTTGTGTTTTATACTTTTAACCAGATGTATTGATTTTGGCAACTGTCTTGTGGGCTCATGTATGGCAAAAACCTGATGCTTGAGAACACCTTTAAAACAGAAAATAGCATATTTGACATTTAATATGTCAGCATTTAGTTGTAGATAGATTCAAGTAATATTAATGGTTTATCTAATGGTTTTATCAAAATACCATCTACAAGACATGCAGAGTTACAGATCACTATTTTGATTCATTTCCAAATTTTGTAAGGTTTAGCTTATTGGCCAAATTTTTCTTTCACTGTTTTGAACAAAAGTAGCATAAGATGCCTTTGAAATGCAAACCTGCATCATTTAAATGATCGGTATAATCTTGTTTCATATGATGAAAAATGAGCAAACATACAGTTTGTATGTATATATAATGTATATCCTGGGGGGAGCTATTTTCCACAAGTACATCAAAACACACAGTTAAAAGGGTTTCATCCATATTGATTAGGAATAAATCTGGGATATTTTTTCTAGCTCTGTCTGCCATTTGAGCAGCGACCTTACTCAGGCAAAATGTTATCAAACCAGGCTTCAGTTGATTGCGCCAATTTTTTTTCATTTTCTTGTCACAGCATAGAGACTTAGTAGTGGTTAGCGTCCCTGAAGATAGCTCATATATGTCACACCCGTACCATCTCCTTGGGAAAACGAAAATGGTAACAATTTCTTTGAAGACAATTGCTTATAGAATGTACCCATTTTAAGAGAATAACTCAACCAAGGTCTTTTCCTCCCATTGAAAACCTTAGTTTAATAAAATGGCCATCCTTATTTGCTGAGGAACCGGTGGGATCCAGCAATCATGAGTAGCCTCCTCAGATCCCACTGGATTGTCCCAGTAGTTCACAATCTCATTTTTTTCCCCTTTTCACTAACTCGCTTAAGGGGAAGATTGTCAATGTATTAAGGTTTCACTCCTTGTTTGCTGGGTGGTGCCGACCTTTTCTCTCCCCATCCCAAAATGTAATCCTAAAACGTATCACTTTAAGATCAAACCTAGTGTAGTATTTCATAAATGTTGCACTTTTTCAATCTTGTATTGAGAACACAGAGCTTGAGAAGATGGACACCCTCTGCTCCCCTCCGTTGAATGAATGAAAAGTGTGATTGCTTTTTTTGTTAATTCCCCTATTCATATTTTTTGGTAAGCAGATATTTAGTGGGTAGGGGTATTTCTGCTGCCTTATTCTCAGCCCAGTGAGTGGAATTGTTTAGTTAGAAGATTTAGGAGCTTGAAGTAGTATTTTTTTCCTTTGAACTCTACAATACTAGAGGGACTAGCAGGTATTGCCTTCCCATCTGGCACTGTAAGGTTTAACTAATTTCCTTTCTAAAACTTATTCAGGCCTTTTTTATGTGTGCAAAAAGTAAAAAAAAAAGTAAAAAAAAATATAATTACAAAATAAAAGTTGGAGACCATTCAGAATTTTTTATAAATATTGAAGAAATATTGATTTCTCAATTTGTACTTTTATTCCTCCTGTATGATCACTATAGTGACTAGTTTTGTAAATGGCTAATTTGACGTTTCTGTTACCGTATTACACTTTGCTATAACAACAAAATTTGACCAAACCACTGGTTTTTTTTGGAAAACATCCTCATGCCATTATGCCAGACATGTTTTTAATTTTCCTAAACAATCAGAAATTATATTAAAATGCTACTGTCACTTTTTATAATCCAAAATTTCATGTTAATATCGAGTTAAATTCACCTCTAAACATCTTCACCTGAACAACCCTTATATCTTTACCTGTATTATACAGCAGACAATACCTACAAACCTATTAACATGACAGTGTATCTAAAGGTGGCTTCATTTTTTTTTTCTTTTTTATATTTTGTAATTTTTCTCCTCGGTCCAGTAGTAAAATTAGTTATTTATTTGACTTACCTTTTTAAAAAAAATCCTCATCAAATTTGGAATATTAACTAAGTTAGACAAATATTGCATCACCATTGGAATCAGAACAATTATTGTAAGAATAAAGTTGAGCAGGGTTTTATTAGTACTCATGTTTTATAAAGAATGTGTACAATTTGGACCAAAGGTGGTTCTAATACTGGTACGCCGAATGGTATCATAACCTGCAAATTAGCCATACTTCACCTGGGCCAGTGTGTTAAAACTAGTTGTCCAAGGTATGTCCCTATTGCCAAGTGCTGTCATTTCCCTAAATAATAAGTTTGCAGGTGGAATTGTGGATCTAGATAGTATGCAAAGCTTAACCGAAGATGTATGATTTGAAGGATAATGGTCAGGGTGATTTATTTGTCCACACAGGATCGTTTCTACTCCAAGTTGTTTGCCATTCTGACAAATGAACGATAATTGAGATAAATGACCCATACAGTGCCAATTGGTATAGCATAGTTGCATAAATATGGTCATGGGTGTCTTGTCTCCATATTCATTGCCAATATATAAACCCGATTTGGATTGCACCTTTTAGAAGCATTTTCCTATTGAAATAAACACTCTTATATGGGAAAAATTCTGAATGCTTCTCAAACTTGAAAATAAAAAAAAACCACATTGCTTGAAGGAATTTAATTTGCACTATAATTTTAGAATCTAATTTTATTTTGTTTTTGGCCAGGCGTGTCGAACAAGTGCTTATGGAGAGACCCTCATTTATATTCTCTCAGGCCTTTTATGGTATTTCTCCTATATTCCAGAAATACCCAAATTATAGCTCTCCGTTCACCCTTTGTTATTTTTATTGTTTAATTTTTGTGTCTTTTTTTTTTTACTTTTTTATTTTTTAGTCTTTTTTATATATGAATATATTACTTTGTCTTTTTTTGCTGTAAAAAAGTCTTAACATTTAAATAAAATATTATTTGTATTATATGATGGTGGTATGTTAATGTTACAAAATTATTAATGAAGAAAAAAATTTATTTTTGTTACTGGTCTGTTTCATAATTCTTTTTTAAATTGGTATATTGTAAGATATCTATGCAAAAATGTTATGTGACGCATTTTTATTTAAGAATGTAATGTGTAATAAACCGTAGAATGTGTTTGGCCTGGAAATGATTAAATGCCTCTTGTTGGTCCTTTTTTTTTTAAATTAACAATGACACAAAGGGGGTGTTCTTGCTTATCGAACCTGCTGTTAAGGTCTAGAGCCTTGCAGAATTAATATTTTTGAGCATTTCACAGCAGAACAGCGTTCTGATTCTTTAGAAGTGATGCTTTTGAAACAGATGGATTGGCGATGGCCAGGCAACCCTAGTATTTTAAGGCTGGCCATCCCTGATGATGACAGTGTGGTCGACAGCTGGACATGCGCAGCAACATGCTACTTTTTTCTGGTCATGTAGGATGTGGCTGGTCATATGCAGCCACTGGCAGCACACTCCAGCGCCTGATCTGCCGCTCGAGTGCTAGATGGGTGAGTGTGTGTCGATGACAGCCAGTGGCCAACCAGGCATTTGCCTCGTGTGCCAGATGGTCAGCCTGGGCCTGGTATGACATTTGTTTACATGTCTACATGTCCAGGTGGAATTTGGTATCCATTGTGATCTGGGTACCTTTGTAACAGGGTGGAGTTAGAACTTATTAACTTATATATTGTCAAGTTTTTTTGCGATCTGCATTTTTATTTGGAAATTTCACTGTATTATAATTTATGTTAGTTTGAAAAGACTTCAGAACAAATGTCATGCCGTAAAAGCTGCTTCGGATGCGGTGTGGCTTTCCTTTCTACATAATTCAAAACGATTAATTATATTCGTAATTATACTGATAAACTTTTTTTTCAGTTTTTATACTAAATGCACAGTGGTTATTTTCTGCTGCTGAAAATGTGCATGGTAGCCACATTCATGCTATTATGAGTCTTATACACTGAAAGTTACATAGGCTTTTGTGACTTCAGAGGTCTATTCTTCACATGTGTGACATAAAACCACATATTGTGTGATGTGAAACCCAGAAACCCCTGCACACCATATCAGAAGTCACTGTGTCATCGTTTACACGCTTGGACATAAATCTTGGGATTAAAATATATCAACAATGCCAGGAGAGATGTTTTAAACCAAGATTATGGGTTTATGTCTCACTGTGACCCCCCTTTTATGCCTTTGCTTTTTTCCTAATCCTGTATTATGGGTCCACACGTTTTATCAATTATCGTTTCGTGTTAATCCCCTGTACCACTCTCCCCTTACTCCTTAGACCTCTGACGTCCAAAAACTTTTACATGGTTTTCTATGTTGGCCTGGTAACAGGTATCGGCATTGACTAAACAGTCCATTTGTTCTTGGGCTAATGTGGCTATATCCATTTTTCTTACAATGAAATCAGTAAAAGTATAGAAGAAATGACAATGAAAAAAACATAATATGGTAAAGATATTGGGTTTGTCTATTACAAAATGTTCCTGTATAAGCATGTGTCATGCATGTACTGAATTGTCTGTTAATAACGTGTGTTCTTAATGTCTGATTTGTTACTTCACCATAAACCAATAGGGTATCAATGTATAAAAATATAAGTGGATTCATTTTTACCGACTTGAAACACTTATCACAATAGGGAAAATTAATATAACCACGTTAGTTCAAGAGAAGGTGGGGTGTTTAGTCAAGGCTCAAACCCTTTCTCAGGAGAACATAAAACATAGGCAGGCCAGAAAAAGGACACAGCACACCTCTTAAATGGATATAGTAATTTATTCCAGGTCCGAAACGTTGCCTGTTTTATGCTGGAATAAATGGCCATTTCCTTTGAAGCTGTGTGTGCTGAGTCCTTTTCCTGGTGAACATACTATATTGTGATGAAGCGGAGTCCTGGGATTATTGCACCTTTATAGGAATGTTGGCATGTATGCCTGGTTTCATAAAGTCTCAGCTGTTATATACAATCCAATAACAGCTTTCTGCACTTCATGGGTCTCACTTTGGCTGAGTTTTACCTCATAATGGTGAGAGTTGGTGATTGGTGCTGATTAAAATAGCTGCATAAATATCAGGTTTGCTTACTGATCTTGTTCCAAGTAGTTTGTGGATTTTGTACATTTCAATTACTAGCAAACAACTGCACCATAATATATGTTTTATAAGTTAAGAAAAATAAGGAATGTGTCATTAAACGTTAAAGTGCTTGATTTAGTACAGAAAGTTTGCATTTGTCATTTTGGATGTAGAATATAAAAAAACCAGGGAGGAAGAATTTTTGTGAGAAATCGAAAAATGTCAATGAAAAGGGACACAATGTTAACGCTATAAAAAAAGCGTGCATCTAATGTATAAATACTTGTATTATGCTAAAATGGACTACCTCGTGCAAAGTAGACTTGCGAAAGAATGCTTTTTCCTGCCAAATGTTACCGTTTCGTCCTTTTGCCTGAATAACGAACCAAAGAATGCAACATTGGAAGAAAGAAACAAAAAACAAATGTGCGCAATACGAAAATATTAATTAAGATCATTCATTAATTTAATTAAGATCATTTAACAAGTCCACTACTATCCTTGTTTCTTGTTTCCATGGCAACCTCACAGACGAATGCAAAGTGGCGATGTTGCACCAGATATCTGCATAAAGGGTGCTAATTCAGACCTAAATCACCCCATTATCAAAGATTGTTTAACCTACACGATGCACAACTACCAATCTGAATTTAGGGTTAAATTACTCAACCACAACATTAGCAGAACCCATAAATGTTGATTATTTTTTATTATTACTATAGACTTTACCATCTTTCAAATTAAGATGTTCAGATTCCCGTATTTCAGCAATCAATGTATGTCATTTCCAAGAATGTTGTCAGGTAAAGCTTTATTATATTTTAAATATTTATAATGATGCACTCTAATCAAAGCCATCAGGTTTTTTTATTTTTTATTTTTTTAAAGTTTAAGCTTAAATGGAACATTCTCTGAGGGAAAACTGATTATCAACAAGAAAAAAGAGACAAAGTATATATATATATATATATATATATATATATATATATATATATATATATATATAGTGCGGGTCCCCTTCAGCATACCAAGACATTTTGGACAATGCTATGCTTTCAACTTTCTGGGAACATGTTTGGGAAGGTCCTTTTCCATTCCAGCATGACCGTTCCCCAGCGCACAAAGCAAGGTTCATAAAGACATGGTTTAATAAGTTAGATGTGGAAGAACTTGAATGGCCCGCACAGAGCCCTGACCTCAACCCCATCGACCACGTTTGGGATAAACTGGAACAGAAATCATGAGCCGGGCCTTCTTGTCCAACATCAGTGCCTGACCTCACAAATGCTCTACTAGATGAATGGGCCAAAATTCTCACAGAAACACTCCAAAATCTTGTGGAAAGCCTTCCCAGAAGAGTGGAAACTGTTATAGCTGTAGTTGGTGAGGACCAACTATTGTATTTAGAACGCAATGTCATAAAAGTCCTTGTTGGTCTAATGGTCAGGTGTCCCAATACTTTTGTCCATACAGGGTGTATATATATATATATATATATACATATATATATATATATATATATATATATATATGTGTGTGTGTGTGTGTACAATAATAAAAATCTTTGCCGTGAAGTTCTAAAGCTCTACAAACTTCCTTTGAAAGGAATCATTTAATCACACATTAAATGTGGAAAAATAATGCAGATACACACAAATTTATCGAAGAAAAAATGTGTGCATCAGTTACAATATCTATAGATTCAGGAAGTTTGGATGGAAGGCATTGGCACATCTAACGCTTGCCAGGCGTTTTAAGTAAGGATGTTTCAGTAAAATTATCTTTAAAATATCATCATGCAATTATGTTAGCCAATATTTGTTAATGATCTTTTTAAATGCAGGGTTTTGTGAATTATAAGTAGAAAACCAAACTACCTGTATTCGGCTGGATAATTTCTATCAAAAAATCTGTTCATTAGCAATAGAGCTTGTTCATAATAATCTTCCTCTAAGGAACAATTTCTTTAACCACTTTTAAATTGGCTTTTGGGAATGTTCTCAATCCAAGGTGGTGACAACTGTTCAAATCAATATAATTTTTACTTTCCATAGCTTTAAAATAGTTACTGGATCAAATTTTATTATCTAATAAAAATAAGAAAATCAATTTTTTCCTCATTTCTATTTGGAACAAATTAAAAGTGCAGTGGTTGATATATTCAATAAAGTCTTTAATATGTTGTTCAGTGCCTCTCTAACTGATCAATATGTCGTCTATGTAGTGCATCTGTGTGGCCAGATGACGATCAAATGGATTACAATGTCAAATGTGAAACTCGCAGTCTGCATTATACAATTTATAACTGGAAGAAAATCTCCTTCCCGTAGTAGGAGAAACAAATTCCATCAAAATAAAAAAATTTAAGCCGTCCCTCACATAGCTAACCCTGCCCCTTGCAAAGCCCCACCCCCTCGGAGCACAAAAGACTCCAGGAAGTTCCCTGGTATGTTCATGATCCCCTCTCTCTCTGCAATAATGTTTCACTATTAAAAGCTACCTGGTTATTCATAGGACGGCTACTTATTCATATAATGGTCTCAGTCATTGAATCATTTCATTCAAGGGCACATGCATACATGAGACTGCGGGCAGTGGTAATGCGCTAGGGTACAGAGATGTATTAATCTTTGCCGCTGTCCTAGGCCTAAGCCCCTTCTTCTGAATGCAAGGGGTATAATGTCATGGTGTTTACAAATTAAAATATGCATTATATGTTTATTGAAAACCCATTTCACGTATATAGTATGCTGAAAGGTATCTTAACTTCTTTTTTAGGGTCTGTATAATTATCCCTGCCATTTACGTTATTTATTTGCTGCTGTTCAGTTGCTGATTAGAGTTAATTGGTTCAAGCAGTTCTGTAAGGGTGGGTAAGGAGTAGGAGGAGAAATTCAGGACAGGTAAACTATTAGACATTGATTGCTCTGCCACAGACCACTAATTTAAGGTTCCATGAAGTGAAGTTATAAAGTAAATATGTCCAAAGCAATTACACCAAGACTCCAAAAATCCATGTATTAACAGCGAACACCAGACTCCCTCTTGTATGACTTGTTCTTGTATGGGATTTTTAAATATGAATACACAAAGCCTTATGTAGCATTTCCTTTAACTATAAAAACACCATATCAGTATATGATCTATTTAAAAATTTAGCAAAAAAATTGTTTTTTTTAGAATCAAGGTATGGAACGTAAACCTGAGGATATCTTACAGTTTTTGTCATGTAAGCTGACAGAAGCAAGTAATTTCTTCAGATGTTTTATCTCCCTTAAACATAGTTGTTATCTTACATGATTCTTCCCATACCATTCTAGAGCAATTATTTTAAAAGAAGACATGGTGGAAAGCGATGAGTGTATAGAGGTCCCGTAAGATAAGTAACAAAATAATAATTCTCCACATTCCAAAGCCGCTCTTACTATGTAATAAAATATGTCATTGCCCGGTACGGTTCTGAAATCTAGTCTACTAACAGAATATGAGGATGATCTTGCAATCATTCATTTCTGCATTCTAGTATGAAAGGTTTATAAATTGGTTGAATGCAAAATGCCTTAGACACTGCACATTTTATAAAATTTAAATTCCTATATGATTTCTCCTTTCTTTTCTTATTAGTCAGTTCTTTATACAGAAGATCAAATGGGTTTCATGGTCCAAATGCAGGACAAGGGGGCTGCTTGGTGCCAGTACCCAAAAATTGTGTTTCAAGAAAAGTGGGACACTTTGGAAGTATGCATATTATATCTGCATGTATAGTTGTGGCAACATGGCAAAAATTAAAATGACATAAATAATAATAAAATAATAGGTTCTGTTCCCTAAAAAAAGAATTGTATATATTATCCTCCACATCTCACCCTTAAGCCTTTTGCTTCCATAGCCAACTTTAACACAATGTCCCTAAATTCCTGCAATGACTTCCTACAGATGATATATTTTTCTATTAATTTTATTTCCTAGGGAAAATAACTGTTTCTGTTTCTTGAAATATCTTCCCCTTTTAAGTGCAATACATTTGACAAGAACCTCTTAAAGTAGGGGACAGAATATATTCCCACGTACCTTTATTGCATGTTCTAATAGTGTAATGCCATAGCATGTGTATACAGGGGCTCTCACACCATTTTATTATCCATTAGTCTAAAAGTGACAGTGCTGATTTTAATCCCCTGTGCTCCCCTGATGTTAAACTTACTATCAGGTTTCACTGGTGACATTAAATCAATGTAACATATATATATAGTAATTTAGGTTTTAAATACCTGGCTGCTCAACTTGCCAGTTGGCAAAAACCTCACAGTGAAATATTTTCCAATTTATAAAGACACGGAGGCTCCCATTATGCTTATCTCTTTTCTTTATTTCCCTCAGCAGCAAAGAAAGAGAAAAAATGTTAACATATGAAAAAATATAAACACACATACACCAATCAGAAGTATACATATATATATATCCAATGAGGGACTTCCATGGATACCCCTCCTCTTCCTATATATACTTCTGTATCCTAAGCCTCTTCCTCTCCCGTTTACTTGTGTATTATTTGTGGTATTTATTTTGCTGTGGTGTTCTCCGGTTCACCCCCCCCCTCTCCCCTCCGTTCGGGGGGGCTGTCCTGCCTTATTGTATGGCATTTCCCCGTTTTTCCGTGTGCGTTTTTCTTACCTTTTACCGTCCACACCGTTCTGCGTTTCTCCTTTGTCTGCCGCTCTGCCTCGGCATTTGCGGCCTGTTCTTTTAGGTTTTTGCGCATGCGCGACTCTCGCCGGACGCACGGCGGCCATCTTTGTTTTGGGTAAGTACCCTTTTTCCTCCCTTACCAGGCGTTACGTCGGCCGTTTAGGTTTGCGGCGGCCATTTTCTCACTCACTGCCACGCAGTTGTTGTCTCCAGTGCTCGGCTGTGCTATTTCCTCGCCGTTTTCGGTCATTTGCTCTGGGTTTTTTCTCCGTTTTTCACCCTACTTGGCTAGTTTTCCTTGGGTTATGTTCCCCAACAAGTCCATGTCCTCGGCTGAACTGCCAATGGTTTCTAGCCAGCATGTTGCTGGCTCTCATGCTGAGGGTTCAGGCCCACATGATTCTCAGGGGGATGCCCTTACCTCTGAGGAATTCCACACTTTGCTTGATGCTACTATGTCCAAATCAGTCAATCAGGCCCTTCAATCTGCCATGGGTATTATGTCCTCCAACATCACTCAATCAATTGCCTCTGCCTTTAAAGCCGTGCAATTCCCTGCCATGCTACCTAATCCTGACCTTGCTGGACATGGCACTTCAGAGGTTCTCTCTGGGCGTAAGGCCTCTGCTAAATCTCGCCATATTGCGTCTTTGCCCTCCAAAATTAGCAAGACGGACAAGGTATGCCCTGTCACTGAGGACGTGGTTGCACCACGTAAGAGAGCCCACCATCGGGCAAAATCGATGCGTAAGTGGAAAAAGGCAAAGTCTTTTTCCGATTCGTCGGACTCTGAGTCGACTTCCGAGGAGGCATCTGTTTGTTCGGACCGGGCCGAAGCCTCCTCTTGTGAGGATGCTGCTCCTGAGGATGGGGGACTAACTGATCCCGACCGCCATACTATTGGGGATGGTGCCATCGTGGATCCTCAGGGTGAACCCCTGTTCGATCCAGATGAGTTGCAGAACCCTAGATCAGCGGAGTGGTTCCCTTCTCCTCATGTTGCCCAATATGTGGCCTCCAGTGTTCGCAAACCTTTGGATAAAGCGGCTAGAAATAAGCTGCGGGCTGAATGCCCTAGGCCATCTGTGCCAGATGACGCCTGTGCCACTCCTGAGGTGGATCCCAAGATCGCCCAATTTTTGAGCAAGTCGGGCTGGAAGTCTAAGAAGGGTCTGGAATTTTCCCTTAGGAATTGTCAGGATAAGATCCTGGATATCCTGGGCCCGGCTACTAAGGCCTTCGAGGTGGTAGAGTCTGCTCTCTCTGACAATACCCCGGTGGATCTTATGGAGCTGCGTGGATGGCTGCAGCGCATTATTTGCCTCGTTGGCAACGCCAATACAGCGGTGGCTTCTGAGAGGCGCAAGGCGATTTTGCTCAAGATTGAGCCGAAACTAGTCAATATGGCAGTGTCTGAGCCTGGCCCGCAGGCAAAAGGTCTACTTTTTGGTGACAATTTTGTCAAGGATCTGGGATCGTTCGTCCACACGTTTACGGCTCTAGACAAGGCGCAGTCTAATATGCGCAAAGTGTTTCGGGGGAAGGTTTTTGGCGGGGCCAGTAGACAGAGGGACCGTCTACCGGGCCGTAGTTCCAGGGGGCCATACCACGGTCCTCGAGGCCCCGGTCTCTCAAGATCCCACTTCCAGGAGCACAAGCCGGCGCCTACTCCATTCTTCCCCCAGCGTCAACGGCCCTGGCAAAACAGAGGAGCTCGAGGATCCTACCAAGGCAAGCGCCCTTATGGTATGTACACAACTAACCTCTTTACCTCCCACGTATCAGGTCGGCGGCAGACTGCGCTTCTGCTTCGCGGTCTGGAAATCCCTGACAGCGGATCCCTGGGTTCTGGATACAGTGCGGGGCTATCACATCGACTTTATCCAGACCCCGGTTCAATACGTGGTACCCGGGGAGATTCGGTTTTCGGAGACAGACAGATCTCTGGTCTCCAAGGAAGTTCAGGCTCTGTTTACAAAAGGGGCTATATGCCCTATCCCCGACGCCTCGCCGGGGTTCCTGAGCAACCTGTTTTTGGTGGCCAAAAAGGGCGGCGGTGTTCGTCCCGTTATCAACCTTCGCCCGTTGAATGCCTTTGTGTCCTACCAGCATTTCTGTCTGAGAGACTTGTTGCAGGTGGGCGATTGGATGGTCAAGCTCGATCTCCAGGACGCCTATCTGATGGTCCCCATAGCTGCGGAGCATCAGGACTTCCTTCAGTTTCGCTGGGAGTCGCAGAAGTGGAAGTTCACAAGCCTGCCATTCGGCCTGTCGTCGGCACCCTGGTGTTTCACCAAGCTTCTGAAGCCGGTGGTGGGCAAGTTGAGAGGAAACGGCGTGCGTCTAATTATTTATTTAGACGATTTGCTCATTATGTCGCAAGGCGTTCGTACTCTGAACCTTCACCTGTCATGGACCACGTCCCTCCTGCAGAACCTGGGTTTCCTGCTCAATTGGGAGAAGTCAGATCTTATTCCCTCCCAATCTATGGAGTTCCTGGGATTCCTGATCGACTCAGTCCAGGGGACCATGCATCTGCCGGTGTCCAAGGTGAGGTCGATCAAGAAAGAAATCAGGAGAATTCTGCGGCTACCGGCCATTTCCGTCCGCAACCTGGCACGGATTATAGGGACTCTGTCGGCGTCGATTCAGGCCATCTTTCCCGGGCCTCTGCACTATCGTGCACTGCAGCGCCTGAAGAACCGTTCGTTGTTACAGGGTCTCTCTTACGATGCGATCGTTCCACTCGACTGCGAGGCGACGGAGGAGCTCTCTTGGTGGCTGACCCACATGGATGCCTGGAACGGGAGGGCGATCTTCGGTACTGCTCCCGACTTGGTCATAGAGTCCGATGCCAGTCTGGAGGGCTGGGGAGCGAGGTGCGGTCGCTTCTCCACGGGCGGCAAGTGGTCCTTGGCGGAGAAGCAGCTCCATATAAACTGTCTAGAACTCCTGGCAGGGTCGTTCGCCGTTCGGAGTTTTTTGGGAGATTCCTTAAATTGCTCCGTTCTTCTTCGCTTGGACAACGTCTACGCGGTCAGATATATCAACCATCTGGGCGGGACGCGGTCTCAGGCGTTGTCGAGTCTGGCGACAGAGTTTTGGCATTTCTGCCTGGCTCACAACATTTCTGTCCAGGCGGAACATATCCCAGGACTGAGCAATTCTGTCGCCGATTGGAACTCACGCCATCTCAAGGATTCCGGCGATTGGCGCCTGCTCCAATATGTTTTTCAGCGAATTTCGGATCTTTGGGGCCCATTCGAGATAGACCTGTTCGCTTCACGGTTGAACACTCAGCTTCCCAGTTTTTTCAGCTGGCGGCCGGACCCGGAAGCTGTGGCGTGCGATGCCTTTCTTCAGGACTGGTCGTTCCGCAGGAGTTACGCGCTCCCTCCCTTTTGCCTTCTGGCACGCACGTTGCGTCATCTTTGCCGATGCAGCTCCTTGCTGGTCCTCGTTGCTCCTTTGTGGACCACTCAGCCATGGTTCCCTTCACTGTTGGAGATGCTCGTGGACATTCCGCGTCTGCTTCCCTCCAGTCTGGACTTGGTGGTGGATTGGGACGGGTCTCCTCACCCCCTTCTTTGTCAGGACCTTCTCCCCTTGATGGCCTGGAAGGTTTCCGGGGACCCTGGTTTGTCCAGGGAGTTTCGCAATCGACTCAGGATCTCTTGGCTGGGGCTTGGGCACCGGGAACTAGACGGCTTACAGTTTTGCCTGGAACGTGTGGGAACGTTGGTGCGTGGGACAACGTGTGGATCCCGTTTCGACTCCTGTAGCACTTGTATTACGTTTTCTTACGGACTTGTTCGACGGTGGTTTGGCGTACCGCACCATCAACATTTATAGGTCGGCTATCTCCGCTGGTCACGTTGGTGTTGCGGGGGTGTCACTAGGGAAACATCCGGTTGTATGCCGTTTGCTTAAGGGTATGAGATTGTCGCGTCCACCTCGTCCTCGTTATTCGGGCTTATGGGATGTTAACATTGTTCTTCAGTTTCTGATTTCATGGCCCGATAATGCTTCTTTGTCTCTTCAGCAGTTGTCTGCCAAACTGGTCATGTTGTTTTGTCTTATATCCTGCAAGCGTGTGTCTGATGTTCGGGCTTTGGATGTTTCATCCCGGTCTTTTACCCCGGAGGGTGTTAAGTTTGACATTTCCAGGCGGACCAAAACGTCTCTTCTTTCTGTCTTTTTTCCCTCTTTTCCTCTTCAGCCTCAGTTGTGCCCTGTGGCATGTCTTAAGGCATATGAGGAGAGGACTGCTCTTTTTAGGGACGGTTCACGTCCCGAACAATTTTTGTCCTTTCGTAGGCCTCATTTGCCTGTGACGACTACCACTTTGGCACGGTGGGTCAAATGGTTGTTGGAAGCTGCAGGTGTTGATACTTCCATTTTTGGCCCTCATTCTGTTAGGGGGGCCATGGCATCTAAGGTTGCCTTTCTGGGTTGTCGGTTGGAGGATCTCCTCAAGGCAGCGGATTGGTCCAGGGAGTCTACGTTTCGGGAATTTTATTTCAAGCCTTTGAAATTTTCTGCGGCAGTCATCGACCAGCTTTGAACTAGCATAATGGGAGCCTCCGTGTCTTTATAAATTGCCAGATTTTACTAATTTATGACGTAAAGTCATGATTTATAAAGACATGGAGGCGAGCATTATTCCCACCCTGATTCGCTGTTTTTTCCTTCTGTTTTGGTTTGTATTTCCCACCCATACCTTGATTTGTTTGTTTTTCTTGTGCGCTGTATTGTATTATTAATTACGATGGTTCTGTCGTTAGTATTGTTTATGTTTATATATATTTTTTTCGTCACTGGCCGTGGATGTGTTTCTTTTATTTGTTGCCTGTGATTCAATTCTCTTGGTTTCTGTTTTCTTTCAGCTTGAGGTCTTCTGGCTATCCGGTTCCTGGTTGGTTTACTTTTTTCCGTCCATTCTGTGGTTGGTGTGACGGTTTTCTTCGGAGTTTCCAGTTCTTGTTTGTCTGGTTCCCTGCTCTTCGGTTCCGTTCAAAGAAAAGAGGAAGAGGCTTGGGATACAGAAGTATATATAGGAAGAGGAGGGGTATCCATGGAACTCCCTCATTGGATATATATATGTATACTTCTGATTGGTGTATGTGTGTTTATATTTTTTCATTTGTTAACATTTTTTCTCTTTCTTTGCTGCTGAGGGAAATAAAGAAAAGAGATAAGCATAATGCTCGCCTCCGTGTCTTTATAAATCATGACTTTACGTCATAAATTAGTAAAATCTGGCAATTGTGCCTCAAAAAGGGGGAAAAATATTTTTTTTGACTCAAAATGCCAATCTTATTTCTCACTGGATCAATACACTGTAACTAATCATGTCTTTATAACCAGTTATATCGTAGCATTTTCTTCTTTGCTAAAAAGTGATCTACATACCTGTGAAGCCCCCTGGTGAAGCGCCGCTTCTCCAGTTGACACAATAAATCTCCAGGTTGCTGGAGTGGCGTTTAGGCATGTACCTCTCGATAGCACAACCTCTGAAGGTATTAAATCCTATATCTTTATTGTTTTAACAAGCCTTTTTGCTACTTTTGTTGGGATCCCCAGCCGAGACCCCAACGGAGTGACTCATCTGAGTACCCGCTATCTGCATGTACCGGGTCCAACGATGCTGCTCAGGCTCCCTCTCCATTCATTGGCCGCATGGCTGGCTCGATGATGTCACGCACGGGGTGGGGCTCAGTTATTGTGCCTAAGGCTAGGTTTCCACTTGGGTTTTTGTCCTGCGTTTTTTTTCTTGATGAAAAACGCCAAGAAAACTGCCACTGCATTTTTCTGCGTTTTGGCGTTTTTTTCTGGAGTTTTTTCTGGCGTTTTAGCCTTTCTGTGGAAATTGCTTTTTTTGACCTTAGGCAGTTTTTCCAGCCTTTACAAGTTAGAAGTTTCACCCAGCTAAAAGGGATTAGGATAAATGGCAAGTATCTGCCCCCTGATGTCATTTACTTGGTAGAGTTCTACTTAAACGCCCCGGCGGACCCTTTTGTCACTTTTCTGTGGTTTGTAAGGCATGCTTTATTTCGAATGTCTGCTCCTCTAGGAAGATTGGCCCCAAATGATGGTGCAAATTGTTTGCTGTTGCTTTTGGCACGCAGGATCCAGTTGATGTGTCGCGTATGTTTGTTTGTAATGGCATGTTTGTTCCAAATGGTGTAGAATTCAATATGAACTTTGTTTTGTGTGAAACTGTTTGTTTCCAGCCTATTTCTCGTAGAACACACAGATACTGGGTCCATCCTCTGCATTGTAACTGTGGAAAAAACGCCATAAAAAACGCCAAGGCAATAAACCCACATGGCTTTTTCATGGCGTTTTTTCTCTCCCATAGACTTCTATTGGAGAAAAACGCCAAGATTTCCTTGCAAAAAACGCCAGAGTGTCAACATGCTGCGATTTTGAAAAACTGCCACAGAGCCCAAAAAAGCAGAAAAACGCCAAAGAGGACTGAAAAAACGCCAAACAAAAAAACGCCAAGTGGATATGGCATTCTGCGATTTCCTATTGAAGAACAGCTAACATCTGGCTGCTGCGTTTTTTCACAAAAAAAACGCCAGGTGGCGCTATTGGCGTTTTTATGGGCGTTTTTAGCTAAAAAAAAACAAGTGGAAACCTAGCCTAATAGTGCTCTTCCTTGCCTTGATATTTGATAATTATCCTTTTTCTACGCTGCCTTCTGTAACCCTGACCTCGGCTATTGCCTACAGCCATGCTCTGAACCGAACCTGGCCCTGCATCGAAACCTCTACCTGATCCGGCACCCAGTGCCCTTACAACTTTATACATTTCTTTCTTCAAGTCTGAATGGATGACCTCTCTTTCTTTGCAAAGTCCTATTGATGAATAGGTCTTTAGAAAGTGTCTAGTATGTCCTGTTTGTGTTTGTTGTATAAAGTTATTTCTAGCCGATCTTCATAACTAAAGTCATTCATTCTTCTTATTAATTTACTAGCTCACCTCTGTACCAGCTCCATAATGTCCTTTCTAAAAACGGGTACCAAGACTAGCAGTGCATGTTCAAGGTGGGGTCTTCCCATTGACTTATACAAAGGCTAAATGATATTCACATTATAAGCGTAAAGAAGTTAGACATTGCCGCCTTCTGTCTCTTTTAATATATGTCACCTTTATCTATAATCTCATTGTAAAGCACCATAGAATATATTGGTTCTATAAATATAATCACGAATACCTGGTTGTAGCAATGCATGACTATTATTCATGCATGCAATAGCAAGTTCTGTTAGGTAATAGGACTTGAACTTTTGAAGTCTGTTTATAATTGCTAAACAAACATGATAGCTTCCTTTAAAGATGATGTGTATCGGACTACATCACATGGCTTTGAATCCATTTAGAGCTCTCTGTATCGCCACAGTAGAGTTTGTGTTTCCTCAGAAAGCCCTTTGGGATGAGAATGTTTACTCATTTTTCTTTCTCCTGACTCAGGACCTCAAGTTCCTGCCATTGTTGGACAGCTGGTCAGGAAGAAGGGACAGGATGTCAAGCATGGGGAGTGGGAAACAGATAAGGTACCTCTGATTTTTTCTTCTTTCTTGTAACAGCTGACAAAAATGTACAACTATGTTTTCATACATATATATATATATATATATATGTCTGCATGTAACTCAATTATTGGAGCGTTCGATTGCTGTTATATGTGAGATTTAATGCTACTTAAGTAAATTGCAAACTTCCAAAAAAATATTGAAATTTATTTACGGTGACCCACATCAGTAAGATTACTGTATGATCACTTTACAAGGCAATAAAGGCAGTTGCCCTGGGCCTTTTTACCCTTAATGGCTTCATCTGTTCCTTTGGATCAGAGACAAACAGAAGGCGAAAAAAAAGCAACTGCTGAACAACAAGATGATTTTCAGGGGGCAGTTATCTGAACAAGACTTTTGACTCTGCCTCCTGGTGTTGTACTTGTTGGTATGAGTGTATGGTAGAGCAGAAAGTATGTTATGAAAGCTGTACTGAAAAAACAATATATTTTAGCATATTAATATTCTGCAATTATATATTGACATGGAAAAAAAGTTGGCCCCTCTGGTTGGCATATTTTTCAATTTTGCCTTTATTTTCCGTATTCCTACGTATTGCTACATTGTCATGTATAGGGTACTCCATAGTTGGGATATGACATTTAATATGTCAATAGTCATGATTTTTTGTGGAATATTATTGGTTTTGCTATATTAATCATAATGTACTCCATGTTTGGATTATGGAAGGCACACAATGGGTCAAAAGGAACCTTGATTTTCTTTATGGCCTGTAACCATATCACTTTTTGCAGAATATTGAAAACAAAAAAAGCTAGTAATTTAAAATAAATACTGGAAATATCTGCCTCTTTATTCTAATTATCGGTGTATAAATCTGTTTTACAAATTCCTTTCTGTGTTTTAATATATTTTTCCTGTTTTTTTTAGATCCAATTGTACACCACTGCAGACTATAATGGTGGAATATAAATCAATAATAATAATAATAATAATAATAATAATAATGTAACATAAATAAATCCTGACAGAATCACCTATTCAAATATATGGACACAGAAGCGATTATCAGCATTAAGATGCAGAATCTGGGTATAGTCTAGTGCTCTGAAACAGAAAAACAATGGCTTTTGTTTGAATGGTAATTAATAATTATTTAATATTCACTACCAGATTCAAAGTGTCCTATTATATTAAAACAGAAAAAATAGGGACAATAGTTTACACATAAAAAAATGGTTCTGAAAACCATGTAATGATGGACAGAAGCAAGAAAAGAAGAAACAATTACAAAAGAATTACAGAAATGAATTTTCTAAGAGTTTTGTGGGGAGAAATAAGTCTGCTTTAACGTAGTGATAAGTTTTCCCTGCAAGATAACCTAATATTAATAACGCTATCTCTGCTTACTTCCAGGGCTGGACCGATTTCAAGGAAGAAATGCTGCCCCCCATCAAAACCAGATTCACACCAGACTCTCATACTCTCATTTAATACCTTAATACCCTCTCTGCTGGCTGCTTCCATGTCCCTGTGTACGAGTGTACAATTAAAAATGAACCAATGTATTATGTACCACAGGCAGTATGAGTCTGAGTGTTTGCCTAGTAAATTAGGCCAAGACAACGCAGCAAGAACACATACACATGGCAAATATGTAGCTGCCTCAAATATGCAAAAACTACAACTTTGTAATAAAAGAAAACAGCAAAATATTTAAAAACTTGTTTCTGATACTAATAGTGAAAATAATGATGGGACTTCTCCTTTAAAAATTATATAGATCTAAACATTACTCATTTTATCCCTTGCGTGTATTTCATTCTTTTACTTTATAAAGTGGAAAAAAATAGAATGGCAGCCATTGTACTATTACCCATGATCCTCTTTCCCAGCTGAGCAATATTACTCAATAGAAAGGAATTGTTCTGGTTGCCGATTCGGTGCTTAGCTGATCACATCACTGTTATTATTATTGGCAAGTGTGTCCCCTCTCGATCTCTTACACAAAGAGTATTTAGGGTATAAAAGAAATGGAAGACACACTTCATTAATCGCATGCAGGCTGCTGCTACATTAACTAGTTCACCTCCATATCACTACACAAGCCTTTTTTTAAACAGCAGCACAGAATACTCATACATTATACGGATTTATAATACATCTACGTTTCATTGCCAGGCTAATGGTTTCTTTTTTCGCTTCTTTGGAAAATCGGCATTAGAAATTAGGTTTTTGTTCAACTTCTACTTTTTTTGTGTGTCTAAATCAATACAGCACTGCTAGAACGTGCTCCAGGAAGATAATGATTCAAACATTATACTGAAGTAGGCATTGAACAGATCAGAAAATGGGTATGAGATGTGATGAGAAATTCTTTTTAGACCTGAAACATTGATAAAATTCAGTTTTCGAAAAAATAACAATAGAGTGTATCAACATGAATCTTTATTTAGACACAAATATTTAACTACCGGTATATGCCTGCGTTACGTTATTTGTATATGTTCTTGTCAAAGGATTATGTAGAAAGCTGTTGTTTTTGTTAATGTATTTTATTGACCCTGTGCATATCACTCATGTTAATGAGCTAAGCAGGTGGAAAATGTCTTATTTGCATATTGCCACTGGGAATTAAATAATAGTGGAACTCCAAAATGAGGCGATTTTCACTGCAATTGCTCAAAATGGAATAGGGTCCAACCAAATTGAAGTTATTTGCAAGTAATTAATTCTATGGGCTCCACAAGATGTCACACATTGCCAAAGATTTATGGTGTGATAATGATGATTTGCCTATAGCAGTGCCAATGCCATTCTTTTTTGGGTAAATCAATATTTATTATATATTCAAATAAGCAGGGTACAGAAGGTAAAAAAAAGGGGGTAAACAAACAATGAAAAGGAAGGCGATAAGCCCAAGAGCATAAAATAGTGGAACAACCCCGGTGGGGAATGAATACAAACATGGCGGAAATGCCGCTGCAGAATATTAAGGACCCTATGCCCTCGGGATGAGGAGATCTGCGTCCTCGGTACAGGGGGTCAGGTCAGGGGTGGGTGGGTCAGAAAAAGGGAGGGTGGGGCGGGGAAGGGAAGAATGGTCACAGGAAGAATGGCGAAGCGCGTCCGCAATAGCAGGGTTATAACGCATTGCCTATACCAAAGAGCCTTCAAATTATGCAACATTTCTTGATCCCTATTGCTCAGAGCAGCGATGGGTCAGAACGCATACCCACTCCCACTGCTCCTCCGTGAGGACGACCTGCAGCGACGCCTCCCACCCACTCATAAAAGCTGGAAGGACGGGGTTCAAGATGGACAACAGCAGACTATAAAGCCGCAAAATACCATGGGCCCGGGGCACGGTGGAGGCGCACAGAGTCTCGAACGTGGTGAGGTCTCTCAGATCATGATGCCGCCGCACTGATTGGAAGAAATTGGCCAACTCAGCGTATCGAAACCTATTAAGATGTGTGGGAGGGCCCTCAACCACCAGACTCTCCAGGGGCTTAAGGCCTGTGAGAAGGAACACGTCGCAAAACTTTTTTCCCAAATTTTCCTGGGTTTTTTTCATAGTGCTATTACAATAGGGTGAAGCAGAAATGAACAACATTAAAAATGACAATTTACAAATTCACAGTAACATTGACACATGTTAAGAACCACTGACACATAAGAAGAAGAGGGCCATGCTCTTGTAATCTCACAAAGGTAGTGCTATCACCTAACAGCTAGTAAATGTATGGAGGTTTCACACTCAAGGACCTCCATACGCCTGTGAATACACGTACAGATATGAATTGTGACCCCACTGTATTGTACTATACAGAAACTGAATATGAATAAGATCAAATTGTTTCTGGATGTCTAGATAATCGCAAAGCTCGGTTGTGTGCAGGTGCATACTGCCAAGCTCCTGTATAATACTTGGGAGGCTAAAATGCATGGAAAATGCTTCTTCTTTTCATATATAACACAATTTCAGGGTACAAATGGAGAGTACACTCAAAAAAGAGATACAGCTTGAATATTTCTACAAAAGGTTTTTTTTAAAGTCTTTGTGCCGTCACTTTGCATACAGGTGCATTAATACACATAGATAGCAATCAACGTGGCAGAATGTTCATTCATTTGATGAGCAAGCACTGGCTGTCCTACAATACATTGCCATTCTCGCTCAGAGAGGGTTAATTCATTATGTAGCATATGAAAAAGTCTACGCAACCTTGGGTCTTTCAGAGGAAGAGATGGCTGTGATAAGAGGCTTGATACATTCCTTTTTATATTACTGGTTCTGCCTCCATGGTAACAGTGGGACTACAGTGGATGTCAATATGGAGGCTTCTGTTGCTAATTAATTTAACCCATGTCTTGTAATAGTAGTAATTTGAAGAACCTATTTTTGTAATGTGTTCAGATGTGCAGATCTTACACAAAAAGAACTATAATACGCAACATGGCTTGTTTTATTATGAATAAAAACATGCAGGCACCAAAATCTGAATACATGTATGATCACGGTTGGTTTAATGGCTTATCAGCATTAATATTTGGAAGTCTCTCTGTTCATTGTGCACAGGGCTCGAAATACATCACAATTGCACATTTGTAGAAAAGGCAGATAAAGAGCAGGATTTATGACTCTATACCAAATATGCTAGCAGGTGGCAGGTATAAAAAATACTAGTTTTTGATGTGGCGGCATTCAATGAATTATTGTTTATTATATGTCCAATCAAACTCATTCTTGTAGAACTAGGAATTCCTTTAGAAAGCAAAATAAATCTCAACTAGGTCATCACTTAGATTAGATTCCCTTTAAATGAGAAAGAGCAGTCACACTTATATGTGCCATAACAGAAGAAGGAGTACATTTTCATCTTACAGGGTAAATATACCATCTTGACTTCATGGGCAATCAGATTTTCCATGGTTCAATATTGCCTGCGCTAAATATAAGTTTTAAATGTGTTTGCTTGAAAAGTACCCAGCATATTTATAATATGATATATTATATAATTTATATTATAATGTTATAGAATGATACATTTTCCACATGTACCTCTAGTGAAACGATCTTGTTTCTTGATACCACATTTATAAGACACGCATAACTCCTCTGGCGTAGAATATTATTTCCCCTGCTTGTCCATGAATAGTACAATTGTAGAGTATTAGTTACTGATTTCACCTTGTAATTTTGATTGTTTTCAACCTCAAAGGACTAAAGGATGCAAATTGTTTTGTTCACTAACAAGAGCTATTTGCCTAATTGGCACAAAATGGTCACCAGTGTAGACTGACTAATAGGACATTATTACAGACTGTATTATTGCTTCCAGCAGACACATAATTACTTGAGACATCATGTTAATCAAAATCATGACACTTGTTTGGAGTTACCAAATATCACTTTTCACTTCCTTTATTTACAAGTTTTGTTAAATTATTAGAATTTGTAGTGTTATCTGAATTGTCAACATGGAAGTCATGTTTAGATCTTAAAGTTACAACAGAATTACACCAATTTTTTTTTAATATAATGTGTGTTTATTCTAACTTGTTTAAATATACGTAGCTTCAAAATGAAACCATCAAAAAGGTATTTATATTTGATACAGGGAGTGGCATCACAGGCATCTCAAATCATAAGATGCAAAAATGTTATTGATCTAGGTGGAACTGTCGCACCGTTTTTAACATCATTCAATTTAGTTATTGAAATTACTAATAGCTTGTACCTTTTTTCTCCTTCTACACACCCCATCTTTACAAGTGCTACCAAAACATCACCTTCCAACAAATGGAGGTACATTTCATTTTTGCATCAATGCTAAAAACACAGACCTTGAACGATTTCATAGCTCAGTAGGCCTGGTAAGGGTAGATCCTCCGATCTCCCTAACTAACCCATGATCCCTACTGCCCATATGAGACAGCGGGGATGTCACCAGGACTTTAGAAAGTGTAGCGTGTGAAGGAAGGTTTGCTAAAAATGTGATGAGAAATGTCTGGGGAAATGGGCACAGTTATCACCCACACAGAAATTAAAAGGCCGCCTTGTATGCCTGGTGATCACACTTTGGGTTACATTTTTTATCTCTGGCATTTTTATTAAACATGGTCAAAAGAAGTTTATGATACCATTTCACAGACAAGCGCCCATAGAGAAACAGGTGAGTTCACATAATTATTATGACCTTCATGACCTTGAAAGCTTATGTGACTCTGCTCCTACTCTATGAATGATGGCCTGCTGTAAAGGATCACTAATTCCTTGGACTCACTTTTGTCTAATATGGCAATATCCATTTTTGTGTTATGGGCAACACTAAGGGACTTTTCTTCGGGGGTACTTATCAATTTCTAGGTAGGGCTTAACTGGAGCCTATTGTATTACAGATGCATGTGTATTGTAACACTTATCAGAGAATTTCATGACAAAGTTACAGATTTTAAAGGTCACTACCGTCTGGGGAAGTAATCACCTTGACAATATGTACCTTCGCCCTGAAAATCTGAGATACAGGTTAAAACTTAAGTAACTCAAATACTTTCTGAAAGATCAAATCTTAGCCCAAAGTTAACATCCCTATGACTACCACGTCTGAGGAAGTGGCTTCATGACAGGGCAGGGCTAGCCATTCACAAGGGCAAGCCTAGCTGATTAAGGGGCACAGTTAGCTGTGGGATGGGTATGGTTAGTTCCGACTATCAATAAATAGGTGGAGACAGGGAGGGAATGGGCATGGCTAAACACCGCTCCCCTGCCCTAGAGAAAGGGGTGTCAGAAGACCCAGGAAAGAACTTCACATGGAGACTCTGGGTCATACCTGGATAGCATCCAATTATGGTTAGGAGTCAAGTTGGTTTAAAACATTTCATTTTTGCTCTGAAATAATATCGCATGATGCAGTGTGACAGAATGAAGCGTGACTACTGTATATTCAGATTGACTAGAAAGAGTTAAACCATACTTTCAATAATTGAACATATACCATAAAAAAAACATTAAAATCATTTTGCAATGTTGTTTTGACTTTAAAACCTTTACTGTTGGAAGGAATGAGAGGTCAACTGAGCTCCAGACATTTTGGACTCCTTTTGCACCAAAGGTGTTAAACTAGACACATGGAAGCCGGCATATTTAAATATTAAACCATGAGGGCAAAAAACTATTTCTGTAAATATGGCCATCGCTGTAAACAAGCATAAGATATGCCAAACACTCCTAAAATGCAACGTATGATCCATTTGCAGATTTAATAAAAGAGTCTTATTATGCAGATAAAAGGTTATTCTTGCTCTGTGGAATGAAATGCCTGAAATTATTTCGTAACCACGGGTTACCTTGACCTTTAACAAAAGCCATTGTGTATCTTTGTCAATTAAACCGGAGAATGAGGTGGATATTAACTATACGTTTATTTTTTGTTCCATACTGCTCAAGGCTGTTGCTTTATTTAAAAGGTAGAATTTTGTATATTGCTTATAAAAAAAACCCCTGAACCTTTTTTTTATAATTTTAAAGAATACTCTAATCTTTTATTTTTCTTTAAGAAATTAACCAACTTTGCTAATACCAGATACCAGGCCACACTCCACTTTGAACATGTTTGTTAGATAAGAAGTTTGTTAGTAAGAAGCATATTTTTAAGGTTTCTCGCTTTCTTACAATTCTTGAATTTTTACAGTTCTATACACTAAATAAATCAAAGCAACCATGTTTTACAGATTAAAATAGGCAATATATAAGTATTGGAAACGCACCTTATGTGGGACAGCTATCGTAATTTCCAAATGATTACCCACCGTTAAGTTATTGCTCACTGTTAATATCATAATATCATAGCTGTTGCTTGGTTCATGCTGTCCTTGTAATGGTGGGATGATGAGAAGTAAAAGAACTTTAGAACTTTGTGTTCTCCCCCACGGAATCCCCCATATAAATTTACCCCTTTCCTCAACTATTACCAATGCAGAGGATGTGTTTCAGCTGACATGTAATATACCCACCACCAGTCAGCTCACAAGCTGGCTCACCACCATACCTGGGAACTCTCTGTGTTTGACCCAGAGAACTCCGAGAGAAGGACTGCTCATCTGGTTCTCCCTGTTAACACCCAAATCCTCCGGGGAGCGGGAGCAAGGTCTTGACACACCCCACTCTCCACCCATTTCCCCTATAAATGGGGTGTTTCCTGCAATGTCAGCAGGAACGCCCACTGACATCAGTGGGATTGCCCCGGATGTCAGCAGGACCACATACCGATTTCTGCGGAACCGCCCTGACGGAGTCCTGCTGAAATCAGTATTCACTTAAGGTAAAAGCTCTGAATTTGACATTTCGCTTTAATTCTGATTTAACCCACCACTATATAGCAGGGGTGTCCAACTTGCGGCCCTCCAGCTGCTGCAGGATTACATCTCCCATAATGCTCTTTCAGCTAAGGGGCTGATAGAGGAGTGTCCATATGTGTCACATTGTGTGATATTGCAAAATGTGTTCATAAAATGTATCCACGTAAGTCCACTGGAACTGTTCACTAACCACAGTGCATCTCAAGTAGATCCCTCTGTTTAGTGTACTGAAGACTGTCGCGCCATTTGTGATTGTAAAACACCTACCATATCCCAGATGTATCTGGTCAAACCTTTCAGCCCTTAGACTGCGTGATCTGAAGTATATTTCCCAACAAACATAAAATTCTCCCCTGTACAGTTTCAATTTTGTGAAGGTTGAAGGTTTTCTGACCCAGCTGGAGCCGGGACCATACTTCATGTTTCTAGATCTTTTACAGTGACAAATAGTGGGAAATACCGTATTTGCTCGATTATAAGACGACCCTGAATATAAGACGACCCTATAGGAAAAAAGTTTTACCAGTAAATGTTAATTCATCTAAACTATTTTTTTTTTTTAATAAAAGCTATGATTGAGAAAAATATTTTGGTTTTATTTCCTTCTATTTTCCAACCTGCCCCCCAGTTATGCACATCTGCCCCAGAAATGCCTTATACCCCCTATATGCCACTGTGCCCCATGATATGCCTTTTAACCCTATATGCCACTGTGCCCCATTATATGCCTTTTGACCCCTATGTGCCACTCTGGCATTTAGAGGGTTAAAAGGCATATTATGGGGAAGAGTGGAATATAGGGAGGTTTAAGGCATTCAGGAGGCAGACTGGCGTATAGAGGTTAAAAAGGCATTTCTGGAGGCAGAGTGGCATTAAGGGGGTTAAAAGGTATTTCACAGAGCACTCTGCCTCCAGAAATGCCTTATGCCCCCCATTTAACACTCCCCCCTCCCTCCTCCCTCCCTCCCTCCCTCCTCCCTCCCTCCTCCTCCTCCAAACTTACCGGTGCTTCTGACTTCCCTGTCATGTAGCCGGGGCAGCGTGTAGATCCCACGCGCTTGCGCTGCAGCCGGAAGGAGGCGTGGCTAGCAGCGGGGATTGTCTGCGTCCATCGCGCAGACCTTCCCCGACTGTCAGAGATCAGAGTTCCCCGCACCGGTGCGGGGAACTCTGATCTCTGACAGCCGGGGAAGGTCTGCGCGATGGAAGCAGACAACCCCCGCTGCTAGCCATGCCTCCTTCCTGCTGCAGCGGAAGTTGTCTACGCGAATCACGTAGACATCTACACGCTGCCCCAGCTACACACCGGGGACTCAGAAGTACCGGTAAGTGGGGCGGGGGGGGAGACAGGAGGATCCAGGTCCCCTGCAGCTGCGGGGGATCTGGATCTTAGTCGTCTCATAGTCAGACCTGTTTGAGGTCTGATTATAAGACGACCCTCGTCTTATAATCGAGCAAATACGGTATAATGTACGCAGGAACAAAAAGTACACAATTGAAAGCAGAACATATACAAAACAAAGCAGATACAAACAAGAACACCAAGAATACCCCAGACAGAAGACAACAGAGGAGACAGAGCAAAGAAAATATCACAGCAAGGCCTAGGAAAAAATCAAGCAACTGTCACGATCAAAGCCTGTACATTACTTATGTTAACCCCCACATAGCATGCTGCTCCTAGCCGAATATCCAAAGGCAGTTCCAGCATCTTACAGGCAGATGTGTATTTAATTTGTGCGTTTATGGGTCTTTTAGTCATCCCCTAACGAGTGAGAATGCATTTCCATCCTCCGCTCCCTGCTGTTTTGTGTTCTATAAATACCGCGCTAGTTAAAATAAATGGAGCAGGTAGGAGCAGGGAACGGCTTGTTTGGCTTTTTGGCGCACACTCTATTTATTTTTATTGTAATAATCCTCCTGCGACTTTATTTTATGAACTATTCTTTTATCCCTCCACTGCAGAATTGCTAAAGGGAACAAAAATGTATAGAAAGCCTTTAACCATTTGATTGCCAGGGAGCTAGCAAAGCATGTCTTTGTCCTTTTAAAGAGTGTTTCCTATTGGCCATAAACCTCCATCAGTCTGCGAGGAACCGTATTTACAATAAACAATAAATACTTGGCTCTGAGTTAAATTTTCCTTGACCCTTTAGTAATATTAGGACACTCTGACAATCGTAGTGAACAGCAAGCTTTACACAGAAGAATTTTGCTTAGGTTTCACCAAAGCATTTTTAACATATTAGATCACTTCTTCTGAAGTATGTAGTCAGCTCCTGTTCAAGAGCATGACCTAAAGGAGCTGACACAGTGCAAATATTGTCACTGCTACCCTGGTCTATCTGACCTGAAACTCATTTGTACAGGATACTTGACAGGTTCTAGAAAAATATATAAAATTGAACATTGCTATCTTGAAAAAAAACAACAAAACATGAAAAAGTTAATCTGACATTAAAGTTAGGTGATAGGAAAGTAAACATTAAACTTTTAAAGACACAATTCCATCATCTTTCCTCATTCTTTCTATTATGCTGCTGTTCAGGGCAGCCTTTCGAATTTTAGAGGCCCAGTACATGCTTAATGCTTAATAGCCTCCCTATTAACTAACACACATACATATTAACACACAAAGAAACTTTAACACCCACTCACTGTGCCACCGTGCACATACACACACATTGGTTTTCTTCCTCTTCTCCCACTCCTAGGCGCCATTAACCCTATCCTCACCCAAGACACTCCAACACCATACGCTTACACACAAACTCATGACAACTTCATGCACTGACACCCAGATACACATGATAACACATAAAAATAAAACATATAAACTGATGCTAGCACCATACGCTTAGTCTAATACCATACCGAATACAGCATATCAGCACAAACACCTCACACCAACTGTCAAACACAGTGATGGATGGGTGATGATTTGGGCTTGTTTTGCAGCCACAGGACCTGGGAACCTTTCAGTCATTGAGTTGACCATAAACTCCTCTATATACCAAAGTATTCTAGAATCAAATGTGAGGACAGCCAAATTTGGGTCATGCAATAGGACAATGATCCCAAGCACACCAGCAAATTTACAACAGGGTGGCTGAACAAGAAAAGAACCAAGGTGGTGGAATGGCCCAGTCACAGTCCGCACCTGAGGTTGTATTTAACTATTTAGCTATTATTTAGACCTGCTGATTGTTATTTTGTCCTGAAATTTAAAACCATAGAATTCAAAGAGGGTGTTCTTTCTTTTTCACATGACTGTATATGTATAGTGTTACAGTCAGTGTGTATATTATATAAAAAAAAGCATACACACTTTGAGTGATGTAAAAAAATGTCATAATTTGGTGCTCAGGAAGCCTGAGGAAGCACTGCCCCAATACAGGCATAGCCGTATATATATATATATATATATATATATATATATATATATATATATATATATATATATATGGGAGAGGGGCAAGTGAAAAACCACTGCTGACCAAAAAAACACAAAGGTTTGTCTCTCATTTGCCAAAAAAACATCTTCATGACCCCCAAGACGTTTTAGGATTATATTCTGTGGACTGATGAGTCAAAAGAGGAACTTTTTGGAAGACATGGGTACATTGCTCATAATGCTAACACAGAATTCCACAGTAAGACTATCATATGAACTATCATACGAACAGTCACACACAGTGATGGGAGTGTGATGGTCTGGGGCTGGTTTGCTGCTTCAGGACCTGGGTGACTTGTCAAATTGATGAAGACCCTGAATTCTGCTCTCTAAAAGTAAAACTAGAAGAAATTGGGAAGAAACAAGTACTTTTTTAAGGCACTGTATTATGGAGAGTGGGCTGCTTAATCACAGTCCTCCATAGATTTACAAGGAGACAGACTAATTTATTTTTTCTTCCACTATGTTTAGAACATAATCGCCTGGGTGGAAGACAATATATTTTCTGCTGAGATTTCATTCATTACTGGCTGCAAATTGGTTGTCAAGATTAATATTGACCACTAAAATAACCTTTTTTTTTCCTGTATTTTTATTGACAAAATTTATTTTGTGGACAAATGTTACAGTTCTGAAATAGCAACAGAACGTGCTTGTATGTGTACCAAATTAGATTTTATTTATATAGATTGCTTTTTTAAGCTGTTATATATTTGCGGATATTTATTCATGAAATCCATTTTCCTGCTAACTCTTTGGTTGTTAAAGAGAACAGTTTTACAAGAATATTTGTTTTACATAAACTCCATAGTATGTGCAAAAAAAGTAGTTGTTTGCTGTTGTATCATAAATATATAACACTTGCTTGATGTTTTTCTTCCAAAAAAGTATACTAATCGATTTAATTAATTTTATTAAAAGTATTTGGCTAGTGGTATATGTTGGTTTGGCCTACACAAGGCCTGACCCAGGGCAGGTCCCTAGCAGCCCTTAGCACCTACCACTGCTGTCCTCTCTGCTGAGCACCAGGATATGATGTCATAATATTAATGCTCCACCTTCCATACTTCCCTGTGGGCCTGCCACCCTAGACCCAAGACAATAGTTTACACCGCTGTATTTTCCACAGTCAAACGCATTTCAAAAATGGCCACCAGCCAATTTATTTGACTGAATACTACCTTTAAAATAACATCAGCTATACGAAATGTGATAAATATTACAAAAAATGAATAAAACATGAAAGAGTGTCCCTGGAGTTCATTCTCAAAATCTGGTCATCTTAGCTATTGAAATGTAATTTGGTCTTTCATACATTAAGTGAAAAAGTACCACTTTAATTGTAATACTACACGAAATTAAACATATTCTAGGCAACAGTAATAAAGCTTTCAAGGTTCAGTCCGTTTAAAGCCACGTAACCGTATCTAATGCTAGTAAGCGCACATGATGAAAACAAACTGTGTAATAGATGCTGAAATATAGAAGTCTGGCTTCATTAAGCTACCCATTGGAATCTGGTCACTGATGTTCTTTTATGCTGAATGTGCCATATGTAAGCGCCAGTTATTAAGGACTTATGATTTAACATGACACAATATTAAAATATGCTGCCTGGCAGCTCATCACCTAGATCTGACCACAAATGTACGGTAAAGGCCAAAATGTATAACATGCAATTGGATATATCTGTACAAGGATATAGAACTAGTGCATTATATATCTTGCACAGCTAACTATAACTTCACCAGAGATGCAATTTTCTTTTTCATTTCCGTTAAAATGTTATTTAAATGGCATTAACCATGCTGCAAAGCAACAAAAATAGGTAGTCTTGCCAAGGACCCAGCAAGCAGTGTCGGACATGGCATATTCAATGTGGTCCTCCTATATTGTGAATTGATAATATGCTTGAAATCATCACTTGGATGGGGACAGTTTTGGTCCTTCTTGTACTAAAGATTTGCGGACATTTTAAGAAGCAGCTTTAGCTTGTTTCAAAAATGAGATGGAAATATTGCTGGCAGGTTTGGCCTCGTAGAAAATGCTAATAGTGATGAATAATAAAATCAGATATATTCTCTACGTTAATAGAGCAGTGGGTTTAGAATGCCGGATCCATAGTAAAACACACCAAGCACAATACACCTCAGCAGCCATAAGAGTCTTCTTTCACATATTTTTATGATACTGTCTTGGTGTGTAATTTGAAATTATTCTAGCCTTGGTGCCCGAATAATTATAATTTTAATAAAGACAGGAGGCGAGTATTTTGCATATCTTCCTTTACTCTCACCAACAGCAGCAAAGAAAGAGTTAATAACACAAGTGAAAACAACCAATAGAAACAGTACACAGGTGGTATATAAACCCCTTAACTATCTTCCTCTTCCTCTTTCGTCCGCTGTGAACCGGAACTGAAGAACGTAGCAAACCGTCTAGCAATGTAAAACCGAACCCAACACCCGAACTGGAACCAAAGTCAAGAGCAAGGCGACAATGCACTCCAACTGGGAAACAGAACCGCTGACACGGAGATGGTATCAAGCTGAAACAAAGAGAGAGACATAACAGAACCAAATTCTTCACAAACATGGTAACACACAGTAGAACGAGTCATCACAAATTAGCAAACGCAACGGAGCAGACAAAACCCCCCAAAAAACAAATTCAAACCTGGCCTACTTACCCAGAGTGTACACCTAACCATCGGGAGGGCAGGGAGGGAAAATACTCGCCTCCTGTCTTTATTAAAATTATAATTATTCGGGCACCAAGGCTAGAATAATTTCAAATTTTAAGGCAAGACAGGAGGCTTCCTATTTTGCATTTTTAACGCCGGAAACCAACGCCATTGCCCCTGAAGAAACCGGGCGAAATAAAATGCCCGAAAGGTGGAGGCACGGGACCAATCTGCCGCTCGCAGAATATCCACTAAAGCTCCACCAGCCCGAAGGGCACAGGAGGCCGCAGCTCCCCTGACGGAAAGAGCACCGATGCTCTTGTAGGAGAAGAAAACAGCCTTGAAAGGTTTCACAAAGGAGAGGAGTTGAGATGTCAAGACCGGACGGATCGACGTCGTGCGTGACAGATAAGTCCTGACACACCTGGCGACACATATTTGGGTCGCCTAGAAAAAACGGCTAGGATACAGATGAGAACAAATCAGGGAAGAATAGAGAGACAGCATGAGCATCCAAAGCGCTAACATCCAAAACCCTGCAAAATGATGAGACAACAGAAGGGTAAGTTTCGCCGACAACTGTCGGAGGGAGAGCGAATCGTTGTCTGGCCATCCCGAAGGAAATCTAACACGACAGTTACTTCCCACAGAGAACCGTAGCGTGGCGCTGGAGGACGGGATAAACGAATACCACGCAAAAGGTGGCAGACTAAGGGAGCCAAGGGGATCCATGTGCCGTCCCAAACTCCAAGGAGCCCAGCCTCGCCAAGCTGTCCGGTATGACATACTGGTACCTGGAGCCTAAGATTTGCGGAGCAAGGACTGAGCCGCCTCCAATAGGCCCAAGACTGTTCGGGGTCCCCTGAAATCGTCCATACCACCAGGAGGAGATGTCTTTCCAGGATGTGCGGATGAACATGGACCTCCGGGCCCATCAGGGGATAGTACAGAGATGGGATCTCCAGAGGATCCTGGGCAGATACCCGCAGCAGGGCTGGAAACCACGGCTGAGCATGCCACCGAAGGGGGGCAGGTCACCAGAACCAAAGACCCCCCGTCCCAACACAGGTGATGGATGACCCTCGAAATGACCGTCAGGCGATTCGTCCTGGATGCAAATAGGTCCAGGTGCAAGACCTGACTGAGAAGTCTCCAGTCGCTCGCATCCCGCCAGTGTCTGGAGAACCTGTCCGCCAAGAGAACCTCGGCACCCGGGAGGTATCCTGCCTGCAGAGTATGCTGCACGCAAGGCAAAAGTCGAAAAACGTCCTTTGTTACCTCTGAGGTACTTGGACCGAGAACCCCTAAGCGATTGATATACCGAACCGCCGACATGTTGTCTAAGAAGCCTAAGAAGAGAAAGCGGCTTGGGACCAGGTCAGATTTGAGAGAATTGACTAGAAACCCTAGTTGGTGAAGGATCTGCACCACGAAAGCGGTCTGGACGAGCAGGGTCTCCCGGCAGCTAGAGAAGAGCAGAATGCCTAGATAGACTATACACCTGATACCCCTGGACCTGAAGAGAGCCATAACCGGCTTCAGGAGCTTTGTAAGGCACCAAGGGGCTGAACTTAGGCCGAAGGGAAGGGCCTTGAACTGCCATACCTGCCTGCCCCAGCGAAACCGAAGAAATCGCCCGGAATCTGGGTGAATCGGGACGGAGAGAAAGCGTCCGAGAGGTCTAACCGTGTAAACCAATCGCCTTCCAACATAAGGTCTCAGAAGAGACGGATCCCTTCCATTTTGAAGTGGCGATAAACGAAAGCATTGAGAGCCCGTAGATTGATCACTGGGCAGAAGTCCCCGGTGCATTAGCGTACAAGGAAAAAGGAGCTGAGGAAACCGATTGATCCTTTTGCCCACTGGATAGCCCCCTTGTCGCGTAAGGTGCGGAGTTCTGCTTCCATTAAGGCCTGATCTGTAATGCCCTCCGAGATGTGGGCGGTCAGCGTACCTGAAATGGGGAAGAGCTGAAAAACTATCTGGAAAACCTGTACCGTTAAGGGGATCCAAGGGTCCGACGAAATCCACACCCAGTCGTGGAAAAAGATGATATATGGCCAGTAACCCAGGGAAGGGAAAGAAGGACAAGAAACATTCGGGCTCACCGAAAACGGAGCGTCCCCTGGGAAATCCGGAAGTGCCTCTACTGTCTCCGCGTGGGTTGAAGGCCCTCTGTTGGAACGGAGTCCTGTAGGACATCTAGTTCTGAGGGAAGTACCGGGAGCCTTAGGATGAACGGCTGGTGGCCCGGCGGTCGACCAGCCCTCCCAGACGAGGGCCAGTCTGAAAGACCTTCCTCATTGACAGTTTGGCCTTATTCCATGATGTCATCTAGGATACGTGGCGGTTTGATTCCTTGACAAACGTGTCTCCAAACAGTAAGCGGCTGCACCTAGGTCTTAAGGGCCCCATTCCGCCAACCTGGGATCCATGAGGAGTAGCCTTTGCGACGTACAGAAGAGATTGAAACTGTTGCATTTCCCAACAGGCATACCACACAAAGTGCCCAATCTCAGATAGTCTTGGGATAAAGGGGTGTCTCCTATAGAACTGCTCTGTCTGCCAGGGATAGGATTTGGGTGACTGCTCCCAAGTTCTGCTGGGGATCGTCTAGGTGGGGCTCATCCACCAAATACTCACGGACGAAGCGCGAGTCGAAATCTCTGGGCGAGACCAGATTTGCTGAAGCCTCTGATTCACTAGATGAATCCGCGTGCCATACGCCCACTATAGATAATGGGTCATGCAAAGGAGTGTCAGAGGGTTTTGGGCGTTTGGCAGGTACCTTTGCCGACTGAAACACTACTGCCCTTCCAAGGCCGTTTGGAGCCGGACGCCTCTCCTTCAGATTTCTCGGATTCTGACTCAGACGGTATTGCCTCTGGTCTGGAGGGAGCAGGAGGCTGCCCTTGGGGCAAATTGGCAGACGTTTTAGAGAAAAAGGATTCCACTGAGTTAGAAAACTTTGCCCCTAACCAGGCCATAAAGGCATCCTGGGATGGCACAGTATCCTGAGACATTATGTCTGTATAAGGTAGGTGATGAGAACAGAGGCGCAGCCCGTATATTGTGCACGGCCACAGGGACGCAGCCCGTATATTGTGCACGGCCACAGGGACGCAGCCCGTATATTGTGCACGGCCACAGGGACGCAGCCCGTATATTGTGCACGGCCACAGGGACGCAGCCCGTATATTGTGCACGGCCACAGGGACGCAGCCCGTATATTGTGCACGGCCACAGGGACGCAGCCCGTATATTGTGCACGGCCACAGGGACGCAGCCCGTATATTGTGCACGGCCACAGGGACGCAGCCCTCATATTGTGCAAGGCCACAGGGACGCAGCCCTCATATTGTGCAAGGCCACAGGGACTCAGCCCTCATATTGTGCAAGGCCACAGGGACTCAGCCCTCATATTGTGCAAGGCCACAGGGACTCAGCCCTCATATTGTGCAAGGCCACAGGGACTCAGCCCTCATATTGTGCAAGGCCACAGGGACTCAGCCCTCATATTGTGCAAGGCCACAGGGACTCAGCCCTCATATTGTGCAAGGCCACAGGGACTCAGCCCTTATATTGTGCAAGGCCACAGGGACTCAGCCCTTATATTGTGCAAGGCCACAGGGACTCAGCCCTCATATTGTGCAAGGCCACAGGGACTCAGCCCTCATATTGTGCAAGGCCACAGGGACTCAGCCTGTATATAATGCGCAAGGCCACAGGGACTCAGCCTATATATAAATGTGCAAGGCCACAGGTACTCAGCCTGTATATAATGTGCAAGACCACAGGGACTCAGCCTGTATATAATGCGCAAGGCCACAGGGACTCAGCCTATATATAAATGTGCAAGGCCACAGGTACTCAGCCTGTATATAATGTGCAAGACCACAGGGACACAGCCAGTATATAATGTGCAAGGCCACAGCCTGTATATAATGTGCAAGGCCACAGGGCCACAGCCTGTATATAATGTACAAGGCCACAGGGACACAGCCTGTATATAATGTGCAAACCACATGGACTCAACCTGTATATAATGTGCAAAAACCACATGGACTCAGCCTGTATATAAATGTGCAAAACCACATGGACTCAGCCTGTATATAAATGTGCAAAACCACATGGACTCAGCCTGTATATAAATGTGCAAAACCACATGGACTCAGCCTGTATATAAATGTGCAAAACCACATGGACTCAGCCTGTATATAAATGTGCAAAAACCACATGGACTCAGCCTGTATATAAATGTGCAAAACCACATGGACTCAGCCTGTATATAATGTGCAACACCACATGGACTCAGCCTGTATATAAATGTGCAACACCACATGGACTCAGCCTGTATATAATGTGCAAAACCAGAAAATTCCCAACAAATATTGAAAATAATGCAGGGCTCACCCTGTAACCACTCCAGTGAGGCACAGAGAACTCATAGAAAAAAGGGGTCCCGGATAGGGAAGAGAGACGGGGAAAAAATCCCCCCAAAATGCACAGATGCAAAGAAATAATGAATATAAATAATGAAAGACAAGTAAAAAAATCTACATATACACATATATATATATATATATATATATCAAAAATCTATACTGTATATAAATGTGCATACCCACCTAATTATCTAGAATTAGGTGAAAAAAGCAATATGTAATGAATAATAAACGGATATTATTCAATAAATCAGCAATAACTGTAGATAGGAAGAGGCCTGACCTGCAACTTTGGTGAGCAGCAAAGAAAGAGGAAGAGGAAGATAGTTAAGGGGTTTATATACCACCTGTGTACTGTTTCTATTGGTTGTTTTCACTTGTGTTATTAACTCTTTCTTTGCTGCTGTTGGTGAGAGTAAAGGAAGATATGCAAAATAGGAAGCCTCCTGTCTTGCCTTAAAATTATGCTGTCATCAGCAGCCTGGAACCATGATACTATCAAATAACAAAATAACTAATCAGTGACTAAACATTTTATCACAATGATATTCTCTTGTTCAGTTTCACTTCATGCTAGCTAAACTTGTCAAGAGCCCTCATAAGGGTGGCAGGAGGGACAAGGTCTTACTTCAGAATGAATCATAGGAGATACATCATCTTGATACCTTGACATGCACAAGTCCGAATACTGAACTTCGACTGTCATGCTTCTTGAAAACATGCACAATTTCTTTCAGCTAAGAATACCACAAGCTGACAACTGCTTGTCAGTGGCGACACAACAAATATATCGGAAGAATTTGAGGGTTCTTCCAACAAACAGATCAATCGTGAATTTATTTCATTTTAATGTTCTTTATAATATCTTAATGACATCTGACATATATGTGGGTCTATTAAATGTGTTATGGGGTTTTCCATACTCTCCAATACACTGTGACTGAAACAGTTGGCATAAATTGTCGTCAACCTCTAATTGCTGTGTAGATGTTTTTGTGTTTATAACAAATGTAATAATGGGTGTTTATCCCACTGGCACAACACATTTGGATGGCAGATTGGATGGCTGAAGTGATTGGCATTTAATTATTTCCCTATGGAACACAAGGATCACAGAGATATTGACATTTGTATGTGCTATATTAACTTATGTTATGGTATTTACAAATTCCAATAAGAATGTATATGTATTGAAAAAAAAAAATCCAATGTGATGAGCTGCCGTATTGTCTCCTAAAGCACTATGAATGATTTATGATCTCCACTAAAAGTTTAATGCCTGCCCTTCTCAGCCTCTTGCCTCACAGTTGACTTGGTCATCCAGGGCTAAAGGCACCTCGACACATAAATATCTCTCATGCCTCTATGCATTAAAAAATCAACCCATAAAATAAGTTCTCTAGGCTTTAAAGAAGTTTTTCACTGGCATTAAATAGATGGGACGTCAGCCAAAAATGGTTGAGAAGAGGTCTTGGCTTGGACAAGAGTGGATAGAAATTCTACCTTGAATCTATTCAGGAGATGACATCTGTGACAACTCTTTTTTTCTGTATATCTATGGAAAGGCCGGGGATTAAAATTATACTTGGCACTTTAAGGTCAGTGATTGATAAATAATGTACAAGCAGCTGCCTTTTGCTTACACATGGCCGCATGCTCTTACACTCTCACACTGCACGAGCAGCACAATTGGGCACCAGCTCACCAGGCATTTGTCTAGTTCACCCGACGGCCAGTCCATGTCTGTGTATAATCAATCCAATTCTAGCAATCTGAGCGTTTTCTATAACTAGTTATGAACACAATACATTAAAGTACATGTAGAAACTATAATGCATTCCAGGGCCATCAACAGCTAACAATGCCAACACTGCGTCCCTTCCCTCTCTAGTACCTTCTGTATTACTGTTGATACAATAAACATCTGCAATGTCAGCAAATGCAATCATTATAAGCTTTCTTTTTGACCTTGGGCATTTTAATTTTTTTCTTCTTATTTTTAACCCTGGATGATACAGATAATCAAATTGAATAGATAAACATTCAACACATATCCTGCTTGAAAAAAATTTTTTTTTTCAAATAGATGTCTACTTAATCTCTGGTTAATGCTATTTTGGCTGGGCCTGGTATAAGGCATACAAAGTGGATTTGGCCTGCTTATGAAGAACAAGACGCTCGATACAATGCATTGTATCTTATCGTTTTAATGCCTTGTTGTCTTTCCCAGACGCCTGACTGCTTTCAGAGAGCAGAAGCAAACCCGGCTGTCTGTATCTTATTTTCTATTTTCTCTGGCTTGGAATATTCAACGCAGAAGCTGGACCCAGGGAATAAATGACATACTTTCTGCATGTACTGTACATGCTCAGACTGCACTATATGGCACTTATAAGCACTTTAAACCTGACAGATCCATAGCAAGAATTGTCTGCACTTAATCCATCGGGATTGCAGAAAAGTGTTAGATAGGACCAATTAGTATGAATAGATCTCAGCTCCTAAAAGCATATATTAACCCTGCGTATGACAGAAAAACAACCTTATGTAGTTCTTAAACAGTTACCATACTAACCAATGCTATCATTCACTACCCATAATCTTTTTAGCTCCATAATCCTATATTGTACATGTCTATAATGCTCTTATCTATTTAATCCTTTCCCCTTGCTACCTAATCTTGTTATCTATATTGAATCTAACCTCTATCTTCTATTTATTGATTTTTTACATAAAGCATTGATAAACCAGAACAACATTTCAAGAAAATAATTTCTTCTTCTGCAGTGTGATCCTCATGTCTAAAACTCTGTTTGTACTAATTATTTATTTGTGATGGTTAACGATGAGTGTGTAGAGGTCTTTTCAACTATAGGTGAACATTTGTTAGTTAATTCAGATATGTAAAACATTATTCCTGGTGCAAAATGATGGCATTATTGAAGTCTCTTGGGTTATTAAAGTTTATCAAATAATGCTTGCAGCTAGAAAGGATGAGTCACTTCATCATTTGTGATGATAATTTTTGATGGATCAATACGTAAAGGTTATATTCAAAGCTACTGGTGAAGATTTTTGTGGATTACATCACAGTTGCTGAGTGGTAGGCTTAGATCATACACATATATTCATCATATCTGGCTACTCTTTCTGGTACTTATTAACTCATTGATGGACATCTCGCACATTTTCTTTCTACCAACACCCTGCCCTCTAGGCATTCACTGTCTCTCTGAGCGACTTTCCTGTATGCTAGCTTCCCAAATCCCAGCCAATCATGAGTTTTGCCACTTTCCATCCACTATAGTTATAAGTTATAGTTATAAAGTTATAGTAAACCCTCCAGACATTCAACTCATGTCTTTGCTCAGCCCTCAACCATTCTAAATTACAAAATGTTTAACAAAATAGGCAAGTGTTTTTAAACGCTTCTATGTGAAAACCAAACACACAACATCTGGGGCTGTTTGTTCCCTTTGTCTTTCACTTTTGGTTTGTAATGTTGTTACTAGTGATCACCTTGGTTTTCTAGAAGGTCACAAGTAAGCAATAAACTACTTAAAACAGTCTCCAATACAGACTAATAACAGGGCACTTTTTAGGCATTACTCATTCCTGGTCAAGCTAGTCTCAGATGATATAAATGTATATCCCTATATAAAAAGAAATGTATATATATATATTAATGTTGACACTTCTACCTATGCCTTGATATGACCAGGATAACAAAGTTGCCTGCATCTCATTTGAAAGCTTATATAGATATACAATAAGACATTTATGCAATAATTAATACAAACACAAAGAATAAATCTTTCAAACCAATAAATGATAAAATGTCTATGGGTCTTACTGTGTTACCCAGTGCCATATAACTCTGTTTTATATTCAATCTACTGCTGATTCATTTCAAGTGAAAAAATAAATCTGGATGCAATTTAGTTTTCATAAATATCATCAATATAATTTGCTGAGATTTAAGAGCGTAATATTATATTTACACGTTTAATGATACTAATATGAATATATTAATATTATTATTGCCTACAGCTAAAATGCTTGAATAATAGTGGAAGTGAGATATTGGACAGGGAAACCAGCAGAGCTGCTATGTCCTATGCTAGTGTTATTTTGTGTAGGACAGTGGGATGACATGAATAATGAGAGTGAGAATTTATACAGAAGCTAACCATGAGTAACTTAATGCCTGCTGAGTGTTTCTGCTCCCGCTGGCATCATATATTTCATGAGACTAACTGATATGCCTATGCAAATGGCTAATGTATCATCGTTTTGCCTTAAATAAATGCTTACTTCATACAATGTGGTGAGAGAAAGCATTAAAGCACGTTAGATAAGCCCTTTCACCTTTTAGCATAACGTAATTTATGTGAACCTTTAGCTTTTTGTTATCGTTTGTATTTCATTTTTTATTTGAACCTCTTAGTTTTTATTTTTGTTTGTATTTAATTTTTTTGTAGATCTACATTTTTAGATTGATTTAGATAAAAAAAATAAAGGACTATTTTACTTCAGGGAAATTAAGAATTCTGTCAAAAGGGGGCACAACTAGCGTTTCCTAATCAATTTCCTAGGCTGAAGCTACAGTATCTCTCTTCTGCTCACCCCACCCTTGCAATGACCAATGTACGGCTGTATGTAACCAGTGGTTTCCTATAATATAATATAATTATTATTTATTGTTTTATATAGCGCCATCAAATTCCGTAGCGCTGTACAATGGGTAGACAGGACATAACAAGTAGTATGTAACATAACAAATTGACAATTTGACATAACAGAAAAAAAAGGAAAGTGACCCAGAGCCCCGAGGAAGGAGCGCTTCACCCAGAGAAACTCCTGGTCAAACCCATAGAGTACACATAAGGTGATTTTCTCATTCAGATACTGTATTATATAGGTCTGTATATTGTACTGACCTGGGTGATATTGACTTTATTTGTAGTGCTTTTCAAAATAGCCAGGATTTTTCCATTTCCTATCTCATTAGTACATACAGTATTTCAATCTGTGGGTGTCTCTATAAAACTGTCTAGAAACAGATGTACTTACATATTTACAAATCTCTGAAGCTGTTTATTTGCTTTTTATGACTATTAACTTTTTTCTAGTCCATTTGCCTGTCTGTTTTTTTTTGGTAGAATATTCATCATTGCATACAATTTACATATATTGCTTTATTAAGACTATTTCTTTGTCATATTTACGCTTAGCAGTGTGTATTTAAGGAAGCTTCCATACCGGGATTTAAAAGTTATGTCATGATGAGAAATATATATATATACATTTTGAATATTTGGTATCTGGCTCTTCCATCTTCTGGGTCAGGACAGGTCTGACACCCATTGTAAGTAAATTCAATTACTTTTCATTTGTAGAAATTCCCTGCAGTCTTTCTTTTTGGGTTTTGTAAACTTACCGAGCACCTAAAGACCTGGGGGAGGTGATTGCCATCACGCCCTGGTTATATATTAATATTAGGTTTTTCCAGTTGCCCCTTTGACCTCTTCTTAGGTTAGGGGCTTATCCTGAGAATGGGGTTATATGTTGTGTTTCATTTGTGTAAATATAAAAACAAAGTATCTAGTATGTTATCAATACCTACATTGTCTTTACTTATTACCTCCTGATCCAATCCTTAAAGGGGGGGGGGTAATGGGGAAAACAAATTATATTTGAGGATAAAATACAGTAATACAGGTTAGTGTTGACAAAAACCTGGTTTTAAACTTCCTTTACCTGCAGACCTAGAGGGTGCTATCGATGTCAGTCATGATATTTTGACTTTCCCTGCTCAAACACCACACTGGGCTGATTCTTTATGGCAATGCTAATGAAGTCTGCTCCTCAATAGATTCTCATCAGCCAGAATGTCTGGCTGATCAACAGTTAGTCTTTCTATTGCTTTCCACAGGCAGTATGATAAGGGGTCAAGGTGTTTGTCTAGAGGATGGTGCCAAGATTAGCAGAGCAAAAACACATACAAATGGCTAATATGTAGCTGTCCAAAAAGATGAAATTATTCCAGAACTAAAACTGTTTGAAAAAGAAAACACAATATTTTAAAAACTTATTTTTAAATCTGATACAAGTAAAAGGTCCCATATTTCAATTTTACTTCCAATTTCCATTTGGCATGTACACATTTGTTTTAGCTTTGTGACGCTTTCTCTTAATGCGAAGGCAGTTGACAGGCTTGGACAGCACATGGAGCCCAATCAGTCTCTCTAAGATACTTGCCTATTTATTTGTAATGTGTTAGTGGGTGTAGGTCTGGAGTTGAAAGTCACTATGTGCCTACTCTCATTTACCAAACTCATTCCTGTCCCATGCTTACTCGTCCTATCTGGCTTTTTTATTTCATGACAGAACAGAAATTCTTATTCTAGTCTAAATATAAATAGTTACTTAAGGCTCTAACTAGCTGTCTATAGTTGTAGATGACAAGGATATAAGGATCTATAGAAACTAGGCATGTAGGGCCATATACATTATACAGTATGTGGTTGTATACTGGGGTGGCCCCTGCTACCACATATTTGATATTTTATTATATGTAAACCTAGTAGTGGAGAACTCCCTGGCACTTCTTAGAATAACAAAAGACTGCGAGACACATACTTTGTCTCTTCATTCAGTAAGCCTCTTAACTAAGATTATACTTTATCCCTTCATGTACAGTAGCAGGTTTATAATCTCAAGCTTCTTCTTACAGATCCCACCTTTTATAAGAAGGGATCAAAGCCTGTCGCTCCTGTTCAAATTCTGTTAACCCTTGGATAATACACAGATATGAGTGATATCAGCAAATTAGGTCAGAACTCAGAAGCATATACTGTGAACTGTTCACTTCTTAAAAGTGTGTATGTATATCCTATATCATGTATATCATGTATATATATATAGTTCCAAATGGCTGTCCCAAATAATACCCCAGTCAGAGGATGGCAACAGCAGAGTTTGTGGCAGTTTTCTATATTAACAATCACTTCCACAAGCCTTCTAACAGAGACTTTCCTTATCCCTGGTTTTGCCCATATAGTGGCCAAATAAAGCTCATAAAATACACTGCTGGCAGAAGATACTTGACAACATTCAGGTCCCTTTGGTAGAGACATCAACAGATTGATGTCTCCAGTATTTCGCCCTTCGGCCTGTATCAAAATCATCACGTCTTCCACCCTGATATTTCCCACGTTGCTCATGTCCACTACCCATTTAATAATCAAGGCTTGTATGTAAGACACTAATTGTGATGCCAGTGGCTCATCTAAGACTTAGAAAATCTATTTAGACCTGGTTAGTGATGGATTGTCAGCCTACCTCCACCTCCAAAGCTGATCGTGTGTGTAAGTGTACTAATTCCTGCAAGATGTTATTTTTTCTTTTAATTGACTTGCCATGTCTTGACCCCCTTATCCAGTAGGCATTTTGCCAACCTAGAACTGATTTTCTGTGTGCGGCAAGACTAAATTTAATTGCAGAATAGAATGCTTGTGCATGTTGGGTTCTAGGAGCTGATTTTGATACCTTACCCATTCCCATGTACAATCTTAATCTGAAAAGGCTGTTATTTAGGTAAGTTTTTGTCTTTGCCATGGTATTATATATTTTAGCACTGTGATTTTAAAGGGTAACAGTACGCAATGTTTATACACATTGTACAAATTATAAATTATGTTTTGTCCTTATAACCGGTAACCAGCCATTTACAATTACGGTGAAGAATACCTATATGGATTATGTATTGTCTGTGATTCCATTGTGTAATTGTTGTCTCTGCTATTATGTACTTGCCAATGGACATATTTTCATGTGTCCAGAATTATTATGCTATTAAATACCCACTTGTAGGCATTTTCCATTCTCACTTACCGTCCAGTACTAGAAAATCTGTGTCTATTGGTACACGTGTACACATTATTATGTTTATATGTTTCTACAAATATCATTTGTTATTTTGGGTACAAAATATAATGACTATTTTTAAAGTGGCGATGTCTTGCATAATGATTTCAGTGCAATTACTAATAGATTAAATGGAAGCTAAGAATGTAATAAAATAACCCATAATTATTTTCTGTTTATCTGTATCAGTGTTTTTTATACACATTGTATATACCGGTATTCTTTACATATATGCACTTTCACATCAAAACAGTCAAAGCTGCCAATCAAAGGGTACTTGTTCCTCCTAACAAAAGATCCAAGTACAATATGTCAAGGTCCTTGTCCTTCTGAGCGTTGTGCCTCATTGTTGGAAAGAAGAACAGTAAGCCAGTGCCATCTATTGGTTATAAAGCCTTCAGTCTCCGTGGTTGTGAGAAATATATTATGATGCATACCTGACTCCATTCGTGATGCATTAGCTAATGCATCTGTCAGCCTGTGTCTTTGCAACCTAGAATTATTGTTTAAAACCAGTGGGTCTTATGATTACTAAGCAGGATCATTATGCAACTGATATAAAAGTGCTTTTAGTCCAAAATGGATTAACCCCTTATCTGCAAGGAGGACCTGTAAGAAAATCAGCGCTGATAGCAAACTTCACTCTGGCAGTCCCGATGTTATTGCAGTTAAAATGGATGATTATACTTAATCATTATACAAATCATTCTTCGCACCCACCCGTTATCTTAATAAAAAATATACATCCTTAAAACAAAATCCCCCCCCCCTATTTTATGGATGTAGCTATCAGAATTTCTCTTTGATATAGGTCTCTAGGTCATAATTAGGAAAATGTAGGTTGCATCACCAGGATGGCCATCTCGGACTCGACCTTATCGAGCTATCATGATAACTATGTCTATTAAAAGCATAGGATCCATGTAGCAGCACAGGTTGGGTGTTGGCAGCAGGAACATTATATCTGCTGCATGGTGAGTCCTGGAAAAGAGACATACAGCTGACCAGACTCTAAGTAAAACCCAAGATCATTTTATGTAATTATAAAAGTGATTAAAATCCAGTGGCCAAAATTAAGTTGTGGTCCCTCAAAACAAAATATGAATACTTTTTTGTCATGCTCCATCTACACTAATTAATCTAAAATGGGTGTCCCACAGTTATTTTCTTTTCAAATTCCATATTACTTGTATAATATATCAATTGTGCTTCTCAGTCAAGTTAAACATTTTATAACTGAACACTGTATTAGAAATAAAATCCCTAGTATGGTCCAAGCCCTTAGCAGAAATAACATAAAATGTTTCCTTGATTATATTTTTTTTATTCTTACATGTAATAGGACACAAATGCAGGTGCTGATCATATAAGAAGTTTAAGAACCAAGTGCAATTATTATTGTGAAAATAAAATAAAGTTTAGAATTGTCCGTTTGTCTCTAGGCTTAATAAGCATTGGGGGGGGGGGCACATGCAGGGCATATGTTTTAATTAATATGGGAGGATCTGGTTGCCGTAAGGTAAGACATTGCTAAAACATAAACTGCCAAAGGTAAGGTGCATAATAAAAGCGGTATATAGACAATAGAAACCGTGTGAATACCAGGTGATTTTAGAAAGGAAATCCCAATATTTAGTAGCAGAAAAAGGGACATAGTTATGCCTCTTTACCTAGATCTTGTCCCCCCCCACAAGAAAAAGTGTTAAACATGCATGGGACAGCCATATGCATTGAAGAGTATCCATGAAGACAAGACCAAGGACTGAAAAGAAGTTTGAGATTTTTAATAACAGGACAAATGGTCACACTAGATGGGCCAAATGGTTCTTACCTGCTGTCAAATTTTATGTTTTTTATTTTTCTATTTAACATCTCATCTCAGGCTAATTATTTTGCTTAAGGTTAACCCACTAAAAGCCAATCTCATTAGCTATACAGTGAAGGTCTCAGTGTTGCTGTGCACAATAGAAGTGACCTTGTCCCGTTGTCTAACAGGGTTGAGGTTAATTGTTTTTTTCATTCTAAAACTCAAACAGAGATTAACCCACTAAGTGGTTCATCTGTTACAAATTCAAGGATAAGCCAAGTGTTTATGAACGTTCGATGGTGTCCGGGTACATTGCTACAAAATTTAAACTCCACCAAATTTAAATTCCACCAAAATTACGTAAATGTAGCAAGGATCTGGAGGACTCTGTGGTACAGTTGACGGCATACTTGGCGGACTAAGAAAATGTCACCCGGGCCCTGCTGGAAAAGGTGGACAATTTGGAAAATCATAGTAGGCGGAATAATCTTAAATTACGAAACCTGCTTGAATCAGTCAAACCCCATCAACTGCTGCAGACCACCCAGAGGTGGCTGCTGCCGCCTTAGGCGTAATGTATTGTGCAGATCAATCTTTGCTGATAGAGAGGACACACAGGATCGGGCAGGGGATGGAAGCAAAAACCCTGGTGAACCTGTGATCTTTAGGCTGCTGAACTTCAACAACAAGTCAAAACTTCTTGCAGCCAGCGGAGGTTGTGAATAATCCCCTATTAATTTCTACAATTAACGCATGGAAACCGTTTTGTATACGTTTATGCCTTCATTTGTGCTTTTCAAAATGGGAGGTGTCATTCCCATACTGTCAGTGGCACTCTTGGGGGTTATAACCTTGGATGCTCTATATTCTGGCATTCCAATACCTCTATTTACGTTTAATCAGTTAATGTATTACTCCCCATTACACCTTTTTAAGATGGGAGACAGGCAAGACAACAATTGCACTAAACTTAAAGCACCCTCAGTAGACCTACTGTATTTCACTGCTTTTGGCAATGCCCGTTGATAGAACATTTCTGGGCACAGACCTTAGGTTTTTGCCAGTAAGTGGGAGCACAGCTCAAACAGATAACACCGGAACTAGCCAAAGATTTTCTTGGTAGTAGGGTGACACTGAGAATGGGAATGCCAATATTGACTCTATTTACACTCCTAAAACTGAAATTGATTTATGTTTTAAGAATGGATTGGTTGGATTTAAGAATGGATTGGCTGGAGGCCAGTCTTCACAGAGAATAGAAGGTTAATAAATTATTTCAGATCTGGGGGGATTTATTGACACACTGGATAATAATATCAAGTTTGGGATCAGGGATACCTTCCAACACAGCTCTTGGTATTGTATACAGCTGATAGGGGGTAGTCCACCTATAGGGGGGGTAAGGTGATGGACCTAGGCTTTACTACGGTGACTGAGCTACATGGTGGGGAAGCATCCAACATTTCAATTTTGAATAAGATTAGACCATTTGAGGGAGTGACGGAGACAGGCAAATTGTTAATGACGGTTTATTAAGTTATTAATTTTCTGGGCTCATTTTACCTCCAAGAAAATGGGAAATGGCTAAGGAGATTGGAGACGATATTTCTTTTGCAAATGTCTTAATGTATATAATAATTGAACTAGCTGAAGCCACTGCTGTCAATACATTTGTACCTTTGTCTTCAATAAATAAAAAGTTTTGTTTTTTTTTTAAAGTGATTATGGTGAAAAATTGGATCTTATCACCATATTAGCCAGTAGAAGGCCAAGCTCATGCGTTGCTATAGAAATAAGACCACTTTTCAAACTGTAAGTTCCTTAGTTTCTGACCAAGAGGCTTGTAAGAAAAGCACTTCCTACATCAGCAATGTTGGATTTTGATATAGAAAGGTTATAATATACTGACTAAAACTGGTAAACTAATATGATCTTGGTCCAGCTCTATTTTTTCCTACTATATACATTTAGTAGAAATTCAACAAGGGTCTAGTTCAAATAACCCCTAATTTACATGGACAGTAGACTAGTGTAATATGATATTATGTTTTCATTAATATATCCAGTTAAGAAGGAAAAATGGTTACTCATAATGTGGATTATGATTAATAGGATTTATAAATAAGGCCAGCTTTTACGTGATTAAATAATTACTTCAGGCAAAGGCTTGGGCATTCAGCAGCACTATTAATGCTATAGTTAGTAATACAATTGTTAAATTTAGCAGAGTAGGTGGGATACTGACTTTAAAACATTATTGCTATATATATATATATATATATATATATATATATATATATATATATACCATATTTTTCAGATGCACCCATAGCTAAAAGAAACATCTGATCGCCTTCATTTAAAGCTCCGTATTGGGAGGCCTCAGACATTGACTGAAGTGCAGACTATGAACATGGCTCAAGGGGATATTTAAATGAGAAATTATGTCTGCTCATTTTCAGTGCCAATATCTACTTCCAGTTGCGTATAGGAAAGGTCTGATCATTTTAATCACAGCTTCCAGTGTCAAGGGAGTTGGAAAATTGTGTCAACAGAAATGGTGAAATTGTATTGTTACACTCTGGGATATAAATCAGTGTAATACTTCATATCTTGAAGTGTATTCTCAGAGATACTGTCACTTGATTAAATTTGCTCTAATACAGGCTTACCAAAGGTAATATATTCAAGAATAAACCTCCTTGGATCATTTGCACCATATATTGAAAAATGCCAGATTTCCTTATAACAAGCCCTAAAATGTTGGATTTTCAGGCAGGATGGATGTTGAAAGGTTAATGAAGTCGTATCACATTCTGTGTCTTTGTATATGTGCAAACTTATTATGTATTATAGCAGGGCAAGTTGACATTGATTTGACCCAGATCTGTAAGAGTGAAGGAATGCGAGCCAGAGCCAAACTCTTCCTGCTGCAATGTCCTTGCAGCGTTTCTTAATGCTGAGTTCAGCTCACACGTTGCCGGAAGAAGTGAGCTTGGGGTCCACCTCGGCTTGTGCTGAGCTACCTGTGTACAAGAAAGACAGAAATGCCAACTAAACATGTTGTTGATGCGCAAAATGCTCCAAAGTTCAGCATTCTAGATACTTTTATAATACTGACATGTAATGCTACTGAACATATAAATCTGTCGATGCCAGTAATTAACTAAGGGGCTTGTAGTTATTAGTAATGTACTTTATTTGTACATTTAAACAAACCAGTGTTGCCAGAATTCCTGTGGAAGAACCAGGTAGCCTTCACATCTCTCCAGTGTCCATTGGCAGTGCCAAGTACTGGTAGATACGAAACCCATGGCTCTGGCGACTGATTTCTCACTAGCCGTTAAAAAAAAGAAAGATTTGTAGCAGCCACAACAATTGTGATTTCAAATAATTTATCCTTAAATAAGATATACTTACTAGTCTTCCCCTTATTTCTTATATCCTTCCTTACCTCGCTAATCAAAGTTTTTACTTGTGTGCCAATGATAGCTCTGCCACAAATTCTAATTTGGATTTTTACGCAGGACGTGAAATAACCAGACCTGAGAATTCCTGGTTCTAACGTCGAGTCTAATTTTTTAATCTAGTCTAATGGTTCATGGGGGAAAAGACAGGATCAAAGGGACTCTGAGGCTTACTCCTTCAAATTCTACATAATAAAAATTCATAATAAAAATGAATCGTTACCATTTCTTATTAGCGTGCCCTAAGTGAAATCCTTGTATCAATGTAGTTTGGAAATTAAGCCAGGTAGAGTTCTACGTGGCATTTGGTTACCAAATATCATAAGTCATCATATAAAATTCTCATAATTCAGACTCTTTTGGATTAAATGTTTGCCATAACTGCACCATGTAAATGATATAAGGGCTTTAACCTTTATCAATCAAATACTGACATGAATTTTTATTATTACCATTATACTTATTTTGCGACAAAGTAGCAACGTACTCAGCGTCGTTTCAGTAATTATGCTGTATGATGTCACAATAATCTTAACAATATGAACTAATCTATATACAAAAAGCGGTAACGTAAATGTAATTAGAGGGTTGTTAAAAAAACTTTGAAAATTATAAGAACCATATAAAATATTAAGAACAGTGAAGTCCTTCAAAGAATGTTGACTGTGTTTTCTTGCCAAGCGATTTCCTTGCATAGGTTGCTGTAGTAAGTGTGACTACAGCTTTAATAAGGGATCATCGGATTAATTAAAGCGTGGCTTTCTCCATATGTGCGTTTTCTTTTGTTCGGAAAAGAACAGCTAAGGACCTAGCCATGCGCGCCATTCATTTGTTTAATTCTGTCACCATTGTTTTTAAAAACCTGTCTTCAAATCGTCACCATAATGGGCTTCGTTCAGACACGCTCCAGGGAGCCTGCTGATGCGCTGACATCAGCTCCCCGAGCATCGTGGGTAACCGCCGAATTAAAATGGAGCTAAGCACACAAGATTGTGGGCAGCTGGCTCTCGCCCATTCCATCCCAGCAAAGACCAGATTGAGGAGGAAAAAGGGGGACAGCTTCAGCAGGTAAACATCTGGCATGTGTGCCCCCCTTATCCTCTTTTCCTGGAGTGTGCTGTGGCCCTCTAGTCCTGTAGTGAAAAACAACGTTATTTAAATGTTGCGCAGTATTGTGCTGTTGTTAATTTCTTTACTGTAAAGTACTTTAGAGTTCATACCAAATTAAGTATAGTTTACGCATTAACCTAAATGGTGCGTTGTAGGAAGGCACTTTTTGTTTTAACGGTGCGTGTAATTCTTTAAATTTATCAGGATACCTTAAACTGTGTTGTAACATTATGTATTGGTAACAAAGGTTTGGTATTTTATATAATCTCGATTATCACAGTAAGTATATATATATATTACAGTGTGATTTTATGTTATTTTATTTTTAATGTGAAAAGCACTAATTTACAGAAAATGTTTTGAAGTGTGGGTTTTTGTTTCTATGGTAACATCATTGATATGACAACTGTTGCACCCCTTTCTGTCACATTGCTTTTGCATTATATATGTCGGATGTGACAGATATGTTTTGGCCAAAGTACCGTATTTGCTCGATTATAAGACGAGGTTTTTTTCAGAGCAAATGCTCTGAAAAATACCCCTCGTCTTCTAATCGGGGGCCTTCTTATAATCAGACCTCAAATAGAGGTCTGACTATGAGACTAAGATCCAGATCCCCCGCTGCAGGGGACCTGGATCCTTCTGTCTCCCCCCCACCACCCCACACACACTTACCGGTGCTTCCTGCTGTATACCGGGGCAGCGGGTTGACGTCCACACGATCCGCGTAGACAACTTTCGCTGCAGCTGGAAGGAGGTGTGGCTAGCAGCGGGGGTTGTCTGCGTCCATCGAGCAGACCTTCCCCGACTGTCAGAGATCAGAGTTCCCCGCACCGGTGCCGGAGACAACCCCCGCTGCTAGCCACACCTCCTTCTGGCTGCAGCGGGAGACAGAAGGAAGACTGCTGGCCCGGTATACAGATGGAAATTGGAAGCACCGGTAAGTGTGTGTGGGGTATGGGGGGGGGAGTGTTAAATGGGGGGGAGACAGAAGGAAGACTGCTGCCCCGGTATACAGCAGGAAATTGGAAGCCCCAGTAAGTGTGTGTGTGGGGGGGAGTGTTAAATGGGGGCATAGGGCATTTCTGGAGGCAGAGTGCTCTATGGAATGCCTTTTAACCCCCTGAACGCCACTCTGCCTCCTGAAATGCCTTATACCTCCCTATATGCCACTCTGCCCCATAATATGCCTCTTAACCCCCTAAATGCCAGAGTGGCATATAGGGGTATAAGGCATTTCTGGAGGCACAGTGGCATATAGAGGGTTAAAAGGCATATCATGGGCCCCAGTGCCATATTGGAGTGGCAAGCCTGAGGGCAGATGTGCGTAACTGGGGGGCAGGTTGGAAAATACAAGGAAATAAAAACAAAAAAATATTTTTCTCAATCATAGCTTTTATTAAAAAATGTAATAGTTTACATGAATTAACATTTACTGGTAAAACTTTTTTCCTATAGGGTCGTCTTATATTCAGGCTTTTTCTTTTTTTCCTAAATTAATATTCAGATTTTGGGGGGGTCGTCTTCTAATCGAGCAAATACGGTATTTCACAAAATATTATTACATAGCAGCTTCTTATGGGCTCGCTATACATGTAAATATACAAAAAGAAGGGAGGGGAACAGAAGTGGCTCCTGTTCACCTGAAGGTGGAAGCATAGGATGGTCTGTTTGGAGTCACCACACACTGGTGATTAAAGCCAGGTGAGGGCTGACACCTTCTGGCCAAGCGGACAAGTACAGCTGAGTGCCCCCCTGCCCCTTGCCCCCACTCACAGTGACATACACACACTCGTATTAACACACATACACACCACTGTGCTCCCGGCTCTGTTAGCGGCTCCAAGTCAGCCTGTTAGAAGACTATTGGACCTGCCCAGAAAGCAATTGCTCCCCCTGTCTCCCGTGCCAACCTGCTCCTGATTTAGGGGCCGTTGTCCTTAAAGGTACAGTATAATGTGAACAAAGTAACAAAATGACGCTGACTATGTCAGTACAAATGATTGGTTATACTGTGAAGCAAATAAATACAAGGTGCCAAGTTTGCACAAAAAAAGCCATGATGTGAAATGAAAAACCCTGCATTTGTCTGGCCATAAGCAACAGATGGCATCAGTGCCAGCTTCAAAGCATCACCTTGTGTACCAAGAAGCCTCTTGGTTAAAGTCAATCAGATTTCTATACATTCATAAAAAGCCCATTAAACCTTTGGCTTGGAGAGGGTAAAACTATAATTTCTCCCCCCGTGAGGCTAAGCCAATCTTTGTAATTAGATTTAAAAGACAACCTTATTAACATCTTGCAGCTATTGAAACCTTATTATTAGGAAAGCTATTCATAGATATCCTGTTTGAAACACATATCCCATCACATCATATAATACAAAGAAACCAAAATGCATTCTTCCCTAATCTTTTTTTTATATATGGCAAACCAAACAGTAAACACAATAAAAGTAATGTTATTAAAAGCCCAAATCACCCATAGTAAATGAACCCTATATGTAGTGGCACATACATATAGGCTGTGCATACAGTAAACCACATATATTAGAGTAGAAGCAGTTAAACGTTATAATATTGTTAAATGATTAAAATATAAGCAGTAAATACAAATGTCCACAAGGATCCATCATGCACATGTTAAGGGTGGTGAAAGTTGTAGTCCACATCCACAACACCTCATCAGCTCAATGTTAAAAAATGAATTGAGTTATACAGATCTATGTTGCATGTATCATTTTGTTTTAATTTTGATAGGGAGAATGTTTTACAGTGAGGGGCACCTGTGACATTGCAGTGGCTGATCCCTGCTATGTATGCTGGTATAATAATGGTTAAAGGGGAAACTTTAAACCATTGTTAAGTAAAAACACACATTTTCCAATTTTCATCGTTATTTAGCAGATCTCTGCCTAATCTACTTTACTGTATAATAGTGTCCAGATCACATCCATGTCTCTCTTGCTTATCAAAAGAAGGATGTTTCCCCCATTGTTTAACCCGTTTCACATCACTGGCAATCACTATTAACACTATTAACAGTAATTAATTTGCCTCCTCCATGTAGATTCTGCAGTGCAGAACTGATCTTTTTGTCAGTTTAATAAATAGGCTGCTTATTTTTCTTGCTCCTTTTTTTATACGGTTGGGCTCAAAAGTTTGCATACCCCGACAGAAATTGTGAAATGTTGAAAATATGTCTGCGTAACAAGGTAATGGAACTTAAAGATGGAAAAGGATATAAAAAGATACCCAAAGCTTTGAAAATGACAGTTTGTACTGTTCAATCACTTATTAAGAAGTGGAAAACTCATGGCTCTCTTGATACCGAGCCAAGGTCAGGAAGACCAAGAAAGATTTCAGCCACAACTGCCACAAGAATTGTTTGGGATACAAAGGTAACCTCAGGAGAAATAGAGACTGCTCTGGAAAAAGATGGTGTGGTTGTTTCAAGGAGCACAATATGACGATACTTGAACAAAAATGAGCTGCATGGTCGAGTTGCCGGAAAGAAGCCTTTACTGCGCCAAAGCCACAAAAAAGCCCGGTCGCAATATGCCCGACAACACCTTGACACACCTCACAGCTACTGACACACTGTAATTTAGAGTGACAAGACCAAAATTTTACTCAGAACCAAGACAGCTCCTTTTTACTGGAGAAATTTGCCAGTTTGGGTCCTTCATAATGAATAGATAAGTAGTTGGAAGCACAACTTTCCTGCTGACTCCCTCAAAACTTGATGGACCTCAAAGTAAACATGTCCCATTAAGATCTATAGGTTCTGTCATAGTTGTGTGCACTATTTACAAGAGTTTTCTTATCTTTGAAATATTTACAGAAACGTTTCACAGTTGATGTCTTAATGTTAAAGCTTTGGCCTGGTTGGTGTTCTGAGCTGTACCTAAATGACAGAATTAATGAAGTAGTCAAAACATTTTGCTAGTGTAGAAGCTGCCCGAGGACATCTGAAAGATAGACTAACTGGACCAAACCCATCACCAAAATGACTGCCAACCACAGTGCTTTTTGGGTCTTTGTGTTTTAATGCTTTGTGTTCTTTTAACGTCCCATTAAAAACTGCCACAAAGCAAGGGTAATCAAGTAGCTTTTTGTAGTTGCAGTAGAATCAAGAGTGAAGGCAAATCAGAACCTGTGGGACCTCAAGGAATTACATATGGCTGGCTAAGTAGTCTGTAGAAAGCAGACTTAGAGGTACCAGATCAGATCAGAATCAACATCAAAGTTCCATCCAGGATTCCCAGAGGTCAATGGAAAGAGGCACTGTTTTATCTTCAAAGCAATAGGCTTGTGTGTAAAAGCAAAAAAGCCAAGTAATCAATTAGGGTAAGAATTTCATTATGTTTGTAATAAAGGGTAAATTGAGGCATAGGGTGGGGCTGTCCACTAAAAGCTTCATTAGCCTTTCCATAACACCAATCCAAGGGGGCTCCAGGTAGCCTGAGCCTGATAGTTCCCAGGTATGCCTACTAGGCACATGATACTAGGTACACTACAGACTAGTGCATGTTTACTACTGGTTGCATTGCATACTGCCACTACACGGTTAACAGCTTCCTGTCCTATGCCTTGTTTAATGACAGTAGATAATAAGGGAAACCTTTCAATTATTTGAAAATAATTTAGTGCACAAAAATCTTTTAATTAGTAAAACTGGAACTAATTGGTTCCTTTCTTCAATTCTTTAATTTTACAATTGCTCTTTGTTGGCCTCTTTCATAAGTTTCTTCTTACTTAACTTTTGTGTGAATTTGTGGACCTTGTCCAGATCTTTGGATACCCCTTTTCCTGGTAAGAAAAATAAAAGACCTAGAGACAAATTATGACTTTTGGTTACCTTGATATGCTTCTTAATAACCATCACATTAGCGACCGCCACCATTCTTATTGTAACTTCTACCATTTGAGTTTCTACAGGGCATACTGTGTCTTTGGTTATCTATTTGTAATGCTTACTTGTAATGCTTATGCATAATACACCAACTACTCACATTCTCTTTTTTTTTCAAAAAAGAGAAGGAATGCTTGGGATTGTAAAAAAATATACATTGTTGGCTAGTCACTTTTTCAGATAAATGCCTACCAAACACCACTAGGTGCCACTGTGGGGCTTTCCGAATGCTAAATAATTAATCATGTTCCTCATTATAATTTGATTGGCCATATCAAATATTTTAACATTTAGCCAATCACAAGCTGGGTCAAAAGTAACCATTTATGGGTCATAAATAATAAGTGGCTTGGTTCACAAAAGAATAATATGATGGTGCTCAGATCCATTGTACTCTTGTCAAGTAGAGCACCAGTGAGGATGGTGTTCATTTAACTCACTCTCCAATGCTGCTTAAACCTAGACATCAAGTTTAAGTTGAGTAGCTACTTTATCTACTTTTCTGATACCAGTAGGGTATCATCATTCTTAAAGTCCGTGTCAGTACCATGGACAGGGGCCAGGGGCACTAGCATAAACTTCTATAAAAACTACGTATGCTGTACTTTAGAAGACCAAATACAAATAATAAACGCTAACAAAATAATAATAATAATATATATGTTATAATAATAGAGTAAAAAATATATAATTACAGAACATATGTGATTCACGAATCTGACTCTGTGTACGTGTAGGTAGAATTATGTTTAAGATACGGGAGAGTCTTGAAATCATCTGAGCCCAGATATGATGATTTTGCACCTGTGGAGCGTATAATCTCAGAGATGAGCTTTCTTGCCATAATAAAGCACTTTCTCTGGGTACCTTAATTTATTATGATATCCAACATGGATGGAACGGATCATTCACTTCTGCTATCACATCGCTGACCTGAAAGGAATAGGTGTCTTTTGGACTAACCACTTGAAGTACCATTCCTCTTGTTCAAACTACACTAATGGATCAATTCATTTTATTTCCTCGACCTTTGTTCACGTTGGGTTCAGTCTCACGTTTTATACTGTGTAAGTGTTTTCAAAAGTTCTTGATTGCCTGTTCTTCAGAGGGTACTAGAGTATCTGTTGTAAGGCGTTCCCATGTGTTTTTATTATCTTTTATTTCTAAAGCACCAACAGTTACGTGGCACTACTTAAAATACATATATTGAAGGGAAATGACAAGACTAGAATAGACAGGCTAAGGCAAACTGATAGAGAGAACCATGCTCGCAAGCTTACAATCTAGAGGAAGAGTTATTTGTCCTTGGAAGGGAAGTAGGTTGTCTAGCATGCTTTTGTATACCAGAATGAAGGATCCACCACTGTTTTGCTGTCCCTTAATCCTATTAAATAGAAGGTCAAATTATGGTCATCAGGAATCATTAGTAAAATGAAACAGTGACACCGTAAACTTACAAAAGCAACATTGTTTCTACCTCTAGCCCCAACCTTTAATCCGTGATTCTACTTTTAGATCTTTGCCCTCTGGTGACGGTAGCTGCAGTTGTTGCGCATTCATTGCCAGTTGTCTGGTTAGATGTTTGCAAGGTGACCACACCTCCTATTTATTGCTGAATGCTTCTGAAACATTCATAAAATACCGCCATGGCCTCAAGGATGATCCAAAGCAGAATGAAGTGTAGTGACCTACATTAAAGCCAAGAATACATGATGAACTTCATAACCTACCGAGTATGCGCTGTTCTTCATAACAAATATTTTCTTGACTTGCTACATCACAGCCAGTAGGACTTGAAAGCCTTTTGTCAGCATGCAAAGCTCATCTCTCATTACAGCAAATGATGATTCCTATTAAGGATTGTAACAATGCTTGTTAAATTAAACAATGACAATGCTGTGCCAAAATGTCTGGTGCCAAACACAAAGAGAATTAAGCTAATTTTGTCCTGAACAAAGCTTTCAGTGGGGGAGCCTAGAATACTTTGTAGGTCATGGGCAGCATTGGGTTAAAAAGTCAGCTGTGAAATACTTTAGTTGAAGATTACACTGTCAAAGTCCAAAAAGCATCCAGCCGCCTTCAGTGTTTAACCGGTTTGTGTGTTTGTACAGCTTCAACATGTATATTCTTCTGTGGAACGCTGGGATCCTAGGAATTCTCATCCCACAGGTGCTGGGCTGGGGGATCCAGTATGACGGGTAAGAATTTCTTTACAATTTGATGGTAAATGACATAGGATACAGATGTAAAGTTTACATTCCTTATTTGCAGCAAGATATAAACCACTGCACAGCACAGTCCAATTCTAGGAACAAGAAACGTTGTATGTTAGTGAACTTACTGGTAATTATGAGTTACAAGTTTAATAACTAACAATAAAAAAGGAAACTACCTTTACTACCTGTATTACTTGTACCTTTTGATAATATATATTTAAATACCATCATAGAATCCATTTAAACCATAAAATATTTAAGGTATTTTAAAAAAGACAAAGGCATAGTTTAAATTAGTAAATTGTGTTTTCCTATTTGCAACCATAAATACTAATAACATTTTTTTTTTATGTTATGTATGATCTTGAAAAAAGGGGTGTACGGTGCTTCTGTGGTTGTGGACAGCAGCTCAGCCTCAACTAGTGTCTCACTACTAGCTAAGTAACCAAAATGCAAGAAGAATAGCATAATGCAAGTGAAGAAAAGAGTTCAGAATACCGCTGTGAGATTCTGGACTTTTTTCTTCACTTTAATTTCCTAAGAGCCAACAGCTGTTTTACAGAGGTGGCACCTGGTGGATGTGTTGAAGATCTTGAATCCATATGTAAGATACTAAGTTTTACTTGTTCAGATCCATTTATTTACTACTATTGATGCTGTTCCTATGCTTCCCTGCCTGAGGTTCATTAATTACTACTCCCTAAAGCTGGGTAATACTGTGTATATTTTCCTATTTTGAGGTGTGGGACTAGCGCACTATGCTATTCTTCTTGCATTATGTAAGCACTGCCTCTATATACAGCATTGATCAGAATTAATTTGGTGAATGCACACAAGGGGTTATTTGGAAGTGCTGTACTAAGACATTGGACAGATTAAATACATTTGGAGCAAAATAGTATAAAAACTAGTGGGTATCCATGGATTAAAGTGGCTTCATACTACAATTCTCCCTATGATTTAATTAAGAAAAATGTTAAACTTTTCTAACAAATTGCCTTAAAAAGCAGTTATTCTTCAAGATGCAGATCTAAATATGGAATAGAGATTTCTAGCACATTACCAAGACTTCATACAACTTTTCACTGATGTATTGTTTATACAACATCCTTAAAGACACAGCCTTGCCTAATGTTCTTTTTTTTCCGTGACCAATTATTCACCTCTTGGTGGTTTTTAGACGTCACTAGTTTCTTAAATCCACACTGTGAATAGGATACGCAACGTTACTTAACATGCCCTCCTAGCGCACTTCTCCATGGTGCATAGGTTCAGTGATGTCATATATGCAGAATAAGACGTTGTTTAGGGACCCTATTGTGTTATAAATTCCAAATTTTTGTTTACACAAAGTTTAAGGATCCACAGTTTGCCCCTTAAAAAGTTTATACCATGTTAAAGAAAGAACCCTCTACCGATAAGAAAACAAGTGTTGTTGTATTATTCCAAGAAACATTGGAGTCTATAGTTAAAGGTGTATCATTTGTATCAATCTTTTGGCCACAAAGAAAAATATGTAAAGATACATAAGCTTTCGGGATTTCAGATGTTTCTTCATATGAAAACTACACTTTCTTCCATCTTGGTCCAAAAAAAACATATCAGCTTCAATGAGAGACTATATAGTAATACAAGAGACTAAAGATGTTTAGAATTCTAAAACATGTTGATACAAAAACATTTATACAAGGGCTGCATGGAATGGTCATCTAGAGCCAGTTATTAGTTATAGGATGAGACCACATAGAGGATAACTTACTAAGCTTTAATAAAATGCTGTATTAATGCACAATAGATTATACAGAGTGTAGGGTTCAGATTGGGGTGGCTGGACTGGTGACAGAAAACAGAGCATTAATTAACCTCAATAAATGACTTCTCTACTGTGTCTTATTGCATTTTCTGGTACATTTCATATGTGAAGATAGAAAAAGCTCGGTTGTATATTGTGTTTAACAGCCCAGAAGTCAGCAGTAATGATATGTTAACTACATGGGAATCCATTAAGAAACATCATGTCATGGGTTGACAGTAGGGATATCTGGCCTCAAGAGCTAAAATAGCAACCCATGATTTAGCATGAATGAAAGGACTGCTTGACGGGGCATGGAATATGTTTAACATATATAGGGACCAAGGTTTAGGTCAGTAGGGTTTGGGTAGGAGAAATAAGACAGGTCTACCTTCAGATCTCTTTGGCTGCATATGCCTCAAGGATATGCCCGCACACTTTTGTTTTTTGGTTCTGGTCAAGATGATCAGCGTTGACATGGGTCCCAGGAGTCAAGATGTGATTAGCTCTTGTTTCAGTAGCACAGGTATCTAAGATTCATTGTGGGTTCTTCTTGGTAGGGCCAAGCAGTGTCTCTACTGTGTAGAGGATGCTAGTGCAATGTCTCTGTTAGTGCTCCCTAGGGGCCACATTCAGTCACCAAGATCTCATCAGTTAGGAGGATTAAGCTAACAAGTCTGATAAGTTCATTAATATATTTTATTACAGTTTGTTAACCTAAAAATAAATGTGAATAGTATAGGCTTTTATCCCTAGTCTCCAAGGTCTGTGTCTTTATTTAATATAGTTGGCTGCCCATATTGACATTGCACATATCATGGGAGAGTGTCTCTAGATCATGTTTCAAGTACTCCCAACTAGAGCAGGCTTTGCTTTCTTCCTTGCATCAGTACAAATGTCTTTTGAATTGGCACAGGTTTGAAAGAGAGTCATTTATTGCTCAAAAGAGGAGATCCTGAAAGCCAGTACAGGTGGTCTGCAATACCAGGTGGCATTTTATATTATGCCTGGAAGCACCTAAACAAAGTTTTAAAAAACACAGCAATCCCGCAGGAGTGTGCTTGACATTTCGAGAATAAGTGAGATGAGAGCCTGCTTGGCAGAGGATAGAAATGCACTGGTTGAGTGAGCGATGTTTAAAAGGTGAAAATAGTGAGTGATGCCCATTTGACAGATTGAGATTTTAATGGAATGGAGCAAGCAGATAGAGACAGGTTGTTGGGTCAGAGGACTATAGTAGTTTGGCAACGTGTCGAGTATACGTTTTAAGGAAAAGTTAAGAGTGAAAAGATGATTGTTAGGTTGGGATGAATTTGATATGTCATGTATGAAAAGTGAGTGCTGGAGTAGATGAAATGTAGCTATATTATACATACATTTTACATATTTTGGTAGACAATACATACAATTAATTCGAAAAGTTATATTACTTTTAAAATAAATACTGTATTTGCCCGATTATAAGACGAGGTTTTTTCCAGAGCAAATGCTCTGAAAAATACCCCTCGTCTTATAATCAGACCTCAAATAGGTCTGACTATGAGACTAAGATCCAGTTCCCCCGCAGCGATGCAGGGGACCTGGATCTTCTGCCTGTGTTATGCCCCCCCCCACTTACCGGTGCTTCTGAGTCCCCGGTGGTTAGTCCGGGCAGTGTGTAGAGCTCTACGCGAATCGCGTAGAGCTCTACACGCTGCCCGGACTAACCACCGGGGACTCAGATGCAGGGGACCTGGATCCTCCTGTGTTATCCCCTCCCCCAACTTACCGGTGCTTCTGAGTCCCCGGTGCTTAGTTCGCTCAAGCGTGTAGAGCTCTACATGCTGCCCGGGACTAAGCACCAGGGACTCAGAAGCACCGGTAAGTTTGGAGGAGGGAGAGGGAGGGAGTGTTAAACGGACGGGGGGGGGGGGCATAAGGCATTTTTGGAGGCAGAGTGCTCTGTGAAATGCCTTTTAACCCCCTTAATGCCACTCTGCCTCCAGAAATGCATTTTAACCCTCTATGCGCCACTCTGCCTCCTGAAATGCCTTATACCTCCCTATATACCACTCTGCCCCATAATATGCCTTTTAACCCCCTAAATGCCAGAGTGGCATATAGTGGTATAAGGCATTTCTGGAGGCAGAGTGGCACATAGGGGGGTCAAAAGGCATATCATGGGGCACAGTGGCATGTAGAGGGTATAAGGCATTTCTGGGGCAGAGTGGCAAGCCTGGGGGCAGATGTGCATAACTGGGCGGTAAGGGGAAAAAAAAGAAATAAAACCAAAAACAACATATTTTTCTCAATCATAGCTTTTATTAACAAACAATTGTTCACATAGTTTACATGAATTAATATTTACTGGTAAAACTTTTTTCCTATAGGGTCGTCAGGCTTTCTTTTTTTCATTAATTAATATTCAGATTTGGGGGGGTCGTTTTATAATCAGGGTCGTCTTATAATCGAGCAAATACGGTACTTAATCTGAAAAATACTTAATCAGAAAAAAAAATCTCCTTCATCTCTTCAGTGGGAAGTTACTAAAAATGCAAATGTCTGCCCACTAATTTAATGTGGCAGAAATGTAATATTTATTAGACCGTGCATTATACAAATAAACAAATGTTTTTCCTGAGCTTAAAATAAAATGTACTATGTAGCTAACCGTTTACATTATATCTCTAGTATCAGGAATCGGTATATATGATTAGATAACTAATCACTGGAGCTAAAAACGGTAAGCATAGAATAATCTTAAACAGCTCCCTGTGAAAAACTACCAATGCTGTGTTGTATCAAGACCTCCCTGTTAATTAATTAAAAAAAGTATAAATTACTATTGCTGCGTTGTGTATAGATCTCCATGTTAATTAATTGAGCGGTAGAAACAAGAGCTTAAACGTTCCTCCATATTATTAAAATTAAAACAAATTAGTGTTGAGCGTGCCCATAAAGTACTTATAATCTTTAATAGAAAATAAAAAAAATAAGGGAAACACGCTCAGGCTACAGCGATCGACACGTGGTTCACCAAAAGTCTAGTTTTAGGGGGCCCAAGGCTTCTTGGTGCAGAAATGGGCTCTTTGAAACTGGTTTTAATCTGTTAATGACTTCTTTAATATTTTATTATTGAGCATAAGCAAGGTATTTGTTAACTAACTCATATTTTGAGCAAAACTGTTTTGCTCCATAATATAAATGCAGAAATGAATTGTAATTTCTCAAGTTCAACAACATATTCCAAGACACAGACATTTAGATCCCAAACAGGATACAAGTTCTGTTGTTAATCAAATGGTTCACCCCACTGCTTTTGCATGGTATGTATATTAAAATAGAAAGTATTTTACTGCCATTGCCCTGGAGAATGTATTCTCTTATTTTTTTTGGTGAGCCTGTCTACAAATGCTATAAAGTCTCCAATTTGTAGAGACCACTTAAACCATATTCTCTGTGGGATATGCCTCAGATTTAGTACTAAAGTTTAATACAGTATTAAGCATATTAATTGTTCCCTCAGAGGGTTAGCAGCGCCTCTGTTTTTTAATATTGATCTGAGAAGAGATTACTGTGTCTGAGAATTTAAGATGAGAGGGGAGATGAAAAGGAACCATGCTGAAATTCTCAAGGTCGTTAGAGTTATTAAAAAGGCAAAAACATGAATGCGTTCATAAAGGATTCATTACCACCAGGGTCTAACAGGAGAGGATTCCTTATATATCCCTTGCTTATACTTTACGTTTACTATTCTTCCATAAAATCGCTTTAGTGCGACAAGGTCTGCAATCTATCAGAGAACAATACACTACGGGGCAGATCATCTTAGAAGAGAAATCAGAAAACAAATTCTGTGTCTGTGCATCTACTAATGCTCTTTGTGTGTTTCCACTCATCAAAAGTTCTAGATATATTTCCTTAACTCTTTAGTATGGAATATAGTATGAAGAGGTGCAATCCTGTTGAGTACCTGAGGTGGAATCTAAAATCCACTCATTTGTGTAGGGCAAGCCCGTTTGGGTCCTGTGGCTGCTCCAGATGGTCTCACTTGTATCCAAAGTATTAGCCCTTCATTCTTCTCACAATGTCAGTTTGTCCATCACATGTATATATTTTTTTTTTTCAAAATTGAATTAAACTCATACGATTTGTACTTGTCATTCGTTTACCTAAGCATAGATTTTTTTCCATTTTAGGGACCAAGTGTTACGAATCATCCCTGAGAATGTGAAACAGGTCCAGTGCTTGCAGGAAATGTGTCAATCATGGATGGTAAGTAATTAGTTCATGGAGGAAGTCAAGCTAATGATTTATTCTAGGGGGTTACATTGTCTAGAACATCTATCTCTTTGTTACTAATAGCTGGCCCTTGTTTTATCTACAAGGTTAGGTAACCTCATCATGGACATTTTTAGCTAGGTTTTCTGCAGGAACTAGATTGCATGCCTAAGTAGGGTAGGCTACTCAGAGCTCTCCCTCTTTTGGGGAAGCGGCTTCATGGGAGTGGTGCCAGCCATGCATGGGGCAGAACTAGCCCCAGGCGGTCTTAAGTGGGGAGGAAGTAGGAATGCAAGTGAGCGTGGCCATACACCACTACCCTACTTAGAGGAAAAGAAAAGTGACACAGAGTCCTAGGGAAGAAGCGCTTCACCTGGAGACTCCGGGACAAACCCCGAGTTACCAGGTATGCTTGTTTAGTACCAGTGAATTCCAACCATATGGAACATAAGCTAATAGGTTACCATAAATGTAATAATGATCTTATTGTGGACATTCCGCCAAGGTTTGATTTAAGGAGTAGTGGCAGGTTTAATCAGCAGGATGTTGTGGCTGAGCTCCCCTTAATGAATACGAAAGTTGTTCTAAATTAACAATTACTAATTGGAGAAATAACTAAGCATTCCACAGTAGTTTGAACCACATCTGAAGCCTGAATGAACACATAGCTATGAAAATGCAGATTTGGTTGTTTTGTTGCAACACTTCAAAAGAAAACGCAAAAGACCCATCTTTAATAATCTTTAATACTTGGAAACTCAACTATAATTACAGTCTCTCTTCATCATGTGTAAGAATAGAGCAGGTCCACACCAAAAAGGGTCAGATGTGGTAGAGTGTGAGTGGAAAAAGGTAGAAAAGGGAAGTCATAGGCAGTAATGGAATGGCAGGTTGGTGATTGTAGACAGTTCCCAACTGTGTGACCCTGAGAATCTGACCCTTCAACCCGAGCTTAGGACAAAAACTCAGGTTCCCAAGTATGAGTACAGAGCCTTGCACATTCCCAGAGGCCTCCAATTCCGTGCATTCAGAAAATGCATACAGACATAGGGCTCCTTACCTGGTTCAAATTACAACTCTTTATTCTGGCTTGGATCAGACGTAATGATGTGACAATGAATGCATCCCTCTGTGCAGTGGCTGAATCCGTCATACCTTTGTCAGCACTGTACCTGAATTCTGATTTATTTACCTAGTTACACTCATATGTATTGTAATTAATGATGCGGCAGTCTATCTAGAAAGGAGGCAGGTTTAGTTGTAGAATACCAATGTCTTATTTTATATCATCCTTTGAATGTTAATGGGAGATGCCTCTAGGCAGTCACATTACTGAACACGGTGTTGCATTTGGCACTTTATTTCTATGATGTGTAATTTATCATTTTTGTACCAGATGGATCTCTGGAAGCCTCTACAGCCAGAAGATATCACTGTCGGGAATGTTGTGCATGTCAGGATCCCATCGACTGCTCTGCAGCCCATGAAACAGGACTTGCTTCACTGTTCACTATCTTTTGAGTAAGTGACGTGATGTGTGGTTAGCAGTTTTAATCTTACAGACTCTGGCTTGGTATAAATTGAATATCAGTCATGCAGAATGACACACTGAAGTTAAGAGAGCTTATATCAACTGCAGAGACAGGCTGCTGGAGTAACTACATATTTGTATGCAAGATTAACCCTTTACAACCGAGGTTTTTTAAATAGGGTTTACATAAACTTTTATAACTTGCATTTAAGATATTGCTGTTACAACCAAATGTCAGGCAGCTTTCAATATCCAAATCGTTCTGTATCATGGAGTCCTTGATTACCGTAACCCTTTCAGTGCCAGCGTGCAGGCCCGGACTGGGACAAAAAATAGGCCCGGGCATTTAAGCCTGAGCAGCCCATTTTTATTTATTTATTGTTAAAGCCCATCCTTCATGTACCATCTTTGCATTTACTCACTCATTCACACAAATCATTAACACATTCATTAATGCAGTCTCACAAATCATTCAAGCAATTCATCCACACATGTATTCATTAATTCTCATACACATTCACACAATTCATCCACACATTTATTCATTCATTCTCATACGCATTCACACAACCCCCTTTCCCCATCTTATCTGCCCCTTCTCACTATGTAGCCCCTTTTCACTATGTACCCCCTTCCCCACTTCTCAATATGTACCCCCTCTCACTATCTATCCCCTCTCCCTATTTCTCACTATCTAACCCCCCCTCTGCCCCTTCTCACTGAACCCCCCTCCCTCACCCTACTTACCTTGTTGTTGGAGCAAGCAGCAACTGCGACCGGGCCCGCGGCAGGGCCGGATTGACTTAGGGGCTGATGAAGCTGCAGCTCCAGGCCCCTACCTTAAAATAGGCCCAATCAGGACCGGACTGACTGGGCCTATGCGGCCTCTACGGCCGCATTAACGCAGGGCCCCTTAAGCCCGCCACAACTGCGACCGGGTCCGCCACTCTAAGGGGCCGGGAAGCCCCCACCAGGGCCGGCTTTAGGGGTCTGCGGCCGCACAGGGCTTAAATTAAAACATCGGGGTTTTTTTTTTTAACTTTATTTAACATCCTCCATGTTAAATAAAGTTAACAAAAACTTTATTTAACATGGAGGATGTTAAATAAAGTTAAAAAAAAAACCAACAAAAAACCCCCCGATGTTTTAATTTAAACCCTGTGCGGCCGCACAGCCGTAAGGCCGGCCCTGGTGGGGGCTTCCCGGCCCCTTAGGGTGGCGGACCCGGTCGCAGTTGTAGCGGGCTTATGGGGCAGGTGCCCCTTATTCCCTGCGTTAATGTGGCCGTAGAGGCCGCATAGGCCCAGTCAGTCCGGTCCTGACTGGGCCTATTTTAAGGTAGGAGCCTGGAGCTGCAGCTCCATCAGCCCCTAAGTCAATCCGGCCCTGCCGCGGCCCGGCCCCCCGGGCAAATGCCCGGTGTGCCCGATGGCCAGTCCTGCCAGCGTGATATGGGACACACTGGAATTATTTAAATCTAGAGCTCCAAAGGGTTGTGGGGGGATCACTGCAACAAGAAAATGTGTTCATTAAGAACAATATAGCAGTCATAGCAAGTGACCGATAACACATGCGATAAAGAATGCAGAGTTTGACCAGCATTTATTGGTCTTGTTACAATAAATGTCTGCCAAATTATCGCCTTTTATTCTAAAAATTGGTGTTGAAAAATGGAAAATTGTCAAGAGGCATACAAGCTCTAGCCTACTTATGTATACATGTCCATTCTTACTATTTACTCTTGACACAGATTACATGAAATATACACCAGTATACGTACCAGGGGTTATTTAGTTTTTAACAGGCAGTAATAGATGCACAACAAAAATGATCCAGATACAAGACCATTGCTAACATAACACTTAATTTACTTTTTATCCCTTTATGCTGTCAAATAGCACTTGTAAGTAATAATGACTTAACTTACTCACCGAAGGAGAGGTGAAATGTACTACATAATAGATTCAATGCCAGAATTCATGCTGGTGCCCTAATGATTTGTATAAACAGAATTACCAGGCTTTATACATATTTCTGTAGTGGATGCAATACCATCACTTAAGATGTGGTGACAAAATTTGTTAGTGATTTTTCAGGTGCAAAAACCCAATAAATATTTATACATTACATCACTTTTTACGGCATGACTGTTCCCAAAGTGTACTTTTTAGGTGTCAATGTTACATTCCAGAATTCCACATTACGAGATTTACCTCTCTATGTCCCAGAAAATGCTGGGCAAGTGGCCATAATATTTGTATTGTATCAGTATTTGGCAGGAGTAACTGGACAGTTTTTAAACAAGTGAAAGTGACTGATTGCCAGACTTAGCAGGGCCCTGGCATGTGCTTTATATACGGAGGAGAGAGCCCCAGGCACGTTCATGAAGTAGAGGAACATCAAGGTGTGCATGTGCTGGAGCTTTGTAGGCTGCGGAGATAACCCAGAGTCCTGTCAGGGCAGATTCTGTTTCAGTGTAATTTGGTACCGTCATTTAGACTATAGGGTTCCTAGGTAAGCTTTTATTCCTGGTAGGCTACGCAGACCTCTTCTGTTGGAGTGGATTTGCAAAGGGGTAGAGTCAGCCACACATGGTGCCACAGACAGCTTTTAGTGAGAGGTCAACTAAGGGCAATAAGCAGGAAGTGGGCGGGGACTGGACATGACCAAGCACGGCCCACCCTGCCTAGAGAAAACAGAAATTGAGCAGGAGACTCACAGAAGCAAGACTTCATCTGGAGACTCTGGGTCCAACCCAGAGAGTTCCCATGGTATGCCTGTCTCACTCTGCTCAGTTTTCTTGTGGTATTATATATATATATTTTTTTTTAAATGGAGGTTCTTTTTTTCTTCTTTCATTCTGACTTCAGGATTGAGATAAATTAATAAAAAAAAGGGTTAGAATGTATTCATATGCACATATAAACTGTTTATGTTATATTTATTTTGTGTTGTTTTTAGTGCAGACAGTTTTGTATACATTCTTTTTCAATCAGATTAAGATGTTTAACATCTTATTTGACACTTCTGTAGAACTGAGATCCCCAGTGGCTGGATAACGACTACTGCAGTTTTACTACCTTACATTCTATTTAGAACCATAATAAAATAACTACCGCAACATGTATACATGTTGGTCACTAATTTCTGTCTGAAGGTTTCTTGGCTCCTGCTCTTCATTTTTCCTGTCTATAGTCAATATTCCTTGTGAAGTCATCTGTGTGAGTAATGTACCTGGCTTAAACTGTAATCGGGTTATGATCAACATTTGTCTCACTTGTTTAGCTGGAATTACCGTTATTAGCACTTTCTCAGTGGGTCATACCGTCCACAAGTATCAATTTAAAGGAGGGATAAGTGATAAATGCACTGTACTTATTTAGGAAACAGATTACTGTAGTTATGCTCTAGAATTGCTAAGCGTTAGTGTTGAAGGTTGAGTGTTCGTCTGAACAGCAGTCAAGAAACAGCTGAGATGTTTGCACACCGAGAGGAGGCCTGGTTTTTTGTTGTAATAAAAACTAAAACTGGGTCTAGGTCAAGCCTAAACCCTACTTGTGTAGATGATGGGAAATTAGGATGCAGTTGAAAAGAGGTCCCGGTAAGTTTACTGTCCCTGTAGATCACTTGGGTCAGGTATATATTTTCTAAAAGTCTTCTTTCCTGAAGAACCATCTGGGGTATTATTCACATGTACGTTAAAGCAAACCATGCCTGGCCTTAGGTGCTCTGATCATCCATTGTGTCTGTCCAAGTAGTTCAAACCTGTGCTCGATCTACAAATTGTCCTTCGTTATATTTTTCTTAGAACACGAGGCACTAGTAGTCTCTGGGAGGCCTGGCATGTAAATATGACTATACCTTAAAGCAGGGCTTGACAAATTTGTTGTGAATCTAGGCACCAGCTAAAAAAGTTAGGAGCCAGCATTTTTTTAAAACTAACAGTTGGTCAGGAGTGATCTGATCATCATCAGCCCACTTACTAAACTCACAGCGTTTGACCTGGAAGCACCCTGGACTTTCAGGTCAGTGCCGTTTTGTTTTTTTTAATTTTTTGGGGTTTTTTTTAACTCTTTCAATGCTGATGTTCCATTGGAGCATAGCATTGACTGATATTTAGTCCCTACAAGCTTGTGGGGACAAATGTTAACCCCTGCAATGCCACGAATGTGTCATACACAATTGTGGCATTGAAGGGGTTAACGCTGCACTGTCGCTCTCATGGAGCGATCGGGCAGCAGGGGAGGGTTGGGGCTGCCCTCCACACTCATGTGGAGACCGAAGATTCCTCTCCCCTGTCCCTGAAGCTGCCTCTGGCAGCTGGGACGCAATTCCTGGTCTTCCATGCCTACAGGAGTCATCAAAGGGCTTGTGGGGGCTCGTTTTTGCTGTTGCTGGTCTGCCAGCAGCAGAGCCCCGTACAAAACGGGAATTAACCCCTAAAATGCCGCGGCATTAAAGGGGTTAACGCTGTACTGTCGCTCTCATGGAGCGATCAGGCAGCTGGGGGGTGTTGGGTCAGGTCCCCACACTTGTGTGGGGATCCAATCAACACTCAACCCCCTTCCCTGAAGCTGCCTTTGGCAGCTGAAAACACGATTGCTGGTTTTCCTGCAAGCGCGTTTTCAGCCTATAGAATCACTCCGTGGGAGTGATCTCAGGCTCGGGGGCGGGCTTGGAGTGGCTGTGCTGGTCTGCCCAGACTCCTGGGCAGACAGCAGCAGCAGCGCCCCCGCGTGGTGATGCGGGGCAGTTTTTTGTGGATGTAAGAAGCAGACAAACACCTTGGCGCCAGGACAAAATTCTCTGTCGACCTGGTGCCTGGGATTTGTCGAGCCCTGTGTTAGTTAACTGCTGGTTATAAAGATTTTAGTGTGCTTTGATAACACAGGGATACGTTATGCATACTACTTTTTCTTAGAGGAGTAGAGGATATAACATGTTTCTTGTTGTTAATGTAATTATAACATTATACATGTTACGTGTAGTAATGGGCAATTTCCTCAACTAAATTGCACCAATTTAGTTGAGTCTGTACAGAAAAACAAACAAACCCTTTTTTAATAATAATGTAAGCTTTTCTATAAACTTACAAAAAAGATACTATTAGCCCAAAATGGGTCACCAGAACTGAAGTATTCACGTAACTCTAAATTTACAGTAAAATTTGGGCCCCTGCTTTGTTTACTCTAATTCGGAACTTTGGCATATAGTATGGTTTCCTTTAAAAACTGTAAAACCTCTAAATCTTATAAAAAATTGTACTCTTTTTTTAAATACATTACAATATACGAATATCCCAGCTATCCATTTTAATATACAATGTGTTGTAGTTAGATATCTATGTAACTAAGGTATTATTTTAAACACCATAGTTTGACATTGGAATTTTAATCAGTAATTATGTAAAAGATGGTCAGGTGATGGGCTCAGTGGGGCACTTAATATGAAACAGCGAGAGAGGAATTCCGAAGGACTGGAAAAAGGATAAAATTTAGTTAATGATACAGAAACCCCTGTTGTGTTTACCTTCAACCCTCCTTGTCTGCAACAATGAATATTAGCTAACTGTTCTGCTATCTCTGCATATAGGTTATCAATCAGCAAGGAAACTAAATCCCATAATAGATACGTGAATTTCAGAAAGAGGATTACTATCCTGCGCCATGGGTCCCTTAGTTGTTAGACAGTTAGCAGTGCTTATCCTTCTTTATTGCCTTAACGTAAAATGTTGATTTTCTCGCATGTAGTGAAATCATGAACTGAGTTAACCAGGGTCTTCTTACATTCATATTCAGAAGCTCCGTGTTGAATAGTGGGGCATAATAATGGCATTCAGTAACTGTAACACAACTATTTTAACTTCTGGCCACCTCCAGAGAAAAAGGTCAACTGCTCAGTCTTAGTCACTTTCAAAGGCTCCTGAAGCCTCCTTTCTCCATTGAGTTCTTTGAACATTTCTTCGAATAGATTCTCAATCTAGCCAAATATTATAGCAAGTTTCTTAGATGAGAATGCAACAAACTCGAGAATACAATTCCTAAATTACTAAAACATTTGCAATCTGCTTTTTCTTGACACAGAGCACATTAAATATATACCAATATACATGAGGGGTTATTTTGTTTTTTTTTAAGGTGGTAATAGATGCCCAACAAAAATGATCCAAGAATTTCATGCTAAAAAGTTATTATTACACAAGAATGGAAAAGCAAAAATATGTTGTATATTACATACCACCAAATGTACTGTATGCAGTTTCAAACAAGGAGCAGATTAATACGTCATTTCTCCAGAAACACCCCAATCTCAAGCATCATGACATCATAGCATTGAAATGATCAAATTTATTATTATTATTATCTTATATTTATATAGTGCCAACAGTTTATGCAGCGCTTAATACAATACATAAATTCAAGGTGTATGACAAGACGAGAATTGACAGACTAAGATAAACCGATACATTAGGTGGAGAAAGTGTGAGAGGTAGTGGGGTGGTTGTCTCAGTGACAAGGAACTTCTAGCAGCTAAAACGGTGCGGCTTCTCTGAAGAAGTGAGTTTTGAGCTGTTTCTTGAATGTTGGGAGGGAGGGTGAAAGCTGAAGGTTCCTTGGGAGTAGATTTCAGAGATATGGGGCAGCTCGCGTAAAATCTTGTAGATTGGAAAAGCAAGAGGTGATGAGTGATTGTAAATTAATACAAAACAAATGGTGCAATAGAGTTAAGTAGTTGCTGATTAACTCCTTTATTGGCCAGAATAAAAATTGTCAACGATTAGTGATGAAATAGAAGAAATGAAAGCAAACATATTGAAGCAAACATAAGTAAAACATCATATCTGGCATTATTAATAAAATAAAAAATAGGGCATTGAACGTAATCAAAGGCTCAATAACATCAGTGGACTCTTTGACATTTATGTATAAATTTGTCTTAAAATCATTATGTGCTTAAGTTGAGCTACTTCATCTTTTATATGATTCCAGAGCATTATATATATATATATATATATATATATATATATATATATTCATATATACATTATGGCACAAAAGGATTGTTAAAGCTGTTAGCAGTTGACAATTCAAACAATGAAGATGTTGCATAAAGTACGTGCTTAGGAGATAGAGTCCCTGAAATGAAATGATTCGGCGTTGAGCAAGATTCGTGATAAATGAGATGGGTAAGATTTATCTGAATGAATCAGACACCCTCATTTAAATGGAGAGCTTGGAGGTGGGTTTGGGCCTTATTTTAATGCAGCAATATTTCGCTGCGCGCATGATATGAAGTATCAAGGGACAGCTTATGCCAGATGAAGCATTTTCCATTTAACAAGTGCTGCTCATTTTTAATAATAAGACATCCCTGGCATTCAATTTCTAGATGGCATTTATGGGCTGAATTAATGACTAAATTAAAAAGAAAACACAACGTTAACTCCTTTTGTGCTTCCGACGCCCATAAACACAGTCAACAGAAATTTACACGAAAAGCCCTTTTGCATTCAAAGGGTTCATTTGCGGCTGACTGAAAGCTCTACCAAACCTGCATTTTATCTGATAGATATAAACATTTATTTCATTCGTCTCAATGTACTCGTCAGATCCTTAACTGCATTCTAACAACCGATGCCTAGGCAAGGCTGCCTCTCATATTAGGAGAGGTGATAAAGCAATCCAGAGCTAACAAGCACTGGGGGAATTGCCCTGTGTATAAACGTTTGCAGTAGATACTTGTGTATGTATGGCATGAGAGCCTGGGATGCCTCCTACAGCCAACTGAGGACTCATTATGGGTATATGAAATCTCAGTTCTACATCTGTTGCTCCTCTTTTTGCTGAAAAAAAAGCATGGGGTTTTAGTATCCGTACCCTACTTAATTCTTCATATGGCCTATTCACGTAGGAAACTTTAAATGTAACACACCCCATAATTTCAATAGAAAAAAAAATCCCAAGAGTATATTTCTGCATTTAGCCACAAGACAGGCTTCTTTTGGTGTGGCGTAAAAAAGATATATATTTTATTTGAATGCCCAAATATTATAAATCAAATTGTAATGGTAAAAATGTGGAAGATCATTTCCTTCTAGCCCCAAATTCCATTTGCCTTAAACCGTGTTAAATGACAGCAATACTTTTATATTTGTTAACAGAATGTGCTATGTCACATATGGTTGAATTCATCCAATGTAGAAGTAATGCAAGAGATAAAGTACAAGTCTTCTTCTATTAGCCATAGAACATTGAAGGCATCGGGATACGTTGTTACATAAAACCAAAGATATAGCCGCATTAGCCCATAATAGCATTGAGTCTTTTGTTGAAGTTGATATTTTTCATTAAGCCAACGCAGAAAAGGATGCAGAATTACATCAGCTTGCGGGATCTCAGAGGTCTTCACATGGGTTTTTTTAGTGCACAACCTGCGGGATTTCACTTTTTCTGAGCAGTGCTGGTCCATAACGAAGCATAGCAGTCACTGGAAGAAGTTACACATCTTATTTTAATGTACCGACTGCTGACATTGATGCAGCGATTTGCAGTACCAGAAGAGTTACTTCAACCACTTATCTGCTGATTGAAGACAGATGGGCGATTAAAGCCGTATTGTTGTCTTACCTGCTGCTCTCAATGTGAGATTACAGGTTGTAAATAAATAAATAAAGATCAACTGGGAGGATTTATTGACACTCAGAGCACTAGAGAGGGGTCAGGAGCTCTGTTCATTCTAATGATAAATCATGCATTTGATGTGGGTACGCGTTAAACATGTACCTGCGTGTAGTGAGTTGAAGTGTTTTTATGGTTTGCTTTCACAGGAGATTCCCTGAAATACAGGGAGAAACAGTGCATCGGTTGCTTGTACTTTTGTCATTATATATTGTAAAGGAGGCATACTGTACGCAGCAATGTATTTACCTTAGGCGCAGTCCAAGGCTTGACCCAGGACAGCACCCATGCTGTCCCTTCCACAGCTGCAATCCTCACTGTGGAGCAATGGGATGTCCTAGGCCTAGTCAGCCTGGACAAGAAAAGGAGAGGTGAATGACACTGTTTGGGGCACTAAATCATAAATGGATTTAGCTTCCTGTTTTTTTAGGATATAATAGGTATATTTGTAACTTTTCATGCAGCTGATGGAGAGTTTAAATGTTTCCTCTCTGTTTCATCAGGTCTCTTTTCTCGTCTCTCCATCTTCCTCACTCTTTCCTTTCTTTTCTTTTGTTTTTTCTTTGCTTCGGTTTCACACACACACACAAACACACACACATATAATAATGTATATTATTTCTTGTATTCTCTTGTTTTTCTCATATCTCCTCTCTTATCTTTCCTTTCTCTTTCCTTCTTTTCTTTCTTTTTTCTCTTCTTTTTTTCTTTCTCACTCTTTCCTTGTCTCACCTCCTTGCTATACTTTCTTTTAACTAAACATTTTAGCTGCCATAGGTAAAACGTTATCCATGGCCACAGCCTTGATTATGCCCCAGACACAAATTCTTAAATAGTATCCAGGAATTGGGTTTGGAAAAGGTGGCAACCTTAACTCTCGGACTCATCTACATTATAAAGGGCAACCCCAGTTAGCATTAGCTGCAGGAAACATTTGGCTAGCCATGTATAATCCACATGCAACTTCAGCGGGACCACCCACTGACGTCAGCATGGCCGCCATCCTGCAAGAAGAGTGCTCCAGATAGCCAGAGCCACAAAGATCCCAATTATGTATAATGCATAGCTCCATCTGTGTGATTCTCCAGTCTACTCATCCATTAACATTATATGGGTCAGCTCAGCCTTTTGGACACAAATTGTAAAGTTAGACAGTTGAAACCACAACTTTCCTATAAACTTTACCTTTAACGAGCAGGCACCTTCAAGTCAGCATTTACTAAGTAAGCATGATAGTAGAGAACCACTGATGTTGTTGTGATATCTTCAACTGCCTAGGCAGATCGGATTTTTGACTAAAAGGTCACAGCTAAAAGGTGTCAGAAAAGCATGCGTCTTATCTTGCGGTAATAGTTATGATTTAGAGTCAGCCCAGGCCTTCCTGCATTTGGCCGAACTAGTCACACATATCTTCATGAAGCCCAGACATCTTGAACGGTGGGTAGATCTGTATTATTGTTATTGTCACATTTTGTCTACCCAATCTCTTCTATTCTGTTTTCTCTCCCCCTTACAGCAATTTTATCTTACAGAATCCTGATAGACAATGTAAAGCACTTGGTGGGTCCAAAACCGAAGGGTACAGAACAAAGGCACAAGAGGTCCCTGGCAAGCTACAACTACACCAAATATAATTCAATGGAAGAGGTAAAAATATAATAAACATGGGTAGATTAAAAAAAAGGGAAGAAATACGAGGGGGGGAAAATGAAGGTCACGTTGATAAAAATATGCATACATCTAGGGAATTTAATCTAAAAGGAGATCAAGGACAGGTTAAGGTTTAAATCTTTAGATGGGCAGAATGATTCTTAGTCATCAGATGGTCTCAGTTGCATCAAGATAAAGATTTGCCAGTTTTATTTTATTGTGGGCTATCCTTCCATATCTCAAGTGCTAAGTCTGTGAAGCATGGTTACGATGGTAGACATAGTCATAAAAGACATAGTCACCAGTGGGATTCCACATCTGAGCAATGAAGCAGCATGAGCTATGACGCTTGATCAACATACATTCTTTTGTTAATTCTTTCTTAAGCTTGATCTCTTTGTTTAAAAGGAAAACACAATTTATAAATTAACACACATACTTTGTATCTGTACAAACATATAATGCCACAATACGTTCACAAATGTGTCATATAAGCTATGCCTCAGCTATCCAACTGTTTCATGCCTTGATGAGTTTGGAGTGCTCGGGTATCAGGTAACATACGCATACCAGTCAGCATGAACTGTGGTTTACATTGCTTTCTTACGGGTAGAAATGCAGGACTGCTATTAATTATGTTAACATAATATTTCTCATGCAACAATTTTTCACCAATAAGCACAAGAACTATAAAGGACCTATAAATCATCTTATATTAAATTATATAGTGAAGAATCAAAGAATATGAAGCAGATGTGAGAGTATAAAGGAATTTATTTAAAGATCTTAAAGGAAAAGTATTTTGTTTTCCTTGAGCATATGTCAGTGATGTATAACGTCATTTAGGTTAGCATCGACAAAAGCGTATTGCATTCTGTTCTACTAAATTTTCCTTGGTGACTTTCCCTGCCCAAGCACCACACTGAGCTGATTCTTTATAGCAATGCTAATGAAGTCTGTTCTCCGCAGACTTTCATTATTTAGAGTGTCCGTCTGCGTGGTTAACACTGAGTCATTCTATTGTTTACTACAGGAAGTGTGATACAGAGTCATTTTTAGCAGATAACAGAGGTAGAACAGCAAGTTTAATGGAACTCTTTCACATAAAGTAGATACTTTGACTTGTGGGCCACATTTCCAACTATGCATGCTATGAATTTTATTTACTTGCTAAAGGTAGCTAAATGTTACGGTATATCAATCAATGACCCTCAGCCATTACCCATACTACTTCCCCAATTGTTGGGCACAGTACTGCCCTTGAGTGAACTGTCCCTTTCCTTATGGTATGGTTACTAGAGGGTTGTCTACATGTAATCCGTGGTTGGTTTGAAGAGTGATAAATTGTGTATGGACCACGCTTTAGTTATCCATCCTTGGCCTCAACCAGATTTTCCCCATCTATAAAACATGTAATCCAGAGATACTTTTGATATAACCACAGAGTTCAGGTGTTAGTGAGATCCTATGAGAAATAATTACTCTTAGAAGTTTAATATGTTTATAAAGGTACTGGAAAGAAGAAACTAAAGGACATAATGTTGTTACTATTGCCATTTCTGGCCACAAAGTCTCTGATTTGCAAACCACAGTGAAGAGGAGACTTTGCAGGCTGAGATGTTAAATAATGTTTGTTTTTGTTTGACAGATTTATCACTGGATTAGTCAGATGTCAGAGAGCAACCAAGGCTTAGTAACACAACATTTTTTGGGCACAACATATGAATTAAGACCCATGCACTACCTGAAGGTAAAGGATTCAGAGTTATGGTTTAATATTCTGTATCTTGATGCTTACACGTTTGAATGCAAGCAGTGTAAGCAATGTGTCACACAATGTCCACTAAGGCATGCAGTAAGCTCTCAATTGATATGGAAAATCAGGGTTGGGCTCATCATATGTGACTGCTAACTAGTCTTCAGACACACCTCATCCGTGTGGCTTTGCCTTCCAGATAAGTCTTCAGTCAAATAAATCAAAAAAGATTGTCTGGATAGATTGTGGAATACATGCCAGAGAATGGATTGCCCCAGCCTTCTGCCAGTGGTTTGTCAAAGAGGTCAGTATCTAAGCTCATGTACGTTAGCCAATACTGAGAGGATGGTCACTAGTATACTTCACCAGTGATCCTCTGTAGGTCTTAGTGTCCCTCCATCTCTCTTTTTTTTACATCCACTTTTTTCAAATAATAAAAGCGAATCTCCTATAACAGATTGTCCAGAAACACAAGAGTGATCCCAAGATCAGTAAAATCCTCCAGAACATTGATATCTACGTCTTACCTGTTCTCAACGTTGATGGTTATATCTACTCCTGGACACATGTAAGCCACATATTCAGTTGTGCTGTTTTGCTTGCTTTAGGTAATTTACTGTATTTGCTTATTTTACTTTCCAGTGTTTTATACAAAGAAATATAAGATCCAAAAAGCAACATCAGGGTTGATGACAAAATGTTGCAAATGCTTTTTGGTTGTACTCCTGTGTCTATGTTATTGATCAGTATAAAACAATCCTTAACCTTTATTCTTAATATAATAAAAACAAAATTTTTATTATGGAAAATATTTTTGCTAGGAAAGACTCTGGAGAAAATCTCGCTCTCAGCATGAGAATGGCACCTGCTATGGAGTGGACCTTAACCGTAACTTTAACATAAAGTGGTGCAGTAGGTGACGTTTTTTATTTTCACTCCAGTTTATCATAGAAGACCTCATTTTCAGGTTACCTTATGTCATATGTTATTTTTGTGAGGAGAGATATTTAAGATATGGAGAGATATTTAATATCTCTCCATCACAAAAATAATTATTCATTTTCATTAAACAAGAGATTTTTTTTATTTTCCATGTAGGCAGTTCCAACTCCCATTTTATGTTGTATGAATACAAGTAAAATAATGTGAGGCTTTCATGTTGATTCCTTCAGGCAGATGAGGAGAAGGGAGAGAACTTCAGGATGGGAAGTTGATCAGATAGAACTGGCCCTGCCACTGAACACAGCTTCCATGGGCTGACATTCTTAATAAAACCTCTTCAAAACAATTACACTAACTGACAAATACAAAGCGCAAGTTACTGATGGTTTTAATAAATTAATGTGGTTATGCTAAAATTTGTGACGGTGGCAGTTCCTCTTTAATTTGACAGATATAAATCCAGGGTCCAGGAGCAATACACTAAAAACATGGCTTCATGCATAATAAGCAACACGATGGAGGGCTACACAATGGCATCATGTATTTTATTATCGTATATGTTATATCCAAACCTAGGCCAGCAAAACCAAGAAGTGTCAAGCAAGAAACATGGCTACATAGATTCACACACGCAGAGAGATCTGAATCATGATCCAGCTTTTTATCTTAAGTGCATGACTTCATCTTATCCGGAACACAGAATATTGCCATGCGTTCTGCCACCCTGATGGAAACTATAGTTTTTAGCAGGTTAATACAAATGTTTTGGTTTTTTTTGAACCGATGGACCTTAATGTATTAACACTACACATTCCTTTCATTGTACTTTAGCTCTTGGGTCTTCTACCAACTGCAGCTCCAATTCTTTCTGTGGGAGTTCACCTGCTTCTGAACCAGAAACTAAGGCAGTGGTCAATTTCATAGAGAAAAATAAGTCAGATATGATATGCTACCTCACTATACACTCATATAGTCAGTTCATCTTGACTGCATATGGATACACAACAGAACTACCAAGGAATTATAATGAAACGGTAAGGGTTTGGCTCCTTTGTGTGAATTATTCTATGCAGACTATACCTTATGTGCTTGTCAGACTAGCACCATGTATATTACTTATAAATTATTTCTGACATCTACAGTATGTATCACTTTATCTATGGAATATTATAGACTACACTATGGAGAAATAATAAATAACCCCTTAATGACAAATGCATTGTTTTCAATGGGTTCAGGGACCGCCCATTTTCCTTAAGGGGTTAATGACCTTAGCCCTGTCATCTTGATAAAAAAAAATAAAAAAATAAGTTTGCTAATAGTGGATTCGCCGTTTCTTTTCCAAATCATTGGATCCAGTGATTTCCAAAAATGAACTTTTGGCAGAACAAGTTGATTATAGGTAGCAGGTTCAGTGGTGTTAGAAGCAGGGATACTGATGGCTTGGAGTTCACGCTTGCTCTACCTCTTGTAGGAAGGCTGTTGCACTTAAAATGTACAGTTGTAGCTCCTAAGGTTTGCGTCAAAGAGCTAAAAAATAACTTTAAACGAAAAAAACAATAACATAGCAATAGCAATAGCAATATATAGTCTCCAAGGGTCAAAGGGCTTTTCGCACCCTTTTTAGTCACTGAAAAAGAGAAACCTGGAAGCCCACAAGATCGTCATATGACAATGGATCAATGTCTAAAGATGGACATGCTAACATTCAATGAAAATAATAGACATTAGATATAGTATTTATCTGATATAGTAGAGACTGTTACATGTATCCTAGTATTTTACCCTAACAATCGATTCTCTATCTTAGGTTAAAGTGGCCAGGATGGCTGCCTCTGAACTGAAGAAGAAACATGGCATAGATTACAGTGTAGGAACCTTCTCCAAACTCCTTTGTAAGTGTTCAATGTGACAATGTTATTTATACAGCGTGTCTACCAATTGTCAATGTGAATATACTGGATCAGAAAGTTTTGTTCATTCAGTTACTTCAAATTATGTGAGCACCATGTTATTTATAAAACATTTTAGAAACACGTTTATAGTATAAAAAAAACGTAGATGTGGTGCATGTATTTTATATTGTGATGCACGTTGCATCAATAATGTTGAATATTTCATATAAATTCTTGTAAAGGCCTGTGAGTCACGTACTTGTGTTAGTCTTTTGTAGATCTGCAGCTGGGAACGCTGTGTGGAATCGTCCATTCAGCTAAAGATTTATTAATCCTAAACTGTTTTTATCAATACATTATTATTATTGTTGCTGGTCAAATTAGTTTATATTAAATCTCTTGGTATTTTTCTGAAATCCTTTGTGATAATTGGATGTTCCTTTCTACAGATGAAGCCTCAGGAACCTCACAAGACTGGGTCCACGATCTTGGAATAGACTTTTCATTTACTTTGGAGTTGAGAGACAACGGAACCCATAAATTCATATTACCGGAGGACCAAATCCGTCCAACTTGTGAAGAGACCATGGCAGCTGTGATGACAATTATAGATTATGTCGATGACAAATATTTTCCAAATAGCGCACCTGTTGTCTCCCTTTTTTTCTGGTCTAATGTTTTCATCACATATACTGTTCTCCAAATGATGTGAAGTATGTTGTTTAAACTTGCACTAAAAAGGGAAGCACAATTTCCAGACACAAAAGAATCACACAACTAATTTTTCTCAGGTCTACATTTCTCTTTGTGTAATTGTGAACATTTGTTCAGAGCACGTTTCGATGAATAAAAAGGCAAATTCTCTGTCTTTGTGATATTGTGTGTTATGGACAGGTTTTTGGTTTTTTTTAAAAACCAATTGTTGAATGAATGTAAATTTGAAAAATGTGATTATTTCTAATGCAACTAAGGATACATTTTTAATTTAAATAATCATCACGTGATATATTATCTATCACGTGATAGATTATATTCAAAAACATGAAGGCATCCATTAAAGGCCAGGGAGGTCACATTTGCCCAGGTTCATTAGAGAAGTGAAGATACCATGGTGGCGATCTAAGAGTAATCATTAAGTAGTCAGTATTTTAAAATCAAATTCATGCACAATTCCTTCACTCATCAGTGTTGATCCCCAAGGATTCAAGATTCTTCAAGGTAAAATTACAAATTCAATGAACTGTGCAGGAGTTTGTGAGGAACTAAGTGCCAACTCACCTAAAAGGGCTTTAAACACTCAATATCTCCACAATCTATGTTTTTTGGTGAATAAGACAAAAGGAGGTCTGGAAGGTTAAGGTAAGGAATCCTATAATAAATGGCAGTTTGTATGACTTCACGGTTTTGGGAAGGGGCAGGAAAGACTGACGAAGAATCCTATTGTACCTAAAAGCATAGCTGCCAACTCTCCAGGCTTGACCCAGAGTCTTTGGGCCAGTTTCTTTTTTTCTCTGGGCAGGAATGGTGTGGTCATGCCCTCTTCTCACCCACATTCTACCAGCTCCCAGTTCACTCTCACTAAAGTCTGTCTGGAATGATCTTGGCCCCTACATGTAGCAAGCCTCATACCTATGAGGTACCTACGACTTTAATGAGGGAAAGCTCTGGGTAGCCCAGGACCTTTACCTTATCGCCTATATTTTTCTGTGTCCCATTAATACAGCTATATTCATACGTCCCTCCATTGGCGTATTGTTGATGTTATATCAGTGGAAAATGATTTTGTAGAGTCTTTCATCCTTGTGTACCTAAAAATAGGTAGAGGACGGGAAACAATCTTTACTTTTAATATCTAGGAATAATGTTTGGAGCATGCAGTAGGCGCCTCCTTGGGCAATAGCGTGATCTTCCTAAACAAGAAAATCCATTCTTTGTCATAGAGAGTTTGTGAGCCTTGTTATGGGGGGAAAAACATAAAACATGCGTGTCAGAGGGGTTAACCTCCAGCGAATTTATGGCAGGCATCCAAATTAACAAAGTGATGTTTAGCCATTCCTCTTCTTATTCTGCTAACCCCGGGGCCTGAAATTAGATAGGCATGAATCTGATTAGTGCATTTGTGGCTTTTGCTGAATGAAGTATTAATGGTGTTCGCTCTGTCTGGGTCACGATACAGAGATATCTGAATTTTCATTTGCATATGTTTAAAAACGGAATATGCCTTACCTCGATTTCCTCTTGGCAAATGTTAAGCACCGAACATTTTTTTTATGACAAATATGATTACATTATGACTAGTTTGATAAAATTGCAATCTAACTCTGGACAAGTCGGCTAGTAAGTCCTCGGTAAAACTGATGTTTAAAATAAAAGTCAAAAGTAATTGAAATCAATGAATCTGTCATAGATATAAAAAAACATATTTATTTAATGGGATAATTATCATAGGAGTATTACCACTGTGCCATTGGATGAACTTTTTTTTTTTTCCTCTTCTCACTGAAGATGACCTTAAGTGGAAAAGGTGTGCATTGACGTCCCCCAATTAGATAATTAGTACATGCAGTGGCATTTTTTGGCTACTGAGGGCTACCATACGCCTGGTAATGGCAGCGAACCTCTCACCCCCAAGCATTCCTCTGCTGACATCGTGTGTGGATGTCCTGCCTCCTAGGGAGAAGTGGTGCTGGCTAGGGTTGTTCTGGAGACAACATGAGGTCTATTCACTAAAAAGGCAAGGTTGCAGAAGCAAACAGGGAATTTGCTAATATTTTGGTTCTTTCTAGTGTGCGCAATAGGCAAAATTCAGGAGATAATTTTCCCGCGAAGGCGGCCAGATTTGGTGAGGGACGTAATGTGAGGGATGATGGAGAGAGCAGAGTCAAGTGTGACACCAAGGCAGTGAACTTGGTTGGGTGGTGGAGTTGTCAACAGTGATAGAGATGTCAGGAGTTGTGGATGGAGGGGATGGCGGGATAACCATAAACTCAATCTGAAATGTTAAGCTTTGTGTTACGAGGTGCCATCCATGATGCAATTAGAGAAAGACGGTGAGGCGGGTTTACTTCCCCTCCTGGTATCCAGAGGCTGCTTGAATATACCGCATCATCCTACTTGGGGGAATTGAAAGACGTGGGGTGTCCATCCAACCAAGCTTGGGCTGGAAGGTGCATGGAGGCAGGGGATGAGTTTCAATGAGACTTTGAGTATAATTTATTCTTCAGTCCAACGGAGCTTCCATTGCCCCCTTTTTTACATTTATTTTCAATATAAATATTTCTGAAGAATAAATCGATAAGGGTGTCTGCTAATTGCAGATAAGAAATGCGAGTTGCAATGCAACTTGCATGGCCTTGTCTGCAGATCTCAAAATTGAACGCTGCATGCACTTGCAAATATTCACCAACACATAAGTTGTTTTGTGGGTGTTGGCAAGTGAGGGTATACAATTTTGGTCAGTCAAGTTAACATTTAACTCAAATTGACCACTCAACTTCGTAATGAATAGACCCAAGCGAGTTACAGGGTCGATGGAATTATTATTTTACCAAATATGGATCCGACTGTATGAAAACCTAAAGCTAATGCTCTCACTACGGAACGTTATCAAACAGCTTCACCTAGTGGTTACATATAAACTTCCCAAACGGTATGTAACATCACTGCTAATATGTAATACAGCTCCCATAAAACAACAAGCGCTACACAAGCAGATCCTTTCTTAACCCCTTCCAGTGGCAGATAGGCAGTATATTGTGAGCAACGGACCTCATCCCTTCTATATGGGGTACTTACAGGTATGGGTGGGGGGTAGGTAGTATTTTTTGTTGAGATAACTTTTAACACCAACATGCCACTGGGCACGTGTGTGTATCTACTACATGAAAGGTTGATGCTGTCCTTGTTAAATTGGTAAATTATTTCACCTAAACAAAAACCTTACGTTGTCTGTCAAACTTAAAACACATTTATTAAGTGCACAAAATAAACTGGAGATATCACAAAAATAGTAGTCAGTCTTTTAGAGGATGTCAACAAGTAATACCATGATTAAGGATATAATCATACATTTAACTACTTTATGTTAAATATAGTTTGAGTAAAATGATTATTTAACTTGGCCAAAGTGTATGACCATCTACAGTAGCCAACAAATATGTCACCTTATTATGTACGGGAATGGTTGAAAGAGTAAATGTTATGATTTCAGGATAGCATTGTTAACTAACCACACATGGTTAACAATAGGTTAACATGGTTAATAGGTACTGCATACATGATAAATAAGTGGACTGGAAATACAGTTATAATCGGTTATAAATTTATTGGCCAAAAATCTTCAGGACAAAACGTGAAATAAACCCTTTTTTTTTGGTACACATCTTTTACAGGTTCCTTTGCAGATATACACATTAAAAACGTCTCTACGCTACATCTAAAATGTATATTTACAGAATGACTGAATGAGTGAATGTCCATAAATTTTGCGTTTGAAGCCATAACTTATGACATTGGGGAACAAAAACACAAATTTTAAACATAGGCAGCATTTGCCTCATTTATTTCCTTTTGATGCCAAATTATGTTGTTATTGCAAAAACATAAAAAAATAAAGAGTAACATACAGTAGCAAAAATGTCTTAAAAATAAAAAGCTCTGCACACGAACAACACACTGATGACCAAAACGTTCCAAAGACGATGAAATAGCATGATGGTGTATACTGGTGCTACCCAACGTTTGTCACGAGGTGGCAGTAGGTAGTAAAAGATCACAAGATCATATGCACCAGGACAACATAAGGTCACAGATATGCTGTGGATGGAGGCTTCATGCATCCTATAAACATCAGTGTCCTGAACATCAGCTCTGGTGAGTTGTGTGTGCATTCCGGTTCTCCAATTCTTCAGCAGCAGAAGATTCACCTGGAAAGATCTGGCTTCTCAGGAACATGATTCTCTCGGCCTCTTTAAGCTGTCTAAACTTGTGTAGTGGAACCTACAGAAGAAGGTGGTGTTAACTGGAATACTTACACAAAAAGCCTAGCGACTTTAGTAGATATACACGGTAAGGAAAATGGTGTAGGCCTTCCATAAACAGTGCATGGTGGCCCTGAACATAGGAAGCAAATGCGCAGAGGTAACACAGCACTAGAAATCTATAAACGCTGCCTGGGAGAAGGTCAAATACGCTGTGCAAGTAAATCACAAACATAACTTGTTGATCAAAGTCTAAAACCTTACCAGTATTAAGCGATAGCCAAGTGTCTTGAGATGTCTCATTTTCATGGCCAGCATTCCTAGTGGATGAAGAGTCCCAACAGCAAACTGGGAGGACTGGATACATAGCACCGCCACCCTGTAAACAAGGATCAATGGGAAGCAATGCTTTAGAAGTGAAAGGTTTACATTGCGAGCAAATTAATTAGTTAAAATTAATTTGTAACGTGGAAATCTCTTGCGTTAACCTACCACAAATGCCACCATGTAGACACAAATAAATATATATCGCATCAAAGCACATTGCAACAAATTCATCTGATGTGATATTGTGAAATACTGCTATCACACACACATTGTTTCTTTAGATAAGGGTTAACAATCACCTACATTTTTGAGTAAGTATGTTGATTACATCAAGCAGTTTTGTATTACTATACTACTGCAGATGCAAAGTAACTCTCCAATTATGATATAACATCTGGTGGACTACGATATAAAAAATGTATACTGCCCTATTAACCCAAGAGAAAACGGAGTCTTCAGTTGAAATCAATACCGTATTTGCTCGATTATAAGATGACCCCCCAAAATTTGAATATTAATTTAGGGGGGGAAAAAGAAAGAACCTGTATATAAGACTACATTATAAGAAAAAAAGTTTTACTAGTAAATCTTAATTCACACGTAAACTTTTTTTTTAAATATTTAATAAAATCTACGATTCAGAAAAATGAATTTTTTGTTTTTATTTCCTTTTATTTGCCAACCTGCCCCCCAGTTATGCACATCTGCCCCACGCCTTGCTACTCTGTCCCCCAGATACGCCTTACACCCCCTACATACCACTCTGCCCCCCTGACATGCTTTATACCCCCTATATGCCCCCCCCGACTTACCAATGCATCCCTAGACGTGACCCTCATGCTCCACACTTCCTGGTGTCAAGTAGGGGCAGCCGGTGAACATCCGGACTTTCTCCGTCACAAAAGCCCTGGCGGAAGTGTCGGGTAGCAGCGGAGGTCGTCTGCGGCTTCACCAGAGAGGAGGATCCAGGTCTCCCGCAGCGCTGTGGGGAATCCTCCTCTCTGGCAGCCGGTGAACGTCTGTGCGATGCACGCACATAACCTCCGCTTCTGCCAGCATGTGACGCACTACCCAGGATCCTCCTCTCTGGCAGCCGGTGAACATCTGTGCGATGCACGCACATAACCTCCGCTTCTGCCGGCATGTGACGCTTAGTCATAGAAGCCGCGGCAGCAGTGGAGGTTGTCTGCACACATCGCACAGACGTCCATCAGCTACCAGAGAGGAGGATCCAGGTCCCCTGCAGCGCGGCGAGGGATCTGGATCTTAGTCTTCTGGTCAGACTAAGGTCTGATTATAAGATGACCTTGAATATAAGATGGGAGGTATTTTTCAGTGCATTTGCGCTGAAAAAAAACCTTGTCTTATAATCGAGCAAATATGGTATTTTATTGGGCCAACACAGAAAAGGGCCATTGCTCTGAAAAGGAGACCCCTAAGGTCCTGAAATCTTTTGTAAGTTTACTTCTGGTGGACTATAAACCCTCATTCTCTGATGGCAGCATCTAATAGCTTATAACAGATAATAAACCCAAGAGGATGTACGGTATCATTTGTAAACGATCCCATTAAGACATTTTTCTGGCAAGAGACCGGGCCTTTTTCTTAACCGAATCCTCTCAATCTTCTCATAAATGAAAGTGGTTTCATACCGGTCGGTGTGTTGAGGGTCATCAGATGGATGTGTCTCAGGTAGAGGGATTACTTTATTATTTTCTGTATCGAACGCAAACAAAAAATCTGAGAAAAAAAATAAATAATTACCATCAATTTTGTATTCATATGCTATTGAAGATATTATGTGTGAAGGTAATTAATATGGAACACATCCATGAGTGTTTGAAGACACTCCACCTTGATTGCATGTCAATTTCTCTCTTTAAACTGGAAACACAAAGAGGTCCTTACCAACATAGTAATTACTGGGTAAGTGGATTTTATTCTGTACAAGTGCTGGATCTCCCAGAATAGCGTGGAGCGTGGTCTCGACCTCTGGTTGGGCTGTAGAAGTCCCATCAGGAGGCCTTATCTGGCACATTGCTTCAGGAAAGGAGGCATTTTCATCCAGCTGCAAGCACAACTTAATACTGTGCAACATTTGCAAGTTCCTTTCCACCTTTTGTTTGCCTATGGCTGAAATGTTAAAAAGTATCGGTTATAAAAAGTACTATCATTGTGTACTGTAACAGTTGCCAGCGGCAATACAATACTTTTTAAAAGTAAAAAAAACAAAACACACAAAACTTTGTAAAGAGGGGGTGTTAATAGCAATATGAAGCAAACTTCTACACAGTGAAATAAAATATCCCCATAACATTTCCATGCATTACAAAACAAAAAGCACGAGCTGATTGATCCTCTTACATCTTCTTTGGCTGGCCAGGAAAGATCAAAGAAATGAAGGTCTGTGTTTCTGCAGCACAGACATCCATCGCAGCCCCCACATTGCCCATCATGACACTAGAGTTACAAGGTGGCTGCCATGAACACTTCCGGGGCAGCCCCAACTCTTGCTGACAGACTCCCAACAAAGGCAACCCCATTTGGTTAGACTAAAAGCTGTGAAGATCTAACAACGGCCACATTACCCGAGTTTTGTAACTCATTCAGAACCTCATCCTTCAGAAGTGTCTCCAGTGGACTTGGCGGGAGGAATCCTAGCATACAAAAGTAGTACACAACTTTCAGAAGCTCTACTGGAGAAATCCGCACCAGGTACAACTGCAGAGACGTGCCTAGAGCTTTAAGAAACCTTTGCAAGATAAAGGAACACAACAGAATAGTTAGAAACAGCTGCAAGTGATCATGTACGGCACAAAAAGCGACATCAACATAATAAACTGAGAACTCCTGGGTTAGGAAACCTGTAACCTTCCAACTGTTGCTGAACTACAACCTCCTGTAAGCTCAGATAGCCTTTAGGCTTCCTAGTCCGAATGGGAAATGAAGTTTAACAATAGCGAAGGAGCCGTTTATGGTTTTGCTCTTTACAGATATGTTGAACACTAGCTCCGTCTGAGTAAAATTATTCTTTAACACAACGCTGCTGGCTATTCCAATTGCATTCACCATGAAAAGGATGGGAGGTGGGGGCAAAGGGAACCACATTGAGTTTTATTGATGCATCCTGCTTTTATAGAAAGTATTTCTTGTAAGAGGCTGCTACATTCGCTACGATTCATAATCACCTTGGACTAATCGTGATCCGTTGTTTTTCCCCCACTAAGGTTTTATCGATAAAATATAAACACCCCAAACAGTTCAAAAGATTGTCAAAACAGCCCAAGTACCGCGAGGCTAAAATAGCTGCAGAGGCCGGTTTGGCGAAGGTTCAAAATTATTCCTGCACCCCTTGTTATCCCCACCATGTTTTCCCCATTCGACAACAACACGTAACATATAAACACGCATATAAACATACATACAATCTAGAAGACTTACTCTTGGCTCCCCTCCTCAGGTAGATGGTTCAAGGCAGAGTACACTTTAATTATGGCAATTAAATCCTTTAGCGTAAGCTCCTGTGGGTTTTCCATCACTTTCTTTGCAAAACTATCCAGCAAAGAAACATGTCGGAAGCCAAGGGTTTCCATCTGCAAGAGGAACAGTGACACCTACAAACAAAAAAAGGGAAGGACTGAGTAAGCCACTGGTAACACAACCAGAATCTACACGATTATGTACTTATAATACGGCACAAAGTATTTACTACAAAAATAACTAGCATAGCTAACAGAAATCTTCAGAAGTAGGGACATTGAATATCACGGTGGGTGAAAAAGTAGTAATGCTAGCAGTAGTTCTCGGCCACAGTGCTTTTCTGGTGGTTGCCCACGTGTACATACGTAGAAACACAGACTTCGAAAGTAATGAAAAACTATTCTGTATATTTATTTTTCCATGCTGTGTAAAAAAAAAAAAAAAAGTCCTAGTCTTGTCTTTTGCTCGGGATAGCCATAAGCCTATGTTAAATTCTCTTACTGCATTAACCTTAATCACTTCTGCTAGAAGACTGTTTCACTTACCCAACCCTCTCAGTAAAAGAACACTTCCTTACGTTAAATCTTAACCTCTCATACTCTTACTAGTTTTAAAGAAGGATATTTTTCCTCCTTTGAATATAAGAAATAAGAAGACCGCGATCAGATATGCCTGTTTCATTCTGGATTCATAACATCCAAGACTGAGACTGCCTGTCCTGATGTCAACGCTCCTTCTCCTCTTTCCTAAACATTGCACTTAAAGATTTGATCTAGTAATCTCAAATCCACCTGTTTATTCTGCCACATATACATCGTGTCCACAACATAATCTCCAATTGCAGTGAGCATCTCTTCGTCCCGGTATGACAGCTGATGGCAGGCATTTAGTATATGGATCAGCCTCCAAAAAGGGATACCATCTACATTTTCTGTGAAAAACAGAAGACATTGATGATGAGAATGATTAGTGGAAACAATAGCTTGGAATACAGATTTGCAAACATTTTCCCTTTTCTTCCTCTGCTCTGATTCCGCCGCTTACACATAGCAAACGTAAAATAATGTTCCTTGTTCTTATATCATTAGGTACATTTGAAGATTTTTTTGTATTCCAAAAATAGTATTACATCTGAGAAGTCTCAAAACATTAATTTGGGATGATTTATAAGAAAAATTGTAACGCTGAATAAACCTATTTGCAACAAAATATTCTGGAAAGAGGCTCTGATGTCAAAAGTATATTTTAAATCCAAAATGACCAGAATTATAAAATATAAAAGTAATGTACCTTCCTGTATAAAAATTGAAGGTTTTTAGCAAACAAATAACCCTCTACAAAATCAACCACTTAACATGAAGTGTCAGAATTATGCAGTATCAGCCCCTCTCCTCTCCACACACACACACACACACACACACACAGCATGATTCTTCAGCCCCTCTCCTCTACACACACACACACACACACACACACACAGCATGATTCTGCAGCCCCTCTCCTCTCCACACACACACACAGCATAATTCTGCAGCCCTCTCCACACACACACACACACACACACACACACACACACACACACACACACACACACACACACACACACACACACACACACACACACACACACACACACACACACACACACACACACACACACACACACACACACACACACACACACACACACACACCATGATTCTTCAGCCCCTCTTCTCTCCACACACACACACAGCATGATTCTTCAGCCCCTCTCCTCTCCCCACACCCACACCCACACACAGCATGATTCTGCAGCCCCTCTCCTCTCCACACACACACACAGCATGATTCTGCAGCCCCTCTCCTCCCCACACACACAGCATGATTCTTCAGCCCCTCTCTGCACACAGCATGATTCTGCAGCCCCTCTCCTCTCCAGACACAGCATGATTCTGCAGCCGCTCTCCTCTCCACACACACACATAGCATGATTCTGCAGCCCCTCTCCTCTCCACACACACAGCATGATTCTGCAGCCCCTCTCCTCTCCACACACACACACACGATTCTGCAACCCCTCTTCTCTCCACACACACACAGCATGATTCTGCAGCCCCTCTCCACACACATAGCATTATTCTGCAGCCCCTCTCCTCGCCACACACACAGCATGATTCTGCAGCCCCTCTCCACACACACAGCATGATTCTGCAGCCGCTCTCCTCTCCACACACACAAACAGCATGATTCTGCAGCCCCTCTCCACACACACAGCATGATTCTGCAGCCCCTCTCCTCTCCACACACACAAACAGCATGATTCTGCAGCCCCTCTCCTCTCCGCACACACACAGCATGATTCTGCAGCCCCTCTCCTCTCTACACACACACACACACAGCATGATTCTGCAGCCCCTCTCCTCTTCATATGCAAAGTGATCCAGCAGCTCCTGTCTTCCCTACAAACTGCACAACCTGGCTTGGTGCTAAATTCCCAGCCATGCCGGGTGATGCATCCATTCACACATGACAGATTCCACACATTTGGCCAGGCAGGGAAGATCATCCCTGGACTTACCAATAATTTTCTGTTTGCAGAAATTAAGAAGCGGAAAAGAACGCATGTTTACAGCAGCGAGAGTGGTGAACATATGTTGGGCATTTGGGAGAGTAAACTGGTCCAACATCTCCAGAGCTTTCCTCTAATACAAAACAGAAATAAAATAAAGCATCTCACAACAGAATATTGTATACACATACAACAAAAGTTAAATCGTTTTATCCATTTTGTCTTTGTGTTCATATGTGGTATGAAATATTTGTTTACATGGTAATGGTAGGTATACTGAGGGATTTTTCATAACAAACCCAAGTGTTTGTAGCCAAGTTAAATTTTTCAGCTCCAAGAAGTCACTATGCATTGTGAACACCTGATCTCAGGTAGCTTCACCTGTATTAAGCTCTAAGCTGTTCATATACAACATATAACTTGGTGAGATTACTCAATAAATAAAGAGATGGCATGTCTAAGGACAGCCGAGCACTTCTTACATTACCAGGATTGTTCCTTAATATTACTTATGAAAAGGGGCAAGAAACTATCCATTTAGGCTCACAGTCCCTACAAGGACACCAACCGCACTTCACAGATGAGGTCCGAGAAGGGCGTTACAGACGAAATTTGCCTAGCATTTTTGTCCTAGGCTACCTTTATGGATAGGGTTAGAATGATATGCAACAAAGCGCATGGGACTGTAAAGGTGTGACCTATACTTGGGCCAACAGCATGTATACAGTGAAAACATATGGCACTCTGGTACCTCAAGCTTCTTCTTTAGTGAGAGTGGAGCATCTTTTCCAATACACCGCATCATGGTTTGGAGAGGAAGGATCCCATTAATTTCTGGCATGCGTACCTCCACCAACAACCTACGATGGCCATAATGAACAGTCATTAAAAAGACTGATTTTCTCTCTCTCCCTGTTCTTTTTTCCCAGTGGTCACTGAATCTAACAATTTTCGAAACCCTGCTTATTCACTTCTCCACCAAACGCACCCACAAGGCAGCACCGTATGCTGATGAATTCAACCTCAGTGGTGGAGTACAGAATTAGAACTCACACGGAGGCTGAAGGAGATTTTTTCTTCATGAACCTACATTGATAGAACATATAGAAATATGGCAAATGTTACCATAGCTTTCTTAAAAAAGTGATATATCCTTGGTATATTCGGCCTTTTAGTTTGGTTAGATAAAATGTGTATGTTAGCTACCAAGAGACTTTCCAATGGTAAACTACCCACTACACAAATGTATTTCTTAACATAGCTTGGTGCTCACCTGATCCCCGATCTTAAAGAGTCTACATTTCTGCAGCTTTCCATCACGTTCAGTGAGCTGGCCAAGATGGAGATTTCTCTCTCTTCAAACTCATTGAGGTGCTCCTAAGAAAAACATTAATTATTGACGACGTCTGGAATTACACATTAATATAAGATTATGATGTAGAGGTACAGTTAACACTGTGGATTTACTCTAGAATTTCCATTGATTGTAAAGGTTTCCAAACTGTCAAGACGGAGTTGAGAGTCTAAAAATGTTATAAAAAATATTAAATGAACAACCAGACCTTGCAAAATCCTTTACTGGCCGGCAGAAGGTTACTGGTATGAAAGGTAAACAGTTTTGTTTTTTTAATTAATTTTTTTAATATTTTTTGTTTGTGGTAGTTTTTTTACTTGCTACAGGTGAACGGCCTGAGCACTGTTCTGACCATCATTTACCTGACAGACCCTTAATAAAGTCTGGACCAGTCTTGAGTTTTGGGGTACTTGAAGCATTACCACGGCATGCAAAGTATAGACCAAGTCATCGAGGGTCATTTTGTGAGCTGTATACATTGCTTGACGACATAAATTCTCGAAATTTGGGTGCTCAAACATAAGCTGTTTCTCATAATGTCTCTGTCCTTGGCCTTGTTTGATCTTCTTGAAGGTGGTCCACATGGTGGTGAAACTATTGCTAACATGCTTCGGGCTAAGTGAAGAACCGCTGCATAGGTCTAGTACATCAGAAGGAGAATAGCACTGCCGGAAAACATCAGAGTAGCGAGGAATATTGACTTCCTTAGTTCTGGAAGGACTCGATTGGTCTTCAGTACCTTCTTCCACAAAGTTCAGACTATTTGAGTCCAGTTTCTCTTCAAGCAAGTTGCCTTTAACATCAACCAAAACTTTGTCTTCTATATCAGGCGCCACGTTCTGTTCTCCTACGCTACCTGGGGCCACAGTACTTAAAAACCTTAAAGGTGCAGCAGGTTGGGTATATGCAGAGGGAAATAGGTGTGTTTGTCTAGAAGGTTTAAGACTTCTTAAACTTGTTTTTGATGTATAATTCTGTGCAGATTGAGGGATCCTGATTCCAACTGAAGAGCTGCATGACTGCAAATGCCGTAAAGTGCGCACCAAACACAAGTATGCCTTGTCACTCATTCTCTCGATAAGAAGGTGCTTGCTTGACAAGACCTAGTTGGGTATCGATGTGCTACGCTGTATCTGTAAAACACAAAAGAACATGGTATTTACCCAGAGCATTCATATTAAACTATTTGAAGACATTTAAAATCAAGATGCACAGTGATCACAAACCATTTAAAGCCCCTGTATAGAAGGATGTATTTTAGAGTTCATTAATATGTATTCTTCCAACAAAAAAAACCACGTGAAATCACTTGACAAAGATGGGGAAGTCCTGTTGCAGCAGCTGCCACCTGCCTCCACGCACGGGCGTAGGAACCGGGGGGGGGGGGACGGATCCCCCCCAGGAAATCATAAGGGGGGGACCGATAATATAGAAATCCCCCCCAGGGCTGTACGTGAGTCGAGTGCACTCACAGCTGCCCGATCAGCAGCTGCAGCCTGCAGGACTGGTTAGGGAAATCCGTGATCTCCCCAACCAGTCCTGCAGGCTGCAGCTGCATTAAGATCACACTCACCAGCGTGCTGTCTGTAACTGAGCGCCGGGGCGACGGGATATGACGTTTATATCCAGCCCCGGCGCTCAGCATAAACAGCTGTGCGCAGCCGCACTGCACTGAGAGTGAGCGGCAAAAAGGAAAGTTGAAAGAGAAATCAGAAAGGAGGAAGCGAAAGCAGAAAGGAGGAAGAGAAAGGTAAGAGATGTGGAAAACGAAGGTGGGGGGGTATGATGTGGAAAACGAAGGTGGGTGGGTGGGTATGATGTGGAAAACGAAGGTGGGTGGGGGGGTATGATGTGGAAAACGGGTGGGGGGTCTGATGTGGAGAACAAAGGTTGTGGAGGGGGGTCTGATGTGGAGAACAAAGGTTTGGGGGGGTCTGATGTGGAGAACAAAGGTGGGGGGTCTGATGGTAGATTTGTGTGTGCATATACATATGGTGAGGCATGTGTATGGGTACTTGGGCAGGCATATGTGTTTGTGTATAGGGCAGCTGTGTATATGTGCATGTATGTGCATACGCGTGTATGGGCAGTGCATACGTGTACGTCTGTATGGGCAGTGCATACGTGTACGTCTGTATGGGCAGTGCATACGTGTACGTCTGTATGGGCAGTGCATACGTGTACGTCTGTATGGGCAGTGCATATGTGTGTATATAAGGAAGGAGTGTATTTGTCTTATAGTGTATACGTCTGTGTAAGTATGTGCAAGGGCAGTGTATATTTATGGGGAGGCGTGTGTGTGTGAGCAGTTTATGTATGTTTGGGCAGGCGTGTATAAGGGTAGTGCATTTGTGTGAGTACTGGCAAGTGTGTATGTGCAGGCAATTGCAGCGTATATGTGTGTTTTTGTGGGCAGCCATGCGTAAGAGAAGTGCATATGTGTGTGTATGAGCAGGCATGTCATACTTAAAGGGAAGATAATGATTCCCTGTAACACATGTTTAACCCATTGTGTGTGTGTGTGTATGTTAGTGTGTGCATGTGTATGTATGTTATTCAAGTGTTTAAGTGTGTGGATATGTTCCTGTGTGCATGACGTGTTCGGAGTCTTAGATGGATCCTTCAATACATCATTGTAGTCTCTGTGGCCGTGTCCAGTGGAGTCCATCTGTGGTTGTAAGATTTTTCTGTTTCTGTGGGAATTGTCTCCCATTCATCTAGTAGAACGTTTTGTGAGCTGAAGGTGATATACAAGACATTTTAGACAACACTATGCTTCTAACTTTGTGGGAACAGTTTTGGGGAAGGGCCTTTTCTATTCCATCATGACTGTGCCCCAGTGTACAAAACAAGGTCCATAAAGGCATGGTTGCAAAAATTCCCCACAGAAACTCTCCAAAATCTTGTGGAAATCGTTCCCAGAAGAGTGGAAGCCGTTATAGCTGCAAAGGGGGACCAACTACATATTAATGTCTATGTATTTAGAATGCAATGTCATAAAAGTCCCTGTTGGTGAAATGGTCAGGTATACCCTACCAGTAAAAAAGCTATCCCCCCCAGATTTTTAGGGGTTCCTACGCCCATGCCTCCACGGCCTGACTATTCTTAGCACTCATTGGCTGCTTGAGTCATTGGCTGCTTGAAATCTATGGCAGCGCCCCCTCCCTGTGCACAAGCATCTGAAGAGCCCCTGGACACAAGACATTGGCATTCTTCTCAACATTTCAATTGGCCAAGGAGCTACCTTTTTTTTTTTAGGTGTGTTGTTGGCATGACTTAAAGTCTTACTATAACCTGTAGGCAACTAAATCCTGGTGTTTCATTTAAACGCATTTTCAGCCGTTAAAAAACACACCATTGGGACCTGTCAGATTGTAGAACCCTGAGATACACTAACACCCCAAAACATTGCGAGCACCTAGAGAAGAGCAGGATTTGGGTGTCAAAGTGGAACAGTTGGGATGAATATAAGCACACCTGACAACTCTAGCTGACCTGGTATGAATATAATACCAACTGGCTAACAGAATTGCATTAGATTGCAAGCTTTTGAGTCTACTTAGGGTCTTCCTTATGCATGTTATCCCCTGACGTACAGCATGCATGGAGAAAATGACTATGCGATCTAATGCAATTAAGGTACCATGATTACAGTATGTGTTTATCTCCGTCATGCCAGGAATCCCATATAAAGCAGGACAGGACCATGTGTTAATATGTTTCCGGGAAGAATACTCAGACCCCGATAAATCACGTGAGATATTTTCGCGAAGGCAGACAAGCAGCACATAGAACAGAGCCGCAGGTTTTCGGACAAGACCTTGGGATCTGTCCAACTCACCTTCACCCGGCACTCGAGAAGCATGCCATGCTGAAACACTGTGCGACTCCACGACACTGCAGTCACGTGATGTATCCAACTAGCTACGGTGTCTGCTAAGGATCAAATACAGCACGCGTTGCAAAATACGAAGTCAAACGCCACCTATAAATTGTTTAGAAACTAAACATATACACACACAACATAATGCGCGCAGCATTAAACCACAAACCAGATTGATTTTTACATGTCTAAGCATGTATATACATATAAGGACATCACTTTACTTTGCCCTTATAACTACATACATCCTATCTGACCTTGGACAGGGGTACGCTTGCGTGGTGACGTAGAACGTACGAGCCGTCCCCAAGCTGGACGACTTTTGGCGTTCTGTTGCCTAGCAACGGCCAGTATCATATACTCCTGCTTCCTGAGTTGATGATACCATGGCGAAGTTCGTACTGGCAGGTAAAGGGGATCTGAGGATACTACTGGGAAGATTAGCAGGAGGCTCATGTTATTTGTTAAGGTGGGATTTAATTTTAACACTGCTGCATAATTTAATGGAGAGAGATAAATTCTGATAGTATATTGTCCTTATTTGGATTACTTGTTGAAGTGAACGCATGGTTATGATCTATAATCTAAAAATCCTGTTAATGAGGGCTGCACTTTATGGCAAACCCAACCAATAAAGTGCTGACCTTTTGTTTTGTATATACAAGAGCATTATTATGGAGACTGTATTTTATTTTGCAGGAAAAGCAAACTGTCCCTATTATGCCAAGGCTGAACTGCTTGCAGATTATCTTCAAAAGAATCTTCCACACTTCAGAGTGCACAAGATCACCCAACATCCTGATGACTGGGAGGTGTGAGACTACAAATACATCCGTCGCCACGCGTGTGCTTGGAATGTGTTGGGAAAATGCCTTCCTTCCTTTCTTGCTTTTCTTTTGTCTTCCTTCTATTCGTTTGCATTATGTTCCATTTGATTGCCATATCTGTGAACTCTTAGGGTTTTCCCCAGAGTCTCAGGGTTTTTGCCCCAATATCAGGGTCTCGGGGTAATGGAGCAGAATCTCAGAGTCACACAGTCTAGAGCTGACCCATTCACAACCTACACAGATCTGAAGATACCTGAGCCTCCCAGTTAGTGCTTTTGCCTCCAATATGACATAGGTATTATCACAAAGTACGATTTTGAATAATGACGAGTCTGGTGTTAGAGCCATTTGATTAACAAATTTGGCGAGCCACTACATAAGATTTTCGCTAAAGGCTATTAAAGGGTTAATACTTAAAGAGTCTCAGGGTCAGCACTTTTAGAAAGTTTCCAGTTATGTCTATTACAAACCAATATCACTAGCCACCTTTAAATGTCATAATTAATCTTCATGGCTTAGTATATATATATATATATATATATATATATATATATATATATATATAAACAGTAAGGCTGAAATGGAACATTAAAAAGAAATGATTTTCTTGATACTTGCAAAGATATTTGTTCCCCTATATAGAAAGTTCAAAAAACTGTCCATATGGAAGTGAGATTTGATGTGCTTAGCAATAAATCTGGATTCAGTATTAGTTGTTTGTAATATTCAAAAGAACATCTCTACTTACTGAGAACCAACAAAAGTCTTTTTTTTTTAGCTTTGATTATGTCCTTAAGGGATGAGTCCGAAAAATCTACTATCCACTTCATTAAACCTTAAGTTTGTAGAACTAATGCTGTGTATGTGTGGGCTAGCATTATGGCTACTGATTGTGAGACCCAACGCTAGATGATGTGCGTGGGTTAAATGACTTTTCAAATCTATCATAACAAGTTTCTACTTTCCTGTTTTCTTAGTCATGGCTAACAAAAGTGTGTGGGAAAAACGGATGGAAGTACAAAGGGTCCCCGATAATATGGAGAGAGCTGGTACATCGAGGAGGAAAGGGGTTACTACTTGGAGGGTTCAATGAGTTCCTGGAACATGCTCAGGTATTACTCACACAAAATAAACTATTTCTATGCATTTTATGTGTTGATTCATACTATGCTTTGATCATGGATGTTAAAGATTAGCGTTTTCCTTATAATGTTAAAGCAATTCTGATAGATTTCCCAAATATTCCATTTTCTCTGTTATGTTACGTTACTGTCTTGATTTGCTCGAGGAAAAGGGGTCATCAGGACAGGAAATTGATCGATATGCTAGTTCTACCATCTGTTGCCACCAATCTTAAATGGACAGTCTAATAAATCACTTGGCGGACACAGAAGAGACTCATCCAGGGTCCAACTGTTCTTGCCACTGATTGGCTGCTTGAAGCTGCCAATCAACAGCAGGAAAGTGCTCCCATTGAAATCAATGGCAGCTTTTTCCACACATGCGCACTTGGGTGACCCGCCAAGCCAGCGCTGGAGCTTATTAAAGGTGAATGTAGCATATGCACACATATCCTGCATTTAATTTCCATTAAGTCAAAATAGCATCTTGCTTACCTTCAAGCTTAAATCACATACCTCCAAAACAATGATTGAAAAACAAAACGCACTCCCTATCGCTAGTTTTATGTCAGTTGAGGCTAAAAGCTTAAATAATGGCATTTCCCATTTAAGTTTGAAATGTAAACAGTTTCAGCTAATTTTATGTATAACAACAGTTTTTATTTTATTAGGAGTATTATAATATTACTTCAGCCATGGTGACCGCACACATGACGGCAATTGCAGCAGAGAACTTGGAGACTCACGTTGAAGTACAAAAGGAGCAGGAGGAGATTCAAAACAAATTTAACCCTTTACATGTCTGGATAACAAGGTGTGAACAGAGAGCAGTTGTTGAAATGTGCTAGCGCTTTTGTGTGTTAGGAAGTGAGTATTTTAGGTCAGGTAATAAATATCATTTTCATTGTTTTATGTGTCGTTAAATTGAGAGTTGGTAGAAAAAAAGGCCAAATAGACCTATTTATGAGCTTTCTGGATCCTTGGATTTTCACTTCTTATGGAAAAGAACACCTATAGTACTTTATTTTGATTTTTGACTTTCTTTGTAGGTCATCAGTGCCAGCATGCTATAGTCTGATCCCTGTTTTGGCCAGTGGTGAAGTGTTTGGGATGAGCAAAGAGATTTGCTTACACTTGATGGACACTGATCAGTGCACAGAAACTCTTCAAGCTTTAGTAATGGAAGCAGTAGACTTGGCATTTCCACTTCTCCGAAAGGTCACCATTCACACAATCACTGAAGATGCGTTTCTGCAGGCCAACTATGTCATAGTTCTTGATGATGTCCTTACTAAGGGGGATGAATCGCCTGAAGAATGTGTGAAGATGGTCACCAAAGAGTGTGCTCAGTATGGCTCTCTCATTGATCAGAATGCCAAAAAGGATGTCAAAGTGATTGTGGCAGGGAGCAGCTATGTGAACCTCAAGGCTCTAGTGATTGCTAGCCGAGCACCATCCATCAACCAACACAATATAGTAGCATTGCCCACGCAATTGGAATTTGAAGCTAAAGCTCAGATAGCAAAGAAGCTGAATATACATTCAGCAAGTGAGTAACATAGAATTTGGCAGCAAATGAGAATCATTCAGTCCATGTAGACTCCCTGTTTTTTCTGAACTAATGGACTCAGACCATAATCAGTCCTTGCTCTTGTCTTAGATTCAGGATAGCATGCATGTTTACATTGCCTCACTGTATTAGCCTCTACCACTTCTGATAGCATGCCGTTCCACTTATCTACCTCCCTCTCTGTAAAATAAATTCCCTTACATTACACCTAATCCTCTGACCCTCTAGTTTTCGATTACGATCTCTCGTTCTAACGTTTCTCCTCCTTTGAAATTAACTTCCCTCTTGTACTCTCAGTATGGGAAATTCAATTAAAGCAATATCTTAGTAATTATGTCAAGCTATTTAATTTACTGTTCATTGATGTTCCTCCTAACAGTAACACAGAGGAAATTTGCATTGTGGCTTTTAGCTTAACCAATGCAAAGTAGCCATACGACAACTGCGACCTGATCTGGCGGATTAGCATCCACACTAATGCATATTTGTTTTGTAGTCGAAGATAATGCTGTTGTAAAAACTGATCAAATCAAATGCCTTGTGAAAAATGTTATCATTCTCTTATCTCTTCTTCTGAGTGGTCCTGTGGTTGAGTCTCATTATGATTAATGGTTTCTAAGTTCTTATGTCTTGCATTTCTCATCAGCTGTTAAGGATGTCATTGTCTGGGGCAACATTGGTGGAATTAACCACCTTGATCTTCATGAAGCAAAACTTTACCAATATGATAGCTCCATGTGGGGACCTCCCAACTTCTCCCGTCCATTGCTCAGTATGATACATGACAGGTACTCAAATTTGTTAGGTGAGCTTTGATGTCTGTTTTAGATTTGCAAAAGGAATATAAGTAGTGCCTTTGCTTGTCATGTATAAAAGTCATGCTGTTCTGTATTCACATACAGTATATGTAACATTATTATGACAGCAATATTTTCATTTATTTGACAGCAATGAAATGTTACAGCTATAATGAATTTCAAACAGGCTTTGTAAATGCTAAGTGTTGCTGTTAATGTCACGTAACAAAACCCGAATTTAGAATCAGGTTCCTCCGTATTCCACTAACAGGTAATTCCATAAAAAAGAAAAACCGTTCTCAGTGAGTTGCAATGATTTCCGTTCCTCTTGCAGGAAATGGCTGAAGGATGATCTCGTTAAAGAATGGAATAAGCGGAGGGAGCACCGTAACGGCATGTCAACTGCTCGTTCTATAGCCAAAGTCTTGTCCTGGTGGCAAAATGATTCAAATACACAAGAGATTGTGTCGCTGGGTGTAATAAGTGAAGGTAAATATTGCAACTGATGTACTTCTGATATACTTCTTTCGGTAAAGTATGCAGTGTTTTATTTAGCGACACCTCTCCTGGCAGCTGTTACCTATCGTCGGTCAGGCAGCACCTTTGGATCCACCGTAGGTTTGCTCAGGAGCTCTGTGTACATGTTCTGACACCGACATTAATGACATTAATGGCTAGGTTCAGGATTTAACCTGAGTATACCCTGTCCATACCATGGTCATATTAACCTGCTGAACAGGCTAGTGTGTCTGATCATGGAACAGGGGGCTAGCACAGGGAAGTGGAGGGTAACCAAAAAAAATTAACATTTTCTTTAGCTGGGCTGCTTAGCTGAAGAGTATAAATTGTCCTGCTTAGTATTTTTACTTGTGAAAAGTGTATGTAAAATAAATATTAGGTTTAAATAATGCCATCATTATATACTGTAGTTGTGAAAAATAAGGGCAAGACTTTTGTTTAACTGAACACCACACTTACTCTATGTTTGCATCTTACATAGTAACATTTAGGTGGAAAAAAGACCTAAGTCCATCAAGTTCAACCCTTCTACTTATCGTTCCTGCTTTTGATTCAAAAGAAGGCAAAACGCCCATAAAACTCCAAAAAGTAATCAGATTTCTCCTGAAAAAACTCTAAACTATTGATGTTTATTCTATCATTAATAGCCCTGTGTGTTCTGCTTTTCTAAAAAGATAAAAATAAAATAAAGATATATATATCCAGACCCTTTCTGAAGGCATCCATGTACTTAAAGTAGTATAGCTGGAGTGTCTGAACCATAATAGAATATAACACAGCTATAAGAAGAAGGTAGCATCAGTTTCAGGGGCGTAACTAGAAACCTCAGGGCCACCCCCAACCCATCTACCCCCTTCTCACTATCTACCCTCTCCCTCCCTAACCCCCCTTCTCACGATCTACCCTCTCCCTCCCTACCCCCCTTCTCACGATCTACCCTCTCCCCTCCCTTCTCACGATCTACCCACTCCCTCCCTACCCCCCTTTGTAGGTCACTTACCGTGCACTCCTGTGGGGGCGCGAGGCCTCTTTCTCGCTGCGCACGGCTTCACTGCTGAGCGCCAGCATATGACGTCATAACAAATGCTAACTATTCTGTCATTCATTGGTATTATCGTTAAGTATTTTGCGTAGAAGAATCTATTGGGGAGCAAGTTTCACACTTGTGTATTTACAGGCAGTGTCAGGAATTAATGTGGATGGCTATAAACGTGATAACGGTGTCCCCGTGTACTGGAGATTAATTACACCTTTCCTAAACCAATAACGTCTTAAACTGCACTGCCAATGATCTCTTTGAATAATGAAAATTAAGTTAACCTCACAAATGCACGTTGACGATTATATAGCTGATCAATACTAGTAACTGATGTAAATACTTTAGTCATTTTATTGCTAAGGCTAACCAGTTTATCAATAAAAACCATAGAATATTGGAATAATCATATTGGAAATTACTGATTGAGATTTTGGCTATTGGCAGCTTAACCATAAAAAAAGGACACTGCCACCTAGTTATTATATATATATATATATATATATATATCTGTGTAGAATATATGAAATACAGATTTTATATCTTATTTGTTTTTTGGTTTGTTTTTTTTTCCCTTTAGGGCAGTTTGAACTCCCTGTTGGTATTGTATACTCCATGCCGGTACAGTTCCAGCATGGAGAATGGCAGGTGTACAAGCATGTTAACATTACAGAGGAAACAAAAGAAGCTTTATTACAGGCAGCAAACGAGCTCATCAAGGTAATAGGCTTTTACTGGAATGTCATAAGGGTATTATAATAATTATGGCAAGATAACAAAATATTTCTCATATGAAGTAATAAAATACATTTAGAAAATATATTATTTCATCATTTAAGTGGATGTAAGATTAGAAATCATGATGCACTAAGGCAGCCTGAGCAGCTTCCATTTGCTCTATGGTGAGCTGTGCCTAGGGGTTTAATAACCCCAGCATTAGTCCTTAGGAAAGTCCTTGTTAATCTTGGTGCACTAGGTAATGCAGAATGACGCTTCTGATAGGCCTTCCTTACTTTATTTTACACTAATCTACCACTCATGGGAGCAATTTCAATGATCCTCCCAAAGGGTACAACAATGTGTCATGTATATTGGGAACTTTATCTCCTATCCAATTATTTCTTATTAGATTTGTTCTACACATCAATGTTCATTAAATGTTATTACTGACCTAAGATAATAATGCTTTTCCTATTAATCTTATATTAGTAACCAGCAGAGTCAATTTGTTTGATTAATACTAAAACACAAGTTTACCTTTTCAATCATAGATCCGCCTGCATCATATACCCTTTATTGAGAGTAGGGCTGCAACTAACGATTATTTTAATAATCGATTAGTTGGCCGATTATTTTTTCGATTAATCGATTAATCGGATAAAAAAAAACAATATGCAAATTTTTTGTTTATTTAAAATAATTTAATGAACTGGATGTTAAAAAACAACTTAAAATTTACATTAACATTCTTATTTTGTTTTGATGTAATAAAAAAACAATATTTTCAAAGTACAAAAACCCAAACACAATATTTATGAAACAAAATAACCCCAAACATTCTGAAAAGAGGTGGACTATTACTGTTCAAGAAACTTTGCCCCAGCCCTGGTACTTTGCACCCAGCACTTTGCACTTTGCACCCAGCACTTTGCACCCAGCCCTGGCACTTTGCACCCAGCACTTTGCCCCACCCCTGGCACTTTGCACCCAGCACTTTGCACCCGGCACTTTGCACCCAGCCCTGGCACTTTGCACCCAGCACTCAGCACTTTGCCCCACCCCTGGCACTTTGCACCCAGCACTTTGCACCCGGCACTTTGCACCCAGCCCTGGCACTTTGCACCCAGCACTCAGCACTTTGCCCCAGCCCTGGCACTTTGCACCCAGCACTTTGCACTCAGCACTTTGCACCCAGCCCTGGCACTTTGCACCCAGAACTTTGCACCCAGCCCTGGCACTTTGCACCCAGCCCTGGCACTTTGCACCCAGCACTTTGCACTGTGCCCCTGCACCCAGTCTCCAACTCTGCCCTGCACCCAGCCCTGCCCCCACATTCTGCCCTGCCCCCACACTCACACCCTGCCCCCACACCCTGCACCCACTCTGCCCTGCACCCACACTCACACTCTGCCCTGCATCCACACCCCCACTCTGCCCTGCACCCAGTCTCCCACTCTGCCCTGCACCCAGTCTCCTGCCCTGCCCCCACACTCACACCCTGCCCTGCATCCCCACCCCCACCCCCACTCTGCCCTGCACCCCCACCCCCGAACAGAGCCACTCGCACAGAGCGATTCGCACAGACATAAAGAATACTTACCTCCGGAACGCGTCACATCCGTCACGCAGTGCAGAGCGTGTAGCGGAAGCAGGGAACGCTCGCGGAGGTAAGTAAAAGGAGCCAACAACGAATCGATCACTCGATTAATCGATAACGGAAATCGTCGACAACGATTTCCATTATCGATTATTATCGATTTTATCGATTCGTTGTTTCAGCCCTAATTGAGAGCCATCCAATATAGAGTACTAATGTATAGTTGACTTGCAGTGATTTCTCAACACCACCATACTGCATTATTTTCAACTTATTTTATGATGAATTAGAATACATAATTTCGATATTCAACCAAAAGTGGTAAAAAACAGAATTGGCTCTAGACTTCAAGAAGCTGTGAGGGTGGGGGATAATGAAATGACAATAATGCATAAATATAGTCAGTATATAGCATTTTATGTATATAATACTGAATGGCTGGCACTGCTGTGTGAAAGCACTTTCGAGGGAATTTTTGGGAGAAAAAAGCATCTACATCTTGATTGACAACTATGATTTAGGTCTCTGTGTGGATACCTGTGTTTAAAATACTGATGATTGATTAAGATTTACAAATATTAATAAGTGGAATAACACATTTAGAATAACATTAATGATTCTATATGTTTTTGTTTTTTTCTGTAAATTTGTCTAAAAATGTCACATCAGGAAAAAGTGATTGCATTAGGAGTACCTGGAGAAGAGCCTAAAGAACACTTGCATACTGGTAAGTAGAACACTGCTTTTTGAAATTACAATATGACGATAACATAGAAAATGTTTTTCTTTCTTAACAAATAATATTTAAGTTCAGATAATATATATATATATAAAGATGAAATAATAATGTCTTTACTGATGTCAGAAGTCATCAAAACAGACATAGAGTAGGTTCTCTAACATAGACATGAATTTAATAATATCAGTTATGAACACTGGTGAAAAAGGAGGAAATTCATGGGATGTGGACATGATGTTAGCTCTACTAGTTTTCTCGCATAACTCATTTTTCCCCATGTGGAACCAAATATTTTTAAAACGCTTCCTATTTACCTCTTCCTCCTATTCACTATGTGTTATGGCACACTCTGTGTATATAAATGGCAAGTTCCCAGCTCAATGCTGCTTTTTGTCTAGGCTCTTGGTTTATGACCGTTTTGTTCTCCATTTCAGGGAAAGGTATATCATTTGGCACATTTCTACAAGAGGCAACAAATGGTCCGCAATCTATATGCCCTTCATGTTGCACTCAAGACACATCAACAGAACGTGGAGAGGTTTTATCTACTCAGCCAAGTGCCGACCATCACTTGCCCACAGAAGGAAGTACCAATGATCAACCTGATAGCATGAGCTGAACCTCTTGGTGCATTACTGCTAATATTATAACATTATACATTGTTTGTAGTATCTTTGTACTATTTCTAAATATGATGGTTGATTGCTGGGCTGATTGTTAAAGTGTTAAATTAAATATATCATTAGCAACATTATCAATAAAACGTTTGAATGTCCATTTTCTGAAATGTGATTTATTTCATCAGATTTCCTCCCATTCATGTTTAATCGGGACCAGATTAGTTTCTATCTATAGTCATGCAATGCAAAAAAAGGGCACTGGCAGGTCATAAGGCTATGTTACCAGTGGAGCAGAAATTCAGCTTAAGCATATTCTTGACTTTATGCATTTAAACTATGGTGGAATGAATTAAATGACAGATTTGTTTTATTTGTTTAGTGTACAGAACACTCATTTCGTGGTATGTCTTCTTGAAACAGCACCATTAATTTGATGTTAATTTGATGTTTATTGCTGTCACATATGTTATTAAGTTAAGCTTTTTTCCATGTTTATGGCTCTTACATCTGTTATTATGAGCTTGCAGGCACTGGGAGCACATGTTTATGTAGGGCCAGTAGTTTTCCGCCTTACAGCCGATGCTAGCAATCTGTTTAGTAAAAGCCTTCTAGCTGAAGGTAGTGTATTAATCCAGAATTGTGGACAAATATTTGTGGTTTACAGCTTGGCTCCTTAAGGACCATCTAGCATCTGTGTTTAATATGTGCGTTCCCCCAATGCATAGTCAGGTCGGTATTTACTGGTTTGTTTTCCTGTAACATGCACTGCTCTTGTATACCGTATCGCCAGCATCTCAGGTACCCAAAGCGGCACACCGCAGAGACGGTTTGGCTAGAAGTGAGGCCAGGTACAGGACCATTGACATACCTTGTCTATCAAGTTACCTCACAAAGTATTTAAGCACAACGCCCGGGAATGACATATGTTAAGATGCTGTGGGACAGTTAAGTTACATTTCAGTTAAGTTACTCTGCTCTCATGGATATCTAACAATTGGAAACACAACACAGGTTTATAAAAAAAAATAATTGTGAAATATATGTGTGGCACAATTATTATCACCCCTATGAATTCATATTATAAAAATATATTTGAAGCATTTTCCCGTTGATATTTTACATTTTTAGTACACCTGGATGACTAGGAACAGGAAATTGTTCAATTCTGACTTCCTGTTTAACAGGAACATATAAATATTAGGTAACACATAGGCCATATTCCCTTAGTCATTCATCACAATGGTTAAGATCAAGGAATATTGCTGTGAAGTGCGGCAAAAGGTTGTTGAGCTTCACAAAATGGGAAGTGGCTATAAGAAAAAAGGAACATGCTCATTTCTACCACCAGGGCAATAATTAGGAAGTTCCAGTCGACTGGAAAGGTTATGAATCAACCTGGAAGAGGATGTGTATATATTGTATCAATGCAGTTTGAAGAGGATGGCTTAAGTGGCCAAAAAATCTCCAAGAATCACAGCTGGAAAATAGCAGAAGTTAGTTGCGTCTTGAGGTCAAAAAGTGTCCCAAACTACAATCTGACATCACCTACATCACCACAAGTTGTTTGGAAGGGTTTCAAGAAAAAAGCCTCTTCTCTCATCCAAAAACAAACTCCACCATCTTCACTTTGCCAGATACTACTGGAACTTCAAATAAACACCAGAAGTCGGTTTGGGGCACACAGAGAGGTAGCCGTATGGAAAAGTACCTCATGCCCATGGTTAAATATGGTGGTGGCTCTGTAATGTTTTGGGGATGTTTTTCTGCCAGGGGACCTGGAGATTTTCTTAGCATACATCACATCATGGACTCATATCCTAGATATCAACAATATCATGATATCATATATTAACAAATATTAAATGATTACCTGACTGCCTCTGCCAGAAAGCTTAAAATGGACTGTGATTGGATCTTCCAGCAGGGCAATGATCCAAAACATACATCAAAATCAAAACAAAAATGGGTTACTGACCAAAAAATCAAGGTCCTACCATGGCCATCCCAGTCCCCTAACATGAACCCCATAGAAAACCTATGGGTTGAACTATAAAGGAGAGTCCATCAGCGTCGACCTTGAAAGTTGAAGCATAAGTTGAGAGATTCTGTATGGAGAAATGGTCTCAAATCCATTATAGGAAAAGACTTGCTGGCAAAAGGAAGGTAGCACAAAGTATTGAGTAATAGGGTGCCAATAATTGTGCCACATATATATTTAATTTTTTTGACAAACCTGTGTTGTGTTTGGAATTGTTTGATATCCAGAGTAGAGGTTTTTTTGTGTATTTTTGTTTTAAAGAAAAGATCAAAGGGTTGAACAATAAAGACATTTTTTTCACAGCATTTACCAAGAGTGCCAAAATTAGTGGGAGTAATAATCTTGTAAATCCAGAGAACAGGAAGGTATGCACTTTTTGATGGTATGTTATACATGTATGTAGTTTTGTATGTGTGTTTATTTAGTGTAGCTCAACAATCAAACATCAGTTCACAGAACTGTGATGCTAATGTTTACAATAAAGTTGTTTATCATATGATGTGTTATCAGTACATATCAGCGTGTGTTATCAGTACATATCAGCGTGTTATCAGCAGGAACCATGGAACACTGAGCAACAAATAGAGTTGTATTATATTGCAGCGATCAGGGTCAATCTGTGGCAGGCCGAGATCACATGAAGCCCGGTTAATGCACAATAAAAAAGAAAATGGGGTATAATTTACTAGTTTGTTTCACTTTTACAAAAACATGGTATGTGCGAGCAAATCATTTATTGTCCAAATTTACCATATAATTTACCATCTACTTTGTAAACACCTTCATTTGACAAAACTACTCAACAATAAGATATCATTATTACACCCCTCACATTTTTGTAAATATGTTATTATATCTTTTCATGTGATAACACTGAAGAAATTACACTCTGCTACAGTGTAAAGTGAGTGTACAGCCTGTATAACAGTGTAAATTTACTGTCCCCTCAAAATAACACACAGCCATTTATGTCTAAACCTTGGCAACAAAAGTGAGTACACAAATTGGGCCCAAAGTGTCAATATTTTGTGTGGCCACCATTATTTTCCAGCACCGCCTTAACCCTCTTAGGCATGGAGTTCACCAGAGTGTCACAGGTTGCCACTGGAGTCCTCTTCCACTCCTCCACGATGACATCACGGAGCTGGTGCATGTCAGAGACCTTGCGCTCCCCCACCTTCGGTTTGCGGATGCCCCACAGATGGTCAATAGGGTTTAGGTCTGGAGACATGCTTGGCCAGTCCATCATCTTTAGCCTCAGTTTCTTTAGCAATGCAGTGATCTACTTGGAGGTCTGTTTGGGGTAGTTACCATGTCGGAATACTGCCCTGCGGCCCAGTCTCCGAAGGGAGGGGATCATACTCAGTATGTTACAGTACATGTTGGCATTCATGGTTCCCTCAATGAACTGTAGCTCCCCAGTGCCAGCAGCACTCATGCAGGCCCAGGCCATGACACTCCCACCACCATGCTTGACTGTAGGCAAGACACACTTGTCTTTGTACTCCTCACCTGGTTGCCGCCACACACGCATGACACCATTTGAATCAAATAAGTTTATATTAGTCTCATCGGACCACAGGACATGGTTCCAGTAATCCATGTCGTTAGTCCGCTTGTCGTCAGCAAACTGTTTGTGGGCTTTCTTGTGCATCATTTTTAGAAGAGGCTTCCTTATGGTACGACAGCCATGCAAACCAATTTGATTCTTTTTTTTAGATCCTCAGAGAGTTCTTTGCCATGAGGTGCCATGATGAACTTCCAGTGACCGGTATGAGAGAGTGTGAGAGCGATAAAACCAAATTGAACACACCTGCTCCCCATTCACACCTGAGACCTTGTAACACTAACGAGTCACATGACACCGGGGAGGGGAAATGGTTAATAGGGCCCAATTTGGACATTTCCACTTAGGGGTGTACTCACTTTTGTTGACAAGGTTTACACATTAATGGCTGTGTGTTGAGTTATTTTGAGGGGACAGTAAATTTACACTGTTATACAGGCTGTACACTCACTACTTTACATTGTAGCAGAGTGTAATTTCTTCAGTGAAACGATATAATAAAATATTTACAAAAATGTGAGGGGTGTGCTCACTTTTGTGAGATACTGTATGTCTCCACTGGCATCCTAACTGTATAAAAAATACATGTTTTTGTAGTGAACAACAAAGGAGCTTCTTGCCTGGGGTGCAGTCAGTTCCAGTTTATATCTAAAATCAAATCTGTAGTTTGGTTTCTTTTTGGATTTAGAAAAATAACATAACTTATTATATTATTAGAATGAGAAATAAGATGAATACTTTTAAAATAAATCAAATGACTACTATCACTAATGTGCTCAGGTGATTATGGAGTTTCTGTATAAAGCACTTTGTTCAAGAATACAGTTTCTAAAATAAAGTATATATTTCATTTTAGGGATAAGGGCTTTTAATTAATTTGTCCATTGAAAATCAGTGGGGTGGTCACTGGTTAGTTAATCATTACTATTATTTCCTTTTGGCAGTCCTGCAGTTACATTAAGCAGTGTTGTTACTGACGTCTTAATATATTATTGGAACTCCAATATATGCTTTTCCCCACAGACACATTTAGACATCTAATATAAAGGTGTGTTTTATGGGGAAGCATGCCACTTATTTTCTGTTACGCTTTATGCTGGTAACCGTAACATCAACACACCTCCTATTTTATTCGGGAAGTATGTAATTAGTTCATTGAGGTTGCTTTTTTTCAACCTGAAACAGAATGCCCCCTCCATGCTTCCTGGTTGCTACGGTAACATGGTTTCTTGGGCAACTGGAAATTGGTTTGAGTATCATAACCTAGGAACAAAAATAATTGCGCTTGATGTATTAGTAAAATTACCCCGTGAAACAGAGATCAAAAAGCTATTAATTATTAAGGCTGGGTATTACTAATTAATGCACTTCATTGCATCACGTGTAGGGCTGATTTCATTAAGGATTTTCAGCACTAAGCAAGTAAGGTTTGCCTGCTGATTCCGTAAAAGAGACAATTTAAGAAAAAGGTACAATCAATTCTACAGTTTGGTTTTCCAATAGGTTTTTACTGGAGTGATGGCAGACAAACAGCACCATTAAGGACCAAAGGTAGGCAATTATATTGCAGTACCGGGATACGCATGTCACTCTTAAAAATATTAAATGATTTAGAAATATAAAGAAAATAAGTATATTGCTAAGCCAAGAAGAATCAGACTGATGGAATCCCTAGAATTGTTATGTAATACAAAGTGAAATAGTGCATAATACTACCGAGGTGTATGAAGATTCTTTGGTACGGGCATATGGTCAAAGAAAACCCCAAGGTAGAGGCTCGGGTTTCATGACAAAAGGGAGAACATCTTATATGTGTTGCATATATTGTGTTGCATCAATCAGATTGTACTTTTTGTATTCATTTTAAGTACAAATTCCCTAATCATCAGTATACTGTTGAAGGAACGGAGGTTGTCCAATCTTGTCCATGGTAGACTGGGTTTGCATGGGCTCATGTATAGATACCCACAGTTCTATTAACATAAATGTTTATCATTAATTATTTTCAGTCTTAATAAAGCTTAAATATTGTGTCTGGTAGGTTGCTATCCAAGTCACAACCCTTAGTTGAATTTGATAGGTGTACCTGGGAATAAGGTGACTCTTCTAATGTTGGTACTTTACTTTATTTACTTTACTTTATGGAAACCAGTGTTTTAGGTAAATAATGTTCTGAAATGTTCTGAAATGTTCTGTATTCAGCTACAGCGTAGCAGTAATAAGAGCACATGTTGGGATGCTTTGATATTTGTTAATCAGAGTAGAGTATGAAGGAGTCAGTTCCAGATCCTGTGAACCTGACCATTTAGTTTAAGACTCTAGAGTAAAACTTGTGGGCCTAAGGATAAGAGTTCCCAAGTATGATGAAAGTAGCGGCAGCATGCCAGTGTGTTATTAGTTTATTTGACCTGTAGTGTGAACACCAGACTTTTCCTATGAAACAGAAAAATGGTGACATGAATCCTGTATACAGCCACTGGTTGCCCTGAGAGTATAAGGTAAATCCGGTCTGTTGTTTGTGACATGCTGTAATGGGAACCAGGGGGGTCTCCCGGGACATCTCTTAGTGTCATTGCCAAATCCATCTGCAAGATAGGTAGCAGCTCCAGTTCTCCGAGTAAAGGTCGTCCTCCAGGGAAAAAGGGTCTCTCAAAAACCATACCACCAGTCAGGACACACCAGTCAGGACGCAAGAAGACACACTTTATTGGGACTGGGCATAGGTTATATAGAAAGGATTTACATACAAAGACAAAGCAAGGGATTACGCAGGGAACATCAGCACCAAACTAATTTTATCACACAACAATAGATGTCAAGGGATTAGGGAAGTTACACTTAAACATAGACTAGACAGTGAGTCATTTTTAATAGATATCGAAATGCAAACAAGAGGGTGAAAATACAAAAATGCTAATGGACCTTCCCAATAATTTTCCTAAATGGGGGATTACACATGCATTCCTGGGAATGCATTCCCTGGGCAGACTACTCTGACCTGAAAAAAAATCCAGGGAAGCAGGGGGTTTACTCAGAGACTCTGGGTAAAACCTGAAGAGTTACCAGGTCTGGCCCCAGAACACTGATTAACATACGGGGGATCTTGCATTAGGATGGATTTCATGATTTTTGTCATTCTAATTCTGGAAATAAAACAATATCTTACTTTGTTTCTCTGAGGTTTACATTATTTTCACTAACAAGACTTGAATTAAGAGGAATGCTAAAAAGGTCTGTGTGTACATAGCTGAAAATCTCTTCTAGGGCCAGAGCTATAGACAATGTGTTTAAATTGCAGAAACAGAAAAGGTGATTATAAATTTGAGGACATGTGCTTTCAAATAGGACATCATATTTATTCATGGAATTTTTTTTTTACAATTGACTAATTTGTGTCTTCTTTCAGAATGTCCCAATTTGTTAAGTAGAGTAGAAATTATTTATGATTAGCTGTGGTCCCTGACACCAGATGAATGCCAGAAAATAATATGGAGAAACTGAGATCATCATTAAGTCACAATAAGACGTAACTAAATCTAAGCTTTATGTACGCAATGTATGACTAAGCCTGAATTTAGACACTCGTTATTTAAATGTACATTCAATATTTTTCATAGACGATGAATATCGCATTTTGTATTTTTTGTTCTGTTATCCAAATAATTATACTTGCCTATTTATTTCAGGGAAGGTGTGAGATGCAAAATTAGCCTGGTTCATCAGCAGATGTCAGAACCTGAAGGACCTGCAGATGAAACCCTCCTACATCCAGATACCGTGCCATTTCAAGTAAGATATACCTTATCCACGTAAGACTAGTGAATAAAACAAATAATGTGTAAGGATATCCACAATGTCTTTACTCAAGGCATTATATAAAAAGCTATCAATAGCTCACAGTCCTATGCAACTCTCAGTAAATCCCTGCTCGTAGCACGCTTGTGACCATCATACCTGGGAATTTCCAGACTGCTCCCTCTTCACACGCAGACCTAGCCACGTGTAGGAACCGGCCTAGCCATACATAGGGGCAGGACTAGCACCAGAGGACCCTTAGCAGAAGGGACCACAAGTGGGGAGCAGAGAAAATGGAAGGGGAATAGGTGGAATGTGTCACCACACACTGCACCACCGCCTGGAGAATGAGAAAACGTGCCCAGGGAACTTAGGCTTTATCCTCACACTTTGGGTCAAACCCAAAAAGATGCCAGGTTTGGTAACCACATCCCTAAAGGAAAACTTTTGAACTTTTTTTGAGGTTTAAGTTTTTTATGTTTACATTTTTTTACGAGTTCTATTTTTACCTAAACTTGCCTACTTGCAAATAAAACAAAGAAAAATGAAACAGAAAACACTGAATTTTCGTTTGCATTTTGTTGTTTTTTTCACACTCACTTTCTCTCATTCTTCCCCACGCTTTCTCACACTCTCTCACGTTCTTTCTAAATGCCCCCCTACATTCTCAACCAACTACGTTCATGTCTCCTTTTCCGCAGCTCCTCTTCTTGTTCTTCTGTATTCTTTCTTCTGTCTTGGTCCGTTTCTCATGAAAGCATTGAGCTATAATACCGACTTAGAGTTGAAACAGTTAAATCAAGAAACAAAAATATGAACTTTTAATCTTCCCTTTTGAGAAGAAAAGCTAAAAAGATATTATTTTTGCATCATTCTAAAGCACACTTTGCTACATATCAGACAATGATGGCTTGTTCCAAAGAGATGTACAAGAGATTTTCAAATGCTAGGCTTTCTGAAATGTATCCATCAGTGCCAATCTTTTGTGTAGTATTGGAAGGTCAATTTCAGTTTTTCTAAGTGCATGGCTGGGTCCTATAATGCAGTTTCTTTTAAAGCTCTGAGGCTAAAAGGTACATTATATGCTTTTCAAAACAAAACTAGCTTTTCTGTTGCTTATATTTATATTATTACTAAATCAGTCTTCATTTTGTTTGTTTTTTGTTTTTATAAAGGTTCTATTAATGCAGCACCAATGAAAATTATAGGGAAAAAAACATATATATATATTATTTTTTTATTTATTTTTTTATTTTATTTTTATTTTAAAAAGATATATATATATATATATATATATATATATGAACATGGATATAATGTTAAATATTACATGTTAATATATAATTACCTCCTCATCTTAATTGTGATAACTACTGGAATGCTATTGTGTCAGATATAAAGCTCACATTAGAATTTTCATTTGGCTTCAATTATCTCTGTAAAAAGGGTTACTTCTGTTTGAATATTGTTGTCTATCCAAGGCAGAAGCAGCCTATACGGAGTTTTCTTTATGTCTTAAAATTACATATGTTCTTATGGGATTCTGGCAACTATGCCTAGGCAACTACATACTAGGGATATATTTTTATAACAAGTTTACACCTATAAAAAACAGACACCCCAAAACAACATTTAGCAAAGATAAACAGTTTAAGTGCTAATAATTACAAGATGTCTCCCCCTAGTAATTTGCCACCCACCATAAGACTTCTGAGTCTGGCTACATCATAGTATACCTCTCAAATAGCCTTCTTTAAGTATCGTATCATTTTATCAAGAAGTTATGCACGTAAATTGTATTTGGAATATTTCTCAGTGCTTTTAATATTTTAGGCCATATAAATCAAAACCAATTTTCAAATATTTTTTTACCATTTTGTGAAAAAGAGGTTCAAGTGACACACAATTTCTTGGGGACCAAAATTTCATCAGTGGACTTTTCAATGAAAACATGGACTTGCTTTTTGTGTTCCTATTTCTTCCCCTGATGTCCATTTTTTCTATCAGCTTTGGATGTTTGCTGGATATGAGTATATCACAGTGTTCTACATCCCTAAAGATTTCTAGTGTATATAGAAACAGCTGAATATGAGTTTCTTCTAAATGCCTTACTTAATCAATAAGTAGCAAAGATGCAAAAAAAGGTCTTAATTTCATCACTAATCACAACCAAAGTTCATGTAAGTTCAATACCGATCTGAGTAACACATTATTGTTGAGCATACTCAACCTATTTTAGTTAGGTTGATAAATCTAATGGATTTACCAAATGTCTATGGTATAATCTAATTCCTAAATTGACGTTTTAACCCCTGAGCCTGAATAAAATATATTTCACATTTTAGGCCTTACAGTGTATCAAAGCAGAGCTTCTAAGAACACAGAGATCCATCAAAGACCTTGAAAGTGAAAAACGGTATGATCAAATAGTGCTGAGACCTTTCTCTGTCTTCTCAATACATATAAAGAGCCGGGCTATCATTACTGACTAAATCTTCAATGAAGTGTGTGACACATTTTGTGAAGAAACACTTTTAAGCCAAGAATCAATGAAAATTATGTTTGGTAATTATGTAACAGTATATTGGTGTGCATCAAGCTAATTATAGGCTGGAAACGTACATTTGGATGGATTTAGAAATAAAAATATGATTAAATGTTTATGGCAAAATTAAGGTCAGTAGAGTAAATACTGTAGAATATTCCACCAGTCCCTGAATGCTCATAATGCACATATTAATACCCAACACAAGTACATGAATAGCAAACCTTGCAAATCTTATAATGGAAAAAAGATAAAAACAGTGCTCTATTATCTTAGATTGATTAAACAAAATAAAAAAGTATTGCTGTTTTAATCAATGTTCCATTGTACTCTATTCCATTCCAATGATATATGATTACTTTTAATAAAGTTATTCCTGGCATTGAATCTAGACCATTCATTTATTGGTTATTGGTTACTTTACAGTGAATTTTGCATATTCAACTCCAGCAAGACTTGTATCATCGAGATCATTACATTTTATTTCAAACCAGATTATCAATATCTTATTAAAATGTTCTTATTCAAAACACACTGCTTAGATGATGGTGACAGATGAAATTACACTTTATTTTAACAGAAATTGCAGCGCTTCTCTTCATACGCTCCAAAAGGTTAAAATACACTTTTCAGTTTGAGCGACCACTAGTCAAACAGCAAGGTGTTAATAAAATCTCTAGGACAAAATTAGGTTCGTCTTAAAATTTTAAAAGTATTTGGAGGTGGATTAAAATGATATCCTAGAATGAACCTTGATACTCTTCACAAAAGTTTTAGGTGAGAGATCACCTGGCTTTATACAGATATCACAGTATGGTTTAGTAATTACATGCATGAAGCTGTGATATGTAGTTTGTTTTCTCTCCTTATGTAACCTCTGAAACAGTAACGTTACTGGAAAAAGCATCTTGAGTCGTCTCTCAGCTGCTAATTCAATTTTGACTTACAGGGTATTAAGGAAGAAGTTAAACCGTTGGACTGAGGCTGTCCATGTACTGCAGGCGTCTCAACAGGACAGTCACTGCAGACTAGAGGGGAAGATCCAAGCATTAACAGAGAGCAGTGAGATCATGAGAACAGAGTTACAGCACCTGAAGCAAAGTGTGCAGGTATTACACATACATTACATATTACATTGTAAAGTACATATCGCTTCTCAGCCTTTTGGCTAAGATCAAGTGAGTACCTATGACAGGGGGAAAGGTTGACTCTCTGGCCTTGAGGCTGGGTTGCTTGGAGCCCTAGGTTACTAAGTGTAACCAGACCATGGTCCAGGTCTGGGCTCAGTGCACTAGGAGTTTTTGTGTGAGGCTTACAAATATCGGTTCTTCAGTTTTGCACTTTCCAGTAACGAAATTTGGCACCTTGGACCCCTACAAGGTGAAGGGAAGGACCATGAAGAATCTGGCCCTTCTGCATTCCTTCTGGCAGGGAGGGAAGGACGTGGTCGCATATCTGTTCAGGGAGTGAGGCCTGCAAAGAAAAGAAATAGACTATCTGGTGTCCATGGTGACCATATCTTCACATTTTTGGTACCAGGATCACCTTTTTTCTGTTTCTCACACCAGAGCCTCTGACCTTGGGGCTAAGTCAAAGTGAATGGAAAATGCAATTAATCTGTCTTTTCCAGTTATTGTTGGTTGAAAAACAACAACTTGATGGTTGCTAGATGGTTTTAAAAGTGGAATTATGTTACAAGTTGAACCTTTAGAGTGCCAAGGTTTCAGCAGTGAAAATCTGGATGCATATGATGAACCTCATCCACCCCACATTGTGGACTAAGATGTACTGGGGTGTAGGTGGGGCATTTTAAATTAAATTATTTATTTTTGTGTTAACTTGTGTTATTCCATAGCTCATGGTAGATGGGAGGTGAGAGGCATGGTGAGCACAAAGAGTTAAATGGCGGGCTAGGTTTTTATTTATTCCTTAATTGTGCCATCCAAGTGGGTTGGGTGGCAAATGGGGGAGTTATGTGTGGTCTCTGTGACTCCTGTAGGTTACTTTTTAAGCTCACACTTCATTGATAACAAAATAGGGTATAGATGTGCTTTATGTTCCTCTGTCCAAGGTTAATATTTTATTACACTCCACATCATATGGACTTGTTACCTTTGCCCTCAACAGGAGGCCAAGATAATACATAGTCAAGTAAATGCATAAACATTAGTTAAAAAGTGATAGGGGAATTAGTAGGGTACATAGCATTTATCCATAATGTAATGTCTGCCGGCTTAAGCAGATTGCAGTTGCCAAGGCTACAGTATTGAGAAGGGGTTTACTTGGGTTAACGCTACATTATGCAGCTTTGAATATGTATTGATTCCTCAGCCTTCCCATATTCTTATTTCTGATTACATTTAAAATACTTGTCAATATTTAAAATGCTCTCTTTAGACATAATTGTTATGTTACTTATTGGAAAATCTAGCTGAACTTCCAAAAAATACCATATATACACAGTGTTATAAAAAATATATTGCGGAAAACCAAAGTTACACGCATATAAAACATATTCTCAAAAAGGCAGTCAAACCAAAGGACAACCTTTGCCCCAGTGGCAAAAGAGCAAACCAAGATCAATGCACTTATATCATTGACAAGGCAGTTTCTTTGTCAGTAGTATGCACTGATGATATCTTTTGAACTTTTCATACAGCAAATAGTAAATATATTTCTGAATATTATCTTTATTTTTCTCAATTTTATTATTTTGAAAAGAAGGCTGGGGATTAACCCAATGGTGTATACTGGTCTAGGCTGACTAGGTCTAGTGTGACAGGTCCAGGGGTTGGGAATCTTGGCGATTAAGCAATCAAGTCCCTGCTGTGCCGCTGCACAATGGGCCAGCTACATGGGAGGTCTTTGATCTCCACAACTGGCCTATTTACGCTGTGGATATATCCCAACACGCCTTGCCTTAAAGACGCTGCACACCTTTTAATGTGTTAAAGAAGGCGACCACTAAAGAGGGGCAACTGAGGGCACTGTTGTAGGTCGAGTCTAAGGCAGCTCCAATGGTAACCTGGATTTACCTACTCGTTGTATAACGGGTAAAGTTGTATCTATTTGAGTTGCAATAATCTTACCTCTCTCATTCGATTCCTTTGTCTCTGTACTCAAGTGTTTTACACAAACATATATATTATAATGCTTTACAGCCGCAGGGAGATGTTTTGTTGTATTTTACTTATGGAATAAAATCATGGATGCAAAGCTAATGTATTGGGGTAAAACATTTAAAGAGCAGAGAGGGCCAGTCCTCCAACTCCATTTTTCTGCATTATCCAGTCCGGGACTCTTAAAAAGCCTGCATCAGGTGTGGGAAGTGGACATTTATACTCACTTAAAAAAAAATTGCATCCAACAATGATGAATGTTACATTTGGGCTCTATAAGTAAAGGTGTACTTTTATTTAGTAAACAATTTCTATCGAATCAAGCATTGGCCAATAGACCTTCTTCATTCTAGCAAAGGAGTTTAATAGCTGTTAGAGGGTCGATTTTGGGATTGACGGTGTTTTGCTTAGTCGATCCCTGCTGGTCCTTCCGTTTTCTGCCTGCTGATAGACAAATGCAAATATTAAAGTCAATTCTTCATATCAGCTTGCTTGTTATACTGGCAAATTATTATCCATTATATGATTTTCTTATGTTGGCATATGATTTGAATAAAAAAAAAATCTAGGAAAGTGTCTGTATGCAATGATGATGCACACTCTGTCTCCTTTCAGATGCTAGCTCGACAGCATCTGGAGAACAGCAGCACCAAAGAATATTCTTCTTATGACTGTATTTGCAGTATAGCATGATAGACTCCTGAAGGAGAAGCAATTGTCAGAGGCTGACACAGCAGCTCTTACATTAGGAAAATTAAAAACAGCAACTGTCAAATGATCCGTTTTGCGGTAGATTCATTGGGTCTTAAGAGAAATAAAACAGTGTCCAATGTTTAGTTTGAATCAATGTAGTTGTTGGAAAAGAAGAAAAAGTTTTCTAAAGTAATAGATAACATGATGTTAAAGACATGTCTGAATTACTAATGAGACCCATATGATATGTATTAAAGGGCCCATTCCAATACTTAAAGCTGAAACAAGGTTTTAATGAGAAGACCCTGCATGTTTCAGAATCAGTAAACGGCGCTATTCAAGAATCCACACAACTGGTAAAGGCCAAGGAAATAAACCAGAAAGACCAGAGGGAAAATGACCTCAAAGCTCAAAACAGACAGACTCTAACACACATGAGACACCTATGTGAGTCATTAAAAGCTGCTAAAGGTTTCAAAGGTCAAGTTATAATGGAAAAAATGAATTGTTCAAGCAAGCCCCAGCCAGGGGCACGATGTCAAAGAAATGAGGCACTGAGAGGGCATTATCCAATCAAAGATCAGTCAAGAACTTTCAGACTTACAGTGGGACAGCCAGATGCTTGTTCTTCACTGATATACCCATCACACCCTGAGCCGCCACCAACAAAGTATGAAGAAGTAGAACTTCAGACATTGGTAGAAAAACTAAAGGATGCACTGTCACTTCAAATACAATCTGGTAATACATATAAATTATATGCTTACATCACTCTGTAATACTGTTGTCTGAATTTTGAATGTTAAAGTGGGTCAGTAAGCAGAGATTTCCATAGTGCTTCAGTGCTTTAGTCAGCTATACATGACATCTTGGTCTGAGGTTAATACAGTAAGATAATTTAAACATGTACTGAATATGAATAAACATAAAACCATGAATAAATCAAAGACAAGGTATACATTTTAAGGCTGTAGATTTAGTAAAAAAAACCCTGATAATTCCTCTTAGAGTTTCCCCCCAGAAAATGAATGGATGAGTATTACTGTTGAATGGTTTAGTTTTGTGTTTTGTCTTTTTTCTCTTTTTGTTAAGGGATATATGTTGTATATAAATGTACTCGCAGCAGGTTTTATACATAAATAACACCAAACTTTATTTTATTCCTCTCTTTAGGTCATCTTCCTTGCATAAATCAGGAGCTTCTTCATGCTGCAGATCAGGTCTGCAAGACTTACTCTGAGCTTATAAACAAAGCAATTGAACCAAGACTCAAGTGATTGTGGTATTAAAAAAGTATTGTTTTCAGGAAACTATTCACAACCTTTCTATCTGTGTATTCACAAAAATGACCGAAAATATGTTCAGAGAAAATTCACTTTCTTTCATAGAAGATTATACACATGTTGTGATATCAATGTGTTGTTTGTGAGATTAATACCCACAGTTAAATGTTATCAAGGATTTTAGGAGAGTACTAGATTTTTAACGGCAATCACACTCCTATCATGCGCAGGTTCTAGCATGTACTGGTTTCCTGGGCATGATAGGAGTGTGATTGCTGTTAACAATCATATACATAATACAATTGTTATTTCATTTTTCTGTCCAATTTTGGTGTTACTTACTTTTAATAAAAAAGCAACCCTGATAATTCCTCTTAGAATTCCCCCCCAGAAAATGAATGCATGAGTATTACTGAATGGTAACTACCATTGAATGGTTAAGTTTTGTGCTTTGTCTTTTTTCTCTTTTTGTTAAGAGATATATGTTGTATATAAATGTACTCACAGCAGGTTTTATACATAAATACAGACATAACTATTGGTAAAATTATGATGTACAATACTTGTTAAAATTATTATTTTTTTACTTTTTTGATATTTACATTTTGTATATTATGTGTAAAGTTGAATGCATTTCACCTTGTAGATATTGCATGCCCTGCTTCATTGCATATAGTTAGATATTATTGCAAACATTATATATAGGTAACATAATACTATATACAAAAGTACTGCAAAACAGCTTCTTTGTGATTTGACCCAACATGAATTGCTGTATTTAAAAAAAACAACCCCAAAAAAGGCGTTATGTACAAAGCAATTCTGAGGCAAACTTTGGAAAGTGGGCATATCACCTAAAGAAACCATTGACTTGTTCCTGCTGACTGCATCATTCCATTGATTGCTATGGTTCTAAGGCCACATTACACACGGCAAAATGTTTATATATAACCCACCATTAATCCCAAACCCATCATACATTAGCCTGTGGGATTGGGTTTCCACGTTTGGAGGGAAGGCCAGCTACTGTTATATAAAATGTCAGATTACAACTCATTGTCTTCACAACAAATATCTTTATTGGCATGTAGAAAACAAACACCAAGAAGACATAGATAAAATGACATTTCATACCTAGAGGCACTTCATTATATGTTGAGGTATTTTGGTAAGGTAGGTAGACATAAACCATAGTTTTATCCATATGTTCAACTAAAATCATGGCTAAATTAACACAACATGCATCCCTTGACACAGACCATCTATACCTTCCCTGACTACTCAAATATGGGATATCAGCATGGTTCATATGGATAAGACCATACATGAGAACTTTCTGAATCTTCCCAGAATCTGCATAGCACGCTCCTTGACATGCTTGCTCCTACTCCATCACATATCCTGTCCTTTCCTGCACATATCTACACCTCTCAGCATGGCACCTTTGGAATAACCCAGTCCCCTTTAAAATGGCATGGTATTGAAGGTGTTTATCACACCCATAATACAGAGCCACTACTACAACTATCCCTTGGCAAATTACTAACATCCCACAGCATCAATACAGACACAACCTCACACAACCAAACACTGCTTTACATTACACACATAGTAGTAACTTCCACACAGTCCAATCATACTACACCAAGGACAGCATCAAATCATACTACTCCAAAACCACTAGCATTGGACCATACCATTTATCCCTGCCAGGCGTGACCGACAATACCCACAGTCATGAGCCTTAGATACATCTTGTGGATCTAGGCAAGCACCTGTATGGTATGGTTTATTATAAATTCAGCTATGACTTAAACGTCAGTATCTTTGGAAAAAAGGGAAATCGAGTAATCACTTGGTTTATGCCATTTTATGTTGATTAGTATAGAACTACCTGGCTGTTTTTGGTGTTTTAACAATATGTGAGGCCTAAACATTGATACATTGTTGAACATTGTTTTTGGTTATTGGCAAATTATATGTATTCAATGAGTGAAAACATTTTAAAGAAAAAATAACAAAAGAGACCCACAAATGGTATTTTTTTTACCGCATCAATTTAAATTTTAGTATTCTCTTTAATTAGATAATAGTGAAATATAACAATGTCCCATAGGTTATAAAAAATAGACTTTCACAAAATGAATTGAATTTTTCCATAATGATCAGTGCTAGGGGTTCAGACTTTAGAAAGGGTACTGTGCTGCATTGCAGGGTACCTACACAAAATATTTTTATTTTATCTTCAACCAATACGGCAATATGCAAAACTTAAAATATATTTATGCTTTAAATCATAATAACTGTTCCCATCTCAACTAGGGATTTGGATTTTTTTTCGTACTTTTCAACTGGCTGGTGTTATTTATTTGTGTTGCGATTTTTTTAAAATTATGATAGCCTAGTCAAAAAACCTTTACATAAAGTATAAACCCAGCACTCAAAATACAACTAAAATATACTAAGTGGAATGAATAAATAATCAATACAGTAATTAATAGATCCCTTTTAATGCAGTCAGACTCAGTCTGGGAATGGATATGACAATGTTAGATGTTTTTTTTTCTTTTTTTGCTTAGAGTACATTTTATGATTTAGAGCAATGTTGATTTAATTTTGTGCAAAAGATTGAACTAGTTTTCTTTTAATGACGTTTTTGATGTCATCAAGCAGTCTTGATCCACTTTTATGTACACGACGGCCTATCAACTCTTCACTAAGATCTCTTTTTTTTGGTAGCAACGATCGTCGACCGTGGGAAAATGTTTCTGAAAGAAAATAGGAAACAGTCAAATACTTTCCAAAAAATAAATCTTTATCAATATATTTATGGTCCGCAAGACCCATTTCACCGTATGAATGTACAGACGTAAATGTGTAATGCTTAGGAATAAATGCAATAAACAGATACAGACTTTGTTCCGGGAATTATTCCTTTTTTAAAAAAAATAATCTTAAAGGAAGCCATAAGCCATCTATGATGTCCTATTATTACTTATGGGCATGGGCCGCCTGATGACGTTAGTGTGGCTGACTGACGGCTATGCATGGCTCACGTAGTGTATGGCCGAGCATATCCAGCCTCACACCCTTGGGAAAGTATGATGCAATGTTGACCAACGGGCTACTGGGCATGCCAGATGGCCAATGTGGGCCTGTGCAGTACTACCCTTATGGCAATATATGGAATGTTTCTCCAAACTGAACCATTCCATTGGATGCTATAGCGACAACAGACAGAGTGCCATGGGATTGCCTGTATGTGTGGCATGCCAAGACATTTGTTATAATACCTAGTCATAAGGATAGTCCCACGGCTGAGACTGGCCCAACTGTAGCTGAAGTATGGTAAGTTGGGTTCTGGAAAGTCAAAGAAAGACATCTCCAATATTGTCAAAGTCTTCTGAAGCCAATGAAAAGATGGCAGCTTTTCTTATACTACCTGGCTATTTTCTTTCTATAACCTAGAGTAAGGGCTTTACTTTTATTTATGCCCTAATATCTCACAAAGTAACAAAATTCTAAAGGAACTTGATACATTGCTACTTTCATTGTGATCTTGCACAGTAGTGTCTCTGGCCCGGCAACCTTACAAGAATACTCCCTAGTGTACACAAATGTTTAAGCTATAGGGAAGCGTAAGTACTATGTTATAGACACATTTGAGGCTTGTATGTTTAACATAAACAAGTGCTATATCACAGTAATAGATTATTATTATTATTATTATTATATCTATTATATCACAGTAATAGATTATTATTATTATTATATCTATTATATCAGAGTAATAGCTAATATTCACTGCCTTTATATAATCTTCATTTGATTTATAGCCACTGTTTATTCGAAAATAGGCAAATCCAGAACAAAATTAAAAGGGACGATGTGGAATCTACAACCTCTTACATAACCTTAAAGGGACAGTGATGTTAAATAAAAGTGAATTGAAAACTTGACCTGTTAAAAGTGCAAATGGGTTTTGGTTATATATACAGATTTCTAACTGATACTAAGAAATGTGAGCGGCATCAGGTGCATGTAGTCTAATTCTTAGACATATCTTTATGTTTTTGTATAGCATGTGTTGGAAATTTGGAAATAGAAACGGAGCTGGGGTCAATGCACTTTGGCTTATGATGTCATCATGCAGAAATGTAAGTGGTAGAAGAGCCTCGGTGAGAAAACGTGTGGTGCTCCCATATCTCCCCCCCTATTACACATGTCCTAACAGGTTGGAGGGACCTGGTGGGTGATTTCTTTGTAGTCTAACTGGGAAGATGTTTCCACTGGCGTAGTTCGCTCTTAACTTCACAAGGCTCCACTGCATTTGTTATAGCAGGAGGCTGGAATATGATGTCATACCCAGGGCCGGCCCGACAATGGAGCCGAGTGGGGCAACCGCTCCAGGCGGCACTTTTGAAGGGGTGGCACTTTGCCGCCCCAAGCACTTTTTTTTTTAAAAAAAGCGAAAGAGAGAAAGGGGCGCAGAGTGGTTTTCGTTTACCAAGCTGTCAGTACCCGCTCGGCGCCCCTCTCTCTCTCCTCTGCGGCGAGTCTTCCTGTTCGGTCTCGGTGCCGGCTTGTAATGCTGAGTGCCGGAAGATTTCCGGCGCTCAGCATTACAAGCCGGCACCGAGACCGAACAGGGAGACTCGCCGCAGGACTGCTGAAAGGTAAGTACAAGGGGGGGGTCGGCAGGGACGGAGGGAGAGGAAGGGTAGATAATGGGGGGGAGGGCGGCATTTTAAAATTCGTCCCAGGCGGCATTTTGCCTTGGGCCGGCCCTGGTCATACCTTGATACTCCCCTACACCGATAGTGTGACTTGGCAAGGGAAGTTAGCTTTATGCTACCAAGGGAACTTGTTGATCCTTTCAGTTTGGCCTCCAACAAAACTAGCTATGCCACTCTCATCTACTAAACAAAATTGCCAATGTACAGGAAACAAATTCAACTAGGTGATGCACACCAAAACTTTAATCAACAAGTAATCAACAATCTTACGCTGCTTTCCTGTTTAAAGGAAATATGTTGTTTCATTAAAATCCAGTATGAGGCCACTGGACAAAAGAGGAAGCAGCCAGGAATAAGAATGGGGTTCGCCTGCTCATGCCCATAGTCATACCTGGGAACCTTCTGTATTCCTCCTGGACAATCTCCCCCGGCCAAATCATTTTTGCGTGAAAGAGGAGTCTGTGCAGCTACTGGCACAGATTTCTCCACTAGTGAGTCCACCATGGTCTGCATGCCGCTGGCTGCTAGGTGCCAGGCTATACATCGATACTCTTTAACTGCAGGAAAAAGCATTACGAGGGCTCTGTAGTAGCCTTCGCACAGACCTCCACCACGGCACTATGGCAGCTGATTCTGAGGGAGCGTAATGTGAGACGAGTGTGGTTACTATTAAGCCCCTACCATTTACCTTTTTGCCCTTTCATATGCCTTATCAATCTTTTGGAGAACCTAGGCCTGACTAGATAAAGGCTCATTTAAAAAGTACTTAATAAGGTAGTGGTTTCATGCTGTGCTTTTGACTAAATGTCCTGCAACAGACCAAATCATGGGAATGTTTAAAATTTTCATAACAAATAACATATTTTGTACAACAAAGTCATGTTTGGTAGACATATTCTGGACACTTCCATTTTGCACATTAACTCACATAAAGAATTCTACCTTCTGTTTAAATGAGAAGGAGCTTACCTGTTGTGAATTGTGAGATCAAATTGGATATTTTATTTTCTCCTTCATTTATTTGTCTTCTTCCAAGGCCATGGGTCCTAGAGAGCACGCAGTCAACATATATGTCCCAGAAAAGTTGTGCCAGGTCCCAGAACAGAACTCCATGCTTTAAGTTATCAGATGATTTCAGGTATATCATGAAGTCCCAAAAACCAGATACAGTGTCTGCAATGCGTGGCTTCTTCATTTCCAGTAAGATGGCAGTTGATGTCTCCCAACACTGGGGATCTGCACGCCCTAGGGCTAGTGGATCAACCTGACCATGGCAAAAAATACTGTGAATGCCAAATATTCCCAGGAATAAAAGAGTGCATGTCAGCTGCATACTGCAGTATGGTCTTCCAGTGCTACCAACACCCATTTCACTTCCAACACACTGTAAGAGAAAATGAAATTGAGCCCATGATCAAAACATTCAATACAACTCTTATCCATATCTATTTTGACAAACCTTATTTAAACTTCCACTTAATGTCCACTAGGTGGTGGTATATTAATTTATTTATAATTAGTCAATATCTTGATATTTGTATTTATGTTATCTGTTAGACGAAAGTCGTTATTTTGTGTATATGAACACAATAATGCGCATGTTCTGGGTGCCAATCAAAGTATATAGAAATTTGCACAGCATGAAAAATGGTGTCATGAAGGCAATATGAGAGATATTTTATTTATTTCATATGTAAATTTGTTTCTTCTAATGAGCAGGTCTCTTTCATAAATAACCAAAACTAAGCAAGAATTCATCGCATAACTAGCAAAAAAAAGATTCAAAAAACACATATCTAAGACATAAATATTGGGGATTCCATCACACTATAGGGCTATATATTGCTTAGCCTGCCCCTACGTCATGGTATTGCTCTGCATTTTTACCCAAATGAGACTATCAAGCAATTTAAAGCCCTCTCCTGACACCATTAATGAGTGATAGGTGGGGCTGGTAAACCCTCAGGTATCCTCTTTTATAATAAAGCTACTGCAAACATAGCCCCCATGAACTATATGTAAAAGCTTTGCAGAAGCAATGGCATAAAAAGATACATTGTCTATTTTAAATAGTCACATATTAAAAGGCAAGTTTAAACTAGGGATATAATATACACTAAAGAAAATTTCTGTTGTGAAAATAAAACCATTTTATTTACATGACATGCTCCCTTATGTATTTATATACCACCAGCCACATAACAGAGATGTACACACCGAGGTAACTTTTTAAAAATGATCTTTTGATATATATATATATATATATATATATATATATATATATATATATATATCCAGGCATACAATGACTAACAGTCTTTTGGAAGATGTACTTACTTATATTGGATATTGCTACTTCACCTATTGATCTGCGACCTCTAAGTCAATATAATGTAATTGCATGTGTTGTATTAGCCATCCATTTGGACAGCATTACTGACCAGGGTATCATATTATTAAAGGGGTACTTGTTATAAGGTGTCACTGCAGGTTGCACATTAATACAAACATTGTCTGAGTAGCTCTGCAAAGAAAAAACAAATATGTTGGGGTTTAAATTTGACTTAAATGATTTGTTTTCTTTCAAATGGGGTTATGTATAAATGTGTCTTGTAGGTTAATCATTGTAATGTATATAGCAATGTGGTGGTACTACAGTGCTAGCAACATAGATAATTACTAAAATCAACCATTTATAATTGGATCCTCTATTCCCCAATATAACAGTTTCGTGTTTCGTTTTGTATATATATTTCTAAATAAAATTTCTTGCTTTGTTATATATATATATATATATATATATATATATATATATATATATATATATATATATATAGTGTTGTTAAGACAGGGAGGTCATTGAGAGCACTTTAAAAAAAGAACTCCTTATACATAGCCTAATACTACTATGAAAACAGTTCCTTAATATGATCATTTCCTTTCAAAATATAAATGTATCAGACTTTACTGATGACAATTGGTGAAACAGCATGCACTTGATAACTACCATATCCTCTTTTCTGATACATAAATTACTCTTTGGATAAGCAATTGATTTTCATGACCATAAACTGTGCCACTAATAAAACAAATCACTGGGCAAATTGCAAATACTTGATTCTAATACTTTCTTTATAAGTATTAGAGCAACATTTATTTGTACAGGAGCTCACATAATACAAATTCAAACCATTGCAAATAGTAATTCCCTGCAGATTTCCTATATTCTTAACACTGCTTTTCCATACAAGAAAACTAAAATTGACTACAGCTACATTTGTAATATTTAACTGCTAACAATGCCACAACATTTACCCAATAAACAAGTGCTCATTCACACATCTGTGTTACATATTAGGGCATTCTAAAACTATTTTGACTAATCCTTTTCTTATTGGCACCCACTGAAAGGGGGTTAAAACATCCAGAATGGTCACACACAGCTGTATCTACTGTCCATGGTGCTGAAGGTCCCTGTCTATTCCTCACATTGCCTCTTGACTCCCTTTCAGCCTATGTGGTCTTTCTTATGCCTGGTCCATCTTCTATGGTCTAACACTTCTGCAAGTACTTGTCACATTCCAGTTGAATGAATAGACCATTTCTCCATCCTCTATCACAACATTAAAGCTTCTCTTTATCAGCCCAGTAGTCCTGGTTTCTGTTATCTCAACTACTTCCACACTGCACATATTTAGTTTACTGAAGAACAACATGCTAATTCTAGATACATCTATTAAGACTATCCTGTGGTTTAAAACCTCCCTCCTCCCTTCTTCCCTTGTTAGATTACTAATCTACACGTTTCTAAAAGTTATCCATGTGTTGCTATTTTGACTATTAGACTTCTTTGATTTAAAGATAGAGATAAACACTTCTGCATGTGTTCAAAGTATACATCATCTATGACCTCCTTAACTTACCAGTTGGGTTCTCCACGTTGGAATAATCCAAGTCTTACCTTTCTAAATCTTCTTCTGTTCAGGTCAGGTCTGGGAGGATCCTTTTGACCTCAGGCAGATGAAACTTCTTAGACTTAGCCTTTCTGGATCTCTTTGTAATCCAGATTTCATGAAGCTACAATTGCTCTTTTTAAGAAGTGGGAGTGCACAGAATTCCTTGCACAATACGTCAAAGCTCAGTGGAGAACCCCCCACCCTTTGGAAGCTACAATATCCTTATTGAACACTTCATTACAGCTCTCTGGTTCTGTTCTAATTTTAGTGTTCATGTTCAGGCTAGTGAAATACAGAACAAAATACGGACCTTGCTGCACAGATTCTGCTTAAATTCTCCCTAACAAAACTTACTGTATCCACGTGCCACATGATTTAACCCCTTGAGTGACTGGATAATGCACTTAAAGGGTTCATCTTCCTTTATTCAACCATAGGTAATATGCAGCAGCCCACCTTGTAATGTTTGCACATTTAAAGGTCCATAATTAAATATATAATGTCAATAATGACTTTTAAAATATGATGTTTCTGTTGTTTTATGTTCTTTTATTTTTTCAGGGGTAATTAACAGAGAAAGTAATTTTATTACATTTTGATCACTTGCTTGCTCTCCTTCTAATTTTAGAGTTTTACTCAAATAAGTGAATTATGTTTGATTAAAAGTAATAAAATATATGCAGGTTGAATTCATACTAGTTTTTTTACTGCATCTTTTGGCAGAAAACACTCAAGAAAAATGAGTTTGTAAACTCCAATACAAAAAGCTGTAAGTATAAAATAATACATTTTCTCTGATGGAAAAACCCCCCACTATACATACAGTGCATTTAAATAATTGGACTTTTATTTGTACTAGAGTTCACCGTATAAAAAAATAAACCATTCTGTTTGCACTTAGTAGAAAAAAACCTTATCACACGACATACATGTAAATCATCAGACTTAGACTAATGTATTTGTATTGTGTTTTTTTCTCTATAAAACCAGGTTCATACAAATGACATATGACCAGTAACCGTATTTAATGCATATGACTGATCAGTACTGATCAGAAGCTACTGATGATGTTAAAACAAATTCCAGAATTTATTTTATTTCCTAAATTTCCCATTAAGAACCATTTTTATGGTATAGGAACACCCCTTGTATGTGCTACATATGTCTCTGCTTAAGCAATGAGAGAGGTTATATTCTTAAGATGTCACTATGCTTTGGGTCTACACATGCCATTTACTAAATATGCCTCAACTGAATGGTATCAAGGTCACAGCAGGTTGATGACTGGGTTTCTTTATGGATATATTTTGCAGGAGTAACAGATAAAGGATATCCTTGTATTTTGGAGCACTGTGTCTGACGTCAGTGTGTGGGATATTAGTAATGCTTCATACAATGAAATATACAAAATATAGAATCTCATAAAACTGCATAACACCGTTCCTTTGGATTCCATAGAGTGCATTCACTAAATAACAATTTATCGTAGACTCTTCAGTTAGTAGTTGGTAGAAGAACATGACAGTTATCAACTTGGTATTCACAAAAAGTAGACCGCAACTCATCTGGGATCAACAGTTAAACTCTTTAGGATTCATTAATCCATGTAACATCATGAATATATGGGTAGATGTATTTTATTAATTCATACTATTTTTATTATCATTCACAATGGACAATATTGTGTAATTAAAAGTGCCCACAATCAAAAGCACATGAAAACTACTGGATAACATTTTAAAAAAAAACCATGAGTCTCTGAAAGAAGACAGAGGGGAGATGTGACAGAAACATTTAAATACATAAATGGATTTAACAATGTACAGGAGGGAAGTATATTTCAGAGGAGAAATTTTACAATTAGAAGTCATAATCTAGATCTAGAGATCTTTAGGTGTGATGCAAGGAGGTTTTACTTTACATAGAAGGTGGTAGTTAAATGGAACAGCGTCCCATCAGAAGTGGTAGAGGCTAATACAGCAAGGGAGTTCAAACATGCATGGGGTAGGCTAAAAACTACCCTGAATCTAAGACAAGACCAAGGACTGATTGAGGTCTGAGTTGTCACATCAGGCAGACTAGACATGCTGAATCGTTCTTATCCAATTCTATGTTTTTGCATCATAGAGAAAAATCACTACTGGAACCATTTTCACTAATCTAAGGGAAATTAAATCTGCTGGATGTTTATCAGTTTCATTGGTGAGGTTCTCAGAAATGCAATATAGTAATGTTAAATTCCATTCAGTGATTACACAGTTACACATAATCGAGTCAGATGTAATTCGATGTAATTGACTGATTGTGCTTTAAGAGTACTGATCTAATTGACTAGAAACATTTTGGACTCTTTTGCATACAGTTGCAATTTAAGTGTTCTTTGTGGCTGTTCTTCATATACAGTCCACAGACCTTTCTGGGTAACACATATTAATGCACAGGGATTGCGTCAATGCATGTCTCGGCCCATTCTATGGCACTTTTGACTGTGATACAAAGTTTGAGAACCTGCTAAATAGGGCATTCCTTTTTACTTTGTTACTTTTCTGGGACTCCAATTCTATATTTTTTAACACCAAAGATCCTAGGTGGTTGTGTTGATAAGGTTGCATGCCATAATGGTTCACAGTATGCCATTCAAGTGTCTGTGTTGGTTGGATGGTTTGTGTATCATCATAATGGCTATTCGGTTTGTAGTCAGTGTTTTAAATTGTATTTTGACATGTGGTCATCAAAGGGGTTAAAAAGGTAAATGTTGGAGGCTGCATCACAACATTTGAAAGAGACAATATAAAAGTCACATCATTCCATTTGACTTTCTTGCTCAGGGCTGTGAATAAATTCAGCTGCTGCTTTATCTTGCTCATGAATATGTACAGTTCATGTAATGTTTATTCAGGGTGTCTCTGCTTCAATAGGGTAGAAGAAAGTGGGAATTCAAATGTTTTCTGAAACCAGCAGGGTTAAATCAATAGGAGCAGATGCTTTCCAGGTACGTCCAGCTTAGTTAAAATGCCCCAAGCACGCTTTCCAACATGAATGGCCCCTTAAATCCTTGGTTTCCAGATATGGAAGCAGGTTAAATTAACTTACATTATTCTAATTACATTTGACCCGAACTACAGAATATTAAAAAAAAATCAGTTTTTTTGTCCCACATAATATTCGATCTGGGGTAGAAATGTAATCTACTTTTTCTGTGCATATTAAAAGTATTAACTAGGGCTTTTGGTGAGGTTTACCAAAATGATACAAATACACTTTCATCACAAAGATGTATTCATTTAGTATCTTATTTTACTTAATTTACAAAAATCTTGGTAGTTATTATTTGTTATTATGCATGTGAATATATATATATATATATATATATATATATATATATACAGTATATTTTTATTTATAAAAAAAGGAACTATCTTATGGTGTATGTTTTCTGGATACAGATAAAAATATATTTTTTAGTAAAGGTTTCATAATTGTGAGCAATGTATTAACACGTCTGGAAACATGCATGGTGTATAGAAAACGGCTGTAAAAAGCTGAAGTCACTTTTCCCTGTCATGGTTTTCCAGCACATATCCCCTAACAGCAAGAATACTACATTGTCTTATATTGTATATTGTTGTGATCTTTGTATACATCACTGTGAAAAAAATAGTATAAAAGTAATGTCATGTAGATATGTCAGTAAATGGTAATATTCAGTATCATTCAGGAAGCTTGTTGAGAAAAATTGCTTGTCTTGTCATACCCCTTGAATATATGTATTGTATTAAGCGTTGCATAAACTGTTGTCGCTATATAAATAAAAGGTAATAATATTAATAGGTTCAAGTTATAAATGTGTTGGATAAAAAAAGATAATCTTATTCACAAATGAAATCCTGCTGTCTCTGTGGTTGATGCTTTGAATTATGGGGATGAACAGGAGAACCCCTGGACAGATTTAAACTTCTCATAGGGAAGTACTATTTTGATATTTATTAATAAGTGCTTTCTGTTTTTTTCTTTTTGGGAATTCCATAGTAAATTAACATTTAGTAGGTGTGTTTAAAATAACATGGGGGTTTACAAGGAAAGGAAAACACTATTTTCTCCTTTTCATATAGTGCTCTTTGCAAGAAGCTCCAGTAATGCCCCAAACAAACATATGCCATGGCTTTATATATATATATATATATATATATATATATATATATATATATATATATATATATATATATATATATATATATATATATATATAAAAGAATGCCAGTGTAAGCAGAGATTTCTTGTTCACATGACCTACACATTGTGGAGGCTCTCACTGCACAACTGCATTCGGTTTTAACTTTTACATACAGTATTAGGGGCATTTTCCAGGATGAGATCAAGTAGCAGACCTGAGGGGGGTGTGGGGGGTGGTATGCCACAGGTGCCACTTAACAGGGGGGTGCCACCAGGTCTGTATTGGGTGTGCACCCCTCCCGAGATGCACTATAATGTCTGCCACTAGTGCTACTAGAGGAGCAGGCTCTGTTGCATAGATCAAGCATTTCCCTCTAACTGGCTTAAAATCAATCCAGGGAGCGGTAAGTCTGTTAATACAGACCTCCTATTCTGCTCCCTTGCGATGCATGCCCGGATCTGATGAACTGATGCTGTGTCGGGATTTGATGTTATATCCCAGAGCACAACACTGAAGCCGCACCCACCGAGAGAGAGGCTGGTATTCTCTTCATTTATAAGAGTTACCTTGTTGCTGAACCCTGCTTGTCATGACCATCCCTGTATATCTGGCTCCTCTGACCTTGGCTTACTCATTTGACTACTCTGATTTTCTGGCATCCTGACCCTGGCTATTCTAATTGCTGACCTGTCCTCCGCCATCCCTACAAACCATTCACCTCTCTCTGCTAGTTCCAGTCACTGTCCTGTCTAGGCTCAACTTCAGATAGTGTGGTCATTCAGGTGAATACCCCCTCTGAGGCACTGGTCCTTTGAAGATGTCCTCTCATTGCCATCAATCAGTCAGTAACATAAAAATCACATAACAAACCAACATAAAAAGAGAAGAGGGCCCTGCTCTTGCTAGTTTACAATCTAGTTGACGGTGGTACAGCATAACTCCTATAACTAAATACTGAGCCAGACAGTGACAGTGGTACAGCATAAATCATATCACTATACACTGAGCCTACCACATCAATGGCTGTCTCAGTGTATAGTGATAGGAGTTACACTGTACCACTATCATCATCTAGCTCAGTATATATTGATAAGAGTTATGCTTTACCTACATCAATGTCTGGCTCGGTGTATAGTTAAAGGAGTTACGCTGTACCACCATCAATGTCTGACTTTATATATATATAATGATAGTAGTTATGTTGTATCACCATCAATACCTGGCTTAGTATATAGTTATGGGAGTTATGCTGTACCATATATGGTCAGTAAATGTTATTTATTTCAATTTTTCCAGTTGGCATACAGTTTACAAATATGTGCAATAAATATTCCTGCCATTAATTTTTTGGGTGTCTTTTCATGTTAAAGTGGGAGTGGGTAGGTACCACATACAGGATCTGCCCCAGGTGCCAAATACTCTAGGTACGCCCCTGGTGACAGCTGACTGACTCTGGCTAAATATCAAGTATCCCACGACGTCCCCGGCGAAGTCCTGCCAAAGTTTTAGTTGGTCCTGCTGAGGTTGCAGGTTACATGGCATTTTGGATGGGGAAGTGGGCAGGGAGAGGGCCGTGCTGCAATCTCGATTACACTACCTGGAGTTTCCCCGCAGTGAAGAACCAGTGAAGCGGCACTTCCCCCGGAGTCTCCAGGAGAAACTGGTATGGAGGTAACGCAAGTATTAAAAGGACTGGTTAAAAGAGAGATTGCTGAACTCCTCAACTGGCCCATAAACACTACAACAGAGTGCTGTGCCAAGTCAGCACAGTCCTTAAAAGTGGAGCACCAGTAAATGACATCATATTTTGAAACCGCTAGAAAGGACAGCGGCGCAGAGGGGGTGGCAGGCAGTGCAGCCCTAGGTCTAAAATATAAATACCCCACTGTATGTCATCGCACCTTTTTATTTAGCATTGCAAGCCCCTGGGAGATCAATATGTAAACACATTATTTGCAAACATGTAAAACCTAGAGATACCCAAATTGACGGGCTACTTTCAGTAAATTCACATATAGCACTGAAATCAAGTTGAGTTCCAGGAAGCTTCACTTTTTTTAAATACGGGTACCCCCTCCTCCAAATTAATCATATTTGCGTAGAAATTACATTTCTGTTACAGGAAAACGGAAATCAAAATTAGCTTTCGGACATGACATAATCATATTAACTTTGCATGTGATTAGATCTTATTGTATGGCACTTGTTTTTCTTTTAGATATGTGTTAAAGTGAAAATGCAGTAGTTAACTTATTCACTGCCATAGAAGACTGAAAAGAGTGATGCCTGGTGGATTATGAAAAGTTACATCAGATAAATGGAAACACCTTTTTGATTCATAGTTTGTATTTAAATTCCTTCTGTGTAGTATACAATAAATCAAAGAATGCATTTATTTCTCTTTGGCTGTCCAAGTGTTAAAAATTAAGCATGCAATGGGTGTTACATAGAGGACTCTTATCTCATGCATTTTGGTTTTGATAAGCTTATTGACGTCATCTACATGGTGCATCGGAATACCAGGACTTATTTAGTAGAACCTTAGGCTAAAATTTCTATTAGTGTCCCAATTAATAGTACCTAAGCATTCCACATGCACTGTAATCAGGGATAGACACAAACATGTTTCATGGTGGACATTTTCAAAATCTACTGTGGAGGACAGCATTATTATTATTTTTATCCTTCAGTTAAAAAAATTCTTAAATTCTCTTGGTTAAAAATGTATTCATTAATCACGTGTTTATAATAGAATCATTATATTACCTTTATAAAGGCCCAAAATAAAAATTAGTAATGAACATACTGTAAAGCTAAGCATTTTGCCACGATTTAAAAATGTTTGAAAACTCCAAAAAAGTGATATGCATGTGAGTAATGAAAAAACAGCGATGAAATATAAAATGTTGTCCCTATCTCAAAAAATGAAATAAATCAGTAAAACATTTAAAAATGTTCTATATTTGTAAAAACCTTTGCTGTTCAGGATTTTTTTAAATGTATGAAAAGATTATATTACATAAACAATTTCTATGTACTCAAAGTCCTATAATCCTAAACCATTAAATGGTTAGCTTACGACAGAAAGACAGCCAATATATTCTACCCTTTATCAAAGTGGCTCAAGCCTAGAGGACTGCATTGGGATGCGGGTCCCGCCAAAAAACTTGCGGGCGCTGGCGGTCTTGCTGGTTTTGCGGGCGGGAGCGGGCGGTCAGACACTGTACCTGCGGGTCCTGGTAATCTGCCTTCCCGCTGCTCCCTCACAGCATCTCTTCTCTTGCTCAGCCCAGGAACACAGCGGAGTCACGTGATGTGACGTCACTTCCCGGGACTCCGCTGTGTTCCTGGGCCGAACAAGAAAAGAGACGCTGTGAGGGAGTAGCGTGAAGGCAGCCTTGCAGGACTGCGCGGGAAATCTGCAGTTCAGGTAAGGAGGTAGGGGTGATTGACCACACTTAAAAAAAATATTATTTTTATATCTTATTCTCCATTGCTAAAAATTGGTGACAAAACCAGGCATTTTACTGTGTGCTTGTGTTTCATTTGTTTAAAATTTTAAACGTGTTACTAAGTAGTATAGGATAGTTGCCCATTTACTCTACCAGCTAAGCCTCTAATATGTACATACAAATTTACAAAATAAATATTATAAATATTGGTGACAAAACCAGGCATTTTACTGGGCTGCATTTCAGTTGTTTGAAATTTAAAACCATTTTAAGACAGTTGCCCATTTACTCTACCAGTCAAACCTCTAATTTGCAGACAATGTAAAAAAGTGTATTAGCTTTATATCTTATCATATTCAATTCATTGATAACTATTAGTGACAAAATCTGGCATTTGACTGTGTAGGGGGTATACATTTAATTTTTTAACTTTTACTGTCAAATACAAAACACTTGGAAATGTGAGAAGGAGTGATTCCAGTTTGCTTGGGTTGGGCAGAGCTGGCTATAGGCATGTGCAAGAAAAGAAAAGTCAGGTGACCCCTGGTATACCAGCCCCAAGTAGGCAGAAGCTTTCTTGCTTTTAGTCAGAAGTTGAACTACTATGACCCGCATCCGGCCAACATCTTGATCTACCACTAGTGCTAAAAATTTGCCCCCGCGCTCTGCATCAATAGATGGCGCATAGTGATTAGGGAGCATGGAAGCTGAGGTCTGAAAGGACAGACCTCACGCTCCCACCACAGAACGGAGGATGGAGGTGTTAGGATGTTCTAACTGGAGCTCTATATGCAGTGAAGTAATCCCCAATCTTGGAAGGGTAACCAAGGGCAGTGAGGCATTAAATGGTTAAACAACCCAAGGTCTAGGAAACCAGGGAGGCAGCAAATGGTTAAACAATCCAGGTCAAAAAATATGGGGAACTGTAGGTACTGAAGCTCACAGAACACCAAGCACAGATCAGCAGGAACCATCCCCCTTTGTTTTTTGGTCAGGTAGTGATGTCACAAGGGGGCATGCCCGTATGCAGCTTCAGCCTCCATGGATCATACAAAGGTAAATAAATGCGGATGGCGGGTGGGTATTCGTGCGAGGCACGGCGCTTTGGTGCATGGCGGGCACCGCGAGTGCCTGCCTGACCAGCGCGATGGGTAGGTGTCTGACATCTCCCCCTCCCAATGTGTAACCCCCGGGCACACTTAGGTCCAGGTTTCTCTGGATGTCTTAAATGAAAGGTGCTTATGAGGGCAGGAGCATGTACGTTTTTAGCACTTATCCGTAGCTTCATAACCTTTCCAATGGATAAAATATTGTAATTGTCCATGTTATATGTTGGAGTCTGAAATTTTTTCTACCTCAAATTCCTCTACTCCATCTAGCAGGATATGTTCAGGGGGATAATTATGTCCAGGAAACAGATTCTGAGTCCAGGGTTTTAATAGGGACACATGAAAAACTGGGTGAATCTTGATTGAAGGGGGAAGGTGTAATTGAATTACGAGAGGATTAATTATTTTACAGATCGAGAAAAGTGCTATGAAGGACCTAATTTCTTCATGGGACAAGACAAGTTGAGATGTTTCCTGCACAGCCAGAATTTGTGCCCAATCTAATACGAAGGTGCCGTCGGCCGATGTTGGTCAGCAAAGAACTTGTATCGACGTTTAGCTTGTGTCAAGGTTCTTTAAAGTTAACAAACACAGGAAAGAATCCCAGCACTCCAAATAGCTTCCTGGGAGTTGAGTGCTGAACCAATTTTTCTTTTTTAACAGTTCTTTGAAGTCAGGCCTAATTGCAAGTGAAGTTGAATACATGATCCTTAGCAGAGGGGGGCCATACTCAGAAGTGGGGAACCCGGGAGCATGGATGGGTGATAACCATACCTGGGAACTTCTGGGCTCCGGCTACCCGGAGTCTTTCCTTGCGGGAAAGTCAGTGTGCGGCCCCGTGACGTCGGTGGGAGGTCCCACTGACGTCAGGGGGAGGGAGCGGGGCATGTCAAGACCCCACTCCCGCGACCCGGAAGAGTCAGGTCTTGACCTGGAGAACCAGAGAAGCTGTGCAAACCCGGAGAGTTCCCAGGTATGGTGATAACCATAATTAATTTTAAAAAACGGCGACATCTTGGTTGTAACATTATAGTTTTGTTCTGTTGGCGTTAGGGTCCTTGAGAAGAAGGCGACTAGATGAAGTCACTTGGAGTATTGTGTACATTACTGGAGACCATATTTCCAGAAGAGTAAATCCTTGGTCTCAGATTAAATAATATCTGGCAAAAAGTAATGAATGTACGGTATTTATTGCAATCACCAGCAAATATGTCACAGAGAATGGCAAGAGGTTCAGCAGCAGTAGCTCCCTCCAAAGGGTTTGAAACAGAGGCTTGAGACGAGTAGTTGCTAGCATGGCCAGACTGAAGATGCTATATCTGTTGTTGGAGTTGGTTCTGTCCGACTGGAAGTTCTTGCACCAAAAATGTTATAGGCTGAGATAGCCTCAGGTAACCCTGTGGGCTCCAAAAGTGGCTGGTGTAATGTTAGGGAACCCACTATGAATCCCCAAATGTAGCCGGAAGAGTAACCAAGGACAGGGATAGAAGAGAGGCAAGAACATGGTTAAACAATCCAAGCTCTAGGACACCACAAAGGCAGCGAATGGTTAAACAATTCACGGTCAGGGACACCAGAGAAGCAGCAGAAACGGTTAAACAATCCAGGTCAAAAAATACGTTGAAACAATAGTGGAAACGCTAGGTAGTGACGCTCACAGAACACCAAGCACAGATCAGCAGGAATCATCCCCTTTTAAATGTTCCCAGGGTTCTTGGTCAGGCCGTGATGCCACCAGGGGGTGTGCCAGAGCGGCCTCTACATAAAGGGGAATGCATACTGCAATAAACTGGTATTTTGGCATCTTATTTATATATATTTATTTGTTTTCTTGAGTGGCATGATTTAGTGGTGGAACTTATTCGCGTCCTCCTAGTTTTGACTGTGGTATTTTATGTGGCCACTATATAATGTTCCTAGAGTCACCACTAGTCAAGTGACACATCTTCCAGTAATAATTCTTCTTGTTAGATGTGTTACTCCTTCCACTCTGCAGAAGCAGTGCAGCTATGCCATTGGTTCCCCTACATGCACTGACAGCACTACAACCACCACCATCACACCATACAAAGGGTAGTAAATTGTGGGAGCATTTTGAGACTGTGGGAGATGGGTGCACTGTAAGGTGCAAGTTGTGTCGTAAGGTAGTGAGCCAGGGTAAGGTGAAATTCTGGTATGAATCAACACCTACACACACACCACAGTGCAGCTTTGCTTCAGGGAGAAACTGGCGGCATTGGCAACAATAGAAAACCCACAACCGCAACCAACTGCAGCTGCCAGAGCAAAGGGCATGGTGAGGACTCAGCCTTCTCAAAAAGTGTGATTGTTTGCCAGAGACAGGTGTCCGGTAGCATACCTAGGGGGCGAGTGGTCCACCCCAGGTACCACTCATCAAGGGGGTGTCACAAGGCCGGCTTCAGGTGTGCACCACCTGCCGCTAGAGGAACAGGCTCGGTTGGGGAGATCAAGGATCTCCCTCTAACAGTCTTAAAATCAAAGGACTGGAAGGTCTGTTAATGTCAAAAAAAGATAAAGTATGATGTTAATAATTATAATAATAATAATCTTACATTAGTTTAATCATTTCAGAGGTAGATAAATATATATTTTAAAATGTAAATCAACAAACTGGACCTTATTTTTGCCCCTGCATTAAACTCATTCGCATCAATCATACAATTGCAATGCTATATCTCTGCCCACTGTGATGGAACTCTCATGAAACTTTCAGAGACTATAGTCAGACTACTTTAGTTATAATTATAACAGGTAGAGCCGAATAGAAGAGTTCTGGTACACCACTGTGATGTCTGTGGTGTTAATTGTGTACATAAAGTTTTCTTTCTAATGTGAAATCCAGATCTGAAAAAGGGTATATGAATTCTCATCTTCATCTCAGCTTGACTGCAGAAAAACTTTCTACATAACTGAGTAAAAAGACCAAGTCACGCACTTACATACACGCACTCATGCACAACCACACTACAGAAACAAGTTACATGGGTGTGTTACATTTTGACCTATATTGAAGCAATCGGATCAGCATAAGACTCCACAGGGTCCTAGGCAGGAGTTCCCCAACCCTGTCACTTTTAAACACTAAAAAAAGAAGCTGAAAGAAACCAGACTTAAATACATATCATGTGATCATCCTTCTTCGCTTTCAGTTTTTATTATATTTTGTATTCCTCCCCCTTTTAAATTATTTATCCCCTTGTTTTAAATTAACATTGCTGTTTGTTGGTAGGTGATTTGTTCCACCATACATTCCAGCCTCCTGTATGTATTATATTGGTTTTGCGGCTATTTCCACTTTCGTGCTCTAGTGGCATCTCTACCTAGTTTTGGAACTCTTGCTCCAATCTGATGGCGTCAACTGGGTCTCATTAACAACCTTATCCTGTGCAGCCCTGCCCTATGGGTACCTGCTGCTTTCTACAAACGGGCCTTTGCATTGTGTCAGTGGCGGAACTACCGGGGTCGCAGGGGTCACGACTGTGACCGGGCCCTGGAGTTCTGCCAGCCAAGGGGGTCAAAGGGGTGCCGAGCGGTCGTTTTCAGCAACCGCTCAGCGCCCTTCTGTCTCCTCCGTTCCCTGCCGCCGCCTGCCTCAGCGCTGCCCCAACTGCAGTAGTAGGAGCATGAGGCGTCTGTCCCGAGTGCCGACACTTCACGCTGAGCAGTGAAGCCGTACGCACCGCAGCAGAGCAGCGAGACAGATGCCTCGCGCCCCCACCACAGGACTGCCCGGTAAGTGACCTACAAAGGGGGGTATGGAGAGGGTAGATAGTGAAGGGGGGGTAGGGAGAGGGTAGATAATGAGAAGGGTGGGTAGGGAGAGGGTAGATAGTGAGAAGGGGGTAGGGAGAGGGGGTAGATTGGGTTGGGGGGGCCCTTAACAGATTCTCGCACCGCGGCCCTGAGGCTTCTAGTTATGCCCCTGCATTGTGTTAGTGTAGCAGCTTTGTGTTCTGACTCGTTGGCCTCCTTATCAGTTGTTGTTAGCTGTGTCTTTTTCACCTAGCAGAACCTGGGACCCCTAACCTGGGGCTCAACCACCTGGGGGAAGGGTTCCAGTGTCTCTTGTTATCTGTTCCGGCTGCAGCTTTGTTACTATCGGAGCTAACCTACCAGTCCGACCACAGAGTAGCACACGCCAGTCCGGCCAAGGCCTTTTATATACCTATTTTTGCGCTCCTGACCTGCCACATGCCAGCCTGCATATATTTATATACCTGTAGCCACTGACCTCATGGTCAGTTTTTTGTGCCAGATTCTCCATTCTTGGGTGTGTTTCATGTGCCTTATATATTTGGTTCCTTACCTGGCTTGTGTTTCTGACTTTGCTTGAACACCATTTTCTTTGATATCTTGGCCTTACTAGTTTTGCTTTTGGATTGTCTATTTGTACTATTATCCAGTTATCCCGTGAAGACTTTCCAGACTCCCTGACCTAGGTCCTTATCTATTGACATTGAGTATGTCGTGATAAACACCAGAGCTCAGCTTACTTTACTACTTCTGCAGTCTTTCTAGTTATAGACACATAAGGTTAATATAATTTGTGCCTAGAAAGTTTTTCCTGAAATTGAGTTATTTTAAAACAATTATAAATCCATCATTTATTGGTTTAGGTCTTCTCTATTAAGTAAGAAAACGTTTTTGTTTTTTTAATACCTGGTAATGGCATAAAGCTGTTTTAAAATCTCTTTAAGGTAGAAATTAAAATGTTTATTTTGGGCTGCTTACTCTCAAAGCAGTACTTTCACAACAAAGTGAATGTGTTATGGTTCCTCAGTGCATTATTAACAAAATTTATTGCTACCACAGGCATAATGATTTCCCTTTTTCCAAGAAAATACATGAGGTACTTAGAAAACACAGTGGACCTTGAAAGCCAGACATGTCCATTGACATCATCATGTTATACTGCATTTGTTTAGCTCGTAATGTAGGAGAAATGAACATAGAATTGTAGTATACTGCCAACAAAGTATCAGGAGGAGATGAGCACCTCAAGCTTGGTGTCAGCAGCCCCCCACTTCTTCCTGCTCCTCATCCAGTTTACTCCCACTAAAGGTACTTTGGAGTTTGTCCTGTCTCCACATATACCTATGCAAAGCCATTCCTCCAGAAGAAGGAGAGTTCCCAGTAGTCTACTGTGGGAAGTTTTCATGTATGCTGCTCAGTCTTGCTTTGCTGGTGACATACAGTATTTACATCCTGACTCTTTCAAAGCCCTTCACAGCCCTTGCCCTACTTACATCTCCTCACTCATGTCTAAATACACTCCACACCGGTCTCTCCGTTCATCCAATGATCTCCTTCTATCCTCTCCTCTGATTTCTATCTCTAATGCACGCTTACAAGATGTCTCAAGGGCTGTAATGTCACCTGGAATGCCCCCCCATCATCCTTCCCCCTCCCTTCGGTCCTTTAAAAAATCCCTTACAGCATTCCTCATTAACGCCCTCTCGTATTCCTTTAACTCACCTTTTCTAGTCCCACTCCTGCAATACTTATACTAGTGTGGCTGGTCCATCCCTAACAACCGCACTTTACCTCTGCTTATGGAGTGCTGCTTAAATCCTGGAACTGGCTTCATTTTGTGCATTTAGTCACCAAAGGAAGAATTTTACATTAATTTTGTAGGAGAATTGTGGTTTACAACTCACTGACTTCATTATGTCTTATCAAATGCCAATTCTAGCAAGTTTCTCTGGAAAGGTGGTCTAAAGGGCCCTGCATAAACTATAGATCAATACAGGATGCAAAATGTTGAATTCAACTGTACAGAGATATCTAGACCAATGTTAAAATAAACTTTCATTGTGGGATGTTTATAATCCATAGCAACGTCTGGGAAAGGGAGTTGAAATTGGAAGGCACTTGCAAACTCCCCATTAAGGAATACGCTTAAATTTAGCACGGCACAGGTGTGTGTGCATGTGAGTGTGTGTGCGCTGAGACTTTCAGGAAGCTGTGATAGGCCAATCAAAGCAATGCTTGCAACCTCACTCTTTGCCTGCGTGTGTGCATTGACAGGTAGACTTCTGCTAGAAGCCCAGGTAGAAGCACTGTACAAAACAGAGAGATCAGTAATGTCACCTGGAAAGCTGTTTTCAGCTCCGGGCGTTGTAGGGACAGGAATGTGTTTTCTTTTTAAAACGGACTCACAAGCTTTTTGGTATCAGCCTAGGGCAATATATACACCAGGTTACCTGGTTATGTAGCAGCGGGGCTAATGCCCCCTGGAAGTGCCAACCTAGCCAACCTAAGCCATAAAATGCCAATTGCTTGGGTGGAGGGAATAGTAAATATAAATATGATTTAGATAAAGGTGGATGCTGCAAAATGGTAGATGGAAGAATGGGGTTGAAAGTGTAAATAGGTTAAGAAGGAGGAAAAAGAAAAAAAATAAACAAAATTATTTTATATAAAGGTGTTTTCAGATTTATATGTACATGTGTGTGTACGGAACATGGTCATAGCAGAAATGCTATATCCAGGACATGCTTAATTTTTTATATTGCTGACCAGCACACGTAAAGTGTACAGGATGTATGTGAGCATACCCTCAACATGTCAAATGTCCAACATAGCTAGAGATGGTGAGGGGCAGGGCCAGTCCCAGAAACCTCCAGGAAAAGGGTGGGGCTGGAGGTGTGGTCATGAACCAATGAGCAACAATGCAATGCTCTGCATTGTGAGGGGACCACATGGGACAACAATGGAGGTCTGTGGTGCAACAGTACGGACCTCAATTTATTTTACAGTTTCCTGTGATGTCCCATGATCCTCACTGCCTGCAAAACATGGACTGTTGTAATTGGTTAACTTCCATGAGTTTATATATTCCAAGGCGACTCGAACACTATGTGAAAAGCCAAAGAAAAACCTGCAGGAGAAGTGAGGGAGGTGGGATGTGTGTGTGTGAGCATGAATATGTTATTGTATGTGTGTGAGCATGAATATGAAATTGTTTGTGTGTGAGCATGAATATGTAATTTTGTGTGTGTGTGTAAGCATGAATATGTAATTGTGTGTGTGTGAGCATAGATGTATACATGTGTGTGTATGTATGTTTACTTGTGTGTGTGTGAGCATGGATATGTACGTGTGTATGTGTGTGAGAGTATGGGTGTATAATTGTGTGTATGTGAGAGAGCATGGATGTGTAATTGTGTGTGAGATCATGGGTGTGCAATTATGTGTGTGAGAGAGCATGGATGTGTAATTGTGTGTGTGCGTGAGACCATGGATGTGTAAGTGGGGTGAGTGTGTGTAATTTGTGTTAGCATGGTTACCGTGTAACCTGTGCTTTCTAGTTACGCCTCTGGCCTGAAGTGAGCATTGTATTCACCCCCTAATTATAAGTGCATTGAGAACTGTTCCTCAGATTTCCTTAGAATTTAACAAATTTCATAACCAGTCTCACAACTCCAATGATCTGCTTTTTTCAGATTCTAGTTGTTGGCCATAACTAGTGACTATGATTGTGCCTTTTGACCCCCATATTCATCTTCAGGTGCTAAGGCCGAAGTCAGTTGAGGTGGGTGGTTGTCTTTTGGTCTTTTCAGAACATCTTCTGCAGGCTAACAACATTTACCCTATTGCCCTCTGGGTACATGTACTGGGAAGGTTAAGCATTGTGCTATCATGTACAGAACATAACGAAAAGGAAACATAAGGAAGACATTCTGTATGTAAGTAAGAACATTTTGTTTTGGAGCGGGCGCAAATAGTGAATGGCAAGGGCTCAGGTGCCTCTTATAATACAACTGAATCACTCCGATAAGAGACAGCACTATAAATACAGAAATGTTTGCTAGGATAAGATAATTTAAAAGTGCACCAGGAAAACAAAATTTTGATAACCCTGTACATCATATGAAAACTTCAAGCTATACTTAAAGTCTATAAATATAAGATATAATTGGAATCAAAAGGAAACAGTTTCAATACTTATGTGTGTTTTTACTTGGGTAATATTTGTATTTCTTTTAACTGTTTAATTTTGACTTGCAATGCCGATATCTACCACAAGAGGATAGCATTAGCACGGAAAACTGACAGAATTTAATATACTTCTAAGGCCATGCAACCCCACAGTTTTAGGTGGACAATATCTTTGCTAAGCTTTTTATATAAAGAGAGATTCAGGGGATGCAACCATTGTTGTTGGATTTTTTCCTAGAATTTCTTACAATTTTAGAAAAAGGGATTTAAAGAATGTAGCGTCTCAATCATAAAAATGTGTGAAACCTTAAACAAGACGTTTGAGAAAATGGCCTTTTTTCCCACAAGATCTGCAGAAATTTCTTCTCTCCAACATTGTCAATTACTAGAATTACATTCATTTATCACACATGATATGTGAGGAATTCAAAGTGAGCTGAAAGCTTTCATATATACTTTAAAAGCCCATCATAAAGATTCTGTTGTACTGTCTCCCTAATGGTGGCAGGCAAATGACATGACATTACCATACCTGGGAACTCTCAGGGGCTTTTGCCCCAATCTCAGTGTCTCAGTATGAAGGGGCAGATTCCAAGGGCCACACAGTCGAGAACTGACTCCTTCCTATCCTACCATGCTGTGATCATTTTACTACCAGTATATTAAGGTTGATATCCCTGCTTGAATATTGATGACTCAATAAAGTGTATTTTTAAATAATGACAAGTCAACATTTCCATAAGGAACATGTACTGGAGCCTTTTGGTTAAATAAATAATGGTTAATATTTCAAGAGTCTCCCGGTCAGTTTATTTAGAAAGTTCCCAGGCATGGACATTACTTGTTAGGAGGTAGCACTATTCTGAATAAATCATCCTTTATTCAAGCAGAAACGTTAACTGTGCTTATTGGGTGGGGAATTGGGATATCATAAAATCAGTGGAATTAGAGAAGAACCTCTCCAATGTACTCAGCTGCTATTGGGCTATAACCCAAATATTGTATTTAGCACGCAACCCTGTGGACATGCAAGTACAACCTTAACCTTCAGTGGCCGTATCAAACATTGGTCCCAAGTGGCACATTCATACAATAAATCAGACAAGAAGAGAAGCAAGAAAAATGTTTTAAGTCATATCCAGTTATTCATTGAAGCTTGTTAGCAGATGATCACATTTTGCAAATGAGGATTAATGCTGAACAAAAGCAAAGAAAAAACATAATTTTACACTTAAAATTGTTACAAATCATTTCCCCCATAAGTAACAGTGGAATAAACATCAATCTTTAAAAATAAATAATTACCCAGTGAAAAGAAATTCAAGTATTTTCCCCACCATTGCATAGTAAATAAAAACTGTGAAATAAAAAACACATTGGTATATGGACTACATTTCAACATGCACCAACAGAACTCTTTAATAGAGACAGTTCCCATAGGAGGAATAACCTTAAAACATAATTTGTAATACACACACGTGTATAAAATACATGTATTAATGTTCCGGGAAAACGTAATATATTAGTGCCTGTGTATAATATGCAACCACTCATTAAAGGTCCCCCCCAAAAATATATTGTATTTAGAATAGGGTTATTGTAGGGTGAGGAAAATAAATTCTATGGGCTAATCTATTACTTCAGTGCATAATAACCTAAACCCTGTGTTATAGGAACCCAAATCCAGTGATTCCACAGTAGGTTTCCCGATACCTGTTCTCAAGTACCACGGTTTCATTGTCATATGAGTACGCACGGATCATTATGTTGGAGAGATAGACACCGACTAACCCATTACTGCTTATTCAAGGAGATCCTGAAAATATGCAGAACTTGTGGATTCAAGGTAGGAAACGTCTACCAAGTTTTGTTATCCCTGCGTTTGTGATTGGAACTTAAATTGTGCACTGCTCTATAACTGCATACAAAGGTGGCCAGCATGGCAGGTGGATGTTAAACCATGTAAATTGGGTAATATTTATAATGATGCAAGGAGGTGAATAATTCATAGTCACCTCTGTAGAAGGACCATGATGATAGGCCATGGTCCAATTGGTGTGATTACTGGTGATGCGCTTTCAATAAGAAAAGCCTATAAGCGTATGGTTATTTTATTTTATAATTATATTATAGTTTATTTGTTTTACGTAATAGGACACTTTCCAGTGGAGTCAAGAAGTTCTAATGGAGGCGCAAAGCTTACCCAGTGTTGTTTGATCCAGTATGTAGTGTTAGCCACAGTTAGGATCTAGAGATTTAAGTATTTGGAAGACTTAAACCGTTTTGTACAAGGCCTTTCCCATCAGTGCAACTGTAAGTATATACAGTAGTGAACATTAAAGGAACAAATTTAGGCTATTTTAATTTTTTAGGATCATAACAGACGCTGTGTGCAATAAATACCTCTATATAACTAGAAATATCTATTTTATAATCATATAAAGTGAGGATTTAATATTTCACATTCAATGCTAACACAAGCAGTGACACAGGCTTAATAAAAGCTTTCTTTACATTTGTACAAATGAACTCTTGAATAATAAATTAATCAGTAAATAAACAGTTAGGTTCTCAAGAAACTACACAGAAGTCGTAACTTTGCTTCACAAGCGCATCCTTGCTTGATCCCTGACGCTCAATGCTTGTTCTCTACATCAATGAAAAATACAATATAAACTACATATTAAAGTGACATTTTGTTCACACATAAAGACTACCAACATGTGTACATGTGCAAATGTATGGTGTTATATTGTGTGTGTTTGTATGGTGCTAGCGTGTGTTGGTATACAGTGCTAGCATGTGTGTGAGCAAATGGCACTAACGTGTGGAAGTATTCTTTCAACATGCGTGTGTTACTTTATGGTGTTAATGAGTGTGTTAGTTAATGCTGTTAGCATTTGTACGTATTAGCATGTCTTAGCATGTGTACGTATTAGCGTGAGTGTATGTGTCAGCATATGGTGTTAGAATGTGTGTGTATATTAGTGTATAGTGTTAGCATGAATGTATTAGTACTTGGTGTCAGCATGTGCGCCAAGGTGTTATTATATTGTGTTAGCGTGTGTCAATGTATAGTGCTAATGTATCACGGTGAGCTTAGCGTTCGTGGTGCGTGGCAGAGGAGAGAAGGAGATACTGGGGGAGTCCAAACATGGGTGGAGCCAAATAAATATTTGCAACCACGTGCCATAAACACTAGGTTCATCCCTGTGCAAGGTATCACAATTTCTAAAGATTCTGTTCCCATTAAACAGTTAAGGTACACAGCGGACAAATTAGATGAGTGTCTATACAATGAGATATAATGAGAGTACTGCATGACAGTATTCTGCCCAAAATATGCTCATGAACAATCAAAGCATATTGAAGTAGTCAGTACTTTAATATGTATTTCTTTACTTGGGGGGGAAACGCCTTCTTAAAAAGCTGCCCATAAACTCGTAAAAATTCAATTTTGCTTACTTAGGAAAGCACTTCTGTTAAAATCACCGGGAGCGACACATGCACTCCTGGAGATCTCCCAAGTGATTGTGCCGCAGATTAGCAGGAGTTGCTTCTGATGAAATGCATCTCCTGCAAGGTAAATAGGGCCAGGGAACCTCAACAAACGCATAGCGAGGAGTCGGATAAATCCCACTGTGGGTTTGGATTCAAAAATACACCTTAATTACTGAGCCATCATATCCATCAAAGTGCATATGAGGGCTAAATTGTAATCTTAATATATATTTTTAAAGGCATCCTGAGAAAAAGTCTTACTCTCCCCTTCCAGTTTCCTGTGGGCCATTTTGTCTCTACTGTAGATCACAATGCAACTGCACCTGATTACTTATTGCATTACAGACATTTATCATTATTTGATCATGCATTCATGCTTATTTACTTAAGTGTGCATTAAAATATAGGTGAAATAAATAATTGGTGAAAATATACTGCACTCACTTAAAAAACAAGATATATTTCAATGTCTCTATGAATCTTAGAGTGGGTTAAAAAAATAGATTTACTTGTGGGAATGTGTTCTTACATTGTAGTACTTTTTGTTATCACCATCGCTTATAGCGATGTGATGTAATTACCAGACTAACAGAATGATCACAATCATCAACCGCAGTCTATAACTTGGGACAATGCTGATAATTATTTTTTTTCCTACATTCATTTTAAATGATATCTCTTTATAAGAGAAATATTACATTTGGTTGGTTTGGCTGGCCGTGGCATTGTAATGATAGGACTACCTGAAATATATTTGAAGCACCAGTAGGCGTGACCTAGGGCTGTGTCTGTTGACACTGCAGACTCTACACTAGCCATAGACCTCTGTAGAGTAGGTGGACTTCTTACAAGGGAGATCACTGAGGCACTAGGGAGCCTTATCAACATAGACATAAGCCTAGTTAGTCTAGGCTACTATATTCAGGGCACACATCCTGGGACAAATAGAGACCTAGGGGCAAGAAGTCACAATTTGGGGACTCTAACCAAAAACAGTGATATCCGATCACCCTGCTATATATGGGTAAAGGAGATTGCTAAGAAAATAAAAGCAGGAATCTCAATGGACAGAAGGAAAACAAAGCTGTTAAATACACCAACTAGGTCACAAATGGAAGGAAAGGAAACATCTGTCAGCAGATCTGCTAATGACATCTGCGTTTGCTGCCAGTTAAGCCTAACACGGATTCCGACAAAAGAATTATTAAGGACACTGAAATTGTCACTTGCAGAACCCCCCCAAAAAATCAGTAAGGCCTAATTTAATTATTGATTACTAAACATAAGTCATACAAACTTAGTGCATTAACACCTTAAAAATATGTATCTATACATCTCAGGAAAGCAACAGACGTTAGGGGAAGTTTAAAAATGGCTTAGACATCTACATTACATACAGTATTTTCCAGACAATATGTCCGGATTAAAGATGCAGCAGTGTTAGAGAAGTAATTATTTATCTATTTATATGTTAACCTCTCCAAAATGGAGAATTGTATACAATGCCTGACCTTTTCAGACAAGGGCCTAGATGCCATTCCAGACAAAGTGACATTTGGGGGTGTTAATAGCAATAATCGCAATTATTCCATTATAAACGTTCTGACAAACTGACTGTTGGCTAACGAAGATGACCTTATCTAGGAGATCTGCATGCCACCTAAACCTGCACTGTTCCACTCCATTTGTGAAGAGGCGATCATCATACCCCTGTGTCTGACTAGCCTATTCCCCTCATACTGCCTCCAGTTCGATAATAAATTAGTTATCCACTAATACATTCCAGGTTTACAAACCTTTTGCCCATTTCACCAGGGAACTCCATATCCCTGGATGGGGAAGCCACCACATATGAAGGCATACTGACATGCATGGTGCTGTGTAAATTGTTGGCGCTATATAAATAAAAGATAATAATAATAATAATACATTTATTCCTAAAATAATATGGCCCCTGTCATGCCCGGGGCATTGGATTCTGGGGCCCTTTCTTGCATAAACTAACATAGTAAAGATCCTGATGGCACGGCCCTCTACAAGAACAGCCCCTGAGCACATGCTCAGTTTGTCTCCATGGCAGAGGTGGACCTGTTCCTTATCAACATTCTGCTTTATTAGAACCTGTCACAACCTAGAAGAGTTTATTTAAGTTTCCTGCACTTCCTGCTAATTTGAGTGTGTGATTTTTAATCATTTAATGGAAAACCTTAAAAATTAAAAAGGGCTTTATTTTTGTCTGGAATGGTTCTGGCAGAAAGTGTGAAATCCAAACATCATACGCCTAGGTATTGTACATAATACCTGGATAGCTTTAGGTAAAGCAAAAAAAAAAACTAAATGGAAGAACCCAAATGATAGTTTACCATATGTTTACCACTAGAGTAATAACAACTTTTGAATGCAATTGATTTATTTATCGCTATTCTGTTCTATTTCACACATTGCCTGCATTCTTTCAGGCATTCTATGTACTTCAGGCATTGTATACAAAATTATTAAAAATAAATAATAAGATCATGAAAATAGATACATATTTACATGCATGTGGGAGAATTAAAGCATGAAAATAAAGGTGTATATGATATTGGCACTTTTGTGAATAATTTGAGAATGTAGCTATATTTCAGTTGTCATACACTATGTACAAAATTCCTCATGGGCAGCAAAAAAAAATATATAAACCCATCTGAGTGCCAGAGTGGTAAGTCATTGAATGTATTCCTCACTAATCTGGCACAAAGAAAGGGTTAAACTAGTTTATTTTTTAAATACATATGCATTTACAATATATACTTTAATAAAAGTGTATGTTTTTTGGTTTCAAGCATACAAACCTCAGATCACACTTGGGTTGTGCCAAAATTTCCTGCATGAACATGCTCAGTCTGCCATAATAATGTTTGCAAGAACAACGTGCCTACCCTACATGCTAGAAAAAGTGGGAGAATAAATATACATATATCTAAATATATCTGCAGATATATAAGGATATATTTATATACATTTTATTTTTCCATACACATAAAGCTTTTGTTGTCAGAAAAACGTTCAGTTAATATGTTAAAGTCGCCTATTTTCATATGTACATATTTCTTAGTGTTCATATTCTATTTTCATATCATCTCTAAAAAAAGCAGAGAAATCATGGCTTGGGTTTCAGAAGGAAGTGGCGTTCAGGGTTACAGCCGGCTTTGGCTCGGCGCTCGATGAAGATTTGAAGACAGATCGCGATGCACGGATGAAACTGATCTTCACGGAAGCTCCCTATTTATGTTCTTTGTTTTTTTCGTTTTCTATATCTGCTGCATTTTTTTTTTGTAATGGTCATTTCAATATATTTTGTAGAATGTTTTTTGCAATTTGCCATGCAGTTTTATCCTTTGTAGAACAGAGTTTTTCATGCCAGCGGGTTGTTGTTTTTTTCCCCCCTCATATTCTTTAGGAGAGGATAGGCTTCATGCTTGAGCCTGATGATGCTTATTGATTTCCACATTTGCTCTATCTTTGCTCAAAAAAGATATTGCATTTGAATTTCCTTTCAATTTCATATTTTCAATGGGATTTCGTGTAACCGTTTCAGCTGACAAATCTGTATTTCTGAGGAAAGAGCTTGTATTTGAAATCCCTGGTATTTCTTGAAATAGATCTATTCTGAAAAACCCAAGCAATCAGTGTTTAATATAGTTTTTGATTATTTTTATAGATGAGATAGAGATTTCCAGTGTCCCCGTACCAACAGTGCAGGAAGACAGTTTCCAAAATGTGCTACTTCATATCCCCGACTGAGATGGGTCATATCGCCTCTTTTTGACGTTTCTTCCAGATTGCATTAAAAGAAAAGCATAAAACAATAGTTATATTTCATTAACAAATAACAATAGTTATGTTCATGACTAAGAGCTCGATTCACCAAGATGCAGTTTTAGGAAGCACCTGTTACAGTAATGCTTTCAAATGTGAATATAGTTGGTGATATCTTGCTTTATAAACTTGAAAATAGACATTCATCACATGTGTTGTGGATTCGTAGACCGGACAAAACACAGTGACCGCTTAAATAGAAAATGGAAACATGGAATCATAGAAGACTCCCCAGTGCTGCTTGGTGAACCTTACCCTGCCATGGAAAGAAAAAGGTCTTCTACTGAGAGAACATCATGGATAGCTTATACAAAGACAATGCACACCAAGGAGAATGGGATCAGGAAGGGGTTAGTAAGGTTTAATTGCAGTTATGTGTTTGGTTAAATGGTAAGTATGCAGTGCACTGAAACCCATTCTCCTTATACAATATAACCTCATACTTTAATTTAGCAATACATTACAAGGCAACAACGAACATTGGGTGCAACCACCTCCCCATAATCTGGCTTTATGTGGGGCATCAAGCAAAGGGCTCATGCATTCAGTCTGGTAACACTTGGCATATGCACTGCTAGGGCCACCAAGTTGGCATGCAGAAACACAGAACGGTAGTTTCAAAATATGCATATGTGGCCTTGTGTTCTGTGAAATATTTGTGATTCATTGAGGAAAAAAATATTTATTTTAGTACAAGTCCTACAAGTCCTACTTGTACTGATACAACAATACGAGTTGATTACAAGATAAATGTAGACATCACCTAGACACACTAGAAGTTACTGTTCAAGCCAGTCAATATTATAACACTTATTTTTAATATATCTTCAACTTTTATATACTATATCATCTCCTATGGGTTATGAACACTGGAAACCATGCCTACTTATCTGGATCTAACAGTACTGAGCTTGTACAATAAGTCATATACTAATCTGGATTTCACACATAAAGGAATGGTCTCTGTACACAGTTCCCGACCCAGCTATGTATTTCGGCTTTGGTGACCTACACCTGTGCTGGGGAAAAAGATAACTAGATTATCTTGTCTAGAAATATCTAGAAACAACTAACTTCCCTTGAACTTACATAAATTGTTGTAGATAATACCAAGCCAAAATCAATCTAATGTAATGTATCCTTATTGGTCAAAACACAAACCTAGAATGAATTTCAAGTTTACCTGAAATGAATCTTAAGAATTGTGTTTATAAATGTAAGCAAGCTATATACAGGTTATTATATCCCATCTGCAAATTTACCGGTTAATAAACAACTAGGGTAAAAGAAGACTTTTTAAAAATACTTTTATTTATTAATTGACAATATTTAAAAAGAAATCTTATGGGCCAAAGAAAAAAACTGTAAAATAATATTAAATAAAATATGAATTATTAAATAAAATAATAATAAGTGTCTTTCTTGCTTTAGTAGTAAATGCACTGCTCCCAAAATATTTCCATTTTGCAGTGAATTACACATTTTAATAACTGTAAACATTTTTATTATAATACATAAAACTCTTGTTTTTCTAACTAATTCAAAAATGGCATTTTGTCTGCTCAACAAAAAACAGATGCATGAAGATAACATTCATTTTGATACTTGTTTTGCAAATGTCAAATAAAAAATATACTAACCTGCTATAAATAAACTGAAAATGTATTTGCTATATAATGCCATTTTAGAGACTTTGGAAAACAAGTTTGTTCCAGGTAAGCCTCACAAAGGCAGGGCTTCAACAATTGTGTAAAATATTTCCCACTCCAGTTATTTTTTAATCATCATCATTTTTGGGTGATATAAACCTAGGATTTGTAGGTTTTTGAGTAGTAAGCTTTGATTTTTTTTTTATTGATTTCATAATTTAAAAATAAATACATAAATTAATAATAAATCTTTTCTTGGAATCATGAATTTTGTCTGAAAACATACAGAAAATAACAAAATGTTGCTTCGATTGAATGAAATATATTGGACTGTCCATTGTGATGAAGAGTCACTAGGTCATGGGACAGAAAGAATTAGATCAGTAAATAATTTCAAAAATTATTATCTCACTAAATATATCAAAAGTAAAAATTTGTTATAGAACACCAATATAAAAACAATGTTTACTCATGTTTTACGTTTTAACTAGCCATCTAAAATTGCTGTGGGTACTGTTCTATGTATACTTCTAAATTCACCACTCTTTGAAATAAATGCAGTGTTAGAAACATAATTCCTAGTATGTTCAAACCTTTCACAAAATAATTACTTAATCATGCAAAAGGGAATCTCTATAATGGACCCCTACCTAATACAGTCTCTGTGAACCACCCAGCCCCCAGCCACTGATCACAAATCAGGAAAACAGGACTGTAGAGAAGAGATCAGAGAAGAAGAGGAATCTGTTTCTCTACCTTCAAAAATGAAAAAAAAACAATAAAAAGTAAAATAAAATATAAATAAGTATCAGTACCTTAGTGATGTCATTATGACATCAGGACTATCCTCTAGATTCAAAAGAAAACCCTAAGGTCTAAAATGGAAAATGAAACAATATAAAAAATGAAAATATGAGTAAAATGGTTCTCCTACATCTCACCACTAAAGGTATAAAATAAAACGAAAAAACTTTGCTAATCTGCTAAAAAGATTTTAAAAACTGTAGTCAAAGGAGCTTTTTGGCTCTCCAAACAAGCCACATATAGCTTGTGTGGGTACACTAAAAATGGAAAAGGGGAATTGTGGTCAAATAAAGATATGGTGGAAATTGCAAAAAAAAAAAAAAGTTTCAGCATTTAAATCGAATCCAAGTCATGAAGTAGATTATACGGATGTGAGCCTGGAGGCTCTGAGGTTATATATCACCTTTAGGATAATAAATGAGATACATTATTGGCACGGAGACCAAACAGAAGGTGCTGCACAATAAGAAACCCATAATCTATGCGGTGTTCACCAGAAATCCACTAAACCCGATTTGAAATGTCCCTAGATGATATATACTAAATATTACAATGATAAGATGTTAAAGCCAATTCTGTTACCGTGGCAATGTGTGTTTTTATATGGTCATGGATACAGTACATTTACTATCAAAATGTACCTCCAATTTAACTTTAACCAGTTATGTTTGAGCAACCCATTGAATTTCTTCTTCTTTTTCCCTTTTTACTTATTATGTGGATAGTTTATAATTACTCATACAGCTGCCTCTTTAGAAAAAAAATTAAAAATACCCACTTTTTGAGATATTAAGCTCTGGCCCTTGAGCCACCTTCTCATGTTAAGGGAAATCCATGTTTATTCAGAAGCATTTGTTTGTCATGCAAAAATGCCTCTAGGATGGATTTAATATGGAGCTTAATATCTCAGCATTGGGGCGGTGGACAATTGAGGAAAAACCTTGTTTGTTGGAATGTGGGGCATTTATAATACGTAATATATATTCATAAAGTTAATGTTGCCTCCATCTTTCATGTATGAAATGTGACTGCATTTATGTAAAGATTTTGTTATTCATTCTCTTTAACACAGCTTTTTAGGTTTTGGGACTGTGGTAATAGAGTAAAAAGATGTAAATAAATAACATTTTAGAACAGATTGTATTATAGTTGAATATACCTTGGATTGTAATGACTTGTAAGCTGACGATCTATATAAAACTTAAGTAGTAATTTATCACAAACACAAAATAACTTATAACTCTGCTTCGTATCACTACATTTGGAGCTACTCTTCGGCGAGCCTAGCCAGCCTTCTACTTGAATGCTAAATTTAAGTATTTTTTCAATTTGCCCATCCCTTCAAAGTAACATGCACTTCAAGCTGTGAGTTAGGCCAGTTCAATGTGATTGAGGTTCTGCTACAGCATGTAAATAATGGATACTATGGTTTCCCAACAAAAAGGAGAAGTTTTCTTTTAATATGATTACAACAGTCTACATTATTTTACATTAAAGAAATAGTGACACATTGGATGAAGAGATAAGGTGATTACATGATATCCCAATCTTGAAAGATTCCTTTCCATCGAGTAACTTGGCGCTAATTTATTATTAAAACAAAGGATTCCGGAAGTAAGCAATTGTTTCCGGCACCACGGAAAAAGGTGGTGACAGAATCAATCAAAAGAAATACCGGTACATATTACATGTCCTATAAATAATGCAATAAAAGAGAATTTTTATTTTAATTCTGATAAATGTTTTAGGCTTGCACTTTATTTTCTGGAATATATCTACTCCATATCCATTTCAGTGCAGAACTGATTTAATGGTACTTTTTACATTTTCTCTTAAATTAATGTTTTAGATATTACTGTATAAAGCAATAAACCTTATGTGCATAATGAAGTTGCAATAACTCTTCAAAATCATATAAATCAAATGCCATTTAAATGTTTGACAATTATAATTCAAGTATGGTGAATAATTTGTCTTTTTTTCCCATTACGCTTCTAATATATATCACTAAAAACATAAAACTAGAAATAACACTGATGAATAAATGGGATTGTGGGACAAATATTTATTTTTAATAATGTATTAGTTTGTACAAAACGGTCCTTTAACATTTAAGTTAAAAAACTCATGTCATTATTTTATTTGCAGCTGTCTATATAAAATATATATAATCATTAATTAATCAAGTACTTTATTTGCCAAAGCTCAATTTTATTTTTAAATATATTAAACTCTATTTTTCATCCTGGGAAACTGGGGTATATTTATCTTGTTCCTAATTCTTGTGGCTTTGATCAACAATGTTTATTCCTTGTTGCTTCGCTTATCTTTTCACCCATGTGACATATTTCCTTTTTTCTGATGTATAAATCTATTTAAATAGTTTACAAATTCCATAGGAATTTTTATTTTGTCAATGGAAGCTGTGGATTTAGAATTCTCTCTGACAAGAAACATGTAGCAGAAACTCAAAGCTTTGTGAGATACAGTAAGCAGAGTAAATTATGGCATAGCCATTGAAGAGAAGACATGCGTTGTTGCTTACTTAAAGCCCCATCCAGTCCCCCCAAGGACAATAGCTGCTACCAGGATGGCTCCAGCGATGGAGCCTATTATAAGATTGGTGGCACTAGGACCTGCGATAAAGCATTATTGGAAGAAAAACATAAGAACCAACCACAATGGGGACAAAAATAATACAAATCATATTGTAATGTGATCTAACACATAAAATAGTCTATATAGTATACTGTATATAATGGACTGCCTTGTAAATTTTTGGTGTTAGCTATTTATCATTTACCTAACTGATGCATTAGGCAATTGAGACGGGAACACAGTTTGCAATAGTACTTCCTCTTACTGGCTGATTAAAAGATTAGTTTAATACACTATTTGTTACTATCTGTCTATTATATACTTTCCTAGCTGATTTTCATAGGGGTATGGATACAATATATGGAGAGTGATGTGTTTCAAAATCCGGGCTATGGTCATCCATGCCACAAAATGGTATAGAGGGTCAACATAACTGTTAATTCAGGAACCCTAGGCCATAAGCACAAGACATTCCAAGTCACTAAATCTTCTTTTACTGTTGTTTATTGCTGGTGAGGTCAACAACATATTGAACTTGAGAAAGTAATTGGTAACTTATTTAAAACCCTTTTAATGTTGTTACCACTAATTGGCCCACTCACTTAAAATGCTTGTAGAGCCAATGGCATGACATCTTACACATCATTGCCTCTTCAGAGGCCCTTGAATTAATTTTATTTATACTTTTTAAAAGTTCAAAAGGGGTCTTGAAAAATTCAAAGGGATAATTAAAACATCTGAACACTTCACTCTCATTGGCAGATTCCACACATCAAAGACATCTCTTCGGGATACAAGTACTGTAACTATCAGATAGGTAAGGCATCCAGATTTGTGTAAGGGTGGCATAAGGAAAAATCCATCTGTGCAATTTTCTTTTAATACCACACAGGCCACTTGAATCAAAGTGAAGACCTCTCATTATTGTCAGCTTGAGACAGCATCTTGATGTTTTTTTCTGAAGCAGGACATTATTTTTGCAATTTCTTCTCATGATACTTTGTATCCATGGTCAACATTCATTGTTTAGCACCCTCCCTTTTGTGTAACCCTTAACAATGGACTGGTACATCCCGCAAAAGTTTCAATGAAAAGGCTGACCAGAACAAAGATCAAGTTTTAATGTCTCACAAGGTCATACAATACGAGGTAGATTTAATATGTCTTATAACCATGAAACGTAATAACATCCAACATATTGGATATTAAGAATAAGAATGCCATTTTTAGAATTTATGTCAATTTCGGAATACACATGATTAGAATTGAATTGCTCTGTAAGACACATGCAAAGAGCGTGGATCAAAAGTGCTCATGTTATATAGCAAGCTTGTGGTTTCCTAGTATAATAAAAAATCTTGCAGAACTTACCTGTTGAAGACATAGTTGGTTCAAACCAAAATACAGTCCAGTGTTAAATGTTGACTGAATGGTTCATTGTTTGGGGAAATCAATCACACATTATTCTTCATTGAGATTTATAACAGGGCCAGTCAACCTCTGTAAGGATGGATGATAGAATGCATAGACCAAGAATGGCTACACTGCCATTGGGTCTCCAACATAAAGAAGCCAATATTCTAGTAATATAAATGTGGAGTTTTTTTGATATCTCACTGGGGTTTGAAGGTTATTTCAGATCTCGCCATCAGATTAAATACAGCAATCTAAAATCAAGGCACTTCACTAGTACTAGAGCTAAAGTTCTTTCGATACCTAACCTGCATATGTGTTGAGAAGAATGAATCTTGTATTTCACCTTTAGTGACCCAGAATTAGTTAAGTCCAAGACTCTTATTATCTGCTTAAGGTAGAACTAATGCCCCAGTCCATGAACATCCGCGTCAGACAATAACAAGAACTCATCACTATATTCACAATGGACTATGAAAACCAAAACTACACTTATTAATTATACGCCATTTGTAATGCTACATAAAACAAGTAATAGTGTCTCCAACAGTGGCGGAATCAAGGTTACAAACATAGATAACTTGTAGCCAGACGACTCAAATTTAACAGCACAAAACATTGTTTTCACTAAACAATTTAAGAAACAAATATAAATAAACAAGCTGCCATGTTTTTCAGGGGATACATTTTTTGTATGATTTTATTGCTTCTATGTTCAGTTCTCAACTGGCATACAGGGCAATATATCTTTTATAGGAACCCTGTGGGTAACATATGCTATCATTTGTAATTCCTTAAGATATTTTAAGCCTCCAACAGGACAGTCTCAGTCTAAGGATGCTTTGATGAAACAATGAAAATCTTTTTTTTTTAGTTATTCTTTGATCAACAGAACCATATGTATACATAGAACATAATTAATTATCAGTATTCTTCAATGTATAAAGAGTGGTAATTAATGAAGAAGTGAAAATGGTTTTACTTTTTTGTAGCACAGTTTTGGGCTACTTGTACTAGGTTTTCAGATTAGTTTTTATTTTAAGAATAAAATAATGAATATATGAAAAATACCATTTACCTGTATTTTTAAGCAAAAACCATTGTGTGAAGGATGTATTTTAGTTAAAAAAAAATGGCCTTTAGGTTTTAAGATAAAAAAATGAAAATACAAAGACGTCTAGTTCTCATTTGGTCAAGGAAATTTCACTGTATGCCCCACATTGTCCCAGACAGGAGAGGGTCAACACTGCATGAGCAAATCACATGACAAGGACACGTCAAAATCACACGACTGGTACGGTCATCACCACATGACACAAAGCCAATGGGACAAGTACACAGAAGGCTCAGACACAGTATATTACACCTTGCACACTGGGCACCAAACATGAATTTTTGAAAAAAATGCTTACTCTATTCCCCACCCTGTGCCTCCAAATATGACCCCCAGAGCCAGAATGGTCCCTGCCACTGCACCTATAAGTCTGTTAGTGGCCATGCTCACTGTATGGAGGGAAGACGGAGATTTTGACGAAATGAATAACTTTTCAATAAGGTTAACAAAGCACGATCAGAATTCCTACAACTGTGGTGCCCTAGACAAAGGGAATGGTTTACTTCTCTATTGGCATTGGTGGTTACTTATAAAAACCTATTTATTATCCACTAGCTGCGGCCACCAATGGAATACCTCTATTGACTCTTCTGCTTTTACAAATTTCCACCAGGCTTAATTCTTAATATATGATGTATATATAATATGATTTGCAAGGTGAATGTATTAGCCTTCCAAAACACAACTTTGTTTTTAATTAATGAGTTCTAGAAAGGATTGGTTTATCATTTTGTTGTTATGATGAAAGGATTGGTTTATAATTTTGTTGTAATGATGAAAGGATTGGTTTATAATTTCGTTGTAATGATGAAAGGATTGGTTCATTATTTTTGTCCACTTTGTAGAAGACACCTTGCAAACCCTCCTGCAGGAGGCTTATACTTGATTGGCATCTATAGCTTATTGGTATATAACGTGTATAACACTAACCCATTGATTACCATTACATCAAGTACTTTATTTAGATAAAAAATAAACTTTTTAAATGTTTTCTGCAACTGTTATGGGGCATTCAATCAGAACATAAAGATTTCTACCAGGTGATCTACAGATCATTGATGTAGGATTGTAGTGGACCATACAAACAACTCATATCCCTAACTCTTAAAAGTTTCTCATTGATGAGAGCACTAACCATTTTTTTTGTCTGGGTAGGAAGTGACATCTTTGACATGCGGTAATCATGGAGGCACCAGAAAGAGAACACCACTTAGTAGTAACACAAGCCAGTTTTTGTTATATCCAACTGAGTTAAAGCTAAGACCATATTTGTCACTTTTATTGGATCTACAAAAAAAATCTCACCACTGAAAGGCATTGTAAGCTATTGTGCTTCCCAAAAGGTCTCATGCATTTGAGTTAGTCATATACGACTTGATGTGAAGTTTAAAAATACATTTTATCAATTACTTGTTCAGTGGTTCTGTTTTATCCAGTGTATAATTATACTATTATTCTTCAAAAATGACTTAAAACACATTATTTATTGACTGTCCGGTTGTAATTTTACTAACAGTACTCAGTAATGTTTTGCTATTTTCTGCTATTGTTTTATACATTTTAACTGGAGAGACATAGCATTTTATACTACTGTGAATTAATAGATGTAGTTATTCTTCTAAAAATGTTTCCAAACAAAAACAAAACAGATCATTTTTAGTACTATATATATATATATATATATATATACGCCAATGGGTCTTCTGTTTCATCTTTAACAATGGGTATTTACAGTAATTAGCATTTATCTAGTGAAGCCTAATAATGTATTTGGAAGTTTTTAAATAGCAAATGGTTGCTCAGAAGAGCAGGTAAACCATGTTGAAAATTGACCTCAGTGTAAGAGGAAAAACATACGTCACCAATTAAGGTATTATGCGTAGGAAAGTAAGACGATAAACATATTCACAATTTAGTTCCGTATTTCTACTAATATATTAATAGAAGACGGTGTATCAGATAGCAAACCTGGGGGTGAAATAATAGAAATCATTGTGAAGCCATGTCATAGTCACAGAAGTGGTGCTATGGTATAAGCCGATTAAGCAGCTGCCTAGGGCCTATGTTATCATTTCTGCTTTTATGTATTTCTCTATTAACTCATTCTATTCTGGTTCCACGTTTGGTAGCTCCATCTCAGCATTCTTACATAGAGCCTAATGATAACCAGTAAGGGAGAAACTATGCACTGGACCACTGCTGGTATCCACCGGCTAGTCTGCCTTATCTTTAAGTATTTTCCTGTTTTCGGGGTCTTTCCTTCCCATCCGACCGAAAAATAAAACAGTGTGTATCTGCATGTCTGTGCGCTAACGCTCTAAAGCATGTGCTTATGTCAGATTTGAGATAACAAAACAAATATATACTCTGTCATTGATTTAAAAAGGTCATTGAGCCTTATTTAACCCTAAGCTGCAAACAATTTTATGTACAAAAATTGATTAAATAGAAACATAGATACAGACGTATATCTATTTTAGTATATCTCACACAGAGGAATTGAATTCTGAGACAAAGAATTCTACCATTTAGGTTAAGGCTTGAATAGTCACTATTGCTTTATCTTTAAATTGACAAAACGTACATGTCGCCTACTACTTAAAAGGGCCAATATCCTTCTTCTTACATTAGCAACCTTCAAAATATATATATTTTGATTGTATCCTTCTTATCATCCTATTGCAACAAACTACCTCAAGTTGGTACCTTGACACAACACACAGGTAATTAAAGAGAACAAACCCTTTGGTACGTCTTTCTTCTTGTTGTTGGACTCTTTCTTTGGGTCATAGATACTGCAGTCCGTTCCGGCCCAAGTGGAACTGCATATACAGGTAGCCTCACTGCTACAAACCTAGAATGGAAGCATAAGCCGCACGGGGTTATCACTAGTCAACCATTCACAGAACATTTCTATTTCAAGGGGCAAGCTTTCAAACCACCACATATGGAAAGGTAAGAACTCTGGTATTGCTAATTACCACAGCTGCCTGTGATGAGATACTTCTTTGCCTAAAACACTTCTAGTGTCACTAATCCACTTACCCCGTGTCCAGAGCAAACTTTCCAGTTAGAGCCCATGGGACAGCTGCTAATATTTAGTGACTGAATTGGTAGACATTTTCTGTCTAAACACATCATTGATGGGCCACATGGAGTCCCATCTTCCACGTATCCCATATCAGTTTCGTCATCCAAAAGAACATGTGCACCGCTGTTGAAGCAAAAACACAAATATAAAACAAACCCTTCTGCTGCAGAACAGGTTGGCATCCTAACAAAATCTGCAACGAGGACCCCATACGGATCTGAATCTTGCATTCATGTTTAGTTTATGTCGAAAGTCAAATGCTGATTCATTAATAAGGTCAGTGTTAGTATTTGTTTTATCACACTATAGACGTACGTATGTATGTATGTATCAGTGGCGTCGCCAGGGGGGGGACAGAGGGGGCCATGGCCCCCCTACATTATGCTGTGCCCCCCCAATTGAAACGCTATACCATTGATCCGGCCCACCGACATTTCCCGGTGTGCCGGCACACTAAGCTCCAATTGCAGCCGATGCGGCTGACAGTTTCAAAGCGACTGTAAAACCGCCACCGCTGGCCGCTTAATGGCTTGCCGGCATGCCAATCACTGACTGAGGCTCTTCGTCCCGCCCCTCTGAAGGGGGCCGGCTCTTACGGAACAGTTGCTTGTCACTGCAGCACGAGGAAGAAGAGCAGCAGTCTGTGGTGTTACGGTGGAAGAACGAAGGCCAGCAAAAAAAAGTATTTTATTTTAAATAAATAGTGGAGGTGACAGAAGGAGGGACATTAACAAGGGGGGGGCTGCCTTGGCAAAATTAAATAATACACAAAGATGGTGGCTGGGGACATAATTACACATCAGGGCGGTTAGAAGGATGTCACATATATCAATACACAAACGGGGGGGGTTAATACACATGGGTATGGGGGCCATTATATTAACCATTACAAGGGGTTGGTGCATCAATACACAAGGGAGGGGGGCTGGCTGGGGGCATCAAATAAATCAATACACAAGGGAGGGGGGCTGGCTGGGGGCATCAAATAAATCAATACACAAGGGAGGGGGGCTGGGGGACACAAATACACAAGGGTCAATACACACAAACAACAAAGCAATGTGGAAGGCATTTTTTTATACTATTAGTAGGTTATCCCATCCTGATGTGGGGGTCCATGTGGCAGCAGAGCCTGTCCTGGGGTATGTGTTTGGGTGTCAGTGTGGCAGAGCCTGTCCTGATATGTCTTTGGTCATCTGTTTCCTGGCACTTTACTTGCTGTAGAGGGTTAAATAGAACTTTGTAATTTTTATTTATCCAGATTTTGTGGTCACTTCAGAGGACAAAACTTTCTAGGCCTAGAAATCAGTGAGAGGAAAAGTAAAGGTTTTGTGTTATTTACTCTGTTTCAATCTGGATATATTATTAAAAAGGAAACTTAGATGTTGGTTCAGAGTTTGTGAAACTCAATTCTTGATTTCATTATACAGGACGCTATTCCCCTTTGGTTTCACAGGCCTTCCCTGTTAGGGGAGAACAAGTGGTATTCAGCTTAGTTATATGCAGCTGTGTGCATTGTGTTATCTGTGATGAGGTGTTCATTTGGTGACGCAGCGCTAAGATGGTTGTGTTGCATTAATGGCTAAAGGTTTTGTTGAAGTTTCATATTTAGTTTTCAAGAATATTGTTAAGAATAATGCTATCACTGTTTTGTTGCACTGAATAAAACTAAAAATTTTTGCAGTAGCAAGTGTTTGATTCCATTACGTCTAATCTTAATTTATTTGGGCCTTTTAACTTTTTTGATTTCTGGGATTTTAATAATGTGATAAAAAAGAATGATTTATTGTTGTTTGGATGTCAAATAGTGTGTAAAATTCTGTTGATCTGTATCTGCTATGTTTCCATACATTATTTATGTATACCTGCAAATACAGGTTTTTTTTTTATCTCATTCAGTTGCGTGTGCTGTTTCCATGTGTTGTTTATTTGATCTATACCTGAACTACAGGGTGTAAGTAAAAGAGCAGTATGGTTTAGTGAATGAGGGGACAACGGGACTCTGAGGATGATTACAGGGGAGAGGACCTCTCAATGTCACGGTGCAGTCAGAAGGAGGGAACACTGCACTGACTCTCACTGTCTTCCCCTGATCTGCAGTCAGTGTGGCAAATATATTTTTTTTCGGTGTGGTAGCGGAGGGAGTGATTGCATGCAAGGGAGCGTTGAGCAGGGCCCAAGGAAATGCTTGGGTAGGGTCCAATTTTTTCACTATAAAATATATTGGCAACAGGGTCTAATATTTATATATATATATATATATATATTGGCAGCAGGGGCAAATATCTATATATGTTTTGGCAGCAGGGGCTAATATTTATTTATATATTGGCAGCAGGGTCTAATATTTATATATAGACAGCAGGGTTTAATATTTATATATATTTGCAGCATGGTCTAATATTAATATATATTGGCTGCAGGGGCTAATATTAATATATATCGGAAGCTGGGACTAATAATATATACCGGCAGCAGGGTCTAATATTAATATATATCAGCAGCAGGAGCTAATATTAATATATATCGGAAGCAGGGGCTAATATTTATATATATATATATATATTGGCAGCAGGAGCTAATATTAACATATATTGGCAGCAGGAGCTAATATTAATATTTATTGGCAGCAGGGTCTAGTATTTATATTCATATTGGCAGCAGGGTCTAATATTTATATATATTGGCTGCAGGGCCTATTATCAATAAATATTGGCTGCAGGGGCTAATATTTATATATATTGGCTGCAGGGACTAATAATATATATCGGCAGTAGGGGCTAATATTAATATATGTTGGCAGCAGGGTATAATTTTTATGTATATCGGCAGCAGGGTATAATATAAGTATGTATCCACAGCAGGGGCTAATATTAATATATACCCACAGCAGGGGTTAATATTAATATATATCGGAAGCAGGGTGTAATATTTATATATATTGTCAGCAGGGGCTAATATTAAAGAATGAAAAACACTTTAGCTGTTATTTTGAAATCATATTTCAATCAAGGTCTTTACTTCAAAGAGATAAGTGCATATTATGTAGTTAAAAATGCACGTCTAACGTGTGTATTTATATATATATATATACATATATATAGAGTGTATGTGTACCGTTTTACTTTGGTCCCTGGCCCCCCATGTGCCACCCCTAAATATGAAAGCTGGAGACGCCACTGGTATGTATACATTGTAAACAAATGCACATTATTTGGAGGATAATAAATAAGATAATGAAAGAAGGGTGCACCCAACAGTTACATAGATGATGGATGCTGATCTCTCTCATTTGACTCCTTTCTCTCTCTCTCTCTCCCACAAGAACAAACTTGCACTTAAAAATATCCCATAAGAACCTCCCAACATGTACTCCACATTACTTCATCACACTGTGAAACTGCACCAACACTTACATATACCCTAGAACTATACCTGGGAACTTCCAGGCTCCAGCTATCTGGAGCCCTTTCTCTTCGGGTAGGCCGATAATGTCAGTAGACAGGGGGACATTGCGAGTGGGACCCAGAGATTTTAGGGCCGAGGCCTGGAGACCCAGAGAAGCAGCACATTACCCGAAGTCTCCCAGTGAAATCCAGAAAGTTCCCAGTTATGCCCAGAACGCATTACAGACCCAATCTTCCATGGCAAGTATCCCACTCAGTAACAATATGCATCAAAACTTTTACACAAACATCCACTACACACATTCACCAACACTACTCCAAAAAGGATCAAATGCATCACTCCCTATTGCGTCCATATGTATACATTTAGTCCATCCCTAATGGCTGATACTAATCTACCCAATGCAGCTTGATTCTATTTATCATTTGTCATTCACATTGACAAAGTAGATGGAAAGACAGATCGGCAGATAGGGAGACAAATAGATATACAGACAGATAGAGGCTGACCTAGTACAATTTTCTGGATTATGTTACCTGCAGTCTACCACTCTCCCTTGGTGATTAATATACGTAGGAGATATGTCACTTTTTAACTGGCCAATACGTGGAATCTTGGATACATTTGTGCAAAGCAAAAACCCACAGAATACGTCACTGTAACATAAAAACAAAGAGAAGACATCGCTAAAATGAAATCTTGGAGACATTACATCCAAAAGTATATTATTATTATCTAATGAACTATTAGATAATAGTTATTTCAGAGTAAATTGGGATATAGTCTGAGACTGTATGAAGGGAAGCTACTGAAAGCATGCCGAGCACAAATAGCTATAAAACAGAATATGTGCTTTTTAAGGGGTTCAGCAGGAGGTAAAGAGAGGGGCATAGGGGTGGCCAACCCTACCAGGACACATGCCCAGTTTTACCACGGCCAACTCCCTTTCAGTCATCCTCCCAACCTCCCCTTTCTGTTTAATAGTGCCGTTCCCTTTATTTCCAACTTACTGTTTGCTGCACTGGATCCAGCGCTCCCCATCTTTCCCACAGTTGCCTTTCTCTGTGCCTTCTGTATTAAGCTTCTCGTAGCAGAACTTGTCTGAACCTGCAGCTTCTACAAGTTGGAAAAAGAAAAACCATGCTTTGTTCACCATGTTGTCCATGATACAATCCGACAACAAACTGTAATGGTGCAACCAACAACTGTAAGGGTCCTCACAAACATACCAGTTTTTTGGCATTAAAACAGGTTCTAAGAGAAATAATAGAGGGTTTCCTAACTGCATTGCTTCTAAATGTGGAAAGGGGGCTTTCCTAGACTCCTACAAGATGTGAGACACCCATACTAACGTTAAACAGGACTTCACAAGCTTACCATGAATACACCCCATGCACAAACTAAATGCTCAATATATAAACCATACACATGACAGTCATGCAGTTCACGTGGTTAGTTAGGGGTTTCATATGTGTCAATAGAATATTCTGTGCACATGGATTGTGTCCCTTTTTGAAATACCGAACTTGCCGCCTTGCCGAGGGTTTTCTTAAGGGAGAAATTGTAAAAATGCATTTGTAGGAGTCCCTACGTTACATTTAGAATGGAACGATAACTGAATGAAATGTATAATTCCATTAAACTGTAACAATACAGTATGATATACTAAGGTACATACATTTAACAGTGACTTTATGCATGTTTTAAATTCTTTTCTAGGGCCGATAATGTGTTTTTGATATATTACAAAGGTTTTTCTGGTTGTAAATGATCGAAATGGATTCCTTTGGTCATGTGCAGGCAGTACAGTTACGGTATATAGAATCGATGTACTGATCATCTAAAGCCCAGGCAGGATAGGCTTGAGCTGTATACATTGGAGTCAATTAAAATAACATGCTGCGTGCAGATTATCAGCAACTGATGGAAAAAACCTGTATGTATATTACACATCTGTACAACCAATGTCATATATGTATAAATGTCTCATAGCATTGGTTTCTTTTTAGTGAACAGCCCTGATTTTAAAAAATCCTTGCAGACTGATATGCTTGGCCCGTGGCAGCTAATATCAGCATATACTGGAGAAATTGTGGTGCCCCAAATGTGCTCCAGGTTGCCTTAGGTGACCCTAAGTATCTTATTGTTAAAATAACAAGAAATGGCAATTTGTTTCCACGTCTCGATCTTCATACATAAAATGCAATGCATTACTGACACCAACCAGTGATGACAATTCATAAAACGCACAAAAAAGAACAAAGTGTAAAACCTACTAGATCCCCAGATGTGTTTGCATTGATTGTCTCTTGTCTTGCATTCCCCGTTGTAACATCGCCCCTACAATATAGTTAAATTATAGTTAGATGACACACAAAAGGACATGATGTTTCATAGACCTAAAAGAACTTTTACTTAAAAAGTGATTTGCAATAAGGGGATGGGGTCCTGAAGAGTTATTTTAAAAAATTTTCTTTTTTAATGAATTTTAAGACATCTCACTCTTAGCCTATCTTGGTGTTCAACAAAAGATAGTAGCATATTATTCTAAGAGGGATTTCAAAACTGATAGAACGATAAGAGTAGGCAAATAGATCTCTTTGATCTTTAAGACAAATAAAACACTACAGAGGATAAAACTAATAATAAAAGCCAGAAACATGTATGTATGTGTATGTAACCCAAGCTGGGATGACTTCACCTGGTTGGAATCACAGGAGTATCCATCTTGTTTATGAAGGTTAGGCGGACACTAGAAATAAACCAACAGGACCACGTCAAAAGCAATCAACAATATAATTTTCCCTGTCACGTGGAAGGAATCATGTTTGACCATGTATAAAATGGGAAATCTATGGGGTTTTTTTATTTCTACCATATATTTTTCCACAAACTGTTTATGAGATCCAGTAAAACACTTTCAGAACCTGTTTTTCTAGATACAATGAGTGAATAAAAAACATAAATTAGATTTAAAATATCCTGTAAATTATATGCTGAGCTGAATAAAAAGGGGCTTTAAACTAGAGACCCTGCGTAGGTTTTACAACTAACCTTTACAGCACCGAGTGGCTTTTGGATCGGTGGAGTCTCTGCCTTCCCATGGACACTGGATGCCTACCTGCAGCCGTCACACCTGTCCCTCATTCTGGCAATTAATGGTCTATATAACCTGCGCATGCACACAGCCTCTTTGCTACAGTATCGAACTTCCTGGCCTTGTGTGTTGATGGATTTTGATAACAGAGCTGATTCTCTGTTTGAACTCTGTCTGGACAACAAACCTGATTAATTCTGCCTACCTGGTTACTACAGACCAACACTGTCTTCTTCAGTCCTTTGACTTTAACTTGTCTCTGACCATGGTTATATATTATATATATATATATATATTTAATCTGATACTTCAGTGACTCGTGGGGCCTACCTGATACCCAAAGAATTCCACTTCTCTGTCTAGAGACATTTGTATCTATCTGCTCCTAAGCTGGACAGACAGCAGTGAAGACCCTTCACTATCCTGACTAGGTTCTACCTCCGCTTTTCTACACCCCATTGCCTTTTTTACAGACCCCACCTGCCTATACCTGGGAATCTCTTCCGACACTCCGTGCTTCTACAGCAGACAGCTATCTGCAACTAGGCACTTTATCACCCGTCTGCCACCAGCCGAGTTCTGAGTCCAAATCTGCCCCTGCACCGAGACTGCAATCTGACCCAGTACCCCCAGTTGTGACATTTATAGTCACCAAACTAGTTTAATAAGAGGCCTTAACAGGTAATGTTTTTGTTACTGAATCCCTTATTTTAACATACACTACTAATTAAATGAATTCTTATCTCTATTATTAAAATATTAAAACAGAAACAGTACAAATCCATAAAAGCAAACTTTTGAAAAGATTCCCCTTACGAAAAATTACTGCAGTTTTTCTGAAGTAATACTGCAGTTTTTTGGACATGAAAAAACTGCAATACTGCACTTTTACTGCAGTATTACTGCACATTTACTGCACTTTTACTGCATTTGTACTTCACTGTACTGCAGTATTACTGCACATTTACTGCACTTTTTTTTTATATTGCAAACCTGCAGTTGTACTTCAATGTACTGTAGCTTTATTGCATTTGTACTTCCGTACAAAAATAACTGCAGTAAAACTGCAGTACAGTGAAGTACAAATGCAGTAAAACTGCAGTAAATGTGCAGTAATACTGCAGTAAAAGTGCAGTATTGCAGTTTTTTCATGTCCAAAAAACTGCAGTATTACTTCAGAATCTATGCTATTACAGGTAAAGTATGATAAAGTGCTAGTGAAATGACTATACTAAACCGTAATCATAGGTTTTCAGCGTGGTGCAGTACCTGCCCTGAATCCCCTGTGCAGTACTCCGTAATATCGCAGTCATTCACCGCGTTGCGACAATCATACTCCCTCGGAAGGAACTGCAAAGCAGGCAGCATGTGAGACCTGAGAACAGAAATTCTCGTTCCTGCAGGATTTCTCATAATCAACATCATTTTAGTATGCACGGAAAAGGTTCACGGTATATGAAGGTGACGGCGAATGAACAGTAAACAAGATATTGCAGGAGACTTTTCTGAAGGTCATTAAGGTCATTGACAAATTAGAAAGTAACATACAGTATATAAGATGAAAACTACTTTAAATGACATGAGTGCTGCTGCCCTGCAGCACGAAACTGTTTGGGTCAAATAAGATAAGGTGAAAAGAGAAACATTTTATTTATTATTATTATTAAAGCCCCAAAGTGTGCAATATATAGAAAAGTTAGGGAGATAAAATGTTTCATCTATTTTAAGGATTTCAGTGATCTTCCAAACCTGTCCTGTGGCAGTGATGGAGAAAGTAGCAGATTGCATTTTAGGTTAAAACACCTCTGTCTTAGGCACTTCTACTCACCAAGCATGATGTGTTACAGCAGGGTCCATCGCTACAATGAGCTCCATTTGACAGGGAGCATTTCTTACAGCAATCTCCAAAGCAATCCTGAGAGAATCCAAGAGGAAGAAATTACATAGTGGAAATAATGTAGGGCACGTTATAGTAGTTGGCAGTTTAAAGCTGCAGTTTCACTTATGCCCAGAGAAAGAATACATTGGAAATATTCTACAGACCTATTGGGTTGCCGTTGTTGGCAGCCATGTGATATCTTGGGTAACGTTCCTGCTCAAGTACCACACTGCCCTGATTCTTTACGGCAATGCTAAAGAAGTCCTTCTTTATTCTTTCCTCTATAGTTAAGACTGAGCTATTTTGTAACAGTTGAGTGGGCAAAGATAACAGAGCAGCCCATGACAAATATTTAGATGTGAAAAACTTTGCATTGTGTCAAAACTAGATAAAAATATTTTAATGTTATACTAGTACGGTAATAAATAATTTTGGCAGGAGTTCTCCTTTAGGAGAGAAGATCTGTACAAATCTGTAAGATCTGCAAAAGCTGTAAATAAGAAAAGTATTTATTTTTTTATGCAAATTATTTACACAAAGGGTTTGAGTCTTCATGATGTTGCCAACACTGCCTTTTTCCAGGTAGACATGAGTATGATAGATAAAATAGGGGGAGTGTGTATGAAACATGTCTAAATGAATGGAAACTATTCTTATAGTTCCAAAGTATGTCTTGTTTCCATAAGTACATAAAATAAAAGTAAATATGGAGCCACCACTTTTGTTTTGATAACCAGTGCTTTTGTCTGAGACATCTATAGTACAAAGCTGAATATACTGAAAAGGCATTTGTTTAAAACCCACCAATTATGTAGGTAAAAGAACTACCTGAATGCAGCACAACATTACGAAACCATACTGCAAATATCTGTGTGTAATATTTGATAAAGTTAAATCAAGGACATGCCTAGTGAAGATATCAACATGGACAGTAGTATGTGCTTTGTTTATCCATCATGGGGACAGCTAGCACACAAACTGGCCTGGGATAGGTTTCACCTGGTCTTTCTATATAGTGGACATCACTATTTGTTCCTATTTTCTTACCATGCTATGGTAACAATATATTGTTTTGCTTATAACAGAACCAAATCTCGGGGCCCAGCAGGATCATAGGGTTTGTAGAACAAAGTATTAGAATCACACCTGTTCGTAGACATAGCAATATTAGAATAGATTGGGATGATTCAACATTATAACAGCAGCTCCCATTGTAGTTGAGTTAATTGCACTTACTAATCGGAAACCGCAGTCACACTCTTCTCCTGCCTCCACATAACCATTTCCACATTCTGCCGTCTCAAACAGCTGATGGAGAGAAGGATAAAAATATGTTAAAAACTGAATGGTGGTGCCATGGCGTGGCTGTTGGTGCTTCTTTAGATGGTTATTACTTGCACTTTTACCTCCAAACCTCCAAAATCATCATGGAAACTCTGCCATAGACAGGCCTAACTTGTTATTGGCCATAAATTAGACTTGGCAATCTGCTAATGATGGCTCATCTAAGACAATCGATTGTTTGTGGGAGCCACCTTGGCCGGATACCCTCAAACAAGTAATATGGGAATGAAGATATTACACGTTCCAAAGGTGTATTCTCCATTGTTTCTGAACTAATGTAAGTCATTGGATAAAATCTGCCATTCAAGGAATTGATTAGTTGCCATGCTTTCCAAATGTGAAGTGCGACATGCCATTTGTGCACTACGGAAGGCCATGTGACATGAAAAGTTACTTTTCCATAAGTATATATTTATGCAAGAAACATGTAGTTACAATACAGATGATTATATACCTTAGTTGGTCTATTAAAAAGGCAGGCTCCTCCACCACGGACAAGGAATTCTTTGTACTCAGCGATGCTACATTTTGAAAACTTTCGTGAATGGTACACTCTAAAAAGTAGAAAGAAAAAATGGGGTGAAACAAACAGATTATCATCACTCGTATTATTACATGCATTGTGATTTGTATGTCCATTGCCAGCTGTAATAAGGATTATAGTGGACACAGAGCTATCCATGGAAATTCTATAACCTTGCTAAGGTCTCGGCCTTAAGTTCCCTGTTTAAGCCTTGATCATAGTTTGGACTGAATGAATGCCACCTTATTTTAGAAGCACCTTGGACTTTTTATATACACAGTATTCATGTGTCACAACAAAGCCAAGATGGTGATCACTGCCATAGTATACAGCTTATGAAAGTAGTCACTTGTATTATGCTATAAAAAGTGTCCATAAACGTATAAAAGCAAGGTTACTAAACACACCAAGTGCATACTATAGGAACGCTTTTCTCAGGAGGTCAGCAGATTCTTACCCTGTCTCCTCCATGATGCATCCCCCAAAGTTTTCTGTACAGTCACATTCTTCTAAAAGACCATTCACAACCATAAGCATTAGAAAACAGTAAAAAAAAAGAACAGTGAAAAAAGATAAGAAGGGTAAGTGAAAATCATGAAACTTGATGAATAAATAACTATTACATACATTGTATAGAGGAGGCAGAGTAAACTTAAACTATTGCCACCATGAACATGTTCTTTCATAGATTTGCTATAAAACACTCCAGACATGAATCTGGATTGAAAGTGTAATTTACTTCTAAGCAGGGTACAGACATCCCAAGCAGAGAGACAAAACCTCATTCGGCGGGAACCTTGTTGTCCAAAATAGAAGTTGCTGCCATATGGAAAACCCCATAAGCACATCTGAGAGCTACTGGTTCCAAGAGTAGACTGGCAAATTGCAAGCCCAACAAAATGTAGTGGATCAAAGAACATTTGCCACACAAGCAGTGACGTATTCTGGCCAAGGCCGACTAAGCGGCAGTCCCTCTGTTGCCAAACGGGGGGGGGGGGGAATCGCCCTTGTTCAATGGACCTGTCCATTTACCCTATGGTGGCAGTGTTGACTCAGCACAGCCTCCATAGTCTTCATTAGAAGGCACTGTGCGGCTTTAGGAGATTACGTCATATCCAGATGGGCCTTTTAAGGCAGTGCGTACTCATTGAGGTTGGGCCTAGGACAGCGCAGAAGGTAAATCAGTGCGCACAGGGTTTAGTTTCAAAATGTCCCCTCTTTAATTAGGTTGAAAAAGAAAAAAGTTCTGACCTCGTACTTACTTGGTTTCAGTTTTCGTGACGCTGGCTCCCACTGAATGCCAAGGTTTTGTGCTAGACTTTGGGCCAATTGCTGTGCCATTGACAACAGAATCCCATACTGTGGACAAAACAAAAAGGGCTAATGTTTTCCATAGCTTAGTAAGTACTGTTTAAAACAGCACGTAGCTAACCACCAATTAACTAACGGCATTATACTGAGCCATAATCACTACTGTGTATATAATTTACATGTATATCAATTAAATAGCTCAATAGCACATTAATCAATATAATACATACATGTTAACAACATACGGTAAACTAGAATCGTAAACACAACAAGAGACAGAAAGAGAAAACAAGAACAAATAGTATTAAGATAAAATAAAACCCTCTAGAACTTAATTTTTAAACATTTTCATGAAATCTTGCTCAAACAACTTCTAATAAAAAAATAAAACATTATAGGTCTTTAATTTTACTGTATATATATACAAGGAGGATAGAACGCCAAAGTTTTGACAGTTTACTGTGAATATGTATCCTCTCTTATTCGATCAATAAATACATCACAATAACTAATCTTTGTTTTTGCTGTGCATTATATGGGGTATTCTACCAAATATTACAATATTACATTCTTAGACAGTCATAATGAAAGAAACACATGCGACTTGGGCATTTATGTATTTAATTTTACTGGAGATAGTTGATTAATCTTAGTATCAGATTCATTTATTTTGGCACTTACCTCATTCACCCCAACTCCTCTGGAGATGGAGCATACTCCTCCAAAGTAGCTCATGCTGCTCCTTTTGTAATGAAATGTTCCATTCCTTAACAGAAAGGGCAAGACACACTGATATTATAGCATTCTTGCAATATTAAAGGAATATGCACTGTAAGTAAACAAGACCGTGAATACATGTTACATTAGTAGAAAACGTGGCCATCATCATCATCATCCACAGAACATTAAAGGTCAGTAGGTACATACGACAAAAGATGCACAGCATCGGCGTGTTGTTTGATGTGGTTCTGTCGATATTTAGAGAAGTCGCGTAGCATCTTCATAGGGTCAGGACCAATAGGGATACGATCCTTGTCTGTCCACGTTTCAACAGCAACCAAAACCACGCGTGTGTTCAACTGCTCCTTGTAAATCTGAAGGCACAGAAGGGGTGGGTATAGGAACAGAACACTGGGTGAAAATAACACAACTAATCCATTACTAATGGAGGAACAACAAACAGTGGGAAACGCTAAAGGAATGGTTGATAAGGAGAATGGGTGTGTATAATTGGCTTAGAACAGGGTTACCGAAATTTAATAAAGATACATAAAAATATAGGACGTGAGGATAGATTGAAGAACATAAATGAAGGGTCTAAATCCAGCTCTGGTCAATAACCATAGTTTGCAATTTGCAAGTATAAAGTGACAATATCTTTCCCACATCTTCTAAATATTCCGTACTAGGTTTAAAAAATTGATAGATTAAAGCTTACATTGTATGACATGGAAAGCATCTTATGAGATGTTTAATAATGGGGTTTGGGATGCAATCATTTCATAACATAATCATCATTAATCAATGCACTTCGGCGCATCCATCATTATTGTAGCAAGGAACTTTCAGAGATTATGTCTATGTGTTACTCCAACTTCATGGTTTCATGGTGATTTTCACTCAGTTAAATGTACTCCTATAATAGACTGATGTGATAATATTTTATATATTTATATTTTATATAATATGGGAGTCATTTCTGTGGCCCGATATGGATTATCTAAAGTGGCACGCTGCCCCTTAGCTACATGCACTCTTGTACATACTAAACCCGTTTGGCCACATGCCACCCACTTTTTCCTTGCCTTGCATATGACGGCATCTGTTTGAACAAGAGGTCATAATCTAAAACTAGGGGTTCAGAGGCTAACAGGTATGTGAAAGGTTTACTGAGAACGGCTTCTAGCAAATGTGGTAGAGGCTAATCCAGTAAGGGAATTTAAACACGGGACAAGCATAAGGAAATCCTGAATATAAGATGAGACCCAGGGCTAATTAAGGTTTCAATCTTTACATCAGATGTGTTGAATGGTATCTGTCAACAAATCCTATGTTTCTATGTTTATGCATCTATGTTTATACCACATTTAGAATTTACTAAATGTATGCATTTTAGTCAAAAATATTTGGTGTGTCAGTTCATGTTTATTATTTATACACTGAACAAAAGCTTCAGACAAGTTAATTAGGGCATTTTGAAGGCATATACAATAAATGTATACATTCTCTGGACAATAAAGGAAACAAAAGAAGAGACTAACATTAAGATGGGCCAGAAAGGGGTCACTATATAAATCAATAAATGATAACAATATAGCACCAAAGATGGAAGATTTTAGTAAGTAATGTTAAGTTGGTTTCATTAGTAAATGGCAGTAACCAAATAGTCTATAAATACTAAATTTATCACAACACATGTGCAAATTCACTTAAACATAGTTACTTTCATCAATACTCTTTGATAATGTCAATTGCCCATAATAACCCTCATTTTAAATTGCTCTGAATTATCAAGAGTAGCCAACACAGTTCTGAAGAATCAAATTATAAGCACAGAACATCAGTTTCATGAATCGAGAACAAGCACCCCATTATATTTATGGTATAATTACAGGAACTCTCTGCTTCAATGTCGTCGATAGATTTTCAGCTCTTTAAAACATAATTGGTCTATTCCTCTCTTCACTACTTTTAATAGTATGTTTTTCTTTGACCCAGACAATAACATGACATCATTGTATTTGTTTTGCCCCACCAATTATGAATGTTGCATCTATAAAGAATTTAAGAAAAATACTTAAATACTATATAAAACACATTTTGAATAAACCCACAGTTGATGGGAACCTCCTTTTATTGTACAGTATAGGTGTTGATTTTTAATATGGAGGGTATTGTGAATTTCTGTCAATCATGAAATTATATTTGATGAGCACTTAGAGAGAGAAAAAACAACCTCTTTGGTGTGTGGCAGTATAGTGTCATGTGTGGCAGTATTTCTTTAATATTTGTGCTTATTGTACTCTGTATTAGAGGACTGCATTGGAAGGTAGGTCCCGTGGGTCCCGCGGGTCCTGCCAAAAAACTTGCGGGCGCGGGCGGTCTTGCTGGTGCTGCGGGCGGGAGCGGGCGGTCAGGCACAGTACCTGCGGGTCCTGGTAATCCTGCGCAGTCCAGCAAGGCTGCCTTCTCGCTGTTCCCTTGCAGTGTCTCCTCTCTTGCTTCGCCCAGGAACAAAGCGGAGTCACGTGATGTGACGTCACTTCCCATGACTCCGCCTTGTTCCTAGGCGGAGCAAGAGAAGAGAAGCTGTGAGGGAGCAACTCGAGGGCAGCCTTGCGGGACTGCGCGGGAAATCTGCAGTTCAGGTAAGGAGGTGGGTGTGATTGGTCACAAATATGGCGGGAGCGGGCGGGATTGGCCACAAATGTGGCGAGAGCGGGCGGGAGTGGAACACACACATTGTGGGGGCAAAAAATCAGTGGGAGCGGGCGGGAGCGGGATTAAAAAAAGCAGTCCCACGCAGGGCTCTACTCTGTATCAAACTCAAAGCTGAAAATAAGACATACTGGGGGTTAAATATCAAAAACAACCAATTGTACATTGGTCTTCTCAGCACAGCAACTAGTGAATGTTCCTGCTGATTGGACCATTCCATTAGTTCCTATGGTGATAACTCAATGTTTTAAACATAATAAACACATTCATGGTGCTGAGTTATCTGAAGAGGTATGGTTATCTGTGAGTTTTTAACCAAAATTTGCAAGAAAGAAGAGTATTAAAATCATAAAGCTTACCGAATCAACTAGATTTACTACTGATTTTGCAAAGTTGTTGGTATACATGTCATTGGAGCGGTGCTTCTTGTACTGAAAAGGGAAATAAAAACAAAGTCAGCTTACAGTATATATTGTGGGCATTTGAAACATCTGGCTCACTACTAGTTACCAATAAAAAAAGATATTTAAGCTATTTGCTATGGATGCGTTGGCCTTCAATTACATTTGGAAAGATAGCTCTCAAATAGTGTCCAGATCAACCCAACTCAGCTGCCCCAAACATAGACTTTTTAAACAATGTCCGTTGTATCTTCATCGTTTTCCTTTAAGCTCAGGTCTGGAGATTTACCCCCAAGTGAAACACCTGAGTCAACGTGTCTTTAACATTAATGAGGACTCACCTTAACTCACCATAAGCCCATCTCATAAGATGACTTTGATACAGAACTTGTTGGTAATGGAATAGAAGAGATGTAACAACAGCACATTATTTGTACTAGTTGTGTAAAAGTACAACCTTCCACCTCTAATGCCAGGAGAAAAATGATCATACGATAAAGGGATGTTACTTAGCAGTCTTGTTTCTCACCCTTAATGATTTATGCAAATATTTTAGGGAGAGTATATTCTATTGTGTCACTTGGGTATAAACAGATCCATTTGATTTGGTTAATAAACTTTATGCAGGAATTCATCCAATGAGTAAAGTGTTTCCTGCCTAACGTAAACAACCATTTAACTCCAGGCATGTCCAAAGTCCAGGCATGTCCAATTGTGGCCCGCATTCCGGACTGATAAGGCCCCACAGATAAGTTGCCTAATATAGTTGCCCAAATATAGATCTGTTTTTTTGATATTAAAGGCAGAGTGATTTAACACCTGTTTAGATTTCTCATCCAAGTCACAAAATGAAAAGTATGCAGTTTTCAATAAACTTTGCATCAAATAGTTAATTTGCATTTAATTTTAATGGTTCAAAGAATGTCAGGCAAAATGGTCGGCCGTCGCTCTGGCACTCTTCGAAAATAATTTGGAGATGCCTGATCTAACTCCATGCAGATGTGGCAAGCTAGTACGTTTCTAGGTATGGCATGTAAGCAAATAAATAGGGTCATTTACAAAGTGCAGTTCTGATGCAAAGCATGGAAAAATTGTCTAATCACCATGGAAACTCTCTTACAAATAACCAGAACTTTATTGAGTGTCCACATCTGATGTTCCTCAACATGGCTGTGATCTAATGACAAAAATGTCTCATTTCATTTAATAACTAATCCAACAAATACCTTTTTAAAGGCAGAGGTCATGACAATTATGTATTCTTTCCTTTTGCTTCACATAATAATATGTATAGGTCTTGGGGTACAATAATATTTGTAGTCGGATAGAAATCCAAACGCATGAGACACAATGGATCAGTTCACCCGGCTGAGGAGTTCTATAACATCGATATAGTCTAATTGGTTTGAATGAGTTGAAGTGTAAGCTTAGACTGCCACCTACTGGTAAAGACAGTGTATGTATTTTTATTTTATCACACTAAATACCGTATTTGCTCGATTATAAGACGACCCTGATTATAAGACGACCCCCCAAAATCTGAATATTAATTTAGGAAAAAAACAAAAAGCCTGAATATAAGACTACCCTATAGGAAAAAAGGTTTTACTAGTAAATATTAATTCATGTAAACAATATTTTCATATTTAATAAAAGCTATGATTGAGAAAAATATATATTTTTTTATTTCCTTTTATTTGCCAACCTGCCCCCCCAGTTATGCACATCGGCCCCCAGGGTTGCCACTCTGCCCCCAGAAATGCCTTATACCCCCTATTTGCCACTCTGCCCCATGATGTGCCTTTTAACCCTCTATATGCCACTCTGCCTCCAGAAATGTCTTATACCCTCCTATATGCCACTCTGCCCCATGATATGCCTTTTAATCCCCTATATGCCAGAGTGGCATATAGGGGGTTAAAAGGCATATCATGGGGCAGAGTGGCATATAGGGGGTTAAAAGGCATTTCTGGAGGTATATATATATATATATAACTGCTAACAGCAATCACACTCCTATCAAGCCAAGGCATGCTGGAACCTGGGGATGATAGGAGTCTGAGTACAGCCTCCCTATGCCATGCTACCACCACCACCCCCCTTAAACATCCATACTAACACACACTCATTTACAAACATTTAAATACTCATTCATTCCATTAATCACACATACTCAGAAACCCTCCCCCACCCCCTTACCTGAACTGCAGATCTCTCACTCGCAGACTTCTGCAGGGGCCCGGCTGTGCGAGCAACTTCTCTGGCCCCGCCCCCAGAGGAAGGAGGGGGGAGGCAGAGTTATTTGACACTCCTCTAGCTTCCTGTTCTCCTGCTGCTCGCGACCAAAGCCCGGTAAGCAGTATGGCCCCAGCGGACATTTTGAGGTCTGATTAGAAGACGACCTCGATTATAAGACGAGGGGTATTTTTTTTGCTCTGAAAAAAACCTCGTCTTATAATCGAGCAAATACGGTAATTAGAAACCTTTGGGACTTACGAGCAAAACCGGTGATTTCGAGTTGAAAAATGGCAACTCTAAAGACAATATTTTATTAACACGACAAAAGAAAGCAGTGTGCGTGTCAGAAGTAGCCAGACGTGCTTCTGAATGTGTTGGTTATGAACGATAGTAAACCTACGGCAATCCAGCTGTTCTAGGACAATAACAGGTGGGGGAGACTTGTAGTTTATCAAACCTGGAAATAATCAGTAGATACTACTGTATAGACAGTATTATTATAATTAGGGAGAGGTTGAGACATACATAGCACATCTGAACGGCCAAAGTGGGTGTTAAGAAGCAAGGCTTTCTCAATCCTACTTTATATAATTGAGTAGGACATTTATAAGAATAAGAATCCAGTTTATTTTCACATATTCATTTATAAACACATTTTTGGCTGTTTCTATACACATATTGCTACTTTTAGGCTGAAGAATACTGTGATATTCTGATAACCAGCAAACAACAAAGGTGGGACATCAGAAATGTCGATAAGCAGTGTCTATTCATTAAAACTATGTTACGGATGAAGTTAAAGGAGTCATGTTGTATTGGTGTGGCAAGGTGTTGCAAGATTTCCAGTGGGCACATAATTTCTACATACTGCTGACAGCACACGTTCTGCCCTGGGGTTGTCAACCTAGTATGGAGGCAAGTTTACCTCAAATGCTACTCAAAAAATGGTAAACTCAACAGTCAGGCTGCTCGGCCCACAAAACCTGTGAAAATAAAATATTATTCCTAGGCCACAGGTTTCAATCCAATAATATGGTTTAGTTTTTTAATTCTAGACATATATTTGGTCTATTTTGTTAGATAAGTATAAAAAGTCCACTCCATAATGCTTACCATCTGATGGTCATTGACGATCATAAGCTCCACATACTTTGTCTCCTCAAATATTCCACGGTGTGCCTGCTGTGGAAACATATTGCATTAAAACCAAAGAACCTTAAATTGGTAAAACAATCTAATTTACGTAACAGCTCCTTTGATTACTATAGATGGATTGAAAGGGGTGTTTGAATTAATAAAATGGACTTAATTGTCCCTTTAATCTCATATGCATATGCACAAACATTTCATTTTGGAAAAGTTTAGTGTTAAATAGCAAGACTACTGAATAACCTGATTTCCATACCTGGGGACTCTTCGGGTTTTTGCACTAATCTAATCCTATTCTACTCTGCTGTGATCATATGTAAAACTCCCAATTAGTGCTTTTGTTACCAGTATGTTATGGCTGATATCCCTGCTTCAATGCAGATGACTACATTTAGTATATCTTTAAATAATGGTTTCCTCAAGGACAGCCATTAGGTTAACAAATTTGGCTAATAACTACATAAAATCGTCACAATGGGCTATCAAAGGGTTAATATTTCAAGAGTCTCGTGGTCAGCTCATTTAGAAAGTTGGCGAGTTTCTTACATTTAGCGCTCTTTTCCTTCTTCGTCTTCTTAGCCATTGTGCTTGCTTAAAGGGTGTTTGCAGGATGCCAACTTGTCTTTCTGTATCTGAAATAAAGTGCGGGAGAGCAGTGACAGGACGTCCCACTGAAGCTCTTGACTAAATTATAAATGTATAATGGGTATTGGTTTTTAGCTCAAAACCAGAAAAAACACAAGTATATAATTTCATCCCTGTTTCATGACATTTATAGATAACAAAATGTACAACAACTTAATTATGATTAAGAGAGGAGGGTGGGCAACTCTTGGACCAAAAGTCAAGTCCAGCCAAGTGGCCTATTAGTAAAGTATCCCAAAACCCACGTGGCAGGTTTACAGGAAGATAATGTATAGAAAAGGTTCCGAAAAGGCAGAAATGTCACTTGAAGGCCTCCTTACCGTAGACATCCTAGTGTCTGTATTAGGAATTCAACAAAAAATCACATTAAGTCTTTATGTCTTTATTTATCATATAAATGTTCAAATGCGTGCTGTTCAAATGTTAAGATTTTAAGAAAAAAATTAGTAGGTCAAATGAATAATTACATATTAAAAAACATATTATTTTATTTCCTTTAAAAAACTTCAAATAAACAGCTGCAATGCCTGCGGCTTGGGAGTTCCTATTGGTTAACTTTGACACCCAGCCAGCCAATAAGAAACCGAGCTCTCTTGCAGGGGTCCAAGGACCAAAAGGTGGAGACGTTTATATTTTATACTTCTTGTGTCTCTTGTATAGGACTTCTTAAGAAGTTCTACACAAACGACAGAACTGTAACACATGTAAAGCATTAGACTGGTTTTACTTTCTTTTCAGAGAGAATCTTGATTTAATTGTCTAGCAGATGATCTAAAGTACTGAAAATGTTAGAAAACATTAATTTTAAATTTACTCAAAAGGTATCAGTTTTAATTCTTATTGGAACATGTAACCAAGGGTGATTTGTAGCCCACCCTCCAGCTTTGTCTTCTGTGTGCCAGTCAGTCTAGTAGGAAGTGTGCAGGTCTCAACCTTATTAAAAGAACAGCCATTTTGTTTTTTAATTAACTGTTTCATTAATTGAAATAACTTCCCAAGCCCCTCTTTTGGCTTATTGGCATAAGCTCATTCAACAGACTAGTGCCCAACTTCACAGACGTCAGCAAGGGACCCAGACGTATTATTAGCAGGAGCCCAAACTGTCAGAAAACCCATCAGAAGTACACATTTCATGCATCTAAACATTTTTTTAGAAATGTCAGTCTTTGTTGTGATATGGCCTACAGAGTTATGATCATCCTCGGCATGGTCAACATACCTAAATGATTTGCTTGCGTGGAGATTTGGGACCCTGGAGTTCTCTCGATGATATGTGGTCGACTTGTGCTTTCCTGTATATAGAAAGTACAGACTTGTGAACAAATGAAAACAATTCAGGTAGTTTGTACAATGGATCATATAGCTTATTGTACAGTAAGTGGATATTAGCCTTTACGGAACATAAATTCACAGGCTATTTTGTATTGGCCCTCTGAAACTGTATTGTGATCTTCTCAGAAAGTATTACTGGAGTTGTAGTTAAGCCAACACTTCTTTAAAACAAGCTCAAATAAGTTATTTACAATGGAAACCTCTATGTTTAACTAAACTATTTTATATCAACATAATTGATCACATTTATTAAAATTCTGTGTTTTTGAACAGTTTTGACCAAATTGTTGTTTTATTGTTGTTACGTCTTCGTACTTTATGTTGGTACACATAAAACTTTATAATGTGTCACATCTGGACCACTGAATGTAGACCAGAGAGGTATGCCCCCCAGTAATTGGACCCATACCATGGGTAAGGACATGGCAGCGCCGGTATAGCCGATAAACAACTCTTCCCACTACAACACTGTCACTGAGGCTTATATTTAATAAAAACAATTAGCTAGTAAGTATTTTTATAACACATATATTTTTGAATAATGGTTATTTACACAAGAGACCAAGTTGCTTCTAAAACATAATTTAGGGAACATTACTGGGAATATATAGAAATCAGGGACAAAATCTCAATCTGGAGACTGTCTCCTAAACATGGGGACATCTGTTCACCCTACCCAGTGGCGTCGGCAGGGGGGGGCCAGAGGGGGCCATGGCCCCCCCTAAATCATGCTGTGCCCCCCGGTGTGCCCCCCCAATTGAAACGCCGTCTTTTTTTTTTTTTTTTAATAGATCCGGAGGAGAGAGAGAGAGGCGCCGAGCGGTCTCTGAGGAATAAGTTCTCAGCGACCGTTCGGCGCCTCTCACTCTTTTCCGCGACCGCGAGGCCTCTGCCTTGGTCGCAGTGCCGGCATTTCAAACCGAGCGCCGGTATATGATGTCATATCCGGCGCTCAGCAATGAAGCCGCGCACACTGCGGCAGAACCAGGAAGACAGAGACCTCGCGATCCCGCCGCTGGACTTCTACAAGCCCAAGGTAAGTGAACTTCAAAGGGGGGGGAGGAGGGTAGAAAGTTAGGAGGGGGTTAGAGAGTGAAAAGAGGTAGATAGGAAGTGAGAAGAGGTAGATAGGGATACATTGGGAGGGAGAGAGGGGGTAGATAGGATAGATTGGGAGGGAGAGGGGGTAGTTAGGATAGATTGGGAGGGAGAGGGGGTAGTTAGGATAGATTGGGAGGGAGAGGGGGTAGTTAGGATAGATTGGGAGGGAGAGGGGGTAGTTAGGATAGATTGGGAGGGAGAGGGGGTAGTTAGGATAGATTGGGAGGGAGAGGGGGTAGTTAGGATAGATTGGGAGGGAGAGGGGGTAGTTAGGATAGTTTGGGAGGGAGAGGGAGATATTAACATATATTGGCAGCAGGGGCTAATATTAATATTAATTGGCAGCAGGGTCTAGTATTTATATTCATATTGGCAGCAGGGTCTAGTATTTATATATATATATATCGGCAGCAGGGGCTAATATTAATATATATTGGCTGCAGGGGCTAAGTTTATATATATATTGGCTGCAGGGACTAATAATATATATTGGCAGTAGGGGCTAATATTAATATATACTGGTAGCAGGGTCAAATATTAATATATATCGGCAGCAGGGTATAATTTTTATGTATATCGGCAGCAGGGTATAATATAAGTATATATCCGCAGCAGGGGCTAATATCAATATATATCCGCAGCAGGGGTTAATATTAATATATATCAGAAGCAGGGTGTAATATTTCTATATATTGTCATCAGCAGGGGCTAATATTAAAGAATGAGAAATAACTGCCTAACGTGTGTGTATATGTGTGTATATATATATATATATATATATATATATATAGTGTATATGTACCGTTTTATAATTGGCCCCCATACTTTGGTTCCTGGCCCCCCATGTGCCCCCCCTAAATATGAAAGCTGGAGACGCCACTGACCCTACCCCTGAAGGAGGGTGACAACAGCTTGCTTCACTGGTACATCAGGCCTGAGTGGTGGTCTGGCACCCTGCAAAAATGCCTGGTGGGCCAGTGCACAACATTGTAATGTGAGGTTGCATACCTGTGATTTATTGGCCGCTGGCCTTAAAGTACCAGGACCGGTTTTACCTCTCTAGTCCTTTACTCCTGGGACACTACTGCGCCCCAAGTTTTGTTGATCGGTCCATTAAACATCCGGAGGAGTGTTTTTGGGCTGATGCGGTACTTTGTGAAAGTAACAATTTCTATTTAATTGTTTATTCATGTGGGATTTTGTTTTTTATACTTTCTACTGGGACATTATCCCTGCATCCTTTGCGAGAAGATAGAGTTGCAAACCCAGTAGGAGAGAAACATCTGTTAATGTATGTTTGTATATAAAATGTAAGCCTATATGTATATTTGAAATTATATAATATGTTAGTATTTTATAAATAACCAATAATTAATTATACTAAAACTATACTAACTAGCGCTATTTATCTCCTTTGGTTCCAGATATGATTTATCCAATACAAAACAAACTCAGGGATCTGACGCATGGCTTTATCTTTAAATTAAATTATCCTCCCAGATGACAGTCTTTTTCATGTGAAAAGCATATAATGGTGAGTACATCCATGATTAATAGGATGTGTAAAGAGTACATAGCAGCATAAGATTTGGTCCTAGGACCACATGCAGCCTTTGATTCATTTTGCCTTCAATGGCATTCTGTAAGAAGCCATATAATCCGATTTCATACGTGCGTATTACAATGTATGGTGTGAACCTGTGAACACCGGGCTCTGGAAGCAGAGTGGTTAATTTATACAGAATGAATGCTAAATTTAACCAGACACAGAACATTTAGCACTATGATCTATGTCGCTGTCAGTATGATTAATAACTTCAACCTAAAAATGTAGTAACAAAGGGACCAAATGTGTTGGGGTAATGAAGACTATTCATTTTTTTTAATGCTGATAAACAAAAAACTAGCACGTGTGCTTCCATGCAGAGAGCTCTACTTTTAAACACCTGGAAATCAGGGTCGGAGCTCCATGAGGATTTTTCTTCGTGTATAGATATGAATATATATATATATATATATATATATATAGATATAGATAGATATATATGGATCTATATATCTATATATAGATAGATATATATATATATACATATATATATATATATATAGATCTATATGTATATATATATATATATATATGATTTTCATTATCTGGACCCCAAGAATTTGGATTAAATAAGTCTAATTAAGTAAGTTAATAAGAAGCACCCCAGAAAAGGCTTGTGCTAAAAAGTGAGCTTTATTCGGTTTACCTAATTAAGAAACCTTTTATTGTAATTATTCTTTTATAAGATTAGTAAGTGTGTTGCAGTTGACTTGTATAGTTGCCACCACTACCCCCTCTGTTAACACACAATGACGGATTCTGGCCTAGACTGTCTAGGCCTAGACAGATGGTGGCAGGTTCAGTCATTTGCCTCAGAACTGAGGAGGGTCAGACCGGCCCCTGGTGTGTTCCATGGGCCATTAACCAGCACATTTACGCTGTGGCACTGGCTTCCATAGACTCTGTTCAATACATGGCAAGGAAGCAGCATTTTTTTTATTATTTTCATAAGCACTCATTGTCCAGGGTTCCTTCAACTGTTCCTATATATTGTTCCTAGTATGTATCTCCAGCTCTGGATGCAGACACTTGCAGACAAAAAAACATATTTCTTTGCTTCCAAAGTTTCAAAAAACATATTTCTTTGCTTCCATTCTCAAGAGTTTCAATGAGTTTCAATCGACACAAGCAGAAAGAACGACTGGCTAACACAATTCTCACCAATGCCCTGATTGCCTTTAGTCAAATTGTTTTTATTTGGCACCTTAAATGAAATGTAAAATCACACAACTGAAAATGTTTTCTGTTGGTACAGTTTTCTTTATTCTTTACGGATCTGTGGCAGAATAAAAACCTTTAGATAAACATACGGATATACTTACAGTACTGTGAGCTATGTCCACAGGATAAATGGAGTAAGTGTTGATGCCATCGTCAAATATGCCACTGTAAAAGAGAGAATTAGGACTCCCACATACGGTTTGTTACACAATGGAAAACTCATGCCGCATAAGACTAGACGTCTAAGGGTCCCAGGTCAATTAGATTTACATAGTTGGCCATTTTGAAATGGTTGGAGGCATTAAGTCCAGTCTTGTTTACATCAATTCAATATATTAAGTAACTCTCACCTGTCATGTGAACTGGTAAAGACAAACCAAATATAATTTTTGTGTCCCAGCGGATTCTTACAAAACGTAATTTTAATAACAACTCAGTTCATTTGGCCCAATTATGATAAACTAATGAGCAATACTATTAATAATGCATGCTAGAATTACATAGCACAATAGTAGGAAAGACATTAAGTTCAATAGTAATATACGCAATAGCATCGGCGTCTATGAAATTGCATGAATAATTAAATGAGGATCAAGCAAGTCGTGAGAAGAGGAAGCTGGGATGGGGGCTCCATGCCAAACATGGATAAAGCCCAGAGCGTTGTGCTCACATTCACTTGATCACACAGCACGTGTCCCTCTTTAATATGGACCATCCATTTTAGAGCCCCAAGTCCTCTTTCAACAACCAATGTTTCTTTTATCGTAGGAACTCAAAATGTTTGTCCTATAGCCTCTTTAACAGCCTCACTAAGTTAAATAGCCATACACTTATAACAAAATATCTCTCTTTTTCTATTTAAAAGCTTGATAGCTGCATAACAATCTCTCCAAAAGAGGTCCAAACAGCACAGACGGACATCGGGCCAACTAATGTGGTCCTCAGAAAAACAATTCAACAAAGACTGATCATATATGAAATTCTTTTAAAGTGCTAATTTCTATTTGGATTTTTCAAAATGATAAGCAAGTATTCCAGGAGATCAATGGCTATCTGTCCATAGAAAAAATACTGTATTAGCTAGATGTCTTGCTTCTTCAACGTCCTTGAGCATTGAGGTCATGTAGTAAAATGTATCTGGGGATACTCAAGTTGAATGCCTAGTGAGATACAATTTCCTGCCGGAACAGCTCAAGCAGGGGGCTCTGAAAGCTATTATTTCCAAACAATCACAATGAAACATTATTGTGTCGAAATACACTAATTCCAACAACTTGATTCAAATAGTTTCAATACATTTATCCGGTCGCTTTTATAACTATATGTACGTTTTACCAGTCAATGGAAATCATCCTTGTTTTCAAATAATAAAGTGTACTTCGCATCTTGTACATTTATAAATCAAATATATAATTTGCAAATACACAAAACATAATGGTGTCCCACTAACATAGTGATAACATTTTTTGAACAAAAATATTTCAACCGCAGCCCTAGAAATCTTCTGCTGAAATGAACGTTATGTGCTATAGAAACCTATTTGGTATGCCTAATATATTTCATATTTATATTTAATATTTAAATTAAACAATGTGGTCATATACCTACCTGACCCCAAAATATCCACATATTGCTAATATAACTGGCTCCTGAATCCTGCCTAGAACACTAAATGAACTGATAATTATTGTTCAGGAAAGTACCAAATGTCTCTTTTTAAACAGGACAGCCCCTCTTGGACAACAAACACCCCATCAACACCCCAAAGCGTCCCTCTTTTCTAGGGGAGTGGAAAGTATTGCCTTAAAAGTCACAATAATGTAATTATTAAATTGTTTAAATACAATATATTTTATTGTTCATGTAAATACCAAAGACAAAACAAATTATTTTGTTCTAAATTTGGCGGAAACCACTGAGTTTTTTCAGTAAATGCTTTCTGTTTTTTGGGGGGTTTTTTTACTGATTGTTCCTTTTGTATCATTAGAATTGCTACCGTTTTGATTGTACACGGTGTCCAAGGATTCTTAGGGAAAACACTTTGTTCAAAGCACTTTCTGATTAGTAGGTAACAGAGTAACATAGCAGGAAGTCAGAAGAGCAGTGAAAATTGCTTTTTTTTCCATTCTATGGCAAATACCTCACATCTTGTAGTTCCGTGACCCTGCAGTGCAAACAGTTATTACAAAAGGCTCAGAACAAGGTAAAGGGGTAAGGTACTTAACCAAGAGCCAACATTTTCTTGATCACAATGTGGAATATAAGGTTTATTAAACCTAATAAAAAAGGAAGGCAGTAGTGATAATTTACTTCAGTATACGTAGAACTAAAGGCAGCATTTAAAACACAAGTGGAGTTGCTGCACAGTCATATGGTATGAGTGGTGGTCTCACTCCTCTACTCTTCATGTGCCAGATGCAAGCCCATGCCAAGCTCACCAAGCTGTACTTCACCATCCTATCCCCCGATAAATAGGACCCTGACCCAAAAACTTCACAATCAACTACAATTTTGTTTTCTCTGGGTCAAATCTGAAAATTCTGAGGTATTAGAGAGAGAGAGATTGCATATACTACTGTATTCCACCGCAATGTGCTATTGATTATATTTTAAATTGTATTAAAGACAAATTTAACGCATCGCAACAATTCAAAGTCCTGTTCTAGCTCCATGGCTACTACTATCTTGTTTTGTTTGATTTGACCCTATATTACCGGTATATCAGCTGTGCATTCTGTAAGTTTGACATCAATGCTTTTGAAATAATGCTGAATCTATAGTATTTTCTGATAAAGTTAAAGAAACTTTCTCCTTACTGTAAACCATTGCATGTAGAAATAGCCACTCTTGAGTTCTGGACACCTCTGATAGTTCCATGATAGTAGCAATGTTCTCCTCCCTGTGGAATAAGAGACATACTTGTTAAAAAAAAAAACTTGTAAAAGTACTTAATTCTGCCTTTTTAAAAAGAAAAATCTAAATGTTTTGAACTTTGTTTCAACAGAAATCAATCACAAGATACATTGTGAATAGAAGGATGTGAGTCTGTTACTGCTTCCCATACCCTTGACCTTAAACATCCTTATCAACTAGACAATATCGACAAAGGGAGAAAAAGTCATGAATAAACACAAAAGGCAGACAATGGAGGAAATATATTACTATCGGAGAAGGAAAATAACAGACACACGGAGGAAAAATCTCAAGGTATTTGGGTGTAAATATTTGATAATGATGTTTCCCAACAAAATAAAACTATACAACTAATCATCATGATGGCGTTTAAATACAGGATTGCTGCTTGCTGTGGGGGATCGGGCAAATGCATATGGGAGATCTGCAGAATACCCCACGCGTTTGCCTGGGGACATATGATGTCTGGAGTGCCCCTTTGACATGGACTTCATTAGCTCTGCTGTAAAGCAATCAGCACAGTGAGGTTTGCGTGAAGGGGATGGAGCCAAATGTCACGTGGCCATCTGCAATGATGAATTACAGGTCTGCAGATCAAGTTTAATCTTTTAGTTTAACAGTAAGAAATTAAACATATTTTTGGTTTAACAAAAATAAATGAATTAACCCTTTCACTGTTATTTGTAAAACACTATAATTGTTTTGGCGACATTTAGTTAGTTTAGATTATATTTTCATGTGAGACAACTAATATTGCATTAATTTCCTACCTTGATGTTATTATATAATGAGATTATCTAATGTCGAGAAATAATCATGTAGATCATGAAAACATGAGATGAAGATGGCTGTCCCTTTGTATATACAGTACATATTGCATGTATATTGTTTAATAAAATCTGTAAACCCCATTAAAATATTTATGTCTCCATGGAGCTTTCCTTTTAAGATTCTCGTGCAGCTTGTTTAAATTTCTCACTCTTCTTCCTTTTTTCCTCATTCATCCTGGTCATTTTATCTCTTCTTTTCAAAAAACTAGCGAGCTCACCTGCAGACTTGGTTTTATAACATCTCAAACTGGATTTGTACAATCTATAAGTAGGGTCAAATAGCATATTCTCCGCTATCCTCTATGTGATGCATTTTATTTAACATTTTACATTTTTTGAATATTATAAATTACCGTATTTGCTCGATTATAAGACGAGGTTTTTTTCAGAGCAAATGCTCTGAAAAATACCCCTCGTCTTATAATCAGGGTTGTCTTATAATCAGACCTCAAATAGGTCTGACTATGAGACGACTAAGATCCAGATCCCCCGCAGCTGCAGGGGACCTGGATCCTCCTGCCCCCCACCCCACTTACCGGTGCTTCTGAGTCTCCGGTGTGTAGCCGGGGCAGTGTGTAGATGTCTATGCGATTCGCGTAGACAACTTACGCTGCAGCCGGAAGGAGGTGTGGCTAGCAGCGGGGGTTGTCTGCGTGCATCACGCAGACCTTCAGAGATCAGAGTTCCCCGCACCTCCTTCCGGCTGCAGCGTAAGTTGTCTACGCGAATCGCGTAAACATCTACACGCTGCCCCGGCTACATGACAGGGGAGTCAGAAGCACCGGTAAGTTTGGAGGAGGGAGGGGGAGGGAGTGTTAAATGGGGGTATAAAGGCATTTCTGAAGGCAGAGTGCTCTGTGAAATGCCTTTTAACCCCCTTAATGCCACTCTGCCTCCAGAAATGCCTTTTTAACTCTCTATACGCCACTCTGCCTTCTGAAATGCCTTAAACCTCCCTATATGCCACTCTGCTCCATAATATGCCTTTTAACCCCCTTAATGCCAGAGTGAAATATAGGGGGTATAAGGCATTTCTGGAGGCAGAGTGGCACATAGGGGGTCAAAAGGCATATCATGGGGCACAGTGGCATATAGGGTTAAAAGGCATATCATGGGGCACAGTGGCATATAGGGAGTATAAGGCATTTCTGGGGCAGATGTGCATAACTGGGGGGGCAGGTTGGAAAATAGAAGGAAATAAAACCAAAATATTTTTCTCAATCATAGCTTTTATTAAAAAAAATTGTTTACATGAATTAACATTTACTGGTAAAACTTTTTTCCTATAGGGTCGTCTTATATTCAGGCTTTTTCCTTTTTTTTCTAAATTAAGATTCAGATTTGGGGGGTCGTCTTATAATCAGGGTCGAGCAAATACGGTATTATTAATATTAATATTATTAATCTTCTTTAAATACTACGTTCCGCACGCAGACCTTTGGTGATCATCTTATGTTAGTCACAGGATGAGTAATGGTATCCACTTTTAACAATGATATATCTTAATGGCTTTCATTGTATGAAACAAAAAATGACGCTTCGTTCTACACAGCCAGTAAGGCTAAACGGTGGTCATTATAAGTGTATTAGGCTTTATGCTGTAGCATGCAAGTTACAGATAGTGGGTTCGAATAGAACTAGAAAAAGCTTTTACACACAGCAATAAATCAAAACCTTACCTGGAATGACTTCTTCTGATGTGTCTGACGTAAGTAGCTTCGTCTTGAGTGATTTAGTATATTAAACATACCTATATAGGGCTATTATATGTTGTCGTTATCCTATGCTGAAAATAGTTCCGTTTTCTAATTGTACGTGAATTTAGGAATACTGAAATTTCATGTAATGATTGAAATTGAAATCATTGAATAGAAATTCCATGATTTTTCTGTAGCATTGTTTCAACCATATGTAAATGTCATTGTCATAATCCTTTCAGTGTCTCACTTTGAGATTAAGTTTAAATACGGCCGCTGCCCTTACTGCGTTCAGTCTCTGAACTAAGAGTGCTACATAACACTAGTGGTTTGGTTATCTTGCTTATCTGCTCTCCCTTGCTGTCTTTACCATTGGGGGAGTGGAACAGTCATCTCATTAGATAAAATCGCAATTACGCCCATCATAAACTTGTGTCTGCGAATTTATAATGAACTACCGAAATGTACCATATTACGGATTTTAGTGATTACTACCATAATGGATTACACATGTCATTTCTCTTAAAATCTATGATTTAAGGGCTTTTTTTAAAACCTTGACACATCATAAACAATGCAGCAACAATGATGCTTTTAACACATTAGCTTCTTATCGCAGGAAACTGAGTTGGTGTCACAGGGATCTCACGTAATCTATCATGTTTATTCATGATTCAGCAGCCGCGATGCCGTGCTGTAGCAGGCTGTGTCCGACCGACACCATACACTGCGATAACATCGCGTTCTGCTTTATTTAGCTACTCTACCTGTTCCCAACAGTGCAGAACGTTCACAAGACGTAATTAAGAACACTCCTTGTGTACTTGTTTACTTCTTGCTGTACTGTTTTTACCTTTGCCCTTAATTGGGGTCCAAGGCAAATTATAACCAGATTCGGAAGTCTTAATCTGGGAACTGTGCCTAAAAATGGAGAGATTTGGTGATCCTTACAGAAAAGGAACGGTCTGGATGCAAAAGCTAACTAAATGTACTTTAGACACTTTGGTGGCTATGTATGTAACCTCAATTGGAGCCCACAAAAGACAAAGAAATGTCTGGCAGTGGCCAAATCCATCATTTGCATCCCTGTTCCCCTCAGCCCTACCTTAAAGGAAAGCATTAAGAAAGCTCCTCTGATAGAGTCCATATTCTCACACTTTTGCATGTGTTCAAAACCATGGACACCAGGTATGTTATTTGCATATATTTGTATCAACTGCAGTTTTCTTTACCGTATAATAAATTAAGTTTTAAAATAAAAATAAAAAAGTATTTATTTTTACATTGTGGACATTGAAGCAAATGATAGGCTTGAGCCAATGCCCTGTCTAAAAAAATGAATTTGTTCATGAAATGAAGAGCAAACATTAAAATTATAGATTGCTAACTCCACAGCATGTACTGTTTGCATGTCTGCTTATCTTTTCTGCAGCTTGCTGCCACAGATGAAGCTCATTGCAGCCAATGTAAACGCACCGGTAAACTATTTTCATGTTGGCTGATGTTTTCTTTGCTTACCTCTATTTTAAAAATGTGTTGGTCGTGGAAAACTCTACAAGGCATCTCTATGAAAATTACTATGAATATGGTATAAGTCTATGCAGCCACTAATTGAATGGAATATTATTTAGTATAGCAATGTCTTAATTTCTATGGTACAGTCCATGAGTTGGCATTGAAAGGGTTAATCACTAGAATATATTGTTAAGGAATTTTACTGCAGTAGAAATGACTTATTTTTTTTGTTTACCACTGTATTTTTCTTACCTTGAGTTGATCATTGCTGTCCATTCCTTAGATAGTTTACTATGTCTACAACTTCCCTGAATCCTTGTTCTGTTTGATTCGCTGAGTATCATGATAATTCTTGTGTCCGCATTGTTTACTAACAAATGTTTAATTACATTTTAAAAATGTCACTAGTATGCTGTATTTTGAATCTGCACATTTGCCTTAGGTATTTCTTGTACCTTTTAGAAAAAACAATGACTGTTAGTATATCTGTGTGAGTTTGTATAATATATTACCTTGCTCTGTTTTGGCTTTCCTTCTTGGTATTTAATCTCCGTGTAATCTGACGACAGCAGGTCACTGTAAGAAATCGATAGAATTTAATACGATTAATAAAAAAGAAATGACACAAAGCCACAAAATGTGCTCAGAAAATTTTAGTTTTCATTGAAGTCTCACAGGCAGAGAGAAATTAGTTAATTCTCAAAGACTCAGGTTGGTGTTTCTTTTTCTAAGTGCACCTTAATATTTTGAATCATCATAGATGGTATACGTCTGTAAAAATCCAAGTGATAACTAGACTCTGAAAGGGGCATACCAAAACATTTTGGACAATGGTATGCTTCTAATTTTGTGGTAACAGTTTGGGGAAGGCTCTTTTCTATTCCAGCATGACTGTGCCGCAGCGCACAAAGCAAGGTCCATAAAGACATGGTTGGATGAGTTTGATGTGGAAGAACTTGACCGACACACACAGACCCCAGACCTCAATCCTATCAAACACCTTTGGGATGAACTGGAACAGAGATTGAGAGCCAGGCCTTCTCAACCAACATCAGTGACTGACCTCACAAATACTCTACTGGATGAATGGGCAACAAATCCCAGAGAAACACCCCCAAATCTTGTGGAAGGCCTTCCCAGAAGAGTGGAAGCTGTTATAGCTGCAGGGGGGGGGGGGCAACTACATATTAATGTCTATGTACTTAGAATAGGATGTCATAAAAGTCCCTGTTGATATGATGGTCAGGAGTCCCAATACTTTTGTACATATAATGTATATAAAGAAGATGAAACAACCATGTATTATTGTTATTTAGTGAAAAAGGGGTGAATATTGTATAGAGGGATACATGTTCTGATAAATCTATAAGTAAAGAGAGTTAAAAAGGAATAACTATAAGACAGAAAAGTTTACGCTTTTTCCCTTTCTACAAAAACAACATGCGTGTTTTTATGTCACATGACAAGTGTTTCCAGTAAAAATTGTACATGATTAAATTATTCTTTCTGGAAAAGGTCTGAAAAGTTGACAGTACTGGCAATGATCTTTCTAATACTGTATCTGGAACAAAAGTGTCAACAGAGTGAGTGGAACAGCATCTTTAAACTTTGTTACGTCAAAGGAGGGGGGGTTCTCAATTTAAAATTGGCTTTGTTCCCGGCTTTTATAAATCTATTACACTTAAATAATAAAGCATCTTTTTTGTTTTAGCAAATGTTTCATAATGTGTGGAACCGGCTGAAATGTTAATTTTACAATGTGTGGAACCGGCTGAAAAGCCACCTGACTTTATCAATGGGCCTGCGTTACTGTACAAAAAGGATGGATATAGAGAGAACAGCAGTCTCGGTTATCATTTTACCAACAATTCAAATTTATTAGTGGACAACTATGATAGCAATACATTAGGAAAGGATCACTGCTCATATTGTTCACCTCCTGGACATAGAGCTTAGAAGAGTCCTAAAGAGTGAACAAGTGTATGGAACGAGCTAAACAGGGTCCAGAACTACTTCATGGAAGTAATTTAAAGTTTCTGATGCAACTGTTGCTTTATATTAGATCACCCCCAAGCCTCTACGTTCTGTGTAAGCTGCTTGGCTTAGCCCTTTTGAGACTAATGGCATGTTAGCTTTTTCTAACATAAAAAACTCCTTTCAGGTGCTAAACAATGCCACAAGGGAATGAGCATTGGGAGCATGCAAATGTACACCTCAATGTCTGTGCAAGGAGGCAGCAACAGCTGCCGGTAAACTAAACGAGAGCTGGTTCATTGAAACACCACTCTTCCAATGGTCGGAAGGAGATCGGTGAATCAAGCATTGCTTACAGAGTTTCCCTCTCCTTACTGTTTGAATTAGGGCAATAGGGTAAGCACCTGCTGGGCATACGGTGAAGGATTTTAGATTATTCACAATGTTTAAGAACATTAAATGAATAAAGAAGCCTCCAACATGCTTTATTCACGTTAATGTAATTGGTTACTTTGTGTTGGTTGTATCAGACAACAAACAAGAAAAGTCAGGGAAATCGAAAAAGCCAAATCCTCAAGTGTCCTTATGTGGTCATTACTTTAAATAACATTAGCTAAATCACATCTACATAAACACTTGAAATAGATTATTGTGCCTTTTTTTCTTGCTCGAGAAGCAGGCTTGTCATAATTACTAGTGCTTGAAGGATTAAAATAGACACTTACGCCACCAGCAACAAATGGAAGGAACTCCGCTTGAAGCTTTTTTAATCATTCAGCTGCGTTCCATTTTTTATGAGTGCGGTATATTAGTGCCAGAGTGCTTTAATACTATTGGCACTAGTTACAAGATATCTATATCATGTCCAGGAAAACCATAGTATCTCTGCTCTATGGAACCTTTAACATTCAGGTCCCACATAATAGTTATTGTATGAGATGAGGGTCAATAAGAAATGTTTTAATAATTTTTTGTCAGCTTCTGCCTGCTTTGATTCTTGAACTCCTCACTTGACCTCTTCGATCTCCTATGGCCTAAAGGCCACTTTGTGAAAAAGAATGCAAACTAACTTGGTGATTCAAGGCACTACAACCATGGTCTACAGACTGGATCAAAATAGAAACCACTCATGTCTTAGAATCTCATACAGAAGCAGGATTTTTAGGATTCCGTATCTGCAAAGGCAATCCAGATTAAGTAAAACGAATAGAGAATGAAAGGTGGAAAAAAGTATATTTGTAGACATGTTGGTCACTGAATGACCATTTACTATGTAGATTACTAGTAATCTATCGCATATGAGTTACCCACTTCATAGATTTTGATGTAGAAAAACATATTATATACCGTATTTGCTCGATTATAACACAAAGTTTTTTTTCAGAAAAATACCCCTTATATTCGAGGCCGTCTTATAAGCAGTCTTCAATTAGATCCAGATCCCCCACAGCGCTGCAGAGGACCTGGATCCTCCTCTCTGGTAACCTCCGCTGCTGCAGGCATTTCCTCTGGGGGCTTATATCACGGAGCAACGGTGTGACGTGACCTTCCGGTGCTCCATCATAGTAGCCCCGGCAGGCAGCAGCAGAGGTTGTCTGCACGATACACCCCAGCGGAACTAACGGGCAGCAGAGGTTGTCTACGCGCACTGCACAGACGTCCCAGCTGCCCCCACTAGACACCAGGGAGTCTGAAGTACGAGGAACGAGTCTGGAGAAGCATTGGTAAGTCGGGTTGAGTGGCATATGGGGGGATATAAGGCATTCCTCTAGCCAGAGTGGCATATAGGCAGGTATAAGGCATATCTGGGGGGCAGAGTGGCATATAGGGGTGTAAGGCATATCTGGGGGGCAGAGTAGCAAGCTGTGGGGCAGATGTGCATAACTGGGGGGGCAGGTTGGCCAATGAAAAGGAAATAAAAAATAGTTTTTATTAAATATGAAAAAGTTCACATGTGAATTAATATTTACCAATAAAACATTTTTCCTAAACAGTAGTCTTATTTTCAGGGTTTTTCTTTTTTCCTAAATTAATATTCAAATTTGGGGGGGGGGTCGTCTTATAATTGAGCAAATACTGTATTCTAGAGGTTTTAAAATTTAAACAATTGGATCTAAAGATCTGACCCTCTAGTTTTAGACTATCACCTCTAGTTTTAACATTTCTCCTCCCTTCTAATATTCTAAATCCCTTTAAGTATTGAACTGTTTCTATCAGATCTTCCATCCCTCTTCTTTCATCCAAGATATACACATTGAGCTCCCATAGTCTTTCAGGGTATTTTTTATCCTCCAAACCATTCACTATTTTTGTAGCCGTCTTCCGAATGTGTCCCCAAAATGTCTCTGGACATGAGATCATCTCTCATAATTCTGATTGCCTGTAACACTATGATATATAGTCTTTCCAAACCAAAGGGGGCAGAAATTTAATATCTCAAGAAATGATCCATACCTAATCTGGGAGTGAAGAGTTAACTTGAAAGAAGTTTAAATACTTTACACAGGAGCGGGGAACATCTGTACTGTTTTCCCAGCTCATCTCCTTGGTGTTAGCAGCTTTGCCCCATGGAACCCAATAGGATAGATTAATTGCTTTGCAACACAGCAAAACACTAATGTTGTTACCCTGGCAGTGAGGAACTGTGCACCTGCTTCTACCATCTGCTTGACGGGAACATGCAGAGCTCATATACCCAGCGTGACTGACCTTCAACCACATTTGGCTCTTACAAGTAATGCCTGTCAGATACAGAGGTGAATCACTATTCTTTTAGAATCTAGAAAATGAAATTTGATTCCTGTGAACGATTTCATAGTTAATCACTCCCCAAACGTGTCACTCACTAGACATGTTAGTCTATACCTTACTTCCAGACCCCCCCAAGAAAAAGCCTGAATATAAGAGTACCCTATAAGAAAAAAATCTTACGAGTAAATATTAATTCACTTGTAAAAAAAAGTTCATATTTAATAAAAACTATGATTGCGAAAAATGCATTTTTTGCTTTTATTTCCTTTTATTTGCCAACCTGCCCCCAGTTATGCACATCTGCCCCCCAGATATGCCTTATACACCCCTATATGCCACTCTGCCTCCCTGATATGCCACTCTGCCACCAGATATGCCTTACACCCCCAATATGCCACTCTGCCCCCCCAGATATGCCTTATACCCCCTATATGCCACTCTGCCTCCCTGATATTAATTTTAACCCCCTATTTGCTGCTGCTGGCACTTCCACCGGGGCTTCTATGAATGAGCACCAGAAGGTCATGTGATGCCGGCACTCCGTTATAGAAGCCCTGGAGGAAATATCGGCAGCAGCGGAGGTTGTCTGTGCGCATCACACAGACCTCCACCAGCTGCCAGAGAGGAGGGTCTGGGTCCCCTGCAGCGCTGCGGGGGACCTGAATCTTAGTCTTGTAGTCAGACCTTTATTTGAGGTCTGATTAGAAGACGACGGCAAATGCTCTGAAATATACCTTGTCTTATGATCGATCAAATATGGTACTTGTTTATCTTACCTTAAACCAAAACTTTTGATACAGTAGGTGGATTTAAGCATGTATGGGATAGGCATATGATGTGTTTTCCCATTAGGAAAAATGGGCAGAATAGGTGTATGTCGTCTTTAGTTTCGTTTTTATACTTTGCCCATAGCTGCTCATGCACTGCATCCACTATCCAAGATCTAGTATGAAAGACATGTTACCTACAATGGCCAGGAATTGTGTACAATGCTAAAACCAGTAAATTATATGGTTGCAACTAGACTTGTGCATTCGTATTTGGTCGAACATGAAAACAAACACGAAGGGTGTGTTTTCGCTGTTTAGCCCGAATACCAAACATAAGAACATGGAGGCGGCAAAACGTATACGAAGACTCACAACACGAACAATCTTTATGTTCGTCTTTGTTTACTAATCTCCCTGGTCCCTTCCCCATCTAGCCTACCTTATCTATGCCGTGCGAACAGTTCTATTGGTCGCATGCAGGGGACTCCTCTGGCATCAACCAAATGGTTCATGCTAGGGGAGGCCCCTGCCTACAAGCAATAAAGTCGTTCTTATGGCCCTTTAACTCGTGACAGCGAACCTACGGATTTCTGCTCCTGTTAACCCGTACGATGCTGCATAGATAACAGGAGCGAAAATCCGTAGGTTCGACGTCACGAGTTAAAGACCTTAAACTCTTGGAGCGGGGAGATAGGCCAAGTTCCCCGTCAGGAGTTCAAAAACCATGCAGGTGAGTCTATTGGTCGCCTGCAGGGGCCTTTTCTGGCATCAACCAATTAATGGTTGATTGAATTGATGGATGCCCCCTGCAGACGGAACTTGGCCTGGGAAGACCATGGTCTCCCCATTCCAAGAGTTAAAGGTCTGTACAAGCGACTCCATTGGTTGTTCGTATGGACCTTTAAGACCAGTGGTCTCTCCCGTCCAAGTTGCGGCACCAGAATTTTAAAAGTCTCTACGAGCGACTCTATTGGTCACCAACAGGGGGCTCGTCTGCCATCAACCAATAAAGTACAGGTGCACTTCATTGGATGATGGCAGAGGAGACCCCTGCCCGCAACCAATAGAGTTCTTTGTACGGACATTTAAAATCCTGGCGCCAAAGCTGCTGTGTAGTGCGTGCCGCGTTAACCCCATATTAACCCCTTCTACAAAAAAACAGCAAAAAACAAAGAAAAAAAAATGAACATGAAGAATGTATGCGAATATTCGCCCGAACCGAACACAGGAACGGGCGAATATTCGTTGAATATGATACCGCCATAGGCATTTGCCAATTCTCCCAGCTTTTTACATGCAGGTATTCAGCCTTGCAAGTGAGAAACTTACTGCTAGTCAGCTCTGCCTCTGGGTACACTGCTGCCTATTCAGAGCCCCATGCACATCCGCAGCAAGCGCTCCCAGTTTCTTCAAGCAGTATATCAGTGGCAAGAGGAGGAGGAGGAGGGCAGTGGCAGTAACATGGCTGCAAGTGTTTTATTTGCATATTTACATACACACAATTTTAATATGCATTCTTCTTCAATGGCTTGTCATGGACATTAAACTGTCCCTTTAAGAGGTTTAATTATTGCCCAACTTAACACTTGATGCATGACCAAAGCAATTTTGAACATGGTATGATTAGTGGTATCAGGAACGATGGATAGAAATGGCTGGCCTCCTGGGATTTTCAAAGATTTCAATCTCCAGAGTTAACAGAGAATGATGCAATAAACAAACAACATCCAGTGCTAGCAGCGGTGTGGATGAAACACTTTGTTGTTGAGAGGAGTCAGAGGGGAATGGATAGGCTTGTTCGAGACAGAATGGCCAGAAATACTCAACCACTCTTTCAATAATGATGTACAGAAGGGCATATCTGACATGTCAATCGTCGAAGTGGATGATGTAAATTACATAAGTGTACCTAATAAAGGGTGGTGCTGGGTATATGCCCCAAATAATGGATCTGGAAAATCTCTGGTTTTCACCCAGAGTGTCCAAGTGAAGTCTATAGGTCATTTTCTTCTTTCTTCATGTAGGAGAGCTGTGTTTGATCATGCATACTCTCTGTCCGCTTTCACCCTACTCCTTGCCCACTCTCCTGCCCATCCAGCCAAGGGCTGGTCTGGGACTGACATTGCCCCTATGTGCAGCTAGCCCTTGATGTGTAAATTACACAATATCCCAAACAAGGATACCGTGTACTGTGACAATCAAAAACAGACAGCACACTTTTTCAGAACCTTATCTGCAACGACGTATACTGGCCTGGGCCAACTAGGCTTGACGCAGCAGATCCAATATGTGCAATGGTGCAGATAACGTTATAAAAAACATCTAGGATAAAGGAAGGAAGGCTGCTACAATTCCTTGGTTAGCTCTTAAAAAGAAACAACACTCATGAGCCACATGTTTATTTCCTGTGATGGACACAGATGTAGAGCAATGCCACAGGGGAGAATAAGTGTGTTGTAAATCAAAATCCACTGTCAGGATAGACATTTGCATAAAATGTGTACATATTTGTTTTGTATTTGCTAAAAAAAATAAATTTTCAAAAAATTCACAACATAGACATTTTCTACCACCTTTTAAACCTTCTTGATTTATTTAGTCCAACACATCTTAATAGTCTAGTCAGGGGTGTTGGAATATCATTATCTCACACTACTCTATTTTAAGACTACCCACTGGATAAGAATGATAAATCATTTAAATTATATATCAAAGTCCTGGAGAACAAAACTAAAAAGTTTTTTAACCAAATTGGCTTAGCCATCTGGCACACTGTGCTACTGTCTGGCGGGCCGCTGGCTGGTATCGCATCATACTCACACTGTATATTATATTTCTATACACTATATAAATGTATGTAACACTGTACAGATTAAAAGAAGCACCTTCGTACGTATAAGGGAAGGTATCTTAACTAGCTCTTCTCATGAAGCACATCATTGTTTCTCCCCTGTTGCATTGCTGGTAGTCGTTCTGGCAGCTTCTGTAAAGCAGGAACGAGGAGAGTACTTCATGACAGGAGATTGATTAGATTATTCTGGCTCTGGTACTCTAAAACGCAGCTTCCACAACGTTAACATCCAAAACAATTACGCTGATTGTCAAAACAAAAACAACGTGGCTTCTCTGGTACTCCTACACAGTGAAAGATGCTGGACTTATGCTGCGGGTCACATAATGTGGCCCCACTGAGCATCCACTCCACCCTCAGCTACAGAAACCTAGACAGTGGGGTTATCACTATTTGTCTGGTGGTGGCACCTTAGCACATACCTAGTGTGCATAATGGATAATCCACCACTGTGACCAGGATGGCCGGGATAGACCAGTGGTCTATCCCGGCCAAGTTGCGGCACCAGGATTTTAAAAGTCTGTACGAGCGACTCTATTGGTCTATTGAAGTACAGGTGCACTTTATTGGTTGATGGCAGAGGAGGCCCCTGCCGGCGACCAATAGAGTTCCTTGTACGGACATTTAAAATCCAGGCACCAATGCTTCTGCGTGTGCATAATGGATAATCCACCACTGTGACATGTACGGTTAACATATTCATTTAGCTATAATACAAGCTGTAACAGTTATCCCTTAACAGAGTTGATTAGTAAATTAGTTATATGCCAGATTCGGTCTTACCCAGTTTAATGAATTCCGTAAAACAGATGAGCTGATTTTGTCACACTGTATAACCTTTTTTTTTCTTCCACTGCCAACTCAACTCAGGCTGAATTTATTTGAATGGACCAGTTCCTACGCTTTACATCTGGCAGTCAAGTCAATTTTCGAGTTGGCACTTGACTTTAATCTAGATGGACAGACTGAAACCTTTGTGAATAGACTCTACAGTTTAGTTTATAAATGCCAGTGCTCTTTGATTGCATTCAGTAAAGTAAACTCATAGAACATACAGCTGATCTGTGCTTATTCAAAGCTACGCTGTGCCTTTTTCATATACTGGCTATCACTTGTATATTCTACAATTGTATTAGCCTCTAGAACATCTCTTAGACACGGTGTTCCATATGCTTTACTCACCCTTTTGGCAATGAAAGTTAACACAGTCTCAGCTCTATTAAACAATTCAATTAACATAATTCTATGCTACCTTTTATATAACACAAAATGCAGCTTTCCTGTGATCTTAAACATCCACTTTTGCTGAATCACTTTTTTATTATAACATGCTGAAACAGGAGAGTGAGAGCAGAGTCAGCACAATGGTTCCGTTCTGCAAGAGCAGCAAGCACAATAAATAAAAAAAAATGTACGGTATTACATTTATTTATTTATTTTAATCTGACTGGTCCCAAAAATAGAATCCCCATCATCTGAATCAGCCAGGGCAACAATATTTGCATTGATATAGTTGGAACACCTTTATGTGTGATATACTTTATTCGCAAACCAAAATGTTGATTGTTAATACCGAACCACTTTTAGAACGTTCTGTGTGTACATATATTATACATATACACACATGCTACCGTTCAACAAGTTTGAGGTCACTTAGCTGTTTTCATGTAACATACTTGTAAAAGGGGTTTCTAATGATCAATTAGCCATTAAAACGTAAACTTGAATTAGCTAACACAACGTGCTATTGGAATACAAAGTGATGGCTGCTGATAAAGGTCCTCTGTACGCCTATGAAGATATTCCATTAAAAATCAACCGCTTCCCTACAATAGTCATTCACATCATTAACAATATCTACACCGTATTCCTGACCCATTTGATTTTATTTTAATGAACAAAATTTGCTTTTCATTCAAAACCAAGAACGCTAAACTTTTGAGTAGTATATATACATATGTATAAATATTATATATGAATACATATATTGCAAAGTGTTCCAGAAACAAACACAAAGCCACCACCACCACCACCACACTGAATGGGTTGTATACACATAAAGAATAAATCTTTTTATGGAACTCACAAAAGGGTACAGGATGCCCAGTCCCAAAATCTTTTCAATTCACGAAACTGTTAACAGAAAACACCACCTTTCTTTATCTTATCTGAGAATGAGTGCCCATATCCCCTTACCACACTCACATCCTGACCCTACCCCCAAACATATCTACTACCATCACCTAACACACATTCTAACATGACTTAAATACCTGATACAGATGCCCAATCCCCCAACATATTATGGAACTTAAAAGTTGCTGATTCACTCTACTCTTTAATGTCAGTAGAACCTCTGGCAAACATGCTTTTTAATCCTCTTACCTGGATTTAGTCGCTACTTTTTACAGTGATACTCTTTTAATACCAATAATTAAAACCTCACCCTTCACCATTTTCTTCGCCAACTTTAAAGAACTTATACAGTGCCAAAACAAGATTTCTTTCCAGTTCAGACTTACCCAACATATATACACTATATGGAAAAAAGTATTGTGACACCTGACTATTACACCAACAGGGACTTTTATGACATCACATTGTAAATACATAGACATTAATATGTAGTTGGTGCCCTAATGTCTTTTGACCCTCTGTGCCCATTTGCAATTCTCACACATAAATCACCTCAAGTCATCTAACCATCACATCAGTAGTGTGATTGGTGAAGTTTTATCGCATTATAATTTGCCATTCTATGCCATGTCTGGACAAGCGAGGAACCAGTTAGTCGTGACGTCCTAACCCTGTGCAATCACTGTGTGAGAGGCCTCTGTGTAAGCAGAGATTAGAGATCCTCCTGCCCGCCAACATAGACATCATGGGTCACATGTAGTGTACAAGCGCACACCACCCTGATGACTACAGTTGCACCACAGATGAGGGATAGCTCCTCCACAACATGTATCAGCAAGAATGAGTATGTCTTATTATTTGTTTTAAACATTTAAGCATTTTATTAAACTTTGCCCTGATCACTGGTAACCTCTAAAAACTACAGGTAGAAAGTCTTTGAAATACAACTCTGTGCCATAATTCCTGTATCAATATTCCCAGTCTATATAATACCGACAACTTCTATTTATAAAATAATTCCTCAAATTTCTGCCAAATTCACACCCTCCTACTCCTATCCACATACTCCTCCAGTTTCCATAATAAAAAATCTTTGGATTCTTTGGATTTAAATATCTAGTTACACAACTTGCACAAACTTAATAGTAATGCCTGACTATGAAGAGTCACTACGACGCACATATATTATCTGACTGGGGGAAAACACTTTTTCCAAAATGCTGTTTTTCACTTAGCGGGGAGCTAATGATTCCAACTTCCTGTTTGAAAGGCGTGAGGCTGCAATGAACTTCCTGATTGTCAGTGCTGCCCTCTAATGCACGTCTGACAATACAACAGCATTTTGAGTTTTACTTTGGAGCTTTCGAATGTGCTCAGTACCTTCGTTGGGGCACTGCTGCCTAGCTTCCTGGTAAACTATTTCAGGGCAACATTTAGTACCAAAGTTAGTACCACTGATAAAGCATTATTTTCAATTTTAAAACCCACATTGAAAAGGGCTTTTCTTGTTTCAATAGCAGACATACATGACAGTACGGTAGATGTTTATCACGTCAGTACTGAGAATTTACATTTGGTGTTGAAACTTATTTTCAAGAAAAGAAGAAGTGTCACAACCCTCCTCAAACAGAATTAATAAAAATAGTTACAGAAGAATACTAAAGCATGTCTCTAACTCAGAGAACTAAATATGAATATACTTACTTGTTCAATGTTAGGTCAAGGATAAACGTGGTGCCAAATGCCTCTATCTGGAAGCTCGTCTGAGCAAGATGCACAGCCTGAAAATAAGAAAAGATACAGTGAAACTGGGCCTCTCTTTTTGAAACATCAAAGAGGAGCTTGGTGATAGCTCCAACCATTTATGTCTACATACCAGTGTAAGTATGTGTGTTAGCATGAGTGTGTAAGTTTCAATAAGTGTGTGTACTGGGGGGGGGTACAGAAGGTGCTAGCCCTTTCTTGATAAAATGGGTATTTATGGGATATATAATGAGTGTTCTTAGAATGACTGTTATTTCATGGTTGTTTACACCATGAGGAACTCTGGAAATAAGACTGTTATTCTCTAAAACCTTGATATTAGCTTTATGACATAAGTTGTATATGTTTCCCAAAGACCTGTTAGGCGAGGCTCCTCACTGACAGTACAGGTCACTATCTATTGGGAAATTGGGCCCCACCTAAGCACCAATTTCATAAGTGCATTCCCTTAAATAGCATGAAATAACTCCTCTGTGGGGTTTTTTTTTTGCTGGAAGCGCTAAACTGATTGGTCAACAAAATCTAATTTCATTCTCAACCCTCCCAGGTTAAATCAACAATTATGGCCCTTGACTGTCTTCCAAGATCACTCACAGCTACTTTATCAAAGTCTTCTCAATATAATAAGATCTCTTGATAAACAGACAGGTTTTTCCTGCTTATTAAAAAATGTAGAGATTTCCCAGAAAGGCAACAAGATGTAATAACTTTATTTTGTTAGATATTGAATGTTCCCTAATTAACAATATACTAGGTTCCCTCATATTTTAGTCGCTATCTGAGTCACAAACTCAGTTGTCTCCTATCACCCATGTTTGATGTAGCCAGAAAAGAAAAATGGATCAAGAACGATGCCCCTTCCCCTTTTTAAGAATTTTAAAAATGTTGTTAAATTTTTAATTTCTTTCTCCTTTTTTCTACTTTTTTGGCACTCCGGCAATCATATGTGTTTCAATACATATGATAGCTGAGAGGTACCTTACAATTTTCAAGGTATCCTCTTGCAAATGCATGGGGGTTCAGAAGGATTTCAATGGGGGTGCTATCCTGTCACTGATTGGCTGCGTCAAGCTTTTTTAAAAACATTTTGAACAATGCATACACTTACAAAGTCCTTTCATATTCATTGATTGATTGGGGACCTCCTCGGATGCTGAAATGTCCCTTTAAGAGATCCCCATATCTTCAAAGCTAGAGGGGAACCTCTGGTGGCATCCCCAGAGAGGTCCATTTAAAAAAAGTATTATTGTTATTGAGGTATTATTGCAATTAAATTGTCCCTTAGCAGGCTCAATTCACCAAAGAGATGCTGGGGTAAAGTTCCCCTTGGGACAACTCGGTCAACATAAAGATCCTACCTATTCAATGCAAAAGAAAGTTGAAATCTGCTACTTGCAAAACGTATACATCTGGCTATTTGGAGTCTAGCTTTGCATTTACAGGATTATTAATCTATGATCAATCCTGTAAATTAGCCTTGCAACTTGTTTATGTTCATTAGGACAATGCCAGGTGAAAAAACAAAAAGGGGCCCAGACACCATATGGGGCCCCAAAGGTGGACTCAAACACCAGATGTCATACAGGATTAGGTTCAGACTAGCCCATCTGTCTTGCTTTTAAATATATAAAATGCAGACAGTACACAATACTTGAAACCATGCATCATATGAATAAAAGGGATACCTTCTGTAATGTGGTAGGAAACCTATTATTGCTGTTTTTTTTATAAATATACTTGATTTCTATGACTCAAACCTCTTCTTCACCCTTAACATTTGGTCCCTCGTCAGATCCTTAACCTCTCGCATCCACTCATTCCACACCAAAGAAGCCACAAAACGTGGTTTACTCCTTTATCATTTCCCGTCTTTACTATTACAATATTCTTCTGGACGACATTTTCAACTCCTTCCTCTGCAATCTATCCAAAATGCTGCTGTTAGGCTTATCTTCACAACTTTCTTCATCCCATTCTCCACTCTGTGGAACCCTCCGCTGGCTTTATATTACCTCAATAATTAAAATTAAAATACTTTGACTTTCATATAAAGCCCTTGATTACACTGCTCCTCCATACATTTTTACCCTCATAACAAAATACTCCCCTACTCAACCTTTACGTTCTTCCCGTGGGCTAAGGCTTTCCTCCTCGCTTGTCACCTCTTCCTTTTCCCGTCTACAAGACTCCCCTGGTGCTGCCCCAAACCTATAAACCTCTACATTCACTTTCACTTCATCTCCAGCTTTCAACCTTCCTCCCTCCCAACATAAAAGAGACAACCCACTTCTTCAGAGAAGAGTACCATCTCAGTAGCTACACCTGCCGTTAATACAACCCCACACTACCTTTCTCCATACCTAATGTTTCTCCTCACCCCATTCCCTCTAGTTTGTTAGCTTGCTAGCAGTGCCCCCTTTACCTAATGTATCTTTTTACCCTTGAATATATAAGAAGCACAGAGTAAGTTGTTAGGACTACATAAGTAAAAAATAATAATATATAATAATAATAATAATAATGTGTGACATCATTGCAAGGTATGTGTAATACCAGTAGAATATTAGGGTACAAAAAGAAAAAGAGTCATATGAGAGAGCGGAACGGTATTCTAAACAACTTTTTGAAGAGTCATGTAAGGTAAGATTATTATATAAAAGGCTTTTAGGCAACTGTGTATATGCAATAGGTTTGTGTTCTAGCCAAACGTACAAGGCAACAACCCTGACTTTATCCTTTTTCCTTGTGGTGAACAACAAAATTGTAATAACCCTGAGGAACCCTCCACCTCATGAAAGATCTGTGGAAGAAAGGACCTCATTAGCCTTGCTATAAAGAATCAGCTCAAGGGAAAGTCACCCATAATATCACGCGACCTGAAGGTAAAAGAAGTTTATAGAAAAATAAATAAAGAATACTTTTCCTCAATGTTCACAGTAAAATATATATTTTTTATGAGACTTCTCATTAAAGAGGTTTCACAAACTCAAAATCCGCATTGCTATTTATTTACTTAAAAATGGTATCTGCAACTTTCATAAATGTTTGGGGACATTAGTTATCCAAGGCAACGTTCTTGGTAATAAAATAATATTTTTAGCATTCGTAACCTGACTTACATCTATGGTAAGGCATTTAAAGAAAAGATAGCAGAAATGTTATATACATGGCATACATCAAAAAAAGTAAAAAAAAAACATGACGTTGTGTAAGTCTTGGACAGCTCGGTTAACCAGTTAACAGAAATCCTACTGCTTAATAACCAGCAGACACGGGTTTACTCCGAGGGCTAAAATGCTTTAGAGCACTCCTGGGGAGAAAGCGAGCACTGAAACATGCAACGCAGCAAAAACCTCTCTCCTGTCTGCCGGGAAGCAGGCGGATACTACATAATAGATACTAAAAATGTCTACTACAGCAAGACTGTGCTGAGATGGGCTCGATCTAAGTGATGGTCAACTCGACTCTGTTAAAGGAAAATCTATTGATAAATCATTTGTATTAATTTCAAATGATTTCAAGAGTAGCAACTGCTATTGCTATGAGAAATGCTCTAGAGATCCTTATTCTCCCCATTGCCCTGACATAAATACCCCAGGTACATGCAAAAAATGTAAAGTATATGGCTATAATACCAAAATGCTTCTTAGATATTATAATCATTTTATATAATTTTTTTACATTACAAAAAGGGTAGTTATACAGTGTACTGTAAGTAAAACAACCTCCCACCAGAATCGTTAAAGGAAATGTAAAAATTGTATGGTTATATGGCTATATCGACATTAAAGAAGATACTAAGGACTGAATAGGGTTAGAGAAAATGAGTAGACTAGATTGGCCATCAGTTCTTATCTGCCATCAAATTCTATGTTTCACCATTTCTATGTTTCTATTTTATTTATGGAGCAAAAGCTCAGACTGGCCATCAGACAAACCAGGCAAATGTACTGTGGGTTGGGGTCCAATGGTCCCTCACATGTACGTTTATTTTAAGCTTGTGCGTCAGATCCCGTTGTTTTAGTATGTGGACACTAAATAGTGGTCAAATTTAGATCTGTTCGAAAGCGTTCGCTGCTAACTCATACCTTGCTACATTGGTGTTAATAATAGAATACTTGGGTGCTGCCAGCATGATCTCTGTACAGGTGGATTGTGTATTTGAGTCATCAACCACCTTGATGACCTACAAGACAACAGCATTTTAATAAATCAAATCAGTGATCAGTGGAAGGTCACTAGGACAGTCAATGGACGTGCAATTCTGCAGAGCTGGTAAATGAAATCATGCATGGTTTGCACACAAAAGACCTTGAAATTACCTTGGAGCTAGTCAATCCCCCTGAAATATCTGTCATTTTAATGAGCGGAAATCATTTTTCATGTGATCTGTTTTTTTTATGTTATTTATCTCTCTCTATTCATCACATCTCATCACATCAACACTGAAGGTACATGAGATGTTCAGCTGAAGGTCACCATGATTTTTACTAGGACAATTCATTAGAATATTATATCAAGAAAGGAAAAGTATATACAGCACTATATGATAATATATGCCAAACTTACTAAATTAAATAAAAAGGAAAGCTAAGTGTATAAGTTAAATGTTTCTTAATGGGGGAGTGATGGCTGGGTATTTGCTACATTCCATGTTTCTTTCGGATAAATCTACATCTGTAGGCTTGACTCTTCTTGATTTAATATGATTCAGTCTAATACATTTCTGTGATTTGTGTATTACAGATCTATACTTCTGATTTAATTTTTAGGTAGAGATTTAGGAGTAGAGTTTGGATCGAGCTATGTTGTTCTGTTTTGTTCTGGCGATTTGAGCCATATTTTCCCATTCCGGAGTTTCTCTAATTTTGCATAGGGTGTGATTCATTTGCAAAATCCTTTTAATTTCCTTTCTCATGTTCTCTGTATTTTATGGATAGCAAGAGAACCAGGATATATGGGCGTGAGAAGAATTTGAGATGGGAGAAGTAAGGCGATAGGGTTTGAGGGAAGAATGAGATGAAATAAGACCACCACTTGAAGAAGGTCTACCAGGAGCACTAAAATAAATTCATGCCTAGTGCAGTGAGAAGGGTTTTAAAGGCTGTATTCACAATCATCGACCATTTAGACTATACATCAGGACTGTCTGTGGATAGTGTAAGTACAAAAAACACAATAATGAGCCTCAAGCCTAATTTCCAGTTCAGTTCTGTATTGACACTTGTAAAGTCAGCAATATATTCCTTTTAAGAACAACTAGCTTTGTAAACTGTCGTACAAAAACGCTGTACAGAAGAGAGGTCCATTTGTAATTCAATTATTTCAACAACTGCCATATGGATTACTCAAGGGTGAGAAGAGTGTCTTACATCTTGTTGCTTGTTAATGTGGAGTCTGCTTGGCTTACCCTTTCACTTACAGTAATACCAATCGGTAGATATCCTATTATCACTAAGACACAAGGCTTCCTGATTCCGTTATTATTCAATAATAACTGAATGTTTCAACACAAAATGTGCCGCTACAGCCCTGGCATTCTCTTGTTCATTATGTTAAAAAATTAAATCAGCATTTTTTAAAGTAGAAAATGTGACCTCGAGAGTGATCAGGACAGGTATACACAGCATAAATCTCTAATTTCAGCAGCCTGGACTCTTATAAAGAACAGTCGTTTATTTTTGTGCCTGGAAGCCAGGTTTACTACCCAAGATCTATTTTCTAATGTTAGGAAAAGGTAGAATTGCTGGAGGCAGAGTGAGCTAAAAGTGGAAGGGTGGTCAGAGGGAGGTGAGCGGAGAAGGAGGTGGAATCAGCCGTAAAGCCAGTGGAACAAGGCATGGTGTAGACAGGGACAGATATCGGCCCCTCCATCTGACAGATACCATTCTACAGGCCACTATTCCATGCCAAATCAGTATCTGACACATATTCCTTCTTATACTGAGGTTAAAGGCAAACCAGTACATTTAAGTCATATCATCAGTATTGATAAATAATTGATGAAGGGAAGAGGCACCTCACAAAAGTTCACCCAAAAATGTAGAAAAATAATTCTTAAATGCTAACTGGCAAAAGTACAGATGAAGTGAAAAATGGGATTGAATTCTGAATTCAAATTATTTGTCATACTGAAGAATAACTGATTTACATGTATTAGCATCAAAGTTGGTTTGACAATGTCACACACAAGGCCAATCAAGCAAATGTATGATCATTAATATTCTCAAAATAAAAATGTAAAAACAATCAATAATGACTAAAGTTAATATTTACCTATTAAATTAATTTTAGGCAAAATCACTAGCCAACTGTATGCTTCAAAATGTTATTACAATCCTCTAGCTGAACTGTATCTGAACATCTGATGGATTTCCAAAATGTAATGGGATCATTTTGAAATTAATGATTTTTTTAGAATGTACTCAATATAAAAAAATGGATTTGTTTTATTTTTTATTATAGCCACCATTTAAACAGAATTCTCAGACGCCAAAACGACAAAATGCTCTTGGCCAGCACTGATTAAAACTGTGCTTAGTAGGGTAGGGACATAGTGCATATGTCTGCAAGATACACTATTGGAATATTTGCTGTTGGCATTAAATGTCATTCATGATCCAAAGCATACGGCATAAGTGACAAGAGCAGAATCTGATGGCAATATCAGCTGGGAGCTCAAGAGGACTGTAGGGAAAACACCAAATGTTCGATTTAACAATTAAAATCAACTCAGCCATTTGTATAAAAGGTCAGTCTCTGGTTCACAGGATGGATGTCTTAGTACAGCGTGGACTTGCATCTTGTCCATTGTGATTGTTCTATACTAAAATGTTTGTTCCTTTCTTAATATGACTCAGTATTTTATGGTATGTACTTGTATAAAGAGAACTCTCACCAAATTGTAGTACTAGTATTACTAGTACCAGATTTGGGGGGGGGGCATTTTATTTTTGTAAGCAGTTCTGATCATTTTTTCCAGGCAGAAACATTATACAATTGCAGAAGAGCCATTTGCATTTGTTTTAGCTGTGTGAGGCTTATCATACTGCCTTGTAGTAAACAATAGAATGGCTCAGTCTCAATCACACACTCTGACTAACTGAAATCTATGGAGAAAAGGTCTTCATTAAGGTCGCTATAAAGAATCAGCTCAGTGTGATGTTGATGATGGTGACCCGCAAAAGCCATATAAACTATCAAATGCCTAACCACAATGGCAACCCCGAGATGTTGATATTGAATGGTATTCGCTGGGTATGCTCAGAATTCTTGCTTTGTTTCTTGTACTTATTGTGATTATTATTCTATCCTGGGAATCTAAATGTGTATGTCTTTTTAGTTTGTGTTCTATGCTTTTTTGTATGTTTTGTGTTGTGCATAGTTGCAGGTTCTGACCAAACTTTAGGGTTGAGCAGCCCCTCCTGCCACAAAGGCGCCTCACTAATGGTGTCCAGAGAAGGCTTTACATTGCATGAAAGTCTCATTGGAAAGCAATATAGCCATGAAACATTAGATAGAACTTGCCAAACTTGGGGTACTTTGACGTAGTGGCGGGCTAGCAATATATGGCCATTTAGTATGACAGAATCCCCAATATGTATGCCCCAGGTGTTTTTTGAATGGTATTCACTGGGTTTGCGTTGAATTCTTGCTTTGTTTTATTATGGTTAATGTGAATGGAGCATTCATTCATCTCACTGATTATCTGCGTTTGTTCACGGAAACATTACCACAGCAGAGTATGGCGTATTTCAATTATTTGCTCATTCCACTTAAGTATGCAACTAATTAATTTTGCTATAGAACTGCCTGGTGTTCCTTTTCCCCACAAAGTGCTTTCAGGTTTCAGGTTTACTTGATATGTGTTACAAATTGAATTTGGCTTGATTAAAAAAAAAGAAACAACTTCTCTGAACAAATTACACCACAGTGAAATGGCCTGATCAGATTTGAACTTTGAAAAGTTTTGTTCACTTTTATTGCTTTTACCTAATTCAATGTAAAGCCACCGGGTGTCTTGTATAAGGAGGTCTTTTAGTATGAATTACACCATGGCCAAATCCTTTCTGTGCTCCTTTACGGGGTTTCTAAGCAGTCTTTTTCATTATTGTGTTGGACAGGGCTGGCTCTTGTCCCTTGTGGCCTCACCTGGACCTGTTATACATAAATTACTGTCATTCATTTTTTTGAATACGATCGTCCATATCTCCGCTCTGCTCCTAAATAACTCAAATTCAGTACTACTCTGCTTGTACACCTTCAACGTTGAGTAAGGAAGATGAACTACAACATATCAATTGTACAAAGTTAATGAGTGACTATGTATCGGCGTCCCGTGTTTATCAACTTCATCAGCCACTTATGCAGTTTGAGTGAAAGTTAACAGTAAAAAGAATATCCCCCACATCTACCTGCGCATGGGATAGCCATATAATATTTTACATAATACCGCCCAAAAATGTATATATTCCATTAATTTATATTGCCACATAGCTACAGAATTTATAATCGAGGACATGATAAAATATGTGATTTGATAATGAAGGCAATCATAAATCTAAATTGATAATTACAGGGGAAATCAATTAACAAAAATTATAATAAATATACAGCATGGCACAAATTCTGATTTTGAACAAAATCTGAAAAGTAATTTGGAGAAAGTTAAGGCTCACATTAAAGATCGTAAACTCAGATAGATCTAAGCATTCAACCAACAAGGCATAAATCCTACATCCATAAGGCAGAAATAAAGGATACTTAGACGATAAATCTTTTGGGGGAATCATTAAATAAAAATCATGTTGCCATTTTTAAGAAGGGGTTATCATTCAACAGTACATCTAAATTTGATTGTTTTCAATGGGTCAAAAATATTAATCTTTTTACTAGGAAATTGGCCCTATGTAAGTTCTTTGAAAATAACGATATAAGAGAAGCAAAACAAATCGTACTTTCAAAGACCGATTATCTCTGTCTCAGGGACTTATGGGTTTTGGAAAAAGAGTCTAATGGTAACCCAGAGACATTTTCTCCACCAATATCACATTTTAGACCAAGGAGCACCTTCACCCCCGAGAGGATTATCCCCACATTAGTCTTTTTTGTGCAATTGGTAACTAATGAGCTTGAGATGCTAAAAAAGTTACTGATCCCATATAATTTAAAATATGAATGGAAAACCCTGCTTGAGCTAAGCATTAATACCAACATAGTTATTAAACTAGCAGATAAAGGGGGGGATGTTGTGGCTATAGGTAAACTTACAAGTTGAAGGAGGGTGTAATAAATTAAGTGGTGGCCAGACAAATGAGTACTAGGAGCTAAGGAGTTCTAGAAACTTTTACTTGAGGCTTATCACGCACATTTTCATGGAAGCAGAATTTAAATATTTGTTAACATCAGCCCCAAAGGTGGCCTTTTGTTTACCAAAGATTCAGAAAAATCTGATCAATCGTCCTGGCCACCCTACACTTTCTGGTATAGGCCGTATTACTGAAAATCTGAGCAGATATAATGATGTGGTTCTTGCCCCTGTGATATGTGAGATTCCATCACGTATTAAGGATACCAAACAGGTGAAAAAACTTCTTCGTAAGGTTCCAACAATAGAGAACTAATTTCTAGCCAGTCTGGACGTGATTTCTCTATACCACAATATTCCACATCAAAAGGGCCTTCAGAGGGTTCCTTTTCTCATAATAAAGGTAAAATGTTTTTTGAATTTAATCAATAGATTCTATGCATGGTTCAGTTTATCCTTACACATGATTATTTTGTGCCCTTTGAGCTGAGAGAGATATTTAATAAGGGACTCCCACAAAAAAATTGTGAGGACAATCTATCTAGATGCATTAAAACTTTTAATTCAGTCTGGATGTTTGTTAAGGATATAATTAATAAATATTGGCCCATTCTATTATCGGACCCTTCCCTGTGCAGGGTCACATCGGAGACATATTCGCATTTATCACAAGAAGGATCTATCTTGCCTTAAATTTGTAGGCACTGAAGTATCCTCTCTTGGATATGATTAGTATAAAAATACTCCTTCAGAGGGAGTCCTTTTGGATTTATTCATTAAAAACTTTAACCCCTCTTCATTAGTTTGGTAGTATTTTTTTATCAGTTTAATTTAGTACTTTCTAGATGTAGGTTGAGATTAATTCATCTAAAAAAAATACCTTTTTATATATTTATCTTTGGAATTTTTCTCCTGTAATTATATATTATATAATATGGCTATCCTATTAGCTGGTAGATGTGGGGATGTATCTGTATATACTTTTTACTGTTTATTTCACTCATTTTGCATACGTGGCTGAGTGTAGCAAGTGAAATGCATGTTGGGTTGTTTATTATTTTTTCTGATCATAGTGAAAAGTCTTCAAACCAAGGTTACGGATGTAATGTCTCGCTAGAATTAATGATGGCGATATTACTACTATTACTACGCTACTGGACTGTAGACATTGCACTAGTTTTCATTACTGCTATCTAGTTATAGGCAGGTAGAGTACAACATGCTACTTTTTATACAGTTGATACTTTGTAGTTTATCTCCCTTACTCAATATTTAAGGTGTACTTTTAGATTATATACCGTATTTTTCGCTCCATAAGACGCAGTTTTTTTCCTCCCAAAGTAGGATGAAAAATCAGCCGCGTCTTATGGAGCGAAGATGCAGGCAGGGAGGGGGGGGGGGCAACGATATACCGTATTTATCGGCGTATAACACGCACTTTTTTAACTAAAATCCGGAGCTTAAACCCTACCTGCGTGTTATACGCCGATAAATCCGGGGTCGCAACTGAGGCAGGCGGCGGCGGCCGCCAGCAGAGGAGTCCTGGATTTCTGCCAGTCAGGGGGGCCCAAGGGGTGCCGAGCGGTTGCTGAAGACAACCGCTCGGCAACTCTCGGGCCCCCCTGCCTGACAGATATACAGGAATCCTTTGCTGGCGGCGGCCGCCGCCACTGCCGCCTGCCTCAGCGCTTCAACTCCTGTGTTGGAAGCGTTTGTCTCGGGTGCCGGCGCTTTACGCTGGGCGCCGGCATATGACGTCAGACGCCGGCGCTCAGCAGTGAAGCGCCGGCACCCGAGACAAACGCCTCACGCTTCCAACACAGGAGTTTAAGGTAAGTGACCGGGGCGGGGGGGGGGAGATCCTGAGAAGGGGGGGTTAGGGAGTTAGAGGGGAGATCCTGAGAAGGGGGGGTTAGGGAGTTAGAGGGGAGATACTGAGAAGGGGGGTTAGGGAGGGAGGTCTTACTGTGTGTGTCTTACTGTGTTTGTGTGTGTGTCTTACTGTGTGTGTGTGTGTGTGTCTTACTGTGTGTGTGTGTGTGTGTCTCACTGTGTCTGTGTGTGTCTTACTGTGTCTGTGTGTGTCTTACTGTGTGTGTCTTACTGTGTTCATAGCTTATTCAGTTATTGTAATAAATATTTTAGCCCATTTTTTAGCTCAAAATATTTTTTCCTTTTTTTTCTCCTCTAAAATCTAGGTGCGTCTTATCAGCAGGTGCGTCTTATAGAGCGAAAAATACGGTATATATTTATGTATTTATTTATTAAAACTAAAGTTTTATTCAGGTGTTGTATTTATATTTTTCTTTCAGTGGAATTATTTCTAAGTTCAAGCATATTTGCAGTGAGTTAATCTTTCTAAAACTGAACTCATTATCTTCCTTCCCTCCATCTCCACTCCACTACCTGAATTCTCTATCACCATTAACAACACGACTATCTCTCCTACTAATCAGGCCCGATGCCTTGGGGTTATCCTTGACTCTAACCTTTCCTTAATCCCTCACATTCAGTCCCTCACCAGATCCTGCCTAAAAAACATCTCTCGTATCCACCCATTCCTCACCCAAGACTCCACAAAAAGTCTCGACTCTCTCCTACAGTGTCTCTACAGTGTATCCTAAATGCGGCTGCTAGGCTTATCTTCCTTGCACGTCGCTCCTCTTCTGCTTCCCCCCTCTGTGAAACCCTCCACTGGCTCCCAATTACCTTTAGAATTACATTTGAAATCCTGGTACTATCATATAAGGCCCTCCATTACACTGCTCCTCCATACATTTCTGCCCTCATAAGCAAATACTCTCCTACTCAATCCCTACGTTCCTCCCATGGGTTAAGGCTCTCCTCCTCACTTATCACCTCTTCCTTTTTCCGTCTACAAGATTTCACTCGGGCTGCCCCATATCTCTGGAAACTACTCCCACCTTTCACCCTCCCTCCCGACATTCAAGAAACATTTCAAAACCCACTTCTTCAGAGAAGCTGCTAGAACTTCCTTGTCACTGATACAACCACCACACTACCTCTCACCCTTTCTCTGTGCCTTATGTTTGTCACCCCATTCCCTCAAGATTGTAAGCTTGCGAGCCGGGCTCTCTCCACCTAATGTATCGGTTTGTCTTAGTCTGTCAATTCTCGTCTTATCATACCTCTTGAATATATGTATTGTATTAAGCGCTGCGTAAACTGTTGGCACTATATAAATAAAAGATAATAATAATAATAAATAGTCACAGGTGCTTATCTGGTGCTTTTAAAAGCAGCTGTATAACAGTTCCATTTTCTATTTACAACTGCTCAAACTTCCATTTTTCATTTACAAATGCTTACTTGTGGTGACCTAAAAACACAATGTGATTTGTTAAAGCACCTGTTAAAATCACTGCTCAACATCAGCTAATGAAAGCCATAACCAAATAGTGAATCACATACAATAAGAGATAAAATAAGTTGCAACTGTTACTTTAAGAAGGCAGTTACACGATCTAACTCCAAATAGAGAGGAAATATTGAAAATGACATCTGCGAGTTTCACCTGCTTCACACACAATTTTCACCTACCATTGTCAAGCCACATGGCACACTTACTGATGTTGTGCCCCCATGGGCAGCCGTGACACCTAGCATGTGGCAATAAGACTGAGGTCTTACAGTGACTCACCTGGACGTTAGCAAGACCCCAGTTTAGGCAAAATCACCCGAATTCACCACAATACGAATTTGAAAAAGTGACTTAGACAGTGTGCAAAAATATATTAATTTATTAGGAAGGATGTCTTGGGTAGATCAACTCAGAACACCATCCTAATTCACCAATATTCATCACCCTAGTGGCAGATCTAATCACAGTTTTGTTCCAACTAGAACTCTATCCGGTGTTACCCTTGAGTATTCACGTGATTTACCTTTTATAAAATAGGATTAATTCTTCTGTTGAAATAAGTGAATTGAGTTGGCGAAATGACAATCGCAGATCATGCCAGGCAAGGAATCACTGGTTAATCTGTTATTCTGATGCCATTTCACAGTCTTACCTTATTATGCTTTTGCTGATCCCTTGCTCTGGTATCCAACACATGATGTGGACTTTCGGATTCTTTGTTAATATAATAGACAAGTCTCGAGGGCAATGTGATTTCTTTGTGCACTCCATTGTTCATACTGTGGTTACCGCTATCACTACTGCTGCTTCTGTGTTGAGACGGCTGTTCTTCATCTGCCAATGTGCCAGCGGTGCCTCCCGCAGTCTCATTGCAGTGTGGAGCTGACGGAGAGCAAAAAACAGCATAAAGCACTGATGTAGGAAAGCAGAGGTGTTAACTGGTAGCTGCAGGCTGATTTAGTCTGATGGTATCTATAGTGCAGCATTAGCTAGAGTGATACAGAGGGCATTTATCAGTAATAAGCCATTAAGCTAAAAAGGGCCGGAGAAGGACTGCAGTGAAGGTTACTGCTTCCCGAAACCGAAACTAGTCACTGCAAGATTTCAAGACATTATTAAGTAAAACAAATGTGTCAATATCTTCTAACTGGGATGGTAGCCTAATGCACATACAAGTATACCTTCACAACTTCCTATCATAGAGGTAAGGCATCAAAAGAATACAGTTCTCTATACTCACACCAGAGCACCAAGACAAGAGGCTACAGGGGTTGTAGATGACATTTTCAACCAAGGAAAGCGGTACAAGAGTATATTGGCTGATTTGTACTCAATACTATGTATTGCTATAAGGCATCTGTTCCATACTTTGCAGCAATCTGCCCCACCATTACCTTGCTTCTCTTTACTTTCCCACGTGACACATACATCTCAATCTCATCTTTACTGACCAATCAAAACAGGACTCATTCTCGTTTTAACACAAATAGAACATCATCAAGCAGGCAAACCAGACACAACCATATTTTGTAAATGTCTACAAACAGTGAGTGTGTATATATATGTGTCTGTTATTTTTTAATTTTCATGAGTACAGAGAATACTAGGTAACTAAAGTTTGACATCATGGTCAATATGGTGTTAGTCTTTAGTGAGAGGATGATACTTCTGCATATGTAGAACTTGGGGCCAAAAGAAAATATTAGGAGCCTACTCAATTTTCTAGTGTAGGAAATGATTCATCCATGGGGACACAATGAATGCGTAGAAGGACACTGGCGTCCCGTCACGATATTGAATACTATGCATTCACAGAAATCAGTAGAAGGTGCCACAAATGGTCACACTACCTGGTATTTCTCAGGTCCTGTATTTAGATATAACATGCTGCGTTATCAAATTCTATAATGTGATACACACTCACCGACGGACAGCTTTTGTGAGCTAAGAAGAGGATTAAAGCCTGGGAAAATATTTGGACTGGTGTTCTCTTAAGATACCAGCATAAATATCACTGTATTCTCTCAAGGTTGAGATGACTTGTGTTAGATTTAATGCATCAATTTGTGTATTCACTTAATTAAGCAGAAAAGGGTTCAAACTAAAGAAATTAACTCAACTCCTAAGTAGAAAGTATATAAAGCCTGAAAGTGGTCAAACGCTTAATAATTTAAACATTATTCTATAATAATTGAATATTTATGATGGTGTAGTTTTTTAACTTAATTCTGCCTACATGTATGGCCACATTAAAATAGCTGCACTTGGAATCATCTTCTCCACATATGAAGTGCGTGTGCTCATCAGAAGACAGGGCTGTCCATCCATTCTGGATGTGGGTCTTCTGAATAACTAGGGAGATTGTGAAATATCCACCGCCATTTGGAGAATAATATTCAGCAACTAGATAGAAAAAGGTAAAGGCTTAAATAAAGTTTAATTACAGAAAACAGTATATGTTGATTATTAGAATTATTTATTTTTATCTGCGACTAATCCACTTAAGCACCAACTTGTCTAACCAACTAACCTAGCGCAACTCAACATAACTTCATGAGAGACTTGAATTTACAAACCCAACAGTGCCTGATGCATTTCTACTTAAATCAATAACTCAACTTGCAGCAAATAGTCAAGTTGTTCTATAAGTCCATTTGGTGAGTGCAACTCAAAACATTAGATACTCAAATATGTTTCTTTTACTATACTGTTTCAGTACTTGTAGTTCATAATAGCCATATGGCTTCCAGTTGGCTACCACTGTTCCCGAGTGACTTGAAGTTCACTTCCACACCCTGATATGGAAAAAAAAAATCAAACTCAAGATGGAAAACCTTATGGTTTCTATATACTTGAATACTACAACCTACAATTACTGAATTTATATCTTGTGTAATACTTTATCTTATATGAATACTATATAAAAAATAGAATTTCTTGCAAAAAGCACTCTATTTGATGAGAAAAAAAAAACATTCAATAAGACGCCGCATCTAAAGGCTTGGTGGGTTGCCTGTTCATTCCTAGACACATCCTAATTCATTTTACAAACAAAAATGACAAGTTAGACTCCAGCTCTTAACATCTTCTATCATCTTCTTATTCAGCTCTGCAGCAAATCCTTTGATGCATAAAATTATACACATCCAAGGAGAACATGAAGTAATTTAAATGCATGGATGTCTTTTTGTGTGTCAGGATAGAATGTCTGCTGGTTAAATAAATTTAAAGTGTAACAGATAGAGAAGAGGTTTAAAAAGAAGAACAATGAAGCCCTGAAATCAACCAAGGGAGCAAGAAGTAGACATAATATATGCAATAGAGCATATGTATCTTACTTGCAAATACTATTTACATTAATATATGTATAGAGCAGGGATGATTTTCAGCAGGTCCATGCCAAATTGACAATATGCATAAAATAAATGAAATCAAACCGAAAACCGAGTGTGACTGCCCAAAATCAAGTAAACTGGTCTTGTTCTACAAAATCATGCTCTTTTATATACATACAGATGTGCACATACCAACAATGTAAATCCAAACCCAAATCGTACGCAGATTTATGTTATTATGAATACTCTAGTATATACTAGCAGGGTGGGCCTGTCCCATCGTTAAGCTGAGACATCTCCCTTTGCCCCAAACCTAAGAGGTTTCCTTTCTGAACCAAGCTAAGCCGAGCAATGACATGTATGTGACAGCACTAACAGGGAGTTACTGAATCACTTGTATACGGCCCATAATGTCTAGGCTGTAGTGTCACATATGTGAGTACAAGAGTCCCCAGCTTGTTTTATATACAAACTGCAGACTTACAGTAAATGTCCATTGCAGGTCCGTGTCAAGGTCTAGCGTTGCTTTTCTAAGTTTTCAAAGTTACTTAACCATACATAAAGGTTACAAAGTTTGTTTTGTTTGTACATATATATGTATATATGTATGTATGTGAGTGTGTGTGTGTGTATATATATATATATATAGATAGATAGATAGATAGATATATCATCACAAGCCCAACATATATCAATATATATTTTCAGCACCAAAAAAGCGCAATCCTGTCATTATCAGTTTCATGGATGACAAACATTTGGAGTCAAAGAACCTTTTCCGTTAAAAAAGGATGGGACAGACAGTTCTGCACTACTTATTTGTGTTTATATAGGATAATAGTAGAAAAAAGGCACATATTTTAATAAAGGTAAAAACCTAATAGTTTTCTATAAAAAACCCCACATACTTTACAATGCATTGCAGTAGGGCCCCTTAGAATTTAAGAGCACTTAGTTCAAGTGCAGCCTTGTGCAAATTGTAATACCCTGACCTGGAGATCAATGGAAAATGTACAGCAAAGGATGCCGCTAACCTCAGCTGTGTTAAGTCATCTATACTTGTACCGAATCAGGAGGTGCCGTTCATTAACCTATTCAAGGACAGGACAGCAGGTCATTGAAGTCATTCAATGCACTGCAGGTGGTAGCAAATAGGTTTAAGAAAAATATCAATGTTCTCTAATGCTGCAGTGGAGTACATGGAGTAGAATGACTGTGTGACATAAATGGCAGGGGACATCCTGCAATGATTTTCTCTGATCCAATCCACATTATACTTACTGCAGTGATTTCCCTATGCAAAATCAATCAGACACTGTTAGGAAGTTTGCTTGTCACAATTCTATATTAAGGACTTGATTGTGCAGCTGTTGTACCCTCCATAATTTTGGACGGTGTACAATAACTAATGCACTGTATTTGCCTGTCTGAATGTTGACTGTCTGGTGGCGGGGGAAGAAGGACCCCCCCATGAGCCACAACCAGTCCGATGAGGGTTATAGTCCCACAAAAACCGGTGAGGCTGATATCTATCCAAGTAGTAACCGGGGGTCACTGGATGCAGTCATGGCAGAGGATCCATCACCTATAAGATTTCATGTTATCTAAGGACAATCCCAAAGCAGAATTACACATATAAGACCCTCTATATATTAAACAGCACAAAAGATAAGATCATCATTTATCATTTACAAGTTACCAATCAGGCCTGTGAAGTTTGATTCATTATTTAATGGCATAATACTGATGTAAGCAGTGCATGGCATTCATTCACAATCCTCGGGGCACTGCAGGGCTGTTACCTGCAGAGGAATATGCTGACAATGCTATGATAATGATGATCACCGAGTCCCGGCTGCAGAAGAGAGTTCCTTACCTGTCTGTGATACTGCAGCTGCCCAAGGAGGGGCACAGGAGAGAAGCAGCAGGCAGAAGAGGTGTAAGAGAGCAGGGCAGGAGAGGTGGGCAGGTAGCAGGGCAGTGGGTGAGGATGGTCGGGGATGCCGCAGGGAGCTGCCTGCCTCCTCCATAGCTCATAGCTCTGCAGATCTGGGATACAGCACACACAGCAAGACTCAGTCTTTATCTTGTACCAACGACCTGGTCATTTGCATACTCCTCTCCTTAAGCAGCAAGGGGGGTCAAAACCCCACTAGGGGTTATCTGGCTCCCATTTGGATTTTCTCTTAATGTACAGCTGCTACTGCAGCACTCGCATCCTCCTTCAAGGAGTATCCACCCGTCTGGCTCTCCCTCCTAGATTTTCTGCACTTTGCACCTCCTCCCCCCACCCCTTCCTTAGCGCATGACAGAGGAATAAGGCAGCCTCCTCCCCCAGTTACTACTCTATGCAACACAAGCTGCTGCTGCTGCCTCTCCCTCCCCGGGGCTGGTGCTGATGCTGATGCTTCTGTTGCTAGGAGAGAAGGATGCTAGAGCACATGCGTGCTGCAGTGCTACAGGAGGATCCCTAAAGGATGCAGTACACCAACCTGGGGAGCAAATAAGCATCTTCACTACTAAACCATACACAGCTTCACATAGATATACATGGACCACTCACTGGTTACTAAAAATGCCATTAACATTCCATTGATACTTAGAATCCAATATAAACACTTGCATTCCTGTGTAAAGTATTTTAGAATATTGCTTAAGGCTGGTACTCATTAAGGTTACGGTCCAGCTCATTAAGAAGTTGTCTCCAGTGGTAGCTCTCTGCCACCATATTTCAGACAGTTAATGCTAAAGTGGTGGACATCTTATTAAACCATGCGGGTCTCAAAAACGGAAAAATGTAAATCATTTCTACAAGAAAACGTTCTTGCTGGTACCATGAAAGATACTTTAAATAGCCCTAATAATATAAGAACACAGGAAATAAGAAGATGAAGATATCTGGTACATAATGGAATGTAAAATTATTTTGTAGTGGTAACACAATAGATCAGGGGCGTCCAACGTGCGGCCCTCCAGCTGCTGCAGGACTACATTTCCCATACTCCTCAGCCTGCCCCTTAGCTGAAAGAGCATTATGGGAGATGTAGTCCTGCAGCAGCTGGAGGGCCACACGTTGGACGCCCCTGCAATAGATGGTTTGGTGGATATATAGATACTGTAGAGGTATTACCTAGGTTATAGATCCCTTTTAAGAACTTCTCAAATGACTAAAGTTGGCTCAGTTATTTCAGACAAGATTCCCACTTTAATAAATGACTTGTTTGGGTGCATTTGGCTAATTTTGCAATGAACATATAGTAATCATAAAGTGATCATAATGATAACGTTTAGTTTTTTGTATCATATTATTTTTATATTTGCATCATGACATAGTACAATGGGTTTCATATAACTAGCTTACATCCTGTACTAGGTATGAAGTCATTTTCTTTAGCAGTAATAGACTGCAGTTTTATTAAGGTGGACAAAAAACAAAACCTTGCGTTAGGTAATAAATTGGCTAGAACAGTCTATCATCTTTTTTTCTGTTCATTCTTTTAATATGACATTTTACATGACCTAGAACATAGTATGCTGTTGATGTAGCTAGAACACAAATTAAACTGTCTTCTCTTGAAGTCCTTCATCAGTTGTATCACACATTGCACAGATTTATAACTACTCGGAACCTAGTCATATATACATGGTGTGGTACATGTTTGCAGAGATTATGATGAAGCCTGCCATCAAGGTTGTGTAACCAGTATTTGTGTATGGGGCCTGGGCAAACACGTGTCCCCCTTCATCGGCCACTTGCCTGTGTCTTGGCCCATGTGGGATTTGGGCCCAGATTGCATCTTACCAGGCACTGGAGCCTGGTGGACCCTTTCCGAGTATGGGCTAGGACAGTAGGAGGAGAATAGAGCAGCAGAAGGAGCATGAGATGGGGGGGGGGCAGCCTTCACGTATGTACTTGGCCCTACAATTTCTAATGGCAGCCCTTATTATGATATAGGAATGCTAAGCAGAAGATTCCGTTGTGGAGGACTGATTTTTTTAAAGTATGCCTTAAAACATAATGTTTTGTGCAATGTATTATGCAACATAAAAAATAATGTTTTGTTGGTTTAATGAATTTTTACATGTTACAAGTTGTAGAAGTAGTTTAAAACAAGACTGCAACAGCCAAAAAAAACACATTGGTGCATCCTTCCAACTGCTAAATTGTTATCTAGCCACAATAGAGGTTTTGTATAAAAAGTGGGGAAATTTCTGTGATCCTTTAGTGTAATGTTTACATGAAAAAAAAAATTAGAACAATTACAACTTTTTTCTCACAATGGTTTTCAGTCGAAGCATCTACAAAATGGTGCACATTTGCAACGTTTTGTATACATAATCTGCAATACAATTATTAACTTTGAATTAGATCATTTTCCTCTACAGACAAGAAAAAAACTGGGTTTTGGGGAAAAATAGGCACAAATTCTAATGTATCACATTCCCACCAACATTCCAAAGGCGCTAGTACACTACAGGAATATTAATATATGATTTTGTGCTCTTGGTTTATATAAACAGTAGCAGTGCCATTTTTGCTTTCAGTAAGCAAACCCATTATTTACCAAGGATCTTACTACTTATTTAGAGTATAATATAGAATGTTTGGTCTCTGAGGACAAATCTACACCATATGGACAAAAGTATTGGGACACACCACTTAATTATTGAATTCAGGCATTTCATTCAGACCCATTGCCACATGTGTATAAAATCAGCTAGACATGCAGTCTGCTCTTACATGTGAAACAAATTGGGTCGTTCTGAAGAGCTCAGTGAATTCAAGTAGTGAGTACATAGTAGTGTGATAGGATGCCACCTTTGCAATAAGTCAGTTCGTGAAATTTCATCCCTGCTAGATATTCCACGGTCAACTGTACGTGGTAATATTGGAAGGGTTTAGGAACAGTAGCAAATCAGCCTTGAAGCAGAAGACCTTGACTGGCCCACACAGAGCCCTAACCGTAAGCTCATCGAACACCTTTAAGATAAACTGGAATGGAGATTGCGAGCCAGGCCTTCTCATCCAACATCAGTGATTGACTTCACAAATACTCTAAACCTCCCACAGAAACATTTCTCAGAAGCATATAAGATGTTATAGCTGCAAAGGGGGAACAGACTTAATATTAATGTCTATGTATTTAGAACGTGATGTCATAAAAGTCCCTGTTGGTGTAATGGTCAGGTGTACCAATACTTTTGTCCATATAATGTATCGTAAGAGGGTTCTGGTGGCTCTGCCAACAATTTTTTCACCATACTGTGCTTACACATATCCCACACAAATCCCATTCTAATCCCAATCCATGCTGAGCCCTCCTTGATTTGGTTTTTTTACGGTTAATGTCCCATGAGATGAAAAGTGAGGATGAGATCTTTCATGTCATTCATTGAACTCAAGCATATACTACTGTCTATGGTAGCTGCAAATAATAGGTGGGTGTAGTAAATGGTAGTGGTGCACCTTAAGATGTGTATGCTCCACTCATACTCCATCCATTTTGTCTTTAATATTAGAGTTTATGCCAAAACGTCCCTGACAATTACGATTAGGTTTTTGACCCACGAACATTTCAATACACTGTTTCCTTATATTATTAATTATGTTAATGTGCTTGTTAATAAAATTAATTTTGCCTTATATTAAAATTTTGCCAATGTACATCTGGATATTAGTGAAACTATGTACACGGAATGAAAAGCTAGAGCAAAATATGCTGCATACAGTTGAATGGTAATTGTGCCTTGGTTGTTTTACAGGGTATAATTTCCAATTAGGAAAGAGGAGGAGTACCATTAATCAATTTTTACAGCTGTTTTAAAATAACTTTTGGTGGAGAGATGTTTCCTCCCCTCCACTAAATGTATCTGGCTTTGTTAATCCATGAAATCATTAATGAGTAGCCTTATGAAATTTAATATAAACAGCTGATTGTGGCAATGAGAATATCTATGTTGTGATAGTATGACGGTATTTGGTGATGTTGCATGATGCTGTGTGAGACTGCAAGATGAAATGCAATAATGAATACTACTAACAACAAAACTGCAGCATCTTCAGGAAAAGCTCACAGCTGAATTATATTTTATGTATAGGGAAGGATGGTCTGGCTAAAAGAACACATCAACCAGAGCTGACTCAGGAGTTCTCTAATGGTTTTAAGAGTCTCCCAGTGATGGATTAAAGCTGCATGAGTTGTATGGTATATGTGGATGGAAGGCTTTAGCAGGGCATCGGGTCCTGATTTAGTGGGGGTTTTCTGTAGGGGTGTAGGAAACATATTGCCCTGACATTCTGGATAATTAAGCACAGTCTTAAATTCTGGAAGGAGGAACGAGGCCCATCACTGTCCTTCCAGAATTTAAGACTTTGCTAGTCTGTGGCCAGTGAAGAAGAATCAAAGAAAACAAATATCTCCTACACCATCCGCTTGTCACCTGGGATGCAATTAGAGTTCTCCTGTGCCCCCTTCAGCACTGCAAGGTATGCTGATGCATTCAGATTTTGAGGTTACAGGGAAGCCCCAAGGTATAGCTGCTCATGGTGGCCCCCAGCATTGGCGATCTACTGGTTAGACATCCTTAGTTTAAACTTTGAAGATCACTAAATGCCATGTACAGCATTTCTGCTGCTACAGGGTAAGAAATCGTCAAAAAGTAAAACAACTTTAAGGTAACATAGTAACATAGTAACATAGTTCATAAGGTTGAAAAAAGACCAAAGTCCATCAAGTTCAACCTATATACATATTGTGTCCCTACTGTGTTGATCCAGAGGAAGGCAAAAAACCCTTATGAAGCAGATGCCAATTGCCCCATACCAGGGGGAAAATTCCTTCCCGACTCCAAATATGGCAATCAGAATAAATCCCTGGATCAACGTTCTGTCCCTATTAATCTAATATCCATAACTTGTAATATTATTGCTTTCAAGAAACACGTCCAGGCTCCTTTTGAACTCTTTTATTGAGTTTACCATTACCACTTCCTCTGGCAGAGAGTTCCATAATCTCACCGCTCTTACTGTAAAGAACCCCCGTCTGTGCTGGTGTAGAAAACTTCTTTCCTCCAGCCGTAGAGGATGTCCCCTTGTTATAGATACAGTCCTGGGTATAAATAGGTCCTGGGAGTGATCTCTGTACTGCCCCCTTATATATTTATACATAGTTATTAAGTCCCCCCTAAACCGTCTTTTTTCCAAACTAAATAACCCTAATTCTGATAATCTTTCTGGGTACTGTAGTCCTCCCATTCCCCTTATTACTCTGGTTGCCCGTCTTTGAACCCTCTCCAGCTCCACTATATCTTTCTTGTACACTGGTGCCCAGTACTGTACACAGTATTCCATGTGTGGTCTGACTAGTGACTTGTACAGTGGTAGAATTATTTCCTTGTCGTGGGCATCTATGCCCCTTTTGATGCACCCCATGATTTTATTTGCCTTAGCAGCAGCTGCCTGACACTGGTCGCTACAGGTAAATTTACTGTTAACTAAAACTCCTAAGTCCTTTTCCATGTCAGTCGTCCCCAGTGTTTTCCCATTTAATACATATTCCCAGCCTGGATTTTTCTTCCCCATGTGCATAACCTTACATTTATCTGTGTTGAACCTCATCTGCCACATCCCAGCCCAAGCCTCCAACCTATGCAGATCCATTTGTAATCGTGCACTGTCCTCTATTGTGTTAACCATGTTACAGAGCTTAGTATCGTCTGCAAAGATTGATACTTTACTATACAATCCCTCTACAAGGTCATTAATAAATATATTAAAAAGAATAGGACCCAAAACTGACCCCTGTGGTACCCCACTAGCAACAGTCACCCACTCAGAGTATGTATCATTAATAACCACCCTCTACTTTTTAAGCAATTCTTCAATGTATAAGTATAATGTATATGTTTAAATACCTGCTGTAGTTTTTGGTGTATGATCTCTCCATTATACAATAGTTCTGCAGATATTGAAACCTTAGTGCTAAAATGGCAGTGCAGTACATTTAAACCAATACATCAATCTACATTTGGCTTGAATTGGATGTCAACTTAAAGTTATTTATTGTTCATTTAATGTCTTAATGAAAGAACTATGCTTTTCCAAATAATATGATGCATGCACATGTAACAAGTCATAGAGATATGATGCCATATACAAATTTTACACGAAGACTGGAATTTGCAGAGCATTACACAGCAGCACTGTCCTAGTTTCTGCATAACACATGGCTCTTACGAATGATTGTTCCTTGTACTCATAAGTCAGAAGAAGAAGTTATTATTATATTAGAATCTGTAATTTAGGCAAAATCATGATGCTATACAAGTGGTGTTTGGGTATGTTGATCTATTTTAAACTAAACCTATGTACTGCTGTACCGGCCGTCAACTATGCATATGGGTTAAATCTGAATGATACATCTCTTTGGCTGGAAAAGACATGAAGCTAGTGGACACATGAATGAACGTTACATAGATAGTCTTTTCCTAAGCAGATGGCATGTCATCTGCTCCCATCTGTTACCATAAACATTTCCAGGCATGAATATGAGACAAGCCTCTTTCCCAAACTGGTCTCTGTACATTGCTAACAGTGACATTTAGTGCCACTGACATCACCATAAGCCATATTAAGAAAATGAACAGTTGTGCAGACATGCAGATGGTTGACTCTTTTGAGGACCGTTTCCTGAGTAACTCTTGTTGGCAGAGAACTATACACCCTTCTGGCACATAAAGAGTTAGGATAGAAGCTTGTATCAGCTCAGTCTATCGTAACCAAGTTAACATTCTGCTGATGAGACAACACGGCTCCTTATCTGAAAATCGACATCTTGCATTATGTTACCCTTGCTGTCATTTTTTTAGTAATTGTTTTGGCCTTCACTTGGAGCTTAATGATTAAGCCCTCATCCTTACTGCATCTAACTGAATGCCCTGGGAAAACTCCTCCATGTGTTGTTTTCTTCACCCACATAACCATCATCCAAATGTCTGTAAAATAGGATCCCGTAGGATCTGTATACCAATAACAAAAGTTATGGTGGGTAAAGGTGATGGAAAACACTTCCACTTAAATTAAGGGGGTAGTAGAAGCATTATTAAAAAAATAATCTACATCCAACAGGCAAGCCAGAAGGCTTGTCCCTCAGAAAATGCCACAACCACAACCACAAGGGATTCTGGGTAGGCGCATGCAAATAAGGTCAACTATGATACATGGATCCCTTGAAAATAAATGCCCGCTGTACAAGATAGCCTTTAGACAAAACTCGGGAAAGAGGTGCAGTAGCCAGGTCACCACTCATGGAAGTCTAGTGCAGAAACACAAATGCATCTGGTAATGTTATAAATGCTGCATAAACCCTTTGTAACTGAAACATCATAATGGCTGTGTAGACAACTCGCATGTACTGACACAAACATTTCCGGCAGTGGCCCCAAGTATGTCAGCCTGAAGCACACTCCTGTGTATAATCTGCATCCTGCTTTCTGCCCCTTGCTTGAGTGGCTCTAAAAGACCCAAGTCTTCAAAATCGCCTATCACACAAATACAGTTGTCATACAAAGACTTTTAATCGATATATTTCCATAAGTAGGCTAACAAAAGAAGTAAACCAAGAGACATGCTAACAGTATACATATTGTCTACTGGGAAGTAGTCATATGTATTACCACTGCATTTGCTGAAGGCACCTTGTATAATCCACAGAATCAAAAAGATGTTGATCATGGGTCTGTAAATAAGTTACTATTATTTTAAAAGAAAGGTCTTTAAAGAAAGAGTGGGAACCGTTGTCTTGAGATAAAAGGTTAATGCACTGATATACCTGATACAGTGTTAAATCATAATGTACTCTATTTAGCTATGAATTATTTCATGTACCATGTAGTATAGAAAAAAAAGTAAAATAGCTAAAGATGTGAAGAAACAGGAATAAAAATTTGACTTAGTCCTCAAGGACTTCCAGCATGAAGGTTAGATACACAAATATAAAGTAGACTACACAAGTAATTTTCATGTACCGGCAATGTTCACATCTGCATATTTCTATCTCGTTATAGATGAGATGGGATCAAACAAGGTTCAAGGAGGCTTATATGTCCTAACTAGTATTTCTAATTATTTATTATATAATGTTCCACGGTACATTCAGTAGGCACACCCCATGCAGTCCAGTCTTGTGCAGAAACACAAATGCATCTGGTAATGTTACAAATGCTACATAAGCCATACATCATAATGGCTGTGTAGACAACTCAGCATGTACAACTGACACAAACATTTCCGGCAGTGGCCCCAAATCAGCTCAGACTGGAATTGCCCCCTTCTTTCACACCCACCTTAGCAACTCTCATTTGGCCTTCTAAAGGCTATTTTGGGAAATAAATATCAAACGATCTCTCACCACACACAAAGGACACCCAAGATAAATGTCAGTATTGGAATTGGAAAACCCATTACCCATTTCTTACCTTGAGTAATTAACACGTCTTAGTCCAGAAGGATACATCCTTGTTGTCTTAATAAACTGGTGTGGTCATCAATCATGTTCTCCCGGTGTGTAATTGTTGGTAATTAAAAGTACAGAGCCTCCTGGCCCTTGAAAAACAAGTACACTTCAACACGAAGCCGAAACATAGAATTTGACGGCAGACAACGGCCATTTTTCTACCCAGTGTGACATCAAACCATGACACATAGTAATACACACAGCAACACAGCTTACACTCACAAACAGTAACACACTTACAAACACAGTACGGAAAATATGCTGGTGAACTAAACAGTAGATAAAAATCTAAAATATGTCTCTGATTTAATCTAAATGTTGTTGCTGTGCTTTTGTAATATAGAAAGCCACAAAATAAAGAAAAGCCAAAGCTTTTCCTACAATTTACCCTATGGGTTTGTATAGGGAGTCCTAGAGCTAAACTATGGAGAGCTAAATCTCTCGGTCATTAACTGGACAACAATGGGTTAAAATAATAGAACATGCATACTACTTTTAGTAGCCTTGATAGATTTTTTTTCCCATTTTTTCTTGTTAAAGCAACACCCACTTTAACTCACTTTCACTCAGTGTGTCATAATGGCTGAGGTGGCCGAGATATATAAGCTTTTCCATATAAGGCTTATTAGAGCCTCACCCACATTACATCATAACGCTTGGCCGTGTCATAACAGGCCGGAGCTATAAAAGCAGGAGCCGCCAGTGTTTGAGCTCAGCGGTAGATAGAGAATCTTGAGCTATTTAGGCCATCAACATTTTTAGTGTCAGGGTTTGGGGATCTCTCCGTTCTTCGCACTCGGGCGGCACAACACATTATCAGTTCTTGATTAATGTTTGTGTGGATCTATGATTCCTCTTCAATCCAGGGAGTAGTAACCCATCGCCTATTCAAGGGGTCTTGGAATACAGTGACAGCCTTTTTTGTCATCCAAGTTTTTTCTCCTTCCTCTGGATCACTAGGTAGGGAGTTTAGGATCAAACTATAAGGGCTGTTTAATTGCCCAAAAATGTTTTCTCTTATAATGTAAATAAAATGTTTTCTTGTTTTCAAAAATGTAAACTCTTGTGTGTTTTCATTTGAATCTGTCCTTAACATCAATGATGTGTCATAGGCCAATGTTCATAACAAACGTATGCCTCTCCCTGACACATGTTTAAATGAGCACATTGTATTAATCTGTGTCTACCACCATCTTAGTCAAGATATACCTAAGACCATGTTGAAACAACTGACTTCTTTCTTTAATTTAACCCCTTAACGACCTTTGCCGGTTCAGGACCGTCATGGAAAAACGGTCGCTTAACGACCTTTGACGGTCCTGAACCGTCAAAAAATGAAATACGCTTAGAAAGTGATCAACGATCACTTTCTTCGCTTAAACGGCGTTACTGTAATGCCTCGATGTCGAGGCATTCAGCAAGGCCGAGATCGGCCTCCCCGGGGCGTCAACAGCCGCCATACATTGTATGGCGGCGGACGCCCGTTTTAAAAACGTTTAGGAGGCGATCAGGAGGCATCCAGCGACACCAAACACTTACCTCTGGATGGGCTGTGACCCAGCAAGATGGCGGCGGCCCGGGAAAAAAAACAAAGATGAAAGAGTTCGCTAGACGGTCTCCAGACCCTCTAGAGAACTCTGGCTCCACTTGCAGGTTGAATACAGGTACTGCACTCAACCATGCAAGTCAATGGAGCCCAGCTTTCTAATCACAATGTGATTAGTAAAATATTAAAAAAATAATTTAAAAAAAAAAAATGGGAAAAAAAAAATGTGCTAACATTTAAAAATAATTATGCAGTGATGTCACTAGATGAACCATCCAGTACCAGCAAAATGTGTAAAAAAAATATTAAAAAAAGTATTAAAAAAATAAAATAAAATAAAAAAATAAAGTTTATTATTTTGAGCAAGTGCTAAGATTTCTCAAAAATATCAACAAAGAGTTAAAATAAAAGCACTTCAAATACCCAAGGGGTGTCTAAAAAATGGCTGATGGGGTAAATTGGAGTGGCCGAGCTCAAAGATAGGGCATAGGTACAGACTGACCAAAATGGAGAAAAAAAGCGCACTTCCCAAATGTGGCATTTTAAATCTCAAACAACACGACAAACCCATGCATGTCAGGTATCACTGCACTCAGGAGATGTTCCTGAACACACATTGGGGTGTTGTTTGACAGTGACATATACCAGAACCTGTATATCTATAACTAAAGTACAATTTGTGTGAAAAAAATAAATAAAACAAATTACTATTACAAAGTTTGACAAAGTGTAGTTGTATAATTGGTGCATGGAAAGGGTTAAAATAACACCAATTTGAATACCCTGGGGTGTCTAGTTTTCAAAAATATATGGTTTGACGGGGTTAAATTGAGTTAACCGGCTTCAAAGATATTCCAAAGAGGAGATGGAGGCAGAATGACCAAATGACTACCTGAATTACGCATGCCCCAAAAGTAGCCCTTTACCAGCCAAACAATCTGACAAACCCATGCATGTGGGGTATCGCTGTACTCAGGAGATGTTCCTGAACACACATTGGGGTGTTGTTTGACAGTGGCATATACCAGGACCTGTATATCTATAACTAAAGTACAATTTGTGTGAAAAAAAAATAAAAAAAATTACTATTACAAAGTTTGACAAAGTGTAGTTGTATAATTGGTGCATGGAAAGGGTTAAAATAACAGCATTTGGAATACCCTGGGGTTTCTAATTTTCAAAAATATATGGTTTGAATGGGTTAAATTGAGTTAACCGGCTTCAAAGATGTTCCAAAGAGGAGATGGAGGCAGACTGACCAGATTTGTTAAAAAAGATTTGGAAATCATAAAACGCTGCTTGTACTTATTGCCCTATAACTTACAAAAAACAGCAAAAAAACATAAAAACATTGGGTATTTCTAAACTCAGGACAAGTAGTAGAATCTATTTAGCTAGTTTTTTTACTTGCTTTTTTAGGTGAGTAAAAGATTTTTCAAATAAAAGTCATAAAATGTGGGGTTTTTTCAATTTTTCACCATGTTTTTTTTATTTTTTTTTATAGTAAATAAGATGATACGATCAAAATAATGGTATCTGAAGAAAGCCCATCTTGTCCTGAAAAAAACAATATATATATATATAACTTATGTGGGTACACTAAATGGGTGAGGAGAAAATTACAGCTGAACACAAGCACCACAAAAGTATTAAAACAGCCTCGGTCCCACAGGGTACAAAAAGAAAAAACGAGCCCGGTCCTTAAGGGGTTAAATGCTTCTAGCATATCTTCTGTCTCTGTCTTCTTTACTCCAAACTTCAAATGTTGAATAATTAATATTGATGGTGAATAGTTAAAAATTAGAAAATTGAATATAATTATGATATACCGTATTTGCTCGATTATAAGACGACCCTGATTATAAGACTGAATATAATCTGAATATTAACCCCAAAATCTGAATATTAACTTAGGAGAAAAAGAAAAAGCCTGAATATAAGACGACCCTAAAGGAAAAAAGTTTTACCAGTAAATGTTAATTCATGTAAACTATTTTTTTAAATAAAAGCTATGATTGAGAAAAATATTTTTTTTGTTTTTATTTCCTTGTATTTTCCAACCTGTCCCCCAGTTACGCACATCTGCCCCCAGGCTTGCCACACCAATATGGCACTGCGGCCCATGATATGCCTTTTAACCCTCTATATGCCACTGTGCCCCATGGTATGCCTTTTGACCCCCTATGTGCCACTCTACCTCCAGAAATGCCTTATACCCCTATATCCCATTCTGGCATTTAGGGGGTTAAAATGCATATTATGGGGCAGAGTGGCATATAGGGAGGTATAAGGCATTTCAGGAGGCAGAGTGGCATTAAGGGAGTTTAAAGGCATTGTATAGAGCACTCTGCCTCCAGAAATGCCTTATACCCCTATATGCCACTCTGGCATTTAGGGGGTTAAAAGGCATATTATGGGGAAGAGTGGCATATAGGGAGGTATACAGCATTTCAGGAGGCAGAGTGCTCTATTAAATGCCCCCTTAACGCCACTCTGCCTCCTGAAATGCCTTATATCTCCCTATATGCCACTCTGCCCCATAATATGCCTTTTAACCCCCTAAGTGCCAGAGTGGCATATAATGCCCTATGCCCCCATTTAACACACACACACACACACACACACCGGTGCTTCCAATTTCCTGCTGTATTGCCGGGGCAGCGGGTTGACTTCTCCTTCCGCTGCAGCCGGAAGGAGGTGGAGTTGGCAGCGGGGGTTTGTCTGCGTCCGTCGCGCATACCTTCCCCGGACAGTCGGGGAAGGTATGCGCGACGGACACAGACAACCCCCGCTGCTAGCCACATCTCCTTCCGGCTGCAGCGGACGTTGTCTACACGGATCGCGCAGACGTCAACCCGCTGCCCCGGCAATACAGCAGGAAGCACCGGTAAGTGTGCGTGGGGGGGTGTTAAATGGGGGGGGGGCAGGAGGATCCAGGTCCCCTGCAGCGGTGCGGGGGATCTGGATCTTAGTCTCAAAATCAGACCTCTATTTGAGGTCTGATTATAAGACGACCCCGATTAGAAGACGAGGGGTATTTTTCAGAGCATTTGCTCTGGAAAAAACCTCGTCTTATAATCGAGCAAATACGGTATGTGCTCTTATTTTAAATAATTTCATAATTTTTAGCATTTTCTAAATACTACATTTCATCTTAGATGCTACCAGTCTATACTACAAATATTCAAGTCATTTATTAGTTTATTGAGATTGTACATTGAAATAAATGATTATTGGTTATATACAGTCATGAAAATGAAGACAGACTGTAGGGAAAATGTGTACAGATATTTAAATCTATGTTAATATATGCCAAAAAATACATGTATATGCAAATTAGTACAGACATGTAGATTTACAAAACGCATTGTACTTCCAGGAGGAAGACAAGGTCTTATTGGAGTTGGTGGTAGAGGTTGAGGATAATTAATTGCATTTCAGCTGCCATGTCAAAAGAAACAGAGAAAATGCAATTGTCTGATTGGTGGAGTGCAAAACTTTCTGACCTAGAACAGTTCTAATTCACAGGGAATCTTATAGGCAACTCTTATGAAGTCACAGAAGACTATTCTAAGTGATGTGTCTGATCATGGATCGCATGCTGTATCATTAATAATATTTCTGACTATTATTCAGTATATTTGAGAACACTTATGCTCAATATTTATACCTGCATTTATCCCTTTGCAATTTACTGATGATAAACTCAAGTAAGGAGGGGAAGCTCCTGGAAAAATAAATATTTTTAAAAAAGAATTTTATTTAATTAATATAATAAACGTTTAAGCCCTATCTGCAGGCCTGGAGGCTGCCATTGTTTTCACTCATGTGATATTGTGGGTGTATTTCCCTACTTAAACGCAACACTGAGCTGATTTTAAAAGATGGCACTTTTTTTAGTCTGAGTGCCCGTGTCTGTGTATTAATGATTGAGCCATTGTGTTGTTTAACAGGAGGCTGGGTGTTTGTCTCAAAACATAGCTAGTACCATACCCGGGAACTCTCTGGGTTTGAACCAGAGATTGCCGGGTGAACGCTGCTCCTCCGGTTCTCTGGGCCGCGGGGTCTTGACACACCCCACCCATTTTTCCCTTAAAATGGGGGTGTTTCCCGCTGCCATCAGCAGGACCGCCCACCGTCAGCAGGACCACCCACCTACCGCAGCGGGACTGCCCACCAACGTCAGCGGGACCGTCAGTGTGCAGTCCTGGCCGCGTCGCGCAAGGGAAGGCTCCGGGTAGCCGAAGCCGAGAAGTTCCCAGGTATGGCTAGTACACATAAATGATATGCAGCTGTCTGATGGCCAGACTAGGCCTGGTCTCAATCATAAGTATTCTTAAACTTTTGGAAGTCTCACTAGAAAAGGAATAATTGACAAGTGGCTACGCTGAGGCGTTTCAAGGCATGTTATATCTGCTTTTGGACGAGGCACTGTGGTTTGGCCCAAAGCCTTTATGACATTTTTGTCTGAACTGATCACAAACCAAGATGTCAGCATGAGTATCTGCGAAACCCAAGCAAGTGTACACTTTCATTTTTAAAGTAAAACACATCTCTTCTACAATGTTTATGAACCCTCCACTACACAATAAGTTGGATACTGTCAGAAAAACTGCTCATCTTTATAGTTTTATTGCTCTAAAACATTTAAAGGAAAGAATGCAAAAAAGCAATTTACATGAAGCTATGACGCAACCAATTTTATTATTTTTTTCAAGAATGTGAATACACTACAACATGGATAGAAATGTTATTCTCCTGTGGACAAAAAAAAACGTGAATCGGTAGTTCAGATCACCAAGGTAAGCAGCCATCTGTCCAGACATTTACAGTTACGCATTCGGTAAGGGCACACAACCTTATAGTATGCATTTAAACCAATGGATCTTAAAATATATGACTCAAGTACTTTATATATGGGATACTGATGTTACGACAACCAAGGATACAATGACAAGATAATGATTGTATAACAAAACATAGAACATAGAATGTGGTTCAGAGGCACTGCATGTAAGTAAATATAAGTGAGTGTGTGTGTGTGTGTGTATATATATATATATATATCCACCATTGGGGGGCTCACCCATTAATTGTATACCATTGTATAGTAGCCAATGCACTCAGCGAGGTCACATAATGTACAGGCAGTGGTGCTGCAGAGAGCGCGAGCTGCAGTGAAATCAGGTAAAAAGGAGAGGAAGTTTTGTGTGTGTGTGCATAGTGTAAGTCTGTGCGTGATTCTATGTGCATATTGTTAGTGTTGCGTTTGTCTGTGTTTCTGTGCGTATTTTCTTAGTCTATGCGTGTGTGGAGTGAATGTGTATGTATACCATTAGAGTCAGTGTGTGTGTTAGTGTATTCTGTTGGATAGTGTGTGCATGTGTATAAGGGTGTAGTTTTGGCGTGTATGAAGGTATGGTGTTGTATGTTAATGTATGGCATTAGCTTGTGTGTGTATATCAGTATAAAATGTTAGAACATGTGTATACATGTAAAGTGTTAGTATGAATGTGCATGAGTGTACAGTGTTAGCATGTGTGTCTTACTGTAAGCTGTTGGTATTTGTAAGCATACAATGTTATCATGTCTGTGTTACTGTATGGTGTTAGCATGAGTGTGTGGGTGTCAACATATGGTCTTAGAGTGTGTAAAAGTGTATATTATTGTATTTGGTGCAAGCATGTGTATATGGGTGGAGGTCAGCATACTATGTTAGAGGGTAGGTGATCTTAGGGTTAGTGGCACCTGGGAGATGGAGAGGCGAATCAAGATAAAGAATGTGTGTGTATATAAGTGTATGGTGTTAGAGTGATTAGATGTTAGAATGAGTTTGCATGTTAGTATGTATGCTTATTAGTTATGGGGGGTCCAACTTGTAGGCTCCACTAACACTAGGCTTGCCTTTATGGGAGGCTCATAAGGCTTGGGTAGGAAAGTGGTGTTGTCATGAGGCATGTTGATGTGAGGGGCTTATGGGTCTAGGCTTTAAGTCTGTACTGGGCCCAAAGATTTCTGACGGTGGCCATGTACACATTCATACTTACCTGAATGTGGTCAGTGCCAGTTCCTAGGGTACCATGGCCTTCACAGAATTGTGTGACGTAGCAGAGAGGATTTTGCAAGCAGCCCACCCAGCAGCCATGTTTGCTGTTTTTATCCCTTTGCAAGTTTATTGCCAACACACTAATAATGGGGGGGGGGGGGTTATATAACCGTTCTCCTGTACATTTCCTAGCCTACTGGTTAGCGCAGTGTTTAGGTGAAATGTTACCCCTACAGAGTGGCACCTTGTAATTTTTCAATGACAGGTGCACTTTATGCATTCGATTTTAAGCAACTCGCCAGGTTAAGAGCACATTGACCAGTCTGTGAAACAAACAGCAGTAAAGGAGTGGAGATTTGTTGATCACGCTCCATTTATAATATGTAAGTTCATCAATTATTGAACGCTATATGGGTTTTTCTCTTTCCATCAATCAATTTCTGAAGCCATGAAATACATAAATGCATATTCCCAGAACCAGGCAAAAGGCCTCAAGGACAGATTTTGACAACATTAAAAGTTCTAGGAATTATCAAAAGAAAAGTAATCTTTATTAACTATATATATACAGTATATATATATTGATTTGATTTAGATATATATATTTGCACAGTACTGTAGGTGTAGTCAATCACTTATACGCATAATATATATTAAAAAAGAGGGAAACTGAAACCTAGGATTACTTACACATAGGCAACTGCCAATAAAAATGATATTGAAAAAGTTTTTTTAAAAAAGAGTAAAAATAAATAAAACCGTGAAAATAATAAGCATTCCACCCAACTGTCCTCGCAAAAAAAATAGCTGTGTACAATTTACAAGACATAGAAGCAATGTATTTCATATTACATAAATGACTTGTGTGGGTACACTAAATGAAAAAGAGGTTGCTCCTGCAAACCATGCAAGCAAATTGCAGAAGTGGGAGAAATACAAAGAAGAGGATACTTTTTCTTTGGATAATATAAAAATAGTAATATAATTTTCCAAATAAACAAGATCACTGGATGCTTTAAAAGGTTTATTGCTGAGTAAGCTAACTCCTTAGTTTTATCATTATTGGGACCATGTTTTTTTAAGTGCCTTAGACATTTTTTGTTTTAATCAATAAATAAGCAAAACAATGAAGCAAGAAGATAGATCTGCCTAAACGCTTGGGAACATCTTAAAACATATCAAAACACTTAAGAGTATATAACAAAAGGAAAATTGTTTATGATTTCCTGCTATTGACTTTTTGGGTGGGTTGCTACTAAAACCCATCAAATATTTATGCCTGGAATGCGCTACCCATTTATTAGTTGACGTTACTATTGTATTCCTGAAAACTTTGATACAAAACAATTTTTACGTCGATGCAAATTTCCATGTTTTATACCTGCTAAATCTTTATATATCACTCCCTTTGTTTTAGGTTAAAAACAAAATATTGTTTTGTTGGAAGTCTGAATAAAGGTTTCGCCAATGCGTTTGTATAATAACCATCCTATTTAATTCTTTGACACAATATAATCACACAGTTAGGATCCCTAGCTTTTTATTTAAATGTGCTGCTTCCCAAACTTTCCCAAATAATTATTATGTAGTAATAATGTTAAATGTATTACCGTTTCAAAATAATGTACCATTTTTCTGCAGTCTATTAATGTGTTCCCTCTGCACTTCTCTGCCTGCCTGTCTGACATCACAGGATAGTTTGGGTAGGGGACTTGAAGTTGAAGGTCAGGCTGCTTTGATATAATACATAAATGAGGACTTTGGATAAATGACAGGACAAAGGCTAAGCAATCCTAGTATCTGAATCAACATTTCAATGCAATTTTTAAGCGACAGGGAGCATCGAGGAGAAAACCAAATAGGCTAGGGTTCCATTGATAAGGTTCTTTTACTTATCTTTACACAACACAGCACTTGTGATATTTTATGAGGCTCACTATAGTAGAACAGCACCTTTAACACTTTAACGTTTGAAATACAAAGTTTGCACTGTTGAGTCCTGAAATAAAACTTGGGCTATGACTTCCTCTTTATATTAGATTCTCTCCAAATTCTTTAATAAATAAATATGATCCAAGTGTAGTGATTTCCCTTAACATGGATGGTTACATTTAATAAAAACCCAAATAAAACATGGATCCCTTACATGGATCCAATCCCACAAGGTCTTTTACTTGATATGCTGTGCTTTTCCAATCGTGGGGACAGACATGTAGTATTTAGCTGGGAGCTTATCTGCTCATCATCTCTTTCTGAACCCAAGAAGAGGCAAGATTGCAATGCATGAAATTACCAGCAGTTTGCAAAACGAAGTAATACATCAACAGCTTGAGAATTAGGCTTCTTTTAAATTTGCCTAGGTTGCATCCCAAAACTGCTGACTGGGTGAATTTCAATACCCGTAACTAAATCTCTTACAAAAAGCTTTCCCAAAATACGGACATAATGAAACTCTATAAGGTACATCGGTGTTATCATGCTGGTCCGATGAAATTGCAAGCAACCTTGAAAAATATGTTATTCTTCAGTACTATGAATGGATGCAATGGTTTTTCTTTGCTTGAAGTATTATAAAAGTATTAAAATAGCAAAAGGTGAGCTTAATTTTATCCACTCAACAAAAAACTTTTTGCTTAAATATTAAAAATGTAGAGATTATCATTTCTTTAAAGAGGTTAGCGCAAATGACACTACAAACAGGATGGTTTATAAAACAACCATTCTCCTGTGATAACAGTACTAATGTATTTCTTTGCATGTCTGATATAAAAATACTTCAAAACAGGACCATCATCAGAAATCTTCGGGCCCAGTCAACCTTTTGCCCTGTTCCATCCCACTCCAAATGCATAGCCCCAATGGGGCCACTAGGCCCTAAAGCTCACAATGGAGACACTAGGCCAGGGGCGTCCAAGTTTTTTCTGCAGTGGGCCACTTCATCAGAATTGTATCCGTGCGCGGGCCGCACTCATTTTTCACTGTGAGAAAATATAGCCTTTAATAAAATATGCAGATTAAAGTAAATGAAATGACACAAAACCTTTACTTTTCCTCTCACTGATTTCTGGGCCTAGAAAGTTTCCTGACTACAAATTCAGGATTCTGTATAAGTAAAAATAAAATGGTTCTATTTATTTTAGCGATGCACTAAAAGGAAAATTCTGGACCAAAACCGAAAATTCAGGGTTCACTTAGCCGAAACTGAAAGCGACCCCCCCCCCCACACACTTTTAATAAAAGTAAGTTACACACCGAAATTGTACAAAAAATTATATATTATGATTGTTAACAGCAATCTCAGGCATACCCAGATTCCAGCATGTACTGGTTGGCTGGGCATTGTACCGGTATTTTTTGTCCAATTTTAGTGTGTAGCCACGCTTTTATTAAAAGTAACACCACAATTGAACAAAAAAAATCAACAATATGACTTGGCATGATAGGAGTGTGATTGCTAACAGCAAACACACTCTTTTTATACCCAGGCAACCAGTAAATGCTGGAACCTAGGCATGATGGGACTGTGATTGCTTTTAGCAGATTGCTGTTAGCTGTTAGCAATCACACTCCTATCATCCCAAGTCAGCCAGTACATGCTGGTACCGGGTGGCTGTAAATGCAGACCCCATACTGCTGGCAGCATCAATACACAAGGGGACAGCTAGCCAGGTTTCAGCATGTAGTGGCTGACTTGGCATGATAGGAGTGTGATTGCTAACAGCAAACACACTCTTTTTATACCCAGGCAACCAGTAAATGCTGGAACCTAGGCATGATGGGACTGTGATTGCTGTTAGCAATCACACTCCTATCATCCCAAGTCAGCCAGTACATGCTGGTACCGGGTGGCTGTAAGTGCAGACCCCATACTGCTGGCAGCATCAATACACAAGGGGGCAGCTAGCCAGGTTTCAGCATATACTGGCTGACTTGGCATGATAGGAGTGGGATTGTTAACAGCAATCACAGTCCCATCATGCCTAGGTTCCAGCACTTACACATCCATGCTATCACACACACATTCATTCACAGATTCATTCCCTCAATCAGGCATACTCATTCAAACACACTCCCCCACCCCCTTACCTGCACTACAGCTCTCGATGCCGCTCGCAGACTTCAGCAGGGGGCGCGGCCTCCCTCGTTCTCCCCACAGAGGAGGCAGGACTGGAGCAGAGAATAGACCCTCCCACAAGTAAGCAGCAGGGCTCTTGTGATCCTGGCTGCCGATCTCACGCGGGCCGCACCTCGAGGTCCCGCGGGCCGCATGTTGGACGCCCCTGCACTAGGCCCTAAAGCTCACAATGGAGACACTAGGCCCTAAAGCTCACAATGGGGCCACTAGGCCCCAAATCCAGCAAGGGCTTAGGTACAGGTAAAAGGCTGCGAGGGCCAAAGGGGGGCTGTGACAGATCGAGATGCCAAAGCCCCCTGCTTGCCTGGCAACCATCCATGAGTACTGGTTGTAGCCCATGAAGGCAGTCCTTCTTTCAGCTGTCATTAAAGGTTCCGCTTTAATGCATGATAACTGCATTACATTATTTCACCCAAATGCATAGAGGGATTCATCAGAATCTTGTCTTTGCTTTGGCCACACAGGAGATGCGTTCAATTAATCATTAAGGGTTCTAGCAAGACCCTCCAGACACATTCGCGTTTGGTGCTTCCAGTTGTTTCCATTGAGCTGCCAGAATCACTGAGAAGGTTAAAAAAAATACGTTACCTAAAGAAGTATAGAAAATACTTTCAAACACTGTTTTATTACCAATTTTAAAACTATTGCTTTGAAACATCCAGTACAAAAATAGCTTTATATTGTTCCCCTAATGTAAATAGATCTTTAATATATACCCTGTGTTATATTTTCTCTAAGAACAACAGTAATTTACAAAATAATAATACAATATACACTAAGTTACACAATTTTTTTTTTTTAAAAACCTCACACTTATTTACACTTTAATATCTGCATTAACTAAAAAGAGCTAAATGGCTCCTATTTACAGTAGGTTTAGTAATATGGTTCTCTTCAATAAAGAGGCTTTTCCCAATAAAGAAAAAAAAATACACTGGTAACAAATTTAACATGGAAATACATTTGTATTATTTTGGAGAATTAATGCATTTTGGATTTAACCATACCTGGGAAGTCCAGGTCATGGCAGAAGCAATGCAAGATGCCCCAACAATCCACCCCCCCCCCTCACATTAAAAATAGTGTGTCCCACAACATCAGGACTACCTATCTGCGTCAGCGGGACTTCCTACCCACATCCCGCAAAGGGGGGGGGGGTGCTCCAGGTAGCTGTAGCCAGAAAATTCCCAGGGATCTATATTTATTATATATTCCCAAGCATATAAGGTGGTAAAGAAATGTACCACGTATGAAATTAAACCTTCTCAAAGATCACAAAATCCTTTAGGAAGTGTAACCGCCACTGACAGTGGAATGGCTGTAAGCTGAAATCCTGGTACACTTAGGTCCGGACTGTCTGGCTGCTGTAATGCCGTAGAAATGCACTATAGCTGGGGATAAAAGGATGTTCAATACAGGAACATCCTTTTATCCCCAGCTATGGATTTTAATATGTAAGGGCAAGAAAAGGCCATCTAAAGATCTAGATCCCTCGAGCTTGAGTAAAATGATCTAAAAGGATACTGTCTTAAATACTTATATATGCACAGAATCTGAAAAGATTTAATTTATCCTTAAAGAAGCTCACAAATTAGTGGTATTTGGATCTGACTAACAATCATGAAGTAAACTGATCTAACAAAATAAAAAAACTGGAGCCCCACGTTATAAAAAAAAAATGTAGGAAGGGTCTAGCAAAGATTGGTCAAAGAACTTTGTAGGAGCAGGTTGTGCTCCCATTAAGCCCCACCAATTTACCTCCCGCAGCACCTCTAAAAACATGGCACCACTGGCATAGTCCTAGTCTCAATATGGATCATTCTGGTTACGCCAAAGATATCAGAAAAAAACTCTAATTGTTAATCTAAATGCAGCCGCTGGAGATTCTCAGCTCAAGTACAGTCTCAGATTTAGCTTTTACTCTGACATGCAGATGCAAACCTTTCCACAATTAAATACTTCACTTAGAACAATATCATACTGTTGTCATACTTGATAAAAAATATGATTTTAAAGAGTTATGAAATCCTCATGACACGAATACCTACAATTATCTAGGGATGGGCCAATCCCCAAAGAAACAGACTGCTTTTTCGCCTGCAACTGTTTCCAGTGGCCAATTTTAGCCTAGACCAGGGGTGATCCCCAATGGGCCACAGCTCAAAGGGCTAGATGGTGACCTCTCTTGAAAAGGGCTACTTGCACCATGGAGGTCTGTACTTTAGTTGCCACAAACTCTTAATCTTAATCTATATGAGCCTGTTGAGGTGGAGACATTATGTACCAAGGATGATATGTGGCACATATGCCAGAGTGGGGCCCCCTCTGTAAGGCAAAGTTATATTCACAATTATAACAAGGACATTTAGCCTATGGGACTGTAATAAAATATAAGATTTAACATAGCTCTCCATGTATTTCTATATTTCTAAAATAACTAGTGGTTTGTTAGTGCTGTTTTCTGCATTTGCTATTCTCCCACGGTAATTCCATAGAGTATCAGGATGTATAAAATATTTGACATAATAGCTCCCAAGAAATCTAAAATGTGTAAAAAACATATAATGATACCCGTTCTCTAAGACACAGTGTTTTAAATATAGTTTATATAGTTTATTATTTTTCTTTAAAAAAGTTATAGCACAGTGGAACTTAATAGCAGCCTCATCTGACTCTCTTTCTTGATGTTACATTATTTTCAGCTGTTGTAAGAGTAGACTGTACTTTTAGCCCTGCCTTACCCATTTTATGGGGCAGAGATTCAGGTGAAAATGATTTTGCGACTTTACTTCGAGTTCTAATGATATTTCTGCCCCTTGTGTTCTTGTATGGTTGGTCAAATGACCTACTTTGAGCAGAATTTCTCAGTAGTGGCTTACAAATGCTTGACTTTTTCTTGGAAGGCTTAAGTGAAATATATTGTGATTGTACATGGGTATTAACATGCTGTTGGCCAGACACTTCATTCCTCTGACATGTCTTCTTTTTTCTTAGCCTTTGTTGATGCGCTTGAACAAAAGGAACAGCTGATTTCAGAAATTTCATGGAAGGGTTTTTTAACGATTGTGTCCTTGTATTAGATACCTTGCCTTGTGCTATTTGTCCTGCAGTTCCCTTCTTTTTGCGTAGATTACGTCTGGACCTTTTACAGCATTTTGGTTCTTTCACTGGATTCATATTTTTCGGTGGTGGCTTTGTATTTTTTCTCTTGCATAGACCATTAGGCTCTTCTCCTGTGTCCTTTTTTCTAGATCTACTGATTGACTGTGTGAAATGTGTATCATCCTGGCTTTTAGAATGACTGGTATTGTAGGAGGATACAGAAAAGTTTGCATTTGGCTTGTCCAGATGATCTAGACATTCTGTTGTGATAGAGGATCCATTTGCTTGATGACTAAACTTTAAATCTTTTCCTTTGGTCGAATTTAAGCACTCAGAACCAAAAGAACAACTACTTGAGGACTTTTTAGAGGAAGCAGATCCTTTCAGTTCAAGCTGTAATTTATCAACATTGACATCACTGCTTAGGCTCCTAAACAGCTTCCGAACACAGGGGCTTTTTATACCCAGGCCCCTTACTGAACTTCTAGGAGGGGTTTTAATGATTCTATTAGTTAATGCATCATAATACTTTAGCGGAGATTGCTTATATGTATAATTCACAGAGTCCCTACTGTCGGTGGAGAACTGGTTTCGACCTCGTCTTGAAATGCAAGCCGGTTTACCATTGCCAAGCTTTGCATCTGGATGGGAAAGAACATAGACCACTGTCTTCGGCTGTAAAGGGCTTAAAATTTTAGTGTAGGATTCCGGCAGCTTCAAAGCACACATTCTAGTTTTCATGTCTGGAGTCCGCTCCTCCTTAAAACCATTTATAAAACATTGTCCTGAATCCAGCCCAGGTTCAGTTTTAATTACTTTTTTCTTAACTACTGGGTAATTGACCAAGCTTGTTTGAGTACCATGACTGACCTTCACTATTTGGCATCTTGAAGCAAGTCTCCAAGTTCTTCGGCCAGGTTTAAATTCTCTCCTTAATATTTTCTCAGATTTGACAGAGAGAATTTCAGAATCATTGTCTGGGCAAGGCATATCACTAAACACTGGTAACATACGATCATTATCTGGCTCTTTGTAGTCGTTACTTTGAAGTCCAATCTTTCTTTCAATTTCTTCACTTTTAAGTCTTCTTTTTTTCTTCCTGTCAACATCCGCTAAAGCTCCACTTTCAAAGTAGCAATGAAATTTTCCCTTTCTGAACTGCCTAACAAGAGCTTCAATTTTTTGATCATCTTCATAATTGATTTGGGACCATGTTTTGCCAACAAAAGATGGAGGCACATGAGGCAGTGCTGGAATAATTTTGTCTTCACTTTCAACTTTTACATCATCTGTCTCTTTGTCTGGACAAACGTCAAGAACACATTTTAGCTTTGACTTATAGTCTTCATCAAGGTTAACATTAGTTTCTGTGAGCACATCCAAGTTTTTCAAGACTGACTTGGATGGATTATCTTCAGAGTTCACTGGTACATCCCAGTCAAAGCTTAGGCTGGAATCTTCAGATTTGCCAATAATCGTGTGGATGTTTAATGATGAAACACTGCTTTCATCGTTACCCGTGGATTTTTTATATGAATTTCCATAGCAGTGTTTCCAAACTACTTCTTCGATGGTTTCAACTATACATTTATAACCACCACACAAACATACACCTTTGTCTTGAAGCTGGTTGGCTTCAGTTTCTTTATGGAGTTTGCCATTTTTCAAGTGGTTGTCCACAACATGATTCCTGAGAGCATCATCCACCTTTCCCTGAGATTTCATATCACTTTGTGTGCCACGTGATACACCTGATGTCAGGTTATAACAGCTACCTGGGGAAGTAAAAGGTCTCTTCTGTAAATCTTTCATGGGCCTTGTGGTCACTGTAGCACCAGAGCCTTCATTTTTTTCTGACATTTTGTTTTTCTTGGACCTTAGACTTAACACCGGTTGTAGGGTTTCAGAGCAAGAAAATGTTTTTACATTTAGCTGACTAGAATAATTAAGAGTTACACATGGAGAACACCGAGGTAATGTATCTACTGAATTGTTACAATTAATGTATCGTTGCTGAGGCTTTCCTTCTGCTGATGATTGTCCTTTTTCAAGATTTTCATTGTGCGGTGGCTTCAAAGCAACCTTCTTGGAGTTGTAAATTAATGCGAGTGAGTTAATATTACACGTCTCAGAATTCATAACAAGCATTCCTCTTTTAGAAGGAGCTGGTTGTTTTCCTTGAGCTTGCGGCAGAGCAGGAGAACCATTTTGCGGAGAGCTTGAATGTAACGTAACCTCAGGTATGTCATCATACGTTGGTCTGCAAAAGGAAAGGAATATGTATATATATATATACACACAACATTTACTTGTCTACTGCAATGGCAATTAATTCTAAGCAAACAAACTTGTGTACAATAACTCAACTAACAAACTTCAAGCATTAAAACTCACATGTAACTCTAATTTAAGTAGCCATATGTATGTTGTAGCTTAAGTCAAAGTCCAACATAATAGAAGAATGGACAACTGTTCCATCAGGAGTAGAGCGATTGACAAAACTCTTATTCAGAGCCGCTTGGCTGATAAAGTCACAGTGACTTGCACTGGTTACAGCAACATCCCCTAGTTCATCTATACAGGACTTTGATAAACACATAAGTCTCTGTATTTCTAAAATCTGAATTGTCCTAAAGTGTGCCCTTTATTTTATATTATAAAAAATATGGTGGGGGCTTTTGTTACCCTAGAAAACATTAATATAAAAAGGAATTGGCTAAATACATGACACAAGATGATAACATCAGCATTTAACAATGATAATGGTCAGCATTAAAAAAATAAATTCGGCAAACTAAACTAATAAAAAGTTAATACCTAACTAAAATAAAACAATATTTTTCCATTCCAAAACATCAGAAGTTGTCCTTTTAAAAAAATCCCAATTGTGTTTCATAGATAAAAAAAGGCTAGTGTTGCTAGGTTATGTCCAAATTGATCGCCTCTTTGTTTTTAGTTTTAATTATGAATATGAGCAGACAAGGACATAAAATAGTATAGGAAAACTGTTAAGAAAACTGTTAAGAGTTTACTTTAAACGTCAACAGATACAGTCTAAAAACGTGTAAACAGGGAAGGAAGTTATGTGTGTATATAAAATTACATTATAATGTGTACTTTAATTGGTGTTGATGTACCATACATTTAACCTTTTATCTTTAAACTCCCAAAGGTACTTGTGAACTGTGTGTATTAGATGTTGGTTTGTTAATGAACAGATGAACAGTTATTACAACATGAGACTTATGCATCACGTAGTATTTATTTTTGGTACAATATAATCTACAATGAAATTTTGAAATGCCGAGGGTACTTACGATGTGAATGGAATAAATATGTTTCTATATATAGATATAGATAGAGAGAGACCCAATAGCATGTGTCTTATACACTCCCTGGCCACTTTATCAGGTACACCTTGTTAGTAAATTATACCCATTAATTCAGAGAAATTAGCAGAATTAATTTACACTAACTGGACACCAGCTGCTTGCATTATTCTCCCAGTACACAGATTTATTTTCTTAATGTACAAGTTGTCTGCGGTGATGTTAGAATAGGTCCCTCTTTACACTTATCATATGCAGGGATGTTGCGGCATCAAAGCAGGAGTTGCCGGGAGTTTATACTTTTGTTTCTCACACCTCAGGAACTTCCCTTCTCGCAAGTCGGTAAGTGCTGTCTCTGGGATAATGTCTCACGCAGCAGCCTAGGAAGTCCGTCACCAAAACTAAAACCATCAACAAACTTTAATAAACCTAAATGATTCTCATATCTGAGTACTGTATGTACTTCCCCCAGGTATAATTTTCTAGGCATCTTCGCCTGAAGTTTTTAAATAAAAAAAAATAATAATACACAACGAGGAAATGTCTTTACCTGGTATCATGATAATTCTGAGGATGATAAAGGTGAACGTCCTGTAGGAAACGCTCCATCATGATGCTGGAGTTGAACAAGCTCCTGTTATAAGTGGACAGTTGTTTGTGCTGGTCACAGGCAAGATGCTATACAAGAGAAACATCATATATTAAGAAATGCAGGCTGTATATTTATGGTCCAATGTGATAGAAAGAAATGGTAATATGAAGGAACAGATATAAATCCTAAGTGTTTATATATTCCTACTATTACCATGTAATTATCATATGTATCATATCAGTTATAAATGCCTAAACACTGTCATTTTATCTACATGTTCCTTGTGTTTCTAGGTTTCCTTGATTTCTTCTCAAATCAGGGGGAAAGTGTCAAGGACAGATAATCAAGAAGCTGTTTTGAGACATTTGTAACTTGGTATAATAAAAGTCTTGATTTGTACAATAATTGCCTGTATTGTACACCTAATGATCTGATCAGCAGAGCAAATTAAGCAGGGCCATAAAGATAACATCTTAAGTCTTGCTGTAAGTCTGCAACCCACATGACCATGACGCTGTATGTCAGCATGTACAAAGAGATTCTGTTAAGATTTTATAAAGAGAGAGAGACTGGCAATTAAACAGTAATGATATTGTATTTACTTTTAGCTCAATGTGTTGAAAAATAATACTACTTGCCTATTCTTGTTAGCACAATGACATCAGTATCTCATCATCTAAAAACCACAAGCATCAGAACCAACCACAAGTAATACAACAACAAAATAATAAAGGCAAGCAGAGCACAGCCTTCATAAACACCACTTAAATACACAGAAGAAAAGGAGCTTACACATTTCACATCCCGTTCTGTATCAATTAGATCATTTTATCTTAAATGGGAATTGTCATTGAATTTCTTATTACTACATTTACATTTTTTTTTAAATCCTGTTTTTGTATAACGTAATGCTTTAGACAGCTGTATATTATGTATATGTATGAGTTTTAGCTTTGTTGTCCTAGCCCAATACACTAGACAACACTCTGGCCATTATCATACTGCCTTGTGGGGAACAATAGAGTAACTCGGTCTTAGGCACCCAGCCTGACAATCTGACTTATGAAAGTCTATAAAGGAAAGGATTTCATTAGACAAACGGGACTTTGTTAGCACTATCATAAAGACAAGTTTTTTTCAGAGCAAATGCTCTTAAAAACACCCCTAGTCTTATATTCAAGGTCATCTTATAATCAGATCTCACATAGAGGTCTGACTACAAGACTAAGATCCATGTCGCCCGCAGCAATGCAGTGGACCTGGATCCTCAGCGGGTGAACGTCTACATGATGCACGCAGACAACCTCCGCTGCTACTCTGCACTTCTGCCAGGGCTTTTTTGACGGCGCACCGGCGTGACATGACCTTTCGGTGCTCCACCATAGAAGCCCCTGCGGAAGTGCCGGCCGGCCGGCCAGCAGCAGCGAAGGTTGTCTGCGCGAATCGTGCAGACGTTCACTAGCTGCCAGAAAGGAGGATCCCCTGCAGCTCTGCAGAGGAGCCGGCGTGACGTGACCTTCTGGTGCTCAGTCATAGAAGCCCCAGCGGAAGTGCTGCGTAGCAGCAGAGTTTGTCTAAGCGCATTGCGCAGACATCCACCACCTGCCCCTACTAGACAGCAGGGAGTCTGGAGCAAGGGGGACAAGTCTGGGGATGCATTGGTAAGTTGGGGGGGCAGAGTGGCATATCAGGGAGGCAGAGTGGCATATAGGGGTATAAGGCATATATAGGGGGCAGATGTGCATAATTGGGTGCAGGTTGGCAAATAAAAGGAAATAAAAACAAGAAATGCATTTTTCTCAATCACAGTTTTTATTAAATAGGAAAAAATAGTTTACATGTGAATTAATATTTACTACTAAAACTTTTTTTCCTATAGGGTAGTCTTATATTCAAGCTTTTTCTTTTTTTCCTAAATTATATTAAAATTTTGTAGGGTCGTCTTATAATCAAGCAAACACGGTAATTAGCAAAGTGTGGTGTTTTGAGCAGGGAAAGTCACACACAATATCACATGACTGACAACAATGGCATAAAGTCTGCAGATGAGGACAGTTTAATGAAAAAAAAAAATGAAGTAAAACAAAAACCCTGGTGTGCGGTATCCCTCTCTGCTGGTTGTTCACAGCTCTAGCAGTTTAGTGTGATAAAGCTAAGATAGAATCATACCTTTTCTAGGTTGATATAATGTACTTGGCAGCAATTGCAGTATCCTTGTCTGTAATACCCTGGGGGTAAACCATTTGCAGAGAGTTCCGGGACTTGACTGTTCCCACTAAAATAAAAAGATGATTATATATTATTATGAAAGTGTTTAAAGGAACCCTGAACAATCTAAGAAATTAAACACTCAATCTAGGATTTAAGTATCTAGAATATCTTTTCAAATATAAATGTTATAGACAGAGGTGGGCTGGCACAGGACATACTCCGGAGGACCCGCTTGCAGAGGCAGGGCTCAATGGGGTCTGAAGGCAGTCTGAAGCTTCTCAGGGTAAGAGAGTTGCATGTCTGGGTATGTTATAGTATACGTGTTTGTGTCAGGGCATCTGGTTGTGTTAATGTGAGTGCCTGGTTGTGTTAGTGTCTAGCTGTGTTAGCTTAAGTGTGTGTGGTTATGTTAGTGTGTGTGTCTGGGTTTGGATATGTTTGTGTGGATGCCTAGATGTGTGTGGTAGTCTGTGTGTCTGAGTAAGTTGGTGTATGTGTGTGCGTTCGTGTGTGGTTATCTTAGTATGTGTGTCTGTGCTTGTTTGTGTATATTAGTGTGTGTGTGTGTGTCTGTGTATGTTAGTGTGTGTGCCTGGTTATGCTAGCGTAAGCCCATGTATGTCTGTGTATGTAAGTGTGTATGTGTCTGGGTGTGTTAGCGTGTGTGTATGAGTGCATGTGTTGCAGTGTGAATGGCTGGTTGCATTGGTGTCCGTGTGTGAGTGTCTGTGTATTTCAGTATTGAATGTATAGTTTTGTTAGTGAGTGTCTAGGCATGTAAGTGTGTGTGTGTCTGTGCATGTGTGTTTGTGTCAGTGTTTTTATGTGTGTTAATGTGAGCGCCCCTCCTGAGGTCAATCTTTGGATCCCCCCTGCTTGAAACAACCCAAACTACACTATAGGAGGTCTATGCCTAAAAATACCCAGAATAATCTTACACACCCAAGCACATCATTAAAAGGTGGCAATATCTTGGGGAACGGAGTGCTGCTTATAAACACAACTGCCTACAATCTAAGCAGAATGAGAGTCATATGCAAAAAATATGTCTGGGAATGAAAGGGCTTTGTACAAAGATTGCACCTTTTTGTTGTCTTTCTGAAACTAAAAATGTCTTCGAGTCCCTCTGGACAGTAGTGTCTTGTCAAGTTGTATTATTTAATAAAAGTCATACCATTTACGATAAATAGGTTTGGATGCAGAGCATGTATCATAACTTTATTATGTCTATTATTCAATTTCATGCAGACATCTCTTGTTAAAAAAACAAAAACATAATGTACTGATTGATACCCTTGATAATGGAAAAATGCTGCACAAAAACAGAGGTGGAAAGAATATTTCAGCACTTAGTACCCATTTAAACCTAGCATTGGTGAATAGGTATCATCTTTATATTTCAAGCACTGTTAATATTAGTAAAAATAAATCATCAATTGCTTACCTGCTGGGGCTCTCCATCTTCACATTTTCCTCATTCATTTGCTTTCCACAAGTGCCTGAATGAAAAAGAAAATATAAAACATGAAACACAAGGCCTCTACATGCAGAGTAAAGTTGAAGTAAAAGAACCCTAGGGTCTGAAAGAGAAACAAGTGGAAAGCATACCCTATAAGTTATTCTCTTTTTAGTTTTGCAACTTAAGGGTGTTAAAAAACATTAGTTGTACTCTCTAGTAAGACAAGTATTTCCCCTGAGGGTTTAATTGCATAATAAGTAACAACACACACAAACCTTTAAGGCGTTTATTCTGTTTCCACTGTAACAAACTATCAATGCTGATATTTGTGATACACGAAACATTCTTGGGCAAAAATTATGAATTATGAAGAATTAATTCTGGGAAAGGTGAGCTCATTCAACAGTACAAGAAATGACGTTTTCAATGTTGTGTTTATTTAGAAATGCCTTAAATCCAATAAAATAGGTATTGGGAACACAGCTCCAGTGTTTATTAATAGTAGTATATACATATGCTGCAATTTCTGTACACATGAGCTCTATCGTACCCACTGGTAGGTTCACTAAGGTTTGATGGTGGGTATCTAAATTCAACACTACCATACATCACAATGTTTGCAAAGGTACTTAAAATGTAGTTTCCGTGACTACAGAAGAATGTTGAACACATCTCCTGCAGGGCACTTAGCTAGGGGTCTCGTAATCAACAGAATGCATATGATGTTTGAAGTGTCTCTTTAAACTCCATCCTTGTGTTCTTTTGATAACAGGGTTACCTTGTGGTGGGGTAGATGAACCCTCATCAGATGACTTTCTCTTTTCAAACATCTGCGTAATAAAACAGAAACAAAATAATCATAGCTTCGTGCAGGTTACACATATCAAACTTTTCTGAAGGTTAAATCACATAGTAACAACTTTTACAAATCATTTTTAATGTCAATGGTAACAACCTGTGCCTGCTTTGTATTCCATGACAACCAAGGAAAAAATCATAAATGTGATATTTATGATTAAATCATTATTTCTGGAAAGGGAGTAATTAGAGCCATCAACCTTGTTGCTTTGGAGGTCATTAAGCTACTGGGGGAAAATAAGCGTGTGATGTATCCTTACATGAATACAAGTGATATTATCCTTTTCATCGGTTTTACTGAGGTGCCTATATTCTAGCAGGGATACCCAAGGATCCTGGCCTGTTTGTGGCTTGGAGTTTATCACCTCTTGTAGGAACTCATCTAAAAATGCTTTTATTTTTTTATTGTAATGTTACAAATACTTCAGCACCCCAGCCTCTTCAACAAAGAAAACTTACTTCGTAAGTACAGTACTGTGATGGGGAAAAATAATTATCGTATTTGCTTGATTATAAGACATGGTTTTTTTCAGAGCAAAAATCTTATATTCAAGATCGTCTTCTAATCAGACCTCATAATGAGGTCTGATTACAAGACTAAGATCCAGATCCCCCGCAGCACTGCAGGGGACCCGGATCCTCTTCTTCCTGGAGGCTTATATGACGGAGCGCCAGCATCACATGACCTTCCAGTGCTCCAACATAGAAGCTCCGACGGAAGTGCCGGCAGCAGTGGCGGTTGTTTGTGCGCATCCCGCAGCCGGTGAACGTTTGCAGGATGCACACAGACAACTGTGACTGAACGTCAAGCAGCCATTTGGTGGCAAGAATCGTTGGACCATTGAAGAGAGAAGATGCAGAGTGTTTTTTTTTTCTTTTTTGATGAATGCTTATTAAAGTTCTACATGCAAATCAATGCAGGATTCTTTAGTTACTGGGGTTTGAAAATGAGACTTCTGTGTCATATAACTGTGGAAGCAGAATGCATATGTAAGTGATTAAAATAAATGGGAGTAGCAGCAGCCAGTCATATATATACAAGCTGAAACAAATGCATTTTTCGCTCACAAACACCTACCTTGGAATACTTTCACAAGGTTTCTTTCTGCGAACAGGTTTTCACTCTGTCACGGTGTTTGGCAGAAGTCAAGCAATCCAAGCCTTGGGATAACTATCATGTCTGAGGGGTACCTGTGACACAAGAGAAAGGGGGATATGATTCTTTTCAACACGTGAAACTGCATTAAGTAAGAGGTGACAAACAGAATTGTGTTTATATTGTTTTTAAAATTGTTTTATTTAAGGTCAGGTTAAAATGGGATTTGACAATCCACTAAAACGCATCACTATTGATTTTCTGACAATAAGGAAATTGCAATTTTCTTGTGAAGTCAAATAATAATCTTCCTTATTACATGGCAGGTAAGCCTGCATTCGTTTTTTGATGCCGCAAAGTTAGTTTCTCCTCTTTGAACAACCCGAAGAAGCAACCTAAGGCTTGAAGAAGGCCATGTTTTTATGACTGTACTGGGTTATTTCCAAACCTGAGACAAAGTTATCTTCAAAGAGTTCAAAAACGACATGTATCTCTCAAGCTGTTTGTTTACATATTTGACAAAAATACACCTAAATGATAATACATAATAAGAGGAATACCACTGATGAGTTTGCACATGGTAAATGCAGAGTAAAAATGTACACTAAACTAAACTTTAAACAAACTTGGTATTTGAAAAATACGTGACTCTGTGCCTTTTCTTATGTTAAAATGGTTCAACTAATGATAAACTCACTACCACTTCAGGTATGGAAAAAGGAGGAGACCAGATGGCGAATCGGTTTTCTCCAGAGAAGAAGGAGCCAATTGCATTTGCAAAACACCCCTGAGTTTTGAGTTCCAAGCTATGGCCTTAATGCATTGGGTTTGGGGATGGTTGGTATCCTTATCTGCCTAGGAGTAAAAACGCTGGACGTTCATAAGCTATATATAGGTAACAATGCCAAGCCGGTAATGATGATAGAGATGTTGATGATATGCATTCAGAACGACCCGATTTTACGCGGGCATGATGTTCACTAGATTACCTTTGGTGAATTTAAGTCTTTTTCCGAAGCAGCTTTTGTGCATGCCATGTAAAGATTAGACATAGGGCTCAATTTGTGCTGCAAAGAAAAAAGTTGTCAGGTCGTATTAATTATTCAAAGGCTGGATTTGCCCTTCTTGGAAGAGAAACTTGCTGCTCTCTTGCATTTAGACTGGTGAAAGGCTCATTGCAGCACCGGAGGCAACTTGAGAAGGTAGTCTACAGTTAGCACTTAACAAATAAATGTATAACGCCACTACAAGTATGTGTCACAGCAAATAATATAACAGGCAGAAGCAACTTTTTGTAGTTGATCTGCAATCTGATATAATGAAGATCTGGTTTGTAGTTTCATCGTTTTTCATCATTAGTCTTTTCAGATGAGAATAAGCAAATGATTCCATTTAAACGATATGAGAACCTTTATATAGGAGGTAAATTGGGGCGCTCAAAAAGTATATTTTCACACTATTAATATTTGAATTTAAAGATGGCTAATTTAGTAATCACTTGCTCCAGACGCTGGGCTCCTTGGGCACCCACTTACATTGAAAGATTCCCGTCAGCTCTGCTGAATTTGACACTTGTAAACACGTGGAAAGTCCAAACCATCTACATAACTAAGGCACCTTAATGCATATACCTGAGAGGTCCCTTTAAACGTTCCGCTAGCAAATGCAAGTGAAAATTCTACACAATACCTTCATATGCATTTGCCTCCGGCCCCCAGCTATCTTCCATGCAGGAGATATGCTTGGTTAAATCCAGAATTTTATAAATACAGATATATATATCTATATATAAGTTGTTTGGTTTTTTTAGAACATAGGCTATGCTTAAAGCAAGATGGGATAACTGGTAAAAATAATCAAACCAGTGTCGCTTTAAAGAGTATAAATAAAGACTCAGAGAATAGTCCAAGCCACATGGATATTTGTTTTCATTCATCACTACTGATAAATTGCCTTTAGCAAAATAAGATTGCAAATGATTTAACAAAAGACTTTAGACAAATGTTACTGCAAGGTATTGCTTAATTGTATGCGTATTTACCACTCCTGTTTGACTTCAGTGTTTTATATATTGTTGGTATGGAGAGCTTGAGGCTCCAGTGAATGATCTACACAAACGAAAAACTGAAGGAGCTGTCCTCATAAGGCAGCCGATTTTAAATAAACAGGACCATAATAAAACTTCACCTCAAAGAACATAACTGTATGTTTCAAAATGAGAAGTTTTATGGGAAAAAGATTAATAAAATTAATGGGGGGAAAAAAAGAGATAAACACGTTCTTTATGTAGTTTTATTTCAATTACTTTTCTTGCAAAACAACATTTTGGGGAAACAATTTTTCTCATACAGGAGTATATAATTACCATACAATTACAGGCCCCATTCAGTGTATAGCAATACTTAATATAGATTTCTGTCTTTATATATATGTATTAAAATGTAGCTTTTTCAAAAATATATAAATATATATATGCGCAAGTGCTCGACATGTATGCCACATAATTTAAATGAATAAACGGACGGTTGTCTTGATTTTTGCTCTTTATAATGAATTACTGATGACGTATAGACATATCTAATGGCTCTCTGCTATACAATAGTAATGGTGGCAGACGTTTAACCTTTTTCAAAGCAGAAATAGATTATGTGCATCTTTTAAATGTCTGCACATTAAATAAAAACGTTAACGTTGAAGTTAATAATTAAATACTTGAACAGAGTGGCGGCCATGAAACAAAACAATCTGGCGTTAGTTGATCGACATAAGGATACTCCGAGAGCCAGGGTCCTAGGGGTCTCTGGTGACCCAGCGCATTTTGGGTTTTCCTGGCTACACGGGCTTCTTTATTATATCTGCGGATCCTTTGCAATCGACCAGCTGCCTTGGAGAACTGATTAGTAACACCCTAAAGCAATTGTTTTCCAATACAGAAGTAAAAGTGGGTGTTTAATATACGGATTTGCAATGTCAGCCACATTAAACACATATGTAAATCGTATAGCAGTGTGCAATAAACCCATAGCCGTTATAGAAGAAATCCCGTTGTGCAGCGCTGAAGACGCTATATCATGCAATAAGTAATATTAACGGTAATAAAACATGATTGTGGCATCTCATCATTACAATTATTAGACACGTCCGGTACAGAACGGATATTATGTTGCTATCTGTATATGATACAGCGCTGTGGAATAGGCCAGCGCTATATAGAGGGTAAATAATAACGGTGTATGAGTGTGTTTGTATATATATATATATATATATATATATATATATATATATAATATATAATATAAACACACACAAAACTTCTTTCAAATGAACTTTTCCCCGTTACGAGACACAGAGCGCCGACCCCGGCTTTACGTGCTTCCGTTATGCCGCTCCCCCCCATTTTTAAACTTTCTTTAGCAGGAAATCCCGATATTTTCATTTGTTAAATCCCCCTCACCTACTTTTCCTTCCAGGCTTTCCAGCGGTTCCGGAAATAATAGTTTCCGCTTCCGCTGTAAGTTCACACCATAGAGTTCGCGTCCTGTCCGGTGGATAGAACGGAGGTGTTTTCTTTCCTGTGGATCGGCGGCACATCTTTCTATTTTATACGTATTTCTATTAAAGGGGATAATCTAGTCATGTCGTGAGGATTATGGCTATAAAATGTGGGGATAACCAGTGCAGCCTTTACATAAACATTATTTGTGTAAAAAAATAAATAAAGGCAAAACAAAACTAATGTGCCTACACCTAGTGTGTGAAATACCCCCCAAGCGTCCCTATTTCGTAGGGATAGTTCCTCTTTGCAATCTATAATCCCTCCCTCCTTGTCCCTCTTTCTTAAGAGCTCATAATGTTTTGTGGGTATCGGTGTCAGTGTCTAGAGTGCTAAAAGTTAAGCATATAGTAACTGAAAAATATGATTATGAATGAAAACAAATAAAATACATTCTGCTTTTTTTTTTTTACCACCCTACGTAAGTAAATAAGAACTGCTGTGTTTCACATGAAACTGCTTGGATAAAACCCTGTAATTCACAGCCAATGCTCTCATTGGAACAGAATGAAGACGTTACTAAATCTTAAATTTTAGTGTTCCTTGAGGACTGGGTTTGGAACTACTGGCATAGACGTGCCTCTGTTAGCAGCAAACACAAAAGTGGCAACTTAAAAAAGATATGGGATAGGGTTCACAACAAATCAATATTTTGCTGTTAAACATGTAAAAAAAAAATCACCTTAAAAGGTCGGCACCAAATAGGGTTGCCATATAAGTGCTGATTCTCTGGGTCGCCACGCAGACAGTCGGGGGTGGCGGTAGCGTCATTGTGGCTTTCCCCACTTCCCTGCCCAGTTCCCCCTCCAACTACTGTGTTTCCTGCGCGCTGGGCTAGCTGAAAAGGGTAGCCCAGCCATAACATTATGACCACTGACAGGTGAAGTAAGTAACACTGATAATCGTTATCATGTCATGTGTCAGGGATGTGTTAGAAGCAGGAAAAATGGTTAACCGTGAGGATCTGAGCGACTTTGACAAAGGCCATATTGCGATGACTAGAGAACTAGGTCAGAGCTGGAGCTCTTGCAGGGTGTTCCCGGTCTGCAGTGGTCCAAGGAAGAAAAATCGATGAACCGGCATCCAGGCCATGGGCGGCCAAGTCTCATTGATGCACGTGGGGGTAGAAGGCTAGCCCATGTGGTGAATTCCAACAGATAGGCTACTGTAGCTCAAATTGCTGTAGAAGTTAATGCTTGTTCTGATAGAAAGGTGTCAGAACACACAGTGCATCACAGATTGTTGCATGTGCCGCTGCGTAGCCGCAGACCAGTCAGGGTGCCCGCTCTGACCCCTGCCCAAAGCTAAAAGTACCTACAATGGGCTCATGAGCATAAGAACTTTACCAATGGAAGAAGGGGGCTTGGTCTGGTGAATTACGTTTTCTTTTACATCACATCCCCGCGAGCCTGTGTCACTTACCTGGAGAACACATGGCACCAGGATGCATCCAGGGAGGCCCCACCTTGCAACTTACAGGGCTTAAAGGATCTGTTGCTAACGTCTTGGTGCCAGATACCACAGCACACCTTCAGAGGTCTAGTGGAGTCCATGCCTCGACGGGTCAGGACTGTTTTGGCAGCATAAGGGGGACCTATGCAATATTAGGCAGGTGGTCAAAATGTTATGGCTCATCAGGTGTACATTCACTGTGCAACATATTGACCCCTGTTGTTTCTACCTTGGAAATTTGATTTCAAGAGAAGATCTAACCATTTAAATCATAACCATACAGCATCAACCCTCAAGCAAAAAGGGACTCTAACTAATCTTGTCATGAAGGCTGCGGGGTCATCAGTCATGGTTTAACGGCTTTTGTCTTGATTTATGAATGAACTTCCATAATACATAGTGAAAACATTTGTTCAAAGAACTAAGTATCCAACTTGGCCATTCTCATTTGGAAGCCCTATTAGGGATCAACCTTGTTGGTAATTGGTCTTTTGTATTCTTACATAGAAAAAAATAATATGACAGACTCCACTGCACACGAATAATAATTTACAACAGCAATTAGTACTTGAAGGGGTTGGGAAACTCTATATGGTTCTATACCCTGGCTACAGGGCTTGTGGAAGTCACTGGTGCATTAATGGAAATGACCACCAAAAAGTATTGAATATTGTGCACACATATAGAGTAATAAGAAAACCTACAAAAATGCACAGGGAGAACATGGTGTTACAACTTCCAATGTTGGATGATAAGATGATTCCAAATCAATCTTTAAGAAGGATCCTGGCTATAAGGGACATGCTGCATAAAGTCCTGTTAATATGCATTTGGTAGCAGCAGATGTAACGTCAGAGCCCGAAAATATCAATATTAAAGAAAAATAAAAAAGTGGTAAATTTTTCCAGTGCTGAATCCACTTATGGTTTTTAACTAAGATTTTTCAGTTAATATATAGTTCACAAAAAATTGCTTTTGTTCTTAAAAAGGTTATAGTTCTTCATATAGACTGTTTATGTGACAGCATTGATCACAAACAATGGCAATAGACCAAACTACAAGGCATTAAGCATGGCTCTCCTCCATGTGTCAGCAGGCTTCGTAGCCATCTCTGAAGTTTCATCACTGGGCTGGCTTATGCTTACCCACATGCTTCCAATTAGCAATTTCCTTTCCATTTGACCTATTTGCTAAATTAGAACAGCATCTCTAGGGCCACAATCTAATCATACTGGCAGCAGACAAATTATGTTGTGTATGCCCATATTGTGTGGTTGCCTTTGGACCACCTACAGCATCTCACCAGATGCTGGACTTTAGGAAGTTGTAAACAAATTGAAGTTTATTTTGGCAAACCAGGAACAAGCACAATTAGCTTTTCTCTAGCCAAAATATATGTAAATCCAAGAGACAAGGGGTATATATGCAACAAGTCCATGCAACATAAATATTCTCAAATTGAGATTCAGAAACCTTGCTCATCAAGAGGGAGCTTACTGTAGCTTTGACAACTGAACATTATCTGAAGATCATCAGAGTTGTAGTTCGGAGAACATCTGGAGTTTTACCTATTAAATGTATATCATTTAGGTTCAGGCTAAGATCTTAGGTTTACTTACTAACTTGAGGATGCTGATAGGTAAACTCAGCTGGATACAAATAATACTATAACCAATGTTCTCCCAGGTGTGGTTAAGTGTTTTTCCTGCAACCTGGCTGAGCAGCCCAGCGTTTTTCCAGCATTGTTCCTCATCAGTTTATTAACATTATTCTTGTATCATTAATATATACACCAAACAAAAGTATTGAGGCTAGTGTTTGCTAGACAGGACCATCTAGCCTGCATTGACGTTGTTGGATTGCCAAATATGTGGTTTAGGGAATTCATATAGTACAGGGGCGTCCAACCTGGGACCCACCAGCAGCTGCAGGACTACATCTCCCATAATGCTCTTTCAGCTAAGGAGCTGGCTGAGGAGTATGGGAGATGTAGTCCTGCAGCACCTGGAGGGCCGCAGGTTGGACACCCCTGATATAGTATATTTAAGAAATAAGTAGGAATGCCACAAAAACACAGCTTTAGAACAAAAACAACCCACACTGCATAGTACGGTAATTGCTTCATTGGAGAAACCTCAAAGTTCTACCAGGGCTGGACACCTGCCATCATGTGGGAAATGACACAAGTCAAAACTTACGTCATATCAATGACTTCTTGTTTACAGCTTAGTGTGTAATGTGAAAAACTGCATGCACATTTCAAGGTTTTCACTGAACAGTTTCCAGATGTGGTCACTGATTCATGGGATGATTCAGATGTTCTATTCCTTAGTCTTCATAACAAGCGTGCCCCCTTATCTGGACAAACAAAACAATGTTATGCAATGTTCAAAGTTTACATAGACAGTTAACAAGTGTGTTGATATTAGCAAAGGAATGTCTTAAAAATCATTCCAATCCTTTTCCTTCCTTGTGATTGTCGACATGCTAGAATCACTCCATGCGTGTAGTACACAACTATTAATAACATTCTTTCTCTAGAATTATAATATAATATGGTAAATACATATTAGTTCTTACGTCTTGAAAACAAGTACACGAGGGGGCAGAATTAAAGTTTGGAAAATTGTTTTATTACCATAGCTACTAATGGAATGGTGCAATCAGCAGAAACATTCAAAGTCTTGCTATGGTTATAAGACCTTTTTAAACTTTGCATCAGGATTTTGCGGAGGAGAAAATTCCTTAAGGACCCATGATGGATCCAACGTGCAGTGGGGCTTTGACTTCCCGTGGCCGGCTACCTTGAGTTCTTCCGCTTCTAAGGGACTGGCTATTTGGAGCTAGAGTGTATGCTAGCTCCAAATAGCTTTAAATGGATTGCACGTAGGCAGAGAATTGGGCAAATGGGCATGACCAAACCCCAAACCTGAAGACCAATGTTACAACAAATGTAACTGTGACTATTTATTAGGTGCCAGAGAAATATTTCCATGGAAATTGTGGAAGAGTAGTTTCTTGTGAGCAGACTTCTAAGTGCTTTGCTCAATAATAAAGTTATCAGTGTCACAACTGTAACAGAGAAACTGACGACACAGACTTCTCTGCTAACACTTACCGCCTGCTGCTGGGCACCGGGGTGTGACCCACTTATCCAAAACATGGGTGCATAGGAAGCATAAGGAGACTTCTTTGCCAGACTGTGCCCAGACCTCCACTGGCACATGCTGGCTGTTGAGGAGGCCCAAAACTGCTGCAATGGGCCCTAAAATAAGGCTGGGCCCATTTTTTTATGAGTTAAAGATGATCCTTGAAATGTGTCTCTTATAGGCCATTTGAACTTTTCGAGATACAAGATCGTAAGGGGATGAAACCCTTCATAGCCAGGGGCTGCTTTGGCTGTGTAGAGCGGAGTAAATCTTCATGATAACCAGCTACACATTGATCATCCAATATAAAATGAGCTTGCTAACAAAGAACAGTCATTGCTGAACAATTTCATTATTTTGTCTTCCTGAGTAACTCCAAAGGCTCTTTGATCTTTACCCTTTTCATTTTCATTGGATAATTGGTAATTTGTGTTACAACATTTGAAAGAATCTCTTAAAGAAGAATAAAAAACAAATTTTTTGCAGGTCATACACTCTCACCAAATCACCAAAACTGCTTTAACCCATTGTTAAATTATTTGCAGCCTCTGCACACTGTACAAAAAGTGTAAAGGTGCAATTATTGGGGAACTGTTCCTGTCTCCATTACAGATCTCCTTTTTATGCTGAAGGTTACCAAACCAGAGGCAAGCCAACAACATTCGAGCTGTGATGGAATGTTTCTAGTTCACTGATGATGTAAAATGTCTCTGCGTATGTGCAGTTATATTGTGTAACAAATAGGTAGAAGGGGATTCTAGCCCATTCACAAAGTAATATAATCTTGATACCAGTAATAAGTCATTACATAAAACTTTATAAAAACAAATCATGTGTCTCTCTTGTAAATCATGACTCACAAGACTCCCTAGAATCTGGAGCATGCTGCACCACCATGGTTGCAGAGGCTTATGTTATACCTCGGCAGCAGTGGCGGATCTACCGGGGTCGCAGGGGTCGCGACTGCGACCGGGCCCCGGCGGCAGGGGGGCCCAAGCCAAGGGGCCGCCCGAAATCTTTTTTACGTTTTTTGTTTTTTTTTTAAAATAAGGCAGGGGCGTCCAACATGCGGCCCGCGGGCCAAATGCGGCCCGCGAGACCTCGAGGTGCGGCCCGCGTAAGATCGGCAGCCAGGGCAACCGATCTTACACGAGCCGCACCTCAAGCCCTGCTACTTACTTGTGGGAGGGTCTTCTGGACAGAACAGAGGAAGCGGAGTTCACGTGACATCCTACTTCCTCTGTGCTTTAGCAGAGAAGGCAGAGGGAGGCCGCGCCCTGTGCTGAAGTCTGTGAGCGGCATCGAAGGGAGATGCAGTGCAGGTAAGGGGGTGGGGAGGGTGTTTGAATGAGTGTGTGTGATTGAGGGAATGAATCTGTGAATTAATGATTATATGAATAAATGAGTGTGTGTGTGTGATAGCATGGATGTGTAAGTGCTAGAACCTAGGCATGATGGGACTGTGATTGCTGTTAGCAATCACACTCCTATCATGCCAAGTCAGCCAGTACATGCTGAAACCTGGCTAGCTGCCCCCCTTGTGTATTGATGCTGCCAGCAGTATGGGGTCTGCACATCACTTACAGCCATCCTGTACCAGCGTGTATTGGCTGACTTGGCATGATAGGAGTGCGATTGCTAATAGCAATCAGAGTCCCATCATGCCTAGGTTCCAGCATTTACTGGATGGATGTGTAAGTGCTGGAACCTAGGCATGATGGGACTGTGACTACTGTTAGCAATCACACTCCTATCATGCCAAGTCAGCCAGTACATGCTGAAACCTAGCTAGCTGCCCCCCTTGTGTAGTGATACTGCCAGCAGTATGGGGTCTGCACATCACTTACAGCCACCCTGTACCAGCATGTACTGGCTGACTTGGCATGATAGGAGTGTGATTGCTAACAGCAATCACAGCGAGCACAGTCCCATCATGCCTAGGTACCAGCATTTACTGGTTGCCTGGGTATGATAGGAGTGTGATTGCTGTTAGCAATCACACTCCTATCATGCCAAGTCATATTGCTAATTTTGTCCAATTGTGTGTTACCTCCTTTTATTAAACATGTGAGTTTTTATTATTATTTTTAAAGGTGGGGGTCATTTTCAGTTTTGGCTAAGTGAACCCTGAATGTTTTGGTCCAGAATTTTCATTTTAGTTCATCCCTAGAATAAATCTAGGGAATCCTGAATTTGTAGTCGCAAAACTTTCAAGGCCCAGAAATCAGTGAGAGGAAGAGTAAAGGTTTTGTGTCATTTTACTTTATTTTAATCTGCATATTTTATTAAAGGCCATATTTTTTGTCACAGTGAAAAATGAGTGCGGCCCGCGCACGTATACAATTCTGATGAAGTGGCCCACTGCAGAAAAAACTTGGACACCCCTGGATTATGCCCTTTGTACATGCGCCCCTTTTTCTTTGATTTTTTTACAGATATGATTCAATATGAAAATTGAATTTGTTGAATTAGTTGAAAAAAAATTGTTGGGTAAAAATCATGTTTTTTGGGGGGGGGTGAGGGGGTGGGGGGGCCCTTAACAGATTCTCGCACCCGGGCCCTGAGGCGTCTAGTTACGCCCCTGCTCGGCAGTGATCATTTAGGAAGATATCCCTCCAATTACACTTTGTTTTTATTGTTATATGTTTGTCAGCTTCAAAGAGGACCTCCATTACCCCACTAACCAGTGCCCCTGCAAAGTGAGATCACCCTTAAGCCCCTACACCTCCTTGTGCCTCCCTTCGCTTCTGGAATTGGATGTGATATAAGCCAAGGGTGCAACCTCTAACCTTGCCCCAGGGGCCAAAATCTCTACATCATCTACAAAAAAATCTATTCTATTTATAACCCCTAAAAAAGCAGAACCAAAAACTAGATCAATTCTGCAGATCTGAGTCACACGATGATTAGTCACAATTGGGAAACGACCTTATTAACCTTTTGCCACACATTTACCCTAAGAAACAACCTCAAACCATGACAGCGTCTCATAAGTCCAGAAAGAGTCAACAAAACGAAGCTCCCTTTTTAAAGTAGACTTATCTTTGAATTTCTTCATATGTAAGGAGGGTTATTAAACTGTACAATGTCTCATTCTGAAATATTATATATAGACAAACTAACCATTAGAGTCTTTCCAAAACTCTGGTCCAGTGAGACATCCTGTTTGAAATACGTCCAAGCAGCCAAACCCTTAAACCAGCCCCTCCGTCTCCGGGTGGGAGTTCTGTGTAAAAACTATTTTCAATGGTGTTCTTTAATCCCGTTTGTTTGTCCTCCCCGTCAGCCTGTCAGTAACTGCACGTTAGCATTCTGAGCACATAGTAACCTCAGCTACCATTTACAACACACTAAATTCGCGCTGCGAGACATGCCACATCCTTGATCTGGCAAACAAGCTGGGAATGACATCCTGAGCAAGAGAGAACAGACCTCCGTGTGTGACACTGATAAATAATCTCCCGTCTACGTCCGGCGTAACTATCCTGGGTGATTATCCAGCTAGAGAGGTAAGTTCTTCTATATTTACAGGGGAATAACATTGCTATTCCAATAACATTGCAATCGATATTTCGAAATCATACTTTGCGATCCAAAACAGAATTATTGACTCAATGTCAGGTCAACAAAATGAAAAAGAAATTAGTATATAAAAAAAGATTTTTTAGGCTCTATTATGAACAGAGTAACTGATTCTCTGCCAGATGGGAGTCTGCGTTTCTTTCCTATGAAATACTTTACAGAAAGTTATTTTTTTGTGGTTGACAAAAATTTGCTATTTTCTTCTGATGCTTCTGATTACTTTAGATTCAAGTTGCAATTCATTACAGGTATCAATTTTAAAAAGCAGTGAAATATGAAAATTATAACAGTATGATGTGTTCTTATGCGTGTGTTTTATACTAAGTTTAGGTACAGCTAGGAACAGTCGTTTCAAACAATTTGACTGTAGATTTGTCATGCATCAAGTATATTGTATCATAATATCAGTCTTTCATAGATGCTTATGTATTCTGCATGTATGCAAACATGTGATTATGCTTACAAAACAGAACATGTGATGCATGTAGTGCTGTGTAATGTTGTAACAGGCTGTACTGGCATTATTCTGCGTGTCTTAATTGTAAGTATATTACTAGTTGTAGATGATGATAGCTATGTATAAAAAATACTCAAATAGCATACTGCCCAACTCGGCGTACCCTCGGCGTATCGGGACGAGGGGAACTTATAAGGTAGAATGTCACTCAAATTGGCACCACTACTGTGCGTCCACACAACCCACTGTCCACCATTACCCCCCCAACTGACGCCTGGCATTGAGCATAGTAATTATTGCCTTGTGTGCAGTTGCGTTACCATGGAAACCCATTTTGCTCTTGATGCCAAGTACTTGTGCCGGTGTTGTTTTGGACGCAGTTTGGAACTCTGTAGTGAGGGATGCTACAGAGCATAGACATTTGTTCAGCACTGAGTGTCTAGAGTTTTGAGGCACTTCTACTGCAATAATAGGGCTTACAATAGATCGGGGCAGAACAAACAGAGTAGAAATTTGCACAAACTTACTTGTGACAAAATGTGGCATCCTATGACAGTGCCATGTTTAAAGTGACTGACCCCTTCTACCGCTAATGTTTGTCTATGGAGATGGCTGCCTATGTGGATGATTGTAAAGACCTGTTAGCAATGGCGTCTACGTACATTTGGTCATAGAGTGTATTCACTGTATTTGCTGTCTTTTTTGTGATCAGAATATGGATTTCTTAATTGGCTATGCTACACATTTGAGAGAGATATTTCTATGTAAAAAGTAATTTCTCAATAAAATATAAAATTGATAGTTCCTGGATTTTTTTTTTCTTGGTAAAAGGTTTTGGTTATAGATAGCCGAAAGCTTTTAATAAATAAACAGACACAAAACATGGTGAAGGGTAACATTTTAAACCAGTGTAATGGCGACTTAACAAATTCCCAAAAACGTAATAAATACAACATACATGACTTCCTTGGATCATTTTTAATGTACTGACCACTGCAGACCTGGAACGGCCCATAAGAGCTGCAGTTTTGGCCCTTGTGGGCCATCATGTAGCCTGACTGTAAATATGTGCTTTGTAAGCAAATGTTATATTATAACAGAATAACGTACTATAATAGAAGTGAAAGTATTTGTTCCCAGTAATGGGGAAGTGCTTGTTCTCAATAATGTTGATTCTTTGAGTCACTCTTGACTTCTCTTCATTCCTTCCTCTTTAAGTACACATCTCTCTCTGTGTTAATGTTTTCTGGAGACCATGTAGACATGATAAATTGTAAAGTCTTTAAAAAAGCATTTATATTTAGAATAGCTACATTATGAGGTCTAGTGCTGCAGTTAGTTGAAGGAAGAAGGGATATAACCTGTGTGGAAGCCGATGCTGTAATGAATTTGTGGTGTCCCACTTAAATGGCTGGTTGTTCAATTAACTTTGTTTCAAAATTCAGAGAATGTAACAAATGTAACCACGCAATAAGTATCTCTCTTGATAGTATTTTTTTTGTCAGAATTAAATAATTGTTCCCCAGGTTTTTAGTATCTTAATTTCTGATAGCAGTCAAGACATTCCACGCACATCAGCTACTAACCCCAGTACCTCAAACTCAAAAATGAATGTATTTGCTCTTCTCGATTTCTTGTACACTATATGGACAAAAGTAATGGGACACCGGACCATTACACCAACAGGGACTTTTATGACATCATAATCTAAATACATAGTCATTAATACTTAGTTGGTCCCTGTTACTGTTTGGACAACCTGACACATAGGGTATGAGTGTGCATGACGTAACAATACCAGCCCTTTGGCCACTCACTTAACCCCAAACACTCCACAAATACCACCCCAAACTGGTAATAAGCTGCCACCACCAAGTTATGTTTTAAGCTGACTACAATTCATGGACTCTTCTGTAACTGCCAGTACCACATTGAACAGATACATTTTTTTTTAAAGTAAAAAATTCAGTAACATTTATTCTGGATTTCTCGGAAGGTAGGGTTCGGTTAGAGCACAGAGACAGAAACACGATTAATATATAGATTAAACTGACGAACGTCATAGTGCTGACGTACAAAAATAATATGAACAAAAATGAGAACAATATAGATAGAGTATACTACACAGTTTCTAAAAATAAACAATAAACCAGTTCATTCCAAAGGTGTCCGATGGGGTTTGGGTCAGGGCTCTGTACGGGCCAGTTAACTTCTTCCACACCAAAATCACCCAACCATGTCTTTGGACCTTGCTTTGTGCACTGGGGTAGTCATACTGAAATAGAAAAAGGCCTTCCCCAAACTGATACCACAAAGTTAGAAGCATAGCATTGTCCTAAATGTCTTGGCATGTCCCCTTCAGCATACCAAGACATTTAAATTAAATCAATTAAATTCTAAAGATTATCTAACTAATTTTAATATAAGACAATGCGAGCAAACACAAAATGCAGCTTTTAAATAATAATTTCCTTTATTGAAAATAGAGAGTTTATTAAAACCTATATCACCCATGTGAAAAAGTAATTGTTCCCATAAACCTAATAACTGTTGTGCCACCCTTTGCAGCAACAACTGCAATAAAATGTTTTCAAATGCTGGCGAGTCTTTTACACCGCTGTGTTGGAATTTTAGCCCATTATTCTTGGCAGAATTGTTTAATTCAGCCACACTGAGCACTCCAAAACTATCTTTAGACACATACCATACCAACCAGCTTCAACATTCTCAATATCCCCTCTGCTCTAGCTGTTTCACAAACTTTTTTCACGGATAATACTCCTGCACACTTCCTACTCATACTCATCCTGGCAGCCAAACTGCATTCAGTTGTGTATGAATAAAACAAGACTTACTCAATCTGATTATTATATTGCTTTTTGCTCAACATTGTGGAAGCTGTATTATAATTTCTTTATGATTGCAAGAAAACAATAAACAGTTTTTCAAATAAAAAGTTCAGCCACATTGGGGGGTTTTGAGCATGAATTCGCATCTAGGGTCATGCCACAGTATTTCAATCAGATTCAAGTCAGGACTTTCACTGGGCAACTCCAGAACCTTCATTTTGCTTTGTTTGACCCATTCAAAGGTGGACTTGCTTGTTTGCCACAGATCATTGTCCTGGTGCATAACCCTACTGCACTTGAGCTTTATGTGAAGACTGATAGGCTCTAGGGGGGCCCAAAGTCTGTTGCCAGTAGGCTGTGGCAACAACCATGTTATCCCTTCCCTTAAAGCTGCACACTGACATTGCCTAAAGGTTAGCTACTGTGGCCCATCAAGGTACTCCTTTCCCCAGGGCAGATGGACCTTTTACCCTATGGTAATGACAGCCCTGTTTTTATTTGTATATTGGAGATAATATACTATATATGCATTCATAATAACGTTATAATATTTTTATTTCACTAGCGCAAACCAATACTCTCACAGTATTGAAAACTAATAAGTGAATAAAAGAAAATATAGAATAGGATTTTTTGGTAGAGAGCTGAATTCACAGTCCCATCAATGATGGCAAGTCACCCAGGTCCTTGAAGTAGCAAAACAGCCCAAGACCATCACATTACCACCATCGTGTTTGACTGTTGGTATGTGTGGAATGCTATATTAGCTTTACGCTAGATGTAATTGGACCCATGTCTTCCTAAAACTTTCACTTTTTACTCACCAATAAACAGAAAATTACCAATTTTTAAATTGGGGGTCATTAAGATCCTTTTTTTTTTGCAAATGTGAAATGAGTCTTTGTGTTCTTTTTAGTCATCATTGGTTTTCACCTTGCAACTTCCCCCATGGATACCATTTTTGCACATCATTTCAAGTGAGGCCTGCTGTTCTTCACATTCTAGTCTTGCGTTCTTTTGTTGACCTCCTGGATTATTTGTTGAGTCCTCTTAGAGGAATTTATGTGGGCCACTGTTCCAGGTTTTCTCCATTTGTAGAAAATGGCTCTCTTCGGCTTTCTAACCCTTTCCAGACTGATACATTTTATAGATTGTGTTTCTCATCTCTTTTTGAATTTCTTTAGATTGTGGAATGATACGCTGCTTTTTGAGACCTTTTAGCACACTTCCTTTTACAAGACATTTCCCATTAATTCATGTTTAGGCAGGGCTGACAGTAATGATGCCTGGGTGTGACTAGTGAAATTTAACCCAATTATCAATGCAATTTGGTTAATCGGTTGATTTAGTGACCAAGGGGTAATTACTTTTCACAGGGTTACATAGCTTGTATACATGAATTCACCATTTAAAAACTGCATTTGTGTTTACTTGAGTTATCTTTGTCTATTATTAAAATTAAAATTAGTTTGATAATCTGAACAAGTGTGACAAATCTGCAGAAATAAATGAAATTGGGAAGGGGCATATACTTTTTTTCACAGATCTGTACATTAATTAATTACATATTTATACCAAGAAAATCTTAGGTATTAATGCTCGATGGGGACCAGCTCTGACTCTCTCCTGCTGCCAGATTGGTCCATGAAAGTGATCATGCAGCTTTAACCCCTTCAATATCACAATTTTGGCATTTTAGGGGTTCATTTTTGTGTCAAGTCTGTGGGGACAAAATTACAGTCCTATGGAGCAACAACATTGATGTGTAAAAATGTCTTCACCTAAAAGTCAAGGTTCTTCCGGGTCAATTGCTGCCAGACTCTGCAGCAGGTTCAGAGCCAGTCAGGAGTGAACTGATGATTGTGACAGACCAGTTGATGTCCTCCTCCCATAAGTGACAGCTGTCACAGAGAGGAGTCATCCAAGTAAAAAAAAACAGAAAATGATGATCATACCTGGGAACTCTCCTGAGTGTTCCTAGGTATTAAAAGTATTAAAAAAAATATTTGTAGAGTGTAGAATACAATTTTAGGGCACTGACATTGGTTGGTGTGATCAATCAATAATTATTGCAACCTGATTATTTATTAGTGACACTTTAGGTCACTGATTAATAATTGATCACACCAACCAATGTCAGTGCCCTAAAATTGTATTCTACACTCTGCATATTAATAATACTGCATATTGTTGTGAATTTTGGGAAGACTGAACCATATTTTCTCTCAATGAAAACTGAACACGGCCAACACATACACATACATTTCTATTTAAATGGTCCACTACTGAAAAAACAAACATGTTTTATAAAAAAAAAAAAAGATAGGCTTTTATTCCAATATGTGGAATGCCAGAAAGCTATGCCTGGGGCCACCAGGTTCATTTCTGATCCCACTGCTGTAGGAAGTAAAGGGAGACAAAGGGCAGGAATTCCAGTGCAGTACATTGAGAACAATACTTAATCCCTGACGTTGGTGAATTATCAGATTTTTCACACAGTCATACGTTTATGCTCAATTTGAATGCAAGCCAAGGATCAACTAGGGTGTGAAGTTTTAAAGCACAGGAAAGTAAAATTCAATGAACAAACACCAGAAAAGTCAACACACTCTGGTTGCACTATGCACCGCTTATCTGCTATAACATTCCATCAGTCCATGTTTTTATAAAAGCTAAGGAAATTACAATATTTGAGTAATGGTTCTGACAATAACCTTGAGTCGACCACGTTTCGCCTTGGTATGACTATATAGAGGTTTGGCAACAGTCCATGAGTACACAGGGAAATCAGGCTTGGCTTTGTTGGTGGGAAGCGGCTTGTAAATAATATCAGAATTCTGAATAGATGGCATTCTTTGGCTCCTTGATTTCAAATGCACAACTTGTTTAGGCAAGAAAAACAGCCTTCTTTAGAACTTAAGACGTTTAAGTAGCTCTAAATTAAATAAACTAACAGCAAGTGGTACTATGCTGAAAAAATGTAAAACACAGTGTTAATATGCATTTATTACAGGACAATCTTTAATAATTATGGGCTCTAGGGGGGCCTCAAAGTCTGTTGCCAGTAGGCTGTGGCAACAACCATGTTATCCCTCCCCGTAAAGCAGCACACTGACATTGCCCAGGGGCCCAAAGGTTAGCTACTGTGGGCCATCAAGGTACTCCTTTCCCCAGGGCAGATGCACCTTTTACCCTATCGTAATGACAGCCCTGTTTTTATTTGTATGTTGGAGATAATATATTGTATATGCATTCATAATAACGTCATAATACTTTTATTTTACTAAAGCAATCCAGCAGAAAATTATATAGCGACACTCACAGTATTGTAATAAGTGAATAAAAGAAAATATATAATGAAGTGAAGAGATAATAAAAATATCTTAATACAGACTCAAAAGAATCTTGTAACGGATACTGCATACAAAATGAGAGCTTCAAATCCATCAGTAGATAGAAAGGCCAGCTGGTTCCTTCCCATGTAAGACAATGTAGAAAGTAGTTAAAAAAAAACCTTTTGTAGTGGTTACTACATGTTATACTAAGCAAGAGTCTCAGATCAGACTTAAGATGTTTAACCCCTTGACAACAAATGATCTGCCAGGCACGTCACGGAAATGCATGCAGTTCGTGACTATTGACGTGCCAACGATTGCTTTCTCCGCTCAGCCAGTGATGTTGCAATGCCTTGTTAATGAGGCATTTAGCAACACCCCAAAAAAATGTAACCCCTTCAATTGAAATAAGTCAGAAAAAGTACCCTTGCCCTGAAAATAAATAAATAAATGTGGGTATTTCCACATTTAACAAATTAACCTTAATTATCCACTTAACGGGTTGTCTTTAAACCCATTAATGACACTGCATTGTGAGCTCGTACATGGCTTTGTCAATAATTTACAAATCATGGCAATAATGAGAGACAAATTTAAAGAAATCTACAAATGTGCAGCTTTGTTTTACAAATGTGCAGCTTTTTAATATCAATAACAAGGTCTGTAAAAGAACTGGCCTTAGCGGTAGCGCGAGTTTCTGGAATAATTAATGCGATACAGTAACACATTTGTACGGGAAAAGTATCTCATAAAGTCCCTAATCCCGTATAGTTTGAGGAAGGAAATATTTAACAAAAAAGCCTTGTATTTAATAACAATGTAAATTCTAACAACACAGGATATTATCTGAACCTTCCCCATTTCCCTGTTAAAAGACGTGAGCACAAAAAATATGTTAAGAGTAGACCGTGAAAAGTATACCACGCTGACCCAGAAACGTTAGTGAATTAAAGCTATAAAACTTAAAATGCGTTTTATTATTCAAGGTATTCAGTAGCATATATAGACCTCATGTTTAAAGGGCCACAAAACAAGTGAGCAACGCTGTCAGATTTATTTAGATTGCTTTTAAGGAAGAGGTCAGCATCAGATAAAACCATTACAGCAAACCGATCCGCGGCCAACCACGTGTTCTTCACACGCATAGACATAGCAAGGGATGCAAAGGAAACATTTTAGCCAAAGCCACTTGCATCTTAATGTTTTCAATCAACAAGCATTTGATGTCTTTGATTACAGAGGAAGAGCAACAAGAGATTTACTAAGCATCGGGCATGAATAAATATGTATAAAATTAAAAGGAGTACAGGACCCTTGAAACAGAAAAGCCAAGTCTTTTCCAAGAGAATAGGGCTTTTATACATTTGTGCCCATGGATTAGTTTAACTGACTGTCGTAAGGGCCACGTGGTTAATGGTGGGAATGCTTTTGTGTTAATTTGACAGCAGAAGAGAACCATTTTGGTCCATTTAATTCACCCATTATTTCTGTTGTAGAACAGATCGGTGTCTACAGACTGTTGGCCATGTAGCGTGAGTGTATATATATATATATATATATATATATATAAATATATATTAGGGCTGCAACAACTAATCGATAAAATCGATAATAATCGATAATGAAAATCGTTGACAAAGTTTTTTATTATCGATTAATCGAATCGATTTTTATTGATTATTAAAAAGAGTTTTTTTCAGAGCAAATGCTCTGAAAAACTCCTCTCTTTATGTAATCCGACCTCAAACAGAGATCGGATTATAACACTAGATCCCAGATCCCTCGCAACGCTGCAGGGGACCTGGATTCCCCTCACTGTCAGCCGGTGGGTGTCCGTGCGATGCTGGGGCTTCTACGATGCAGCGCCAGCATCACATGATGTAGAAGCCCCAGCGGAAGTGAAGGGTAGTAACGGAGGCTGTCTGTGCACATCGTGCAAACCCCCACCGGCTGACAGAGAATCGAGGTCTCCTGCAGAGGATCATCCTCTCTGTCAGCTGGTGGGGGTCTGCGCGATGCGCACAGACAGCCTCCGTTACTGCCATTCACTTTCGCTGGTACTTCTATGAAGCTGCAGTGTAAGTGCCTGTCAGCAACAGAGGTTCACAAAATACCAGGGAGTCGGGAGAGAGGCAGAGCAGTGTATGGGAGGGGGGAGGAGTCAGAGGGGTGTATGGGAGCCACCCTCCCACACACTACTCTGGCTCCTCCCCCTACCAAACACCACTATGCCTCTCTACCCGGCTCCCTGGTGTCTTGCGAACCTCCGTTGCTGGGAGGGGGGGGGGGGAGGCAGAGTGGTGTATGGGAGGGGGGAGGAGCGCAGAGAGGTGAATGGGAGGGGGGAGAAGGCAGAGTGGTGAATGGGAGGGGAGGAGGCAGAGTTGTGAATGGGAGGGGGGAGGAGGCAGAGTTGTGAATGGGAGGGGGGAGGATGCAGAGTGGTGTATGGGGAGGGGGGAGGAGGCAGAGTGATGTATGGGGAGGGGGAGGAGGCAGAGTGATGTATGAGAGGGGGAGGAGGCAAAGTGGTGAATGGGAGTGGGAGGAGTGGTGTATGGGTGAGTTATAGTGGTACATGGGGGTATAATGAATTTCAGGGTAGCAGAGTGGTGTATGGGGGTGTAATGAATTTCAGGGAGACAAAGTGGCGTATCTGGGGGAGTTAGAGTGGTGTATAGGGGAAGGTAGAGTGGTGTATGGGGGGTTTAATAAATTTCAGAGTGGCATATCTGGGGGAGGCAGAGTGTGAATCAGGGAGTATAATGACTTTCAGGGTGGTGCAGGGCATTTATGGGGGGGTGGAGTGGCATATCAGGGTGCACAGTGGCATATAGGGAGGTATAAGGCATAAATGGGGCGAGTGGCATATTGGAAGTTATAAGGCATATAGGGGGTATAGGGCATATCGATATTAGGCATATCAGGGGGGCATAAGACATATCTGGGGGTAAAAGGTATATCAGGGGCTCAGTTGCATATCACTGGCATATAAGGAGTATAAGGCATATCGGGGGCACAGTGGAATCTCTGGCATATAGGAGGTATAAGGCATATCTGGAGACAGAGTGGCAAGCTGGGGGTCAGATGTGCATAACTGGGGGCAGTTTGGTAAATAAAAGAAAATATAAACAAGGCTTTTTTCTCATAGTTGTTATTAAACATTTTTTTAGTTTTTATTAAATATGAAAATGTGAATTAATATTTACTAATAACTTTCTATTAAAACCTAGTTTGAGATACACTGTGTTTGGGTTCTTGTAGCTTTTATTATTATGTCAGTAAAATAAGAAGGTGAATAGAGAGAGGCCATTGTGATAAAGAGATGAAAGTGTAAATTGTAAGTTTTTTATTACATTATTTTAAATTTAAAAAAATGTGCATTTTTTTATCCGATTAATCGATCAATCGAAAAAATAATCGGCCAACTAATCGATTATTAAAATAATTGTTAGTTGCAGCCCTAATATATATATATATATATATATACATATATATATATTAGACTTGTGCATTCGTTGTTCAGCCCAAATACCAAAGAAAGAACAAAACGTACATGAAGAATCTTCGTGTTCGTCTTCATCTTTGTTAGTATCTCCTAACTAATCTCCCTGGTCCCTTCCCCTTCTAGCTTACCTTATCTACGCAGCATCGCAGGGGTTAATGGGAGCGGGAATCCGTAGGAACGCGCAAGGAGTTAAAAGTCTGTGCGAGCGACTCTATTGGTTGCCTGCAGGGGCCTCCTCTGGCATCAACCAATTGGTTGATGCTAGAGGAGGCCCCTGCTGGCGACCAATTGAGTCGATTTTATGGACCTTTAACTCCTGTTCCCTCCCCAGGCCAAGTTTCGGCGTCAGGAGCTAAAGGTCGATGCGAGCGACTCTAAAGCAGCTGTCCTTTATTGGTTGATGCCAAAGGAGGCCTCTGCAGGCGACCAATAGAGTCTCTTGTACGGACCTTTAACTTCTAAAACCTCCCCAGGCCGAGTTTCGCTGTCAGAAGTTAAAAGACCCAAACACGAACACGAAGAATGTACACGACTATTCGCACGAACCGAACACAGGAACGGGCGAACATTCATGGAACACCAAGATTATTTTCCCCACGAAGATGAACACGAAGGGTTGTCCGGCTCCCAAATCTCATATATATATAAATCTCCTATAATATTTATATATATATATATATATATATATAGCCTGTACAACAGAACCAAATGCAGAAGAGAAGGCAGGTAATTGCCTGTATATTCTTCCTCTACTGCCCCCTGTATCCATAAACATGTCTACGTACAACCAAGATTCTGTCTGTACAAGGAATCCACTGTTTAGTTCTTTCAATGCCTCTCTTTCACGACAACAGGAGTGTGCTTTTCCTGCTCATTAGTCTTCTTGGCCCCAAATATTCCGGTCAGTGCTACTTTTAGCTTGTTTTGAGTATAATGTTGAAATATTTTCTTTGCCTTCATCAGAACTTGATGACAACGGTTTGCTTTCAAATATGTTTAATTAAATGCTGCTCCTCAACATGCCCATTGCCCAAACGTAGGGTAAACAGGAAAAATGAACCTTTCAAGTTTTTTGGCAGAGAGTACAAAATCTTGCAGGTATAAATATATACAGACACACATACATATATATATAGATCAGATAATAAAGTCTGCGGTACCACGGGCACAGTGGACAAGACGATAATTCTTACAAAAATCTCTTTATAAGCAACATTTAGGGTATAAACTAGTTTACTTAAGGATACTGTGACGGAGACCCATACTCGGACTGAGTAGCTCCGCCATAGAGATCTTCCGTGCTGCTGAAAGCTTAATTGCTCAAAGGATTAACCCTTCATATTCCCCCAAACACTAGCCGAGACTTAGTGTAGGGTACAAACAGAACTGAGTTTATTGGTTTATTAGGGGTATAATCTCATCAACCACCAGACAGCCCGGCACCTCCATACAGTTCTATGGCCAGTAATGCCCACCCAACAAAGAGTCACTATTTCTGGGTGACAGATAGCAACCAACCCTAGAAGCCACTCTGACCAGGAATTCTCTCACTCCGCTCTCCGGGACACCGGCAGTGGTGGCAGAGTCCTCACTGCTTCTTTGGCTCCGCCTTGCATTAGCCCTGTAAAAAAAATAATACATAAGAAAACACCCTTTTAACCTTTGTTACCTGTGTTGTGATGTCATGAGTTATTGCTTAGAATTCTCCCCCCAACCGGTCCATATACACTATGTAAGACTGCTGGGCTGACACAGCTTCCATAGACTGCATAGACTGTACTGAACAAAAAAAAAAAAATAATTGGGAAGAAGTGACAGATACCCTTTAAATGTCAGCCTGAAAATGAATATTTACCAATATATATTTGGGCATAGATATTAGATAGACAATCAGCCAGCGGGACCAGGGGCGTACCTAGAGTATTTGGCACCTGGGGCGGATCCTGTATGTGGCACCCCCCCCACACACACACACTTTAAAACTGCATAGCTTATACTGTTATATACCGGCGCAGACACTGAAGGTGGTACAGCATAACACTTACTTTTATCATTATATACTGAGGCAGAAATTGACGGTGGTACAGTATAACACCTATCACTATATACTGAGGCAGACATTGACGGTTGTACAGCATAACACCTGCCACTATATACTGAGGCAGACAATGACGGTGGTACAACATAACACCTATCACTATATACTGAGGCACACATTGATGGTGGTACAGCGTAATCCCTATCACTATACATTGAGCCAGACATTGACAATAGTGCAGCATAACTCCTATCACTATATACTAAGCCAAACATTGATGTGGTGTAGGCCTACCATTTCATTAGTAGTAGGGATGCACCGAAACGAATTCTGGACTGAAACCGAAAATGCAGCATTTACCTGGCCGAAACCGAATATGACCCCCCCACACACACCTTAAAAAAAAAATCTAACACTTTTATTTAAAGTAAGTAACACACCAAAATAGGACAAAACAATTAAATAACAATATTAATATATATATATATATATATATATATATATGATTGTTAACAGCAATCACATTCCTATCATGCCCAGGCATACCCAGATTCCAGGATGTACTCGCAGACTTGGCATGATAGGAGTATGAGTGCCCTATCTACCCCTTCTCACTCCCTTTTGTCCTACCTACCCCTTCTCACTCCCTTCTCCCTATCTACCCCCTCCTAACTATCTACCCTCTCCCACAGGACTGTCCTGTTTAAATCAGGACACTTGGGAGCAGTGGCGTCGGCAGGGGGGGGCCAGAGGGGGCCATGGCCCCCCCTACATCATGCTGTGCCCCCCGATGTGCCCCCCCAATTGAAACGGCGTCTTTTTTTTTTTTTTAATAGACCCGGAGGAGAGAGTGAGAGGCGCCGAGCGGTTGCTGAGGAATAAGTTCTCAGCAACCGTTCGGCGCCTCTCACTCTTCTCCGCGACCGCGAGGCCTCTTCCTGGTTCGCAGTGCCGGCATTTCAAGCCGAGCGCCGGTATATGTCGTCATATCCGGCGCCCAGCAGTGAAGCCGGCAGAACCAGGGATACAGAGACCTCGCGATTTCACCGCTGGACAAGCCCAAGGTAAGTGAACTTCAAAGGGGGGGTTAGAAAGTTAGGAGGGGGTTAGAGAGTCAGAAGAGGTAGATAGGAAGTGAGAAGGGGTAGATAAGGATAGATTGGGAGGGAGAGGGGGTAGATAGGATAGATTGGGAGGGAGAGGGGGTAGATTGGGGGTGGATGGGATACATTGGGAGGGAGAGGGGATAGTTAGGATTGATTGGGAGGGGGGTAGATAGGATAGATTGGGAGGGAGAGGGGGGTACATAGGATAGATTGGGAGGCAGATGTGGTAGATAGAGAGGCAGATGTGGTAGATAGGGAGGGAGAGGGGGTAGATAGGATAGATTGGGAGGGAGAGGGGGTAGATAGGATAGATTGGGAGGGAGAGGGGGTAGATAGGATAGATTGGGAGGGAGAGGGGGTAGATAAGATAGATTGGGAGGGAGAGGTCTTTATGGGACAAAAACGGCGTACGTTCAGCTGTTTGGGGACAAAGTTGACATAATGTGTAACTTAGGTGCTGGTCAGGTTCTATGTGGGCAGTGTGGACACCAGGGTTGGCTTTGGGGTGTGTGACCAGTGATCTATGCCTGTAATTTAGGGGGTTTTATCTATACCTTTAATGCAGAGTTTATATGTAATTTCCAATTGATTTATATCTGCAAAGCTGGGTTTTGTGTCATTCTGTTCATCTGTATCGGCTATATTTCCATACATTATTAATGTTTACCTGCAAATATAGGATTTGCATGTCTTATTCAGTTGATCAATACCTGGAGTGCTGTTTCCATGTGTTGATTATTTGATCTAAACCTTCAGTGCTGAGTGTACATGTGATTTCCAGTTGATATATACCTGCAATGCTGGGTTTGTGTGTTCTGTTGGTTTATACCTGCAATGCTATGTTTCCATACATTATTTATGTATACCTGCAAATACAAGTTTTTTTTTAATCTCATTCAGTTGCATGTGCTGTTTCCATGTGTTGTTTATTTGATCTATACCTGAACTACAGGGTGTAAGTAAAAGAGCGCTATGGTTTAGTGAATGAGGGGACAAAGGGACTTGGGATGATTACAGGGGAGAGGACCTCTCAATGTCACGGTGCAGTCAGAAGGAGGGAACACTGCACTGACTCTCACTGTCTTCCCCTGATCTGCAGTCAGTGTGGCAAATATATTGGCACCAGGGTCTAATATTAATATATATTGGCTGCAGGGGCTAATATTAATATATATCGGAAGCTGGGACTAATGTTTATATATATCGGCAGCAGGGGCTAATATTAATATATATTGGCTGCAGGGCCTATTATCAATAAATATTGGCTGCAGGGGCTAATATTTATATATATTGGCTGCAGGGACTAATACTATATATATCGGCAGTAGGGGCTAATATTAATATATGTTGGCAGCAGGGTATAATTTCTATGTATATCGGCAGCAGGGTATAATATAAGTATGTATCCGCAGCAGGGGCTAATATTAATATATATCCGCAGCAGGGGTTAATATTAATATATATCTGCAGCAGGGTCTAATATTTCTATATATCTGCAGCAGGGTCTAATATTTATATATATTGTCAACAGGGGCTAATATTAAAGAATGAAAAATAACTGTCACTTTAGCTGTTATTTTGAAATCATATTTTAATCACAGTCTTTACTTCAAAGAGATAAGTGCATATTATGTAGTTAAAAATGCACGTCTAACGTGTGTGTGTGTGTGTATATATATATATATATATATATATATATATATATATATAGTGTATATGTACCGTTTTATAATTGGCCCCCCTACTTTGGTCCCTGGCCCCCCATGTGCCCCCCCTAAATATGAAACCTGGAGACGCCACTGCTTGGGAGGTATGGTCATGCACTGCGAAGTTGATTTCAATGTTTTCCTAGATCTGAAGCTAAAGTCTTTGGGTCAGAAGATAGAACCTCTCTGCATATCATAAAGTTCATTTTATTCCTCTTTTTTTTTTTAACCAGTTTAACCACTGGTCGGTTAATTGTATGCGCAGTCATCTATGGGTGTTGTACTCAACATGATTTCTATGTAATTAGAGAGCAGGGAGGGATCTACAACATGAAGCTTTTTCTTGTCCCTCTTGCCTTTACGGTTACACCCAGCTTGACTTTTAGAGAATGCTTGCTGGTAAGTTATGTTCCATTTTGTTCATATTTTCCTCCTGCAAAAATAATTATTAAGTCATTCTTTGTGTGTTGTTTTAGTAACGAAATCCACAACAGATTTCTCTCTTACATGGGAAGGGAAGGAAAGGATCTCTGTGGGGGGGGAGCTGTGCATTGGTACCTTATGATCAATTCCTTATGTAAATATGTGTTACCGTAGGGTGACCAGATTTTCAGCTTGACTGTGAGACATATGGAAAGGATATAGTGAGGCCTTATGCTTTCATAATGCACTGAAGTAGCAGTAAAGATGAATAGGTTTCCCTTTGTTGGTTTAATGCTCTGCTATCTAAGCAGGGTTTATGTTGTGATCTGTGAGCCTGGAAAGAGTGAATACGTTGATGTAGTAGAACTGTAAACAAAATGTGTAGAAGAGCCTCATAAATCAAGATGAAACTTATAAATGTGCTGTTCCTGCATTATAAGATGTACCAAACCTCATATAAAGGAGAAAATTGACAGGTTAACAAAACAAGTGAAAGGAGAAAAGTGAACAAGGAATAACCAGATTAAAGGCGAATGAATGGAGTTAAATAAAGGATACAGATCTAGTTGATCTAGCTGTCTAAATAATTACTTCTGTTCAGTTTTTTTTTTTTACAGAGGAAGGTCAAGGGAAGGGGGTCCGTTAGAAAGAAGAAATAGAGAAACATGTAAAACGTGTGCTTTTCAGAGGAAGAGCTTCTAATTGAACTCTACAAAGTAAAAAAAGTCCATGGGACCCAACGGATTACATCCAAAGTTATTAAAAGAGCTTCAGGGTATCCTGGAAAACCATTGGTAGAATTATTTAACCAGTCACTAATGGCAGGAGAAGTTCCAGAAGTGGAAGTTGGCAACTGTAGTACCACTTCACAAAAAAGGTAGCAGGGAAAACTCAGCCAACTGCAGACCAGTAAGTCTTATGCCGGTAGCTGGGAAATTAACAGGAATGTAATGCTAAAGGAAAAGATTGTTAAATATCTGGATGTAAAGGGTTTGAGAAAGATCAGAGAAAAACATGGGTCTACTGCAAGGAGATCTTGTCAGACTTAATTTACTTTTTGGTGGGGTAACTAAAGTTGTAGACCATGGAGGAGCAGTATATATAGCCTCTCTGGGTTTCAGAAAGGCATTTGACACCGTCCTTCACAGAAGACTTATAAATACATTGCAGTGTTAGGGGATTGGGTGTTAAGATAGTTTAATAGACAAATCAATGGTTGAGTGACAGGAGACAGAAGGTTATAGATTCTGGTGGGGAACCTCAGGGATCGGTACTGGGACCCAAAACTTTTTATATTTTTATAAGTGATATTACGAAATGTCTGAATTGTAAAGTGCTGTCTTCTTGCAGATGATAAAAAGGTTTGCAACAGGGTAGACATTCCTGGTGAAACAAGCCTAATAGCTAGTGATTTAAGTAAATTAGAAGAATGTTTAAGAGTGTGGCAGCAGCAGTTTCATGTTGATAAATGTAAAATAATGCAATTGGGATGTGAAAATCCCAATACAGAATATAGCCTTGGGGGCACTGTCCTGTCAGTGGCAACAGAAGAGAGGGACTTGGCAGTAATTATTTTTGAGTAGTTAAAGAAAAGCAGGCAATGCAATAAAGCATCACAAAAAACAAGCAGGGTGCTGGGTTGTATAGTTAGCGGCATTAGTAGTAGAATAAAGGAGGTGGTTCTGCCAATTTACAGATCTCTGGTGAGACCTCACCTACAGTATTGTGTACCATTCTGGTGACCCCATCTCCAGAAGGATATTGGCATTCTGAAGATAATTCTCCAGAGGGCTACTAAAATGGCATATGGTTTGCAGGGTAAGAAGTATCAGGAACGACCAAGGGATCTTAATATGTATAGCTTGGAGGAATGAATTAGAAAGAGAGGAGATACTTAAATACTTATACAACACATTAAGAGAGGGAGGTTCATTTCAGAGGAGAAATTTTAGTACAAGAGGCTGTGGTCTAAAACTGGAAGATCTGAGATTGAAATGTAACGAAGTTTTATTTTACTGAGAGGGTAGTAGATGAATGACACCCCCCCCCCCCCCATTAGAAGTGGTAGATGCTAAAACAGTGAGGGAATTTAAACATGCGCGCGACGGGCATAAGGCTATCTTGAATTCAAGACGAGACCGTTTAACTGAATAAGGACTTTATACTGGGAAAAACGGCCTGACTAGATGGACCAAATGGTTCTTATGTGCTGTCACATCATGCTTCTATACCTCATTTATGACACTTTCAATCTTATGTAAATTAACTCTTCTGAAGTTTATTTTCATACGGTACCTAACATGATGTCATAAATGAGGGAAAACAAATGAAATCCCATTTATTAATTGACCTATACTGGTGCTTAAAGTTTAGGTTGACTATAAGAATAACCATAAAAATAGCATGGCATTAGGGAATTTTCGGGGGGGAGATGCCCCCTCTTGCCTCCTACTGTAGGTGCCCCTGATTAATATCTACTGGTTTTTGCACTAGGGTAAATTCAACTTTTGTTTGCAAAGCCCTCCCAGTCTAAGTAGCGTTAGGGGAGCATGATGTCACACTGCCTTCATTTACTTTACAAAGGGAATGATTACTAAAACCTAATTTGACAATTTGACAATATCAATGTCATATTCTGCCCCCACAACACATCAAAGAATATTTGCATTCCCGAAGCTATAGTTCGTAGCAGCTGGAGTCCCTAAAGATGCCTTTCCAAGTTCATAACATCTGCTTCCTGATTCATAAAGCATGAGCCGATTTTGTTTTAGACAGCTATCCAGCTTGCTTTCGAGCTGTTGGCAAATGTGCCACAACTATCCGCACTTCGCAGCACAAATCAGAAACAACGCAGATGTGTCCAAAGTGGCTTTTTTTGTCAGTGGTTGGTTATTCAGCACAGAAGTCTCCAGCAGTTTGGGATCAGTGGGTATTTTTGATGTGCCACGTCTTTACTAGAAGTGTTGTTGCAGATGTTACTTGTCCCCCTAGGAAATGACTCAAATGGGTGTATTTGTCTCTTCTTCCAGGAAAAGAAGATCACAGCTGAGCTAAGGAAGAAAAACACTCTCACCCACTGTCTGTAAGTTTGAAAATGCCGTGAGTGGCATACTGATAAGATGATAAACGTCTTCCAAATGTAAACAACACAGTCGTGGCTTTCCAAATGCGATAGGAACTATACTGCGCTGTTATTGTTTTAGCACGGGGGAAACAGAAATATGCTTGCACAAATCTAACCAAAACTCTTAAGACCCAAATCCAAATTAGCAAAGGCCTCTAATAGGACCATTGCGCTTAATGTAACCACAAAAATGTGTACATTGAGAAATGTATACAAGGAAATTTGGTCGTCCCACCAAAGAGAGGAGGTGTAGTTACCTAATAATCATCAGGTTAACCCTCCCAACATGAGTTCTGTTAGTCCTGGCCAATGCAAACAGATGTGTCTCCGTACATGCACAAACTGGTCGTTCTACTAGTAAAGTCAAAAGGTCCGTAAGCCAAGTTGTGTGGCTCGTAGGTTTTCAGTAATAAATGAATGATTGTTGACACAGCTACAATTTGAAATGACTTCTTTCAAAGAGGAGCCTTTAGTGTTATATTTTACTGTGCTGTCGAACGGCACCATCTTGTGGAATTGTGGCAAACAGCAAACATAAACCAACATGCCACATATGCATTCCAGTGTGCGTAGAGACTGGGCCGGACTGGAAATAAAATTTGACAGCCTACTGGGAAATTTCCCAGCCACTCGAGCCCTACATAGGGCCTTTGCTGAAATAAATTTATAGATAAACAAAGTACAAGGTAGGAACGCCTTTAACTATTTTTACATTATTACTTGTTGATTTATATTGCCATCATTTCCACAGTGCTGTACAATTGGTTTTTGTACCTCTTTGTTATTGACAGAAATTAAGAAAATGTATTTTTAAAAATAGTTTCAGTCCTGTCTTAAGTCCAAAGTGATGCACGACTTCTTAAGTTCTGTTTGTCCATTGTAGAGCGCTACAGGATATGATGGCACCATATAGCTCCCTAATAACGTTAAGATCAGTATACATAATGTTTGTATATTTTTTAATGTTTTTTTGTGTTACCCTATATTCTGTACCCAGATCTCTGCAATTTGAAGCTTAAATGGAGGAAGCAGACCAGCCTTTTTATTCTTCCTTGGATGTATTTGACAACTACTCCTATACATACGAGTATTATGATTTGGAGGAATCCCCTCATGATGCTGAACAACCTCACGTGCTCCACATTGTGTCTATTGTCATTTACTCCCTGGCATTTTTATTAGGTGTGCCTGGTAATGCCATTGTGATTTGGTTCACCGGTTTCAAATGGGATAAGACAGTCAGCACCCTGTGGTTTCTCAATCTGGCCATTGCGGATTTCATTTTTGTCCTTTTCCTTCCACTACATATCACTTATGTGGCCACCAACTTCCACTGGCCTTTTGGGAAATTCCTGTGCAAGATCAACTCTTTCATTGCAGTTCTTAACATGTTTGCCAGCGTCTTCTTCCTGACAGTTATAAGCTTGGACAGATTCCTGTTCCTGGCCCGTCCCAGCTTCTCGCTGACACATAGGACACTAAAAAAATTCACGATTGTTAGTGGGATTATCTGGATACTCGCTGCCATTATCGCTAGCCCTGCGTTGTATTTCCGAGATACAACCGAGATAAGCAAAACGGTATTCATCTGCTTTAACAACTTCCATGAACATGACCGTACAATCATCCTTAAAACACACACATGGCTGGTCATGATAAGGTTCTTCATCGGATACCTCTTTCCACTCCTAACCATGATTATATGCTACACGTTCCTTGCTAAACGGATGGAGAAAACCACCCAGCCATCCAATAAATTCTTCTGGACTGTCCTGGCCATCATTGTAGCATTTTTTGTCTGCTGGACTCCATATCATATATTTAGTTTACTTGAACTGAAAGTCCATCATAGCGGAGTATACCAAGAATGGCTTAGAATCGGAATGCCCATTTCAACCAGCTTGGCTTTCATTAACAGCTGCATCAACCCAATACTTTATGTTCTAATAAGCAAGATATTCAGGAAGCAGTTGGGAACATCTGTAGCTGAAATATTTAAACATACGCTCAGAGATATAAGTCAGACTGGTATTAAAGGTGAACAGTTGATGGATTCTGAAAATAACCCAACCAGATGTGAGGTTCTGGATCTTGAACAGATTAAGGGGAAAATATAAAGTCTTTCTTTTAAATACACACACAAAAAATTCATAGTATTGACATATTTCTATGTATATGATTCTATACTGTAACAGAACTTTTAATATATTTGTTTAGCATTTTTGTGCATTATAAGACATTATATTGATTTTCTGAGAATTGTGCCTACCAAGCCCAGGACCCAGACATATTATACAGTCAAACTATGGTTAACTGTTAATATCATAGAAGCTTCAGTTTCTGGGGGAAATAGCTGCAATTTTTACCAGTGTTATGAAACAGTAGTTTTAAATTTTACAGGATACACTGACATCCTTCAGAGTCCATATTTCACTGGAGTGTAAGTGTATTGCCAAAGTATAGATCTGAGCAGCTTGCCAATTGGGTCACTCGGCCATTGTGCAGAAGCAAGCCCAGTCTGAGATACACCCTAGCCTCGAGTTGTGGATAATTCCGGTGGAAACTGAAATCAGCTGACAAGATGAAATTGTTGCTGTAAATTAGTCTTTAGCCAGAAGCGCTAGGATGGCTCTAACTTAAGACCTCCTAGATTCCAGAGCTTTATAAGATTCTTCACCTTTCTGTGCGGCAGGCTATAAGGTAAGACTGTTGACTAAAAACTTCCATCATTTTAGCAAAATGTATTGATAAATTTCATGGTTAAAGTGGTATGTGGGAAAGTAGCAGTTTTGAGCTCGAAGTTTAAAAATATTAACATTCATGGATTCTTGCTTTATTTGGTACATTTTGCTAAAAAAAAAAACAAAAAAAAAACAAAACACTATAGCTAGTGGCAGGGTAGAATGACCCGAGCCAAAGTATGGCCCAAGATATTTCCTTTGGAAGACCAAACTTCCTCCCCACAGATGGAAAGATACTAAATTCAGAAAAACGCTATAACATACACAAAAAAAAATATAAAAAAAATAAATCAGTTAAATGAAATTCAGATAGAGTTTACTGGACCCTAGCACCCTTGATTGTTTTGCTACTTAAACGCTTTGCCCACAAATTTGTCAAAACTATTTTTGATATGACGGCACAGAGCAGCTTGGGGAGACAGATTTAAATTCATGTTTGCACTATGCACTTGCCTTTAAATATTACCAGAAGGTATAAATCACTTACTCTAGTTTGTGTATACCTGTATCACCTTCAGAGTGCTATATTGCGATGTAAACATAATCTCAAAACTTATCCTGCAGTAAACACTTTGATTTCAAGCTGAGACATGAAGGTTGGCAGGTACGCAGACTCGCAAGCGCTTGTTATTTGCACATAATTTATATGTCTGCACTTATGTGAATAGTAAAGAAAGCTTACAGAACACATTTCAATAAAAACCTTAACATATCACAAAAGCTGTATCAATTTAAAGGGTAAATATGAGATCTACTGAACAGATCAAATTCAGTTGCAATTTCTTAAAGGACACATACTTCAACCTCAAAGAGTATGTTGAATACCCTGAACGGAAGACATATGCAGCATTCAGAAGTATGGCACATGAAGTGAGATACAAGCTCATCCCCTGTATGCAAAATATTCAGGGGCAGTCTGGAAAACACCAACCAGCAGAAGACAGCATGGCAGGCTATGGATTGCGTGTAATCAGTACAGAGCTATGCCAGGAATGCCCAATTATATATGCAGTGGTAAAGAAGTACTTTATAAAGCATAGATGTCCTCATGCAATCCCAAAAAGGTGGAAATACCATTCATTTAATTGTAAAGCAACAAACCTGGAAACCATTAGCCAGTTAACAACTGTGAAAGTATATTGCTTCCAATGAAGCAATATTTGCTTATGGTTCATGCTGCATATGAAGAGTAAAGTGATTTCTGTTTGTAGCCACATCTGTGGCTGCTGCCCTGTCTTCTGTGAAAGAAGACACCCATTACGATTCCATCAACGTCTTACACAAGTAATCCTTGAGGTTAGTATGCTAAAGCAAAAACCGGTAACAGAAGACACAAGCCAGAAAGTCTTAAGTGATGTAACGTTTTATTGAAGTGCTGTGTGAAAGTGCTAGGACTGGATTTAGATCTTGTTGAAAGCGGCAACATCCATGGACTGAACAAAGTCTTCAAATGCCGTGATCTTTTCCTCCAGAACATCTGTGCCTACTTTATCATCTTCTACCACACATGTGATCTGCAGCTTCTTAATGCCATAACCCACTGGAACAAGCTTTGCTGTAGACAGAAGATAGCCAAGGTTAGCTACAGGGCTTACAGCTGCAATCATGAGAAGAGCAGCCTATCTTAACCTAGACATACACAAATGTCTGCTGTATTATAGCAAAGCACCCCATAATTAAGGGGAGTGTGCCTTCATTTAGCAAGGATGCATACCACTATGGCATGTAGCAGCAGATTACTTAAATGCAAGTCAAAGGGCTGTATACACCCAATTAACAATACTGGTTGGTGCAAGTCCATTCCCCGTTGAGCTACAAAAAGGCATTAGATATTCCATTCTCCAAAGCGCATGTCCACTTTTAGTGCCAGTCAGAACAGAAACTAATCCATCATTATGTATCAGCCGAAAGATGGTGATAAGTTTCAATCATCATTACAGCACAAGTACTTGCCGAATCAAAATGAGGATTTATAGAGAACTTACATGCTCCCCACACCAAGCCATCCATCTGGATACTTCGTACACATTCTTCTAGTTTGGCCATGTCTGTTTCATCATCCCATGGCTTCACATCGAGGAGAAGAGATGATTTGGCAATAAGTGCTGGTTCTATTGAAAAGAAAAACAAAGGTAAAACTTAATTTGTGTGTCACAGCAACATCCATACAAAGCAACTTAATGGGAAGAACACAAGTTAGTTTATTATGAGCCCTGCATTACTAGGTAATTTTAGCATCTTTATGTGCTACGCATCACAACATATCACAGCCAACATGCAAGAAAGGCCAGCCCTTAGACTGATCTCTGCTTCTTAAATTCTGAAGGCTTCTGGAGTTACCAGTCAATTTTTGTAAGGGCTACTAACTTGTGGCTGGCTAGAGCAGTCAACGTGTAACAAATTACTATTTGATTGTATCTAGGTATTCTATACAAAGTAGAGCCTACATGCAAAGCCAAAGTGCTACATTGAGATGGCAGCAGAAGCTTTCCATTCCTCTAGAAAAGATTTGAACTAATAAGCCATCCACTCTGGTATTAGATGTGAAACCAGTAGAGCCCCTTAAACTTTTGGGACCACAAAGGTCTCCAGATGTAAAAGTTATCTACTTGTGTCAGAAGTTGGCATTTTCCTTCAGAATCCACAACAGAATCCAAGACCTTAAAATATTTGAGCCCAAGACTGCAGGACTAGGAGACACCATAAATCCCATTCTATGTATAAGATTCAGGTCAATTCTGTATACAGATTCTGCACGGTCTAACAAAACCCTGGAAGACTTGACACTGTTTGAGACACAGCCAATGCCTTCAGAAAGTCTGTAAAGCAACAAGGCTGCAAATCGTATTACTGTACCACAGGAGGAATGCTGGAACTGCTACAGGGAACAAACAGTTTCAGACCAGTATCTGTGGACAGGGAATTTTATACACACAACTCAATCTGGTATGTTTTGGCAAGGTTTGTCACATTACTTTCATTTAGTTGTAGGACCTGGTGGACTTACTTTTAGATTTCTTTGATTCATACTGGGCCAGACGCTCCTCTCTGATTCTCTTTGCGTCTTCGCTTTCCTAAAAGAAAGTAAAAATCTTTACATAAACACAAGCCAATGAGATGGTGCTTTGTATACATGTAGTAGACTGGTGCGGTCAGAAGAGAACATATACATCAGTAATCAGCCGAAAGATGGTGATTTAGTTCATTCATCACATGACCAGTCCAACAAAACCCACTGACAGTGAATGGTATTGGAGCTGTTTTGGGTGCACTGTTGTCTCAGGGAGCAAAATGTGATAGAATATTCTTAAGCTGCAACTAAAACTTTTTTGGGGGGTAGAAACTAGCCCCATGTTGAATCCTTACAATAAAAATGTACAACTCTTGTCAGCCAAGGAAAAATGCAGATAAGTGGTCTCATATTTTAGGGAATAGATACTAGCATTGCTCTCATTTATCAGTCGTTTACCGCCAGCATGTCAATACACCTTTTATTCAAGCCCCTGCGGCTACGTTGTGCAAGCTTGTATCCAGCCGACTGTTCAAACCAAACCCGATTTACCAGCATGGTACCTGTGCAACTTTGTCATGAAAATAGTTTAACAATCCTGCAGGAATTAAACTATTAAACTCTCACCTCCTCCTCATCAGAGCCAAACAGATCAATGTCATCGTCATCATCCTCTTTAGTCTCCTTAGCAGCACTGTCTGTTGTGTCCTCAATATTTACAGGGCCATATTTGCCCAAAGGCTTCTTCACTCCAGGAAGGCTGTTAGAAAAAAAACAAATGAAACTTAAGTATAAACAGTGGACAACCAAGAGCACACAATTAATGGTACATCCTGCCAGAACTATTTATAGTGAAGACTCCTTACCTGGCTGCTTGCTTCTCATAAGACTTGATGTGGTTGAACCACCTTAATGCATGAAAGAGTTCAGCAGGGGGAGCACCAGAGAGAGCCTCGAATACAGCAACGTCAGCTTGGGAGGGAACATGCCTAAAGGAGAGAATCGAACATATTACACGCGGGACAGTCAATTAGCAGCCAGACATACTATACAGAGATTGACTATGGTCACATATACTGCAGCTAAACCCCAGTGCTCCAAAAAGCAAACAGGGACATGTCTCTGTATAGCGACATATCTGGAGTCGTGGTGGCCTCTAGTATATTTAGACATTCCACCACGTGTTGCTTAAATCTGTGATGAACTTGTGTTTCTCTACAGCTCTTATTTTTTTCTCCTACGGCTTTACCGGAAGTAAACCTCGACAGCTAGGCCTCACGCCACGTGTTCGTGCTCATTCATTCAGCACCGGAAGAGCAGTCGCAGCGATGACTTGCGCATACAAGCCGCTTCACACCGGTGACAGACAGGCACGCAGACAGCAATCGGATACATTTACAGGCGAGACATAACTTATCATACATTCAGCGGACAGAATACAACAATGGCGCAGCAAATATTACATTATACGCCATTAGAAATCATTGAAATAGCACAATATTTTAATAAATACACATTAAATGCATGGATTGCGTTCCAGAGACACAGACACACAAATTGCTTCCCAAACCTACCCCTGTAACCAAATAATAAGGATTTACTTCTTCCACTGACCCCTCGATATAGCTCTTGTCGGCCAGGAACTCATTGAGGACCTTCAGGCCGGCATTGGATTTGAGATCTCCGAAGCCCATCGCGGCGTCTGCTACTATAGCTCTATGTCACGCAGAGGAAGAGAAGAAAGAGGCAGTGAGCCGGCGACCTCGACTTTTATCCTCTGACGTCTCCAGGCCGCCTATAACCGGGCGGAGCTACTCTGCGAGGAGTTCTACGTACCAGAGAAAGCATTCCTTACGGGTCTTTGTCACCCGTCAAGGCCTAGATCTCGGTTCCTTATTTGTCTCCTAAGAGCGTTCGTTCTTTTTGTGTGTTAGAGCTAAGATGCTTCTATGCACGTCTTATTTATTCTGAGGAGAAACATAATTAAAGAAAAAGAACAATAAATCCAATTATTATTATTATTACCTGGGAGTTCATTTTCAAGGCTCTCATATAATAAAAGGGACACTCCGGGCATCATTTTCTTGGTGCTGTTTTTGTAAATGCATGGCGGATTCTGCACAGTCCCCCCATATATGTTTGTCCCTTCCCCTGCTCTCCTTATATTGTGTGCCTCACACATCTCCCTGCAATACGTATTGAATGCCTGCCAAGTGTCTTGCTTTGTGTGGCACAGTCCTGATTTTGCCATTCTGTCCTGCTGAGCTCTAACTCAGTCCCATTTTTCAGGACAGAGGTAAAGCTCTGCAGGGTTTGGGAACGCAATCCTGCAGTCCTCATTTTATTCTCCGGCTTGGAAATCGCTTCTGTGAAGGGCTTTGAAAGAAAGAGTTAGGATCTTGAAATTAATCCTGAAGCGCACAGGCAGCCAGTGAAGAGACTGACAGTTAGTAAAACAATGGCAGAGGAAGATAAGTCTGGCAGCAGCATTCATGGTGGATTATAGAGAGGTGAGACGGTTAAGAGGGAGACCAGCTAAGACAGAGTTACATTAATCAAGGCGGGAGATAATAAGGGCATGGACCAGAGCCTTAGTGGCATGCTGTGTTAGGAAGGGATGGATGTGGGCAATGTTTTAAAGATGGAGGCAGCAGTTTTTAGAGAGACTGAATGTGGGGGGTGAACGAAAGGTCGGAGTCAAGGGTGACACCAAGACAGCATGCGTGAGTAGACGGGGAGATGATGGCACCATTGATATTGAGGAAAACTGATGGGGGAATCTTAGCTTTGGAGGGAGGGAAGATGAGAAGTTTGGTAAAAATATTGGGTGTTTCTAAACTCAGGACAAATAGTACAATCTAAATAGCGTATTTTTTTCATTATATTTTATAGATGAGTGAAAGAGTTTTTAGGGGAAAGTCCGAAAAATTCCTCTTTTTCTCCATATTTTATACTTGTTTTATAGTAATAATTATATGATATAATCAAAATAACCCACAGAAAGCCCCCCCTTGTCCAGAAAAATAAATACATAATATATATAACTAATGTGGGTTCAGTAAATGGGTTAGAAGAAAATTACAGTTTAACAGGACGACCTCAGAAATATTAAAACTGCCATTGTCACGAATGGTGCCAAAAATAAAATCGGCCATTTTCATGAAGGAGAGTAAAATTGACAAGAAATATTTGGTCCCTTGGTTATGGAAACCCCCAGTGCTGAAGGGGTGAATTATTGACTGGTATCAAAGCTTATAGCTCTTGCTTACGCCAGCCGCACACCTTTAAATGGTAACTTTCCGGGCAACTACCTACGCTGATTACGAAGCGTTTACGCTTGCGATACGTCTAATATAACAAGTCATAGCGTGGCCCGACTACGCACGTTACGTGACGGAAATTGCCGAAGTGTTTGCCCTCTCCGCTAGTCTTCGAAAACGCCTGCCCCATTTTCCGTAAACACCCGAGCTGTTTCCGTCATCTTCTCCGGAGATTGTCGATTCCGCCATATTCGCCAAGAGCTAAGACTGCGTTGTTGTGGTCGTGAAGGCCAAATCGGCGAACGGCCCGAGGGGAAGTAAGCCGGGTAAGTGAGGGAGACTGAGGGGTGTTATCTGTCGCCAAGCTGTGCGTTCCAATACACCGGGATACGGGTAACCGGTGCTGGCCGCGCATACGGCGTGCTGGGTCACTGTCATGCCCTTGACAGGTCTTTCTGCAGAGCACCGTCCTTCCTTTGCATTAGTAGAAAATTAGGACTAGACTTCTCTCTGTGGGCAGTGACTATTATTTGTTTATTGTTTTTATTTACTCGTTTAATTAAATACGTCCGTTTTATTCTGTGGGTGTGAGACTTCATTGAAGTCCTACCACTACAGTTGGTAATTTGGATATGTATAAATTAGAATGTTTGTATAATTTATATTTATTTCATGCGTTACAGAATAAATAATTTAAGTTTTCAAGTAAAACCGTTTATATCATTCCTGAGAGTGAAAATCTGGACATCCTTTCCAGTGTTCTGTATAATGCCCAAAGAGGCACCAAAAAGATGATTAAATGGAAAATGTAGGCTTAACTTACTTTTTAATAATGGAAGTTTTATATTTTATAGTTTTTTTTTTTCATAATTTAAAATCTTACTTTATTAAAACCAGAATTTGTATTATTTACACGTGAACAACAATGTAGGTTTGTTTTTTTGTTTGTTTTTATGTATAGTTTTCCTGGGATAAAACAAATTTTTTTTTATGCAATGGTTAAATGTGTTATTTTGCTTCCATAGCAAGAAGTTACATCAACAAAATAAACAATCCAAAATACTTTAATGATTGTATATGTTTGTAACAGTTAATTTCCTAGATTATGTAAATTTAAGAAAGATACTGTATCAGTATGATTTCATATATGGTTTAATATATATATATATTTTCTATGATTTCAGCACCATGCTGCGATTTCCTTCGGTCTGCAGGTCTCTGGCGAGTGTAGCACAGTCCACCAAAAATAATGGTAAGTGTTGTCTCCTCGCCGAGGAGATGTCTGGGCTCTATTTACTAAAGTGCGAGCTGTCGTTAGAGTTGTGCCCTCGCTTCGCTGTCCATTATGGCCAACATTGGCAGGTTTGTTCATATTAATGGCTGAACAGGTCCTGTATAATACAATACTTAACTGGTGAGGCTTAAGCTAAGTAAGGTATAGCTAAAGCTATAAGTTGTACGGGGCTGGTATTAAATCGCGTAGTTAAACCCACAGCTCCTCCTGAACGGACCTCTCTGTTTTCGGGTTACCAGGTTTAGGTGGAGGATGCTCATAAAAAGTGCGTAATACCGGGTGGCATTGGTTTTAATCGCGCTCTGCGGTATAGGTCCGTGGTTAAAGAAGTCCTCAGCATAGACTCTGACACGGATGTAGCTTTCACGTTTGTGTGTGAAGGCCGCTAAGCAGTATATACAGTTCTACCTGTAAAGTGCATTCCTGTGAAAGCGCTACAATATGTGTAATTGGTAATACACGCTCGTCTAAAGTGTTTTTTCCCATGTACATGTTTGTTCTTGAAGTCAAGATGTCCACATCAATGCTTGTGGACGTATGCACTGCTTTCCCAGAACACAGAGCCGATTTGCCATGTAGCCCGCTGAGGAGTTATTCTCTTTTTGTGTGACGACTGCATACACCTGGAGGCTGAAAGCTCTATACAGATTTGCCTTCCATATCTATATACTTTCTTTTTTATGCGTTTAGCTTTTTTACTCTACAAAGCTCTACCGTGCCTTGTTAATCTCTCTGCCCCCACTGGTAGTGCTTGTACATTACCCTTCATTTCTGACTTCAGAACTTTATACTGTGTCGTAGCTTCAATTGGTTCGACATATCTGTTGCCGAGTGTCCATCTTGTCCTACTTTTGTCTGTCAGACGTGCCAAATTGTCTATTTATATTGTTGTTTACCATTTACTCTGCAAGAAGGTGGCATCCTTTTATCAGCTTCAATTAGCAGATCTAGTCATATAATGTTTGTACTCCAGCCAAAAGTAAATGCCAAAATCCATTCGGAATAGTTTATTACATAATGTGCTTCTCTGTTTCAGTCCGGACAACAGCAACAGCTGCAAGTAACCTGCTTGAGGTGTTTGTGGATGGCAATCCAGTGATGGTTGAACCCGGTACCACTGTGCTACAGGTAAAGAGTATCCCACCATTCATCAGCGCCCACCCACTGTATTCCTACTGCTTGGTCAGCTGTTATCCCATAGCATAGCTTCTCATAGTAGCTATAGGTGTTTAGAAGCCATTGGCAACTTCCAATTCCTATCGTAACCAAGTAACAGGTGAACCCCTTAGATCTGTTAGTGTTAATTACCTAATTGGTGTTTTAATGGTATGATGGTAGAAATGTATCGTAGGTTGAATAATATTTTTTTCCTTATTTTTAGGCCTGTGAAAAAGTGGGTGTGCAGATTCCTCGGTTTTGTTACCATGACCGCTTATCTGTTGCTGGGAACTGCCGCATGTGTCTTGTGGAAATTGAAAAAGCTCCCAAGGTCTGTAGAATCTCATTGTGGGCTGCATTATGATTTACGAGCAGTTGTGAGGACCTCTTGTAGAAATTGAAATTTTTAATTGCACATTTAGTAGACCAGTGTTAATGTTTGTTTACCGTTTGCAGTTGGCTTAATGTTTTTTTTTTTGTTTTTTGTTTTTGTTTTTTCCTTCCTTAAATCCTGCAATAGTCGGCTGAGAATAATAACCTGTCTACATGTTGACTTTTATACGATCAATGGGCACTTTTCAAGTTAATACATTTGAATATGCTTGACCTGTAATCCATTACGCAACCGATAAGTTCGCGATTCTATGCCGCTTTTAAAATAAAGTTTATTTAGCAAACCCGAAACTGAGTAATCATCCATGTATATAGTGGGTTTGTGGATTCATTTAAAGTTAGCGTCCTAAAAGTGACGGTCTGTTTCATGTTTCTCTATTTTTTGTTTTGTTATGTCTTTAAAGCCCGTGGCTGCTTGCGCGATGCCTGTAATGAAGGGATGGAATATCCTGACAAACTCGGACAAAACTAGGAAAGCAAGGTAAACTGATGGCACCGTCATAATGAGTTTACAAGGTTTTAATGTGATGTGATAAGACTCTAGGGATATCCTCTCCTCATAAGCCAAAAACAAAAGTCAGGACTACAGATTTAATCATCTTCCCTGTGAAGTCAAATGACTGCTCCCTGTAAGAAACCGCTGATTAATGGCATACAGTAGCTCTGTGATTGTCCAATTACTGCGGCCCTGCATTAGAACATTGAGGAGTTTCCACTGTTCATGTAGAGACGTCTCTCTTCTGACCTGCTCAGGACTCCAAAGAGTGCTCTTATTATTACAAATGGATTGTGTGCCGCAAAATGCATTCCTGAGGGCGAGGATTTCTCAACTAGCCCTTGCAACTAACATTTTAATAATAATGTTTGTAAACCCTTGTCTTGTGTCTTTTAATAAGACATCTGGTGGGTACATGGTTAATCGTATAATTTTTTTTAATAACTGCTTCCCCTGTATGATGCATTGTTTAAATCAGTTTCTAAGTCTGCTTGCACAATTAATTATATGAAAAATCCCAACTCTCTGTCAACCTGTTAGAGAATAGATCCCAGTAAGAATTTATGGGGTATCCAAGATGCACAACTGGTGGCTTAAATGAAATGAGTAAATATGTGGTTGTATTCTTATTACTTTGACATGTTACCCATGATGGGTGCGATCTAGTCTAACCATGTCCTTTCTCTGGTCACCAGGGAAGGTGTAATGGAGTTCTTGCTAGCAAACCATCCACTGGACTGTCCTATTTGTGACCAGGGAGGGGAGTGTGATCTGCAGGTAAAAATAATATACATAAAGTGCCAATGTGTTTATCTTTTTACTTCATTTGTAGCAATTGCAATTTAGAAATATCTCACAAATAAATGGTTTGTTTGGTCCTTAACCCCTTCAATCCCGGAGAAATTTTGCCATTTTTGCGCTATGTCGGTTCAGCGATGATTCTCTTTTACTGTGAATAGTGTACCCATATAAACTATATATTGTTTTTTCAAGGAGAGATAGAGCTTTCTTTTGATACCATAGTTGGATGATTAGCTGAAAATTTAGAATTAGAAATTTAGTAAAAAGTAGCAAGAATTAGAAAAAAAAATCTGTGTTTTTTTCATTTTCCCTCTGAATCCTCACAAAATTAGGTAAAAAGACAGAAAATTCCATCCAGATTTATCCATTTAGGTGTCCTGTAGATGTCGATGTGCCCAAAGTGCCCGTTCCCGGCCGCCAAAGTTGATCACGGCCAGTCGGCAGTTTTGCTCTAAGTCCCCGTTTTTGGCAGGTCAAGTTGCTTGAGAAACCCTGGAAGTCAATGAGGTCGGATTTGCCGGCCGCATCCGACCCTCGCTCCATCGAAGTCGGCATGCCTTGCCGGATTTTCCCGGTGGTGACGTGGAACTCCGTCCCGGTTCGCCAGGGACGTCAGGCACCCTCCGCCGGATATATAGGGAAGCTGCTGCTTGTTCCAGAGAGCCGGCTCCCAACGACCTCGCGAAGCCCAGCCCGGGTGCCGGCCAGGTCCCGGCCCCGGCCGGTAGACCTCCGAAGGTCCCGCCCTGGGCTCCACGGACCTCGTGACGCCCGGCCCGGGTGCCGCACCGGCGGTCCAACCCGCCCAAGTCCCGGGCCGGGTCCCGGGAACACCACCATGGGGCAGACCCCCGAGGGTCCCGCCAGGGGCTCCCCGGACCTCGGGGTGCCCAGCCCGGGTGCCGCACCGGCGGTCCAACCCGCCCAAGTCCCGGGCCGGGTCCCAGGAACAGCACCATGGGGCAGACCCCCGAGGGTCCCGCCAGGGGCTCCCCGGACCTCGGGACGCTCAGCCCGGGTGCAGCACCGGCGGTCCAACCCGCCCAAGTCCCGGGCCGGGTCCCGGGAAGAGCACCATGGGGCAGACCCCCGAGGGTCCCGCCAGGGGCTCCCCGGACCTCGGGGTGCTCAGCCCGGGTGCAGCACCGGCGGTCCAACCCGCCCAAGTCCCGGGCCGGGTCCCGTGAAGAGCACCTAAGGCAGACCCCCGAGGGTCCCGCCAGGGGCTCCCCGGACCTCGGGGTGCTCAGCCCGGGTGCAGCACCGGCGGTCCAACCCGCCCAAGTCCCGGGCCGGGTCCCGGGAAGAGCACCTAAGGCAGACCCCCGAGGGTCCCGCCAGGGGCTCCCCGGACCTCGGGGTGCTCAGCCCGGGTG